>OU974009.1:2500000-5000000 GCA_918843925.1 Eulithis prunata
CCACTGGTTCTCAAACTGTTATATTTTTTGGTGCCGTCGACTTAATTGACCTGCGGGCCTAAGATGCGCACGCGAGATATTTGTCATGTCGTTCTGTCAAAATTTAAACATTTTGTACCAGTTTTTGAATTTTTGCATTATCTGTGGCAATGTTGTCGACAAAACGCGCCTTGATTCTTCAACTTTTGACATTTCTGCATGACTATTATCTCGTCCTCAGAGAGATACGACGACTAAGAAGTGTCAAAAGTGTACAATAACAAGGCGCGTTTTGTCGACAACATTATCACAGATAATGTAAAAGTTCAAAAACTAGTGCAAAATGCTTACATTTTGACAGAACGACATGACAAAATATCTCGCGTGCGCATCTTAGGCCCGCAGGGCTAAGTCACCTAGGTGAATGATCATCAGTATTTATATAAAACTCTTTTGAAGCTGACTTAAAATCAACGCACAGCCCAAACTATAAGTCCTAGAGGTATGAACGTTCACCGCAAAAGGTGACTTGAAAGTTTTTAATGAATTAGGCTTTGGTATAACCTATTCTGTGACTTTGGTGTGACTGAATGAATAATGAAAGCTGAACTATTTACTTAGTTTTAATTATAAAAATAAACCCTTAAATCAAGTCTATAGACTTTTGAAAAATATTTACGTAAGGCACGCTCATTTTGTACGTCTGTGCGTGTTTTTCAAAATTGATATCGTCAAATGACCGACGGACCCTTAAAGCAAGCAAACGAGTGTGACCGTTTTAGCGAGAGCGAGCGAATTAAGACGTGCGAATGCCGGAAAACTTTTACCTATTCCATTAGAATGCTTAGTGTGTTCGTATTATATATTTATCGTATTATATTATACTAGCCGTCTCCCGCGGCGTTGCTCGCGTTAGAGTGTGACTTTTCAAAATTCCTTTCTTAGTGCGCCCCTACACTATATAAGGAACCTACCCTCCAAATTTCATATCTCTAGGACGTATAGTTTAGGCTGTGCGTTGATTCTATGTCAGCTTCAAAAGAGTTTTATATATATTGATGATGATGATGATGATGATGTATTACGAATACTACAATGTTGACGTAAACTATATTTTGTAGCGATTGAGCCGTGCCCCAAAATTGTAAGTATGACTTTGCAGTATACGTCAAACATACATACTAAGCACTCTGTACCTGACAATGCCGGAAAATGTTGAGAAACGTTCGACGAATATCATTCGCGTTGCGCCTGAAATAATATGACGTCATCTTTCAGAGTGATATCACTTCAGACAGCAAAAACTGCACGTGGTCGGTCCAATGTTTTTTTTAACCCCATTTTTCCTACGTTTATGCTTTCTAAAAGGCGACCCACTGATAAAAATGTATATTTTCCTGTGCAAGGTATATTACCTTGAACGCAACGTTTTGTTTTTTTTTAATTAGCACAGTAATTAATCCTCTGTTAATGTTATTTTATTAATTGTTTAACACTTTTATTCCTGGCTTATTCTCAAAGTTAAAAATACTACTTAGCTTTTAGTATTGCTAAATAGCTTTGTTATGTTTATATCTAGATACTTACCTATGCTAGGTTTGAATACGTATGCAATTGTTTACCAACAAACATTTTATCGATAGCTAGTTCATTGCTCGCCACTATTCTTGCATGTGTGATTTTACAGCCATAAACTCATTAAATTATATTTTTATAGAATTTCTTTTATAGAAAGCAGATTTTGATGTCCTCCAAAAATACCTACAGTTATTAAACCACAGTGGAGACCTTAAGGCGGCCTAATAACTCCGTCGCCAGAGTTGGACACTAACACATGTTATGACGGATTAATTACTTAATACCCACCTATAAACCCTAGTGGTTTAATTTCAGAATTCAGTCAGTCAAACATGTAATTGTGTTTTTTTTATATGTATTCTAGTTTAGTACTTTTTCCGTAGTATTTTTATCGTTTGCATGAGTATCTGACAATTACCTGTGTTGTTATTGTGAGATTTATATCAGTTTAATTTGTATTTACATTGTACATATGATTTATTTGTTTCGTATTTTAACCGACTTCCAGACAAGAAGTTTAGCAGTTAGTGTGTTTTACATGTAAAAGTATTTTTTATCATTCCATACCTTTTTATTGACTGTTGCTTGATTTATTGCTAAACTTTGTAATAAAACTTTAGTCATAAAATACTCGACCAATAATAAATAACTCGCTGTTTTTTAGTGCAAAATGTTCTTGGTATATTTGCAGTTAGCTTTAGTCACTTGTCAAGAATTTTCAAACAACGATAACATCGTAGTTGGTAATCTTAAAAGGAGGGAACAAATACCTCTATCTCAAATCAATAGAAGGTTTAGTGATAACTTGAATTACAGAAGGACTAAAGACATTAGAGATGAAAGAATAGATCGAAGGAAGGATGAAATAGATACGAAGAGAGGTGAAGTAATATTTGATAGACAAAGAGACGATGTGATATATGACAAGGGAGATACATTTGATAAGAAAAGATACGATTATTATAATCAGAAGAGACTCGAAATACTAGACATGAAAAAAAAGAATGATATGTTTGATCGGAACAGAGATGAAGGCATTCCTCGAAACAGAGAAGAGATAATTGATTGGAGAAAAGACGAAACTTATGATCAACCATGGGAGGAGTTTTGGGATAGAAGAGATGACGGTTTTGATAGAAAGAGAGAAGAAATAGACGAACAAAGATACGACGATAAAAAAAGAGATAACTTATGGGACAGAAGATTCGAGGTAAAATTGGATGCAATTAGTTGAACTCGTTAAAGTTGTTTGCAATATCTGTCATTACATTTGAAATCTAGCCAAGCGAGATGGCTGCCAAAACGGCTGCTTAAATGCATCCGAAATATTTCGAAGTTATTAAACTACTTCCATCTTGTTTCGTAGATATTAATTCGTGTCAAAATGTTGGCGGAAAGAATAACTCTTGCTAAAAACCAATGCTGAATTTGTACGCTTTAAGAAGTTCAAAAAATTCTATGTCTACATAAAAGGTGTAAATCCATAGTTACGATACAGATTCTAGTAACTGTTGTAGCTATCATTGTTTTAGTTAGTTGTTCCAATATAAATTATTTTGAATTTGATAACGACTTATAGTGGCAATGGGCCGGCCATGACAGTCGTTGGAGCAAACTAATACTCGAGTGTAGACCGCGTTTAGGCAAGCGTAGTGTAGGACGCGCGTTGTCGTGACAAAGTGAAAAGAACCAAAGACCGGGCTCAATGACGGGTCTTGGAAGAGACCTACGCCCAGCAGTGGACCAATGGAAGTAGATGATAGTGATGAAGGACCCAGTATTAAGATAAGCGATACAGTTAAGATACATACGACACGTTCACAGTGTTATTTATTTCAGCAATCGGAAAGGGAAGCCAATCGTCTTGGAGACACGAATGAAAAACAACAGAGCTTGCATCAAGATTTGCAATGGCTTACTGTAAATACAGACGATGGCATCGGAATTGGAATATAATAGGAAATACAAGAACTAGGTTTCTACTGTATGTAAACAATTTAAATAATAAGATTTTTTGTTTTAGTAATATACATTTTCCATAACTCTTTCAAGTCCCAAACTAAGCCAATCTTGTACTATGGGAACAAGATTGCTGAAATAATACTTATATACATACTTTTAATTATACATACACCGAGATCATACACAGAACAAACATTCATATTTGCCACAAACAAGAGTTTGTTCTCGGTGGGGATCGAAACCACGACCCACAGCACGGAAACCAGAGCTATTACCAACTGAGCCGTGGTTAAAACAGGTCACCAACAACAATTTTTGGATAATTAATGCATTAAATAGAAAGGTATTTTACTAATCAAGGAAATTAGGCATTTTATTATTGCGAGAAAAAACTGAGAAGATAATAAATAAAAGCGAAAATTAAATGAGAATGTTCACAGCTGGTGGTTACCTTTTTATCATCTTTTTACGATACAATTAGAAATGTGTTGGATTGTAACAATTAGATGAAAAAATTGTATTGGAATAACCAGATGGTGGGTCTTCTGGTTCATAGTTCTCTGCCTATAACAATACGTTATCTCGCTAAGCACATCCACTGAGAATGTGGTTTGTGAAGTATTGCTCTGCATCTATCACTCTAAGACGTAGTTGTGTCTGTAGTAGCACCAGCACCCATACCTTTCAAACCGAAACACAGCAATGCGAGTATCACTACTTGACAGCAGAAATAAATTCTAACCCTGATGAATTACCTCACTAATTTTCCTGGATTTTCACCCAGGGTTACCAAATCATTTACTCAGTAAACCCGGTGGTGTTTCCAACTAAAGGTATAAACTATCAATACAGCGTGGTCAAACTCTAGCTGTATTGATTTGTATTCTCAGTAATCAAACACTATTTGCCGATAGAATCTGAAGTACTCGTGATTGATTGAATTGCTTAGACACCTGTATTTGAGTCTCGTTTTGTCTAATGTTTACTTCAATTTGGAGGTACAGCCGTAAGCAAAAGTTGCTGATCAAAAGTATGAAAAGAAGAAATAAAAATAATTTATTGTGGAAAGTTAGGTACAAAAATGCTATCCTTTTATTCATATTCGCCTGTTATTTTAGCGCGGCTTTAAGTAATGCCCTGTCACTGTCATTTACATATGAATGAAAGAGAAGACCAATATGATTATAGCCTCTAGAGTTTAATTCATCATATTCAAGCCTTAGATTTTTAAGCATCGACATCGGCCACTCACCTACATTTGCTAAATGTGTTTTTAAATTTCCAAGAATTTGGATTGAGATGAACGAACGATGCACGAGATGCTGTAGTGCCTGGGACATTCTTTAGATAAAAGTAGGCTTGCCTAGCACTTATACCATTGTCTCAGCCTAGTCGTCTTATTCCAAACTAAATAAATAATTAAATTGTGTGATTTGTCTACTGAGAAAAAAATTACGTGTAGTTTTTCAAGAGTTCGACTTCTATAATTTCGTTGGGCTGAGTTTATTTTGTTACTGACTGTACTAACAATGATTACCCAGTGGTTTTGAGTATTGTTTACTCCAATTTGGAGGTGGGCTAGGTTCAGGAGTTGTTTGTATATCGATTACGAACCACTTAAGCGATCGCAAGGTATTTTTGATGGCGGCGTTCGGATGCGGGTTTCTTTGTAGTAAACAATTTTAATTAAAAAAAAATTAAGTTTGAGAAGCACGCAAAAAAAATATCTTGCCTAGGAGTTTTTTGCAATGACTTTAGTAAAGAAGATTTATTATATTCTGTGGGAACATTTTATATGTAGAGTAGTTTTACCTAAACATTTCATTTTGGATTACAATTAGGTACATCTTAAGGGGTGTATTCATATTGGTTTTCTAAAGCTGACCTAATATGATTGCTAAATCTGTTGTCATCTCTTTTAATTGTCAAGCAAGTAACAACGATAGAGCATTTTTTGAAGCCGCTCTAAAATGAAAGTTGAATATGAATAAAGGGGTAAGGGTATTATTGCTTACAAAATAGAACATGTTGTAATAGCCTTCGGGTCTTCTTACCGTTGAAACTGGTACTAGCTTCTATGTTTTCATGTCACGTACGAGCCTACTCAAAAGTTTATGGATGTCAAGTGCCTCTGTTGATTTGAATGAACCCGGACCAAAAATATCTGGCGTAGTCTTTCCAATCCCAAAAATATGATTATTTATGCTAAGTAGGTACTGATGACGTTTTTGTACAAAACTTAATTAGGGATTCTTTTTAGAGATGCCACATATTGATGTAGGGTCTACGATCTTTCGTAGCCATTGGGCTACGAAAGATCGTAGACCCTCTACGGCTTAGAGAGTAGTCTCTAAAGAAAGGTTTTTTTTTTTCGTATATTCACTGTTTTTCTATTTTATGATACTCCTTGAAACTTTGGCTCTTATTAAATTTTTTTATCATCTTCTTAACCTGTTTTACTGTAATTTTTTTAGTTCTTTATTCATGATTTCTAGTGTTAGTAATTTATTATATTAAATTATATTTATTTATTATTAGATACTGCTCCATGCATGTCTCTATTAGAGGTACGGTTTATTGACAGCCAATGACAAGGGACGCATTGAGTAGCCGTGTGTTGGCCTTAGCCCATCTGATCGGGCACGTAAAACAACTCTGTCTGAACTTTACAATTTTACATACAAAATAGGTCAAAGCAGTTTTTGTATGAAAAAGTTGACGAAAAAACCAGATGGCCCTAAAAAATGGAAAGGTTGTCAGAACTTGTAATTTTTATTATGTATTGTCTCGCAGAGTGCCACCGAAGACAGCATGCGGCATTCAAAAAAATCTCAGCTAACAGAAAATGGCAACCAGTGTGCCAATTTCGCAATATTTAAGTTTAAAATCCTTACGATTTTATTAAAAAGTATCATGTTGATATCTATAACAGAAATTATGACTGTGATATGTGATTACGTAACATCGTCTCAAATTCTCCTTTCAGTTGTCTCCTAAAGGGATTTTGAGAATTTTTGCCCCAAAATTTTCACTATCTCTTAATAATTCCAGATGAAAATATTTTCTTGCTTCATACCTTTTACAAGTTAGCCAAGGTCACCTATCAATAATGCAAAGAACATCAATCTCAAAGGAAGTAGTGATATCAAATCAAAAAGCCTTTTTGAGACCTCTATCATAGCCGAAGTGATACCCAACCGAGTGGAATCGGTTCAAGTGATATCTACAGATACATTCCAAATCGTTCACTTTACCAAATGGATAGGCAGTAATCTCTCCGTCCTGCTCTACAACATCAGGAAAGAACGAGACAAAGTATAGCTGAACCGAAATGAAAACCACTGCCAACGGCATGGCTAGTTTACTTCTATCTAGACTTCTACTACGAACAACAGTAAAGGAAGAATTACTTAGTTACTTTTAAGATACACTGCGCGGTTACTTTGTGTGTTTTGTGCGGTTTCTTGCGGAGTACCTGCTCACTACGCAGTGTAACTTAAATACTCAATACCAACCTTTTTACAAGGTTTTTTGTAATATACATCCTTATTTTTACAGGGTTGCCCATAAATCTGCGAGCTAGAGATATAAATCCATTAGGGCATCCGCCCAGTCTGCGGAAAACGATAGAAATAAAAGTAAAGTGGGCATTTTAATATAAAAAAACTTACCTAAAAGTACCTTATCAATTACTAGAAAGATCTTACAAATTTCGACAATTAAAACGCATTTCTGTATAAATTCATATGACTTTTATGCTCGAGAGATTATTTATAACTTATACTTGACGAGTCAACGGAACCAATCAACATAATAAATATACAGAGAAAATTATATATTCATCTATTTTCATGGTAATCGAACCCACATTGAAGCTCTTGGTCGACTAGCACAGCTGCTAAGCCAGAAAAGAAAGAAAAAAATACATTTATTTATTAAACAGAAACGAAAAAAAGAGTTGGTTCATCGTCTAACAGTCTATTAAAATTTATACTTATTTAACATTTTGTAAAAATGTAGCTAAAAACTTCTCTCTAAAAACTCGAGTTAAAGTGTAACAAACTTTTGAGTAGGAAACTGGTTTTTAAGCCTCCGCATCCAAAATGTATACACGAGTTTGAAACTTAAATTAATTTTAAGAACAATAAATTATTTTACTGCCGCTTACATTTATTTAGTTTTTAGACAAAAACTAAAAAAAAATATCTTTTGACTACTTACTGTGAGAGTGAAGCATTCTATTTTAGAAATTTCATAACTAGACTACTACATAACTCGCGACAGACTTACGACAAGCGTAAATAAGCACCATTCTTCTCAAACCATAGCAAAATACACGTTACTTCTTGATACAAAAAGTACCGTTTCGCAGTGGTTGCCTGAAGGGACTTGAGATACGCAATAACAGTATAGATTCACACTGACAGGTCCCGACACGGTTTTATAGCACTGTCCTTGAATGTCGTAAAGTAAAGATATAGATATTACTTTCCACTTTCGCCCAGAGGGCCTAGTACGAGGTTTGGTGTGTAAATCTGGCATGCGAGAGTAAGGGCTTGATGTAGACCAAGCTTCTCAAAAAAATCCGCTCAATGTCTCCATACAAATTAGCGTGCTGGGCTCATAACCTGATGCATTATAAGTGGAAGGATAAAATGCAAGGATCAGGAATTAAAGTAAAACATCGTAGGGGAGAAAGAAAACTCACACAACTCAAGTCACATCGTGACATCTGTCTATCAGTTTAGTTTTTAGATACTGTTCCAACAGGTATGATGGCCGTCAGACGTTTTACACCAGATTTACACACCAAAACTCGTACAAAGCCCTCAGAGCTATTAAACTGTGTCTGAGCCTATACTACGTGTAACTAAGTATGAGAATATATTTTCACAACTTGTGCCAAACTATGCAACAAAGCTGTAACAAAGTGAGGAAGCCAGTGCTAGATAAAAGTTAGAAATAAATAAAAACTCCTCGTCTAGATTGCTATAAAAGTAAGATAAAGTTTAGTACCGCGACAAGCCGTTGAGCTGGAGATAGACAAAGGAAGTAATAATTACCAAGCTATAGAGCTATGAAATATTAAGTATGAACTGGAAAAATGTAACTGCAGCGCTCGATACCGCACTTTAGAAAATTATATTGTTGCTAAAATGGTTGGAGCAATGATTATTAGGTACTAGCTCCGTCGTCCGCGTTCCGTCTGATCCTATTGATTTTTCGGGATAAAAAGTAGCCTATGTACTCCAGGTTACGAACTAGTATACTTAATTCACCTAGCCCTGGTGAATTAAGTCGACGGCACAAAATTTTAAAGTTTTATCCAAATCGGACTAACAGTTGCAGCGTGATTGATACACAAACATCCAAATATCCTGACAATTATAAACATCTTGACAATTATAATATTAGTGGGATGGTATGGGATAAAGTGGGTATTCTAACGTAAGTTATTTGTTTTTGTCACCCTTTTATTGAAAGAGTTAAAGTTACATTGAATTAGTAATTTAGATTTTTTGGTACAATTTTCTTTGAATTTTTTTTGGTAGGACTAAGGCACAGCAAACCTCTACGGTTAATTTTATTACTCCGAGACAAACGTAGAGTGACAAAGTAACTAATGTGCAGTGACTAAGTTTTATTACAGTAGTAAAAATGTTGATAAATTGTTAAAATGTTTCGAATATTGCAAATATTGCAATATTGGTAGAACAGTACAGATAAATGCTACTTGTATGTTTTTATGGGTACTTTTACTTCGTGAACTTTTGAGCAGTTTTAAAACACCCTGTATAACTTTTGCGATGTGGCGGCCATTTTTCGCGTAAATAAATATAAAAAAATATTAATTTTACACATTGCCCTCTGGTCCCTAACTAAGCAAAGCTTGTACTATGGGAACTAGATTGCTGATAAAACACTTACATACATTTTGTTTTAATATTTATTGTTTCAATTTTAAAACAAATAATATGATTTACTTCGAGTAATTATTATACCAGACTTTGTTGAATTACACTAATAAAATCGAAAAATAAATAAATATTCACGGACATTTAACACTACGCCTTCTAGTCCCAAACTAAATAAAGCTTGTACTATATGGCTGATAGAATACATAAACACATAATTATTATTTTTTGTAAATACATACTTATAATACATAAGACACCCAGACACAGAACAAACTATGTATGCCACACACAAATGTTATTGTTAGTGTGCAATAATCATCAAAGAGATTTTTGAACGTCACCATAATTTCTGGAAGCAGCCAGACGAAACGAAACAGATTGGGCCTCCATTTTCCTTCAAGTCTCATTACGGCGCCTAAATTTCGTCGGAAGTGTTGGGAACTAAGGAAATAAGTATTTCAACCAACATTTTAGCCCATGTGTACCCACCCTTGTTAAAGGCTTAAGGCATAGAGCCATAGAGTAATGTCAAACATCTGCTCGCTTGCACATTTCAACATTTTGAAGATATGCTGAATATTTTAGTTTTGTGACCACGGTTCATTATGGATCTAAGAAATATCTACTTACTTTTACTTTCGTATCTTTAGACTTTAGTTTTGATCTAGAATTTAAATAAATCAAGCCACCCCTGTATTTTTTCATTTAAGTATAAGCAATATTTCTTTGTAAAATAAATATAATAAATTCTTTAAACAAAAACGAAATCTTAGAAAAAAAAATTATGTTACCTTAAAGCTTAAACAACCCCCTATTAAATGGTACTTTTAGTTTTTCAGTCAGTCTCTTATAGGTAACTTTGTGATCAAAACATAAATTACATTAAAAAAATACCAAACTTCGCTTCAATGTCGTTGGATATGAAAAATAAAGACAAACCAACCTAGATGATAAAGTAAATAATAACACGCACATGTTGTAATGCCCGGTACAGATAGGCCGAGCGAAAGGAATCGAAAGCTAAGAGGGGCTTTGCCAATCGCACGCTTCACCGTTGTGTCCATAGGTCTACCAAGTGAAAGCTAGCGGTAGGTAGCAATGCTCGTCCAACGCGGGACACAGTACCTAATAAATTTTTCTTTATCATACTTTTTTAAGTGGCCAGGTACTACTGTAAATAGATCGCATATCAAATCAGTCGAAGTTGATAATAGTTCGTTTACCCGCCTAGCCAGGGTATTCCAGTCTACAAATTAGTGTACTTAATTCTTCGCCAGTCACCTAAGAGTATTTATGTACACTTAATTCACCTAGGTGACTTAGCCCTGGTGAATTAAGTCGGCGGCACCACTTTTTCGCTTGCTTTTGTTCGGCCTGTGTGTACCCGGCATTATAAAGTAGATATCAAACAGTTTGACAGCTCGTTAAATTATTCATAGAAAACACTATGAAAATAAGTTTAAGGATAATACTATACATTTGAGTTGGTCAAAGCAGTTTTGTGTGAGCATTTTGTAAGTAGGTAGGTTTTATCTACTATGGAACAAATTAACGTGTCAAAATCTTTTGGTAGGTTTTGCATGCCTAATACTTAGTTTTAAAGAAAATATATTTAGAACTATCAAAGTACATTATTTGAATACTTTTTTTTTAGTAGTTCCTATACTCTTTTTCAGAGATATCAAAAGAAATTGAAAATATTAACTTCAATGAATTGTTAGTACAGTTTCCAGAGTTGAAAACAAGGTAAGTAGTGATAAAATAAAATAAATTATTATTAACAATTACTTTAATTTAAACAAATTATGTTCCTAGTCAGTAGGTAATTATTTAAAAACTTTTAAAGTAAAAATATAAATAAACACATGCAAAAAACATATTATTGTAAATATATTATTTCCTCTAACGAGTCTTTTAATTATTTTTTTCAGTAAATATGATATTCGTAACATTATCAAACGTAGAAAACCAAGGAGATGGTTTTTAAAACCAAGTATGTATGAGTTACAATATTTATGATTTATGGTTTCATTCGATTTATGGATATACAATAATAATAAATATACGTAATTAATTATTTTGAGACATTCATGTTTTACGTAAACCTTTTTCTATTACTTTATTCAAACAAAATGCAATATTTAAATTTTTCAGAAGTAAACTCAGAGAAGAAAATAAAAGAACCCGAGCCAAAGACCCAACTGATAGCTTTTCAACAAGCAATGAAATGGTTGCTCATTGCCGGACAATGTCTAGGTTTGAATCCCGTTTCTGGACTTGTATCAACAGATGTTTCAAAGATGAGGTAAATAAGGAAATAACAATAAAACCCTTTAAAAATATATCAATATATATCATAAAAAATATATATCACGAATACTCAAACGCTGTGTACACAGATTAAACTATTTCCATCTCACCAATGAGTAATGTCAAACAAGGGCAGGGCAGTTCTAAGTTGACGTTAATATTTTTTATTGACATCTATTGTTTTTATTTGTAGTGTAAAATAATAAATTCAAAACAATACTAAAATTATAAAATTCATGGACGTGGTGCGCCTGCGGTTTCTCGTGCAAAAGTGCCACATAAAGATGGCTGCCCAATGCCCAGCTACCATCGACACTACGTTCCGCCAGAGTACTTCTTCTTCTTCTTCTTCTCTACCTATATGGCCACTGTCCGTCATTTCGACAGACAATGATTTGACAGCAGCTTGTCATGACTTATTATCTTGACGTTAAAAACTATCTATTGTACGCGCCAGCAAGTCGATTCATTGAAATGTGATTTAGTAAACGCCAATAAACACTGACATTGGCAAATTCGTGGCAGCCCTAGCCACCGAACAGCCACAACAAAAGAAGAAGAAGAAGAAATGTGATTTCTTCCTTACTCCATCCTCCATCCCGTTTGTGACACTAGAGTAAACAGACACTGGCTGAATTGTAACAAAAAGTTGCAAAAGCCATTAAACCAAGAAGTTGAAGTTGAAATGTGATTTCATTATTATTTTACAGATTTTCAGTTTTCAATTGGAAGTTCATTTACGGTTTTACTTCAGGATTTTTACAGGCTATTGGATCGATACTCATATTATATCGCTTAACTAAGATCCCTCTATCTGTTGGAGCTGTAGGTACGTACTATTACAAAGATTTCTAGAACTTTAGATTTTTCCGATCAGAAGATATTCTGCCAGGTGTAGGTACCTTCCATTCAACGTCAGATAACAATTTTTTAAGATAGAGTAAAAAACGTTTACTCCCTGTAGATCTAGAAGGTCTGGCACTACTTTTTATTATAATTGTACTTAAGATGTTGTGAGTACCAACGACGTAGCGTATTTTTTGTCTTGAGAAAAATAATCTTTCTTGAAATAAATATGTGAGAGCAAAGGGCCAATGGGGTTTTATTTGGCTAATATCGATGATAATACAGCCCCATTGGGGTATCATGAAAAAGGGAATCTGTTTCCAAATCTATCTGTTTCAGGATTTTTTATTTTCTACGTAACAACGTGCGTTACAACATTTTTGTTCCTGAATTTGGGGTCAAAATGGCCTGGACTTATGAAGGAATTGGCTAATGTTTCGTTGGATGAGTACATCGATCCGTCTATGAAGTTCAAATGTTATGCTTCTTGTGCTATCGTTTTAATGGCGGCTGTTGGTAACTTTTTTTTAATTCATAATCCCCGGGTGATTTAACACCCGAGGGTAATAATGTTTCCATAGATGATGGATCCCTAAGATTAAATCTAGATGATGTGTACTCTGTGTAGTAAATCGCTCACCGCTCTGGTTAGCGATTCTCACCCCTTTTTTTCTTGCATTCTTTTCTTGTATTTTTTAAACGCACCTAATTTGACAGGGCTAAAATGACAGCTTTCTTTGTGATTTCAGTGAGTGAAAAAAAGATGGCAGGTAATAGGCTAGTATAGATGATATGTGGTATAGGAAAATGAAACAGAGTTGATAACAGTGCCTAGATCACGAATAAATGTGACAATCGCAAACGTATAGTAACGCTAGCGTATCGGAGATACACTGCGCGGTGACACTACAACGGTTGGCAGTCGAGCTGGCATTGACGCGCAATATAACTCGAATACGTTGACGCGGGACTGTCTGATTTGTTCGTGATAGAGGTACTGATGTTCACCAAAATCTGGTTTTCCTTTCAGTGGAGCATACGTTATCCCTTATTTCAAAGTTTACAAGTATTAGTGACTGTAATCCTAATGTTCGAAACATATACGAAGAGTACCAAAGACGATCTTTTGCTTTTTGGTACGATTTGGTACCAATTAGTCATGTTTTTGAAATATTTATGCAGGTAAACAAATACATGCTAGTTAAAAACTATTGCGTAAATCCATTGTTACATCGGCTTCAATGTTTCATACTAATGGACGCAAATACATTGCTCACAGAGTACATCCCCAATAGACCTACATACTCTGTGAAGCATATAATTAGCCCATTGCATTTTTACTAAAACAAGTTTGCAAAAAAATTGAGTTAGATATCAAAACTAAAAATGAACTATTATTTTTTATTAGTTTACTTTTTATAATGAAAAATATAGTACCTATTGACCTTTTATATTGTTTCACAGATCACGACTGTAATATTTACAATGATTTGGAATTACTCGGATTTATTTATCGTGTGCATAAGTTTTTTCTTAGTATCAATACTAAAGGAGATCAACAAAAAAATTATATGGGCTAGCGAAAGAGTAAGGATTTTTCACATAATATAATATTTGAGTATACTTTTTAGTCTAACAAAGTAGATACAGTACAGTGTGAAGTTTTTTTTATAAGTTAAGTTTTCTATTCTGTACCTAGCAATTATTATTCATACTTGCGATGTCTCAATGGCTATGCAACTAACTCAAAATGCCTACCAATTTGACATTTTGGTACCCTTTTATGTCATTTTCCAAACCACACTTACTATGCCCAATGAAATTAGCCATCGTATATCACCGTGGTCTATTCGATTAGATAGATTTTGCATTTGGCTTATGTTCTAAAAATAAAAATACCATAGTATTTTAGATATCTACATTATCCAGAAACTTAATGCTAGTTCGAAATAGTACACAGTGTTTTGTTTCTTCACACAATTTCAAACTCGATCAAAACGAACAAATGACGGTGTAACTATTTTGAGCTTATACGATTCAAAGAGGTTGTATTTAAAAAGAGATCATTCTATTTATTGCAGCCTTTTTTACCATCAAATGTCTGGAAATCACTGCGAGAAGATTACAGCAGAGCTACGCGATTGGTCCGTTCTTTTGATGCCGTCATCACCGAAGTCTTGTTTATTTCTTTCGCGAGTAATGTCTTCTTTATCTGTTTACAGATTTTCAATATACTTGAGTAAGTTTAAAACCTTTTTTGTCACAAGTAACGTAAGTTTTTTTAAAACAACTAAAAGAACTTTACGATTTTTTTTCAGTCGTGGTTTGAAATTGAGACAAAGCATTGCTTGTCCAAATGTCGGAAGCGGGTTAGTCAAATATTTTCTTACTACATAGTACTGAGAATCTCACTCTCCGAACAATTCGTCATTACTTTACAGTTTCAAACAATAAACTTATAAGACTTTTAATTATTATAAAATTCAACGAATATTCAGAAAAAAAATACCTTCATATTATTTTGTTATTGGAATTTTATATTGTTATGTTTTGTAGAGCCATGCAGGTAGAGCCACTTTTAAACTTAAAAACTATTTTAAATTTTTCAGAGTTTTTGCCGGTTATGAGTACACAGTATACGTAGTATATTCCGCTATGTACCTACTCGGTAGGTCATTGACCGTGTCTCTGATAGCGGCAGGTGTTCATTCTGCTTCATTGGTGCCTGCCACGGCTCTGTACAATGTACCTTCTACATCTTTCTGCCTCGAGGTAAGTATACGGTAGGATTTACAATAAAATTCAAAAATCGAATTTGAAATATTTTTTGACTAGCAATAGTAGGTATATTCCGATTCTTTCGTGACCTGCCAGTACTTTGTTACAACGTGCCTTTAGAATGGACTACATTCTTTATTATACTTTTCTATCTACTTACCAACCATAACTGCAGGTATATACACACTTTCATATTACATAGCACATAATATCCAGTTAATCTCTTGTGAACTTGTTTCATTTGTTTTTCACTACCTACCTAGTTTTTATTAAAATTAGTAACTACTTATTATATTTAGGAAAACCTGTAATTGGCTAGATAATTAGTTTTAATTTAGCTACTTGCTTATTGTAATTGCTGTTGGTTTTTTAATAAAAAAAGATTGAAAATTCTTTATTGTACACCACTTTTACAGAAATTATAAAATAAACACAGAGTTCATTATTCTTATGTGAAGTACAATGTGCGGCCTTATCGCTATGAGCGATCTTTTCCAGGCAACTTTTGGCATAGATTATTATAATTATAGTATTTTTTCTTACATATTATTTATGTCTTAGTATGTATACTAAAGTGTTTTAAAAATATTTTTTTCCTAGGTCGAAAGATTTTTGAATCAAGTGCACACCAACACAGTAGCTTTGAGCGGGTTGAAATATTTTTACGTGACTAGAGAGCTTGTTTTATCTGTAAGTATTTATTATGGGCATTCATTCATTCATTCATCGTGTCAAAGTCAATTGTGTTTTATTTAGTAAAATCATAAGAATCATAAGTAAAAATCGTCTTATACTGAAATACTTACTTATACTAGGTGCTACTTCTTTGCGACCAGTCTCAAAGAACAGGCAAGGTAGATAGGTATACAATACAATGATAACCGACTGTAGGTATACATTGCTGTTAAAGAAAGATATACGTAGGTTTAAAAGCGTCAAACGCAGTGGCCACAACTTAAGTAAGGTTAATACACTTATGCGGTGTATGTCTGTTTTCCACATTTGGGTGTGGTGAAGGGATTGCTTCCGTGTTACCAAGGGCGATCGGAGAGATCAAAGGTCTACGGGGAAGTGAACCGTAATGGTGGAACCGCATTGCCTTTTCAAAGTTCTCATTGAAGTCCTAACGCTGTAAATTCGAATCCGGTAAATCACTATTTAAGACGCTTACACGAGCCAATGATCTTGAGAGTTAAAAAAATAAACTTTCATATTTATTCACAAATAAGTTGTAGGGTAATTGGTGTTATCCAAAAAAATAAATAACATAAACTTTAAAAGAAGATGAAGATTTATTTTTATTAACTGATATTTTTTAATACGACGTTTGACATTTGAAATGTGTTATTTGAACAAAAACCTTGGTTCAGGGAAGCCGCCTTAATACGTCTGACTAAACCTACCCGAAAAAATAGGTATAACTAGACTACTCTACATCTTTTATCAGTGGTCTCATCAGTTCATCAGTGGAAAGCTCTGAATTTCGCTGCCCAGCATAATGTCAAGTGACGTGGCTACATACGAAAGCAAGAAGCTTTTGTCCGCAAAAAACGCGCTGAAACGCGCTGAAACGCGCTAATGCCACTATTTAGTCACAGAATACCTATGATTCAGTATGAAAACCGATTGCCTCCTAGAACAAATCATCTTGTATATGACCTAAAGTATAAAATAAACGTATTTTCAGGTGGCTGGTACCATAGTGACGTATGAGCTTGTCGTGCTTCAAGTCAGCGGCGATGAAGATTAGGAGTAAATGAATACAACAAAAAATATAAAATGTTTTATTAGAAAATAATAATATATTATTGTTCAAACTGCATTCATAGTTTTTTATTCATTTTACTTACCAACGTAAAAGTTTTTCAAATAAACTGATCATTTTCAGGCACATGCTTTAGTAGTGCAAATTTCAAATAAATAGAAAAATGTTTTATAAAAATCTTTAACAGATCAGATTTGGCGTGTCTTGTCAAAAACCCATCATAATTTGACTGAACTGCATTCTTGTGAAGAAGACATAATATTCCTAGTTACTGTCGGTAACGTTTTGCGCAATAAAAATCTTAACTCAATTTTATGTGCGCTTAACTTTGTATTGTATTTCACTGTTGCAATTTCACATTCTTATCAAAATATCATGTATAGAAAACTAGGCTTTGTTATGGTTTTTACTGGAATATTGTGTTTCATAACTTTAGTTACAAGTGAGTTAAACTGTACATTATGTCTAGAGCTCACAGAACTGGCCACCACTCGAGACTATCGTGAAATAAATTCACGATAGACCCGTATTGGAAGCCAAAGCGTTGGACGAGCTCATACTTGACGGACTGACGACGCTGTGAAAATTACGGAAAACTTCTCTTTGTGGAGCTGTTATATATATTATATACCTATGTATATAGTTACCTATTGATATTTTTGCAATATCAACTTGGATAAAATATTTTTTTGCTTCCTTTGTGGTGAAGTTTTTTTTATAAAAAAAGTTACTTATAATATGGATACTTTTAAACCCTTTGAAGTTTTCTGGAGTAGTTTTAATTATGCTGTATTTACTATCTTTTAGTAACAAAAACTGAACTGAATACAGAAGAAACTAACCTTACATCACTCGAAGAATATTCGCAGGAAAACCTGAGAACGCACATACATGTGCATAATATGGCAGGGTTCAACAAAAGGTTAATTCCACATAATTTTACTAGTAATTATTCTTTCAGTTCTACTAAAAGACTTTTTTCCAAAGCATTTACTATGATATTTACCGCTACACCATGGAGTCACCATTTCATTATGAAAAAACGAATGGCAACTTTGAAATAATATGACTTTTTTTACGTTTGTCAGTAGAGAGTTGGTTACACAGTACAGTTTTATACTCTAGCTCTTGAAAGTGTTCAATGACCAAACAGTAATATACAGGGTGTTACCAGACCACTTCCGAAAACGAAAGGGGGAGCTACAGCACACCAAAACCCAACCACAAAAAAATCAGTTATCCTGAAAAATAATTATAGCCGGAGAAAACAATGTTTAAAGATTTGTATATATTTCGCCAGCCCGCAATGTACGCATTCACGTAGGTAAGGTCGAGGCGTAGTACTATTATTTATTCTGTGTCGTAAGTGCCTACTAACGTAGGTCGCTCGCACGTCGCGTACTTGAATGACCCGCGATGAACTCTCAGCTGTTCATGCTGTAGTAGACGTAATCTGCGTGTTGCGTGTACATTGCTGCTTTATTTATTTTATTTGTTTTTTTGCTTTTTTAAATGAGATAATTAGGTAGATATGTCTTATTATGTTGTACTGTGTGTATGTAACTAAAAAAAAAAAAAAAAGAGATAGTCAAGTCAATTTTTTTTTTCGCGATTTTTTTCGCTTAATGTTCTCAGTATCATGGTCTGATTGGAACCTCCAAGTTTTCGGAAGTGGTCTGGTAACACCCTGTATAACTAAAAAATATGCTCACGCCTTCGTTTGACAACATTTTTTCAATTATCTATTCACGTCAATTTGCTAAAAAAAAAATGGAAAAAAAGTACCTTATTTTCCGACACTTTCCAATACAGAGAGGGATGTGCGCACGTATGTGATGACCTTCCTCTAGACGATACGCAGCCAGTATGTATGATGATCAGCAGATACAAGAAGGGATACCAGTTCTTCGTAAACCACTGCCACGCTAGGCGAACCATCTGTAAGGATAACCTTAGTAAGTAGATAAATACTTTATTCACAAAGAAAATTACAACTAATACAGTATCAGTAGATAAATAAATGTAAAATATAAATATTCTTGGAAATTTTAAACAGCGCCGTCTAGTTCCAAACTAAGCAAAGCTTATACTATGTAAACTAGCACATAGTACAAGCTTTGCTTAGTTTGGGATGGTTTAGTACTACGACTATCATCATCATTATCATAGGCAGCTTGTAGTGACCCACTGCTGGGCATAAAACTATACTAATACGACTGTAGAACAGAATAATTAACACCATTAACTCTCAGGAAATATCGTGTTAGTGTCTTGTCAGAAAACAATACAACTGCTATAGGTTTTATCATATTTTTGCCGGATAATGTACCTTTTAAGCAGTAACAACGGTGTTTTATAATGTTGCGTTCACACTATACCGCAGTTGGCAGGGAAGTGGGCACGAGCATAGTGTGAAGCACAAGCATGTCTCTGTCCCGGCTCCCGTCCCAAATTCATGCCCTTGCTTCCTAATGAGAATAAAGGCGATGTTGCTTTAGCAATAAGTCCGCAGCAATAATGCCGGCAGTGGCATCGGCATAGTGTGAACGCGGTATAACGATTAAAATGGATCATAATAATGCGTTACTTCATAATACCCTGACGCTTACTGTGAGGGTCTGAAATTCACGAATACTTTACAAAACGCTGACTGCTCAAGAGCACTTCGAAAAACCTTGAATCTCACAGCCGTTTCTCGAGCAATTAAAATTTTAAGGGCGTTATTGGACGGACGGTCTTAGAACAATTGAAATTTCTTAAGATTCAGCATTTTTCTCGAGTTTCCACACAGAATTCTGGATGCTTTAGCTGTTTAGAAAGCGTCACCGATAAAAGACGTTGGTCAGGGTCGTTAGGCAGTGGAAAAAACTGTTTTATTAAGTACTCCGTTGACATTAACAGTCGCTAAAGAATGAAAAAAAATCCAAATATATAAAACTCTTTTTAAGCTGACTTAGAATCAAGGCACAATTAAGGCGTATATAAGGATACTACCCTCCAAATTTTATGAAATTTGGAGGGTAGTATCCTTATATAGTTTAGGGGTGCACTAAGAAAGGAATTTGAAAAGTCGCACCCTAAAGGGTCTAAAATTAGGATCAAAGATTTTAACCAAATAATGCTGCTACCACGCGAGCAACGCCGCGGGCGACGGCTAGTCCAAAATAAAATGTATTGGAAAGTCACATTAGTCACGTATCTTTCAAAATACCATTTTGATTATTTTTTTTATTCTCTCTCTAGTTATTGTAAAACGTCAAGTTAAATGTATAAAGAAATCGAACCCGAAAAAACAAAATACAGTCAGTCTAATATGTCTACGTCCATGCTACTACAGACAAAACTTCAACCCTGTCGATGTAAGCTTGGAGTACATTGTCTTTGTCTCTTTTGATATAATTACATTTGCTTGTCAGTGTAATAGACAAAACACGGTGTAACTAACTCCAAGCTTACACTACACAGGTTGATTTCAATGTTATGCTGTACTTTTTTAGTAAGTCATCTTTTTACATTTCAGTTCTGCACATGGTTCATCCGAGTAGATGTATGAGAACCAATACGTTTTTCATGCCTGTCAGTTAGTGTCAAACAATGAATGAGGACAAGATGGAGTACAGTGTTGCCAGTGTGAAATATACTACGCCTCAAGCGACAAAATGTATTTTTTTATTAAAGATATTACCTGATACATATTTTTTGACGAACATTAAAAGAAAGTACGCCACGCTAACAATATAAAAAAGTAGATGATAAAAATCATAATAAATTGAATAGGTACTAAGTCAACTCGAAAACAATTTGGACTCTTTATTATCTAAAAGAACAGCAAAAAATAAGAAAACCTGACACCTGACGTCCTCAGTGGATGTGCTCGGTAAGGCAATCCAGTAAGGAGTTAAATTAGTTGCATAAAAATTCCTTTAAAAGAAACTCTTACAAATTCAAAGTTGTGTTTTGGTAAATTTCAAACATTTAACAAAAATGTTTTTCTCCGCAACTGACAGGCGGGATAATTAGCAAACTTTATCTGCCTTCTGTAACCGTGACGGTTGACCCACGGGACGGAGCCGGAGCAGAAACGTGATCCAAATTCTTTATCTTTAAATTTTCTTTTAGGTACTTTTACAATCAAAAGGCCAAAGTTGTCGAATCTGATTGAAGTATTCCTTTGTGAGTGGAATATCTATATGGTAGAGCTAAGTTTTCACATATCATTGCCTTCAAGTTACGGAACTTTTAGAACTTTTCATTTTATGAGGAAATAGTGACATACCCCCTTACTTACGAACGCTGCATAACGTTCTTCTTCTTCTCTTCAATAATGGCCTGTGTCCGTCATTTCGACAGACAATTTTGTCAATGTCAAGTGTTTAATTTGTAATAAATAAGTCAAGTCAAGTCATTTGTCAAGTCGGCTGTCGTTTGTTTTGAAAAGAAAATGGTGGATTTTCTCTTCAAAACCTAGCACGAATTTTTACATTCAGAAAAACCACTTTACACACATTTATTCCAATGGCTCACACTTTATGTTACGACTTAAGTATTATTGGTTAAAATTCCACCAAAATTAAACAACAATACTCACAATAACTCAAGAAAAACTATTAAAATAAAAGTGCTATGTGTCGTTTCAAAAAATGTCAAAACTCGTGTCTGCATAACGTTAATCAGCTGTTTAAATTATTGCTGTCACCTACTAACAGGTAATGTCAAACAGTGACAGAGCTAGACTTTGATTGAACTGTTTAACTATTCGTCTGTCGTAAGTAAGACCCATGATATTTACATGCAATTTATTCATTACTTTCTGCTACCGTACAGAAATTATGTGCTCTATGTATTTTGTTTTACTTGCATAATATGTATGAACTTACTATTGTTAGTCTCGAAATATTTTATTTTAGGAAACCCAAGCTTATAAGAAATGTATAAATTCGTATCTTCAAAGAACCGGCACTAAAATAAAAAAAAATAAAAAAAAAATTTACGGACACTTAACACAACGCCTTCTAGTTCCAAACTAAGCAAAGCTTGTACGATGGAAACTAGATGGCTGATAGAACACATACATAATTTTTTTTTTTTTGTAAATATGTACATACTTATAATACATAGAAACACCCAGACAGAGAACAAACATCTATGTTTTTACAACACACAAATGTTTGTTCTCGGTGGGGATCGAACCCACGACCCACAGCACGGAAGGCAGAGCTACTACCGACTGAGCCATGACGCCTGCCATTAAAAAGAGTTCAAAGTAACTATCAGCTCCACGACATGTAAATTTCAACAAGGAAGTGTGGGAAGATCGAACACTGTCTCCGAGAAGTATCCATCGTCTGATAGTACCATGAATGTTATAATTTATAGATATGGTTGTAAGGGTCAAGGGTGTTGTCCAGTTAGACTTACTTGTACCCTTACAGATGAATGATGTTGATGTGGCACTCACTAGTATCACAAGCACTCACTTGATGTTAAGTAGGAGCACGGCAAAGTAATAACACACGAGATTTACAAGTAGGTAACTAGTTTATTTCAGGGACCACAAGGTAAAGGTTGGCGAATCCTTTCTTGGTGCTCACGTGTTCCCTGTTCGCGAGTTAAAACCGTACTCAAGTATAAAAATGTATATGCCGTAAAAATGCAGCGCGTGCAACCTAAACTAAATTGCCGCGTGCGCAATTGCCAAATGTCGCAGTGAAACCGTACAATAGTATTCATATTTAGCTACTAAACTGATGACCAATAAACTCGATAAGGCTTCGAATAGTTGTTGAATCTACTCGTTAATGTAAAAGACCAAACACGGTGTAACTATTCCAAGATTACATTGAAGCGAGCGAGCAAAGCGAGCGAAGTCAACTTGGACGAATCAGCGTGGTATGTTTGTTTGGTTAGAGCTTAACTTTCGAACCGCCTAATCAACCAAGGCTCGAGCAGATCGGATGCATATACGTGTATACGTCGTAGTCACGTCGCAGTCACGCGCGTAGTTACTGAGTTGTAATGTATGAGACAGGACACACTGCTTGCGTAATGACGCGCACGTCTTCGTTACTCAAGCAGTGTGTCCTGTCTCGTAGAGTTTCATATATAACAACTCAGTAACTACGCGCGTGACTGCGACGTGACTATGACGTATACACGTATATGCATCCGGTCTGCTCGAGCCAAAGTTAGGATTTTGGATCTGAACATCTGATGATCAAAATCTGTAAAATTTGATGTAGAACTTATGGATATGGTGTTATTTATTTGTATGACAAAAGTTCTCACTTCTGTCGTGTACACATCCATTTTTTTACCAGCTCCTTTTAAACAACTTCAGAGCCAAGTTTGCAGAACAAATGCGGCTTTAGAACGCCGGGAGAACGAAATTGGGAGATTCAAGAGCCCAAGCCGTGTCGAACCACCGATAACACGAACTATATTACATACATGAGACCTACTATATACAGATTATATACCTACTTATACCTAGGTCCCTATATAACAAATAACAATAATTTTATTTACGACTAGCCGTCGCCCGCGGCGTTGCTCGCGTTCTACCCTTTAGAGTGTGGCGTTTCAAAATTCCTTTGTTAGTGCACCCCTACACTATATAAGGATACTACCCTCCAAATTTCATACCTCTAGGACTTATAGTTTAGTCTGTGCTTTGATTCTCTGTCAGCTTCAAAAGAGTTTTATATATATTGATGATGATGATGATGATTCTCTGTCAGCTTCAAATGAGTTTTATATAATATATTGATGATGATGATGATTTTGTATTATAAAGGTTAAAAATACAGGTTGCAATAGTTTCGACCACTTCCTGGGGTCACCGGGAACATCTCGGAAAGCCTGCACTAGTATCACCTAGCTTCTGGCCTACCTAGAGGACAACGAGTGGCTGGAATAGCGGCCGCCTAAATTTTTTTGTGTAGGGTATATTCCAGAAATCACTACTAAGAAATCCCTACTAGTAAGAATTTCAAGTTGTTTTCCAGAAACCCCACTGGCTACGTCGTAGCATGCTACGGTGTAGCAGTGGGAATTTCTGGAGTTTTTTTCCAAAAATTCCCACTGAATATGTCATCCCTTTTAAAAGCCTTCTAATATATTAAATTGGGTTGTACTTGTTAACTTAGCCATATAAAGGCAGTGTTAGTATAGTGTTTAAGTGCCATGATGTCAAAACTAAGTACAATAATGTGACTGTTGGGTATTATTCTGTTGATTTACAAGTTTCGTAGGCATTTCGTAGCACTTCGTAGTATTTCGTAGCACCGCGTAGAAGCTAAATTAGGTCATAACTTTGGTAAAATTATTTCGACTAAGCGAACTACGCTTTCTTAGTTGAAACCTCAACATAAAATAGTTCGTAAGTTTTAATGGTTTTAATATGAAAGCTAAACTGGTTCTTGGTCTTCTAAGTTTCTGTGTAGGTCTCTAGGACACGCTTTGCTACATATCTTTTCATCACTTTACGACATAATGAATCAAGTTAAATACTTGAGCTGTGCTTGAGTTGAGATGCTTTGAGTCAAAATAGTTGCGTACATTTCCAAGTGTACTAACTAACGCTATAAAGGATATTTTTGTTACATTATGAAAAAACAACCAACGCAAAAAAAAAATATCTAGAGTCTTCTTATTTTCAACGTAAAAATAGGTAAATTAGAAAACACAGTTTTAATTGTTTGGGCGCATTTAATCCCCGTGACACAACTGCTTGGTTCAACAAGTAGTGCAATAGGAAAATATTATTTCGTGGCACTACTATTTCTTAATAGCTACTGTATGGGCAATAAATTACCGAAAAAGCGACGAAATTGACTATAAATTCTTTAAAATTAAAATTAAAATTTGTTTTTATAATTCAATACGGTATCGCAGTAGCATCGCAGCATAGCACCTGGGTTCTAAATCTAAACTCCTAATCGAAATACCAAATATCTCGTAAAACATTTTTTTATTAAAATTCATTTCATTAGAAGAAACAAATTATCAAAGACATTTCTGGGATATTTGCAATTCGTTACAATCTTTGAAATATTAGTATCGACCTTGTGGCTGTTTGCACACTAACGACACGACACCTAAAGTACTACTAGTATGTTCTATGCTATAGGTAAACCTCAAGTTAGTCCACTCCCTGCAAAACATTAGAGAGGGACGTGTGTGAACGCAAGGGATGGCGTGGAGAGCGGGCAGTAGGTGCGTTTTTAACAAGGATTCAGTCGGTTTGTCTACAAAATCACCCCACCACTGTAAACTTCGTAAGGTGACCTATACACATACAATCATACAATACAATACATACAATAAAATACAATACAATACAATACAATACATACAATACATGAGTTAGAGTAAGAGTTTCTTTATTTGCTTGAAATAGGTACACAACCAGGTGGTAAACAAATTTTAACTAGATCCATTATTTCGCTATTTTATTATAGCATGCAAAAAAATGTACAATAATAGTTAGGTAGGTCTAATAACAACTATATAATTTTACTTCAACTCCATGAATTCACGAACCGTGTAAAACCCATGCATCCAGCAACCAGGTGCGTAATACGCTCTTAAATCTTTTAAATCATGTTGAAGTTTGGACAAAAATATCGATCTGCACCGACACGATGTGAAAGTATCTTAGTTTTAAATGTTATAAGCTCTAACACAATATCGTGTAGATGTCGTGTCGTTGGCAGTGAAAACAGTCGATATCGTAGAAATGAGCACCTGGCGTTTCCGCAGTTTTATTTTACGAAGGCAATTACCAGACTGGAAAATAATATAAATCTTGGTACTTACCTTGGTGTACATTTTTCTACTGAAAAATTGTTTAACCTGAGTTTTATTGTATTTGTAGATTCATTTAGAATTTTTATTATTATATTATATTCAGCCTTTTGAGTCCCGCTGCTGAGTAAAGGCCTCCCCTTATTCTTTCCAGACACTCCGATCACACATTTAGAACAAAGGTCAATGAATTCTCTTTTGAGTTTTACAAAAAAAAAATATCATACGTGAAATTAAGATTCAGTCGATTTCATTGCGTTTCTATTAATTGGAACATATTTATTGTTAAATTATAGTTTAGATGATAAAAAAGTCATAATAAATAAATTAAATTACGATACATATTGAAGTGTCTAGAAACTGGACAAGAAATGTATTGCTTTCGGTAACAAGAAGTGTCAGAACAATTGGCATTTTTCCAAACCCAAAAACTTCAGTGATGGTTTAGCGTATGGAATAAAAAATACACTACAAGGTTTAAGTTCACATAATTATGCTCAACTAAAATAATATACAGCTTTTGATAATTTTCATAGCGGGCAAAAATTGGATGACACTGGCACGGGGTCGTAAGGAGTGGTACCAAACAAGAGAGGCCTATATCCAGCAGTCACGCTGTGGATGATGATGATAGAAGATGATAATTAATCTTTAGATTTTTATAAGAATCTTACGGACCTACTCGGATAGACCAGGAACCAGGTTCCTTACAAGTACAGGTGTATTACATTTGCTTATTTGATAAAAAAAAACTTTTTATTTGAGATCGGCACGCAACAAATAGTTTTTGGAATGGTAACTAAATCAACCAACTTCGGTGTAGTTTTTTGTCCGTTTGTTGTACGGTTCCATGTTCAAGCTCGGTTATGGAATAGTTTCGAACTGTGAAGTTCGTATGCCAAATTGTTATCATCATTTCCCTGCCCTTATCCCACGCTAGGTGGGGTCGGCACAACATGTTTTCTTCTTCCATTCACTCCTATCATTCGTCAAATCTGAATCTACTCCTCTCACATTCATATCCTCTTTCACACAATCCAACCACTTCTTCTTCGGCCTTCCTCTACTTGCACACCCCCCAGCCACACTCATATTCATAACTCTTTTCGTAATATGACTTTCATCCCTCCTCATTACGTGTCCATACCATGCTAATCTACCACTCCTCACCTTTTCAATAACAGGCGCCACTTTCACACTTCCCCTGATATACTCATTCCTTATTTTATCCAACCTTGTCACCCCACACATCCATCTTAACATTCGCATTTCAGTAGCATGCCAAATTGTTATGTCAAAGTGAAACATAACAGTCATTATTTTCACAGACTTTTCTTATTAATAAAAATATAATGTACCTAACATTATTAATTAACACTGTTATATTATACTTCTTTCGTTATGATTCCCAAGAAAAGGAGAAGTGCTCGCTGGAGCTCCCATCCTAAATGCCTGACTGCTCACACCAAACCTGCTCATAGTCTGAAGACTGATCGCAGATTACAATAGGAAAAAAAAAAATATTATACTTCTTGTAGTACCTACTGCATATTATAATTCTGTTTATTTCATACCAATATTTTTAATTTTTTTTTCATATAAATAAATAATAAATATTCACGGACACTTAACAAAACGATTGTTGTGTTAAGTGTCCACTACTAGTGTCAACTAATACTTTTATTTACATAATTCGTAGCTTATTTGGTTATTTTATACGACTCTAAGGAAAACGAAGTGAGTAAACAAGTATGTAATTTATTACCAAATATTGTATCGAATTCTCCATCAAAATTTGGGGACCAGAATTCATCAAAAAGCATGGTTGCTACGCTCTCAGTGCTCTTGAAAAAACAAAAACTTAAAAATAAATAGGTGTCTATTGTATATAAGTAAGAAAATCTCTGTCGAAAATCAGATTCTTAGTAAATTCATTATAAGTTGCCCACTTTGCCCAATAATCAGGATTAGGGCAAGTACTAACTTTAATAAGTTTTGTGCTGCTGTTGTAAACACACAGGTTTGTATTGTATCAAAAATGATGCTGGATTTTTATAAATTAATTTTGTGAACACAAATTTTTAATTTTTACTATTTTTCAGTAAAGATTCGTGCTAAATAAAATTATTTTTATGGCTTAACAGGTCTAGTCATGCTAAGAAAACCAAAAGTATACATGCTACACCTATTTTTCTAATGATCTATTATTATTATATTGCGCCCCAAAGAAACCGAAAAAAATGGTAAAAAAGAATAGTTTGCCGTATTTTTCGTCAAATCTCGTAATCTCTAGATTTTAACATTATCATTAGTGCGGTTGGCTACCTCCGCCATATTTGCCTGCGAAAACCCTAGTCTTCTAACCTACTTATTAACAAGTTAACTAATAAAAGATTTCAAGTTTTTTTTTGTCTATTAAGTAGAAACCAGGAATAGAGAATACAGGGCTGACATAGTCGCTAAGCGACTCAAAGTCCTTCCAAAATATAAGAATTAAAAAAAAAGAATAGAGAATAAACACTCCACAGAGCGGTGAATAAATTTTTTCACAAATCAGCTTCATGAAAGTGACATGATCCTTTCACAGTTGTATCATACTTTATATCACACTGATACATGACAGTGTTTTGTTTGAAACTAGAGACTTCTTTTGAACAATAATACCTTTGAAAAGTATAAAAGCTACTAGTTGCCTAGAGCACGGATCAATTTGTACGTGATGCATACATCCGTTAAAATATTTTATTCTTATAACTAAATAACTCAAAAAAGCTGTAAAATTAAATTAAAAGTGTCACACAGAATTGGTTTTGATAAACAGACATACTCGTAAATAATATTCGTTCAAAAATGCAACGTGAAAACGTTCTAAGCCCGCAGCGATGTCAGATAGGAAAACATCAATAGCAGTGGAAAAACAAGCAGTACCCATAGCACCAGTCAGTGAAGCTTTTGAAATAAACAAACTAGCTTACAAGCATAATATGTTTTTTGTTATACAATATAGGCAACCGTTTGACCACAATCTCACCTGGTGTTAAGCAATGACGTGGTCGACGATGTAGCACGGTTACCTAGAAGATTATGTTCAATTTCTTAAAAAAAAACATCTTGGCACGCTCTATTGGTACGAATTTGGATCAGCTGAGCTATCTTTAAATTGTTTGCAACGGTTTGTAGATCGCGCAACTGTTTAATGTGTATTTTTTAAATATTGTATATTATTATGCTGTATTAGTCGTATTTTTCTTTGTGAATAAACATTATTGTCAGGTAAAAAAATGTACCATCCCACGTCATCTCAAAGCTTTGAAGCTCGAAACCATTATGTAATTTAAAAAAAATAATGTTTTTTTCTGTGTCGCCGGTAATATTTATTTAATTTCATGAAAATAAAAAGATAGCGGCTAGAGACTTGTGCTTATAGTACAGGTTGGGTAAGTCTATACAAACCAATGTAAAATGCAACAACACAAATACAGTGGCTCTCAACTGTAGATACCATTTTGTAGGGTTGTGGTTTGGTTCTTGAAACGTGCCGATTTACAAAAAATAGCCTCCTGAAGGAAGAAAAACATTTTGTTTTTATTTAATTCTACAATCAATAAATATTAAAAACCTTTACAAATGTATGGGAATAATCAAGTGACTTAACGTTTAAAAAGGTAGGTAAAAGTAGGTAGGTTTTACTGAAAACTGGGACCAATAATTTATTTATTTTGTAGCCCATATTTTTTTCGGGTTTTTATCTAGAACACCTAACTTTTTGACTTTTATAAACTCTACAAAGTGTTACCTTAACGTTTTTGGTTTTTAATAATATTATTGCGGTACCCAAAGCTATCAGTATCACCATCGTTATTGACCAATCAAGGTTGTACAGGAAATAACGTAAACACTCAATTAAAATTGACCTATCGTTGAATTTGTACTGTTTGTACACAAAAATGGGCATCGAGGCGATGGAGAAGGATACATTCCAGAAATACAAAAATGATTGGAGCTGTAAGTACTTATCATCATCTATCTATCTATCTATCTATTCAGCCTGTATGCACCCACTGCTGGGTATAGGCCTCCTCTTTAGTACGCCAGTCTCTCCGGTCCTGCGCGAGTCTTCTCCACTGCTGCCCAACTACAGCGACAATATCATCGGACCATCGGGCGGGTGGTCTGCCTCGTGGTCTTATCATCATCAATATATATAAAACTCTTTTGAGCTGACAGAGAATCAACGCACAGCCTAAACTATAAGTCATAGAGGTATGAAATTTGGAGGGTAGTATCCTTATACAGTGTAGGGGTGCTTTAAGAAATTAGTTTTGAAACGTCACACTCTAAAGGGTAGAACGCGAGCAACACCGCGGGCGACGGCTTGTAATAAATAAAAACATGTGGATCGTGGATTCGATCTCCACCGAGAACAAACATTTGTGTGTGGCATAGATGTTTGTTGTGTCGGAGTGTGTATTTACAAAAAAAAATATAAATATTCTATCAGCAATCTAGGTCCCATAGTACATGCTTTGCTTATTTTGGGACTAGAAGATGTCATGTGTAATAATTGTAACCTTGGATTTTTAACTTTTACAAATAATATTATTTATTTATTTACTGGTTATATAATATATAATATGTGCTGGTTTCTATGATTTACACTGAACTTTTTACCGGGTTATCTTGAATAGTAAATCAAAGCAAAAATACAGTTATAACAGCACAGTAGGCAGGTAGTGTAGGTGTAGACATGTCTACTAAAATTAATTCTAAAACTAAGTAACACACATTCCGTTTAAACATTATACCCGATTCATACTTTGCTTTAGTTTTAGCAATAAAAAATTTGCCATTTGATAAATTATTTTTATAGTTTGTTTAGTTATATTTCTATTAAATATAAATACGTAAGCTAAAATGTCTGCTTCGTTCTAATATAACCGTGACTGCGCGATCATTATAATCCATCAAATACATAATTATACTGAGGCTTTATGCTCAGTTCGGCAGAGATTTTAATGTAATAGGGATAACGTCAAAACGACGTCCAAAACTCGGAGACAGGGCCTCTACTCCGAAAATTGATCAACGAATATTCGGTAGTGACGTTTGTTTTATACTGCGCGGTCGCCTCGAGCGATGGTCCAGGCTCTTTCAAAGTCACAGCGTTACTGCGCAGTGTAGCACAAACGTCACTCCCGAATCTTCGGTAATCATTATTCACAGTAGAGGCCCAGGTTTTCAGCCGATATAAGGCGTAAGCCCCAATTTTATTGTAATTGTCGTAATTGGTATTGGCGAGATACGAATGCGATTTTTTTTTCCAACAAACGTGCAATGGTAACTTTGCCAGAACTTAGTTACGCCTGAGAACAAACACAACTCTATCAAAAAGTTACAAGGTGACATTTGCATCTTAACACCACATCTAAGAAAACAAGGACCATTCAAACTAAAACAACACCCAAAGAGGGTCCAGCTCTAAAGTATAAAGCACAAAAGTCTACAAAGTAACAATATAATTGTCTCTACTTAGCAGTACTTACTTGCTTTGATGTCGCGAACCTTTGTTTCGCTGGTTCGTAATTACTTAGAGCTTTATAGAGAGCTGAAATGCATACCGAGGAATGCAAATAAATGCCAACCCTAATTTGACTTACTAAACTTGTCCATTTGTGACTTTAACCTCGTAATTTGGATCAAGACAAGAAACCTTAGGTGATATTTAGTTTCTGAGTAAAATACTGTCTAAAAATCTAGCTATAGAGTCTCATTTCTAAGGAAATACAGAGTACAACTTCATGAGTAAATATGGGGAGTGTCCCCTAATAACATATACCTAATTATTTTCTATCTAGGGGGTTGGAATCCCATTCACGCACCAAAATAGTTTTTGTTTGATAAAAGTGCTAGTAATACATTCCAGCATCTATAAGTGTCTACACTTTAATGAAATACCGAAAAGACTTGGTGATTTTAATTAATGAAATTATTTTCTGACTCTGATTACACGTGTCTGTGACTACCTTCTTTGCTCTAGACCCCCTCCACATTCGCCGAGGGTACATTCCAGGAAGTCCTTACAAAGGGCGCTGCGTCACTTTCCAAGCTGCCTTGAAGGTCACCCTGGTGGTGGGACAATGCTTCGGCTTGATCCCTGTTATTGGGATATGTAAAGATGATGCTTCTAAACTTCGGTAATTTTATGATAAATGATTAATCATTAAGTATAATATAAATAGGCGTAAGAAGTTAAAATCAGTTTTGATCATTATAAAAGAATGAAAAATATGAACAAAATAAATTTTTTTGATCAAGCAAGCTCGTTTGAGTTAGTGGCCAACTCTGGTGACGGAGTTTTTAGGCCGCCTTAAGGCCTCCGTCATGGCTTAACGACTGCTAGAGCCGGGACCGACAGTTTAACGTGCCCTCCGAAGCACGGAAGCGCTCAGATGTAAATGCCACTAACTGTCACCCATCCAAATAGTGACCGCACAGAACGTTGCTTAAATTAGATGATCAGTGAAGATTGGCTAAGCAAGTTACGCCACGAGCGCTTTTTTTTTGTATACTCTTTAGTAACTGTCAATGTTTAATTTCCATTTTACCCCCGAATTTATGAACAGAGGCTGAACAATCTACTATACCGTTTGAATCAGCTTTTGCCTACATCTAGAGAAGCTTCCTACAGAAGAATTTGAGGATTAAAATATCAGGAAAGTTCACCTCTCCGAGAAAACGGACACTATTTTGTTATATTTGACAGGCGTCATGGCTCAGTCGGTAGTAGCTCTGCCTTCCGTGCTGTGGGTCGTGGGTTCGATCCCCACCGAGAACAAACATTTGTGTGTTGTAAACATAGATGTTTGTTCTGTGTCTGGGTGTTTCTATGTATTATAAGTATGTATTTACAAAAAAAAAATGTATGTATGTATTCTATCAGCCATCTAGTTTCCATCGTACAAGCTTTGCTTAGTTTGGGACTCGAAGGCGTTGTGTTAAGTGTCAGTGAATATTTATTTATTTATTTATTTATTTATTTATTTATTAAATAATGCTTCTTTTTAGGTTCACATTTAAATCGTGGCGATGCATTTACTCAATTGTAACAATACTCTGTCTCAGTGCTTTAGTTGTTTTCTGCTTTTTGAAGACTATCAAAGATACTGATTCTTCGCTTGGCTCTAACAGTGAGTATATTTTCGTCATCATCACTTGAGTACTAAACGTCATAATCCTGTCCTCGGAGAAATACGTGTATACGTGTGTAATAGTCTTCTTCTTCTTCTTCTTCTATACCTATATGGCCTCTGTCCGTCATTTTGACAGAAAATTTAGTCAAACAGAAGTGTCTAAAGTTGATATTAAAATTTTTGCCGACAACATTACCACAAATAGTTAAACATTTATACAAAATGCTATGTACCAGTCTTACTTGAACTAAAAAATCATTGAAACTCTAAGAAATGGTAGCTCACGTTATACTGGGTTTGCCAATTTTATAATTTTTACAACTCAAAAACTATAAGACCTAGAATCAAAATAAAAACGGTTTTGAAATGTCTAAACAAAACCCTATCATATGACACCCCACTTGACTATTGTACGACTTTTTTTTTTTACTCCCTTTGGACCCTCATAACTTCACGAACCCTTGACCGATTTACTTCATTTAACAAACCAGTAAAACTTAAGAGTATTATACGTATACCTACCAAATTTTATGAATATCGGATGAGCGGTTCAAAAGATCTCGTCGAACAAACATACAAACATATAAAGCATTTTCGTCCAAGTTGTCACTAAGATCTCGTTCGCTTCGCTCACTCGATCAAATACCAAACTGACCCCATATTTGTTTTTGTTTCAGCATCCATAATATTCCACGTAATGACATGTTTGACTGCGATAATATTCTTTCGGATAGCTATGAAATGGCCGCGGCTTTGCCTGCATATTGCGAAAACTGAAGCATCAGACCCAAACATGGACTACGGATTAAAAAGAAGATGTAATTTGGCGTGTGGCACCGTTCTACTAATGGCACTGTGTAAGATCTTATACATAGTTACTACTTAGATACTTAGGGAAAGTATGTGTAAAATGTTTTTTTCTGGAAGTGTCATCTACTTTTTTTTTTCTTTTGTTGTACAATAAAGATCTATTCAACTAATCTATCTATTTATCCACCAGCAGTGAAACTCATTTCACCCACTGGTAATAGAGTTTCAGCGTCATTTTGACGTCATCCTTATCAGAGTAAAATCTCTTCCAAACTGAGCATAAGCAGATTAAGCAGGTTACTTGTACCGGCACTTTTTTTTACACTGTTCATTAGAACTTGTAATCGTTTATTGCATTTCAGTATGGGGTAATAATTGATTAATTAATTGATTAACGTTTTCAGTTGAACACTCTCTGGCGGAATTGCATGGATTTGCCATAGCAAAGGACTGTGACCCTCAAATAAATCTTTACGAGTCATACATATACCACAGTTTCCCCTGGATTTTTGACCATATACCATACAATGCTTTTTTTGGAGTTATCACGCAGGTAAGCTATTCCGTTAACCTTCAAATCCCGAATTGTTTATCTGTCCCGTTACTCTACTTTAGATTTTACAGTTACTAAATACAAAAAAATAAAAAACGAAATATGAGCATAATTATAAAAAAAAAATGAGAAAAGACAATTTTGTAACTCACCTTCTACGACTCTCCATTTATGGTCAAATCTTTCTTATTTTTTGTTTCATTTTATATCCCCTGGCGACTGTGAAAAGCTATGGACAGGGATGAAGTTATCTACTAAATAATATTTATCATCTTTTTTACAGTTTCTGAATCTCCAGGGGACATTTAACTGGAACTTTGCAGATGTATTTGTCATCTGCATGAGTCTGTATCTGACGTCGCGGTTCGAGCAAGTCGATCAAAGAATCGTAGCTGTCAAAGGAAAAGTGAGCTTTTATTTTATGTAAAACTAAAAAAATACGTGAATATATTTGGTCTTTTTGATGCAAATTTATTTGGATATGAAAAACGCATGCGAGGGTATACATAATGTAAATAATCGACAGGCGTCATGGCTCAGTCGGTAGTAGCTCTGCCTTCCGTGCTGTGGGTCGTGGGTTCGATCCCCACCGAGAACAAACATTTGTGTGTTGTAAACATATATGTTTGTTCTGTGTCTGGGTGTTTCTATGTATTATAAGTATGTATTTACAAAAAAAAAAGTATGTGTATGTATTCTATCAGCCATCTAGATTCCATCGTACAAGCTTTGCTTAGTTTGGGACTAGAAGGCGTTGTGTTAAGTGTCCGTGAATATTTATTTATTTATTAATTTTATTTTACTTTTATTTATCTATATACCTAGAAATAGAGTGTGACAAAATATTTTGAATTGCAGTATGTCCCTTCTTCTTTTTGGAGAACAATGCGAGAAGACTATACAAGGTTGTCAAATCTGGTGAGGGCAGTGGATGACATCATAGGAGGTGTGGTGTTCATCTCCTTTGCCAATAACTTGTTCTTCATTTGTCTACAACTACTACACACACTAGCGTGAGTTGCATAAAAAATGTAGTACCTACTAAAAATTTGCGGGTCATCTATAAAAACTTGAATATCGATGAAACCATGAATTCTAGGATAATAAAATAAATTGTGTTTGATAAATAGTTTAATACTAACTAAGCTACATTTTCACTAGCTAGCATTTAAGGTAAGATATTGAAATTTTTAAAGATGACCTGTTTTTTTTTATTTCGGGTGTATTTGTTTTTATAGATGACCCGGAATATTTTCGCTCGAGTGTATTTAGTCCACTTTTCATAAAAAGTCACTGCCATTTTAAATTTTTTAACACAGTGAAAACTGACTCAACAGTAAAAATAAACATCTAGTCTTCTTTCTAAAATAAAATCGTGCTAAGAAAAAACTAAACATACTTATAATTCCTTTCAGAGAGGGAGTAAAAGCCACACCTCGCTGCAGACTTGAGCTCACAATCGATCAACGGTAATACACCTCTTTCCACACAATTTCCCTAAACTATCATCCATTACTGGTTTTCTTCAACGTTGCAGACCGCTGAAAGGATACGAGCAGCCAGTGTACTTCGTGTACTCGTTTATGTTCCTCCTGGTGCGTTCCCTGAGTGTGTCGTTGACAGCTGCGAGTGTGCATACTGCGAGTAAGGCTCCGGCCGTGTCGCTCTACCAGGTGTCTTCCAATGGATACTGTGTCGAGGTAGGCTAAGAACAAGGTCGGTTTTTCCTTGTCTTAGTTGCGATGAAGCAGGACGTGGTCTTGGTAGGTGAGTCCATTCGCACTTGACTGGTCTTGTTTCATCTTGATCTTAGTTAGTACGATTCTCGTTCGAGTCGAGATAGTAATTGAGTTGACTAGATCTGCAAATATAGTCTAAACTCTGTGTACTAAGACCACTGATGAAAATTTCGAGAGATTCTAGTACCCATCAATGTGAACCACTTTCCCCATAGAACCACCCTTGTTATCGTTAAAAAAAACGATGCCATGCAAGATACAATTTATTTATTTATTTTATCCTGTATCATCCCACTGCAGGGCAAATGCCTCCCTCCCATTTTTCCACACTTCTCGATCTTTGGCCACAGTGGGCTAGTAATTTTTATGGCTATCGAAAGATACAGTACCTTGGCATAAATGTATGGAAAAGCAGATTTTTTTAACTTTGGTTCCCCTTTGATTACCTTTGGATTTGGTTCCTCTAAGTTTTCGTGAGTGGTTTTACTTCACCCAGTACTGTGAATAGGTATTCGCAGCTGGCTATAACCCTGACACGGAGCCCTGCGGTTTCGTATGTTTGCGACTGCTGAGCGTTCATGTTATGCTAGCCGTCAGTGTAATTTATACAAATTACAGATCCAAAGGTTCCTGGAACAGATTCATGGAGACACAGTGGCGTTGAGTGGTCTTCAGTTCTTCAACGTGAAACGCGGTTTGGTTTTAGCGGTAAGATACTCTCACGTACTTGCAAACAAACACTCGTATTTCATTCCAATGCTAAAATTTTAATCAAGTTTTCGAACATGGATTTTCTATTACATTTCAGTCGAAAGCTGTTCTATGTTTCAGATTGATTTCAATTTTGAACATTGCTTCTGGATGTTTTCTGAACTTATGAAGTAACTCTTTTATTCACAAAGAAAATTACAACTAATACAGTATTTACAAAATACACATGAAACAGTTGAGCCTTCTACAAACCACTGCAAATGATTTATAGATAGCTCAACTGGTCTAAATCAGTAGCAATCGGAAGCGTGCCCAAGACACTGGCTGCATTGCCGCGCTGAACAGCAATGCTGATACTTAAAGTAAAAAAGTAACTCCTAGTTTTATCGTAGTTCTATATTCTTTTGTACAAATAAAACTACTTATTATGTTTTTGGAACATAAGCCGCTGATGTCTGTCTGATGTCATAAATCTAAGAAGATATTCATGGTCGGAGATTTTAAAAATTTTGTATAATTCTATTTCTAATTCTATCATGTTATAACACGCGCTGACAAATGTTATTTTTAGAAGGGACTCCGGCACGGCCTGTGTCATAATTCTGCGGCTCAAATAATTAACAATGTTATAAGAGCCCACAAACACACGTAAAAAGACAATGTCCTTTCAGACGACGCGCGAAAAAAGTTCATATACCTACATTTATCTAGACGAGGGTAACGTGGCGTAGCTTGCTTAGTCAATCTTCACCGATTATCTAAGTTAAGCGACGTTCTGCGCGGTCACTATTGGGGTGGGTGATCACTGAAGGGTGGCTCTAGCAGTCGTTAAGCCATGACGGAGGCCTTAAGGGGGCCTAAAAACTCCGTCACACAGATGGTTTTATTTATGTAAACAAAAGTTTGTGAGTAATCAGTGATATGTGCTTGTAAAATCGTGCGATGTCTTTATGCTATACGTAAAAATGTAGCTTACTATTATATCGCTTAGTTTGAAGATACCTTTACTTATAAAACCCAGCCGTCACCTGGGCCACAGAATAATAAATATAGTCTCGAGCCGGTGTGTTCAACGTTTTGCGGTTTGCAAAACATTTTGTTTCCTCTTTTTGCAATTTGGACACTGTTCTTGTTAAGCAGCGTAATATTTTGCTAAGTAGAGCACGACACCGTGAGAAATAGGCTGCGCGGTACTTCCGTAGTAATTTGGTATCATTAGGGAAACATATTTTTAGCTTTTACTGTGAGGTAAGGGGTTTACGCCCGGATCAAATAAACTATAATTTATAAGTGTAAAAAACTGGAAAACCGACTCCAATTTGATACGACTTCATCATCAAATTTTGTAAACCTTTTTTCAACACACTTGCTCATAAAGTGGCTCTATGGTCACCGCAATTAGGCACATAATGACACCCATAATCAAACTGTGACTTTTTCATTGCTATAACTCACAAGTGAGTTATAGATTTTTTTTTAAAATTTTATTGGTTGAGTAGCTTTGTTACTAAAAAAGTTTTTATTCAAAAAAAAGATCGTGTTCAATAGAACAAATAAATGAATGTTCCTATTGCTTGCTCATTTCATGCAACTTCTTATTTAAATAGATAATTTTAACTCGTACGTGTTTAATAAATAAAACTTTCACTCAAATATAACTTTTGTTTTCTCTGTAATAAAAGAAAACTTTAAATTCCCCGTTTTTACGTGGCAGAATAGGCGCAAACCCTAAGCGCGGAAAATAAATAAAAAAAAAACCTCATCCCTTTAGTCTGTGGCCGATCGCAATGCGCGCGCATAGGAAAACTGATTATTTTTTCCCGCCATAGCGAAACATTTTTCACAACGCGTTTTCACTGTTGAAATTATTGTTATTTTATTCACAAGTGTGTTGAAAAACGTCGTATGATACACGTGTGTATTGGTGATTACCGTTCTCGGCTCTCTTAAGACCCTCGCCTACGGCTAGGGTCTCAATGGCACCTCGGCGGTAATCACCAATGTACCACACTTGTACCATAATGTACTATTATTGAAAATAAATATTTTTTTATTATTTTTTTCAAATGATGATGAAGATAGCAGTTCATTAGAACTGTTTTATTGGTCGTAAACACCACAAAAAAGAAAAATACGCAGTTTCGTGTACGTGGACGACGTGTTTTTGCACTTACTCTTATTTAACTACCAAACTACTGAAAAGATATATAACCGAATTGAGAACCTCCTCCTTTTTTGAAGCTGGTTAAAAAACTAGTCTTTATGTCAAATCTCTGGTTCTTTGGAAAATCGTACAAACAATAAAATTTTCAACCCCTGATTAGTGATTACGATCAAAAATTGTGTGTCAATGTAACGCTCCCCCCCAACTTAACTAAAATAACCTACTTAACTGACTAATATTAAACCTATACCTAAACTAATAACTATTTACCCTACCTAACTAACTACCTATGTTTGTTGTTGTGTTGTTGCATTACTTTGATCTTATGACTTATAACTAACTTATCAACTAACTTATTCTAATGGCCTTGTGATCGTATAGTGGTTGTGATTAGGACGCCTACTATTATGAACCGATAGTAACTCAGATACGTTAAGAGAATTATGTTGAGATTTCTTATTTAACGTACGAAACTACCTAATACTAAATTAATGTTTTCCTATTGATCCTAATCCTATTATCTATCTGAACGTTGCTAATTGTAAATAACCGTAAGTAGATGGCAACCTAGTCGTGAGAGTTATGCGAGCTAAGGTAGCCTAGTAAGGAAAATATAATAGATTATAATTAAAGGTACATAATATTATGTAGATCCTAAATTATTAGAAGTAACAGAAGATATCCTAAGTAAATACGAATCGTTATTAACGTGATCCTTTTCATGATGGAAACCTTTCATGAATTTCATATAGAATTGAAGATTTAAACGTCATTTGTTTTATCAAGTATAAACTTTAATAATAAGCTATATTTCCTACTAAAGAAACTACTTGTAAGAATTAATATTCAGTATAATATAAATGATTCTAAAGTTTCATAGAATATAAATGTATAACTTTGTTACTAGGAAGATACTAGATTGTGTACTATGAAGCTAACGTGTTTCGTTAGGGAAGACGCACCACCATCCGCGCCTGCCAGTGATTATCGACACCAGACTTATGTATATATGTTATGCACATATAACCATAATAAAACCTCCTCTTCACAGTACACTATTCTTTTCCGGATGTATGAATAAGAATAAAGAAACAAGTAATTTCTATTTACTGTTCCATTAATCTATATTCTACATCAGTGCTACTATGGATTACAATGGGTTATGGAACTATATTCACTTTGAATAACTTATGTTACACAAAGCCAAGACAGTCCATGGAATCACATACAAGTGTGATTTAATATGCTGCAATTAAAGAAGCAACCGTTAGAAAACCACCTCTAACATAATATAGTGAATCTAATATTAAATAACCTTCTTAGTTCATGGTTCCTTCAAACTAGTCTTTCTGGATAGCCTAAATCAAAGTTACAAAGTCAATGAAGTAGGTAAGGTCATAAACATAGCTATATAAAGATACCCTAGCTTGAATCAGCCTAGGATACTTTGACATCGGAAGTGTCTAGCTAGACCGAACATACGTCATGATATTTACTAGGTATCAGACTAGATAGAATAGATCTTTATAACTCTCTGATGGCAGTTATCATCCCTTTTCCATAAGTTCAGAATAACTACGAGACACGCGCTCTAGAGTAAGATCAACTATATCAAGTACGGACCTTAATAGAAGAACAAACTTATCTTTATAACTATTCCTTTAAGCACATAGGTTGAAGAAACCACTCAGACAGGTCAACAAAAGACAAAGGTTGAAGCTAAATGTCACTATTAAACAAATAGTCAATGCAAGACTTCAAAACTAGTAGGAATAATAATTGTTTCTTTAAATTTAATATTTACTTTACTGAATCTGAAAGATATAAGGGAGAGCTATTAAAGCTGTCTCAATATGTTACTATTAAGTGACTTCACTATAATTTAATTCTAGGTTAAACAATAAAAATCATTTGATAAAATTAATGTGTTATTATAGCTAAGAGTTTCTATAGTGTAGGTAACTGTTCAATCCAGGCTTAATATCCGAAAATAAAATAAAGTAATGGAAGGTTAAGCTGTAAAAGCTTAAGTTTAACTTGAGAGTTCAAAGTCTAAAATTCAAGGTTCAAAATCTAAGTTCAAGTTCAAGTTCAAGTTCAAGTTCAAGTTCAAGTTCAAGTTCAAGTTCAAGTTCAAGTTCAAGTACAAGTACAAGTACAAGTTCAAGTTCAAGTTCAAGTTCAAGTTCAAGTTCAAGTTCAAGTTCAAGTACAAGTACAAGTACAAGTTCAAGTTCAAGTTCAAGTTCAAGTTCAAATTCAAATTCAAGTTCAAGTTCAAGGTTCAAAGTTAAAGTTAAAAGGTCCTAAAGTTCTTAAGTCCTAAAGTGTAAAAGACCTATAGTTCAAAGTTCAAAAGCCTAAGGTCTAAAAGACCTTACGCTCTAATTGTAAAACCTTTAAAGGGCAACTGTTTCTAAAGACTTGAAGCTGTAAGATATTTAAAGTAATAACCAATTAGCACATAAAGGGTAGGTAAGTAGTTGTACTATAAATGTATTAGGTATGTAAGATCAGGCGTAGAATATACTCATTTAACTCTAGTTCACTTTATAAGTAAGTATGTAGTACGAGAGTAAGTAGAACTAAAGATAGCCATCACTAAGTATTGATGCTATCTACTAGTGTATATAAAAGTAAGCAACGATAAACAACCAAGGCCGTAAATAACCTTCTAGGAAAGTAAGCAACAGTACTATCTAAGTTGTAGGTATGTAAGAACAAGTGTAGTACCTATGTAAATCAACAAACTACCTATCACTCTAAAACCGACGAAGATAAAGTATGAAACTTAAGTAAGAGTAAAGTATTCTTCACTAAGCATTGTTGTTCGTAATATAAATTGATCACACACACTATGAGGAATAAACAAGTAATAAGAATCACTAAAAGATGGCACACAATATCTCAAGTAAATCAGATAAAGAAGTACACACATGCACACAATAAAAAGACACAATGCAAAATGCAGGTAGTTGGAAATATGACTCCCTCGAAGAAAACTACGTTGAATCTTCATCTTACAGCGGTCCTAGAAAGGAATACCTAGTACCTAAAATCTAGCTCACTAAAAATAGTTGTGTAGATAAAAGTACCTAAATTATCTTAAGTGAAGGTTATCTGTCGAATAAACATAACACTTGAATCGAACAAGGTTAACGTTATCCTAGAAATCTTGTGCCTATTTATTACTTGCGGCCAGTACAAGATATCTACCTAGAACACGTACCGAGCTAGTCTGTACACTAGACCTACCGTTTATCGAATAAACATAACACTTGGTTCGAACAAGGTTAAAGTTATTCTAGAAAACCTCTGCCTACTTATTACATACATACAGCCTGTACTAGATATCTGCCTAGAACATGTACCGAGTTAGTCTGTACACTGGACCTACCGTTTATCGAATAAACATAACACTTGGTTCGAACAAGGTTAAAGTTATTCTAGAAAACCTCTGCCTACTTATTATATACATACAGCCTGTACCAGGTATCTACCTAGAACATGTGCCTAGCTAGTCTGCACTAGACTTACCGTGACAGGTAAAAGCAAAGCTATTAAGATTATAGTTTGAGAAGCTACCTAGCAGAGATTGTGAATCGACACACAGTTATAACATAAAGACTTACCCTGATCTCCCACATCTCATCTATGCCCCCTGGCTCCTTGTATGTAGCCCTACCTTAATCCTCCGGTCTGACCTGATCCTTCCTAGGTTTACGTGATGCTCATCCTTGTCCTCGTTCTTGATGCTCATCCTTGTCTTACACTTGACACTCCCTATCTCCTAAGTTCACTTCCACTATGGCATCTGCCTGACTCACTCATGAATGCAAAATATCAATCAGTCAGTCTCCGCACAATAATTAGCAATCCTCTTTGCTCAAGACATGTGCAATGGACCTAAGTCCAACCGAGACCGTCCGTCTGATACTTGCTCACTCCTTTTGCATCTGCTTGACTTCAATAAGTGAACTCCTACCACTTCAAAAATCTAATAATTAATAATCGTTACAACTTTACAATCAGAGATCCGCACAAGCAAAGAGAGCCTCCTACTACCCGCGCTGCCTTTTATACCCGGGTACCAAATGGTCACCGCCGCCACATCCACTTAATAGTTAGTATCGTCGTCTCCATTTGGTTGGTTCCAAATAGTATCAAAACAACCATCTGGTGCCCTCCACATGGTAGGTTCCAAATAGTATCATAACAACCATCTGGTGCCCTCCATCATCTCGTCGACTTCCATAATGTTAGCATATACCTCAAAGTATAGGTACCTAGTTAGTTCATAGGTATAATTATTCTTGCGCTGATGTTGTAATTTTCTTGGATGTTACTTTAGATTCTAGACTTTTCTCAGGATGTAGAACGATGTCTAGGGATACTAATAGCCTGTATCTACTTTCCTTGAATTTACCTACATTCTAAGATTCGTTTTCATATAGTATTTATCTTAAATATCCTACTACGTCCCAATGAAGAAGCCAATCTAGATGAAACTCAAAACATAGATAGTTTAAATCATCTACTACCATATTATTCAATTTCCAACTCTCAGGAGTATCTAGATTTACTAATCTAATAGAATATTTCTCGAGGGGAAAACGCCTGATATTTTTATGAGAGCAACCACCAAAACGCCATTGTAATTCAAGCCCTTAGGTGAATTACTGCTAAATAATGAACATCAGTGAGTATAAATTATCTACTACAATTACTTACTTCTAAATGTAAAAGCTTCCTAATATAAGTTACCTACACTTGGTTCCCTGAAACTATATTTTCCTTTAACATTACCTAATCTTTGGACATCGATGTTTTCTATTTTAATGAACCTTTCCAGGTTAATTCGCCTAGTTATTATTATTCATACTAATTACTATGAAGTCATCGAATGCTTCAGATGCTGTTTGACTGAGATATCGGTTGCTGAAGATTAACCGAATCTGGCTAAATCAAGGTTAAATTAACTTAATAATTTGTGGGATAACCGAAGAACGTGTGCAGACCTTCTGGACCGTTACAGCCGACCCCAAAGTTATACGAGGTGATTAACTTATGAACCGGAGTAAAACTTTCCCAAATTAATTTCATTAATTAAAATAAACACAAATTATTTTTCTCTTGAACAACCATTATTGGTAAAATTTTATTTGTTGATTTCTAGTTCCAGACAAATATTTTGCAATGACTTGCATAGATTAGATCTATGCTAGCTATCACATAAATTAACTAAATAATTTATGAGATAACCAAAGAACGTGGGCAGACCTTCTGAACCGTTACATCAAATCACTATGTGATGATTTGATGATTGGTCATTCTGCAACTTAATCAGACAATTCTGTTAACTTGACAGCCTGGTTCGTTGATCGGTTGATCACCGTACGGAAAAGAAGCCGTAGTGTGTTAATGGTTTTTTTTTTCTGTGGTAAACGAATATACTATTTACAACACAAGAGGTTACAACAATTACTGAGCTGTAAAATTTTCCAAAAGTACTTGCTATTTTTAAGTTCCAAAATTATTTTTACACTTTAGCAATTCAAACTAAAGACAGTTTTCAAATAAGATTTTCATCAACTCAGATAAAATAAGTTGGATCTGTCTGAAGCAGTTTCGAAGCTCTTTAGCGAGATCAGGATCTCATTAGTTGCTTTGTAGTTATATTTATGACTCGCTACACAAAGGCAACCGCATTGGGCTGAAACCTTACGTTGTAAAGCTAATTTAGTTAAGTAAATAAGGTTTCCTCATATAAAGTTTATATACCTAGTACGCGCCTATGGAATGAGTATATCAGGGAAAGTGTGAAAGTGGAGCATGTTATTGAACAGCATGGTATGGACACGTAATGAGGAGGAATGAAAGTCATATTACGAAAAGAGTTATGAATATGAGTGTGGTTGGGTATGCAAGTAGAGGAAGGCTGAAAAAGAAGTGGTTAGATTGTGTGAAAGAGGATATGAATGTGAATGGAGTAGATTCAGAGTTGACGAATGATAGGAGTGAGTGGAAGAAGAAAACATGACTGTTGTGCTGACCCCACCTAGCGTGGGATAAGGGCAGGGGAATGATAACGATGATGATAGTACGCGCCAATATAATATTCTAAGTCGATAGTGTGCGCGCGCTGGCGTATGTTATTACAAAAGTAACTACTAAAAGTAGTAGTAGAGCTCTTTGTGAGAGCTCGTCCGGGGAAGTACTACCACCGTACCTATTTCTGCCGCCAAGCAGCGATGCTCGCATTGCTGTCTTCCGGTTTGAAGGGAAAGGGCGCCGGTGTAATTACAGGCAAATGAGACTTCAAGATCTTTACGTCTCAGAGAGGGCACGTCCTCATTGGACTTGCTCTGTGAGGTAATGCATTGTTATAGGCAGAAGTTACCACTTAACATCAGGTGAGCTATCAGCTTGTTCCATTACTTATATCATTAAAAAAAAACTATGATGCTATAACGCAAACATAATTGTTTTAGCGTGCTCCACCCTAGGCTGCAGCTACACTTACCACCAGGTGTGCTGGCAGCCAAATGCTTAGCTATAGCTTATAAAAAAAAAATGTATGTCTATATTTTTTTATAAGTTAAACTGCGCTGCGACATAGATTAAATTCATTTTGTAACTTGGAATAATATCGTCGAGATATCTCACAAAGCCGGCAGATGTCTGTCTAGCACATTTATTATAAAGGAATCTTCGTATTTAATATCCATATTTTATTACAATGAAATTATGCTTCCCTCATTCTTGAGCGATGTTCAATTTTATTCAATGTCTTTGAGACGAGGATTTTGCTTTAGGGAAAACTAGATGTGCGTAATGGTTCCTATTATTCCAACTGGATGACATTTGGAAATGTTGAAATAGATTCTTGTATTTTCTCCAGAAATCCCCACTATACATGTGGTCCCTATTAAAAGCCTTTCTTTATCGATTGAAATTGGCTGAGTTTATACCGCTAATCGTTTCTTTCAGATTGCCGGTACCATAGTGACATACGAGTTGGTCCTCATGCAGTTTACCGGCGTGTCTCCTACTTCTGCAACATTAGTTTGAATTGTCATAAATTGAGTAGGTACTATGGATTGTAGAGTTTGAACGCACCTTGACCTTCTACTAAGATGTCGAAATGTAGTACTTCCATGGCTTCTTCAGCATAGCTTATCTGCCGAAAATACTAGGCGATATTTTGATGGCGTAAAAATCATAGTAACGCATATACCTATATACTATATAGGTAATAATATAGGTAATAAATGCTTAGGAGAGAGAGAGAGAAAGGGAGGGAGGGACCCCTCCCTCCCTCCCTTTCTCTCTCCGGAGGGGGAGAGGGAGAGTGAGAAATCACAGTACATAAGTACGTACCTGTTAAATGTAAAATTGAATCACAACATCCACAATAACATTTTTAAATGTGCTGATTATATTTCTGGAGTAAATGGTTTGGCTTAGAAAGTTTGTTTTATATTTTTAACTCTCAATTTCTACAATTACTGAATAACAGAAATAAAAACTTGACTAAACGGGCTGATCATTTACGCTCAAAGTTCTTTTTGTCGTATCCATCATGTGCCTCGGAATCGAACCTACAACCTACAGTGCAAGAATCAGAACTACAACTGAGCTACAGGATACGACATCAGTGAGTAGTTAGTTAACAAGATAAAGTATAACTATGGCCTGCAATTGAATTCTCCTTTCATCATATGAACATTGCGTAACTAGGGTTCAATGAAATTATTTCCCTCAGTTAGATATTATTAGTTGAATAAGATTTGGTCCGCCATAGGGGAATTCCTTGGAGGTAACAAATCTGGAGAATATCTTTTATTGTTCATGTTTTGCAAATGTCGATTTTTTTTTATATTTAGTGGCCTTTTATACGGCGCAATCTATGTGAACCCTAGCTCTAGAGAGAAAGAAGTTTTATTTATATGGCGCCCCCAAATATAAAAAAAATAACTTTTTTTTTCTTTTCTTTTTCGACACTAACGAAAATACAGATAAACATTTTAGATGTAACTTAAAAACCACGAAAGGTTTGTGTGGATACTCACACTCGTCTCGAATATACAGAGTAGGTAGTAGAAATACATAAAGTAGGTACACATAAATATATTTTGGTTCCATTCTCGCTTTTTGTGTCCACTGTTGTATTTCTTCAGCATTTGTCCCACGGCCCATAAGGGAGGACGTGACCTATTATGTAATCTATGTTCTTACGGGTTATTTGAGGAGTGATTGATTCCGGTTACCGCGAAGAATGACATTCGAACTGATTGGTTCTTGTCCCATTTTGGGATATTACAATATGTCTAAGAGCTTTCCCTTGAGCACAGGTGGGTTACTCTCGATCACAGTTCCAATCCGGATCCAGAGATTTTGACAGAAGTCGTGTCATTATTTAGTAAAAAATGAAAATCCGGATCCAATTTGGAACGGCGATGGTCAAGAGTAGCCCTACTGATCATATAATAATATACTAGTGAGCAATATTGCAAAATAAAAAGTGTTTATCTGATTTATGTGTTATTTATTGATATTAGAAAAGTTCATTTTATAGAAAAAGGAAATTATTCTTATCTGTAATTACAAAGGGATGTTCAGAGGATAGCCGTGGTCGTATGCCACCTACCCTAACAAAACTATAGGTACTCACAGCTTCAGGACAATGCGGCAACCCCTAAAAAATAACTAACGTAAAACTAAATAAAAAGGTCTTGTCTATTCGACAAAACAACAACGGGCGTTTCCACACTGACCGACACCGACACGATACCGATATGTGAGTCTCAAACAAAAATATCGGTGTCGACGCCAACTAAATGTGAAAGCGTCTAGTCCCAAATGTAGCATTAGCTCTGGGACCATTGAGTACCATTTCACTGCCAATATTTGGCAACTTTGAAATACCTATGATGTTTTTAAGCTTGTCACTAGACAGTTTGAAATACACTACAATTTCACACTCTAACCCTTCAAAGTATTCAATGATCAAACAGTAATGTATAACAAAAAAATGTCCTCACGCTTTCGTCGGTTCTCATTTCCGAAACTCCAAAGTGCATTGTATAAAACATCATTGTCTGCGACGATATCGTGCTGTCAAAGTATTATATCGTCAAAACCGCCAAAACCACAATCCGTGGTAAACTGTGTTGGTGTCACAGTTAGCCGTGCGTCTCACAGTACGTACTGTATTTAGTTATCTGTGCCTTGATCACGAATAAATGTGACAATCGCAAACGTATCGTAACGCTAGCGTATCCGAAATACATTGCGCGGTGACACTACAACGGTTGGCAGTCGAACTGTCATTGACGCGCAATATAATTCGAATACGCTAACGCGGCGACTGTCAGATTTGTTCGTGATAGAGGTACTGTATTCTGTGTAACTGTTTGTTTACCCTAATAAACTAGTAGTTCGCCACGAACTGAGATCTCGTGATGGTCGGAGGTTAATAAAACCCGAACAATTTTTATTGACCAATGGTTGTAATAAACTTTGCAAATCGCTTCGAAATCGCCGTCTAGCTATGTACCAGTCTTACTTGAACTACAAAATCATTGAAACTTCAAGAAATGGTAGCTCACGTTATACTGGGTTTGGCAATCTTATAACTTTTACAACAACTCAAAAACTATTAGACTTACAATCAAAATAAAAACGGTTTTGGAATGTCTAAACCAAACCCTATCATATGACACCCCACTTGATATTATTGTACGACTTTTTTTTTTTACTCTCTTTGGACCCTCATAACTTCACGACCCCTTGACCGATTCACTTCATTTAACAAACCAGTAAAATTTAAGAGTACTGTACGTACACCTACCAAATTCTGTGAAGATCGGATAAGCGGTTCAAAAGATCTCGTCGAACAAACATACAAAGCATTTTTGTCCAAGTTGTCACTAAGATCGTGGTTCGCTTCGCTCACTTGATCAATAAAATAAAAGCCACGACAGACTAGCCTACAATAGTCCACGGCTCTATTCAACAGCAGAACAAAAAGAGGGTTATGATTTTATTCAATTAATGTCATACTGTATTAACACAAGCTCGTACTTCAAAATAGCAGCTGCTACCTGAAACAACAGTGGATTTTACTGAAAATAAAATAAAATGTGAACAAAATGGATTCCAAGTCTATTGTAGAATGTCGGGTGGATGATAAATATGTATTTACGGACTCGGTGAGGATAAACGTACACGGAATAACATTCAGCTATTACCACAACAGAGGTATGATTATAAATTATAATATAATATCAAATTAAGTGCCTTCACATATAATGTAACTCATCTTTTTTTCTTTTTTACATATCTGTCCTACATTGTCGTCGATTTTTGCTTATATGTATTGTGTTTAGAATGTAAATCCGTCTTTGGCTATCTGCTTTAAAATTAAGATTTACCATTATTATTCTTAAGAGCTGTGGATTTTATTACTCCATAAAAAAAAAAAAAATATTAAAAAAAAAACAGCAACCCTTGTAATAATACCTCATTCCATCGAAGGTTGTCTGGTAGAGATTGCTGACAGTTTAATACGCCGTAGGTAATTTAGAAGCTCTTGTTTAATTGCATTATTAGCTTGCTTAATTTTACTAAGCTCGCATTTCCAAGATATTCAAGTTTTTACAGATGACGCGGAATTTTTGCTCTCGAGTGTAAATGAGTATTACGGCCTAAATGAAATGTGCGCAGAACTTCTCCAAACCACCCCAAACGAACAACATTCAAAGAAAAAAATATGAAAAAACATGATTACCTAACCTAACTTCTTATGGTTACACTCAACAAGAAGTAACATTAATTCACTCATAAATATTTCTGTCGACAACTTTCACAAACTCGATACACAAATTTACGGATCTCAGTACTCCTCTGATTACTACATACAGCGTAATATAACCGAATGTCAAGCACAAGGGCACAATTCTACTAATTGAAGTACTCCAACAAAAATTCAATCGATCATTAGCTTCGCTACGTTTTAGTTGTCAAGTTTCATAGTAGAAATGAGCCAGTTTTTATACACACGGAACCGACTGTTGATTGAAATCAGAGTAAAATAAAATCAGTTAAAAAGTTTCATGACTCTGCTGAAGATTAATGTGAAGTAATGCATTGTTATAGGCAGAAGTTACCACTTAACATCAGGTGAGCTACCAGCTTGTTCCATTACTTTTATCATAAAAAAAAAAGTTTTTTTAGCGCAAATAAAAAACATTTCAATTAAAAAATAACATATTAAATCAAAATCGAAAAAATAGAAATCTGGTAGTTTATGCATGTTGCACAAAAACGTATGATACTAATGATTATAGCACAGTGTCAGAGCTGGTAAGTTGTTATCAGGCTTAGGAGCTGTGAATTAGAATTCAAATTCGCTTATATTCAATTAAAGTTCCAGTCTTGTCTCGACAACGATAAAACTTTGAAATGAGTAAATATTGTATCCAAAAAAATTCTGCTATTCGATTTATAATTCAATGTCATTCACATTAACTGCCAATTAAATACATGAATTAGCTGCCTGTGTGTCACATGCAAACGTTTGTAGTCCAAAGCTACTTTGAATCAACTTTGAATAATAAAACAACTTTGAACGAAAGAAATGTTTGCTTCCATGCAAATTTCTTACTGTAGAACCAAATTTGCCAAGCATAATTGAAATGAGGTACTTTGAGTCGGTTGAGCGCGCAAATTTGAGAAGTTTCGAAACGTAAACGGAAGACTCGGATGCTATTTGCATTTCAGTGGACATCAAATAAAAATTAAATGGTTGCATATTGATCTGGGGTACGGACTTTTCTATATTAATAACTAGCTGTCTCCCGCGTCTTTGCTCGCGTGGTAGCAGCATACACAATTTTTGGTTAAAATCTTTGATCCTTATTTTAGGTCCTTTAGGGTGCGACTTTTCAAAATTATTTTCTTTGTGCACCCCTACACTATATGTATAAGGATACTACCCTCGAAATTTCATACTCCTAGGACTTATAGTTCACGCTGTGCGTTGATTGTCAGTCAGCTTCAAAAGAGTTTTATATATTTAGAAGATTAGGCCTTTGCATCTAGATGATGGTGGTATATAATTATGATGGTAGATGATGGAAACTGGTTTTTACCCACGCTTCTATAGATGGGATGCTGCATTGGGACATGGTTTTAGTTTAGATAGAGTAGGCTTGACCAGCACATATACTATTCCATCCTCTAAGCCTATTAGGCCTTATCGCTCGGGGAACTACTTCCATCAAATATTAAGATACGTTATAGGTAGGTACGTACCTATTTCTCTCACCTAATGATTCTTGCATTGCTGTGTTCTAGTTTAAAAGGTTTGAGTGAGCTCAGAGTGATGGGTGCAGTACATCACAGGGCGACCTCAGATGGACGTGCTCAGAGAGGCAGTGCATTCTTATAAGCAGTGGTTACCCCTAACCATATAAACAGTGCTTATATAGGTACCTCTATGCAGTGGTATATTTGCTCCATCAAGTATTTTCATAAAAACCACATTATTGTGAAAAACAGTGGTTATAAAAATTGATAATTTTACCTGCAGCATAAGCTTTCGGTTCAAGGTGAAGAAACCCATCCCGGTTAGTGTGACGTCATCGTTGGTTAACTGGTTTATAAGCCTTTTTATCTAAACACAAACCAAATTGAAAGGAAAAGTTATAATACGCCATTTAAGTACACAAGAGTCGTAGAGTCCACGTAGAGCGTAGAGCCTCTACGTCAAGTGACGAACAAATCTGACAGTCGCCGTGTTACGTAAACTAACGTATTTAAGTCACACTGCGCGTGAACGCCAGCTTGACTGCTGAACGTAGCAGCACCACCGCGCAGTGTATCGCGCATACGCTACTGTTACGATAGTCACATTTATTGCTGACGAAATGCAGTTCCTTTCATTTCTATACTCATATAATGGTACCTAACCTTTGTTATGCTAGAACGCGGATACAATACATTTTTATTGTGTCTAGAATCCAGACATACAAAAGGTTAAAATCAAAATCCAACGAATTTTTCCCGTACTTTGTTAACATGTAACCAATACCCACCTCAACGTTATAGCTAGATCCAGGACATTTATACAAGCTAGGAAGTGCCATGGTGGAATGCGAGTAGATATCTGACGCTGCTAATACCACGATACAAGCCCTGAAGAGCAACCATCCAAGCGACATGAAGTAGTACGCGCGTTGGATGAACGTACCACTGATTTTTCTGGAAACAAAGAAATGCTGAGGGCCTGACACACCAAAACTCGTACTAGACCCTCAGGTTACTATAAGTATGTCCACAAAGAATTTTTGAAATTCGATTCTTTTGCGCTAGCGAGATCTTTGCACGAACTTCGTATGTTTGATGTCTCAAAGTTACTGAGCGCACTGAAAAGTTAATTTTGATGGGAAAAGTTATATTCCATCTCTAAATACAAGCCCTAGGATTAACTTTACCCGATCCCCAAGAACAGCTGCAGACAGATAAAGTACAAGTTGTTGACGTTTGACAGTAGTATCAGGGCTCCAAGCTGGTTGTCCACCTTGCGGACCAGCGTAGCCTGGCGGACGTACGCCTCCCTCACTCTTCTCCATACTTGGATCTGCATGTACCTGTCTGTTCCGATCTGAAAAAAAAAATATTTTCTTGCACTATGTAGTAAACTTCTATATATGCAGAATCTCATCTAAAAATGAACACTCCTCCGCGTTTACTCCTTCCTTTAAAATTATTATTTATTATAAATTAAAATTATATTGTTTTTATCCAACTGGAAAAAGAGGAGTTTCGTATGTTTCCTTCACCGTCATTTTTATGACGGAGTCGGAAGGGTAGTCAATTTCCCTGCATAAACTCGACGAATACACGTGAGTAAGCTTTGAAATAGTTACACCGTGCTTTGTCTTTTGCATTGACAAGCTGATTCAAATCGATCGAAAGATACAACCCAAGGTATCACTATTCGAAGCTTATATCGAGTTAATAATAACAGTGATAGATTGTACGGTATAGTAAAAGAATACAATGTAAGTAAAACTTCACTTGAACCAAAATTTTCCTCATAAAATGTACAAAAGACGTTGTTAATGGTATACTCATAAATAGGCTCCTACTACGCTCAACATTAAAATTAAGCGTCAGTTAAATACGGTAATTGCTCTACTGTGGCGTGAGGTAAATAACTTTTGTTTCTAATTCTAATTTAGTAGGATGAGGACATTGAGGACAGTCGTTTTATTACCCATCAAAGTTAGGAGCGGACCACGGCGTAAGGCGTTAATTTTATTAGGGCATCTCGTTTGTCTATTATCGCTGCGTCCACGATGCGATACTATCTGGGGTCTACTCTGCCGAAAGGTAAATGAACCTTCGTAATAAGTAAGCTCGTATGAGTTAGTGGCCAACTCTGGTGACGGAGTTTTTAGGCCTCCGTCTAGGCTTAACGACTGTTAGAGGTGGGACTGACAGTTTAACGTGCCCTCCGAAGCACGGAAGCGCTTAGATGTAAATGCCACTAACGGTCACCCATTCAAATAGTGATCGGACAGAACGTTGGTTAACTTAGATAATCGGTGAAGATTGGCTAAGCAAGCTACGCCACGAGCGCTTCATTCGTAATTATCATTTTGTATTACACTGCATGCTCATGAGAGGCTTCACGCAATGGACATGCCACACAATTCAAGGCGACCTTGCAATGTAATTTACGCTAAAAAGCAGTAATCTTTATCCATCGTTTTGTAAATTTGATTTCTGAGTTACTCTGCCAGAAGAAAAAAGTTCAAATTCTTGCGAATTATACTCTACTTACATCTCTATTTCTTTTTCGCTACTAGCGAGTTCAAATCCAAATTATAACGCATCAAGGGAAAAGTTGAAGGTTTCAAGGTTGAATTTCAGATCTCTTGTTAAGGTACTGAGTACCTACTTATAATATAATATGCATAAAAAGAGTTCATATACTTTAACATCCTTATTCCTCTTCTCTCTCCTGATGACCTGCTTCACGAATGTGTTCAAACGGTGGTATCTTGAAGTCAGCCCCATGCTGATCAAAATTATGATCAAGTCTTGGAAGTTCCACAGCGCAGTTGCTACTTTGCTGGCGAGGAATATGGGGATTGCTGTCCATAAGCTGTACTCATCTGTAAAGATTTAGGTAATTCTAAACTGTTTGTAGTAAACGTAGGTATAAAAGTGCGCAGGAATAACTGTTAATTAGGTCACCGGTTTGTTCTATAGCATTTCTTCATAAAAAAAAACTGGAGCAAATACTCGCAAAACAAGCACTTAACTTGTGATAAGAACCTTCTTTTCAAAGAGTTTCTTTTTCTTTTATCTATCTTCTGTCACTAATATATTTTCGCTTTTGTGTTTTTCTTTTGTTTTAATTGTGATTTAATTGAGAATTGTGTTTTTTTGTTGATTTTTCTTATAATTTTACTTGGATCCAAATTCTCCACCGATCATTACTTCTCACCACCGGTCATTCTCCATCGTGCTAAGGTCTAATAAAACGTAACATTGGCGAAATTGCGGGCAACACTGCAAAGGCCATAGACAAGAATTGAATTGAATATTTTCGCTAACAATATTTTTTTTGTTACTGACAATCTTGCCAGTGCTAAGTCATTTATTTGAATAAAGAAAAAAAAAGTGAAGGAGAATTCGTAACGGTGGAGGTTTTAGTTTATCTCAGGTTTGAGTTCTAATTGAGTACCTACATACATTTCATAACAGTGTTTCATTGAGTAAAGCAAGAGTAAATACATAAATTGTACGCGTGCGCATGCGTGGGTGAGACTTATAACATTGATCAAAATGTTTAAATGAGAATCCATTGTAGCTGAAAGGAAAAAAAAACATAAAATCAACATGAACCAGCGTATTTTAAAACATATTTTACTAGATGTACAATGTGTAAATATACAGCTTCGTAAAGCTAAGGCAGTTTCATCAACCAATGTACGAAACTCATTTCATACTTACAGCGAAGCTAGATTCCGCATATGCGTACACTAGCTGTCGCCCGCGGCTTTTTCTGCGTGGTAGCAGCATACGCATTATTTGATAAAAATGTTTGATCCTAATTTTAGACCCTTTAGGGTGCGACTTTTCAAAATTCCTTTCTTGGTGCATCCTTAAGGATACTACCCTACAAATTTAATACCTCTGGACTTATAGTTTAGGCTGTGCGTTGATTGTCAGTCAGCTTCAAAAGAGTTTTATATATTTAGAAAATGAGGTTTGAAATGTGATATCTAATTCAACAAAAACTGAATAATCCATGACCTAATTATAAATTGGAATGGGGAAAACGTACTTTATATTTTTGCATGTTTTATGTAGAATTAGGCATTGAACTTTTTTTTAATAAAAATTTGTTTATAGGTCAGGCTTTATAGATTTTTCAGTACTTATATTAGTAGTCCTTTCACACCCTGTATTTCTTATTTCAATATTTATTTTGTTTAACTGACTGCACTGTAATAAATTATCTCACGTGTCTGCAGTAAAAATCCGTGCGAGCTCAAAATATAACGTTGGAAATATTCTTCTGGAGGGCAGTCCAGGCCGGTCGCTGACATCATACTCAAACTGTGCTCCACTGGAAAGAAAACAATAAAACTGTTGCTCTTTTCAATTTTATTACTTCTGTAGTTCAGCTCTGGTGGAGGTGACAGACATACGGACAAACCGCCTCTGGAGTAAGACCATAAGACAAGTGTTCAGTTTTTTTCATACCTGAACCGGACCACTAGAGTAGAGCTACTACTATAAAATGATAAGTACCTGTCACTGATGACGGAATGGTACTCAACGCCGCCGCCGTAACAATTTATTTAGATTTATATAGAAAAACTAGCTTTCGCCCGCGAATTCATCCGCGTCTCGTTCGATCCTGTTGATTTTCCAGGAGAAAAAGTAGCCTGTGTGTTAATCCAGTTTCCGAACTAATATGTATTCCAAGTTTCATCCAAATCTGACCATTAGTTTCAGCGTGATTGAAATACAAACATCTAAACTTTGACATTTGTAATATTAGTGGGATGGGATAGGATTAACAAACTAGTCCTAGTTAAACTTAAAATAAGAAACACAACAGTCCATACCAATAGCACACGTGGTGACGAAAACCGAGATGACTACCATCCTCCTTCGTATGTTCACGTCTGGAGGCAGATTGAATCCAGAAATAGTGTTCGCTTTATACCAATGGTACGACAGTTTCGTCCACGCTGTGATGAACCTGATGGAGAAGACCAGTGACAGGAGCCCATTGCCGTAGAAGATTGAACCGGATAGTTTTGAGACTAGACCTCCTGGAAAAATAAAGACGTTAGAGATATATAAGGCTTTTTGTGAAAGAGCTCGTCCGGGGAAGTACCTAATACCGTCGTAACTATTTCTGCGACTAAGTTGTGATGCTCGCATTGCTGTGTTCCGGTTTGAAGGGTGCCGGCTGGTACCAATGCAATTACAGAGTATAGTTAGTATGAGACGCCCGACCTGGAGTAATTAAATTATTACATTACATAATATGGTAAAAAGAGACAGGGCAATTTTCTTCTTCTTTTATTTATGGCATTTGGCTGGCAATTTTGGTGTCAAGTGAATTATTTGAAGTAATAGAGTCATTGGTCAAGTCCGCTGTGTTATTAAACCTAATACCGTCGTAACTATTTCTGCGACTAAGTTGTGATGCTCGCATTGCTGTGTTCCGGTTTGAAGGGTGCCGGCTGGTACCGATGCAATTACAGAGTATAGTTAGTATGAGACGCCCGACCTGGATTAATTAAATTATTACATTACATAATATGTATGTATTACATTGCATAAGGTGTAACATGTATATGTATACAGGGTGTTACCAGACCACTTCCGAAAACTTGGAGGTTCCAATCAGACCATGATACTGAAAACATTAAGCGAAAAAAATCGCGAAAAAAAAAATTTACTTGACTATCTCTTTTTAATTTTTTTTCTAGTTACATACACACAGTACAACATAATAAGACATATCTACCTAATTATCTCATTTAAAAAAGCAAAAAAACAAATAAAATAAATAAAGCAGCAATGTACACGCAGCACGCAGATTACGTCTACTACAGCATGAACAGCTGAGAGTTCATCGCGGGTCATTCAAGTACGCGACGTGCGAGCGACCTACGTTAGTACCTACCTACGTTAGTAGGCACTTACGACACAGAATAAATAATAGTACTACGCCTCGACCTTACCTACGTGAATGCGTACATTGCGGGCTGGCGAAATAAATACAAATCTTTAAACATTGTTTTCTCCGGCTATAATTATTTTTCAGGATAACAGATTTTTTTTTGGTTGGGTTTTGGTGTGCTGTAGCTCCCCCTTTCGTTTTCGGAAGTGGTCTGGTAACACCCTGTATATAGGTATATCATATTATGTATTTACTAAATCACGAAATTCTCTTATTAGCACCCCGACCCCTTCTCTAAATTTATTCAAATCCTCTCCATCCAAAGGTTGCCTGGAAGAGATCGCTATTTAGCGATAAGGCCGCCCATTGTACATTTAATGCAACCCGTTTTGTTTATATCATAGGAATATGTTTCGGTGTTATTTATGTACAATAAAGAGTTTTCATTCATTCATTCATTCAATATGGTAAAAAAAGAGACAGGGCAATTTCTTCTTCTTCTTTTATTCATACCATTTGGCCGGCATTTTGACAGACAATTTGGCTATCAAGTGAATTATTTGAAGTAATAGTCATTCGTCAAGTCCGCTGTGTTATTAAAAATTTAAAATTTTAGTGATGTGTCAGTACTAGGGGGTTAACATCCTTTTGTTTCAGAGTGATGGGTGCAGTGCGATTCCTCACAGGACACGAATGACGTCAGTGAGGCAAAGTATTGTTATAAGTAGAGATAGCCGCTTGAAATTAAATGACCTATAACTTATTATTCCTGGCTTTAATCAAGATGGCATTTATATCTGAGCGTTTCCGTGCTTCGGAGGGTACGTTAAACTGTCGGTTCCGGCTCTAGCACTCGTTAAGCCACGACGGACGCCAAAACTCCTACGAGTACGCTACCTCCTACGCTACCTCATACGAGTTTGCTTGCTTGCCTGGCTTCAATATGGCCATCTACTACGCATGCTACTTACGTCCATTAGTAGTATGATTTGCCAGTCGAGCCAGTATTCTAACAACCTTCCAGAGAGCAGCAACAACTATAGCGCCGAGTGATAGGAACACGACAGCTGTCCATGCGAAGAAACCATCAGCTCTTAAGTTCGAGATTCCGATGTACCGGGCTATGGAGAACACCTGGTTGAACGTTTCGAGGAAGTCCTGGAAAAAAGCTTTCCTTCTATTTTTCTTGTAAGATTTTTGTGTAGGTGTATCTTAGTCAATTTTTAAAATAGTATTAGAGAAATCTACACTTATAACTTGATAACTTAAAACCAGCCAGCAATGATTATTCCCTGTTTCAGTTTTAAAACATTTGGTAATGCTAAAATTTACATTAGGTACTTATTAAAATTACCTAACTATGTATTTAATTTTAGTGATAAGGCAGCTGCTAATATTGTATACTCAATTGCCCTTGACATAAATAAAATAAGTTATTTAAAGTCTTACATCAGTTTGAATTGTAGAACCAGTTCTCGCGGAAAACAATTTCATGTTAGCAACACTTCTGGCGCGCTGGCAACACTGGTAAAAAAAGTTTTAATTGCATACTTAATTAGAAGAGTCTTATGAATCTGAGCAAACAAATTGTTGGAAAAGTTTAATTATTTTTAGAAAAACTTTCGTGTTTTGTTTTGTAATCTTTTGTGCTAGCAAGTAGGTAGGTACGCAAATCTGCAGATCTGCGTGGCAGACCCTTACCTCCTACCTTATTTATCATTTCAGGTGCTTTTATGTCTGTTACTAATAGAAGTAGAATCAAGTAAACTAGTCTTTTACTATTGAGTTTACTTAATAAGGTAGAAAACCCTACATTTTTTGAGAATACTCGACTCACAGATCATAATCCCGACTACTATCTAAGGAAATATTTAGATACAAGGTACATTAGTAAGTCTTGCAATATTTTTTAATTAGATTTTTTTTTGACATACATAAAAATTATAATATATGTAACTAGTCATATGTTTTGACTACCTGTGTTTTAAGCCAAGTAAACCAAACTGAACAACTCATACTTTTTATTCTAGAATTTACCAACCTACTACTATAACTTTAGAGATTTTTTAAACTTACCATTAGTTTCTCAACACAGTCTCCAGCTTTACCGTAAACACAAGAACCCACAACAAAAATTAAATGTTTTGAAACATACTCAACTCACATTTCTGCCCACCATAATTTGTACACACGATCGAACTTTGATAGGTACAAATATGACAAAATTGTTGTGTACTAATAAGTATTGCATGTCCTCTGACAATTTACTTTTCAACGTGCTATTGAAACTTGTCACACAAAAATCAGAACATTCGATGTAATTTCAACTTTATATCATAGACGTAGAGCTCAAAAAGGTTTAAAACGTAAGATCAAAACATATTATTTAGTAAACACTTTCGGAACGCAATGACATATTATTACAAGCACACTATTTGTACTGATTAGGTGAAAGTAGTACAATGTGCTTTTATGTAGGTAGGTACTTTTTTTATTTTTAAGCAATTTTTGTCTTACAGTCAGGCAAAGGCATCCCCTCCCTGTTTCCATGCCTCGCGATTTTCTTTGAATTTATTTTGCTTTTTGAATAAATTATTATTATTATTATTAGTTGGACTCCCGTTTCCGCATTTAGACTCAAAGTTGGTCCATTATACGTGGGGGGGTAAACTGGCTAAACATGCAGCCAGCCTAACTCCTCCCAGAAGCACAGAAGCTTCCTGGGGGCTTCGCAGGCTTGGAGAAGTGACCTAGGGGTACTTAGGATTTCTTGTCGTTGCGTTGCTACGCCCTCGCATTCCAGGACTACGTGGGCAGCTGATTCTTCTTCGGTGAGGCAGCCTCTGCAGAGTGGACTGTCTGTGGCTCCGATGTTGTAGAGATGTTTGTTTAAGGGGCAGTGGCCTGTCAGGGTCCCTACGATGATTCTGAGGTTCTGTCTATCCAGGCTCAATAGACGGCGTGTTAGTCTTGGAGTGATGGCTGGGATTGCGTCTCTTGACTGTCTGCAGTCAGTCGTATGTGCCCAGCGTCGGTTATGTGAGTTCAGGGTATTTAGACGCACCCAAGTGCGTAGCTGGGAGAAGGGTAGGGGGAGGAAGGGTGCTGGCCCTTCCAATACTGTCTCTGATCCCCTTCTTGCTAACTCATCAGCGGCGTCGTTACCCAGTGATCCGCTATGCCCCTTAATCCACTGTAGGGTTACCCTATTTTTTGTGGCGATGTTTTCTAGAGCAAGGTGGCATTCGTGTATGAGTTTGGATGTGCAGTTGTAGCTCGCCAGAGCACTGAGTGTGGCTGTGCTGTCCGAGAGGATTCGTATACTGTAATCTAGTATTCCTCTCCTGTTGATTGCTGTAGCGGCTTCGGTGATGGCTGCACATTCGCATTGGAAGATGGAACTGTGTGGGCCGAGTGTCATTGAGATGTTGATGTTCAGGTCCAGCGAGTGTACTCCTGCTCCTGTTCCCCGTTTAGTTTTGGAGCCGTCGGTGTACACTCGTACTTCGCCGTTGCCTGATTGGTCTCTTTGGTCCTCATAGGTTTGTATTCGGTAGTGCTTCTGGAATATTTGTTGTTTGGGGATCTTGTCGCACTGTGCGCCTATTAGCGGCTCTTGCTTTAGTGCCCTTTCCAGAATGGATGCGTGGGGGCTCCTGGATGTTCCCCATAGGTTCAAGTGTTTGAGTCTGATAGCGGCCATCGTCGCTTCCTGTTGTATATAAAGATCAAGCGGCGTTAGTCCCAGTATTATCTCCAGGGCCGCCGTCGGCGTCGTTCTCATGCAACCTGTTATTCCAGAGCATGCCAGTCTCTGAAAGCGTTGCAGTTTAGTGATGACGGTGTTGAGTTCGGTTCTGGTCCACCATACAATGGCCCCGTATGTAAGTGCTGGTCTTATTGCGGTTGTATAGAGCCATAGTGTTATTTTTGGCGAGAGTCCCCATGTTTTCCCAAGCATTCTGCTGCATTGGAAGAATGTGGCACTCGCGCGTTTCAGTTTGAAGTCAAGGTGCTTATTCCAGAGCAGTTTGCTATCTAGTATGACCCCTAGATACTTGACTTCGCTGGTTAGTTGGAGTTCGGTGTTGAACAGCTTGGGTAGTTTGAGGTTGCCCAGACTTCTTTTGTGTGTGAACATGATGAGTTCTGTTTTGGTTGGGTTAACCGATAGCCCGTGGTCGGTGCACCAGTTTTCGATTGTTTTAAAGGCCGATTGCATGATACTGCATAGGACGTTTTCAAAGCATCCAGTTGCGAGGATGGCGAGGTCATCTGCGTATCCCACTGTGACAAGCCCCTGGCCGTTTAGTTTTCGGATTAGTTCGTCCACTACGATGTTCCATAACAATGGCGAGAGGACGCCGCCTTGCGGGCAGCCTCTTGCTACAATGCCTCTTGTCGTGGTGTTGACTGTGAGTTGTATTGCTCTGAATTTGAGCATGTTGTTTATCCATTCAGCTAGCGTTCGGGGGACACCGTATCTTGTCAAAGCGAGATCTATGCTAGTGAAGGTTGTTTTGTCAAAGGCTCCTTCTATGTCTATAAAAGCTCCTAGAGTTGGTTGCTTTGTGGCTAAACCGCCTCCAATACGAGCGACTACGCTATGGAGTGCGGAGTCTGTTGATTTTCCGGGGCTGTAGGCGTGTTGTTGTGGGTGTAGCGGCCGGCGAAGAAGAGTGTTACCTCTAATATCTTGGTCGCATATTCTTTCTAAGGTTTTTAGGAGGAACGATGTTAGGCTGATGGGGCGGAAAGATTTCGCCATTGTGTAGTCGCTCCTGCCTGGTTTTGGTAGGAAGATTACCTTCACTTCTCTCCATTTCTGGGGTATGTAGCGGTGAGCGACACAGGCCCTGAAAATGTTTACCAGGTGTTCGGCTAGTTTTTCGCCACTCCATTTCAATAGGGCTGGGAAAATTCCGTCTAGTCCTGGCGATTTGAAGGGAAGGAAGCTGTTGATGGCCCAGATTACCTTTTCTGAGTTGATAAGGTTCTGTGCTGTGGTCCAGTCTTGGCTACTGGCTGCACGTTCTCTATGAGCCTCCCACTCATGAGAGTCTAGTACGCGACAGCCTGGGAAGTGTGTTTGAAGCAGTAGTTCGCTGGTTTCGACGTCTGTCTTAGTGTATGTATTGTCAGGTTTTTTCAAGTATCCAATGGTGCGTGCTGGGTCGCTGGATAAGATGCCTTTGATTTTTGCTGCCTGACTGGTGTTGTCGATGCTTGTGCAAAAACGTTTCCAGCATTCTAGTTGCCTAAGTCGTATACGCTTTTTGAAGGTGGATTTCGTGGAGTGGTACTTCTCCCAGTCCCTGGTTGGTCGGGTGTTCATTGCTCTGTTGAAAAGTTTCCGTACTTTGCAGCGTAGTCTTTGCAGTTCCGGGTTCCACCAGTGTCGTTTGTTGCCCCCTCTCGGTGTCACGAGGGGGCATGATTGTTCATAGCTGTTGGTTAGGATTTGGGTAAGATTATTGATGTGTTGGTCAATCTCGTTAAGCTTTAGGAGGTCTGGTGGCGCGCTGCCGGCTGCTAGTGCTGATTGGACTAGTTTCGCAAACTTTGTCATATCAGTCTTGCGCGGAACGCGCCTCGGGCTCGGCGGCGGCAGGGTCATGAACAGATCAAATCGGATCCATCTATGATCCGAGCACGACGCCTCGTCCGAGACGCGCCAGTTTGAGATAGAGTGCGCCACCCCTGCTGAAGATAGAGTTAGGTCGATAATAGTTTGCGCCCGGCTGTTGACGAAGGTAGGTTCCGAGCCGTGGTTCATTATACTAAGGTTAGTGGAAATAAGAAAGTTTACCAGCTCTTCGCCACGGGTGTTGTTCCTCTCGCTGCTCCAAAGATTGTGGTGCGCGTTGGAGTCAGTACCAATGATGAGCTCTAGTCTTCCCCTTTCGCAGTATTCAACGAGTGATACCAGCTCTGGCGGTGGGATGTCTTCGTCACTGGGCATGTAGACTGACGCTAAGACTGTGTCGCGGAGTTGGTTGGTGGCATCTGTTGCGATCCTAATAGCTGTTAGGTTTCTAGAACAGAATTGGGTGATTAGTATGGTTTGTAGAAGTTTGGGAGTGATAATGCAAGTTCTAGGGTCGCTTACAGAGGTGTCCAGGAGAAGATTTCCACCAGTGTTGAGCAGACCACAAACTCGGCCCTTTCGGATCCACGGCTCCTGGATCAGGGCTATGGTGCTCTGGGTGTTGTCCTCTAGCGCTTTGCGTAGGGAAGCCGTCGCAGTGACACTGTGCTGGAGGTTGGATTGTATGACGGAGACGGCCTTACGAGGGACGTAGTGGAGAGGAGTTAAGGCAGCTGTCGCTGGCCTCGCTCCCCTCGACGTCCTGAAAGCAGTCATCGTCGAGTATGGATGCTGGTGGAGGATCGACGGTAAGGTCCATCGCATCCGGTTGAGGTGGTGGGGGGGTGGCATCATCCTTCTCATGGGTATGGGGGGTCGGTGTAGGTATTGCCGGAGTGTGTGGGGTGTCCTTTGTGGACGCACCGCCCTTCTCGCCGAGTATCCGGACATAGATATTGCCGAGCATCCACTTAAGCCGCCTGTCCCGTTTTTTTAGCTTCTCAACGTCTGACTCCGGTATGCGAAGAAGCAGGTAGATGCCTGGTGTCTCCGTCTCTGTTTGCTTCTCCGCTTTCACGAGCGACCAGGATCTGACGTTGGCAAACTTGTGGTTGTGTACTGCAAGGACTTGGCGGATGGTGTTGATGTCCATGTTGAGCTGAGGTACAAGCAGCCCACATAGGATTCGTTTTTGGATCTCCGCCTGTGGACGTACTACCAGTGTCGATCCTGCGATTGGTGAGGCTATGTCTTGAACCACACTGCGGAGCCACTCCAGCGTAGCGTTGTCCTCGCACCACAATTTGAGAACATTTTCGCTGAAGTGAGCCTTGCCATGGAACTCGACGTCTGCGACTTGGTCGGAGATAGCGGGGTTGAGGAGGTCCTCAACCAGCTTTTTCTCGATGCACGTCTTTATCCCGTTGGCTTGTTCCGCATTTAGGTCGTAGAAAGGTTCGGTCATGACGGCGACGCATAGCTCATTAGCTTTGAATGCCGCTGCGTAACTGGGCCTGGTATGGCCTTTTGAATAAAAGGTATAATGAAAATATTTTGTAGCTTTTTCTGAATAATTATTATTGAAAGTTATTTTAATAATGCACCAGTAGGTGGCTTGCTAGAAAATAGAAGAATCAAAATAATGTGATTAGTTTCGTGCGTGCTTTTATCATTGTTTAGAACCATGCATATTCATTTATTTAGTCATTTCCATACATATTAACCACTTTTTTATTCCTTCATAATTGTCATGTCAACTATCGCACGTAGCACGTAGCTCGTCTAAAAGTTCGGTAAAGTAGAGATCAATTGGATTCTTTTGGAACAATTGGAGGAAATTTTTTGCATCTAATCATACAATTTTTAGTACTTCTAATATTTCACCTAGTTTTTATAACAATCCAAAGTGATCCATATAATATTTCAAGAATAAAGGCTACAATACTTTGAGTAAACTCTAGAGCTGAGTGACGTTGAAGACTACTGTGTCGTTCGCATCTGGAGTAGCATTTTCTCCATCGTCAAACTGTATCAATACTAACTCATATGTTATTATTGCTCCAGCCATCTGTAAAAACAAAAAAAAATCTTGCTTAAAACATAATACTTAATATGAAATAATATACGATTTTTTATATGTATTAAAAAATACTTTTCATCCCACCATCTCGGAAAGAGTATTTTTAATCTTCAATATCTGTTTGGAAAAGCCGTTTTTATTCTCTAGAGGATAAAGTAAATTGAATTTAGAACATCGTGTGCACTAAGTTTGTGAATTAAAAAAAACATTAAACCTATTTACTGCTACCTCTATGGTGCCGAATATATCATACAACTTTTTTTTAATTTGTTAAAAACTCAGACTCGGAACCTTCTTGGTGTTCTTTTTTCAATTTGCTTTGTACGCGGTTCTTTACGCGGCATTTTTTCACGTCATTGTTAAACCTTATATTAAAAACAAGAAACTTGAAAACAAGTGAAAAAACTAAAATGAGTGATTCTAGCGACGAGGAAGTTTGTTTGACGCCAACAGAATTGACTGAAACTGTTAATAATGCGCAAATTAGTCATTTCCTCGCTGAGGTGGAATGAAAAGTTACGTGTTGCACTCGAGTGCAAAGATTTTTCACCTCGTGCTCTTTTGATTCCCTCGCTAACGCTCAGGATTCTAATTTAGAATCCTTCGATTGCTCGGTCATCAAAATTGAACACGCGGTTAAAGAGCAACTTTGCACTCTTGTATAACAAATAACTATTATACTAGAATATCAACGCCATCTACTGGCATTGATGTGTCATTTTAATGAGTTATCCCATCCTCGTCGCCAATGTTGTATAGGAAGCCTACGGAGGTGTTCACTCAAAGACGGTATAATTCACACTGGTTTAATTGACAGCAAGCTTGCTTACTCTGTGGCGCAGCTACATCTACTTAGTGGGAATACCTAGATACGTAACACTTACCTAAGAAAAACATCATAAAGATAATATCTTGGTTATACACACTTGGTCATAGAAATAGATGCCACATAAATACATAATTATTATTTATTTATTTAAAAAATTCAAACAAACAGGTAGTGCTAGGAGGACTTTATGCTAAGAGCATTGTCTACCAGTCTTCGTGGGTATGCAACAAGATGGTGTGGCGTGTATTACTATGATTACGAGTATAAGTAACTAAGTATGTATTTACAAAAAAATATGAATAAAGAGTAGAATAGTGCAGTACCTACTTATGTAGATTGTAGGTGCATAAAGTATACTCTGATTTGGTAAAGATAAACCCCCTATCTTATAAAAAGTTAGAGTAGACATAATGTCCTGATTACGTATGGTAAACGAGACATAAAGTCTACTCTAACTTTTTATAAGATAGACCAAAATAATTTAATTATCAACGTGATTTAAATCGACTGCAAAGTTTACATAGCGCATCCGGAAATTACCTCGGTGAATCAAATCTACTAAAAGTGTACTTAGTGCACACGGGATTAATTATACCGCCCACACATGAGTCTGTGATACCGCCCCATATTTTGGGTTTAAAAGACGCCAATATCAGGAACAATTACTGTTTTGATCAAAGGGGATTTAATTAATCTTTTACACAGTCACTTTAATATTAATATATTTCAATTATTATTCAGACGCTACTCAAGTTCCAAATCATAACTTTGTTTTATACTAACTTCTTATTTAAACTTTAAAGTTGCTGATTCAACCTTTCAAGTTTTATTTGCAACTAAATTAGAAAGTTTCAGATGAATTATGAACATTTACTGAAGTTAATAAAGCTCTGTGTTTGCTTAAAAACGGTTATCGTCACATGCCGATCGCCATAATCTATAATCTTCTAAATATATAAAACTCTTTTGAAGCTGACTGATAATCGACGCACAGCCTAAACTATAAGTCCTAGAGGTATGAAATTTGTAGGGTAGTATTCTTATATAGTGCAGTGGTGTGTGGTGCACTATAAAAGGAAATTTTCAAAAGTCGCACGATAAAGAGTCTAAAATTAGGATCAAAGATTTTAACGCGAGCAAAGCTGCGGGCGACAGCTAGTAGTAAATAATAAACACGGCTACACGTCAGTTTAGACAACATAGCTATAACTAAAACATCGGCTCTCTTTCATGATTTCCAATGTTTAGCTTATTGAGGTGTCACCGTGTATACAAAATATAGTGTAAATAGTGTAATTCAGAATAAGGTTGATTAACATTATCTCTACACTGTATTCACATGGTATAACTAATTTATTTTGCTATAAATACCGCTGTCACAGACAAATCTGACAGTTGCTGCGTTACGTAAACCAAACGTATTCGAATCATATTGCGCGTCAACACCAGCTCGACCGCCGAACGCTGTAGCGTCACCGCGCAGTCTACCTTGACGTTTCGATACGTTTCCGCGTGTCACATATTGTCTGTGCTTAGGCCACTACGGACGGACGGCATATGACGGGGTCAGTATTACGGAGATTATACGTTTATGAATGAAACATTGACCTGTAATAAAATAGTTCTGCTCAAGTAGAAGAAACCCAAACCACTCAGAGCGACGTAGTCCTTCACCAGTTGGTCTTGAAGTCTGTTCATCTATAACAATAAAAAAAACAATCAAATCCCTTCTGTTTGTAGCTAATGTTCATTTGTGATAAAAAATCGTCCGGGGAAGTATTTTTGCCGACAAAGCGATTGCTATCACCACGGGGGAGGCAATCTCATAAAAACCTGCCGGGTAGTTTTTCTGAACTGTTTTTAAACTAATTCTGTGACTAAATAGTGACATTAGAGTTTTAGGCATTGGTAACATGAGGCGAGCCATTGGATTTTTCCATCATTTGGATGTACCTACTAATAAAAAATCTACTAAAAATACTAGCTTTTTAATACTAATACTAAATAAGTACGTACTTCGACATTGTAACAATGGGGTTCGCAATCGTAAATGTAGTTGAGCGCACTCCTGGACTGAACGTTGATGGAGGAGGCGGTCAGGACGACGCTGCAAGCTCTGATACACAGCCATATAAATGACACAGCGAAGTACACACGCCGAATGATCGAGATTGATTTACCAGTGCTGAAAATAAACAGTTTTTTCAATCGATATACTTATAGTCTAAGACCCAGTGAACCCCCGACCTTAGTTATTTTATAAAAGCTTTTTATAATATTTCGAAGAAAATATAAAGAAATCAGCCATTATAATGTAGCGCCATCTATCTCGCTACATGAGAACTATCCTAGATCACGCAAACGAAGTTATCATGGAGTTTGAACATAAGTAATACTACCGAATACCATCCATTGGTCCTCGGACCCCGAGTCAAAGGTCGCTCTGCGTGGAAGATCTTCCCTTTTCGTAGGAGGACACATATCCTACAAAATGTTCTCCTCAATAATTTGACGAAATTGAGGTGGTATTTTTCACAACCAGTACCGCTTCCCTGACAAAGCCACGATGATCTAAACTTCATGATGGGCCAGTTGAGCTATTTATAAACCGTTTGCAACGATTTGTAGATAGCTCAACTGTTTCATGTGTATTTTGTAAATATTGTATTAGTTGTAATATTTTTTTGTGAATAAGGATATGATATTTCAAAACTGCCAGTTTTTTTTATGAACTGTGCGTATAAGAAAAAAATATTATAATCCTCACGTGATGCCCATGAACAGCTGCAAACAGATAAAGTAGAAGTGACAGGAGCATGCCAGAACGATCATGCCGCCGATGGCTTGATCCACCTTCCGCACCAGAGCCGACTGTCTCACGTACGCCTCTCTTATTTTACGCCACGTGTATACCTTCAAAGCTTTGGTTTTCTGGAAATAAGTACGTTTGCAAAGCTACGAAAATAGTTTCTTATATGAAACTGTCCGTCGTATGCGGCGTTGCTCGCGTTCTAGATCTTTTAGAGTGTGACTTTTCAAAATTGTTTTCTTAGTGCATTCCTAATATAAGGATACTACCCTCCAAATTTCATATCTCTAGGACTTATAGTTTAGGCGGTGCGTTGATTGTCAGTCAGCTTCGAAAGAGTTTTATAATAATTTAGATTAATAATAATATTTAGAGCGCATTTCTAACCAAATATCATGCTATACGTGATTTCATGATTGATGTCTTCCTGGCCGGTTTCGGCTAAGGTGACACTGTGGTTGCTTGATGCCTATTGATGGACTCTATTTGACTTGAATATGCAATCTTGGCTTTAAAGGTGCACACAGTGTGCATGTACGAGTGCCGTTGACATATCTAGTTGTAATTTATATTTGAAGGCGGTTTAGATTTTAGTACGTCGTGCGGCCAAGAAATTCAAATAGCTTTTAGATTGAAAAAAAATCTTGACTTACATTGTCCCACTTCAATTGCTTCTTTTCAAACGCGCTGATCTTCTCCACACATTTATTTAGTCTATGGTATCGTGACGTAAGCCCCATACTAATCAGTACTATGAGGACGTCTTGGAAGGTCCAGAGCGCTGTTGCTATACTACTAATGAATAGCAAGGGAACTGCTGCCCAGTCGGAATAGTCATCTGAAGAGTAAAGATGGATATGACAGGCGTCACAGCTCAGTAGGGCTACTCTTGACCACCGCCATTCCAAATTGGATCCGGATTTTTACAGATCTCGTGTCATTTTGTACTGAAAAATGACATTACTACTGTCAAATTCCGTGAATTCGGATTGGAACTGTGGTCGAGAGTAACCCACCAGGTGGCATTGGCATCCGTGCTGTGGGTTGTGGGTTCGATCCCCACCAAGAACTACCATTTGTTTAATGGCAAACATTAATGTTTTTTCTGTGTTACTTTGCATTAAAAGTACCAGTGTACCCAAAAAGTTATAAATAATTATGCTATCACCAATCTAGTTTCCATAGTTCCAAGCTTTGCTTAGTTCTGGGTGGTTTGGGAATAGAGGGCTTTGTGTGAAGTGTCCATGAATATTTATTATTTAGTATATTTTTAGTTGGCTGATCTTATAACACTGTTCTCTAATCTAGTTTTGTGGGCAGCTTCATGCAGTTCAATGCATCACAGGGCACGTCTTCAGAGGACGTACTCAATGAGCTAATGTATTATATAAGAGCAGTGAGTACCATTTAACATTAGGTGAGCCATAAGCCATCTGCTTGTCCCAATATAATTATTATAGTTATTAAAAAAAAAGGTTAGTACATTAGGTAGTCTGCGTTCATAGTGAACTTACCCCACAAGATGAGGAACCCGTGCGACTTCAGAACATACTTCTTCAGTATAAGTTCTCTTGGACAATCAAGTCCTATCAGCGATATCATGCTAATCCAATGTTCAACTAAAAAAAATCCGTTAGTAAGATAAATACTCGTCGCAAAAATAGTAAGAAACACACATAGACACAGTAAAAAAATAAAGCCTACTGAAATTGCTGAGAGCCAAAATGATCTTTGGACACTAGTGAACTTTCACATTTTGTTACAAATTTTTACTTACAAATAAATAGAAAACACACCGGGCTCAGTGGCGCGTCTTAGGAGCGACCTACGTCCAGCATTGGACTGCTATAGGTTTATGATTAAATAGAAAAGAAAAATTATCATTAGTTGATGATGATGATGATGATGTCCTAGCCGATTTCGGCCATGGCGACTGCGTTTTGGTCTGGACAGGCATATTTAACTCGGGTTATATGTAGGGCTTTGTTGTTCTGCCCGTTGATGCGCTCTAGTGTGACTTGCGCACCCGATTTTGTTTGTAAATGTACGCTCGCATTTATCATTAGTTACTGCAGAGTGAAAGATAAACTGCACAACAAAGGACTCCTCACAAATACAGGATAAGATTTACTCACAGATACAAAACCCTGTCATAAAACAGCAGACTATCACCATCCTCCTCCTCAACTTATCATCACCAGCCACGTTGATGACCGTCACCCTCTCCACACCCGCCCAGTACTCCGAGAGTTCTCGCCAGTAGAGAGCGAGACGGGAGCTTAGTACGAGCGAGATAGTTGCTATTGTGTAGAAGATGGTGCCTGACATACGGGCTGTTACACTTCCTGAAAGAAGAAAATGTTAGTTTGTTTTTTAGGCCATTGTTTTTAAACTTTTCATTTTCCGAAGTAGTTAATTATCGCAATACAACAAGGACAACTTACTCTTAGGTTAATCTACAAAGAGAAAGAGAAAGAGAAGTAATGCTAGGTCATTTAGGGAAGCCATAGGAGGCTAATCTACGTCTAACACGTAGCATTGTACGTGCTACGGCGGAAAATAATTTTTTTTTACACCCGAGTCAAATACTCACTATGCCCAGCAGTATCCCTAGCCCATCCCGCCAAAGCCTTGATGACCTTCCACACAGCTAACACGACGATGGCCAGTAAACTCGCCAGCACCAGCACACTCCAGACCCTCACAGACCGCCGCCGTGACCCCATGACGCCAAACAGTGAAGAGTAGAGAAACACCTTGTTCATTACTTGCAGGAACTCCTGTTATACAAGGTGCTTTCAATAGTCTTTTGATTTACTTTACACCCTTGTTTACTTACTATTTTAAAAGATACTACTAATAATTTTGAAAAAAAAGGGTTATTTTGTATTTATTACATTCTTAAACCAAAATCATTATCAGAAAACGTAAAAAGTTTGATGAAAATCATTTTTCATTAATCAATCTATCATTTATAAATGTCATTAACAAACATTTTAATAATTTTTTCCATTTTCTAGCAAATTTGAAATGTCAACTTTAAATGTGAGCTGCAACAGTAATAAACAGAGCTTTAGTGTATAAATCATAGTATTTCCATGATAATTCGTATTTCCACATCCACACTTATTTTTCATTGTTTTCGACTGACGCGTCTCGCTGCCCTCGCTCGTCGCGTCATCCATGGGTATTCCATTTTCAAAAACTGCCAGTCAGCGCGAACCAATACTCTTTATAACTCAAAGAGGTTGGTTCTACGCTGCATTGCTAACATTAACTCCACTAACGAACTTGTCAGCTGAAGCGTATCTGAACCGTAGTTTTCATGTTTTAAGGTTTACAGAAACATTTTTTTTTAAACTAATCCCGGCCTAAGATGTCAAAACCACTGACTTTTATGCAATTTTGTAAGCAAATCTGCAGATCTTTCAAACTAAATAGAACCCCAACAGTTGTAAATTAGTAGAAAGGGGCTGTTGACTCACTCGTACAGCTTTTTTTTTAATGAGAAAACTTTTACTTACCGCTGCTATTTGTAAAATTCACACTGAAATTGAAATTGAGAAATAACTCTAGAAAACAAACAAACCAAACATTATTTATTTTTCCATGTAGCGTGTTTCGTAGCATTTTCGTAGCGCGTCGTAGCAATCTGTAGCATGTTCGTAGCTTGCGTAGCTCTTAATCATCCACAGGTGATTTTTCATCTAAATGGCTGAGTACCTCACGCAATATAGTACTTACATCATGATTAGGCTGTTGGGGCAAAATGAGCTTATTTGGCCCTAAAATATCCTTCAAAAGTATAGGTTTTTTCACCTTCATTGTACACAGTACCTCAATTCTAAACACAATTCGCAATAATAAAACGAAACAAAGGCGTCGCTGTGGTGGATTGAATCAATTTGTATTGTGGGGTTACGAGTCGTTTTAATTTACTGGAAAGGTGACTGTTATAAGCAGAGCTTTGACTTAATGAATTTGGTTTAGAATTTTAGAGTTAATTTTAGAAAATTATATTAGTACTAGCCGTCTCCCGCGGCGTTGCTCGCGTTAGAGTGTGACTTTTCAAAATTCCTTTCTTAGTGCGCCCCTACACTATATAAGGATCCTACCCTCCAAATTTCATACCTCTAGGACTTTTAGTTTAGGCTGTGCGTTGATTCTCTGTCAGCTTCAAAAGAGTTTTATATATATTGATGATGATTCATCATCATCATAACAGTTCGTAGAAGTACACTACTGAACATAAACCTCCTTCATAAACTTCCAGAAAAAACAAATTTGGGCGTTTTCTATCCATCTACTTCCTGCGTTCTCAACAATGGATCATCGAGCCGTCCTTAACCCGCCTTCCGGCTCATCGTCGACATTCGAGAATCTTTGCTTTCTATACGGAACCTATTCTTCGAAATACCTATTCTGTTACTTTAGAGCTCAATTTACACTAGTGAATGTCTAACACGCGATCCAAGCATCCGAACCAGGGTCTCTACTCCAAAATAATGGCTCGGTAGTCATGTTTGTGTTACATTGCGCAGTGACGCTGTCACTTCGTAAGAGTCCACGTCATCGCACAAACAGGCCGCGCAGTGTACCACAAACATAACTACAGAAACTTCTTTCATTCGATTCGGAGTAGAAGCCTAGGCTATATGTAAACAACTAATCGTTATTAATAAATACTAGTTAGCAATAATTGCTACTGTTTTTATAGTGAACAAGGATTTGAATAAATTGAATTTATTTTTTAGTCCCTATTCCAAAATTCTCCTTAGATCCACTTCATCGTTATGCTGGTCAATATAAAACCTTAGTGTATGGACTCTGGTTCGTCAAACGTGAATATTTTGAGATGAACCAAGTGTTTGAAGTTTTAATATGATTCTTCAAAACTTAGGTCTAGAGCTGATGATTATCCTAAAAACAGAATACAATACCAACAGATGGGGCATACTTCCATCAATCATTTTCACTAAAAAACGAGCAAATAGCCCACCAAATGATTAACCAGTACTAAAACATATACTGTGTTTCTTTATTGGACAACTCTGTCAAAGACTTTGAAATAAAATAAAACCAGTGTTACATTATGTGTCAAAGGCTTTTACCCTCCTCCTTTTTGACATCTAAATTATCCATCTGACTCACGTCAAGCGATTTAGATAACGCACAAATGCTCATAAATGACATGGATTTTACAAATGACTTGACTTGACTTATATTATTACAATTTTAACACTTGACATTGGCTAAATTGTCCGTCGAAATGACGGACACAGGCCATTATTGAAGAGAAGAAGAAGAAGAAGAAGACATGGATTTTGTATCCAAGCCCTGTTATTCATAAAGAAGTAAGCTTGAAATAGTTACACCGTGTTTTGTTTCTTTTGATGGAATTAGAATCTGCTTGTCAATGCAAAAAACAAAACACGACCTAACTATTATAACGAGTGTTATCAATGTATTTAGGGTCGTAATCAAACCAGGTAGAATGTTCTTTGTTGTACCATTTATTTTATTTTATTTTTATTTTATTGAGTAATAAAATCCACAGCTCTTAAGAATAACAATGGTAAATCTTAATTTTAAAGCAGATAGCCAAAGACGGATTTACATTCTAAATACAATAACATATAAGAATAACCATAATGTTGATTTTTGAAAGATATAAGAAAATCAATGATATTTTTAGAAAAGTCTTTAAAATAAAACCGATTTAAGAACCACCTCCTTTTTTAAAGGTTAAAAACAGGGAGCTTCACAAAAAGACAAAGGTGTGTCTCAGAGTGATGTAACTCATCACAGGACACGTTCTCAGTGGACGTGTTCAGTGCAGCCATCGAGGTAGGCCAACAGTTTGTTCCATCATTTAGTTTTATAAAAAAAAAACATTAACGCGTTATTGTACTTAAGTATATTTTCGTAATACAAGCAAGGTTTTTATTTTTCATTTGTACAACTGAGATTTCATCAAAATTCCGCTCACACAACTGTTAATTTCATGTTTTAACCCCTGACTTACTTACATATTCCGGAACTCAACCCACGTGATGTTTTGAGGTATGAAATGCAGTATTTTCTAGGTCACGTCTCATCTAGGCCGTGACATCGTGACACAAAGTATTCAATTGCGCCCGGCACCATAAAAGATAAAACATCGCATGTCTTTTCAAACCCGAAAACTACATAATATATAAAGTAAAAATTCCTGATCTCTTTCTAAACACGTTCTTGAGTAGGTACAGTCAGCATGATTAGTACATGTCAGTTTACATGTATAATGAGATAAAGTTTCAATGTGGATTTTCCATTTTCTATGTCTAAAAGTAATATTGAGATAAGAAATTATGATTAGAGCCAACTGCTGTCCAATATTTTTACATTAAGTATAAAGAAACTTCACAACTTACAAGGGGTATCATCCAAATCTATATTGGTATTTTTTTTCTACCGATGCACGAACCAAAACAAAGGAAGGTAGTACGTAAGACGGCCCGTGGGACTGATGATATTGGAAACCGGTGGTTGTAGAATTAGAATCGTTTCTTTCTAAAACTCTTTAGTTTAAGTCCAGCATTGGACTTTTACAGACTAATTATGATAATGATGAAGCTACTGATACTCAGGACATGAAGAAACTTATTACGTTATATAGCTTTATGGCGGACGGGTATACCGTAACATAATTCATTTTAACCCCGTTAATCTGAAAGGTTCAAACAGAGCCTTCGTGTCCAGAATGATAGGCTTTGTTAACTTTGTTTATGAGTGTACGTTTTGTTCTGCAAAGTTTATTGAATGTAACTGTACTCGGTTGAAAATGCCGCCGACCCCAAAGTTTTGGACGGTGTCATTACAACGCAGAGATTTGTTTGTAACTACAGGGTGAGAGACCAACCAGACGCTTGCTAGAACCACATTATTTTTTAATCTGACAAATGTATTTCTTGATTCTATGAGCAATGTTCCCATAATACCTACTAGCTTTGGTTAATTTTGGACTAGGGCGTTATGTGAATTATCTAAGAGTATTTATTTATTTTATTATTAGGCCCCACCAGTGGGCCAGCCGGTGGGCTCGATGGGAATAACCCATTTTTTTAGGTGAAGGTACTTATATGATCTGTGGCGGAGGTATCCGTTTAGCTTCAAACAGTCTATAATATGTTTGTTTCATTACTTTTACTGATAAAAAAAAAGAACATAAAATGGAATCAAGACCGTTGCTGTTTTTTTACGACTAAAAACCCTGCGTGAAATGTCATAAGAAGTCCACTGAAGAATCGGAGTATAAGACTTCTTACAATGTCCTAACGATCTCACTCATTTATCACTACGAGTACAATGATTGCGTCAGCAGTCGAGGTAAACTAAGCTGGAAATTATATAGATTACCCAAATCAAAAAGGTGTTAAGTTAAGATAAGGACGGAAAAGCGACGTTTGACAGGATGACGATAGAGCTACGGTACTTATGTACTTACTTACCTTTTACTTAATATACGTGTCTATTGCGTTTTGTATTGCTGAAAGACTGTTTTTTTATAAAACAAAGTAGACAAACAAGCGTACGGCCCGCCTGGTGGGAAGCGGTTACCGTAGCCTATGGACGCCTGCAACACCAGAAGTGCCAAACGCGCGTTGCCGAATCTGAAAACTGTAATTTGTGATGCACGAACTTTGATTGGACCTCCAACTATAAGTCGAAAAAGTTATTTTTGTATAGAAAAGTTCTGTAGTAAAACCGCTATAGGTATGTGCACATAACAGGTAAACAACCGGCTAGCGACTAGGGATCAAATAAGAACTTTACTTTTTCTCTTTGACAAATCAATGATTTTATGCCGTCATGCGTGTTTCTGATGATATTTTATTAAGGACTTTGACCTATGAGCTGTTAGTTACATGGCCGCAAGTGTGCCTGCAGCCTAAGTTACCGATTTAGGTAGGTTATGTCAGTCACACTTAGGTGAACGTGAGTTCACCTTTGTCATAAACCTGTGGTGTTTTGATGTTGTCATTCAAAGAGTTGTTTCACCCTCGTAAAAGTGAAGACATGACGTAATTGTAAAGGGGTCGGCGACAGTGAATCCAGTTTACTCGGCTCCACTCGACATCAAGCGCTTAAAAGAGTGATCAATATTTTCTTGACGATATAGCTGTCAAACTTCAAACAGCTATATCTTGGAAACTTTTCATCTTGAAAATCTCGTTTTGAAAATATATAATACTAGCTGTGACCGCAACTTCGTGGAATAGTATCATTGGGTACCGCCTTTTTTCGCATTCAAAAGTAACCTATGTCCTTTCTCAGGCTCTAAGCTATCTGTGTACCAAATTTCATTTAAATCGGTTAGGTAGTTTTGGCGTAAAGCGCGACAGACAGACAGAGTTACTTTCGCATTTATAATATTAGTTATGAAAAATATATAATAAGATCAAGATCTTTGATGTTAGAATCTTTCACTTTCATTGGTTGGTCATATAAGTACACACCTATTTCTCTTACATTTAACAGTCTGGTTTGTTTACTAAACAGACTGTCTCAAAACTATTTAATAAGTACTCAGCAAGCGTAGTGTAGGACGTCCTCCGGCTAGGTGGGGCGATGATGTGCGAAATGTAGCTGGCAAAAACTGGATGAGACCGGATCGAAGACCGGGCTCGATGGCGCGTCTTGGAGAGCCCTACGTCCAGCGGACCAATATAGGTTGATGATATTGGCTGATGTTTGCGACAGAATAACAGCGTCTAACCAACCTTTGGGTGGTGAGGCATACGCTGAGTCGAAACCCGTTTGCTGCTGCAGCACACAAACACTTGCCAGCTTACCTAGCTACCTACTCCACTCATCTCATTTTTCTCTCTCTCTAATTTTGTTTCTTTGTAGTGTTGTTAGTTTAGTTCTCTACGTGTATTTTGTGTGTTACCTTTTTTAAGCAAAAAAATGCCTGTCTATATCTATGATGATAAATAATCTCATTGGTATCTACAATTTGCTTTCACAAATTAGCAGGATTGCATTAGTCTCCCACTTTGCGACATCGCAGTCGGTGAGTGCAGCAATTAGTACAATTACGTTGACAGTCTTTTATTTTACAAGCTGCTACTGTACAATTTAGCGTCGTTTACCGTTTGAACACCATCTATCTAATTCGCATTGCATTTTTTGTTATAGAATCTTGACTTTTTGTTTATGATTTGATTCTAAGTCAACTGTTTTTTTCCCATTGAGCCCACTGGTGGGCCAGATGGAAAAAAAATCCCATTGAGCCCTCTCATTTGCATAGTGGGGTCGATGGGATGTTTTTTCCCATCCGGTCCACTAGTGGGCCGGCCGGTGGGCTCGATGGGAATAAGCCCTCAAGCATAAAGAGGGCTTATTCCAGGCCGGTGTTAACGCTAACGATTTTTTTATCAAGCCGCTACCAGGTAGACCACTCCCAAAACTTCTTGCTTTAAAGTATTCATCAATATGCACAACTTTTCGTATTTAAAATTAATTTTGCTGTTCCATACATTTTTGCCAAGTAGGTATTTGCATTTTATATGGACCAGTAGATTTCTTTATTATGAAGGCAGAGGATAGCAGAGGTTTGTTGCATACATGTGACTATTGGTCCAAAATACTTTTATTTTATTTGGTACGCTTTCACAACTTCAATTGAAAGACAAAAGTAATAGATTCATCAGTCCCTCGCATTTACACATTCAAACACGAGTGAGACGAGTGAATAACTTTCCCAAATACATTATCGACACTTGTGCAAGTCTTATTATACTTATAATACGAAGGGATTCAGGTTTCAGAGTAATAAAAAAGATACAACAACTTTGGTGGGAATCGATTGATCTTTTTGCTGTTTGTATTTACCATAAATATCAGCCTGCAGAAGTCAACGGCTGGACAAAGACTTCTTCCCCCATATAGATTTCCAGTTGTTTTTACCTTCTGCAGCGATGTTAACAATGTTGTCGGTCCAACAACTGGTTTGCTGGAGTACATGGAAGCAATAGTCACGTACCTAGAACATTTTTAAGTTTTACTTTACTTTTGTAACTTCCAAAATAGGGGAAAATTGTACCTTAATCTTTTTACACTCAATACGTCTCTGCATCAATCTTTCTTTAGAACATAATTTGCAGGATCGCTTACTTTCACCTACGCCCTTTATCCTTAATACTTCTCTGCCTCAATCCTTCCTTACTCTTCAGGATAATGTTGGCTCCTGCTGTTCGTAAATTAGAGCGATAAAAGTTGCACGATAAACTCGTTATCCTTGATCAACCCGTGAGTTGCAATGTGATTGTTTACTACGTCCTTATTTGTTTACTGCCTCTTGACCCAGGGGTTTTCCCTTAGGCTTATCGTTAAGGAATCATGAGGATGGTTTTAGTATTCTATGATACTATCATGATGGTCGTAATTGGACTGCGATTTCAAACCTTATGCCATAGCAATAAAGAGCTACATGGCGTATACAGCTTTTTGAAAAGCTTAATACTGAAATCATCAAGCCTTTAGGCGTTTTCACACTACCAATGACACGACACCTACGTTATATTGTGAGAAGCTGATCTAATACATTACCGCCCGAATACTGAAGTGTCACAACAAAAATTGCCCTGCCTCTGCTTGACATGCATTTGCATAGTGGGCTCGATGGGGCTTTTTTTCCTATCCAGCCCACCAGTGGGCCGACCGGTGGGCTCAGTGGGAAAAACCCGTAAAAAGAGGTTTGTGAAAATAAAACGATAGCTTTCAAAATAAAGGTTTATTCTACAAAGATACATTCATTTCATAAACGAAATTTAAATAACGACTTTAATAAAGTTATCTTAGGATCTAATTTGATTCAACTTGATTTACATATTAAATTCATTGAGGCTCTACATTAAAACAGAATTTTCTTATAAATAGCTTAAGGTAATATTGCCGCTTACTTATAATAGGTAGAGTTTTGCTAGCGTTTCTACACACTGCCCGATACTAAAAACTACACGATATCGATAATATCAGTGCTTCGAACTAAAATATTGTTGTCGGCACCGTGAAAGATATCTTCAGAGTAAATTTTTCTTTAATTTTTCTGACGATGTCGTGTCGTTAGCAGTGTGTAGCTGCAACCATATATATTATGTCAGTGCTATTTACAAATTGTTTACCTAGTAGTTTTCAAAGTTTCGATGACCAGATATTGAAAAAGTAGAGGTATGGTTTTTCTCAAATGTTTAGTTTCTTTTTATTATATGGTCATCAGCTGTAAGACTTCCTTGGGGTGCTTTTCTACCAGAGCTAAGCTAAGCAACGTTGCTGTGTAAGGTTGTGTTTGAAATCCACCAATTGAGTATGTTTGTTTTCATATTAAACTATTGGTTGTTGTCAAATTCCCCTAACTGGTAGGGATTTCTTAGTGGAGGTCTCTGGAATATATCGTTCTTAGCAACGTGGCTTAGATTAGCTTTGGTGGAAAATCACCCTTATACTGAACAGTTTGGCATGCAAGCGTTTCGTTAAGTCATCCTCTTAGAGAAACTTGATTTATTCATAATATTCAAATATATATACGATAATCTTTTGGCAGCTTCCAGTCTATAGAACTAGATCCAATAAAATTGGCAAAAACATCCTCAATATTGAGAACTGAATGATTTGCCTAAGAAGTTAATTTTACTAAAAAATTAAAAACCCCATGAAAATCTCCTAAGATCCTCTTCATTCCTTCAAGGTCTGATCATCAGCAATTGATCAAATCTTTGAGATGAAATAAATGTTTCAAACTGTAAATTAGCCTGAGATCAAAACTCGTTTCCAGATCTGATGAATATTCTTATAGCTTAGAAACGGCTCCACCAATTTTCATCAAACATGGATAAGAACAATTCCAAATATATCACCTTTCTTACAAAAAACCGCATTCAAATCAGAGCCCTACTTTCAGAGCTACGAGGGCACAGACAATCAGACAGGCAGACACGCAACGCCGTAAATCTTACAACACCCTTTCCGTTTTTCGGTCGGGGTTAAATATACACAATTTTTACTTAAATACATATACAATTTGACACAAATCTAAACAATTTCGAATCTTGCTACAACTTTACCAAATCACACAGTTTTATTGCTATGATACGTAATAAATACCTATAGTTAAACTTTTTATGACTCACTAACTGCTACTTCCAACGGTTCCGGGATCCAACATTTCCATAACAATGCTGATTTGGAAATGGCAGTAAAGTGGCAGACGTATTAATACGGTAACAACATAAAACTAGATCTAACAATAAATGATAGACAAGTGCAGATCATCATTCGACCTAAAGATAGACCAGGGTCACAGTAATATGCAGAAGTGAAAGAGACCACACGTAAGTTCGGCTTCTACGATAGAAAAACAAAAGAACGCTGCAGAAACATCTTTGGAATTGAATGCAATTTCCCAAAGTAAAAGGCAACAGTAATTCCATCCAAGCGTCATCGTGACATGCAAATAGCTTGGAATCTTGGAATGCATGCATGTTTCCGATATCTCAAGGAACCATTACATTGTGCAGATGTTTTTATAGATGCCACTCACGAAGTGCGAAACGTATGATGTAGTTGTTGGCTATCGCTAAATAAATAAACAAAATAATACAGTTTGGTGGGTCATACGTGTTGAAAAGTTCAAGTTCAATGATGCAAAACCGTACTGGAAAAGTAATTGTAGAACAGTCTTAAAGTGTCTCAATGGACGAAGACAGATTCAGAAGACTTTCCAGCTGCTTGCGACTGCATGCCTTGATAAAACCATACTTGACGGGTAGAGTGAAACAGAAGATAAGGTTGTTGAGGTGCGTGACGACAAACGTCAAAATTTGGCTAATTGAAGCTGATTGATCTTACAATCTAGAGATGTTTACGTAACAAACGCACTGATCGGAAGATAAGGTTGGAATGTGGTTCAGTGGGTACCTCACAAGCGTCATAGGTCACGAGGCAGACCACCAGCCAGGTGGGCGGACGATAAGTGGGAAGTGGCAGGAGCACACTGGATTCGAAAAGAATGGCGTGACAAAGAGGAGGCCTATACCAAACAGTGGATGAGCATAGGCTGATTAGATAGGATATATGGATAGGGGTTCAGAATCTCATATTAGAATTTGTTTATGAATTTAGTGGTCTCTGCAACTGCTGACGACTGAGTACACTGGAACATTCTTAATAGAGCAGGATATGAAGTATAGAGATTACACAGTTAAGAAGAAATGGAATGGATCAGTTCAGTATCTCATATTATAGTCTTCCATAGGAGTCTCGATGAGAACAGTTTCAGTAGTTTCACCAGCTGCTGGCGACTGCGTGCCTTGGAGCATTCCTGAAGGTCGCAGTGATATGGCGAGGGGTAGAGCTGATCTGGCGCAGAGTTGAGAAGCCCCGCGCGTGGAGCCCACTGAACGATAGCGGGTGCAACGGCCACGTCTGGAGACAAAATAATGTGCAAAACTGTGAACAATTTTACTTTACAAAAGTAAAATTTGGTGACTTCCTGAAAAACCGATAGATTCAATTTGTTATGCTGATTATCCTTAGACACTCAATTCAAAGTCAAGACCAAAATCTGATCCAACTTTGGAACTCTTTCCATGGAAATTAGAAGTTTGATATACCTATTACAAAGTTATAGGAATAGGTACCCTGGTTCTGGTCATCATCAGACCTTTGGCTAAGGATGACTACCGATGAATCAAGTGTGTCAAACTGCAACTATGCCCTCAAAACTGGAGTTCAGAGCTGACGAATATTCTCGGAACTGCACCGATTTCTACCAAGCATAGCTAAGATAATTCCTAGAACTAGCATAAACTTCAAATAAAACAAATTGAAAAGGGGTAAAAACTAAATTACGTCACAGTACTCTATCCAGTTAGCAATAAACCTGAGCAATAAACCCGAGTTAAACTTGGTCTATTTCATTGCATGTCACTATTGTCACTGCGGGATGTTTGTTTATTTTATTTATTGAGTCAATGCAGAAACCTCAAGCTATATTGAAATTCAAATTGAACATCCCACGGGTACCTATTTATAATCGCATTACAGATTATCGCTAACTATATCTATTTCCTCCATTGTATAATCACATGCTAAATTATTCAGACAACCACAATTTAGCATAAATGATTGACCAATACAAGGTGTGCTAAAAACAGAAATTCTTATAATAAATACGGTTCATAAAGATCTGAAAGAAAACTGTCTGTAAGTATTTATTTAATATCAATTTTACAAAAAAAAAGCATCATGACTGTAATTTTCAAAACAAGCAACATTTAAATTTCTTGGAACTGTATATTTTCGACTAGGCGTCGCCCGCGGCGTTGCTCGCATTCTAGACCCTTTAGAGTGTGACTTTTCAAAATTCCTTTCTTAGTGCACCACTACAAAATAAGGATACTACCCTCTAAATTTCATACTTCCAGGTCTTATAGTTTAGGCTGTGCGTTGATCACGCGTTGATTGTCAGTCAGCTTTAAAAGAGTTTTATATATTTAGAGAAGAAGATGTAATCTATGGGGTAGTCGAAAATACATCCGAACATTGGCACAAGTGTTCAATACGTGACATGCATCACTTTTCAAACCGGTTTAATCTGAACCGGCCAATAAATTCGAATGTCGTTTTCAGTTTGGCCCAACTCCAAAGCAAAAACTTATAATCTAACTACTTACAATAGCAAAGTGTTTTGGTATCACTCTAGGATAACAGACTATTGCCTGTAAGTCTGACTAATTAAGACAACTAAAGAATATCAGGATGTTCTCCTATTAAAAATACAGCTGGAATTTGGTTGGAATGTCATAAAGATCACAAAATGTGGGGCGTCAAATTTAATTTTTTCCGGTAAATATGTTTTTTGGAAAAAAAATTGTTGTGGTTTTTTTTAATCTTCCTTACCTCAGAATAACAACAGTACAATAGTGAGTTTCTTTATAGCTCGTGTGAGTGTCAACTGTCGGAAATGTAACTTTGCCTTGCAACTTTGCGGGTTGGCTTCATTCCAAGCATTAAAATGAAAATTGGAAAGCGCAAGAAACGGATATATACGACAGGAAACACAGTGTCTCCTAGCCCCGGTAGTATAAGTCAAGATGTCTTTTATCAAAAATTTACATAATATTATAGTTTTATTTTATGTAGTTTTATAGCAAAATATATTTTCTAAGTAAGAGAATCTCTCCTATAAGTTTTGTTTAGTGCCTGTTTTCAAAATTTTATTATTTAGCTGATACATCAGTTCATCTACAAGTATGTGTCAATCGTGCCTCTGAATTATTTTACGTTTATTTCTAAAGCTTTTGATTGTTTTTACGTAATAACAGAAATATAATATAATACCAGATATAGCTACCATTGTTGCTACAAACGGTTGCCTGGAAGAAATCGCTTTCAGCGATAAGGCCGCCCATTGTACTATACAAAGTTAGTTTTAAGATTTGTACGTACCTATTCCTTCTGTACAATAAAGTATTATCTATTTAATCTATCTATCTTTGTTTAGTAGTACGCGTTTCAGCCGTGTTTTTCTCTTGAATTTTTCTCAAAAGAATTGTAGCAGAGATAACTTACCTACTCAGTAGGTACACAATCTATGCTCTATATGCACTCACGCGGTACAAACCACACAATTTTGACTGAGTGCTGAGTTCACATCAGTTCGTAGTCTGGACAATGTTTACTGACGCGACGCTAACTAGCTGACTCCGCACTCCGCGCCTCGACTTCATTTTCTCGAGCCAGTGGTTCTAACTGGCTCAGTAAGCGCTAAGTCGACAGATTTGTAATAACTTTAGGTCAAACCAAACCATTTAGTAATCATAATAATATTAGACCTTGGTGACTTGGAGACTTAATAAGACATGCACGAAAAAGGCTCTTTCCACTGATGTTTAAGTTAAATTTTATTGCGAAACTTGATTGTGGCAGATATAAGTAGTACCTATAATACTGAGTTAGGATCAAATTATTTGTTAAGTTTTTTTAAGCAGTATTTTTGAGTTTGAAAAGACCGAATAAAATTACCTATTTGTCAGTAAGTTTATTTCGTAACCACTTGATAGATTGTTAATTGGCCAAACATATTTGTGCAACAAAAAACCTATGAAAATCAATCCTGGTAATGTATATTTTTACCTGGTACAGTGACATCTCAGCAGCCTCAGGAAAGCAGCTCTGAAGGTTCTGTTGAAGACTGTGTAGATGATGGGGTTGATGGTAGATGACACGTAGCCCAACCACAGGCAGATATCTACCACGTGCTCTGAGAACAAAGTAATTATAATAGTAAATAGTCAAATAAATATGCGTATTGTATGATGTCACTCACATTTTTAACGGAATAAACGCGCACCCGTCCTCTGTGCTAAAGTGGTAATTCTTTTAAATCAGGATTATGCTGAATATTTCTTATTAGAAGCGTCTATCACAATTTCAAAACTCACGGGCAAAAATTTGCAAAAAAAAATATATTTTATAAGTAGATATCTCATTTTTTCAATTTTTTTATGATATCAATGTAAATTACCTATATTACGCCACAAAATGTGCATAAAAAATACACCCGTGCTTGAAACCAATTCTAATCATAGATAACACGACACGAAAACGTCGATTCTTAAACTTTGAATTCGTCAAAAGTTTTGTTTAATTTGGCTGATTGCAATATCCGTTCAAACTCGACGGAAATCTTATTGTTTACTAAATTAAGCTGATTTATCCGTAGAATGATTACACCAGAACAAATAGAAGTAAAAGTTGGAGGGCATAATATGTTCTTATTTCGAATTTCATAATCATAGATCATAGAACACTTTATCTCTTCGCCATATAGACAAGAGCTTTTTTTCCCAATAATAGGATATATATCGCAAACTGTATTTTTTTCTAAATCTTTGAATTTAAATCTAAATATTTTCAAAAATCAAAAACAGTCTCTGAAAATTTATATAATGATAACTTTGCAGAGGTTATTTCATCTGATTAGAATTGTTCAAACAGTTGCCGTTATTGTAAACCTCAGCTTACAATTATCAGATTTCAGCGTAAAGGTGCGACATGAGGTTTCACCCTAAAACCACGCTGACCGAATTGGTTTGAAAACAATTTTGGCAATGTCGGCTTTGAGCAAGGGACTTTATTGGACCAAAGCTTTATTAAATTCCAAATTGTAATTTTCAGGTCTAACAACAGTTTAAGACTTCGTTGACCCCAAATATAAAGTGCTGTGAATACGTTAAAGCCGATTTACCCTCTTTATAAACGACTAGCTGGCGCCTGCGGCTTTGCTCGCGTGGCAGCAGCATACGCATTATTTGGTTAGAATCTTTGATCCTAATTTTCGACCCTTTAGGGTGCGACTTTTTAAAATTCCTTTCTTAGTGCACCCCTACACTATATAAGGATACCACCCTCCAAATTTCATACTTCTAGGACTTATAGTTTAGGCTGTGAGTTGATTGTCAGTCAGCTTCAAAAGAGTTTTATATATTTAGAAGAAGACGATGTAGAGGCTGTCTAGAGGCGCTGCGCCAGGTGAATAGCTAGTGCCCTGATTTAATCCAATAGTGACGTCACTCGTCCAACGATATGACGAAGGCCTTAAGGTGACCTAAAAACTGTCACCAGGTTTGTTATTGCTCCTTACATCCTTCACCATTTTGAACCTTCAACTACTTACAAACAATAGAAAAAAACACATAAAACGTTACACATCTTCATCTCATACTAACCTGGTACAATGCAAGCAGGGCAGGAAGCAAAAAGAATGTTTAGTAGAAAGAACGGCGCCCAGCACAGTACGAACGTGAAGAACACCAGGCCGAGCACTTTAGTGGCTTTCTGCTCATTGGCCACCGCATTGGCTGATAGAGACCGACCCTTTTTGCGATTGGCCAGGAACCTGCAACAATTTTACCGAGATTAGTAAATCAACGATGAGAATCAAGCCGTATGTTTTTTACCCGTATGCGCAGGCGGAAGCTAGTTATTAATAATTTTGGCTTTCTATTATTTTATCTAAAATTGGAAGTGTAGCTTTAGTGTTTTTTCTAGTTTCAATGATGTTTCATCGACCCTTGAGATTTGTTGGGAGGAATTTCCAGGATAATGGAAATGTAAAAAATCTCTATCTCCATGGGTGAGGAGAGAGAGTAGAGTTGGCCGTGGTTAGTCTTAAACTTTCTCAACTTACACAAAATAAATATAATACCATAGTTCTTCAAGAATGTTCAAGGCGGTTATTTCTTCTGACATTCTTGGATCTTAAATAACTCCCTCTTAATAAAGTTCCAGGCCGTAGTGACTCACACTGTCACAGCCTTCCATTACAAACCACGATGTTCATTGATGTACAGACAGTTCCCTTTGATCCAAGTTTAATTTGTTCTGAACTTTCACCCCAGAGCGGACACTGTATAAAATTCCTCGTAACTTTTGTTTTATTACACAAAAGTTAAGTTACAATTTTCTTCCGCACAGCGTTCTGCTACACGCAAAATCAAAAACAACTCATGGTTTCTTCAAAGACCTAATTTGTACAGATGTAGGACGCTCGTGCCATTTCTAAAGGAACCAACATACTTAGCCCTTTAGAGACCAAATAGGGTCGAAATTGTTACAAATCTACGGATTAGGTTCTTTTTGTTTTCGCGGCAGAAGCAAATGGAGATGACTTTTGTGGGAAACAATTTTATTGGGCTTAGAAAAGTGTGAGAATGAGGATCTTTTTATTTGGGGTAGCAAGGGAACGGGGCGCTATCAAATTGATTCTATTGTCTTATTAACTGACCCGCCTCGTATCAGTTGAGTTCTATTATTTTTACCAACACGCAGAATGGTTTACATTATTTACAGTATTTTAAGTATTTCATTTTATTTACCAAATAATTTAGTTCAAATTGATTGCACTTTACCAAAACTCGTGGTGATGAGTGATCGATTAGTCCTCTTATTATGTAACTCACAACTCGTACGCGAGCGGTATTTTCTCAATTCAAACAGTGACGTTTGTTTAACAGTAACATCTATAAACGCTTGTCGCAAACTGGTCACATGTTACATAAAAAAGAGACATACCGTCTCAATTCTCGGAACCTGCTTTTAACTAAGTAATACTTATAATTGAGATAAAAACAAATGTCTGAGATAAGACAGGCTACTTTACTGCCACAAAAATGTATTGTTATTTACTAGGAAATATTACTATGTTACTTAGTGTAAAATACATTCCTGGATGTAAAATAACAGAGCTCACCTGATAGCTACTTTTAAATAGATCAAAACACTTTGCTCCAATGGCGAAGGTCAACACTCGAAAACCTATTTCAACTGCAAAATGTACTGGTATAAAATTTTACATCTCTAGCGCTAAAACCCATTGAGATCGCATTTTATTTCATCTGCTAGCAGAAATAGAAACATACACGTCTGAAGGATAGTTGGATATTTTTTCAATCTTGTAAAATACAGAGACCTATGTGTATAAATCGGTATAACATTTGTCTGTACGTGTGTTACTTGAATATTTTGTATTTTTAACTAAGTCAAACATTGTTCTCCAATATGTACTTGCTTTTATGTGACTCTTCTTCTTCTTCCTGTCCTTATCCCACTAGGTGGGGTCGGCACAACATGTTCTTTTCTTCCATTCTCCCCTATCATTCGTCATCTCAGTGTTCACTCCTCTCCTATGCATATCATCTCTTACACAATCCACCCTTCTTTTCTTAGGCCTACCTCTCCTTCTATATCCTTCCACATTCATATTTAGCACTCTCCTCGTTACATGACTTGCTTTTATGTGACTAGTTCTCTAATTTTCAGAATAGACCAAATAAAACGATTATGTATGTCATTGTTCCGGTTCAGTGGTGAAAAAAACGGACCGGAACCCTATGTATAATGTACACAAAGCCCGGTCGAAAAATGAACCGGTATAAAACAAACGTGCACAATTTTCTACCACGTTTGCGTGAAAAATTTAGTAAATTAGTAAGTAATCGTAAAAGGGTTTGACGATAATTTTGAACGGAGCTACAAAAGAACACACCTTGGGGTCAAATCCATCAGCCATTGTCTCTTGTGGATCACGATTTACGATTGATTCTATCCATCGGTGAGTACCTATACTTTCGTTTCATGTTCCAATCGTCTCGGGACTAGTGAAGTTGAATCGAAAAGTTAACTAAGTATTAGGTTGTTAGAAACCACTATTATTTATTGTTTAGCTGACAGTTGTACTAAAGAGTTTGATTGCTGTTTTGGAAAAAATACTGATTACTTGTGTGACAGCAGTACCTACTTTTGCAGTACGATTCCGATGAGATTGAATCACAGATTCTATTATGGATTCAATATTATGCTTATACGGAAAACTTACGCTAGGTAAGTGCAATCTATTAAACAAAATATCACCCCTAGAAAAAGATACTTAACTTCAACAAGACTTCAAAGATATTCAACTTTAAAGTAAATGCATACGAAACGGTCATCAGCTTCAAGAACCTAAGCTTGGCCTCAAATCATATAATACTATACTAGCTTGGCTTTTCGCGTCTGAGCTACGATATTCAGCGGAGTCTGAGTAGAGATGTAGACACATATAAATAGGCATTTATTTGCTAAGGACATCTTTTCCTCGATGTTTGACAAACCTGTGCTAAAACCTATAACCACATTCATCGCTAGAAGTATAAAAAGTTACCTAAGAGTAAGTGCATTAGGAGCAGTCATCAGCTTCAAAGGCCTGAGTCTCGCCCTTCGTGTCTCAGCGACGATACTCGGTGGAGTCTGAGTAGATACGTCTCTTCCTCGCTTGATGCTGGATGAACTTGAGTTGGAGCCACAGCCATTCATGTAGCTGAGCTGCGGGTGGGATACGCTCATGCCTATCTTGTTGCGTTGTTGCCTGTCGACAATAAACGGTTCTTATATGATAAAAAGTGGCAAAAAGCAGATACCTGATACAGTATTCAGCGGCGAAACTCTGAAAAACGAACAATGGATGAAACGGAGGTAAAAATTTGAAGTGCGTTTTATACAAAACGAGATTTTCAGTATGTAATTTTGGTAAAATAAGTTCCGCTTTATTCCGTTTCTTAAAACGTAGTGTTACATAGTTTTAGACAGGTTTCTTTAGCATTACCTGGCAGCACTGGTGACTCTCCAAGTCAGTTGTCTGCTCATGGACCTGTTCGGAGACAGATCTGGTGAACTCCTTGCGCCGACTCTTCGAGCTCCTTGGATGGGACCGTTGTCGAAGCCACCACATTGTCTGCAAGAGAACTTTTTTATTAAAATGAAAGGAAAATAAGCCTTTCACTTTTGTGGTTTTAATGTCTTTCAAAGTTTTTGTAAGCGGTTTTTCGATGATTATTCAAAGAATTTATCGGTAAACAAGAATTTTTCGAAGCTGTGAAGTGGTAGTTTTGTATGTAACGTCTAAGTTCACGCCTGTAATCCTTCGAAACGTTTATCCTTACGGATCTCATGGATATTATTTTTTTATAAGTTCAAACAATAAAACAAATTCCCAATAAAAATCGCGTCGAAAATTATGGCTTATTCCCATCGAGCCCACTATGCAAATGAATGGGCTCGATTATTCACAAATCTCGAAGCTAAGCCAGAATAACCCGCAGGTAAGAGTCAGTAGATCCAATAGCGATCTCATTCCCATAGGATTTAGCTAACAAAGAACCCTTTATCTAAACGAGTTTCAAAAATGTATGGTATCATCGAATCCTGAGGGGTAATAATCTCCAGTCTCTGTGGCTCGATCTTTTAGGGATTCTGGTAATACATTGACTATTTTTTGGTATCGGGATTGTGGAGTTATCAGAAGACGCTCTCTAGAGACAAGTTCTTTGTAACCCGTGTATGAATTCGAAGAACGGATTTAACTTTAGGTTTCCGAAAATAAAATAAAAACTATAAATTGTTAAAGATTTTTTTTTCTCTCAATAGTCGAAGTTCTAACAACCAATAGCCCCGTGAAAGCCTTTTGAGCAAAAGTTATTGCCTATGACTAAACAATTTTCAAACAAAAAGCGAGTGAATACCGAAATTATTGTTCAAGTCAACAAACTAAACATAATGTAAACGGAATCAAAACAATTCTGCGAGATAAACTCAAAGAAATACTACCCATAAATGTCTACACCTTACACACAAAGTAATAAGGTCCAAAATTGCACCGAAATATCGCGGGTTTGTGAAATAATCGGCGATAAACGCAATGTAATTGTTTGTTCTCCGTTAACAGATCTGCTTTGTTTGCTGGACCAATTTATGACTTGATGCGCGGCAGTAAAGTTCAGGATTGATTGGGCTGTTATTTTAAGGAGTTTATTGCTGAAGCAACGGCTTCTGGGCATAACTTTTGTGTTTGATTGAATAATACTTTTATTGTTATTGGATCGTAAGTGAATATGAGCTTGTATTAGAACACTAAAACACATAAAAGATGGTGATTCTATAAGTAATAAAACTTGATATTTCTGAACACACGCTTATAAGATTTAGGGTAGCATAACCCCTTATTGGTGCCCCTTACCATAACATTTTATTGGGATTCAATTTAAGACATAGACAAAACGCTTCTGTTCTACAGGTCTTATGACTTTTATTCCATCGTTATACAGTTAATTTTTGTCTATAGCGTGTAATAGTCAAAACATCTCTATAGAGATTAGAGAATTAGAGTGCATATACCTAATGATTTATTTGTACTAAAACAGAATACAAACAGAATTCCCTTCGCCTCTATCTACCAGACATTGCTATAGTCTATTAAAATCTCTTACTATAATGACCAACAAAGACACATCTAATTTTAAATAGCAAGGTAATATAGTAATAAGTGATGTCTCTGAGTGTGGTAGTAATGAGGAAAACCACTTCGATGTCAATATTAATATTTATAAGTGATTAAAAGTTTTCCAATCACAGTTTTCAATCCATTTGCTCTCTCCAGGGATATTTTGATAAAATCATCCAAGCATATTTCAGTCGTGATCACTTATTATACAGATAAAAAAACCCAACCAGAAGTCGAAAAAAAAAACAATTCTTTAGCAGAATTATTCTGAAAACACACTTCGAAGTACTTCGAATCTCCAATCCGCTTTTAAAGTGAGTAAGATCACTTGGCAGTAAAATTACTAATTATTGGTAAAGTGGTTTGGAAACGGTTAATCAAAAACCCGGCTCTTACATTGAGACGTTTCTTTATTTTTATCTCTAAAAAGCCATTACTATTACAATACTGAAGATCACATTTACATAAGAGTAAGCAAGCAGTTTGGAGTGAAAAAGTTATTTCTTTGTTCGCTAATCTCAGTTCGTGGAGTTTCGCATTGTTCGGGAATATTTTCGATCTTTGAGTGCCGTCCCAGACTTGTACGTTTTACATACAGGGCTGCTGCTACACGTAAATTAAGTTGTTTTTTTTTTTCAAAATCAGTGACTTTAGACGTTATTTTTTTGTCCACTGGCACCGTCATAAAAGATTTGTTCAATAAAAAAAATTCTTTTTTATGTTTTTTATAAAAGATCTAGCGTAGTTTCACTTTAGCGAGTAGCCAGTGGTTATTTTTTTGTTAGTTTACAAAAGCCTCTGCAAAACGCAAACACAGTCCACGTCCGTCCATAAAATTCTGGGACAGTTTCTCTACAGAGACACTGTGTTAAATTTTTCTTTCCTTCTGTGAATCATTTTAAATAAATAATAGACTAGCCCCCTATCAAGTTAGATGTCTTGATTACCAATACGTAAAACGCCAAGTTATAAGATGGACCATAGAATATCTCAGTATTTGTTGGACTATCTTGGTTGGACACATTGTCGGTCGCAAGCGACAAGTTTATAAATCAGTTTCTTTCGTGTTATTTATGAAGTGACAACCCTAAGGATACTACTTATCTAAATTGACTCTGAAAATGTAGTGTGTAGGTAACGCTATATTACTAGAAGTTACGTAAAATATTGCTACAATAGGGGTTTGCACACTGGCCGATATCAACATCGTACATGCACGATACCATCCGACATAACGAACCAAACATAATGAAAATGGAATTCTAGTAGCTACCTCCAAAGTTTATTTTCAGAAACATCGATACGATAGAAGAAAAAGAAGAGTTGGTTTCAAAGCCGACACGGTCAAGCACGGTATGTAAAGCGGTACGACATAACATTAGCTCTCCGATTATATCGTGTAGGTGTCGTGTCGGTGGCAGTGAAAACAGCCGAAGTCGTTTTAAGATAAAAGTATAAGTTAGGCTATTTGTTAAAAACAAAGTTGCACCGTTGTAAACATCAATAACCATAACGCAGTGTAACCTTGACTTCTCCAACAGGAAAACTAGTTTCATGCCAAATGTTCGACAGTGGGGAGAGAGGAAATAAATCTTTTGTTTTTCCCTTTCCGACAAGAGGAAAATGGGCCATTTTACTTTAGAAAAAACTTAAAATTCTAGCCAAAATGATAGATAGATAATACTTTATTGTACACAAGGAATAGGTGATGATCTCAGAGTGATGGACGCAGTGCATTGCCTTACAGGGCACGTCCTCATTGGACTTGCTCTGTGAGGTAAGGCATTGTTATAGGCAGAAGTTACTACTTAACATCAGGTGAGCTATCAGCTTGTTCCATTACTTTTATCATAAAAAAAAAAGTAGAATCGCAAGGATCAATTGTTTTTTTTTGTTTTTTTTTTTTTTATGATAAAAGTAATGGAACAAGCTGATAGCTTACCTGATGTTAAGTGGTAACTTCTGCCTATAACAATGCATTACCTCACAGAGCAAGTCCAATGAGGACGTGCCCTGTAAGGCAATGCACTGCGTCCATCACTCTGAGACGTAAAGATCTTGATGTCTCATGTGCCTGTAATTACAACGGCGCCCTTACCCTTCAAACCTAAATAGAACATAATTGACACTGAATATTTGGGGGTATCGTTTATGAAAACCTGCCAGGTTCTCTGAACTGTTTTCATACTAAATCATTGGTATTCTGTGACTAAATAGTGACATTAGCGCGTTTCAGCGCGTTTTTTTGCCGTCAAAAGCTTCTTGTTTTCGTATATCTGTAGCCACGTCACTTGACATTATGCATGCGAACGCAGTTCAGAGCTTGCGATACGGGGGCAGGGCTAGTGTACCAAGTGAGCTGTGAGATCAGTGAACCCTCTGAACTGTAGGGCCATTCAAATGTCAAGAGAGCCATCACAATTTGCCAGTTTTTGTGGAACCGAGCCCGACTAAATCGTCCCTCTTAATAAGGCTGTCGTGGAAGCGACACATCAATTATGATAAACGGTATCCGAAAGAGAACCCTCTGAAAATACTTTTAAAACATGAGCATCCAACTCATGCGGCAATGGACACAAATCCTACGTGATTGATTGCCAAACGAGCTTTACGTTTTTTGCCAAAGAATTTTTCCAAACTTTAATTAAAATAAACGAATACCAGCGATTTTACCTGCAGAGTTAATTGAAAATGCTCAGCGATTGGACGTAAGTGAAGAGATAATGCAGATTTATACATGCTGCTGTTTTGACACAACTACCGACACGATATCGGCAGAGAACTAATACCGACGCTGAGACCGATATTTTTGTTCGTGCCACTGACATGTCGGGATCGTGTAGTGTAGATGTTGGTATCGGTCGTACAAACGCCTAGGCTGATTTATTCGTACGATATCCCAGACGGCATACATGATGTGCACCATTGCGCACGTCTGTGCTAGACGCTTGGACAGTCGAGTGGACAATTTATTTCAAAGATTTGTCGTTGAGCGCACTTCTGCTAAATTGCGCAAACTGTGCATAATTTCTTGTCAAGTCGTAGCACTTTTGTGCCTTGAAACTTTTTTTAATTTACTTAACCATGCGAGAACGCGGTACTTTTTTGGAAAATTTGTTTTACAAAGTGCTGAAACTACTACATGGTAGCAGAAATTTTGTATGGGCTGCATTTTAACTTATCACACTACAAGTTTACTCCGGCATTACCAAAGAGTCAAGAATTTTCGAAATTTCTCAGAAAAAGTAAAATATCTCGCAAGTTATACATATCACAACAATTATACGTATTCTACATATTGGTCTCCTAATCTCTTCTAGCTCATATGTCTGATTCTATTTTCATCTTTTGTCATATGAATGCCTTACATAAAGGGCATTTCAAAGCCTACCTTCCTGCCTCCTAAAATCAAATAGATGACAGAGAGAACAGATCAAATGATATGCACCACTGCACGCGTCTGTATTGGACAGGACAGTCGCGCAGAGTGGTCCGCTTATTGAAAAGAACTGAAGTGGCCTGCCCGAGCTTCAGTGAAACCGATTACTATAGATCCATCTACGTTTACGTATTGCAAAAAGGACTTGCTTTGATAACTGCAAAAATTAATTCAGGTTCTACTTCTACTATTTATAGCTGCTGTCCGTCGTTTTGACAAACAATTTAATTAGTGTCAAATGAAATATTTGAATAATATTAGTCAAGGGATTTGGAGTTTTGTCACTTTTTGAAACAACGTTAGCATTTTTATTTTATTTATTTTGTGTTTCTTGTGTTATTGTATGTTTGTTTTTTTTTAAATTTTGGTAGAATTTTAACCAATCATACTCGAGGTCGAGTGTGCCATTGGAATAAAATTAAATGTGTGTAAAGTGTTTTCCCTGTCAATGTCAGTGTCACGTTAGGAATAATAATGTTTCCAAGTTTTGAAGGGAAAATCGGACACGAGTTTTGACATTTTTTGAACCGACACATAGCACTTTTATTTTAATAGTTTTTCTTGTGTTATTGTGAGTATTGTTGTTTAATTTTGGTGGAATTTTAACCAATAATACTTAGGTCGTAACATAAAGTGTGAGCCATTGGAATAAATGTGTGTAAAGTGGTTTTTCTGAATGTGAAAATTCGTGTTAGGTTTTGAAGAGAAAATCCACCATTTTCTTTTCAAAACAAACGACAGCCGACCTGACAAATGACTTGACTTGACTTATTTATTACAATTTTATCACTTGACATTGGCAAAATTGTCTGTCGAAATGACGGACACAGGCCATTATTGAAGAGAAGAAGAAGGGAAAATCCACCATTTTGACTTCAAAACAAATGACAGCTGACTTGACGAATGACTTACTTCAAATATTGACACTGGCAAAATTATCTGTCGAAACGACGGACAGAGGCTTTAAATAGGAGAAGAAAAAGAAATTAAAACTGGTGACCTTCATAGTGGAAGGTGAGATAGCTAAATAAGTATTCGCGATTTGTGCATTCACGTTATAAGATGTTCAAATTGTTCAAGCAAAAAACGGCCGACACTGTCAGCATAAAGTTTACCTTCTTTGTGTGCCTCCTGGCACAGGTGTAGCGGCCAACTTCGCTTGTCGCTTCAGTAGTTGAACTGTCAGCGCAAAGGAGACCACCATTGTCAGCATGGGGATGTAGAACGCGACCAGCGACCCGAATATCCAGAAGAACCTGTTGTTGATCACGCACAAGTCTGGTGTCGGCATTATATTCTGCCGGTTGATTAACCCTGATAAAGAAATTAATTATGTTGAATGTTGGTAGGGATTTGAGATTTTAAACATAGATGTTTGTTCTGTGTCCGGGACATCTGGGTGTTTCTATGCATTTACAAAAACAATAAATTTTTTTGCTTATGTTATAAAGCTTGACAGGCGTCATGGCTCGGTAGTAGCTCTGCCTTCTGTGCTGTGAGTCGTGGGTTCAATCCCCACGTATTTACATAGAAGGTGCGTACACGCTTTGGGACTAGAGAGCATTGTGTTATGTGTCCAAGATTATTTGTTATCAAGATGGTTCTTATTTATATTTGTTGAAAATTGGTACAGTCGTTTCCAAGTTATGAGAATTTCATCAGATCTGAAAACCAGTTTTAAAAAATCTGAGGCAGAGTGGCAGTTTGAAACATTAGTTCATCTCAATGTATTCAAATCTGATGAACCAAGTTAATACTCCAAGGTCTGATGATGACCAGCATGAAGCAGAGGATCCAACAACATTTTGGTCGAGAGTTTGAAATTTTTGTCTATGATAAATGCAGATGCAATTACAGGCACATGAGACTTAACACCTTTATGCCTCAGAGTGATGGGCGCAGTGCAATGCCACCACAGGGCACGCCCTCAGTGCATGTGCTTAGTAAAACAATGCATCGTTATAGGCAGTGGTTAAAGTTAGGTGGTCCATCGGCTTGTTCCATCATTAAGTTGTAATAAAAATGCAGACTGCATTATACTCCGTCTCTAGTTCCTAGTATTGTAGATTTATAATTTTCTGTTTATTAGACTCGATGGCGACGTATCAATAGGTACTTGGATGAGGTCCAACAAAGAGATTGGGGTCACATCACATAGAAAACAGGATGACACCACCGCAGCTTTGTCACAGCAAAAGTGACCTTATCCACATGTTCCAAATAAATGAAGGTTTAGGCACAGTTATAGAGGTCTTTGTACTCCAAACCCGTTATAAGTAATAAATTAATTAATAAATAAATTAGTATTCATGGACATTTTCCACAACGCCCACACACCCTCAAATAAATTGGGTCTTGAATACGCTTGGAATAGGTGTGACATGACTTTTATATGTGTTTTAATTTTACAGTAGGTACCTACAAGTAAACATAATTTTTTTTATATTGAATAGACCCTCTTTTGACTTCAATCTCACCTGATGGTAAACATCTAAAATAACTTTATGTAGGGATATCAAACGCACTACAAACTTAGTTTGATTCGAAGCGTCGGCGCCGGGAATCAAGTTTCTGTGTAAATGCGGTTTTTGCATGTTTACAACGGTTCTAGCACTTTCGATATTATGCAAATTTTGGAGATGGGGAAAACACCCGAATCAAAGGATTTAGAAGTTTAAATTACTATGAGCGCCCAACCGGTGTTTTAAAACTTTATGTTAATTCAGATCGGGTTTCATCGACTATTATCTCAACTTGCCTAAAACAATGATTGAGTTTTTAGATATGCTGTTTTTTTGTAAGAAAGTTGGTTGATCTGAGATGCCCACTATGCAAATGAGTGGGCTCGATGGGATTTTTTTTTCCCATCTGGCCCACCAGTGGGCTAGATCATTATATTCAGAAACATAATTAACTCAAAATCCGGGTCGAAAACACCATTTACTGCTCAGTGGCCGCAAGTAAACTTGAAAATATAACGAGGCTCATGTTATCTTATCTAAATATATAAAAACTCTTTTGAAGCTGACTGACAATCAATGCACAGCTTATACTGTGCTAGAACTAAAGTCCTAGAACTATGAAATTTGGTGGGTACTTATCCTTATAGTGGTGCACTAAGAAAGGAATTTTGGAAAGTCACACTCTAAGGGGTCTATCTAAAACGCGAGCAACGCTACGGGCGACAGCTAGTATTCTATCAGTTATGAGGATATTCTTCAAAAACTAGTCTCTATCTATGAATCTTAGACATAATTAGGTACAGTTTGAAACATTTAATTCATCAATGCATTCATAAATTGATGTCACATTCCGTTCATACCTCAAGGTATGATGATGACCAATGATGCAGAGGAGCTAAAGAGATTTTCATGGAATACTCACCTAATACTGTTATGGAGCTTGATACAAACATGCTGAGCAGCCACACCAAGGCTATCTTGATAGCCACAACCCGCTTCGTGGAGTGATGCCGACTCTTCAGTGGGTTTCTTATACCTAAAAACCTGAAAAATAAATGCTTGGTTAGAAAATGAGAAGAAAGGTTGATTAATATATATTTTTTAATAAAAAAAATTATAATATATTTAACAATATCATATATTGTTTTACTTCGTCCGCGTCCCTTTCGATCGTGTTGATTTTCCGGGCTAAAAAGTAGCCTTTGTGTAAATCCAGGTTACGGTCTATATTATATCCCAAGTTTCATCTAAATCGGACCAGTAGTTCCAGCGTGATTGAAACACAAATATCTAAACTGTGTGTGAATCTATAGTGTGTCCGAAATAAATGTATTTTCTTTCTTTCTTTCTTTCTAAACTTTGACATTTTTAATATTAGTAGGATAGGATAGGATTTTTTCCTCTTTTTTTGTATTCAGGCCATTAAACATTTATTGACAAAGTACTGCCACAGTTTATTTTTCAGCAGGTACTTTTAGTAATAACAAAAACCAGATGGCTAGACTCTAATACCATCAATCATCATCAATCATCAATATATATAAAACTCTTTTGAAGCTGACAGAGAATCAACGCACAGCCTAAACTATAAGTCCTAGAGGTATGAAATTTGGAGGGTAGGTTCCTTATATAGTGTAGGGGCGCATTAAGAAAGGAATTTCGAAAAGTCGCACTCTAAAGGGTCTAGAACGCGAGCAACGCCGCGGGCGACGGCTAGTAATTCATATTAGTATTGGATGGAATCATCAAAAGAAAAAACTATGACTTTCAAACCGCTTAATATGTTTAAACCTATCTCAATCAACAACGTAAGCTTTACCTACCAACATTGAGTGTAGGTTATATGTATAGTAGCAAAACTTGTATACAATTGGTAGCAAAACCTCAGGCACTGAACCATGACCTAGGTTGACGGAGCGCGCAAAGAGATTAATGATTACAGATGGAGCGAAAGGTAGAAAAACACTGTCAAGTGTGGTTATAACGAATTGTCTTGAACTCAATTCGTCTTAAAAATTCAGCTAAAACGAAGCTAAATCGTAGTTTTTCACCTTTTTTTAGGTTATTTCAAATTTTAATATCATATTACGTAATATAAAATATAGTAAAAATATAATTGCGATTTTATTGGGTATAATTTGTTTATTATTTGTTATGACATCCCAACAGAATCACCATGATATTACTCTATAAATTACCCCCAGGTATTTATTTTTAATCTCCGTAGTCGAGATTCTTGTCTTACAACGCAAAGAGCTAAACATTTTTTTAATTGTCTACCTAGTTAAGTACTTAGGTAAGAAATACAAGGTCTGACCAAATATATTTGCGCATTATATTCAAATAGCAGCTTCTACGCAAATAATAAACTATTTTCCAAAGGCCTCCCTCCACTTCCGCCTGTCTCCACGTTCTTGAGCCCTAATTCGTCACTCCCTCTCATGGTATGAGGTGGCGGGACGAGCTGGACGCCTATGAGAGAAACTGGTGAATGTAGATTATAATTGAAACAAAAAAGCTTTATTTTGACTCCCTACAGATTTATTAAGTTTCCTATTCTAATCGTGCCGTGGAAATGCTAGTATTTCCAGAATATTAGTCAGATGTAATTCCCACACGGCACGCGCGGTTGCACTGCAGCGTGCGCTCGTTATAAATCTACTGAAAACACCTCATTTCCAGCTTCGAGGATTGATGACTACGGGTTTGGTTTAGATTCTTTGGGAATATCGTTTTGCAGTTACATGCTTTTTGAATCCGCTTTTAATATAAAAGGTTTTTACAAAGTTGCTACTTATGCCTATGCGGCAAAGTTGTTGCATCGACCATTGTTACTTGGTGGCCAATAGTCGGCAACACGATGCATGGTCGGGGCCCGTAGCCCGATCTAAAATGTCAGTGGTTGGCCGACATAAAATAATTGTAATCTCTTGTTTGACCATGAACCATGAAAAATTACACGTACCAAGAACCAGACTGGTCAAGACATACAAGCAAGGTTTCTGTCTTAAACTGGATATGTACAATAAATTACCTCTACATATTACAAAGCTTTCTTTAAGTGAATTTAAGGTTAAGATACTGTTGCTTTTTGAATGTCACCCATTTTACCATATCAGTGAATACATGGGATGTTCATTTTCATAGTTGCACAGATGATTTTTAGGTTAGAATAAGAATTACTTACTTGCCAAATTGTATAAAATTGACATGCCAATGTTATGTATATAACGAAATGGTTAAATAAATAAATATCAAATATGACCCCCTTGATCTTATTTTGACTAGATTTGTCACTGATAAAAAGTATAAGCTATCATAAATTTTTTTTGTAAAATTTTTACTTATTTTTTAGATTATTTTGCCGTTAAAAAGACGGTCTCCGTTTTTTAAACTAAACTTTAGGCTACTTTCTCACGTGATTGCACAGCGTGCAGCGGAATACAAACGATGTGAACTTGGCTCTGCGCTAAGCCAATTATATCGTTGGGAATGAAAATAATTCGCAATCCGGGTAGTGCCCAAAATAAAACAAAATATCAAAAACTTCCATTACGTAGTTTAGTTTTTGCCTGTGTTTCGTCTGGTTAGTTTGCACAAGCTGAGTGGCAAAATAGTTTGCGTTTGATAAAACGAAAACTATTTTTACCCGACTGCGGCAAAGCAAAATAGAGAGTAAATGACAAGGCATATGACCACGGCTATAACAATTTCAAATAAAAATATTTTTTAGTTTCAAACTTTTTAGAGCGTGGTTTTTAGTAAAGTTTTAGTTTTTGAGTTTTATTTTCATTTCCTATACTTAAATTGTTAATTGCTTTTCACAATTCAACTAAATAAACTCAGACCACTCAGACTAAAGCTTTGGTCTCGCGATCGTAACGCACAACGTTGCGGTATGCGACATGCGGCGCCGGACAAATGTCATAACCGTATAGAATACGTCTATTTTGGTCTCTTGTTCCGTCGCAGCCTGCGTCAGCGGCAAATAGCAAACGCGGTACGCTGCGTTGAGCCGCATACCGCAGCGTTGTGTGTTAAACAAATTGAAATTCAACTGTTTTAGTCAGTAATCTAGTAGGTATAAAGTGGGAAAACGGCTCTGCAGGTTTTCAAGGTTCATTTTCTACCTGAGTTTTAATGTTTCACTTTCACTTTTATGGGAAAAAAATCCACTAGACTTTGTATGCCTATGGTACACATTGAAACCTGTTAGTTTCTACGTTATGTACTCGTATCTACATTATAAAACGTTTTTTTGCGTTAGTAAGTAAGATGGCTAGGTTAGTCTTACCTGACCCCATACTGGCCTGTCCCCGATGTTTGTTACCGAATAGTTACTACGTCGTCAATGGACGGTACAACAGCAGACAAAGGTCTCATGGTAGCATGTTATTCAGGGTAAAACTATATACAGGGAATAAGATGACTCCAAAACTAACAAAGGCATAAAGTATCCATCAATACGGACAACTTTTTCGATAGAACAATCAATGAAAGCATCTCCATGTTTCTCTATCTCTCTAAAGCGAGAAAAAAAAATTGTTGAATTTTCTACTTAGTTTTTTACTATGTGAAAAATACAGTTTGAAATTGATCGCTTCCCGCGACTTCCCTTCACTTTCCGTTCGTTTAGGGATTAGAAGATTGATTTAGGGGTCAGCTGTGTAATGCATAGGCTGTCGATTACTTCATTACTCAGCCACTGGCTTCTTTCACACTGGCGCCGATACGACACCGACACGGCATTGAGAGCTTATCTTGTTCATTTTATACTAAACGCTTTTACACGTCATATTTTGTAAACTTGCCGCTAGGGGCGCTGCTCAATCTCTCAAAAAATATAGTTTAAGTGAACTTTGTACAAACCTACTGCATGCGGTATCATGCCGTTTCTTATGCCCTGCTTCAACGAAAAGTAACTGCCAGCTATTAGTTTAAAACGATTTAAAAAAAAAACATTTCTGTTAGGACAAAAATACGAAAGATGGTTGAACAAGAAAATGTTTTTTTTTTTTCAATCTAAATCTAAACACTGGCCCATAATAGAGATATTTATTTGAATTACAAAGCCTTCACATGTTGTGTAGTATAAGTTACTAGCCGTTGCCCGCGGCGTTGCTCGCGTTCTACCCTGTAGAGTGTGACGTTTCAAAATTCCTTTCTTAGTGCACCCCTACACTATATAAGGATACTACCCTCCAAATTTCCTACCTCTAGGACTTATAGTTTAGGCTGTACGTTGATTCTCTGTCAGGTTCAAAGGAGTTTTATATATATTGATGATGATGATGATGTACGCTTTGTTAAGACAGTCATACACTAGTAGGGGTTTTGGGACTAACCCACAGGTAATAATGATAAGCAAAAACTAAGGCAAGGAACAATTTGTAAGAATAGAAATGATAAGAACAATGGCTATGACAAACTGGGGGCTAAACTGTTTTCATACTAAATCATAGGTATTCTTTGACTAAATAGTGATATTAGCGCGTTTCAGCGCGTATTTTGCCGTTAAAAGTTTCTTGTTTTCGTATATCTGTAGCCACGTCACTTATTATGCTGGGTAGCGAAAGCAGTTCAGAGCTTGCGATATAGACGCTGAATGAAAGGCTAGATACCTATACTTATTTTTTCATTTCTTCTGGTTTGCCGAATTCAATATCCACATACTTACAACAAATAAAGTTTTACGAACTTTTGCTTTGTCTCATCATCCCATATTTCCTTATAGTAATACTTTATGAAAGAAACAAAGTGAGCAGTCGACTCTGCTATATTTTTTTATGGAAAATATACACACTTTTGATATACCTACTTTATGAAATGAATAGAATGAACCTAAAAAAATGTACCTATATTATATTTTATCAGAAATCTGGTTCCCATAGGTACAAGCTGTGTTTTGTTTTGGACTAGAAGCCGTTATATAAAATGTCCATGAATATTTATTTATTTAATTATTTATGAGCAGCATGTCTGCTTAGCGAGTAGAGACGAAAATTCAGTGATTTTAACCTAACAATGTTTTCCAAACCAATGGCGATGAATTTGATATTAAATTTGCTTTTCGTGTTCATATCATAATAATATAATTTTAATAAACCAATTATAATAATTTTACCAAGAGATAGAGCCGTTTACCTACTGCGGTTTATGAAAGGGAATCAAGATTTTGCACAATGCCACAGAATAGCTACAGTATTTCTTGATACACGGATGATAAATTCGCTGTGACTGTACCTACATTTTCCTGCCTAATTTTGAACTTGATCTGAGTATAGGATCCATCAATCCTGACGGAGATTACTTGCCTAGTATTTGGTACACTCACAGAGTGAAATGGTACAGTCGTGCAAAAATTAACCCTTGCCACGCTAATTCTACGGCTGACAATTTCCCTGTACATAAAGCAGGGTTGTCACGCGGAACTGTCAAGGTTGGCTGTAATTTGACGCGACCTTTTCACGTGTGACGTAATGGAAGCAATGATCTGGATAATCAGAGGCTTTGACGCTTTACCTCCACGCACTTGCTTTTTGGTGGTTCATATTCTACAAGACTATATTTTTTGGTATAAAACCGGCTTTTATTTAGTATGTGTAAAGAGGCTCTTAAAGAAAAAAAAGAACAGAAATCGCTTGTATTTTTGTTAGTCTATTTTTTACGCGTGTTGAGATGGATAGCGGAAAGTAAATGATCCGGACTCTAGACGTAATTTATCGTAGTTAAATAATTATTTTTTCTCAAATTTTCTGTAAATCTCGAATAAAATGCTTAATGTTATTACATTTTACACCCATTCAAGTTTTGCAATTAAAAGATGTGCTGTTTACGGTTTATAAAATAAAATACATAATATTCTTTTACATAGCAATCAAGAAAAAGTACCTGTATTTCGCAAAATTCACTTTTCATATTCCTAAAACCAGTAAATTTTAAGTAGTATACCTATACATACATACATATAGTGGTATTAGCGCTCTACGAATACTTATGTAAAAAGTCCAGTTAAATGTAGTTACGTAAGCAGAATACAGGCATAGGTCGACCTAGGTACGTTGACAAAGTACTGTGTCTAGTTGTCAAATCGCTCTACGATTTCGTAGACCCTACGCATGACGTGCTACGAATCCTATAGTAGGTAAGTCACAATAAAATTTTCCCAAAAGGCAATGGAGTATAAATCGGTCGCAAATGTTTTTGTAAACCGTGTTATAGGAATTCGGGTGTCGATTCAATAGCACAGTAAATCGCGAAGGGCCGATAAAATATTGTTTCTGGGCATTTTTCGGGTTTTCTATTTTCTTTATTTCGATAATTGAAACTTTGAAACTTTTTGCAGCTAAACCGTAAATTTTTAGCTCGTGTCATGACAGTAAACTTACAGTGGCATTAAAACGATGATTAGCAGCTGAATAAGCAAAACACCTGATATAAATTAATCTGTAACTATCGATAGGAAAGTAGTAAATATTATTTCATCGGGTGATTTTTCTTTACGGAAATAAATAGAAAACATGGAAACGACATATTAAATAGAGTTCATAATGTTTAAGTGCCGTTTCATAGTCTTATCACTATGCGCAATCTCTTTCAGACAACCTTAGGATGGGCTGGATTTTGATATCAGCAACTTTTAGTTCCTGCAATTAGCTAGTTTATATTCCTGTTGAAACTCCATATTGCTGTTATACTGATCACTTATCCGAAACCATTATACTCTCGAAATGGCGTAATTTAAAAACCGTGTCGGTTTTCCTGAACAATAGCTTTCAATCATTATTAGCCTCAATAACAAAGGAAACTGACATCAAACAATCCGTCAAAACAATGAATGCTTGAAAAAAGTCTCTTTTTTTTCATTTCAAAACACCGTAAATGCTTACGTTGCGAAGTTTACACTTCGTATACAAAAAATAAAAAAGGTAGTCAAAATGTAACGAAGATATTAATTGGGGTGGATATTTTTGTTGAATATTAAATATTTACATTCTACATCAAAATACACAAAATATACTGATATGAAAATAGCAAAACATTCGACCGAATTCGGACAGTGGGATTAAAATCAACTAAATAATTTTATTGTCATATACCTAGGTACGTTATATAATATGTAAAACATTTTGAAAAATAGAAACCAAATCCAATATGACGAGCACTCTAGTGTGGTTTAGGGTAGACAAGCAAAGCCAGGAAAAACATTTCCCATCCTTTGAAGAATAAAACATGATGAAAGGCGATAAGGCGGGTTATTGAAAAGATATGAATAAAATACCCGAACTTTACGAATTTCAGGCCCTTTTACGCGCTGAAAGTTAAAACCATTCTTTAAATATTTATATTCAAGGTTTTTGACCTCCACTGGAAACTGAAAGCTTTCGTTTTTGTGAAGTAACGATAAGATTGAAATCGCCTATTCAAAAAACTTCGCAGCTTTTCCATTTTATGAAAAAGTGTTTAAAATAATAATTATAACTTAAGGTGTTAGGATTTACCGCGGTGATTCTTTTATATAACCTAAAAAATTTGAAAATGGTCTACCTGACAATTAGCGGTGGCCTCTGTCTAAGTATAAAGGCACAGAGCACGTCCACAAATAATTATTTTTGTGGTCTATGGTCAGTTCCGGAGTATTATATGATCTGTGGTTCCGGTCAGGCTATATCATCATCATCATCATCAACCTAAATCGGTCCACTGCTGGACGTAGGTCTCTCCCAAGACGCGTCACTGAGCCCGGTCTTCGGCTCAGGCTATATAATCCAATTGAACATCCATTTTTTATATGCAAAAAATATGCTTGAAATCAAATGGCCCTGTCTCAATGTTGCAATAGCAAAATCGCATGCAAATAGTGTATAATTTTGCTGTGATTTCAGTAGTTTTACATACTCATATGAAGCGAGTAAAGTAAAAAGCTATACTGCAAACAACAGCGCGATGGTGTAGTTCTACTTCGCTACTGTATTTATGATAAATCGGGTAAATCGGCCCTACGGATAATAAATAATAAATCTAAATATATAAAACTCTTTTGAAGCTGACTTAGAATCAACGCACAGCCTAAACTTAAGTCCTAGAGGTATGAAATTTGAGGGTAGTATCCTTATATAGTGTAAGGTTGCACTAAGAAAGGAATTTTGAAAAGTCACACTCTAAAGGGTCTAGAACGCGAGCAACGCCGCGGGCGACGGCTAGTTATAATAATAAATAAATATTCATAACATTTTTAGATTCAGATAAAATATATAGAGCATACACACCTGCCAATACTGATGAAACACATGTGCATGATGCTGGCGGAGCATGCGAGTACATCGCATGTCACGTAGACGTTGCACCATACCACTCCCAATGGCCAATAACCTGCAATCAAAAAAAAAATTAAATAACTAAAAATAAAAATAATAATAAAAGTCTTTAAAAGAGAAAAGATGTTTATGGTCGAAAAAAAACTCATACATACGCAGGGTTCATCCACCAATAGGAATCGTTTAATATGAAAACAAACGATCGCTATTGGTGGATTTCAAACACATCCTTAGCGTCGGGGTTTAGCCTAGGTCTGGTGGAAAAGCATCCTAATAGTGTAAACTCAAAGGGCTTTATGAAATGAAAAATAAAACGGAATCTGGTTTTGGTTTGGAAACCTCAGTGGGCGAGTCCATTCGCAGTTAACTGGTCTTATTTTTTATACTCATCAGTTTTTTATAGCAGAAAAATAACCGTTTTAATTACCTCTCCAAAAATTCGAGCATGATTCACGACTTCTATAGTTTAGTCGTACGCATTTACATTATCATCTACTCATATTTTTATCGAAAATGCTCTTAAAAATATTTTTCAATAGTCCTCGACCATCATCATCATCATCATCAACCTATATCGGTCCACTGCTGGACGCAGGTCTTTCCCAAGACGCGCCACTGAGCCCGGTCTTCGGCTCTTCTCATCCAGTGTTTGCCAGCTACAAGTCTCAGATCGTCACCCCACCTAGCCGGAGGGCGTCCTGCACTACGCTTCGACCATTTAAATTACGACAAATAAAGATCACCAATTATAAAAAAAGAAACAAATTGGTTGTAGATACATACACGTATGTGCATGTTGGATTCTCCGTTTTTGTGTGCTTCATTTTCTGTCTAATTATACTTCAAAAGAGTCTCTATTTCCTTGTTACACTTCATAAACAGATTCTTCCCTATTACTTTTTATTAAATTTTCTTGAATGTTATCAAGGGTATACTAAGGCTCCCGAAACCGACTCAATGATCGCTTATTTTGTCAAAGCTATAATTTTATTGAGTCAAAGTAAATTTCCAACGTGTTAATTACTTTTTCTTGATCCTTAGTGCCATATAAAAAAAGTTTTTTCCAGTATCGAAACAATAGCATTGAAAAGTAAGCACAAAAGTATACGCGAGCGCTCTCAGACCGAAAATGGTAAAAAATTAAATAAATAAGGCAGTCGGTGTACACAATATTCTACTCGTAACGAATACACAGACACAAAAGTTGAGAAAAACTTGAGCTGATTATAGCATGTACGGAAGGGTCTGGACAATAATGGACCTTCTCCTTTCTAAGTTAGAAAAAGTAATGAGCGTCAATCAAGAGATCTAAGAAATCTAAATGCTTGGAGATGACTAATAAGGTCATAATATTATGTAACCCTATTTTTTATATAATTATGATCCAGATTGTTTTATTCAGTTGGTCACATTGATCTAAAAAATAAAATGTTTTACAAATATGTTATGACACAATTTTTTATTTTTTGAAGTCGTCTTGTAAACTAGCATGGTGATTTTTACTGCCGTATGTCCGGTAGACACAATATTAACTCACTGGTACATAGAGCGCGTGTGAATGTATATTTTAGACGCGTTCTCGTGAAGACGAAGATCTGAAATGACTACAAATTAGGTGGTGGCGTTTTAAAGCTGACATGTACTTAAGTGGAAAATTCTGAAGGAAAATTTATATTTTTTTCGTCTTTTTTCATATTTTCACATACTAAAATTCTAGATTTATTATGCCTTTTAGGGATTGAATTCTTATGACATACATAATAAAAATGACTTCTGGTGGGAGTTAAGGTGAAAAGATTAAAATTCCCAAAAATATGGTAGAGGTTTCGAGAATAACTCTGAGTACTTTAATTCTTAATGAGTGACTTGAGAAATAAAGATAAATTAACAAAGTGAGAATAATGAACACCTAACACAATGACATGCCCTAGTATTCTTAGTCATAAATCAACCTTATTATATTCTGCGATATTAATAACGTCAGTTTCATGCCAGTGTTTGTTTAAGAAAAGATGATCCTAAGGTTTATCCTACACTCCTTTGTGTACATGCTCTAGGTACTCACAACATGTTATTAGCAAAGATAGTGGCTTATCCCACCAGCCCTTTTCCAACGTTTCAAAGAACCTTAGTGTGTTAGCAATAGAAGTTTAATTTGCGTAAATATTTGATGTTGGAATACTCACCTAGAAACCCCGGTATAGCCCCCATCGGCATAACAAACAGGCTGACCAGCAGGTCTGCAATCGCCAGCGACAGCAGGAAATAGTTCGTCACGTTCTGCAACCGTTTGTCCAGGCATACTGCCAGGCACACCAATATATTACCCACCCCTCCAGCTATTATAAATACTATCACAAATAGAAAACTCCAGTCATACCCCTTCACAGTCGGCGCAACACTAACATTCCGAAAATCCCAGTTACACTGAAAAGTATTCACTGCACTACTTAAAGAACTGTTGTCGGCATCGTCAATGTACAACGTCCGATTCGAATCACCGTAGCAGAACAAGCTGTCTTCGCAGTTGTACGGTAGCCGAAGCCACAAGCTTTTGAGCGCACTTTCAAACATAAACGTGATCATGTTCAGCTTGAATCCAGTGCCACAAGACGTAGCATTGCTGATAAAGTCCATGCTGGTATTGAAACATGCAAGACAGGTGTACGACGTTTCATTTTGCGTGTCTAAATCTAGTTCGCAGTTAAATTCTGTGTAGTTTTCTTCCCCACAGTCTAAGCCGAGGGTTAGGTCTCCACATCCCTGGCCGGTGATGAGCCTGCAGTGCAAGTCTTGGAGGACCGAGTCCAGGTAGGTGTAGTTCGACATGTCCGGAGTCATTCCATTGAGGAGGCGCTATGTCACCTCGCGGGGTAACATGACTTTGCATCACTGCATCATTTTATGTGCATCTGAAACAAAGAAAAACATTTATAGAATAGAAATATAAATTATTTTTTTTACGCAAAAACACATACAATGAATACAATGAAATAAACATTAAATTTTAAAGATAGATGCGTAAAAAAGTTACTCGCTCAGCAAATGCTAAAGGTGCACGGTGGCTCCTTTAGCGCTGGTTTTCAGGAGTGCCTAGATTGAAGTGGCCTACAGCCTCTGGCGACAGGTGGAGTAAGGCGCTAACTGAATGGCGTCCAAGAACCGGTCACAGAAACGTCGGTCGACCAGCAGCGAGATGGGCAGACGATGTTGCGAACATCGCGGGCAGGACGTGGATGAGATCGGCACAGGACCGTGAGGAGTGGCACAAAAATATATGGTAATATATGGTGGCCTATACTCAGCAGTGGGTGAAGTCGGGCTGTGGATGATGATGATGACAGCCTCTGCGACACGCGCTCCGTTGTACAAGAAACTTAATCTAATAGCTAGTTTAGTGGTTTGAATAGTACATGTTGTGTACAAGAAGTACTAATTGAAGGTTTAACTTATTTTTGTATCATTTTGTAGCATTTTGGAAGTTATTCTATAAGAAAACCGACAAAATAGTGACCTAGGTAATATAACGTTTTATGACACATTACAACTCTCTAGAAACCAGTGCTAGAGGAATAGCAACCCGGGTCTAATCGAATTTCAGTTTTATTGCACAAAACTAGAATCTATTTGATTTGTAGTGGCGTCGGGTACTAGAGGCACCATCCAGTTCTGACAGTTGTTGATATACAACTGATGAATGGACGTACTGATGAAGCTTTCGAATCAATGCAGTTTTTTCTCGAATATCGCTTTTATTATTAACTTGTAGGTAAAGTCAATTTATTTACTTTCAGTCTATCAGAATTCCAATTCCCATAGTACAAGCTCTGCTTAGTTTGGGATTAGAGGGCGTTGTGTGTAATGTCCAAGGATATTTACTATTATTATTATTATTTATTCGACCCACGACATCGTAAAGGTCGTAGGAAACACCTGGTTGCGGCACGCTCAAGACAGAGGAGGCTGGCATAACAGGAAGGAGCCCTACACCCAGCAGTGGGTGATACCGGGCTGAGATGATGATGATGATGATTATTTATTCGTCTTTCGAGACTTCCATTTACACAATATTTTATTACTGAAAACACTAGGCACGAATTTTACATTATTTTTGCAACTTTTTGATACATTATTACATTTGACAGGCGTCATGGCTCAGTCGGTACTAGCTCTGCCTTCCGTGCTGTGGGTCGTGGGTTCGATCCCCACCGAGAACAAACATTTGTGTGTTATAAACATAGATGTTTGTTCTGTGTCTGGGTGTTTCTATGTATTATAAGTATGTATTTCCAAAAAAAAATGTATGTATGTATTCTATCATCCATCTAGTTTCCATCGTACAAGCTTTGCTTAGTTTGGGACTAGAAGGCGTTGTGTTAAGTGTCCGTGAATATTTATTTATTATTGTTACCTTGCCGGTTTTCACACTACCAACGACACGATAACGACAACAGCACTGCCACCGATATCTGTTCAGTATCGCATATGAATATATGTCCTGTCGGGTTCAGCCATTGTGCAAACGACTATTGCGGTTTGTACCTGGATGTGACTCGGGCAGATTATTGGTCAAACCAAAATAAAGCCTATACCCAGCAGTGGATGTAGTCGGGCTGTGGATGATGATGATGTGTTAAAATGTCACCTCATAAATATAGGGAACCAAAAAGTGCACACAATACAATGTAGTCACTACTCTACATTGTATTGTGTGCAGTTTCTATCATTACACTTAATGCTATGCAATTTTCGTATAATTGTATGCGCAATGCCTAGTTCATGGCTGTAGACCTTGATACTGGAGGGCACTTCATATGGCATAGTAATGAGGGCGAGGCATTGAGCGGGGTTTAGGACTCTTTAAATGGCGCATACTATGCATAAGTTATGTGGAAACTCGACAAAGTAACGCCCTGGAACTTTACTAAATCCCAGATCATATAATTCCATACTACTGAATATAAAAAAATATTATTTTTTAAAAAGTCGTGATGGAATTATGGTGAGTAAAAAACACTCTAGCAAAATATTCTAACAGAGGTTTTTTGGTAGACGTGTTTTGAAATTAGAGTAAAAGTTTGTTCACAAAGAAAATACTTATGATTGATAGAGTATTTACAACATTCACACATGCACATACACGTATGAAACAGCTCAGCTATTAACAAACCGTTGCAAAGCTTAGCAAGGCTTCTTGAGCTCTTCCAAAGCATGCAACTGAACCTCATCTTCGTCCCGAGCCCCGAGTCTGTGCATTTGTTTTGACAAAATTTCTTGCTTTGCAAATGCGTTTGCGTGTGCTATACTCGAGCAGAAAGTCCAAACAAATGCACAAACTCGGGGCTCCGAACTTAAGTTCAGCTGTGGACTTGATATTTTATAGATTCAGAATAATGATACTGAGAAAAGTAGACATTAACCTAGGAGCTGTCTAAGTTCAGAGCCAGCCCTTGTCTGCTGACCTACAGAATCTAACAGACTATATCCCAGGAGGACGATAGTCAATATGCTTCCAAACCACAACCTAAGTAGATAATTCGATTCGGTTCCAAATTAGCACTTAGCCGAGCTAATAGGTCTGGTTTCAATAGAGATAATCCTCGCAACAGAACTTTTATTTCCAACTAAACCGTTTCAAACATTATCCTACTCAGTACAACAAATCAATTTAGCAAGGCTTAGGGTAGTCCATAGCGATGAACCGAAAACTTCATACTTTATACTTGAAACTTTGAACTACTTTGAAAACTTCATACTTCAAAGTATGAAGTTTTCGGCAGGTTTGTTCGTGATAGAGGTACAAGGTACCATTATTATAGTGCCTTGTACCTCTATCACGAACAAACCTGCCGAAAACTTCCTGATACTTCCTTCAAGAACAAACCTGATAGTCGCCGCGTTAGCGTATCCGAGTTATATTGCGCGTCAATGCCAGCTTGACTGCTAACCAACCGTTGTAGTCTCACGGCGCAGTGTATCGTGGATACGCTAGCGTTATGATAAGTTGGCGATTTTCACATTTATTCGTGATTGAGGCATTGAGACCTGCAGGCCTAGGATGCGCACGCGAGATATTTGTCATGTCGTTCTGTCAAAATGTAAGCATTTTGCACCAGATTTTGAACTTTTGCATTATCTGTGGTAATGTTGTCCAGAAACCGCGCCTTTGAATCTTCGACTTTTGACATTTCTGCATGATAAATGCGTGCGCTGCGCATCCTAGCCCCGCATGACATGATCAAAAACGCACGTTGACAAAAGCAATGCATCCCTTGATTCACACGGATATAATAATAAGCAAAGTCAGCACTTGAACACACATTTTCAATCATATCATCGGTATTATGCACAATGGTGTCAACTCTCATAACTAGTAATTTTGTTAAAAGGTACCTAGATATCATAAAATCTTTCGTACAACTAAACATTATTAGCCTTCAAGCCACAGTTCACTGATTAGTTACAGGTCTTGCTACAGTTCTTATTGACTTACGAGATCGTAAGTTACGTTTAAGTTTCGGGATCTAGGCTATACAAACCGCTTTAAACGCATGACCTAGATATAACTAAGCCTCATTAGCATTCCTCGTCAGGAACGGCTGTAGTTGTCATGGAAGAGTTTATTACCCGGCTTTTTGTAGCCGTATGTTTTAATGGAATAGAATATTTTATATATTTTGTTCGCTACGATTCATTGCGAGTTAGCACGATTCGTATTGTTATAATCCCCACCAGCCAGGATAGTGGGGAAAACGCCAACAATTTTTGAAGATTGTCATAATCCCCACTGGTGGGGACAACTTACTGGGGATTATGACAATAAACCGATGATCGCATAATTGCGTTTTAATAAAATAACGTTCAAAATCTTTTTATTTTGAAAAAAAACAGTAAAACGGCATTACTTTTTGAGTGAGAACTAGTCAAAAAAACTTCCTACTGTTTAGGCCGTAAAAGTAATCACACAACTTCATCAGTATATAGTAGTTTTTGCCGGGTTAAGCTCGTCGGAAAAAATTGGATCCGTGACAACCCTATGCTCAGCGGGTGGCATGACAATTGACGTGGAAATCACTAACTTACGAGATGAGTTCCTATAGCGTTGGAACTCATATCGTAAGAGTACGCGCTGGAAATTGTTTTGCGAGTGTAAGCTAAGGATAAACCGACGCGAACTATACGGAAATGTAAACGCGTGATAGACATTCTTCAGCAAGAATTTCTAGTGTAGGTAAGTTATTAAGCTATGTAGTAAAGGGAAAGTGTTCTGAACAAGCAGGTTAAATTAAATAGAATAGAAAATGTTTTTTTTAATGGACATTTTGCCAAATATAGTGCATTTGACTACATCTGTTTTTGTAAGAAAAATATATTTAGTACCTACGTAAAGGAATGTTTTGTACTTAGGTAAGTGAGTACTTTAATTTTTACGCAACTTAGAAGAAATATGTAAAGAAATATATAATTATGTTTCTCTTCACAATTTTTTTCATCATTTTTGCATTGGCCTTATCAGCCTTTTCAATATCCTAAAAAAAATTATGATTTAACAGTTCAGCTGCAACTATTTTGTTTGTAGCGACTTATTTTACAAAAAAATCAATCTGTTAAATGCTTTGAACTCTATTATTTATCTTTGATTTTTGAATAGAACAACGAATCATTAATTTTTAATTTATTAAAATTTATGACATCACAGCCAGGCCAACTAGCTTTTGCGTAAGGTATATTCATATTGGTCACTATAACATACTTCAATTATTATACCTAGTGAAAAATAAGGCTGCTTATAGTAAATACGCTTATGATGAAATATAAAATAGTTGCTAAATCCGATAGCGCTATCACTGATCCGGGGCCATATGCTCAGTTTTGTAGAGATTATACTCTAACAATAGAGATGACGTCAAAATCACGTTTCTCTAGTGGCTGAAAAGTATTTTTGGCCGACAGGTCACTCCTACATAAAAAGCCTTCAAAAAACTAGCTGTTGTTCATTTCCATCACAGTGTCAACAACTCTTACGAGATCGTGAAGTTAATTGGAGCCCGGACAATAATTACATGAGCCCAGTAAAGCGTTAAACTCGATTTGTATTCCATCAGTGCGTGATATATTTTTAATGATGTCATTTTGTTTGCACGTTATCGCTTTAGTTATGAATTCTCGAACAAATAAGAAGTTAATGGGTTTATTGTTGGCGAGTCAAATGGTTTTATTTATAGCGGTCAAATTGTTTAACTATAACAATGAATCGGAAAGTTTTGTACCACAGCGTCACAACTTTTCAATAGTAGTAGAGCTCTTTGTGAGAGTTCGTCCGGGGAAGTACTACCACCGTACCTATTTCTGCCGCCAAGCAGCGATGCTCGCATTGCTGTGTTCCGGTTTGAAGGGTAAGGGCGCCGGTGTAATTACAGGCACATGAGACTTCAAGATCTTTACGTCTCAGAGTGATGGGCGCAGTGCATTGCCTTAAAGGGCACGTCCTCATTGGACTTGCTCTGTGAGGTATTGCATTGTTATAGGCAGAAGTTACCACTTAACATCAGGTGAGCTATCAGCTTGTTCCAATACTTTTATCATTAAAAAAAAAAAAAAAAAACTATTCAGTCGGTATACGCAGTTCTGTCTTCCACGCTGTGGCTCGTAACTTCAATCCTCACCAAGAAAAAATATTTCATGATAAAAATTGCAATGGATGCTGGTAAATCTGGGCCAGCGTATCAGTATTCAGCGCGGCAAGGCAGCCAGTGTTCTGGGCACACTTCCTATTGGTACCTACTAATTTGGACCAGTTGAGCTATCTTTAAATCGTTTACAACGGTTTGTATATAGCTCAACTGTTTCATGTGTATTTTGTAAATGTATTAATTGTAGTTTTCTTTGTGAATAAAGTATATTTCGAATGTTGCGCCACAACAAAAATTTCTATTTACTTAATTTGAGAGATTAATATACGTACCTCTTCTCACGTTATTCTAGGCCACATGTTTTTAATTTAGCAGCAAAACCAAGAGCTCCCAAATGTAAACGAGCTCCTAAGCCAAGTTTACGGCTGCCGAGACTGAACTTAATGGCTGTCGCAAACATCTCAGCGCAAATCGCCCACATTAGCCACACAACGGTAATTATCACGTGATCTTGGCACAATGTTATAACTAACCAGAAATGCGACTTCAGGAAACAATTTGGCTCTCACATTCATGGTAATAAGATCGTAAGTTCATGCCTTTTTTGCCACGAATTAAATAACGACTGATTTTCTTTGAGGCTTTAGTTTGTTCCTCTTTTCCGTCCGTCGTCAAACGTCTCACGTCTTTCTGCTTTGTATTATTTGTACGGATTATCTCATGATTTATTAGACACTAGCCGTCTCCCGCGGCGTTGCTCGCGTTCTACCCTTTAGAGTGTGACGTTTCAAAATTCCTTTCTTAGTGCACCCCTACACTATATAAGGATACTACCCTCCAAATTTCATACCTCTAGGACTTATAGTTTAGGCTGTGCGTTGATTCTAAGTCAGCTTAAAAAAGTTTTATATATTACACATTTTAGGTAGTACAAGTACAGGTACATGATACATAACATCTATATGTCTCAGAGTGGTGGGCAATGCATCGTTATAGGCAGTAATTACCGGTTAACAACAAGTGGGCCATTGGCTTGTTTCATCATTTAGTTATATAAAAAAAAAGGTGGAAAGTTGTGCAGTTTGCAACCATTTCCAAAATCAGGGGTGACTTTAGTTTATTTTTATTTCTTTTGTTTGTTGTAGTTTTTCTAATTAGCGCTTTGATGGAGATACTAACGTGGACTAAATACTTACTAGTAAAACTACTATTACTAAATGTACTATCAGGACTGTTTACTAGCACAGGTAGTAATAGTAGGAATTGTTTATTATCTTGACCGTATTAACCAAATGACTGGACTTCAATAAAATGGGTACCTAACTCAGGAATTGTTATAGTTAGCTTGGTCTGAAGAGCAAATTTTTTTTTTATTGAAATTTTTAGAATTTGTATGTGGTTTTATGCCACATAAAATATGTGTGTAAATCACATCTTGTGTAATAACTTTCTGTTTGACAGATTGAATAGCTTTTTCGCCGTTGTTATACAGTCCATTCTTTGACTGCTGACCGTCACAGATCTATAAACCCTAGAAGAGCTCTGTCATGGTCGTTGATCAAGTTGAATATCTGGAATAGCTACTTCATGTTTCTGGAACCTCGGTCTATGCATTGATTTAAAAAAAAACAACCAAGAACACAAACCTGTCAGTGATGTGGCAATATAATATCTTTGTCCAAGAACATAGAGTTTAGAGTATTGTTCCTTCTCATTGACCTTTGCAGCACGAGGCAAATGACACTAGTTTTTACCATTTACTTTCGCGAAGGGCTTTTTCAAAGCTGTGATACTGTTTACTTCGTTACTGTGATCACTACAAGATGAGGAGCGTAAATAGTGTTGGGTTCCCGAAAGATTTAGGTTTTGTGACTTCAGGCTCCTAGACCTTGTTTCTTACCTAAGTCCTTGACAAACATTACGTCAAACGCTATAAAGCGGATATGAGTAAGGATCGTAACGTTTTCGAGCTATGAAACCATGATATATACGTACCTATTAAAATTAAGTTGCTGCTTTTCTCGAGCGCAAGAACTGATCCGGACTTATTGCCTCACTGAGCACATTCAATAAGGACGTGCCCTGTGATACATTACACTGCGCCCACCACTCTAAGACATAAAGCTGCCATAGACTAAATAAGCTCAGTTTGATGATGCGTAATCAAGGAAACAGGAAGTTCAAATCTTTCTGTGCCCTCTTTCAGCACTGTTATTATTCCATAGTCGTTTACAGCTAATAGAAAGAAGCAGCAGCTAATAGCAGTTAATTCCAGCCAATAGAAAGAAGTGGCGAGATAAAGTGAGGCGTACCACTTCACAATTAGATTCATAACGACTATGAACGCTGTGCCAAGAGCGAAACGATTTAGAAGAAGAAGATTATTCGATACGTGACAGGTCGCAAATTGTTTGCATAGGTATATACGCCTTGGCGGTTTAGTCGTGTCGTCCAGCTAGGCCAGAGATCTTCATTTACCCTTCAAAATTTTAGACGTAAGTGCGTTTGCTGCTAAATTAGTATAGGATCCCTATTATACGATCTTCACCGAGCTGGTGGACTAAATTTTTTTAGTCAACTTATTTGCAGTATATTTATTGACGTATTTAATTTGATATAAAATACATTTCATCCCATAAACAGCTCAGTGAAAGTCGTTGTATAGCGGGATCTTAGACTAAATGAAATGAAAAGCAATAAAAGACTCGTAGACAGATGCATAAAGTATCAATTTAAATCGAATGTCCGAGAATAACAATTGTATACGAGAAAGATTGAAAATAGAACGTCAATTGCACAATAGAAGTTTTACATCCTCGCAACCTATTGGGAAATAGAAATATGGTTTTGAGCGACGACTTTATTGAGTACTAGCCGTCTCATGCGGCGTTGCTCGCGTTTTACCCTTTAGAGTGTGAAGTTTCAAAATTCCTTTCTTAGTGCACCTCCACTATATAAGGATACTACCCTCCAAATTTCAAACCTCTAGGACTTATAGTTTAGGCTGTGCGTTGATTCTAAGTCAGCTTCAAAAGAGTTTCATTATTGAAAATAGTATATCAGGCATAGCCGAGTTAAAATAAGAGTGCTATAAAATCTGTTAAGCAACCTGAAACTACTAAGGCTGCAGTCCCACTATATAGTTAATAGATTACTGATTGTCGGCATTTCATTTGATTTCATCTTTTTTATATCATTAAATAGATAAATAAATATTGTTGGACATATCACACAATGCTCTCTAGTCCCAAACTAAGCAAAGCTTGTACTATGGGAGCTAGATTGCTGATAGATGTATACATTTTTTTTGTAAATACATACTTATGATACATAGTAACACCCAGACACAGAACAAACATCTATGTTTGCCACTCACAAATGTTTATTCTCGGTGGGGATCGAACCCACGCCCCACAGCACGGAAGGCAGGGCTACTACCGACTGAGCAATGACGCATGTCAATAGATACATCGTACGCTTGAAAAAGTTAGAGTATGGTTATGCAATGGCTGACTCTAAGCTACTCCACTGAAATTCGGTCGTTGATATAGAAAAGTCAGAAAGCAAAAAGCCGCAAGCTGCGTAACTGCGTAACATACTATTGCGCGTTGGATGACCGCTTCATCTAATATGGGCAGACAAACAGTCAGCTGCAAACTATTCGCCTAATCAGACTGCAGCCTCAATCAGAAGAAAAGGCGTTTTAGTTTTTTTGAAAAAAGAACACGTCTGGATTGAGAGATCCTATACTCGGATCAAGATCAAAATTAGGCAAGTTGCGGCGACGTCTGTAATTTAAGATAAGATAGCGTTTATTCTATTAATATAGCGTTTTTTTTTTTATTAATTTGGTCGCGTGTCAATAATAGATATAAGACAGTTGGTCACATTAGCTAATAAGGTCAAAAATAGCGTGCGATGCTTGATTAGTTGCAATAAAAATCAAACGCAATTTCAATCATAGAACCCCTGCACCGTCATCAAGACGGTCACAGTTTCTGGAAGCCGTACCACCCATTCGGAATATCAAAAGACCCGATCTTATTTATAAAGGATATCCCAAATAGATTTCAGCCGTCTCCTATGTCCCTAATATTTCCAAATTTTACGCCAGAATAAGTTTAACCAATTTAATCCAAGGCAGCTAATGTTTACATTTCAGTCAAAGGGCTATTGACATTTTACAAATTTTACAATCGCTAGAGAATGGAAATTGTAAAAAATGGTATCAGCGATGTCCGTCTGAGCTGAGGGACCATAAACTCCACCGATGATTTCCATATTATTATAAGTTCCAATATCACACACATTGGAAATGGTCACATGACTTATCATTCAAAAGATGTCAATTCCATACTAATTTTGATTTATTGTTTTATGACCTATATCTTATAAAAAGTTAGAGTAGACATTATGTCTTGTTTACAATACGTAATCAGGACATTATGTCTACTCTAACTTTTTATAGGATAGGGGGTTAATCATAAACGTCAATTTGTGTAGAGCCGAAGGACAAAAACTAGCTTTTCTAGATGTTTCTAGCGTTGTGCCTATTTTTACAAACAAGTTGTATGTTTAGGCTCTGTCCTCGATAACTTGGAAACTTATATTAGAGTGTTGAGGGCGTGTCAGTGGGTCAAGAGCCAAGTTTATGATAAGCGAAACGAAGCGAGGGAACATCAAGAAGCCTAATACAAAAGTTTCTTTGACTTGTAAAACGACAGTAGCACTACTTGAATAATAATGCTTCTCTGTTTGTATTTGCTGAGTTGGTAACAGCTGTATACGTATATATACCTACGGTATTATACATGGATACGTTGTATGTATATTATAGTAGGCGCTTTCTACGAGGAACTTGGATAAAATGAAGCAGTTTTTTTATATATCTTAAGTGAGATTTCTGCTTGAAACAAACTGGAATTTATGAACCGACTTCAAAAAAAGACCAATGTTTTCAATTTGGTTGTTGATCTACTAGACTGAGAAGATATTTAGAGAGACGTAGACAAGGTGATGAAATTTTATTACTAAAAACTAGCAACTTTGACATGTGATATTTCAACATTGACTAAAATGTAAAAGCTTTTACGCCCAAATAATATCTAAAATATATAAAAAAGGGTTTATTAGGTATAAAACAAATATAATAAGAACCCATAAATAATAAATAAAAGTTCATGGATATTGGCAATTTCATACAACGCTTAGAATACTTCCACCTAATAATTAGCTAGGTAGATCTTGGAAAATTCCAATACCCAAAGGCTACTGGTAGAGAATACTATTTTAGCATTAAGTTCGCCTGTATATACACTACTTTTAAGTTGTGCAATAAAGAATTTTTTATCTATCTATTGTCTGATATTGTTAGTAGGTACCTAGCTAGGTAAGAACGTCTACATTATCAGGCGAGCATTCCCCTAGTTAATTATAACTCGATTATGGTAACAAAAGGAGGGTTGTAAAGGATTTAGATAATCTTCAGCGACATAAACGCGGCCCGAATTCAGAAGGTCGACGCACCACCCCGTATGGGATCACAAGATCACTTTATAATCCAGTCCAAATGGTAATTTACAAGTTAGTTTTGGTAATCGTGCTCTTGTATAATTAGCAAACTGTTGGCAGGCCAACTGTAATGCCTCTTCCCTAAAACATCCTAAAGGCTACTGAATGCCCAGAAATCTAAGGATTGTAGAAAGCAATTATATCGCTACAGTTTAGAAAAAATAAAATCCGTTTCAAAATCAAAGCCATATGTCAGGTCACGTGACTCACATGACTACTCGTATTCCCATACATTTTTGACGTTTTCTAATCTCTAGCGACTGTAATGTCAACTAGGCCAGGCTTATGTGTTTACTTTTTTTTGTTTGACTGATAAAAATGCGGGTTTGAAAAAGGAAGACTCCGAGAAACAAAATCAATTTCAGAGACGTTCTATTTTAGTTGGCAATATTTGTGCCGATTACAGGGGCTCTGTTTGCCAAAGGGCTGCAATCTCAGGAAACGAACACTGTGTAAACTCGCCCACTCTGTTGTCGCACTGTGGACCTTATCCTGCGATATCGTATTTGCACTGTGCCTGTGATCACATAAACGTAGGCATTCTATTATATTCTTTCATGCTTTTTGAATGCGATAGCTGTTGATTTTAAAAATTATTTACATTTTTATTCGTTTTTTCGAACCGCTTGTGGGTCAATGCAAAAATGTAGGTGGGTACTTATTTATAAAATGAAACATAAAGCACTATTAATATCAAAGAAGAATTTTATTTTGTTATCAGTATATATATAACTCTTTTGAAGCTGACAGAGAATCAACGCACAGCCTAAACTATAAGTCCTAGAGGTATAAAATTTGTAGGGTAGTATCCTTATATAGTGTAGGGGTGCACTAAGAAAGGAATTTTGAAACGTCACACTTTAAGGGTAGAACGCGAGCAACGCCGTGGGCGACGGCTAGTAGTTTGATATTTTATTGCATTTCAAACTACACTCGTATATAAGTTCGTTTGATCACTAATTATTTGCTCCTGGCGCGTTGTCTGATTGTATAATTATAGTTATGAATTACTTACTACTGTTCTGTGATATCATAGTTCTAACTATAGGTGATCAAACATGTCACGTCATGATTATTGGGACTGTAGGTGGTTTAGTTAGACTTCGTAGTTCAGCGATACTATCAGCTTAGTTTGAAGTTCCGAGCACACTCTGTGGACCTATTGTGCAAAGTTCAATTAAATGATTTTGGTGAACTGTATTATTTACATGGAGGTGTACATAATCGGAATTGTTATAGGTGAAATTGAACTCCAGCCAACTAAATATATCATGGACTGCGATAGCTTTCATATCTATGAAAATACTATTATTTTTGGTATGCTACACTTGTAAACTGAAAGCTCAAGATTCCAAAATATTATACCATTTGGCAGATTCGGGAACACACAGCATAAAAATAGTTTTTCTCTCTCTCAATCAAGACATTAGTTCTAATGGAGAGACAAAGAGATACGAACCATCAGGTTTGTTTCGATTGAAATTATTTCGGTTCGAAGCAATCGATTCTGTTTGACAGTTAAATATGACTCCATTACGTTGTGATACGATACACTTTTGTCTGACAGCTCAGCCAGTATTATCCGCGTGGTTTTTACAAAGAATAAACATAGATCGATGTGACTTTTGCTCCGCTCAAAATGCAATAGATAGGAGATGACTCCATTACACTACATTACGTTGTGATACGATACACTTTTATCTGACAGCTCAGCCAGTATTATCCGCGTGGTTTTTATAAAAAAAAAACATAGATCGATGTGATTTTTGGTCTGCTCTAACGCAATTGGTAGGAGATGACGTAATAAATAAATCTCGGGTGAGGATGTAACTTCCGCGCGAGTTTCAATGACAGTCGGCTACAGTCGGATTGTTTACATTCTAAAAAGTCGTATGTTTTTAAACATAAAACCCCGGATCTCAAATTACTTTGCAAATTACTTAAATTATGCAGTTACGTGAATGACAGCATTAGTAAGGCTCAGACTATTAAATCGATTCTCTATGGTAACCGAATTTCAAAGAATAATGTAGTCAGAATATTGCATGTGTTTTGTATGATAGTCAATGTATTGTGTATTAGGTAAGTACATAATTTATGCAAATTTGTAGAGATGTACGCGTTGTTCCGTTTTTTAAACGTATAGGATTACAATATCATCATCATCATCATCAATATATATAAAACTCTTTTGAAGCTGACAGAGAATCAACGCACAGCCTAAACTATAAGTCCTAGAGGTATGAAATTTGGAGGGTAGTATCCTTATATAGTGTAGGGGTGCACTAAGAAAGGAACTTTGAAACGTCACACTCTAAAGGGTAGAACGCGAGCAACGCCGCGGGCGACGGCTAGTCTTTTCATAATCGGACAAACTCTGTGGTTATTTGAATCATGACAGGCGGAAAAACTACTTAGCTACAATTATAAGTTGCACTCTGGTGTTTGATTTCTATATTTTTTTAGTAAGAAATTTGGTAGAAAATAGAGGTGGGTAAGAAAGAGTCACATAAACCATTGGTTCCACATCATGAACACCTGTAAAACCTTTAAATAAATCGATCAATACAGATTTTATTTCAAAAGAGATTTAAACAATCTATGATAACATGCTTTGGAAGAAACGCTTTTGAATTGATAGATTTCTCTGTGATTTCTAGTTGAATGTGCGTCCCACGTAATCTTCAAACGGTTTTGACGTCTGACGTCATGTATGGAAATGAGTGGTATGACCTTCGTCCAGCAATGGCTTTTATCACACTGCTACCGACACGACACCTATACGATATCGGCGGAGAACAGTTCTCCGCCGAAACAAATGTATGAGATCAGTTACTGATCTCATACATTTGTTTCGGCGCTGACAGCGATGTTTATGTTCAAGTCACAGTGATCGTGTAGTAGTCGGTATAGGCTAGTCTGCAAATGCTCATTCTAGTTCGGAGTCTGATTGAGGGTCCTCCGAGGACTTTTTATGATTTACTGAAGCCTTATTTAGATTCTGATCAGGCTGCTAAGATAGAGAGGCTGCTTGAAAAGGAGAATTGGTTTTTTGAAATAGTGGCACTAACATTGAATATTTATAATGTACCTAAATTTTATATGAAAAATTCACAAAGAAAATTACAACTAAGTAATACAGTATTTAGTAGTTGACAGGCGTCATGGCTCAGTCGGTAGTAGCTCTGCCTTCCGTGCTGTGAGTCGTGGGTTCGATCCCCACCGAGAACAAACATTTGTGTGTTGTAAACATAGGTGTTTGTTCTGTGTCTAGTTGTTTCTATGTATTATAAGTATGTAAGTATTTACAAAAAAAATATGTATGTATGTATTCTATCAGCCATCTAGTTTCCATAGCTTTGCTTAGTTTGGGGCTAGAAGGCGTTGTGTTAAGTGTCCGTGAATATTTATTTATTTATATTTTATTTACAATATTCACAGTATTTACAAAATACATATGAAACAGTTATCTGCTATGAAAGAGCTATCTATAAGCCGTTGCAAACGATTACTAGATAGCTCAACTGGTCCAAATCAGTACCAATCGGAAGCAAATTTCATTATTATTTTTACCCGACCTTATTAACAAATTATTTATTTAAACCAAATAATTACAAAATAAAATAAATTAATAGTAACAAAATTAAAATCATTTTAATTAAACTAAGTTCGGAAAACTTTTCGTATAAATAGTGTATTTGTTTGTAAAATAGAGTGGGTGATATAAGTGCCCTTTTGAACACGTTTTGTTAGATAAGTTACTTCATAAAGGTGGTATTTCAACTGGAAACCACAAATTTAAGGGGCCTAAAGGTCAGGAAGGTCGCCAGAAATTAATTAGTTGTTTTGTAATTTTCGTATATCAAGTGATGGACGAATATTAGAAAAGTTTAGGAATATTTCATGTAATTAAACTATGGAGTTATAGTAAACTAAGTATGTAGTCCATTTTGATATTTAATATCGTCTAGCTTTTTTAACCCCTGGTTAAAAGATATGAAAATAACCTTTGGCTTAGAGTGTATTTTATTTTTAGACTCCAACTCTAAATTATTAGAATGTGTTTAACGCTAATTAATTCTAGAAAGTATGATTTTTACGACTGATTTGTGAAATTCTATCAAACGGTTCTGACGTCTGACGTATGGACTGAGGATCTTAATAAAACCTACAGTATTAGACTAATATCGGAAAGCATTAAAAACTGCTACAAGACAGGTTTAGACATCTCCGTCTGGATTGAGGGATCCTATATTCAGATCAAGCTTAAAAATTAGGCAAGACAATATTAAAAAATTGTTAGAATTCATACTTGGTTTTATAATAGATTCGCAGAACGATCGTTTTGAAATAAAGTACGTATTATACGTAGGTAGCTTTTAACTTTTTCCTTCTATAACTTGCTCTTATTTTACTTAGCATTGTATTCAATATTAAAGTATTTAGGTATGTATAAGTGTATTTTATTTTATATTTATGTAACTTTTATGTAGTAGGTATATTTTGTTGCGTAGTAAGGGTTAGGTATAGCTGATTCGTACCTTCTATTGTTATGCTAATTTCAAATTTTCTTCCCGATTCGTGCCTTAAGTAGTATAGTACGGCCGGCGGATCTAGGCCGGTCTGAAGTTGCGCTTTCGGAAATTGTGCGCAGGTACAGGCGAGTACCTAAAACCTAAGTACCCTAAAAGTGACTACTGCGCAGCGTTCCGAACGAACTTAACGCCGGTCTAGATCCGCCGGCCGTACTGTACTGTTGTGTTATTCTGTGGCACAACGCATGTCAGTAGTAGTTTTTAGCGTTACATTGTTTGTGCACCGCCTTCCGTTACCGCTCCGCTCGTTACTTTCCATGCTACGTTCGCCTGGAATAAATCGCTTAAAGCGATAAGGCCGCCCATTGTACTACCTATACAAAGTTAGTTTTAAGATTTGTACGTACCTTACCCTTGTGTACAATAAAGTATAATCTATCTATCTAAAGTCACAGTACAAAGTAATAAATACCACTGTGCCTACTATTAAGTACGTATAATTATTTAATTTGCTTCTTACGGAATAGGTAGGTAAAGTAGGTAATTTCATCACTTCACTATTGTTTGAACCCATTAACATGTAGTGATCTTGATGGGTTTACATAAGTCTTCAAACAGAAAAACAGTAGTAGGTAACAGAAACACTCAGTAATTAAATACTCAGTAATAAAATCCTTAAAAAACGTCAACGGTAAATTACGACCGTAATACATCACGCAGAAAACGTAATAAAATCTCTCTCTCGTACTTACTCCGTCTTTCGCTTGTTCAAGTCATGTCTGTCTCTTTTTTATTTTTATTTTTTATTAGATAAGTAAACTTTTTTATTTTGTGATATTTTTCTGCTATAATTTTTTATTAGATAAGTAAACTTTTTTAGTTGTTGATATTTTTCTGCTATGACAGAACATATGTAGCGGTGTTTTTTTTTTTAAATAGGGCCTTATTCAAACAAAAACTAAATGACTCTACGTATGATATATTGGTATGCTAAGTGCATGGGTAATAAAACTATTTGTAATCATTTACGTAAGTATATATACCTACGAGTATAGTATCTTCTTAAGTTTGCTCATCAATTCACGAGTTATCTTTAATAATTTTTTAGTAATCAAATACAATAATCTGGTCTATTACAAAAGTTTTGTGCTAATCTTTTTTTTTCAGAACTAGTTTTTAAAATGTGTCTAAAATGATTTGGCTATAAAAAGATAAAACCCTATTTACAATTCCTTTACAATCACAGTAGATGCGGTACTGTGATTAATTTTAACCGATTTCATAAAAGCTTTTCATTTCATTTGTATTTTTTTTTATAGCAGAATATAACACGGAAAAATTAGGTATGTGGAGTAGGGTAATCAAAATTCACAATCATATTCCCTCAAGTTACTAACCTACTATAAGATTTATTATAATATTTTTGAAGCGACCTTAAATAAGAAATCCTGGAGCCTTGCGAAAACAATATTCTTTTAGTAACCCTTTACTAAAATATGGTTACTGAAATTGCCTAGTATTTTATCCCCAACTGCGGTTACTGAATTTTAATTTAGCCTCCGACGGGCAGATGTTCGGCGTTTGCTTATCCAAAACCGCAAGATGACGGCCGTAATATTTTTTAATAAACTGGTAAAAACACTACTAAATTAATACAAGTATTGGAAAGAGCCAATGAAAGTACTTTTCAAATTGAGGCAAGTGAGGCTTAAAAATTCGTTTCAGAGTGATGCAATGTCTCACAGAGCACGTCTTCTGCATTGTTATAAGCAGAGGTTACCACTTAGCATCAGATGAGCCATCTGCTTTTTTTTTATACTATTAAGTAGGCAAAAAAGCGTACGGCCCGCATGATGGGAAGCGGTTACCGTAGCCTATGGATGCTGCAACACCAGAGGTATCACATACGCGTTGCCGACCCTTGAAGAGTTTTAAAACACCCTTTTTGAAGTGCCCCATATTGTAGTCACTAGGAAAAGCCTCGACTGCTTATTCTTATTGTCATAAAAACCGTATACTAAAGACACTTAATTACTCTTTCTTGGTTTAAAAAATGCTCTTTAATTGTTGGCCGTGGCTATCGACCGTCATATAGCGGCAGCTGTTATAGGGGATGCAAAGTAACGCTCATCACCGCTGTTGGAGATCTGCCAGAGCCTATAGAATCACAATGGCTCTGCTTAATGTGTCTTCATTGCTTTCTGAATATTCCACTTTCAATTTGTTATTAATATCTACTACTTCGACAAAAGCAACTTCTATTTTTTTTATCTCTGCGGAAGAATATCCTGACACCTGTTTTTTTTCATCGCCTTTTTAATGCAAAAAGGTGTTGAGTCCAAAGAGGTTTTATATACTTTGTGTGTTCTAATACCCTGCGGATAAAATTGTACATTCTACTAGAAAATTAAGTTACTCTTTGGTTCACTTTTTTTACGTGAAACTTGTCCTAATCTAAAATACTGTTATACTTATTTTACATTATCCGTGTTATCCATCTCACTGATCACGATTACCTACTGTAACCGCAGTTTGGTAAGCAGTTACCCTTCTCTGTGAAATTCAATGTTAATCTTGTTACAAAGTTACTATACCTAATTACTAAGTTTGTTAGTAGTTTTCGCGATACGTGTATACTACAATTAGGTGTAATTTGCAAGGGTTTTAAGTCTTTATTGGGATGTAAGTTTGTGCGAATTTAAATTGTAATTTTAATGGTATCAAAAGATACCAGGGGCAGACTTATTTTAGTTCAATATAATCTGACAAGCGTACGCCAAGGATAAACCACAAGAATGTTGGCCAGCAGTAGGTAAGCTCACTAGATAGTTAATGGAGTAATAAATCTAAAGACTTGATCAATGAAACAGTCTAAAATTACACAAGTTTGCTGGTAATATCAATGTTGTGCAAACAATATCATCCTGTGCTGTGATCAAAGTACACATTTGTACAGGAAGGTAGCAATAAATTGCGATCGGAATACTTCTCATACTCATAATGGGTACCTATAGAGGCCATAAACTACACTAGCACACATAGTTTACTTAATCTACTTTTGCCTTAATTGTTTAAATTTAGAGTCAACCTACTTATACATACCTGTTTTTACTTTGGATATTGTAAACTGGAGGAGGGCGTTAATATTCGCGACACAGTTTTTTAAACCTTTTTTTTTATAGGTTATCAGATTTAAAAAATAAAATCTGATTTCTGCGTCGTTTTATTGCTGAGTTTCCGTGGTCATCCTTCAGCTCATCAGAACAGCTCGCGGTCACCATATTGTCGCATTGTCACCAAAGGCAAAGGACATCGGGAAATAGGTCAAGAATTGACTTAAACAAACATACACACAAACAAACATTAAGGCCCATATGCCGATTCTATGCTAGGGCTTGTGCAGTCAATCAGCATACGGGCTTAAGTTATATAAAAGCTTGTAAAAAATATTCTTCTTTCATCTCCGTCAGGGGTGAGGGATCCTATACTCGGATCCAGCTCAAAATTAGGCAGGAAAATTCTCATGAAGTAATTGTCATTTATTTGATACATCAGCCAACCACTTCTACCCATCTGTCAGCTGTAAATCAAGGGTTTTATGTTAGGAAACGTTCGATAAAATTGAGCGAAATGACGTCAAAAACGGACGTAAGCCACCCGGCCGTCATCAACAACGGTTCGTAATTTATTCGTTTTCGCTTGTGCGATTTTAATTATTATCCTAGTATTTTATATATTTATCGTTGTGCTAATTTTACAAGCAGCCAGAGGCAAGTATGAAAATTAATCAAAAGTGTGCTTACGTTCAAGTTGGAATACCTTACTGTGTTTAATTTGACCGGCAAAGTACCTAATTAAAATACTTGGTATTTTTACTAAGTTGGTTTTCCAGTATATTTTTTTATTAAAGATTTGCACTGGTTGAGCGATCTACAAACCGTTGCAAACGATTTATAGATAGCTCAACTATTTCAGGTGTATTTTGTAAATATTGTGAATATTATAAATACTGTATTAGTTCTTATTTTCTATGTGAATACATTTTTGTAATTTTTAGTTTATTTTGTTATCCGGTGTGTAGGTAGACATGAGCGACATAGAGAAAGCGCTTATGATACTGAAATTCCTCGAATGCTTTCGAAAATAATGACCCCATCCATTATTTTATTCATGTCTTGTAATTGTTGAACGAGCTGGGGATCCACTACCTTCAACACATTGATCATAATGGCTGAACTACAAAGCGCTAAGCTAGAGATTATAAAACCCACTAAAGACAACACAGACGTAAGATTAAGAGCCTGCGTAGTATCTAAGCCATCTCTGCAATTTTATTACCTGCTTTAAAAAATAAAATGATCGTTTGCTGAGATTATACTCAGCCTTAACAGTATTTGGTAGCTTTCAGTAAGACGTAAAACGACTATGTCGATCTATTGAAATTTAGATAAGCCTGTTGTTAGGGATGTGCACTGAGCTTATGCAACATCTTAAAATTAAAGAATCAATTTTGAAATTGTAAATTGTAAAACCTAAAAGAAGAGATCCCAACTAATATTATTTTACAACTTGATTTAAAAAAAAAAACAATCTCAAAAAAAGGAGGAGGTTGTAAAGTCGGTTGTTTTTTTTAAATGTTTGTTACCTAACTGTCATTTATGAAACGATTTGAAAAATTATGTTTTATTTGATATGGTATAGGTACTTACTTCCAGATTGGTTCCTTATAATGTTTATCAAAATCGGTTCAGTAGTTTCGCAGTTAAATAAGCATAACTGGAAAAAAACACATAATTCGCGTACACGACATTGCGTATTTTGCTTTCCTGTGATTTTTCTGTGGTGTTTACGATCAAAAGAAAAGTCCCAATGAACTGCCATCATCATCATTATTTGATGATGAAGGCGTATCAAATTGAAGTCGATTTGTCAAGTTTTTAACTTATAAATTATATACATCAGAGCCTAAAAAACTCCCGCATTTCTATAAGACTGGGACATCTCTACCCCACATTCAATAAATTCCCGATATCTTACATCTCAGTAGCGGCTGTTACGAGTGTTGCTCGCGGTACAATCTGATGGAACATTCTGGAACTGAGGATATCTAATGATATTGGAAGTAATCAGTTCGTACCTTCACTCTAATGCTTTTCTAAGGCGGATTTTATAAGAGATTTTTCTTGAATACTTATTTGTTTTTGATTGGAACCAGATTGGTGCAATCAATGTAGAACCGATAGGAGCTTTGAAGAAGTGTTTTTTGGCACCATTGTGGCGCATCAGACACAGATTTTCAAATTTCTGCAAATTGACTTCAGTACCTCTATCACGAACTAATCTGCCAGTCGCCGCGTTAACGTATTCGAGTTATATTGCGCGTCAATGCCAGCTCGACTGCCAACGGTTGTAGTGTCACCGCGCAGTGTATCTCGGATACGCTAGCGTTACTATACGTTTACGATTGTCACATTTATTCGTGATCAAGGCAGAGAGGCGCAGTGAAAAGTTAGTAGCGGCTATTCTAATACATCATAGTGCCAGAGGTACTGACACTGAGACAACTGTAATTTACCTACTCAAAATGGCTTCATGCCCATCTTTATTTATTTTACTAGACGGTACTAAGTGTTTCTAATAATTAAAATAATGTTTTCCACTTGTAGTATTGAAAGCTCAATTTATTTTTCAGAGTGATAATTTTTTACCTTAAATTTTTTTCAATAAAACCAACGAAACCAACACATTAATAATTTTAATACGAAAAACGAAACAAAGTATTTGAACATTATGCAAAATCATACCGGCACAGGAACAGAACCCGCTACGTCTCCTGATATTCACAAGCTGAGCTGAAGAAGCTCTGGCAAATTTCCAAAAACCCCTTTAAAAGGGGTTCAATAGAATTCATACAGCATCCTAAAGACGTGTTTACGACGGGCTCGTTTAGTGAATGCCGTGGATATTCGCGCTTGCGCTGGCATGAATACACCTTTATTGTGAAATCTAGTGTATTCAGTTGCAGGAAATGTAAGAAAATTGGATGTAAATGGAATATCTTGAGTTGAGAGTAGAAATATTATAGCTACGGCTGTCAAATTCGGTTAGATTGAGGATTACAATTCACTGTACCAGAAGGCACTTACAAACGGTGAAGGAAAACATCGTGACAAAATTTGTAATATCCTAGCAGCATTGACAGGATTGCTTTTGCAATGTTTTGGTTATATATCTTTTTTTTTGCAATAATTTAAGTTGGTAGATGGAGGACAGCGATTACGAAATGGTGGCCAAGATGGACGCTCAAAGACCACAAGGCAGACCACCCGCCCGATGGTCCGATGATAGTAGTAGGGTGTAGTTGGGCAGCAGTGGAGAAGACTCGCGCAAGACCGGAGAGACGGCGTACTAAAGAGGAGGCTATACCTAGCAGTGGGTGCATACAGGCTAAACAGATAAAATTTAAGTTGGGTACTTGCTTAATTCATTAATTTATTTTGAGCAATTTAAAGTCTTCTTTCAGCTTAATTTTAAGATCTTTAATAAAGGAAATATCAATTTTAAAGCTAAAGTTAAAACTCAGAAGTCTAAAGTAATGTGAATTCATAATTTGGTTAGGACAATTTTGAAAATGAAAAAGTAATAACTCGGTGAATCTCATTTCCATCTCGTTCCGATATAATTTTAATAAGTTAAGTCGTATAATTCTAGGTACAGTCAACGTTATAAGTAAATGATAATATATTATGACAAAGTTTGAAACAGTTTTGCGACTGAAATCTAGTTCTATATCTCTCACTATCTGTTGGGACGCGGACGAAGTCGCGGAAGCTAGTATACCATATTTCCAACATGCACCGCAACATGTATTATACAACAGGGTGCGTTAGAGCATGCATTCTGAGTGGCAGAACAGGCCCTGAGTGCATCTTAATAGAGCATAACAAGACTCAGGTTACACGTACTAACTGCTAGCATTCTGTGACGACCTTGGGCATTACAGCAGAAGAAATCATAGTAAGGGCACCTGCACACTTGACGGAAATTCCGTCGTGGACCTTTCCCGACGGAACGTCATGTTATTGCATATAAATTACAAATAGCGGGCACACTACGCGGAAGATCGGTCGTCCGTCGCGGACGATCGTGTGGTACCGGATTGACAGAATTTCCGTCCAGTGTGCAGGAGCCCTTTGTGCTGTGGAAGTTTCACTCTGAAGCGTTTGTTGTTATTCTATTGTGAAGACATGAAGTCTGTTGAAGACATGAATCTACACCTTATTATTAGTCAAAAATAGAAAAATAAGCAAACCACACTTGCCTATTAAAAAAATTGTCAGAGTAAAGAAATTCGCTGCTTTTTCTACCCACCCTTTTTATTTTTCAAGAGTAACAAAACGCTTGCATCTACTTGAACTATAAGTCTGTGCAATTGAGTTCATTTTACAATGCTAGCTCACTTCAAGTGTTTTAGTTGACTCTAGAGTACTGCCAAGACAGGTAAAGTAGGTGTACTTGGAAATGTAGAGTAAATCCGAGGTTATTTATTTAATATGTTTTCACAGTAAGATGAAAATAAGCTGGTCTAGATTTAGTCTAGACTAGATAAAAATTGAAAATTGAATCATCACGAGAAGAAACCTGAGCTAGTTAAGGCTCATAATACTCAAGGATTTTGAGTAGAGATTCTCATACGAAAATCTATGCTTGAGTCGGGATCAGTGCTTGAGCAGTAAATGCGGTCTTAGCGAGAGCACTGGTGGGCCAGATGGAAAAAAAAATCCCAACGAGCCCACTATGCAAATGAGTGGACACGATGGGTTTTTTTTTCCATCTTGTCCACCGTTGAGCCGGCCTGTGGTGAGCTCGATGAAAATAACCTGTATTCGAAATAAACGATTTCATTTTATTTAAAAAAATGTATGTATGTATTCTATTAGCCATCTAGTTTCCATCGTACAAGTTTTGCTTAGTTTGGGACTAGAAGGCGTTGTGTTAAGTGTCCGTGAATATTTATTTATTTGAAACATGCTTGAGTATGAGTCAGTGCGCAAAAGTACGTAGGTCATGTATTAAGTTTTTCACGGGTGCCAAGTGTCAAATCAATTTTATGCTTTTACTTTTATGCAGTAGAATAACGTATTGTGATTTTGAAGCCCACTTACATTTCAGTTTTAATCTCGCGATAGTGCCAACCCGTTTTCATTGTTTGTTATACTATTAGTTATGGAAAAAACATGAGACTCTACGAAGTTTACAGGGCGAGTGATTTTGTTTGACAAAACTGACAAATTTTTGACAAGCACTATTGGATTTTCGTAAAAAACGCAACTTCTGTCCGCTCTCGGCGTGAACGCGACACGTGCCTTACCCCTGTTTTAGAGAGAGTGGACCTTTATGAACACTATAAACAACAATGTTTTTAATTTGAAAGTAATTTTATCAATAAATTAATAAATATACTGGGACATATCACACAACACTTTTCAATCCCACACTAAACAAAGCAAATAAATAAGAAATATATAGCGGTTATTTTATAAAAAGTAGTGGTGTCTAACACATTTTTCAAGCAACCTCATCAAGGCATTTTTTTTAATGGCAATCGTCCGGAATAGTACATTTCTGTCAGCGTCACATCATTTCAAAATTTGTTACTAAATTTATTATATGTTATTATATTCAGCCCTCTGTGTCTCACTGCTCAGCAAAGGCCATTATTTCCACACACTCCGATCTAAAAGAAAAAAATTACCTAAAAGATTGCATCGAGCTTGATGCCTACCTCAAGGACTGGTCCACAGTTGCCCAAAACAGACAAGACTGGCGAGAAGGAAGGGAGGCCTCCTACGGGCTCTTAATAATAATAAAAGATTGCATTAATTACAGCCTCTGGAATTCAATTCAGGAATCCTAGACAGCGCTTGCAAACTTTTGCAACGCAAATACTTGCAGTTTGCAGTCTCAACTCGATGTTTGTTTAATTTGTTTGTTACTTTCATTCCACTGTACAGTACTTTTCCGACAGGCATTTGTTACTTTGTTTTTGTAGAATGCTTTCTTAAAGAAAACAAATCGCGACATTGTATATGAAGATCATTGCATTTGGTACCTACAATACACCGACGTCAACGTGACGACAACAGTTTAATTGACTGACAGACACGGCATGTCGGTGTCGTGTAGTTTTCATGCCCTTTCTTGGGCGTGTACAGCTAGCAGAAAATGCAAGTGCTTATAAAGCTTTTTTTTTAATCAATTATTGATCACTTGATAGATCAAATAACGTAAAAAGCTAAAAAGTTAATTTATTTAATAGAATTATTACGCCAATCTTGTCAAGATGTTGAATATAAAACAATAACAATTTTAATATTTTGTTTTGTTATGGCAGCCCGCCAAACAACGGTAATTACGGACGGTCTGTCAGGAAATGAATGTTTTCATGCGTTTGTTTTAAAAATAAAAGTCCCTTGGCTTTTAAGCTGACATTAAATTGAGCAAACATAAAAATTGTGTCTTCATATCGTTCATACACCGAGACGGCAGCAGAAATGTTATCAGAGAAAAAATAGGAAGTCATAAATATTTTCTTTTTTGATGACTCCAATATTATGACAGGCATTGCGTACTTTTTATTCATATTTACGAGATGTACCTAACTGTGCCTAACACAATATATCAACTGACTTATAAAATTTGTAAGTTATGTTTCGGACTCATCAAAAAACACTGAAGATCTTTAAATTCAGTAGATTAATTTTAAACTCCACCCTGTTTCTAGGTCATAATAAATCAATGTATTTAGATCAGTCAGATTTGTAAAAGGCTCGCACACAAAAATAAACAAGTATTACATTACATTATCAAGGACAATGAAGATATAAAGACTGGAATTGCAAAGCTTTGGCTCGAAAATGTTTTGATTAATGGCTAAACAAAATAACACAAAAATTACTATTAATTATTTCAGTTAGGTACCTCAAGCGAATGCTTGAGACTATTTCTGCAACACTGCCAGAAAATACAGAGATAACCTTGAAAAGTTTATGGTGGAAGGGAAAAGGTCGCGAGGTCGTAACTACCGAGATCGCGGGTAATTTAAATGTTGACTGAAGAAACAGCTCAAATACATAGTGTCACGCACGAGAGAAATTTCGGACACGAGTTTTGACATTTTTTGAAACTAAACATAGCACTTTTATTTTAATAGTTTTTCTTGTGTTATTGTGAGTATTGTTGTTTAATTTTGGTGGAATTTTAACCAATAATACTTAGGTCGTAACATAAAGTGTGAGCCATTGGAATAAATGTGTGTAAAGTGGTTTTTCTGAATGTGAAAATTCGTGTTAGGTTTTGAAGAGAAAATCCACCATTTTCTTTTCAAAACAAACGACAGCCGACTTGACAAATGACTTGACTTGACTTATATATTACAATTTTAACACTTGACATTGGCAAAATTGTCTGTCGAATTGTCGAAATGTCGAATCACAGGCCATTATTGAAGAGAAGAACAAGAAGAAGAAGAGAGAAATTTCCTGGTAGTGTCACGGGATAATGGACATAATGCAATTTAAACGTTAGTTTAACCTAACAGCGGAAAAAGATGTAACAAAATATCAGTGTTTATTACGAAAATGTTATTTAAATAAATTCCCCTCATCTACCAAGATTTACTCGCCATGCCACCAGCGCCGTAATGAAAAAGTAAATCAACTCAACTACAATTTCTCATTTACAACTTAACTACAATTTTTCACATCACCTTCACTCGTTCAGCGTTTGCACAATTGCCGATACCGATACCTGCACGATACTGACATGTCAGTAGCCGCGGAGACGTGGTACGAAAATGGTAATACAGGTATTCGATTCGAAGGAGTTCATTCCACTAACGATCTTGTCAGTTTAAACGCAGTTTAATCGTAGTTTATATCTTTTTTGATTTATTGATTTTATTTTTCCTTTTGATTCAGCTGAACAGTGACGTTTCAGCACCGTTTCAGCTAAGCTGGTCAAATCATTGTTGGAACTTAATAGAACGGCAACCGTTGTAAATAGTGGAATTATAGCCGAGCTCTCCGCCATTATCGTGTAGACCAGAGGGCCTAGTACGAGTTTTGGTGTGTAAATCTGGTGTGAAACGTCTGACGCCCAGCACACCAGTGGGCGCTGATTTGTATGGAGACATTGAGCGGATTCTTTGAGAAGCTCGACATGCGAGTAAGGGCTTGGTGACCAAGCTTCTCAAAGAATCCGCTCAGTGTCTCCATACAAATCAGCGCCCACTGGTGTGCTGGGCGTCAGACGTTTCACACCCACACTATACACTGAAAACTTGTACTAGGCCCTCTGGTGTCAGTAGCCGTGTGAAAAAAGCCATTGGTGGACTTGAAGAATATCAATTTTCCATATTCCCAGCGCTCGAGAAAATGCTACAGCTGCAGGAGACATGAAAAATGCAGAGTGCAATGAAAATCACTTGACTTCGTTACTGAATGAGACGTATCTTGAAAAATCATTTACTTATCTGTAATGAAAATACGGAGCAAATCGTCTTTGTAGTGAGAGGGTTGGTAGGTTAGCTTTCGGCTTTTTTCGTTGCACTGAAGTCGCAACAAAAGAAGCCGAAAGCTAAAGAATAAAAGCTTAGCGGTCCGCTCTTTTATGTTTTGTCTATGGATTTATAATTCAGAAATTATAGGGATATAAAAATAACGGTACAATATTTTATGGTAGTTCTTTGATTTTGACAGGCGTCATGGCTCAGTCGGTAGTAGCTCTGCCTTCCGTGCTGTGGGTCGTGGGTTCGATCCCCACTGAGAACAAACATTTGTGTGTTGTAAACATAGATGTTTGTTCTGTGTCTGGGTGTTTCTATGTATTATAAGTATGTATTTACAAAAAAAAATGTATGTGTGTATTCTATCAGCCATCTAGTTCCCATAGTACAAGCTTTGCTTAGTTTGGGACTAGAAGGCGTTGTGTTAAGTGTCCGTGAATATTTATTTATTATTATTATTTGATTAGAATCGGGTATTTTTATTAGACGAAGCTCGAAAATTACTTTCTAGATTTAATACAAATAGCAAAAATAAGTGTCGAGAGTTGAGCTGGCTGCATAAAATCAAAATATCGTGTGCTCACTGAAGATATAAAATTTTGGCTAAAGCCGAAAATAAAACCGAAACTTTGGAAGCTATAATATTCATTTTAAACTAAAAATTGTGCCGAGAAAAGCATCTGAATGTGACAAGGGGATTTTCCTACGACTTTTAGGTAGGTGGTAGATTTACTGGGTGTTAGTGTAAATCCTACGCGGTTGGGGAATCCCCTCATACTAGAATTTTCATGCAAGACCTGAAACGTATGAATAAATGGTTTTTACAACAAATATTTTATATATATTATGTGTACTTGTGGCACACATACCTTTTCCTTTCCGACTCCTCACTATATTTTCCTACTCAGACACTATCAGAATCTAAAAACTGCTACTGCACTGAAGATAATATGTTAGCTGTTTAGATTTATTTATTCTGGAGAAAAATACAGAAAAAAAAGAAACAGTTTTTTTTTCCACAGACAAAAAAAACTGCGAAATGCTTCAAAACAGGTTTACCTACGTTTTACATAGTTTTATGTATACTTACTAAAAGTTAACGTAAACTTTATTTTTATGGAGAATCATCAGTTATGTAAACTTACCGCTAGGGGCGCTGCTCAAATGTCTATACAAACAAAATATGGTTTACGTGAACTTGTATACGTAAAACGTACACACTCGGCATGCAACCCGCAGGTGTGAGTTTTGTTCTAAATTACATGGAAATCTGCACGTAACAGGCATAACGTCTTTTCAGTATTTCAGTAATATTACCCATTTCGAGCTCGTAACATACACAATGATATCCTCGGAACAGATTAACAAACTTACATAACAAACTCGTTCGAGTTTATATAGTACAGAAATTGCTGCTTGGGTTCAATGATATACCAACTCAAAAAAATTCCGAAATTTCATTGAATTTCTCCCGAATACTAAAACGCAACTTGGATTAATTTCATGCTTAAATGATAGCCTTATATTACTATTGTTGCCTATGAGTAAATCCAACAATAACTGTCAGAATAATATTAGATATACAGCCGGTTTCTCGAACGCTAATCAAATCGCAGATCAGTTGACAAAGCAATTAACATGACACACTGGTCAAATCAAATCGGGTTGCACGAACGCTGATCAGACAATAATTAAGTAATCAATGATCATTTTGCGATTGTCAAATCAGTGTAAATTTTCATAGGGTCACACATAATCGAGTAATTCCTTCAGTTCAATCATTCGCTCCTAAACTTCAAAAGTGTCATAGAGTTTTTTTTTTTCTTTGATAATATTATGTTTGTGTCACGTGTCTTTGTTTACGTTTGAATGGAGGTAAAATTACCTTAGCAATTATGACGGAAAAACCTATCAGAGGTAAAAATTACACTGAAAGGGAAAAGCTAACGCTGACTGCATTAGTTGACAAGTAAGTACCGTTGTCCCTCGTTTGATTTCTCCAATAATTGTTCAGATAAATATTATTTCTATGTACCTATTATTGACGCGTAAGGAGGCCTATATAATATACCCAGCAGTGAGTGATCCCAGCTGATATGATGACTTGCTTGGCATTATGCCTGTGCCTTGGGGGTTTCAATTATAAAAATAATGGGAGCCATAGGTATACATATCTGGCGCATATTTTAATATGAATCCTGATGATGATTAGCTGCAAACACTACTAACTGCGATTTATATAACTAAAACTATGCGATAACATACTAAAATCGAAAGATTTTTTTTTATTTTACAAGTATATTTTTTATTGGAAACGATCCATACGTATTGTAAAATATAAACACTTTTGCAGTAGGTAAGTACCAACTTGGAGGTATTTTCGATTTATCTGGTTTAAACACAGCAAAACACAGTAATTTGTGGTAATAATTTCAGCTAATTAGAGCAAAATCACCGATTAGTTGATCGTTGATTTGACAAGAGCTTGACCAAAGATCAACGCCTAATCAGCGTTCGAGAAACCCATTTTGACGTTTGACAAGAGATTTGCCATAATGATTTGACAGGTTAGTCAACTAATCTCTGTTCAAAATCAAAGTACGTAATCAACGTTCGTTCAACCCAAATGACATTTGATTAGAGATTTGACCACTGATTAGTTAATTATGAAGATGATCTGCGTTCGAGAAACCGGCTGATAATATGCTATTTAACAATTTGTAACCATTACAAATACGTTTAGTCCGAACGTCAAAACTGTGTGAAAGAGACTCAGGCTTTATGGCGATTGGCCCCCAACTCTTAGCCAACCCAATCTTTACCAGTTCTCGTTCATATGGTACTAATGTACCAAACTCTGTATCCAAATAGTAACGTATGGCGGCATTCAATGTAAAGGCGTGTTTACATTTTTATTAAAGGTAGGCAGTAAATACTGGAGTTAAAGTAAATATCGTAAATTTTGGACATCGGTAGTGTTTTCAGAACAGCATTTGTTTATGTGAGTAGGTACTGAGTAGGTATTCTGGTTTTAGTTGAAGTCTGCATTTTATACTAATGTCTGATGTCCAATGTTTATAAAAAGGTTACATATTTTTTTTAATAATATATTTTATTTATTTTTCACACCATTTTGTTTAACCATAAGTGTGTAAAATTATTTTAATAATTAAATAAATATTTATTTACCAAAGCACAAAAACGTACTAAACATACTAAATTAATGAATCGCTGATGTTTTGTGTCTCTTACTTATCGAAGGTTATTTGCTGACTGAAAAGTTTTCACAAAATTACTTCACCTCAAAGAGGTGCCGTCGCCTGAATTCACCAGGGCTTAGTCATCTAGGTGAATTAAGTATACAATTTAGTAGACCTAAAGAACATGGATCAAACAAAAAAGCTTTCCTGTCAGACTTTAAACTACAATGCATGATCTTTAGAGTAGTACCTGTGAGAATTAGCATCGGCTAGCTATGTTTTTTTGTTTAAAACTTCGAACACAATAAATCTTTCTTAAGTTATGTGCAGCTGTTTGCTTCTTCAGTTTGTTTCTTAAAAACCAATATAGGTCTGGTACATTTAATAATCTAGTAGAGTTCTAGAGGTATTATACTCTGTCATACCAGATTTAATAATTAAACGCTGATCGTTACCAACAATTTCCAACTGTCCAAAATATCGGGAAACATTCAAACTCACAAATCATGGTAAGTAAATATCCGGTTTTTAGTGAAAGCTGACATCTACAGCTGTTAAGTTAGTTAAGTTTAATCAACAAAATAAATTGATGAAGGTAGGCATTTCATGCTATGCCATTTTGTCACGAACTAAGTAAAGTTTGCTACCAAACCCGCCACCGTACCGCCAAGGTAATGGAAATCTAAAACTTTAGTCATTATTTTTACAACCTTAGCATCAAAACTAAATTAAGGTTATTAGGGGTACCTAACCTACCTAATTGGCGTTTGGTTTTAACAATTTTTTGTATAATTACCTGCTAATATTGTAAAAATGATTACCAAATATATTTCCATTACCATTAAGTACACTTGGCGGTACGGCTTTTTTATTTTTATAAACTCAGACGCAGAAAAAACATCTCTTATGATCTCAAATTGTATCATGTGATATGATCTGTGTCCTGGGTGAGAATCCAGCCCTCAACCTTGGGTAGCCGTTAGAGGTAGAGTCACAACCAGAAGTGGGTCATCTAAAGCTCTCTGTAAAACAAATTACGTATGGTGTGATACTTATCTTTAATACTCCAAGAACTTTATTAAACAGAAATATATTGCCTTCACAAATTGCCTATTTCATCGCACCTATGATTACAGGTAATACAATCAATGGCTAGTACACTCCACAGTTGGATAAAAGTAAAAATGTCCTTATTGACATAATAATGTTCGATCACAAAAATGTTACCACCCTAGGCTGCAGCTACACTTACTCGTACCACCAGGTGTGCTGGCAGCCAAATGCTTAGCTAACAGCTCATAAAAAAAATAAAAAAAAAAGTTCGATCCATAGGCTCCTGAACTTGTTATAAACGGTGTTACAGGAGCCAGTGGCTTCTCCCGAAGTAAGATTATAAATATATAATTTTGTCTGCCAAAAGTTACCAACGTGCCTACCTATAGAAAATTACAACTAATACAGTATTTGCAATATTCACAATATTTACAAAAAACACATGAAACAGTTGAGCTATCTACAAACCGTTGCAAACGATTTATAGATAGCTCAACTGGTCCAAATTAATACCAATCTGCTAAAAGTAAGATTACATTATAGTTATTGAAAAAAGAGGATTCCACCCAATTGTGGTTCTAAAGAGCCCGTAAAGTTGTATGTTAATCCCGACTCTAGCAATCACTTTTTTACCTCGCTACAGTTACTTCGGCAGAGATTTTACTCTAGTAAAGACGTTAAAATGACATCGAAAACTCGATTCACCGGTCTGAGTTTTGTTTTGTTGATCGATACGCATATCGAGAAGCGACTTGCGAGATATTTTGCATGAAAATCCGATAAACGCCTCTAGCGGGAGATTTGCAAACTAGTTTTCTCTATACAAAAACTGCGAGTTTCTCGATTCTCGCAAATCAACATAAGAAAACTCAGACTACGGGCTCTGGGGAAGTCATTGCTACTCAAGAGGAAACCAGCTGATTCTGTATAAGCTGTGGAGTATGAACCCTAATAAATAAAAGATGTGTAGGTATTATATTCAACGATAGAGCACTAGTAATAACTTTCGCATCGTGCTCAGTAAATATGGCCTACCGCCCTGAGTCGTAATTTTGGAAAATATTGCTGTTATACCTCTGCGTATCTATACCATGTTATTACACTTATCTTAAATGATGCATAGGTAATCTATGTAAGTACATACCAGAAAGTCTTATGGTCCATCTTATACAAAGGTAGAGTAGACATTATGTCTTGTTTGCCATACGTAATCAGGACATAATGTCTAATAATTTTTTTTATAAGATGGCCTATCTTATAAAAAAAATTAGTAGTATTATTCAAAAATTAGTAGTATTAGTATACTTAGTACTAGTATAAGTAACTTCCAGTAATGGTTAGATACCGATATCTGCATCAAATATCTATTTTTTTTTACGAAATTAACAATGTTGCTATGATTTTTTACCATAATAATGTAAGTTTATTTTCCGATATTTCGGCACATATTTGCATGCGCTCTCTATGACAAAGATCATGGAAAGGAAAATAATTTAGGTCATGGAAAATAACAATCTCCCTTGATAAGAAGTTTACCTACACGGTGCAAATCGACTCTTAAATATGACAAACTCAATTTCGCGATGAAGGGTAACAATATATTTTCCCATCTCGAAAACCGTAAGTCAAATGAAAATTTGAATTTATTAAGTAGAAGGCTTGATAAGTAGATTCTGAAAAATTGGCTGGCCCTCAAGATGAATCCTATCAGATTGAATTGGGATGAAATTGACATGAAATTCTCAACTTGGCCCTGTGCCTGATCCTTAGGAAATCAGGCTTTCGACGGTGGAACGCACAATAAGATTCTATATAGCTATCCATCACGTAAGATTGTCTCATCAAAATCCTCTGAGATCGTTTGCAACTCTGTACATGCACCAACAAAAGTGTAAGTAGTTTTTTTTAAATACAATATTGTTATTGTGAACTAAAGTTACAATAGGCCTTAGTTTCTACTCAGTTTGGCCTGTAGTTAAAACACAAACTTAGAAAGAGTGAACTTATTATAAGGTAAGGTGTCTTCTGGTAAGATCGGCGTAGTAGTAAGTCCGGATAAATCACGTAACTAAGCAATTCGGCGATATTTTTAAATGATGGCAACATCGCCTTACGCGCCATTTTGCTATGCCCCTGTATAGCAAAATGGCGCGTAAGGCGATGTTGCCATCATTCAAAAATATCGCCGAATTGCTTAGTATCCGGACTTACTACTTCGCCGATCTTACCAGAAGGCACTATTACCTGTATTGTACTGTACAATACTGTCATGTCTCTTGTTCGGTAGCGCTCGTCAAATGACCATCACTATTTTATTTTGTTATTCGAAACAACTTGAATTTTGTCTGTGTGGAAATATCCCAAGTAGATACACTAACGAGTGACACGGTGAAAGCTTTCTAAAAAGAGCATCTACCTATGAGATATCACGTCAATTTTCATTTTCTTTACATTAGTACCTATACCTACACTGAAGAATACACGTGGCAGGCAAAAATATGTTTTTAAGTAAAGTCGTAGGTAGCTTTCTTCACCTAGATGTGGGTATGTTTTGTAAAAATAACATCTTTTACAGGTGCGTCGGCTGTGTAAACATCATAAAACGGACAATTACCTACGTTTCGTATTTATCCGTATGCTCGTGTTATTTTTTGGCTTGAAAACTATATTTAATTTCGGTATAAGATGAGCTGTGAGCTGGTTTTTTGGTTGGATATTAATTCAATTTGAGAGTATTTAGAAAATGATAATGGAACAAAAACTTGCCAAAACTTTTGTTTTATAAAATGGTTAGCAAACAGTAAAGAGACATACTTTTATACCATAAGATTTTCACTATATTATTTTGTAAAATCAATAAAAATTGGTATTATAAAAGCAGTCTCCAAAAATAAATAAAAAAATGAAAATAGATCAGAATTATGTTTTTTTTATATACTTACTACTAAGTAGGCAAATGTTGTTGCCTGTACAATGTGCATACCTAGTAACACTGTCTGTAGGCTGACTGGATGCTTATTACAAGATGTTGTAACAACTCTTATTATTTCGCTTTACATACAAATCGTTTAAATTCATCTCATTTATAAAATGAGGTTGGTTTTTTTCTTACGAATATATTCATTTTGCATAACTTTATTCAGCTGTTCAAATTAGTGCTGTCTCTTACAAACAAGTGTAATTATTCATCTTTTATAAGTATAGCCCATAAATTTTTATATCCAGTATATTTTTTTTTATTCAATTAATTTATCCTATATCGTTTTTTTTTATTTTGTATAGCTGAACGTGTTTCATGCAATCTAGACTCAAACACTGATTAGTTAGTAACACCGTGACTGTACCTAGCATTTAATAACAAACCTGTCAAAAAATATCAAAAATATTTTAACATGTTGTTTCTAAAATGTCATTGGTTTGAGTTAAATATGCAAAGGAAGCCTACGTAAAGTTCAACGTGATAAGTTTTTCTTTTACGTAATCAAAGTATTGCTTAATTAATCAATCAACTGAAACCCAATAATAAATAGTCTATTACTAGGTATGAATAGTATTCCCGCTAATGGAATTGTAGGTACAGTCAGCAACATTAGTTGATTAACTATAAAATGTATAAATTGTCCAACGTTATTATGGGCGTTTTATAAAAAAATTCTGTATTTTTTAAATTCAAAAATTTGTTCATCAATTTACGTTACTGACTGTACTTAGCAATATTCTATTAAAACTGTTGAGAATTGCCCTCTCGGAATAAAGGTAATAATAATTTGATAAAACATAAGTTTGAAAGTACGGAGCTTGGGACTCATTTATGGCTACACAATACGCCACATACAAGCTAATCATGTTACCTACAAGCTTAGTTATAAAGAGAAGAATACATGGCGTTGTGGCCATAGACAGACTCTAATCTACGTTTTTTTTTTAATTTGAACTTATTTTGACCTAGCAGAGGCATTTATTTTGTACAAGTATGAAATCCAACTGGCTGTCCCGGAACAAATATGTTATCCTGAGGGGAGATAGTTTTCGACACCTATGGGAATAAAAAAAATTTTCAATGAATTTTATGATTTTCAGTGAAGATATTATGCAGTAAAGTTTTTTTAGATGTCTTTGAATTGCATATTGTAAGGCTTGATACTTAAAATACCATTTTTTTATGTAAAAATTACTTAGAAACGTACGTACCAATTACAACTGACAATTTTATTTAGATGTGTGCAAAAAAGAACTACAAATTGTGTACATACCTAGTACACCTACGTTTAATTTTTTATTGTGTAGTGTGAAAACCGCCTGTCTGGCAGTATCAGCTACGATTAAACTAAAATTCTGGGTATTTTTATAAAAAATATTAAAATATACTCTCAGGCTAAAAATAAAAGTTTACTTAAAACTTAATTAGGTATAGAAGTTAATGTATACTTAGGTAACTACTTAAAAATAATAATATCTTACCGTTCTGAAGCGCTAAACCCTCCTTTTTTCACCTCGATGCAACTTTCAATGCACTTAATTTTTATCACAAAACCACAACAATCACTATGTTATCTATAACGTCTATAGACTTGCAACCAAACTTTTTAGAGTAAAGTCAAACTTCTCAGTAAAACGTTCGACATACGAATCGGCAGTTTTCGCGCGGGAGATTTTCGCGATGACGTCACAGCCGTCCGAATCGCGCAGTCTCTCGATGGAAACTGGCGGGAAAGTCCTACAGATGCTGTGATGTGATGCTGTGGTCGGATCAGGAATTCTGGACACATTTTGTTCGCGTTGTCATCGCTTGCAATTATGCCGTTTGATGGATCGCTTAATCCGTTGATATAAACGTACAACGTGATGAAACTATCCCGTTTGATGTTTACTAAAATCTTTGTAGTTAGGTAGAGTCAGCAACATAAAGGCGTTGGGGCATTTCAGGTCCCGATTTGCATACGTTTTGTTCATTTTTAGATTAATTTTATTAATTATGACTTCTGTTGGTTTTATCATAATCGATTCTGCAGTAGCAGTCACGAAAACGTAAAATAAAGTAGGTAATTATTTTGACGTAAACACCTGTAGGTAAATAATATTCGATAAATAACGAAGTAAAATGTCTTATAACTATGATTCCCGCTGCTTTATAATGACATTGTTACATTCTTTTAAATTGTATTGTTAGTGTATTGTAACAAACAAAGTTCCATCATTGCAAGTTTTAAAAAATGAGGGACCTGGGCTCCATCCAATTTGCCCCAGACCCTTTATGAATAATTTAAGATTTTCCTGTCTCATATGTTTTGGGAGCTTGTGACTTCCTATTTGTTTTGTAACCTTTGCCAGAGTTTAGGTAGGTACCTACTTAGATCTTTATAATATTTGATTCTTGCTTTCAATGATAGAACTGCTTGTGAGTATAACATTTTGCGACTCCATTTTTATTAATAAATAACTAGGATTTTTTAAGAAAAGAGTGAATAGGTGGATTTTGGGTAAGCGTCCTTCACCTTAGACTGCAGCCACGCTTATCATCCAGTGCGCTGGCAGCCAAATTCGTAGTACAGAGTAGCTTTACATACAATAAGTAGGTACATATTAAAAAAACTTTTTGATCCTAGTTAAACTCAATTTAAATATAGACTTTTGCTGACTGTACCTTCCTACAATAGTCGATGACGTTCCATTCTCAGGCAGTGATCTCAGATCGCGGAGTCCTAGTAAAAACTAAAGTGACTTGCATTCGCATTTATCTTATTTGCAATCCACTCGAATCGATAGCTACTTAGAACTACTTACCAACAGAAGTTATTTTATATTACGTCCGTACGTTCGTATGAGTTAGGGGCTAACTCTGGTGACGGAGTTCTTAGGCCGCCTTAAGGCCTCCTGCATGGCTTAGCGACGACTTTACAGTAAAAAGGTAGTTTTTAAGACACGTCCAGAATCATCCAAATAAAACAAAGTGACGTGTGTCTGTCTGTTCGAAACGTTTCACGGCACTCGCGCGCACTCGCAAGTTTCACGCTCGCGAGTTGACGAATGAGTCGCTAAAAGCTGCAGAGCGTACCAGAAGTTACATACTGTAACGCCTCGCCATGCCATCAGCCAGCCTTGAAAGCCGCCATGCCAAGCCAGCCCACTTTGCCTCGCCTGCCAAGCCTAGCCCGTCAAGCCAAAAGAGTAGTAGCCATAAATTGAGATTCGGAATTCGTATCTGATAGTTAGAGACGTCATGGCGGTTCATGTAAAAACTACCACCGGGGATTTTTGAATTACTTTCGGGACACGAGTTTTGACATTTTTTGAAACGACACATAGCACTTTTATTTTAATAGTTTTTCTTGTGTTATTGTGAGTATTGTTGTTTAATTTTGGTGGAATTTTAACCAATAATACTTAGGTCGCAACATAAAGTGTGAGCCATTGGAATAAATGTGTGTAAAGTGGTTTTTCTGAATGTGAAAATTCGTGTTAGGTTTTGAAGAGAAAATCCACCATTTTCTTTTCTTCTTCTTCTCTTCAATAATGGCCTGTGTCCGTCATTTCGACAGACAATTTTGCCAATGTCAAGTGTTAAAATTGTAATAAATAAGTCAAGTCAAGTCAGCTGTCAAGTCGGCTGTCGTTTGTTTTGAAAAGAAAATGGTGGATTTTCTCTCCAAAACCTAACACGAATTTTCACATTCAGAAAAACCACTTTACACACATTTATTCCAATGGCCCACACTTTATGTTACGACCTAAGTATTATTGGTTAAAATTCCACCAAAATTAAACAACAATACTCACAATAACACAAGAAAAACTATTAAAATAAAAGTGCTATGTGTCGTTTCAAAAAATGTCAAAACTCGTGTCCCATTTTCTTTTCAAAACAAACGACAGCCGACTTGACAAATGACTTGACTTGACTTATTTATTACAATTTTAACACTTGACATTGGCAAAATTGTGTGTCGAAATGACGGACACAGGCCATTATTGAAGAGAAGAAGAATTACTTTGGACACGAGTTTTGACATTTTTTGAAACGACACATAGCACTTTTATTTTAATAGTTTTTCTTGTGTTATTGTGAGTATTGTTGTTTAATTTTGGTGGAATTTTAACCAATAATACTTAGGTCGTAACATAAAGTGTGAGCCATTGGAATAAATGTGTGTAGAGTGGTTTTTCTGAATGTGAAAATTCGTGTTAGGTTTTGAAGAGAAAATCCACCATTTTCTTTTCAAAACAAACGACAGCCGACTTGATAAATGACTTGACTTGACTTATTTATTACAATTTTAACACTTGACATTGGCAAAATTGTCTGTCGAAATGACGGACACAGGCCATTATGGAAGAGAAGAAGAAGAATTACTTTTGGTACGGTGGTAGAGTGGTAGACTGACATAAATTAAGCAGAAAGATTGTTGTAAAATAAGGTAAAAATAAATGGTTGGACACGTCATCCTGTCTTCGTTTCAATACATTGTTCGTTTTTCGAAAGCACAAATCTAGTTCGAGAGTTTCGCCAGTCTGAGTTACGTGATCAAGTGCATAAGCCACGTGACTATATCAAGCTTACGAAGTTAAACGTGGATGAACTCCTACTCGGGACTGAGCCTCAAACTGCACTTAGTAACATTCCGGAATTCCGTCGTTTTCATTTGTGATGAATTTAAGCCATTTCCCCTTACCCCTCTCTGCCACCCCCCGGTTAACACCTTACTGGCCGTGGAGTAATTCAGTACTGGATGTGAAACTGCAATGAACTCGACTACTCAGTGGGGCACTTGTTCGGCGGACTTGTTTCCGCAACTTGGCCACATCATCATTGGGCCCTTTTTGCGTGATGCATGATGAGTAAAAAGGCACGACGACTGCCTCAGTGGGGCAGTCGTCGTGCCTTTTTCTAATAGGTAGAGCAATAAAACCAAATATCAAATAATGATAAGGAAAATCGTAAAGATTTATATAACCCGAAAAATCGTTACCGGTACTAAGAATTATTCGTCGAGTGGAATTATCCTCGTATCGAGGGTTCCGTCCTTCAGAGGTACGGTGACGCAATGACGCGGGGCGACTTAAAAACGTACTTTATCAAGGGGAAGGTTGCGGGTTTAAATCCCGCTTGACTGAACCTTTGAGAGGGTATAAAAATCTTTGTGAAACCAACTACTTATCCATAACCCTTTCGTTATAAAATACCTACCTGGCCAAAGACTGTTAGGTAGGTACTTGATTGACGCCTCTAGTGTTAAACACCCCTAGGATGAGTAAGGGGTAGGTAAGGTCAAACTGCACTATTACTGAATCTCATAACGAATAATGGAACTCCGAATGGTTTTCATGATATTCTGAGAAGCTGTTTCGAGTAATGACAAACGTGAACTGTGGAATTAATCCTGCTTCTAAACTGGCGGTTTCGAGGGAATTGCTGTAGCGTCACCAGGGTTAGCAAGTACAGTCAGGTGAACCAACTAGTCGCATAATGTTTTTGTTCACTCAACGTCTGAGTTACCTGTAAGTTTTTACCAGCAGGTCGCTGGAAGCTTTTCTAAAAACCACTAAAAAATGGAACACATTACCGGCGTCTGTCTTTCCTGATCACTATAGGTAATCTGAATGTCTTCAAGGCAAGAGTGAATAAGCGTCTTTTCCATCCCGAGACCGTCTTGCTCCATCTTCGCTTACCATCATGTGAGATTGAAGACAAAAGATGATCTATTCAATATAAGAAAAGCATTCCCTGGGTGTTTTTTAGGCCGCTGCCGCCGTCTTCTTTAGGAACATTTGAAAAATAATCGTATGAAAAGTTACTGACTCGATAATCAAGCATCGATTTAAGATAAGGCGATTACTAAAACTAGTCCTATTCAATGCGTGGCCGTTCCTAATCTCCAGACGACCAGTAACTCTAGGTATAACTGGTCTAGTTGGTATTATCCTGTACCTACTTTAACATTAGATCACTCGATAACATTGATTACATTATAAATCATGTCTAACAGTGTACCAATTACCGGATACCAACTAAGTTTCTATAGGAAGGTAAGTAGTAGGTAGGTAGGTACTCGTAATGTAAGCCGATATTATCAGATTACGTGCAAGTACCTAGGTATTCAATCTACTGAACATGGTTGAATGCTTGTATGAACTACACACAAGTTTACCTAAGTATAAATTACTTAAACACAAACTCGAAACAAGTAGGTACCTATTATTAAAATAAACCTACCTACCTAATAATAAATCATTAGACCTACTTAGCCATAGTCAAAGTTATCATATTCAATATATCTAAAGTAAAAGTAACCACTTATACCTAACTAAGTAAAAAAATGGATCTTCCGCTACGGAAAAACCAACGCGGGTAAACATCCGGTTCAGAGGGGCGAAGGACGGAAAGTCTAGCAGACTAGTAGAGCCTAGAGCTTATAATTTATAACACCTCTTCTTTTAGGAGGGGTTTCAAATGAGAAATGCTTCTAAAATAGAAAAATATGAACATACCTAATTATTTTTTATTTCATAGAGAACCCAAAACATGAAAACTTTCTACTTATTCAACAATTTTATTCAATTGGGTTTTATTCGCACCTCCAACCTAATTCAGTAGTCTGGCCCTTAAAGACGTGCCTAGTCCTAAAATATCTACGTGCCTAGCCTGCTTACTATTAAACCTAAGTAAATTACATGCAGAGTAGATTCATTACAAGCGAACTAGGTTAGTTTAAAGGCTGATGGGATTGTTAGCAAGCCTCATGTTTCTATTAGGGTTAATTATAACTTATTTTTAAATAGTCTTTAAAAAGGTCTTCTTCTTCTTCCTGCCCTTATCCCACTAGGTGGGGTCGGCACAACATGTCCTTTTCTTCCATTGTCCCCTATCATCCGTTATCTCAGTGTTCACTCCTCTCCTATGCATATCATTGCTTACACAATCCATCCATCTTTTCTTGGGTCTACCTCTTCCTCTATATCCATCCACATTCATACTTAACACTCTCATCGTTACATGACTCTCTTCCCTCCGCATAACATGCCCATACCACGCTAACCTGTTGCTCCTCATTTTCTCCGTCACTGGTGCTACTTTCAGACTTCCTCTAATGTATTCATTCCTAATTTTATCCATCCTTGTCTCTCCGCACATCCATCTCAACATTCTCATCTCTGTCGCATGCACTCTTTTTTCATCCGTCACCTTGGTAGCCCAGCACTCAGATCCATACAATACGACAGGTCTTATAGTCTTAAAAAGGTAATGGGGTTTTTATGTGCGTAGTCGATTGCACCAGCTGGTTGGCTAAAGTTACCTGACTTTGCTACGTAGGTTCCTTTTGTACGTATATGTCTTTGGGTACCTACGACGTACCCAGCTGCATAGATACATTGGGTACGTCGGTACCCAAAGACATGACATATAGGTATTGTATTATATGATCTAATTGATAGGTAGGTATAGCTTACGGAAAAAAATACACGATGGAAATAAAAGGCACCCTAGGAAACAAATTTGATGACGTCTCTTCATTAGGAACTTGTTTCCTTCACATTTTTGTTTCGGGGCAATTAGCACTAACCAGAAAACTTATTTCGTGGCAAGTGTCATTGAGAAGAGGTCCATTGAGGACAATAAAAAGTCCCTAGGCTCATCGAAGTGATCGAGGTTTAGTCGGAGTGATCGAGTTTCAGTCGAAGTGATCGAGTTTCAGTCGAAGTGATCGAGTTTCAGTCGAAGTGATCGAGTTTCAGTCGAAGTGATCAAGTTTCAGTCGAAGTAATGAAGTTGCAGTCGAAGTGATCGAGTTTCAGTTAAAGTGATCTAGTCTCGGTGACTTGATCAGACTACAAACTCTGTAAATAAATCGGACGTGAAGTTTTCTATCCACTTTTCTGTAAGTTTCACAGGATTTAATCTAACTCGTAAAGACGCAAGTGAGGTGTGGCTCCTAGCTACGGGAGTGGATGCAAATTGCCAGTTAACCTGAACGCAGCTACTTACATTTTCAACTAGCTAGGTAGGTACCTACCTCAAGAAATGTGAGGTCATGGCACTTAATATCACAGTGATATTGTGATAGAAAGAATAGCGGAGGATCTCGTCTCAGTGATCGTGCCGATATACGTTTTAATGCGCAATGGAGCCTTTTCGAGCTCAGCTGTGTTCGCATCACAAACGGCTAATTTCACGATAGCCAAGATCGATCTTATTGTAGATCATACTTCGATCATACTACGAGTACCAGATTGTGGACCGTAGCAGACCGAAATTAATCACCATTACCAAATTACCTCAGATTACCAAATCAATATTCTGAGATCACAACAATGCTCAGAGCCTAGCAGATATTATTACGACTTGTAGGTATTATTATAACCTCAAAATACAGAGTAAATTTTTTGTACTACCTTTTAGCTGTGACAAGTACAGGCACTTATCCCGATACTAATACATATTCTACGGCTCGGGTTCTGAATTTAAATTGCCACGTATTAGCAGAATTAGGCAGCAAATCAACAGAACATGTCTGGTTTTTCTAATTCGTGGCCCTAATCGAGTCACGCACACGAAAGTGCAGCTAATTAAAGAGATTTCGAGTTTTGGGCACTTGTACGAATATTCTGTTGTCTGGGTTCGCAGTTGGATGAGCTAGGGATGGAGGGTAGTTTCCTGTGTGATACTTTCCAAAGGTTATACCTACCTATAATATATACAGATAAATGTAATACAAACCTAACCTAACTAAGTACAAATGCCTACGATTGGGCCAAAAATACTGTTCTGATCCACTGTCTGACCAAATCACTTATTTGTTTAGATAAAAGAACGCTCGCTCTGTTAAATTAATGATTTAAGACTTTTATAAGCTACCTACTTACTTACATTACAAATAGAAGGGAAATAAACATACGGTTCGCCAGACAGGAAGCGGTAGCAAGTCGCTCAAAACAAGGGGTAAAATAACCCGTAATTAAACTAGGTACGGTTTATTTTTGCGTGTCACATCACTAGACCATTTCTACTAAGCACCCCTACTTAACGTTTATTTGCGGTGCGTCTATTTTATTTACGGTCCGTCTGGAAACGCTCGATTTATATCATTTAATTAGTAAAAACCAGGTTTCGTAGTTAAATTTAATGAAAACATCATTTTTCCTTTGAAATATAATATTCAAACGTGAATATTTACCACAGAATACAGAATTCTCTTCTGTGATTTTTTCCCATCGAGGCCACTCGTGGGCCAAATGGGAAAAAAATGCCCACTAGGCAAATAGAGTGGGCTCGAAAGGAATAACCCATATTTTCATAGCAAAGGTGGCCTAGTCTTAGGTATATTTACCTAAGACTTATTATATTACTTTGTAATATAATATTATCTGCATAATATAAATAAAGTACCTAGTTATTCTGTATAAAACCTCATACCGCATTCACCTTTGACGCTGACTGTCCCTTGTAATAGATTCAACACGGCTCTTGTATAACAGTGTAACTCGATGGGAAAAAATTCCCAACTATAGTCACACTGTGACCGGATCTGGCGTGGCTCGTTGGGAACCCACCGGCTCTACTATGCATTTACAAGCGTTAGTGGTCTACCAACCTAACCTACTTAGACATTAGCTTGTACTATTGTAGTAGGTAACTAAAGTAAAATGGCCTGGGGTTGCAGCAGCAAACTTGTCTAAAGTTTCATTGATTCACGATGCAAAAGCTGCTCTGGGTAGTGCTGTAAGCCTAGTTTAATCTTCCTACTTGTTCCTACTTAGCATAGACGTCACATTCATGTGACCAGCGGCGGTAGACTGCTAGCTACTTATCTACTATCATAAACTTTAGTGTGTGTATAGGTAGTTACAATTTTTTGTAGGATAACCCTTTACTAATGAAAAGATTTAGCAGGCTACAGTGAAAGTTTTGAGGAACCCTTATAGGCTCATTTATAACCCACCCTAGGCCTGCATGGTGTCCATGATCTGAGCTAATGAGTTCTTATGTCACGGCCACGCAGCGCCATCGACTTTTTTTGAATTCTATTACGGAATTTTAGGGAACTGCAACGGCTTTCATAAAGAAATAATAGATGGCGTTATTAGCGACTAATGAGACAGTTCTGTCGACTAGCAATAGATGGCGCTGTTTCTCAGACCACCATAAAACAACTCCAGCACAAAACAGAACCAGTGATTATTAATTATTTCATAATAAAACATCGAAGTGAACTAAACTACTGTAATTCTCCACAATTGCTTATAGTAACTTTGGCGGACACTGTTCCTGATTTGCTTCCGTACCGCTCCATTTTCTTTAGCACATCCAATCCGGATATAACGTGACCGAATACCACGTGCTTGTTGTCTAACCAGTCTGTCCTGAAAACATACAAGTTATAAGTATTTTCAAACTGATTGTACCATAATAAAACAACGCCATCTTTGTTTTTACAAATGACTTTTTACTTCGACTGTACTGGACAACCCAAGGAACGATGGCAGAGCATTCGAAATTTGCCAAAGGTACGAATTGGGCTTATAACCCCTGAGTTGATCAATCTGAACAACTTTGTTGATCAATCTAAAAATCCAGCAGTCTCATGCGAAGTCCTAACACTAAATTCTCCTATATTGATTTGGGTATCCGTAATATACAAGTACCACAACATTCAATCCTATATTTACAGATCATGCCAATTGTCACGCCGCGGGAATCGAAACCGCACTTGTCCCTTCTACTGGGCTTGATACTAGTTGAGAAATTAGAACAACCATTCTATACTATTAGAAGGCGTAATCGTTTCGTCCTTGGGTTTTAGGTTTAGTATGTAATGTACTATTTATTTCTATAGTGTGTATGTTAGGAAGTAAATGAAACTACTTACTTAGCTGTACATAAAAAGAATTGAGATCCATTGGTGTTAGGCCCGCTGTTCGCCATGCTGAGAATACCAGGCCCTGTGTGTTTGAGTGTAAAGTTTTCGTCATCGAATTTGCGGCCGTATATCGACTTGCCGCCCGTTCCGTTGTGATTTGTGAAGTCACCGCCTTGGCACATCTAGTTTTTATTTGTCAAGGATTTTTACTACTTTAATTGGCTAGTATCATTTATCTATCTATACTAATCTATACTATACTATATCTATAGTATTATAATAAAGAGGAAAGATTGATTGTTTCTTTGTTTGCATTGAGTAGGCTCCGACGCTACTGGACCGATTTGAAAAATTCTTTCACCATTGGGAAGTTACACAATCCCCAGGTGACATAGGCCATAATATTATATCTTCAAAAAATGAGGGATCCTTACTAAAACTCCAATAATGTAACAAGGTGTAAAAAACCCAGTGTGAAGCCTCAACTCTCAAACAATCAAATTTTTCATCCTTATAATATTAGTATAGATTAGGGTCCTTTATCATTCAGCATCTGAGCTTTAGGGTGGTAAAAGGATACAAACTCCGGTATGATCCTATGAAAGCAGCTTCCCTGGTACCCGAAACCTTTCTCGTGCGTGCACAGCACCCTGAAGTTCTCAGCCGTGCGCGGCACCACGTCAGCTCGAAGCATCATGATTACACGTCCAAGCTCCTGCTTACCGGCGCTTATGTCAAAGTATACTTGTGGGTTGCGCTTCTCGACTGGCTTCGCGGGTATTACCTGGAAGATGGGAGATACTGATAAAGGGTCTTTAGTAAACCATTTTTAGTGAGAGGTGAGAAGCTGGTAGGTACTTTGACCCTGTCTACAAGTTAAACAATTCTGATCCAAATTAAAACTACTTCATAATTATACACGTAATTTTAGTTATGTAGAATCTACATTGTATTGTAGAGAGGTATATAACTTTGACTTTCAAATTTAAAACCTTGCTCAAAGAGTTTCAAATCAATCAGAACTAAAATTCAGTGCGGCGCACTAAATGGGAACCATATCATAGCATATATAGAACCAAGACATCAACAAAACCAGTTGACTAGTAAGGCCAACAAACACTTCAAAGATTTCTTAACAGGAAAGTTATAAGAAAACTTGCATGGTACCTGCTTATGCTTGTTTATCCATCAATTCTTCTACAAAGCACTGTCACATATAGATCCTAGTAATTTTATACGGGGGGAGGTGAGACCAATTAGGCGTGAAAAATTGCTTAAATTTGTTATGCTTGAAAAAATAAGCCAAATTACAAGAGCTTTTGGTAAATGTGAAATGTGAGGAACATACACTTTTAGAGTTGGATGTTAGGTCAGGACGATCTATACACTGTAAGCTTCCTCTGTTTAAACTTCCTGGGACTGAAACCACTCTGTATGCTTCCCTCACGGTCACATTAGACTGTTCAGAAGCTGGAGGTCCTCTAGAACATCTCCCGAAGAAAGATAAAGTGCCACCCATTCTTCTATTCCGATTTGAGTGACTTATAATTGACTGCTCAGAGGCAGTAGAGTGTTCCAATGAAGATTCCCATTTGTTTTGTGTACAAGAATGTTGAAAGAATACCACATTTTCTAATTATCCAAAAGTAAACAACTGTAAACAACTTTTGCAACTTTTATACAAAATCCAACATGACAATTTCACAGAATTTGACAATGCTGTCAAATGGATGTTAAGGTCTGTTTTAGGAAAATTCTACAACCATAAACCAAGTTGAAGTAGAAGTACTTGTACACAAACTTTTTTCAAAAAATTTACTCTGATGCAGAGTATGTAACGGTTTTTAGAGTCTCCCTTCTTCACCGGTCATTTTTCTTAACCTACCTACTCAGATCTCCGCCTTTTGTTAAAAGATTAGTAAACCAGTAAACGCCAATAAACACTGACATTGGGGCAAATTCGTGGCAGCCCTAGCCACCGAACAGCCATAACAACAAAAGAAGAAGAAGTATGTAACGGAGGTAAGTTTTTGTATGAGTGTAAATGGATTGGTGTATTATTTGCACAGATATATCCACCTTTGGTATGCCGAGATTTCAATAGATTTTTTATACTGAGACATTGACAGCCTAAAATATTTTTGTATTATCAGTAAATAATAACAATCACTTTGCATAACAATATGTAACTATTCAAATCAAGTCTATAGATAAAATGTTTATAGAAAAGCCTTCACAGCACTTACACTAGATCCAGTCTTTGTTCCGTCTTTACTTCCGTCTTCCTCATTCTCTTTATTAATCTGCAATGTCTCCCCAGCATGTTTCTGCAGCCAGTTGTCATCCGACCATACAGGGCGGGTTGAGCCCTCTTTTATACGCTGTGGGGCTGCAATGTTCACCCTTACTGTCCGCCCAAAAAGTTCTGAATCATTCTGAAAAAAGGATAGTATGGCTTCAACACAGTAAAACATAATAATTATGGATAAATAGCAATTATTATGCTACAAGTTAGAATAATAAATATCTACGGTGGTCACAGTTACTAACAACAGTTATGATTGTACCGTTTACACATGTTACTGTTGACAAAAAAATGTATGCAGGTATGGTACCTACCTTACCTTTTGTTCAAGGCAGGTATTGTAAATAGGTACTTACTTGAGCCAGACAGAATGCAGCATAAACTTTGTGGCTAAGATGGTATGGAAACCATGGAATGAATAGGACCTAATTGTAAAGAAACTTCTTATAATTGAGCCGAGTAATGAAGGCGGCAGATAGATAGATAGATAGTTATATTCTTTATTGCACACCAAGAAAAGAAGAAAAACAATAAAAGAGAAATAAGTTTTAAGTATGAGGTACAATGGGCGGTCTTATCGCTATAAGCGATCTCTTCCAGACAATCTTTGTCTGGAAGAGATCGTTGTTTATGTTTACGGGCTAACTAATACAAAAGCTTTTTATGATGTGCTAAGTTGTATTGAACTATTTTTAATCTTACCATGTTGTCTATAGCAGCAGCGGCATCCTCAGCATTCTCGAATTCAATAAAAGCGAACCCCCGGTGCTTCTCCGACTCATAATCCAAAGGAATCTGAACATCCACCAAGTCACCAAAAGGTATGAAAGCCGCGTTCAACACCTTCTCGTCTACTTCCTCCGCTAAGCCGCCGACGTAGATCGTACGTTTTGAGTTGGGCTTGCTAGTCATTGTATTAGTTATTTAAAACTATTAATTAAACAACTTTTCCGGTCAAATTAAATTGTCTATTTAGAAACTCACAAACAACAAAACAACATCATAACCTCTAAAATCTATTTGACATTGACAATGACACCAACCCAAAAATATGTTGTTAGGATGACAGATAAGTGTACAGTGCCATTCATACCTACAGGTAGGTACCTCACTCGACCTTGTGCCATGCCATCTCATTTTCTCACTTTTAAACGAAATCACGCAGTAGTACCCGTACCCAGTTTGGTACCCGTCCCAGACCTAGACCCAGCGTAACCAGCGACTCCCAGCGAGACCAAGATAGAACTAAAATCATCGCAAAATCATAGATGGCGTATAGCAATAGCTTCGCTTTACTGACTAAAGGTGTCACTTTACACTGGGTGAAAATGAAAACCACTAAGCTAGTAATAAAATCAACGACTTAGGTGTACCTACTACCTATGTCTAAATCAATAAAATCCTCTTAAAATAGCTAAAAACTAAGGTTGCTTCTTTTCTTATTTCGAACTAAAAGTAACTAAAGTCTATCTTCTTAAAAAAAATATTTGTAGGTTACTAACCTACCTATCTAAGTACCTACCTAGGTACCAACTTGTTGTGCTAAGTACCATCACAGTTACTATTAGTGTGGTATTAGGTAGGTACCTACATACCTACTTGCGGATACCACGCCTACACTCTACAATACAGCCTAGGTACCTACTTAGGCTACCATCGTATAACCTAAGTAGTTTTCATTGCAATCGGGTTTTTTTTATTTATCATCATCGGGCAAGCTTTCCACCGAATACGTATCCACAGGAAAACTGGGTTCCTTCGTCGCACTCTCGTCTAGAGTCTGGTCCCAGGTGCTGGCGTACACCCCAAAAGCATCTTTGGGGTAACGGTTGTAGGTCCCTTGCCTTAGTTTGACAGTTTCCATCACCTCCTTTCGGGATGGTGGAGAGCTTTCCCCAAATGTGAATCCTAGAAATGATTTGAACTGTAATTTACCTCTATAAAAGGTTACCATAAAGGCACCTTACCCAGTGTGAGAAGTGATAAAATCTAAAACCACTCCTGTGGGGGGTTGAACCCCCCACAACGCTCTGGGTCTACCCAAGGGTGGACCAGGATTTATCCGGGAAAAAACCTTATATATAAGGTACCTTATATATAAGGTTTTCCTTGATAAATCCTGGTCCAGCTTCCAGCTAGACCAAAATCCCAAATCAAGTTCTGCTTCCAAACCGAAATCTTTGATCTTGGAGTTGGATGAATTGGTGAAATCTAAAAATAGGCAACAGCAGCTTACTAACCTCGGCTATGTAATAAAGTGGGATTATGCGATCACTAACCTTTGTAGTTATTTCTCAATCGGTTTGTTTTGATGGGCACCTTATTTGTCATTATCATTTTCACTGAAAATTATATGTGCCAATCAACTTTATTAAGAAATAGGTTTTCCTACTCAGGGTTTGGTTAATTGTTTCCATCCTTCCTACCAACTTTGTTCCTATAATGGGAAGGGTTGATACTTTCTTTATGAAATTATGTATGGCACACGTCCCCTTACTTTATCACCAATTTATATTAGCTTCATTTGTAGGTAATGTTCGTTTGTAACCGACTCTTTTGGGCGCGATTTTGACCCACTTTAAACGGATTTCATTCAAACTTTGTAGATTTATCGAGGACAATACACTAAGATAAGAATATTCCATTCAATTAGCAAAATAAGATTTTTGACAATTTATATAATTTTCAACACGCTTTTTTATTACTAAGCTTACTTTATTAGTAGCCACGAGTCTAAGGAGATGTTAATCCTATTCTATCTAGAATATCCTTTAGTTTCGTATGCTAGGTACTTGACGTAAAAATCTAAAAAAACTCACATCGATGCCGCTCAACAACTTGCAGTCTGACTTCATCGATGACTGATTCGATAAAACCCTTGATATCGTCTATGATCGGATTCCACTTCGCTTCAACAGCCTTCTGGATGCAGCTGATGAGGCAGAGATATGCCTCGTCGTACACTATCTGTCGTTCTCTTGCTGCGTACATTGTATTGAGGCCTGTGTTCAAAGCTCTTACGACCAACGACTCCATAGCTTCTTCTAGTGTCGGCGTTGCTATTTCTACAGAGCAGAAAGTATTTTTTATTGTGCCATAGGAGAATAGCTGGTTTCAAATCCCTGTAGTGTGCAACAGAGATTTTAATCCAGGGTACTTAGAAGGAAAATTTGGGAAATATTACTACACTAAACCTCAATAGTTCAATTCAAAAAGATCAAATATTTTTTTAACGGAATTCACAGTAACTTTGTTAGAATGAATTTTGGTCTATTCCTACTTGAAAACAGTAAATCAATTTAGTTTATGAAGGGTTTGTAATTGACTAATGAATAAAATCACTATTTACAATCAAGCTTTGGCAGCTGCAAGCAACTGATAGGTAATTGCAAAGGCATGATATTTCAAGCCGATGGAAACTGATTGCAACAAAGTACCTACGTAATTGCCCCACATCTCACATTGAAGAAGACCGTCAATATTGATATGTGGGCCAGGTGCTCGCACCAGCTTATTTTCTTACCCTGTACTTCCACAGAAGGCAGAGTAGTAGCAGACGTGCTCACAGTCACAAAATCTGAGTACATGGACTCCACAGACAGTGTGTAATCAGACGGGCAAGGACAAGGACTGGATTCGTGCTGCGGACGACGACGTAGTGGAATCTGTAAGACCATGGGTGTGTGTGTAGGTAAACTGGTTGAGCCCCGTGTCAATATTATTATAGAGGCGTGGTCGCGAATTCATATTTATTCACAATTTTTTGAAGACAACATAATGAGCAGTGATAGGTACTGATCATGCATATTTATGCGGTCATTTTTGATAGCGATGGATTGTTTTAATTGCATTTATTGATGTCATACAACAAGAGATAGGTAGTCGGTACCTACTACGAAATCATATCAAAAACATGTGTTTTATGTTTCATGTGTGTAACAAAGAGGTTTCAATATTATGAGCTCAAGCAGGTTCATTTGTTTGCTGTTTCTATACAGTAGCCATCGTCTTTTTTCTATGAAAATAAAGTTCTGTTATTTACACTGATAGCGTCTAAAATATCTAACCGATTGATCCTTCTCCATAATATCAGGCTCAAATCCAAACTTGCCAGTCCTCTTCAGCTCCTGTTCGAGCTCGCTTTTCAGGACATCAACAGGTCTTGTGAAGAATAATCCAGCTTCCTTCAACACGTTCACGCTCTTCAAAGACTTCCTCGCCATACGGGCTACGAAGAGTGCCGCTAAGGTTGTCACCTAAGATATAAAAATAGATATACCTATCAAGATAAGAATATACTTAAGTGAAAACATGTTAAGTAAGTACCTACCTTAGTTTTAAGTATTTGCAATATAGATTAGAATCAACAATATTTACTGAGAATACACAATTTTTTGTGTCGTTAAAACCAACATACGTATTTATATTTACGTAGGGTATATAATGATTTGTGATGTGAGTCATCCTCCAAGTTATCGCCGGTATTAAAAATTAAATTAATAAGAATCATTTATGTGTATGTGTAAACCATCGACGGTTTTACACTATACATGTATTGTATACCTACCATTATGAAATGAAACAAAGTAGAAGGGTGCGTTTATGTCTTTTGTATGGAGCTACGAGATGTGCTACGCCAAGTGTTCGTTTTAGCATTTGTTTTATTTTAAGTTTTTACGATACGAAAAAAAAAAAATTTAAAGATACGAATAACAAGGTTCTATGGAAGAATCTATGACGTTATCTTATAGATACGCTGTGTTATTTTAACGGTATAAAAACTAATGAGGCATTGTTTACCTGAAGGAGTTCAAAGCCGCACTTAGCCCGCGCTCTACCGTAATGATTGAATGGACATCTATATTTAGTGAGAATTTTCACAATATTGTGCTAAAATCTACAGTTTTTGACTTTCAAATTAGCATCTTGATATAAACTTTACCTATGTTTAAAAAGATTTGAAGGTTGTAAAGTTATGTCCATTCGATTAGTAGGATGTTGTAAGATATTAGTATCTATTCTGTGATGTAGACCTACCTATTTGGAGCAGTTAGACGACACGCAATAGGCTATTCCAAAATAAATCATGGACGTTGACGCAAGCAAGCTCGTATGAGTCAGTGGCAAACAGACTCTGGTGACGGAGTTTTTAGGCCGCCTTAATGCCTCCGCACAGAACGTTGCTTAACTTGATAATCGGTGAAAATTGACTAAGCTAACCTAGCTACGAGTACCTCGAATGTGAGAAACGAACGTTTTGTTGTGTAGTAAAACTTTTAATAATACTTGCCTCCTTATGCTTCAGTAGATAGTCCGCCTGTATTCTACAGTACTCCTGCGGATCAAAGGTATCCTTCGGAAACTCGTAGTATCCGTCTCCGAATTTGACCACCCCAGGCTCCCAATTCATGTTGGGGGTACGGAAAGTATGCTTACGACTACCACGCTAAAAAATAAAACTTATAGGTATTGGATCCTGCTTAAAATTAAAAATAGCTTAGTTTTTACGAAGTTGGATAGAGCTACATTTTTTGTAGATTGCAAAAAAAAAATAAACATGACATACAATACAGATGTCGAAAGAAAAGTTGACAGAAAAAGGAATGCCACAAAGAGAATGCAAAAATAAAAGAAGAAGAAGACTTCAGCAACTTTAAAACTTTTCTAAAGACAAAAAAATCCACAGATAAAAAACCTAAGTTAAGGTAAGTAAGCAATCTTGCTTACTTAGTTTTTAAAAACTCCATATCATGATCTGTGTCTATCTAGAACACAAATCAAACCACAGGTCAAAAAATATGTAATACGTAGTTTCTACGTAAGAAGAAGCGGGACTCCCATTCTACCAAAATTACGCATGATTACACACTGAAAATCTCGTTTTGTATGAAACGTGATTCAAATTTTGACCCCCCTTTTCATACATTGTTTGTTTTTCGAAAGCACTAGTCTATATAGTTCGAGAGTTTCGTCAGTCTGCCACAGGTGTTGTAGAAGAACACGAATATCAGAAGACGAAACGCTTCGTCCTCGGTCTAGAGCACTGCTGCCACAAAAACATTTTTACCCTCAAAAAAGTTATAAGCTCTCGTTTTCCGCCATCGTAAAACTCTATTAGGTAGAGTAGATTCCGGGATTGGGTTGTGCAGAGGTAAAAATGAACACTATAAAACTACCTATGTGGCAGGTGAAGAATCCAATTTTTTATGTCGTTTTATCTATTTGCCAATCGCGCGTGACCAACGAGAGAGCAGAGATAGAATCTCTTTTATTTTTTTATATATGAAGGAGGCTGGTATATAGGCATCCGATAGGTATATGGTATGTATATGTATACCTACTGCTGGGCATAGACCTCCCCAAGTTTGTGCCATCCACCGTGGTCCTGTGCTAGTCTCCCATTCATGGGTACATATGGTTAAAAAGAGACCCCTGACGCTGTACACTACACATCATCTAGATTAGATGCATAGATCTATGTAGACCTGTGCCTTGATCACGAATAAATGTGACAATCGCAAACGTATCGTAACGCTAACGTATCTGAGATACACTGCGCGGTGACACTACAACGGTTGGCAGTCGAGGTGTCATTGACGCGCAATGTAGCTCGAATACGCTAGCGCAGCGACTATCAAATTTGTTCGCTGATGACCTATCGTCGCTTTTCGTAAGCTAGCTTGTCTTTTTGTAACATAATTATAGTGAACTTAAGGTCAACCTGCACCGTTCCCACGACCAGCCGTTTAAGCTGCAGTTAAATCGAGACTGTTACAGTACTACTGTGCAGATATAACCAGTATTTACCAGACTCAGCCTGGATCCCGTTATACCAATAGATGTAATTACATCGATTGCTGTTAGTAATGGCCTTATGGGTTATGTTAGACTTGGGATTCGACACAGCCGTACTGCGATTGGTTCGGATATCAAGAAACTCACTGTTTTTATATGGAGAAAAAAATCCTTTGCAAATCTCTCGCTACTTTTTTTCTTTTTTTTTCTTTGCGATCCTCTGCTATCCCCTTGCTGGGCAAAGGTCTCTTCCTCATCTTCTCGATCCTTGGCTAATTCCATCCATTCCCTGTCCAAGAAGTCAATATCGTCGTGCCAGCGCAGCGCTTCCTCGAGCGACCGCGACGTCTCTTAACATTATTCGACTTTAACCTCCAAGTAATTTCAGTAAATTAATTTTCAATCGACACTTTATTGCTGACTTGGAGCTTGACTTTTGTCAACTTTGTCAAGCCTACTCCTCCTAAATACCTAGATAAGTTTTCAAATACATTTCCCGCTAATCTTTTTAAAAACATCCCGTTCATAAATGATAATCAAATACCTCACTCTATAAACAATTTGTCTGAGTAGTAATAATCCTTATTCATAATCTGTATCAAACAACTCCAAGAGCTTTCTCACCGATGTTTATTAATTAAACAAAGCTCCTCGATCATTTTAGCAATCAATAACTTGATGTGCGCTTGATTGCTTCGGTAGGTTCAATTAATAGCGGGTAACCCTGCTGCGGTCTGACTGCCAAGTTTAACAGTAGTGGACTTCAAAAGCTTTGGTCGTAATTTTTATAATATTGGTGAAATCAACAAAGTTTTTAACTTGTTAATTGAAAACTATCAGCTAGAAACTATCCTCTACTTTAGTTTTGAATGATTTAGGTACTAATGCTAAGGTTGTAAAAATTAAGAACAAATATTTTTAACTCCATTATCAGTACACTTGGTGGTCAGACTGCTGGTATCTCAATGCCCACCTGTAAATATGCTGCCTACCTACCCACTTTGAAATCCAAATAGAAGTAACACGAGTTTATAACTTCAGTGATATTTTTTATAATTCCCAACACTACTAAATAGTAGTATGGTTTCGTCCCACCCTACCCCCAGGGGTGGGTCCGAAGTGGACTGAAACAATATTTATGAACGTTTTAGGTCGGGTACACACTAGCAGCCTGACGCAGCAGCAACCTACTCTTCTGTCTGCTACGAACAACCACCTTCTATGCAATCGCTTGAGTGATTTATTTTATTGCAAAGACTAGGAGATTATAAAAAGTCGCTACTTTCCTATTTATACTGATGTGGCTCCTTTGTAATGGGAGCAACATAAGTATATTTTTTGCAATCATAAATCAAAGTCATTTTACAATTATAGTGTAACACCATATTGTTATTATTACCATCAAACTAATTGCGATTATAACAGTTCAAGCAATTAGTAAAAAAGCTCAATCAAGAATTTTATTAGATAGCTTCTTCTATCCAATTTGTTTCACTGAATGTTTATTGATGATATTTTTTAATCGCTTTCACAAGTAATAGTTAGCCAGCTTCATCTGTTCTCTTACTTTATCCGTATCCGTATCACACAGTGAGGAAAACCTTTGAACAAACCGTATGTAGTTTTTGATTGATTATGTATAAACCCCACACGATGCGCCTGAGTAGACTACTAGTGCTTAGATAATTTTATGAATCTGTGACAAGGAGTGTGTGAGTATAGCTAATCCTTTTGACATACAAAAGTTTATCAGAATAGTGTCGTGTAGGAATTTAAAAAAGATCGGTGTATTTAAATCGCGTGGTCTTCAAACTTTTTGAAAAAAAAAAACGCAAGATTTTATCCTACAGATTATATACTTATACCAAATTGTTTTTAAGATCTCCGTCATCCTAAACTACCTTCATAAAGATAAAGACACATTTCTTTTTTAAGGTATAACGGTTCAACCACAGATCATAAATATAATGTATTAACTAAAACTACCTTCATATTTTCTAAACAGCAGCGATTCGAGATGAGAAGTCAGTGAAAAGTGGTTTTGGTCTCCATTTCACTGTCAGTTCCACTTAGCTTTGCCGGATCCAATCCAGTTATGGATATCCTCGGCCTATGCGTGCATCGGATCAGCTAATTAGCGGTGCAGCTGATCTGAAGGTTAGAACTCACCACATAGTATTTACTAGGATGATCAGGGTTTCAATTGTGTTCATGTCCACTGTAGTTTTAATAATTCTAGGTTATCCTGGAAATGTCGTCGGGGAGATCAAAGTAACTCATCAATATGAATAACTTGCATACGGAACCAACAGTAAGTTCGATGAAAATTTAAAAAATAAGCAAAATGTATAGAGCAGCTTAATATGTTTTTGCATGAACTGCGAACAATTTTTATTTTGCGATCTGCCTGTAAAGTGATTTTCTTTGTATAACCTCCAACGCTATAATTGTTGCCAAATAAATAAATCTGTAATATGAACGCTTTGAAACTCAAATAATATAAGATCTATAACTATTCCGAATTTCAAGTCAATAGCTCTAATAGTTTCTGAGATAATACGGTTTGTGACAGATGGACGGACGAAGGCGCACCACAAGGGTTTCGAAACCCTACGGAATCATAACCCGAAAAAACTATATAAGTACTTAGGTAAGTATTCTATCAGCAATCTAGTTCCCATAGTACAAGTTTTACTTAGTTTGGGACTACAGATACTGTGTGCTATGTCCAGGAACATTTATTTATGCCTAAAAGGGACATGAATAACCTAATCTTATATCCTCAAATCCATAATCTTTGCGTGTTGCGTTGCGTAAACGGCAGGCAGATAGCTCAGAGATAGAAGCAGTGATGGTCCCTTTTTTCCATCAAGTGCAATCACCGCGCCATCTTAACAGGTAATTCTAAGTAGCTGGAATACACACGGATGTTTGGTTTGTCCAACGAGCAGACTGCTGAGCTTTGAGTCTAAGCTTTAATTTGTTTTTTCGTAAAAAGTGTGTCGCAATTTTTATAGCGAAAAATAGTATAATGACTACAGGCTTTTGTACGGGTTTAACCTAGTGACCTAGGGGATTGTGCTGTAGAGTTACAAGCAGTCCAGGCAGAGCTAGTGATACACACCGATTTTTTTTAGATTTAGTTTAGATTTTGGTAGCTCTTCATATATGGACGAAAATAATATAAAACTGCAATCCTAAACCAGTTTACCCCATTTGATTCGGTGTTTAGCGGCAAGGCGCTGAGTCATTGCTCTTTGCAGCGTAAAGGTAACAGGTAAGGATCGAGACCGACCGCAGGCTGCAACCAAATCAGTTTCATATAGATTCATACATACGATTCATGCAAACCAGTAGTGTCGCTTGCAGTTGGCAGTTGTAGTCGGTCAGTAGATACAGTACCTACTTGCATCCGCAGACAACGCAAATCATCTAAATATCGTCAGCCATCGTCAGTATTTCCTGATCGATACAACTTAAGAATTTTCAAGAAAAGAGTGAATAGGTGGATTAAGGCTAAGCGTGCTCCACCTTAGGCTGCAGCTACACTTACCATCAGGTGTGCTGGCAGCCTAATGCATCATAAAAAAACTACTAAGACACAACTGCTTCTTTCTTTTCGTTGAGCTTTATCATAAGCTCGTGGAACAGAAAGGCCGTGTTCATCCCCGATGGGAGTATAAAACGTGTACATAGAGTGGTTTGCGTCTACTCGCAAGGTCAAGTGCGCGGAGTCATTGCTCCTCGCTGCATACTTGCGTCCGCAGAACGCTCGCGAGGGTCCAGGGAATATCTTGTGCGGTAAGTTTGTGTATTTATTTTTTTGAGCTTTTATTTTTTGAACTTGGAACGATAAAAATATGGTTTTGAAAGCTTTTACGGAGCTTTAGTCACTGTTTTATATTTATAGAAATAAAAACGAGCTTTTATAATAGAGCTTTAGATATTGCGATAGGTAGTAAGTTACGTTAGACGTTTAAATTGTTTTTATGAAAAAAGCTCTTCTGATATTATTATATTTGAGCTTTTCGAACTCCTTATTAAAGTGGTTGTACTTGCTAAATTAAGTTGTTTTTATTTTAATTTTGTAAAGTTTTGATATTTATGGAAAGCTCAGCGTCTTTATTAAACTACTGAAAGTTTACTAAAAACTTTTTCTAAGAGATACTACGTAGTTAAATACGAAATAAATAATGGACAATAAGAACAATATTAACAAAGGATTTGAAATAAAATTACACTACATTTGTGTCGTATATTTAATTAAAATTTAACTAAAGCAATCATTTACTTCTGCCTTATGGTTAAATATTTATTTTATTTTATATATTTATTTATTTATTTGAGTCCCCAACATCATATGTACACCGAATCACTGAGTATAACAATAACAAAATAGAGTAGAGTAATATTAATTTAATAAGCACTTAAGTATGCTAAAATACAGTCGAGAGCAAAAATCCAGGTTCTCTATAAACACTTCAAAATGTGTTTGAGACAGTTTAATAGCTTTATTAGCTTGCATAAATTTACTTAGCATCCAAGGTTTCCCAGATAATCAAATTTTATAGATTACTTGGAATTTTAGCTCCCGAGTGTACTTACCTAGTAGATTCATATAAATCAAAAAAATTATACCATAAGCGCAAAAAAATTTCATGTCCCTAAGGCTATGTACTATTCTATGTATTTGCAAAAAAAATGTGTATAAGTATTATATCAGTAATCTAGTTCCCATAGTACAAGCTCTGCTTAGTATGGGACTAGAGAGCGTTGTGTAATATGTCCGAGCCCACTCATTTGCATAGAGGGCTCGATAGGATTTTTTTTTCCATCCGGCCCACCAGTGGGCCGGCCGGTGGGCTCGATGGGAATAAGCCAAGAATATTTATTTCATTATTTATTTTTAAGCCATAGAATAACCGCGCTTAGCGATTACAATCACTACCATTTTTTTTTTTCAAAGTTATGATGCGGTAATAATCCTCTTTCGTACTTTAATATTGACTCTTGTGGTATGTATGCCCGATAGTTTGTTTGTACAGTAGCTTAGAGTTTTTTATCATCTTTCTTAGTAGCAAATAAGTTTCACCACTTTTTGTACTCGCGCAGCGTTTTTGTTCAATTTATTGTGACGATCAATTTATTTCTACCTTATATTATATTCAATAGAGTTGAAAATTCGAAGTAGTTTGTAATAGCCATCTTGATAACTTATTTAGCGTAGGCACGACGTCGTCTACGCTAAAGAAAAAAACGTCTACGTTTTTTTCTTCTTCTTTTATTTATGGATGTCGTTTTTATTAGCATTCTAACTACTTGACAGTTTACTATGAGGAAACTTCATTCCATTTTCCCTAGCTAGGTAAATTAACAATATATTAATTCATAAATGGAACCTTTAAAATGAAGCTTTTGCTACGTTTTATAACTGAAAATAAATACTACTGTTGTTAATACTGTAAATAAATAAAAATATATGTACTTACATAGCCGTTACATAAAATTCTTAAATTGCACAATAATATATAGACAAGCTTTCCCTTAAAAAGTTTACTTCCAGCGAATCTTTGAGGCAAAGGAGAAAATTATAATTCAGTGGTAATACTTTACTAATAGAAAAGACTATCTACTACCAATGTACAATTAAACCTACAAAGAAATATAACTACGTATACCTACATCAAATGCATTACTAAAACAACAATACCATTTTATCTTCGTTCTAATAATTTTTATAAGTACCTATACGTACAAACTTACCTTGTCTTGATAGCTCTGTTAATTTACTTCTAAAAGTACTGTAGGTACCCACGCACTATAATTAAGTTTTTTCACGCATTATAATTATATGTTGCGTTAAACTGTTAAGTTATTATAATCACAAGAACCGTTATTCAAATTATGTAGGAATGAACGCTCGCCTACTCTGTGCTAAGAGTTTTTTTAACACTTTTATTATGCCTCGATATTAAAATACCTATAACTGTAGTATTTTTCAATAGTTTTTTATTCTATTCTAGTTTAAAAAAAAATGGTTGTTAGAATAAATTGAGACCTGCGCAAAATTGATTACGCTCAATAAGTCTTTTATATAGTACGTGAATTTTATTTTTATGGTCAACATTGAATTTTATCACGAACAAATCAAAATTATGTAATGGCTCTATTGTTTACAGCGCTGATATTTTATGAAATACTAGTGCTTACCTACAATAAAAACAAATGTATGCAATCTTAGAGTTGGTTCAGTTTAGAGGTGGCTAAGAAATGATCAACGAATTTCGTCATAAGTAAGCGGGAAAAGTTACCAACTGATTGAAATTAATAATATTTCATAATATGTGTCTGCATGGGTGTTTCTATGTATTGTAAGTATGTATTTACAAAAAAAAAATGTATGTATGTATTCTATCAGCCATCTAGTTTCCATCGTACAAGTTTTGCATAGTTTGGGACTAGAAGGCGTTGTGTTAAATGTCCGTGAATATTTATTTATTATTTATTTATTTTATAATAAACACCCAACATTTGAATTCATTTGTTACCTCATAAAACAATACATACCTACTCCATCGAGATTACTGCTGACTGTCCAAGATTACTCTATAAAACCATCAAAGACTCCAAAGGCTTGTTATAATACACTGTCCAGTCATGTTATAACTCATAACAAAGTAACGGTGATTCAAAACCGCTACTTTTTCTCACGGCAAACCTTTTATTTACTTTGTTGCTTCATTATAGTGTATTCAGCATTCATTAGAGCTGTCTTTATGGCTTCTGATTGTAGAGCAAATTGGTACAATTTTCGCTTTGCTCGGTCGTTTGTCGAACTTGAGATTTTCCCATGTTTTCTACATACGGACGACTTAACACAACGCCTTCTAGTCCCAAACTAAGCAAAGCTTGTACGATGGAAACTAGATGGCTGATAGAATACATACTTACATACATTTTTTTTGTAAATACATACTTATCAATATATATAAAACTCTTTTGAAGCTGACAGAGAATCAACGCACAGCCTAAACTATAAGTCCTAGAGGTATGAAATTTGGAGGGTAGTATCCTTATATAGTGTAGAGGCGCACTAAGAAAGGAATTTTGAAACGTCACACTCAAAAAAAAAAGGTAGAACGCGAGCAACGCCGCGGGCGACGGCTAGTAATACATATAAACACCCAGGCACAGAACAAGCATCTATGTTTACAACACACAAATGTTTGTTCTCGGTGGGGATCGAACCCACGACCCACAGCACGCGACTGAGCCATGACGCCTGTCATGACAAGGAGGTGTAGAGTCATCTAATCAAAGCGGAGAGGTATAGTTGACCTGCAGGTGAACTATAAACAGTTCTAAACGTCGCACGGACTTACTAAAGTCGGATGATGTAGACAACATAGGTAATTAATTATATTATAATTATTTTGCATTTATGTATGAAGATCTTTGAATTAGTCAAACGGAATATAAACTTTATAATGGATCTTATCTCAGCTTCCGTGCTTCGGAGGGCACATTAAGCCACGACGGAGGCCTTAAGGCGGCCTAAAGACTCTGTCACCAGAGTTGGCCACTAACTCATACGAGCTTGCTTTGCTTGGTATCTTATAACGCTTGTGCCGCGAAGTGCTCAGGTGGCCTTGGTGTGTGTAGTGTTCCATGTCGTCACCTATTCCATTATGATAGTAATCAATGACAATTGCTATGAAAATAAAGTCAGTATTGATCAGTGTTATCTTTAATTTATTTATTTTGTGTAATATTTTAGGCACGTCTAATACAAAAGCTTTAAACCCTCGACCATAAAAATCTCTTTGGATCTTCTTCATCCTTGCCGATCATCATCAAATCTTTGAGAATGGACTCCAGTTCATTCAACTGTTTCAAACTGCAATAACAATTGAGATTCTTAAAAACTGGTTTTCAGAGCAGATGTATTCCTCATAACTTGGAAACGACTGCACCAATTTTACCAAACAACTAAGAACCATCTCTTTTTTACAAAATAAACACATTCAATTCGCAGCCTTACTTTACACTTGCTTTACACAACGCCGTCAAACTCATACGTTGAGAAGAGACTTAGCGCATTTTACACGAAAATTTTTATATCATCCTTCTCGCACGATTCGCAATGCAAAGAATCACCCCTTCCGCTTTTCGGTCGGGAGGGCCTATCCGATTTTAACCTGTAAAACAAATAAAACACGTGCTTTACACCCAACTTATACGTACGTGCAATCACTCCTTCCGTTTTTCGGTCGGAGATGGGAGGGTTATCCGATTCTAAACCTGTAAAACAAATAAAAACTTCTGATTACGGACTGGTTTTCAAACCAACGAATGATAATAACACTTCTTTCAAGTTCCTTGACTGATTCAGTAACCATGACATTCCGTTAGAACTTCTGCACAGGATGTATGTAAGCTATTACTTTTTTGCGCTTAAGAAAACGGTCTGAGCAAGGTAGATGTACTAGTCAATAGCTGTATTCACAATACCACCGACACGACACAAACATGATATCAGTGATGAGCTAATCTCTCACATTTAGTTTACTGCACGTGTAGGCGCTATCACCGCCGCCGACGATTCTTTAGAAATTATGAACTACATAGTAATTTTGTTTTACATGTTCTTAGTCAAAGTTTGAATTACATGTTCTTAGTATTAATTTAATGTTAAGTAGAATAACGCCATGGAAAAGGTTCTGTTATGTTATTTTATTTTTATCTGAATAAATTAAAATTGATACCGATGTTTTTGTTCGAGCCACTGACATGTCGGTTATCGTGTCGGTATCGGCCAGTGAATACCATCCAGTAGCACAAAATTACTTATTGAAGCTAGTAGGTATATAATATGTCCGATGTCCATACATACCATGACAGTTGTTTTCCGTTTCAAATAATGACTCAAGGAACTCTAGTGCCACGTTATATTTTATGACTTCTCGAAGTTTGAATGGAATTATTTTCTTGTCTAAGTAATAAATAATCAATGCACAGCCTAAACTATAAGTTCTAGATGTATGAAATTTAGAGGGTAGTATCCATAAACAGTGTAGGGGTGCATTAAGAAAGGAATTATGAAAAGTCGCACCCTAAAGGTTCTAAAATTAGGATCAAACATTTTAACCAAATATAATGCGTATGCTGCTACCACGCGAGCAAAGCCGCGGGCGACAGCTAGTTCAAAATAAAGTTTTTATACCAGTAATCAATTATTACATCTTTATCAGAAGCATGTGTAGGAGCAATTTTATACAAAGCGCTTATTATCAACATACTTTAGTTTTTTTATAGTGCCCAGTATTTTATTTGTGTCTGCGACCGCGTAGTGCACGCAAATTGTACCGGTATGGACTAACTGGTTATTTTCTCATGATTATGTAGGAGCCTAGGAGGTAGGCACTAGTATTAGCATAATCTACACCTCGTCCTATACTTAGGTACTGATAACTATGTACTTCACGGTAGATGGCCAATCATCAAAAACGTAAAAACGGTTGAGGATGGTAAACTACGTATACTTTTAAGTAGATTATAGTAGATTGACCTTATACCGCTGCCGGCATTATTGCCGCGAACTTTTGCCACAGCAACATCGCTTTTATTCTGATTAGAGAGCAAGGCCATGAACTTGGGCCGGGAGCGTTCACGCTATGCTCGTGCCCACTTCCCGTCCCAAATCCCTCCCGACTGCGGCATAGTATGAACGCAACATTAAAGGTGATGGGAACCCACAGACTGATCAGTTATAACAGATATATTCTGTTCGTTAATCAAATGAAATATTGTCCTCAGATAACACAATGAAGAAATCAGTGTTGTTAGCATTTGTGCTGTGCACGGCCGTGCTCGCTCTGGATAGCGGAGATAACAAGTTCATAAAAGACTATGCTATGCTAAAGGTAAGTTCCGAAATAAGAGATAAAATAAAAATAATAGCACAAAAAGTACTCGCAGGCGGTAGGATTCGAACCTACGCTCCCAGAGGGAATCTGATTTCTAGTCAGACGCCTTAACCGCTCGGCCACGCCTGCTTCTGACAGATTGACTGAAATTATCAAAAACAGTGTATTTAACTGTATTTCAGTATTTTCATTAAGAAAATGCTATTTTTGGATTTTTAATAAACTCATGCAAATTATTTGTTATTTTTTTTATTATAATACTCTATGCAGCCCTAGTAAAAAACTGCACCAAAACACATTTTTAACACTATAAATAAGCATCAGGTTGTTTCTAAATAATAAGGGGTTATGTGAAATGCATGAATATTTATTTATTTATTTATTGTCACTCAATTATTTTACATATTTCTTTTTACCGTTATTTAGATTTATGAAAGTTGCTTCGGAACAGCACTACTAAAACAAATCGCCACAGAACTGAAGGATGCATACGCTAAGTGTTCATTAGCGCCACCTATGAGAGAACAGATGAATCAACACATACCACCTATTTTGCTGAGCAAGCTGCCACCTGGGTTCTCCATGGACCCGAACTCGCAAACCATAACGAGACCGTCAGATGGCGCTATCAACAATAATCAAGAGAATGATTTACCAAATCAAGATGGACCTCAGCAGCAGCAAAAAGTTCCAGTTGGAGGTGTTCTGACATTTAGACCTCAAGGGGTAAGAAAAAAAACACAAAAAGTAGATACTATATATGCCTCCTGTGAGGATTGAACTCACGACCCCTGGTTTACGAGACCAGTGCTCTACCACTGAGCTAAAGAGGCGATAGTTGCAACGACAAAATTACCTAACTAATGACTTTGAACTGAATGATCAGTTTATTATGTGTGCAGTCATCCCCTTGATGCTAAACTTCTACTTATCTCAAACGTTTCTTGTTAGGATTCATTCATGTTTGTTTGATGAAATAACTTTAATTTTTTTTTAAATTTTAGGGTCAGTTCCAGTCACCAGCTATGACCCCATTCATGATGCCAGGGATGCCTCAACTTAGACCCTACAACGCGCCTGTTCAGCCCTTCCCGTACGGAGGGATGTACTACCCCCCAGGACTACCGTACAACCCTTACTACCCTCAACAGTACCAACAGGCTCAGGGGTACTTCCCGCAGCCATATTACGGAAGTAATCGGGTTTCGGTGAGTTGAGTGGTTATTTTTCACCAGGCAATTTAATATAAATAAATAAATAATAAAAAAAAATTGTAAGAAATACTTAGAAATTTTTAAATTTGCATAAGCGATTACTTGTTTGGGTAACCAACAGTAGGAGATTTTCAAATACGCAAAATAAGTAATTACTTATCTACCAAAATATCGAGTAAGAAAAAAAACTAATTTTAAGTAATATTGTTTAGAGTTTCTCTAACCGGTTTTCCTCATTCTCCAATATACAATTATTCCAGCGTCAACTGAATCTGCGCACGCGTCTCGGCCTGAACCGGCCCAGCACCGACAACGTGACATGCGTGATGCAAGCCCTCGGCTACATTGACCACAACCTGGAACCGAACTATGAACTAATCACGCAAAGGATCAACAATCTACCTGTCGCAAATGAACTGAAGAACGACATTCAGGAGGGTCTTAACTTTTGTCAGAAATTCTCCGTGAGTTTTTATATGTCACAGACATAGATATAGACATAGATTTACAATACAACACAGGCACAGAAAATTTAAAACTAATAACAAAATATAAAAGCAGGTAGATATAACACAGAGTAAAAAACTACACAGAGAACTGGAACCTACCCTAGCTATTTATAATGTCCTAGATCATAACTGGTTTCCAAGATCACAGTCTGGAGGTTTACTTAAATGAACTCATCACGCAGAGGATCCTTAAGCCTGTCGCAAATTAGCTAAAGCTAGACTGTCAAAAAGGTTTCAACTTTTGCCAGATAGGTATTTTCCTAAGTTTAGTTCTTTATTTCAAGAAAAAAACTGGTTTCCAAGACTATTGTAGAGAGAATCTGAATAATAATTAATAATTAATAATTAATAATTAATTAATGAATAAGAATCTGCTGAGTCGATAGCTTCCAGTTGCTAGATGTTTACATTGGAAAACTGTTTCCTACTTTTTTTTTTTTTTTTTCACGTTGGGAAAATGCTTTACGCATCCCCTGCAACCCGAGGAGAGCCTGAGGGGTATGTCGGACTCCTCACTCACTAACTAATGCTAATGAGACATTAGTTAGTGGCGTCCTACCCTACCGACTAAAAACCCATCGATCTTCCCTCAATCACCTCAGCGCTAGTGCGTCGTCAAACCACTAGTCATCTTTACTCCTTTGATTACTTTATCTGATGTGTCAAGAGCTCACAAACGTTGCTAAATCCACTTGCTTGGAATTGTAGTGATGTTGCTTGTCTTTACAGCAATGCGTGCCAGAAGACAAGAGGAACATCGTGCCTCGTCCCCAAGAACAGATCAAGGCAATCTTCTTCTTCCGATGCTATAAGGTTTGTGAATTTAATCCACTAGACCCAACAGTGCCTTACACTGATTAGTTATTATTCTTTAAAGTTGTCTAGCTTTATTTTAGATTAATTCTACATTAATTTATACTGAGTTTACTTTATACAATATTTAGCTACGTTTGAAAATTAGCGTATACATAGATTTTTATCATGACAAATTACATTGAATGCTCTGAAAAGATTTGTTATACCTCTCGTAGTAAATTATTAATTTTCACGGCCAACAGGTGATGTAACCCTTATAAATTTTGCGTACGTAGCTAAGTACCTATACTGATACCTATTTATGTTTTGTCAGACTATAGATTAAATATAATTAAATATTCTTGGGCATATCACACCACGCTCTCTAGTTCCAAACTAAGCAAAGCTATGGAACTAGATTGCTGATATAGAATACTGCTAGAATATTTTTTTTTGGAAATACATAATAATATGTACATACTCATGGACATACTAACACCCAGACATAGAACAAACATCTATGTTTGCCACACACAAATGTTTGTTCTCGGTGAGCACCAAAGCCCCGACCCACAACACTATTTCATATCAGCTGTTTTTATAACCAGCAGTAGGTGGAGTCTATCTATTCTAACAGCTGTTCACTTGTTGTTTCCAGCACAAGAAGCTGGAGGCGTGCATCATGAAGGACATCAGTGAGCACTTCAGCAAGGAGTACGTCGTTGATACTGAGCCTGAGTTCGGGTGAGTTTACTTGTAAAACTATAGGGGGGATGAAAAGAGAGCTGAAATAGTTTTGTACATAGTTATTGATTATCACAAGATATCTTCACTGATCTGGGATACTAAATGATTTTGTTTATACAGTCTGCTAAAAACCCATGAATCATAGTGAAATTAAATGAAAATAAGTTTATTAAATTAAATCTCCAAAGTGGTCCGTATGAGACCACTTCGAATCTTCTTCGAACAGCCTTTTTTATAATTATTTCAATCATTATTTTCCTCATCATAACCATCTTTTGATAACACTTGCCTTAGTCCCTAGTTCTCCAAACTGTGTTGTGATTATTTTGCAACAATAATTTGGTAACATCAAACCACAGACCATATAAGCTAGTGATCAAAACTACCTCTGGGCGCACCATTCCAAGACCTAAAATTCCCTCAAATCCAGGTCATTCTCCAGAGCAGGGCGATCCACTCGCGAGGCACCTAGAGACCCCAGCATGGAAGCTCTTGAAGAAATGGAGGTCTACCTCTACGACTATCTCAGTGGAGGCGGCGCATTCGACTTCGACCTCTACATCTAAGACTGAAGACTCAAATTCTGTTAAGATTATTATAGTCAGTAGGGTAGAAAAACGAGATGGATTTGCATGATTGGTGTTGAGCAGTTTTTCGGATTTCAACACGTGATTATTTATTACCGATATAGGTATAGGTTGGTAGAACAAATTATATTCGTCTATGTGTTCACGGTTCACACGCAAATGACAAAAATGCACGTTGTCCATTTCACAAAATGACGTAACCGTTGAAATTACAATGACATGATGTGAATGAATTGTTGTAATAAAAAAGTATCAAAATTGCATTTATTAGTTTAAGAAATTAAAAAATAGAGATACGTGTGTGAAAATACTCAATGTGTAGAATAACATAGTATTAAGATTATTTTTTAATTTGTGGCGAAATGGTTTTGTTAGTGGGATATTTGCAACTAACGTAATAAGTACCATCTATGTTTTCTTTACAAGATATTGATATTAATATTAATTTCTTGTCAAAAACAGTCATCATACATGGACTACCAAACGTTTTTTTTTTACAAAAAAAAAAGTTTTATTACGTTCGTTAGCAAATGTGTTTTTGTCCAGATAGCTTTTTGTGAAGCTTTCTCGACGACAGCAAAAAGTAAAATAAAGATTTTTTTTCTATGTCCTCTTTTAATTATTATATTTTTTACCTACAATTTTATTATTCTATGGAACTAGACAAAAAACAAAAAACAAGTTGGGTAATCAACAGATTTTGTAATAAATTACTCTTATAACATTACATGTACCTAATTATAAGAAGAAAAACCAACCAAACTAACATTGCTATATTTTTCATGCATTGTTTTTAAAAAAAAAAGAGATAAATCATGACAAGACACTATCTAGTTAATCACTTTTGCTTCAAAGGCAAAAAATCTAAAGTCTGCCAGTTTTTATCATTTACTCAAATAATAAAAAAAACCAACCTTCAAACTATTTCTGCCAAAAGGCTAAGCATGTTTTCTGTCATTTTGACGTTTACTGACAGTCGATAGAAACCCATTATTTCTAAAATATTAAGCTCACTCAAAGGTCGCGCGTGTCAAAGTACAAAGGGGCCTAAAGGTGACTGTCCATCAAATTCTAACCGACGACAGACAATTATTTTCTCGTCAAAAATGTATTACAGACTGGATTTAGTTATGAATGCATTTTTTATTTCTAAAAAAATACGAAGCGTAGGTTACAAGTATGTATTTTAATCTTCGGTACACTCGGTACATAAATACGAGTAAGACTGTATTTTTACGATCCTTATAGTGTCCTTATACATATAAATGTTTCGTAAGCATAGAGTTACGTTTCTTCTTCTTCTTCTCTTCATTAATGGCCTCTGTCCGTCATTTCGACACACAATTTTGCCAATGTCAAGTGATATAATTGTAATAATAATAAGTCAAGTCAAGTCATTTGTCAAAGACTTACGTTAGAGTTACGTTTACGAAAGTGCTTAACGTTTTCAGTTTTTAAATGACGAATCATAACGACAGATGTCATACATTATACATTTTGACAAGTCTTCATGCGAATAGAAATCGATAAAATCACATCTGTTTGTGAAATCCAAAACCCCTTTGTAGGTTTCGGAGAAAGGTCCGAACTTTTTTTCCCAAATCTCCAAATAAAAAACTGCATTATGTGTGTTTGTTCACGAAAGGATTTTTGTACAAAACTTTCACCGGGGAGTCTATTGGGATATTGGGACCGACTTTTTTCTTTGCGAAAATAAAAAAAAAATCTACCTGTTTAATCTAAAGAGGTAAGTTTGTGGGAATGCAAATATGGCGAGCTTTCTATGAGACAATAGACAGTTTGCAGAAATGGAATTGGAGTAAATTGAATGCTGTTCTCGCCTCAAATAGAACTGCTAGATTTATGATTGGTTTAGTTAGAATTTGGAACAGTAACTTTTAATCATAGTTCATTTCATACTGCTTTTTGAGCGTTTACTTTATTTGCATACGTGAAAACCCCTTATTGCTAATTATTCAACCATTTAATATATTTTTTTTAAAAACATAAAGGTGCATTATGTTTTGTTATAAAAATAATTCACGGATACTTCGCATCGGTAAGTGTTAACATTAAATTCCATAGATATGTCACGCAGCAGATGTATTCGCAAATAAACACTTACTAGCCAATATAAAGCATTTAGATTTACGATATTGATGTTTATAATGTAAAGGGTAGAGTCTAAATTAATTTAAAATTGACTGCCATTTCAAGTTATATCTCAGCTCAACCCGTCAATAGCACACCTTTTATTCCAAAAAAATCAATACAAAAATATTAAACAGACCAAATGTGACAGCGCCAAAACTGTACGTAAGTAAACAAAATATATACTTTTTATTCTCGTACTCACGTAATAATATAAAAAATAAACAATACTTTTCTACACAGGTGTTTTACTCGTAGGTAATTTTGTTACAAAAAAAAATATCTTACCTAAAATATTGTAGTACTTTTTTTAAAAAATATTTTCACTAATAACGCTCGTTCAATTTCTTCTTGGTTCCACTTTGTATTGATAAACATATGTTGCAAAAAAATCACAATTATGGTTTAAATTTAAATTGGTACACTTACCCTACTCAAAAATGTAGAGCACCTTCAGCACAGGTAAATATGAATAGAGAAAGATTTTTGTCAAATAATCGGCTGCGCAAGGGTTTCCACAAAAGGATGCTACACAAAAAACGTTGGAAGGATTGATGTAAATGGTTTTTAGTTTAACAATTTGAAAAGGAATTGCGATGATGTATTACACATTCGACATCCGCAAGGTGTTTGCTATGAAAATTGTTGGCCAGTAATAAGTATGCTTTTACCCCATTTCTTTAGCTTGGTTTTTTTTATTGTTGCTTTATTTACAACCTTATTAATATTAAGTCTAGGTATTGTTTTCAATAGCATGTTATATGTATGCCCGTTTATATTGAGGGATCCTATACTTATATATATACCTTTGTACCTAAATTACTTTTACTTCCCTATCTTACTTTTTGTAGCTAAATTATATTTCTTTTTATCTGTACCTACAAACTCATTTTAAGTTTATTGTTTAATTTTATTATAATATGTAGATCGCAGTACCTACAGCATGCACACAACTGGCGCCACTGAAAACCAGCGCCAGGGCATGATATTCACATATCCTGCCCTGGCACCATGCTGAGTGGTGGCCATTTTTGTTATTTTATTAATTTTAAGTTTCACTCACTATGTAAATTTAAAAAAAAAAACAAAATAAATATTTTTTTCTTTCTTTTTTTTTCTTTCTTTACTTAGATCAAACTCAAAATCAGGCAGGAAAATGATGGTTGAACTGATAGACTGTCAACAAGAAGACGACTATTACGTCATTGTAGGATGATTTTAGGTAGGTATCTGAGAATTACATAAATTGGAGAGACAGCGCAAAAGGGAGAAAGAAAAATCAAGTTTCCTTATCATAGGAAGTCAAAATAGGTAGAAAAATTACTGTACTTTAGTGCCACTTGTCATTATACGCTACTAAAACTATTGTCCCAATGAAATTCCAAACCCACTCTATTGTTTAAAAAATAAATCTATTTTCCAAATCGAGCACCGAAACATTTTACCAAGAGGAAGATGAAGCCCTTAAACTATACGCATTACGGTTCATATTCATGTGGCATTTAGTATATTGGATGAAGGTATACAACAGTGTGAACATCTCAAACTTAGAGTTCAGTAAAGTGTGAAATCCTGTAAAAAAAGTTTCAAGTGTCCACGTGCTGAGGCAGGTGGTTCCGTACTCCTGAAGTTAATGATTGGGGTCCCACGGGACGCGAACCTTGAACCGTCAGGTATTCGAAGCATTTCCTAGGGACTTGCAATGTACCTACTAATTAGGGGTATCCTTTTGACATTTGAGGTGGACTTAATGAGTGTGAATTATGGCTCTGAACGGCTGCAGTAATTGTTATTTTGAAAGTTTTAACAGGATAATAAGATTTTCGACCTTAGAAATTACTTTTACAAAGTTCGATATGATTCCATTTACAATGGAAGCAACAAAAAATTATCATCCTCATCATCACCCACAGCCCGACTTCACCCACTGCTGGGTATAGGCATCTGTCTGTGTCTCACGGACCTGTCAAATATAAGCTTTTATAAAATCTCAGAATATTTCTTCTAGTATGAATATATCATTGAAACTTGCAGGTCGATGTTGGACTCACTTTATTTATGTGTCACAATGACCTACGATTAGAATGTTCAAGTTTTACAGCTGATGATAATGATAAGATTCCGAAAAATACCGTTTTCCATTTTGCAAAAACTATTCCGGATGTTCACTTATCAAGCAGGACATCATTTTGGCCAAAATTACAAGAAAACACGAACATTTCCTTTATTTTTTTACCAAAATAAATCACGTCATATTTTAATAGTGCGAAGTATCGCAAAGTTCCGGATTGGCTCTCCCCCGGGGTCAATAAGTCAGACCTTGGCATATTCCCAAAACAATCGTAATATCATCCGAGTCGGGGAAAACTACTTTGTCCATGGGAATTAGTTGATGTCGACTGTTTTGCAAGAAGATTTATCAACTGATTATTTTATGATGGCCTTAACAATAATAATATAATAACAATATCTCTTAAAAATGGTAAGTTAATTTTTTTCAAATCAATTGAAAAAAAATTACCTAGTTGGCGGGATTTTCATGTCTTTGTGATAGTCGAAGAGCCATTATTATCCAGGACTGCCCTATTGGGCCGTTCTGGACAATAATGGGAGTAAAAATTGCTTTGGTTAGCCTTTAAAAGCCACTCAGTCGGCTTGAAAAAGTTACAGTACCTAGACGTAGCGCATACAAACTACACAAACCATAAAAACCTGAAACCCGATCCGGTAGCGAAACAGCAAAAAGCTCTATCACGCCCTCTGCCGCCAAAAACGAACAGTTCCGATGATTTATGGCGCAAATTAACGAGTACATATCCTCATTCCAAGGCATCATTTCCTGGTAGAGCGAACCTGCGGCAACCCTGAAGGAATTTGGAAAAAACCCAGCAAAAATGAAAGTTTGCATGTGGTTCTGGCTTTTTTACTCGATCACACAGTTTATTGCTCAAACCACAGATCATATAACACTATTCCAAGCCTAGTGTGTATAGATCTGTGATTCTTAGTTGTTAATTAGTTATTTTGCCTTTATGGATCTGAAAAAAGTAGTAGTGTTGGTCATCCAGTGGTGATGTAGTCTGACAGCATGCAAGGTTTGCAGACCCACAGATTATATAATACTGGCAGACCGCACCTGGATGAGACTAGCGCAGGGCCGTAGTATCTAGCACAATACGAAAAGCACCCAGCTGTGGTCGAAGTCGGGTTGTGGACGATAAGGAATATACACAAGTATGTTTCCAAAAACCGAGCGAAGCTAGTAGCTAAAATTAGACACGTAAGCTCAGTATTTTAACTATAAAAGCTACCCCTTTTCAATGTTGAACTCTAAAAATAGTGTTCATGAGTCGGCTTTGTAGGGCTCTGAACTCTGCTAGTAATAAATTGGTTAGACAAGAATTTTTACTCACAAGCCTCTCTGGTAGAATAAGAAAAATAAAATAAAGATTAGTTCGATTGGAAACGAAAAAAAACTCAACCGTCATCGTCTTATTTTAAATACCTAAAACGTTCGAAATTCAAAAGAGCTTTTTCTTTCAGCTTTTTTCTGCTACTTTCCAATAAAACTTACTCTTAGCTGTATAGTTTCACCAGTTGGTTAAAATATGTCTTTATTTATGCAACAATTACGTATAAGTAAGCAGGCAGCTATTTCATATGAAAGTTTATTTTTTAATAACAAATAAATAAGCATGCTGATGACCGTATAATCGATCGAGTGAGCGAAGCGAACGAAGTTTTTGAGTTGTTGTAAAAATTATAAAATTGGCAAACCCAGTATAACGTGAGCTACCATTTCATGGAGTTTCAATGATTTTGTAGTTCAAGTAAGACTGGTACATTGATAGACGGCGATTTCGAAGCGATTTGCAAAGTTTATTACTACCATTGGTCAATAAAAATTGTTTGGGTTTTATTAACCTCCGACCATCACTAGATCTCAGTTCGGGGCGAACTACTAGTATGTAATAGGGATGTATGACAGAGCACGGTAGTCATCTCAAACCTCTTGATACTGAAAAGCTTCGGCAGTCTACGAAGGTCGTAACTGCGTAAGCTCTAGCGTGTCCATAAAAATAAAAGCTTCTCAAAAGCCATGAAATACGTTTCTAGTTAAAACTACCATGATAGATGACAACCATAAGAATGCAGAACTAACATCCGCATGGCTCGTGTTACGTGGGTATTGTTTTTTATCTAAAAATAAAAAGTTTAGTGTAAAAAGTTGGCTACAGGCGGAACAAGTGTGGCTCATGCCGAACCAAATGTGGGACAAAGATTTTAAAGTGAACAGATGGAACTAACCTACTGAACAACTTTGATTTTACATAGAATGGTGCTCGTATTCCTGTGTTCCGATTGTAGGTACAAACAGAGACTTAACACGCCATACGGTAGAGCATGCTTATGTCCTTTGAAAGATAATTTTTTTATAAAAAAAACGTTATTTCTCTCTGTCTTTGACACGAGTGACTGGCTGGCGAAAGACGTGCGGGTACAATTCCCTTCAGTAGGTACTTTTATATCAAAACCTTTGCGTTTATGTTCAAGAATCATGCTATTTCTTCTGCGCAAGTACCTAACTATACCGGGTGCGATTATCTCAGGGCTGAGGTAAAATTGTTTATTCTCGTTTAGTTAGGCCTTATTAAGGATTAACACAAACTTCACTGAGTATAGGATATAGTAGGCATTTTTATGACAATCTTTACATCATGTTCTAAATATGATACGTAATCTTTGTCGATTCCCGTTCCATTCATTAGTTGGGTCGTTCGTCTTCATTGCATGTGACGGAGATACTTTATAGTTGGAATTGATGTTTGGAACCCTTAAAAAGATATGCCGCTTATTATCTCAACCACTTACCATTCGCAGACAGTTTTGAAAATACAGAAGCACTTGCGTTGGAGGGCACTAAAATAGAATTAGTTTACTAAATCAGCTAAGTATATACAATTTTCTAAACAACTCTACAGATCGGTTTGCCCAAAGCCATGATTAATAGGTGTATGATTTGGATTTTATTTATTTTATTGTGCCCCACTGCTGGGATAAGGTTTCCCCAATTTTTTTATTACGTGTTTACTCTGGCGAAAGCAGAGCTTTTTTTATACTTTACTAGCTTCCGCTCGTGACTTCGTTCGCGTCCCGTTGGATCCCGTTGATTTTCCGGACAATATATATTCCAAGTTTAAATTCGTTACAAACATACATACAAATCTTTTCTCTTTATAATATATTTTTTTTTTTAATTGGCGTCGCACACTTTATAATATTAGTATAGACAAATTTCTATGCTGTCTGGTAAGAGCTATTCTAGATTGGGTTATGTTTACCAAACAATATTAATATATGCTGCCTTCGCATATGGGATCACCATATGGCATGACTTGAAGGTCTGGAGCCGACGTGGACTGTCATCGTGCGGAGTGCACCCTCGTCATGAAACGGCGAAAGGTCAAATTTACACTTTCATGTTTCAAAACTGCCCGAGATGTTTGGAATAATTCACAAAATATCTCATCGAAGTTGTGACAATAAAGATACATTCACACAAGTTTTTTTCTCATTTTAGGTAAGTAGATTTTACAGTAAATAAATCTAAGGATGATACTATTCAGCGCGGCAATGCAGCCAGTGTCTTGGGCACGCTTCCGATTAGTACTGATTTGGACCAGTTGAGCTATCTATAAATCGTTTGCAACGGTTTGTAGATGGCTCAACTGTTTCATGTGTATTTTGTAAATATTGTGAATATTGTAAATACTGTATTAGTTGTAATTTTCTTTGTGAATAAATATTTAAAGGATGATACTAGCACATAAAAGATAGGTACTTGACCACGTGTAATTCTGTAGAGGTATTTCCAGTATCACCAATCTAATGTGTAATCCACACTCTCCAAGGTCCGAACAATAACGTGCTCCAGCTGCCCTTCCCTAACCAGGGGGACATCTTTTTACAAAGAACCCTAAAATGACCAGAAAAAATCACACTCTTTTTACTCACAATGCGCTCCTGATGCGAGGGTGGACGATCAATAATCTAAACAAAAAATATCCTAAAATAATTGTAAATTTTCTGGAAGGAGATTTATGTACAGTAGTCATTGTGGTCTAACCTTATCGCTTAGTGTCCGGTTGCAGATGCAGAACGATAAAAAGTCTTGCATTGTTGTGCCAATTTATAAAAAAAAAAAGTTCGGAAACCATAGAGTTTGAGCGGTTGCTCGATGCACCTCTTTTTTGCGCAGACCACCGCTTTTTAGAGCTTTCGAATTAGCAGAAGTTGGTTTAGTTAGGACACAAAAAAAAACCAAACTTATTGTTTTTTTTTGTGTTTTTTTTTCGTTGTTTTTAGTTGATAAGTTTGTAGATAAGTTGTATATAATAGGGTAATTATAATCGCTCAGCGATTGAACCCTGTAAATAAATAAAAAAAAAAAGAGAGCTTTCGAAACTTTTTTGTGCAAGATTTTTTGAAGTGAATTAGGAACGCATTTGCATTCCTTTGATCGATGATCTGCAATTACATTTCTGTAAAAAGATTATTGATGATGTACAGATTGTACAGGTAATCAAAGCCAAAATAAGGCTACTTATTTTTTAACCAACTTCGAAAAAGGAGGAGGTTCTCAATTGGGTTGTAATTTTTTTTATGAAAAGTAAAGAATTTATTAGATAAATACTGTGAAATGAGAGTTATTCTTGACACCTGTGGTGGTCCTTTGGTCAGTTAAATAGTTTAATTATTACCAAAAAACCTATTTCCGTGAAATTGTAGGTGGCAAGATGTAAGATAAGATAAGACTGATGCCGCCCAACAACAAATTACTCCGTGCTTTGACAGATTGAGATTAATTTGCTACGAAATGATAACGTAGGGAAAACATTCCTTTTGTAAAAATTAAAACTAGAGTTAGTTTGGACTGTTTTCTCTTACTTGGAAAGCTCTTACTTTACTTTGAAAAGGTATTGTTTATATTTTTTATTTTTTTTTAAATTTATTTATTGTTTTAAAAATACATTATAACTTATTTTGTACTATAGCACTAAGGAAACCACAAGGTTTATATGTTATGTTTCGAAGTGTGCGTCTATTGTGCATTATTTAACTTAGTGAACCAAACAGTGATATGTAGAGTGAGTGCAAACTAGTGCCACCTAATAAGAACACAACAACAAAGTGTTTTCGCCTTAAGTAATTAGAGACAATAAGAAAAGTGCCAATGGACACATTCTTATATTATGCTAAAAATTTATGTCAATGTAAAATTACTAATTAGCCAGCGTCGTGGCTAGATATAAGTGGCTAGATAGAAGTATTATTTAATAGTACAGGTACGCTAACTAAATAAAAATAATAAATATAAAAAAAGTAACTTAGTTCATTTCACAACCACGTTTGTCAATGAGGCGCCACAAGCGCTATCGAGTTTTACAGAATATTGCGGATTCAGCTCTTCAAGGTTCTAAGTGTGTTTGTAGAGTGACTCAGCTGGAAAAAAATGGATTTGCCAAAAGTCTGTCAGTTTAATCAATTTACATTCACATCATATTTTCCTAATGTAACCTACGTCCGTTATACTTATGCCTGTGAAAATGGCATAAACAAAGCTTTTGTTGTGCCAATAAGTGGGCGAGGTCAGGCTGTCAATGATGATGACGATGATACGGCAGCGAAGGGATAGTTTACTAAAACTTGTTTCGTTCTCATCCACCGCCATTTAGCGGACATAATAATAATTTATTGTTAAAAGCACTTTGCCCGCATTGATTTACTATCTTATAATCGACTGTGACAGAGGTTTTTTTTTTGACAAAATTGTTAATTAGACAATGGTGCATAAAATATAATTTTTAATAACCTACTATCCATACCTACATACAAAAGACTTATCAGACGTTAAAATTATGTAGAGTCATTACGACGTTTGGCCATAATTTTGCCGTACCGATTTTTCAGTGATAACATTATTTTTTTCACTTATAAAATTACAAAGATGTTTTCAACTCATTTCAAAGCTGGAATTCTCTTTTCTTTAGTGGCCAGACTGGTGAAACTCTTGAACTAGAGTCGTGCTTTCAAAAAACTAACAATGTATGAAACGGGGGTCAAAATTGAATCACGTTTCATACAAAACGAGATTTTCAGTGTGTAATTTTGGTAGAACGGGAGTCCCGCTTCTTCTTACGTAGGAACTACGTATTACATATTCTTTGTTAGTGGCCATAACGCACATAACAAGAACAAAGGCAGGTGCATTTTATACTTTTTTCAAACCACATGTCACCAGAGACAAGGCGTTCGAAATTCAAACGGCAGCTGAAGATTCAAATAAATAAGGCGTCGTCCACGCGCCGTTCTCCCTCCCGTTTTATAATTATTACATTTTATTTTTAAATTGTTTTTTCTACTCCACAAGGATTCCCCTCTATGTTCTCTCGATCCAAAACAATGTCCCCCTCGTACCTAATGGCTCCATTCGGTCGTGCGTTGTTTTAAATTGGATACGGGTCCATAATAATAAATTGTCGGTTTCAACCCGGCTTTACAGCGTGTGACTAATGATAATTAAATTGATCTTTATTTTCATCTATTTGTAAACTGAAAACTGAATGTAGATTTCAATTTAAGGAATATTTTCTAATAAGATATTTTCATGACGCATGTTTAAAGAGTTTACCTATTTCAGTTCAAAAAACTGTATATCTAGGTGTTACTCAGTCCAATTTAGTGTCTTTTTTTATGTAATTGATATGTAGTCAGTGTAATTAAGTATTAATTTATTGAAGAAATCAATATAAATAAAACTAAAATTCTTCGCGGTGTAAAATTCTGCCCTTAACGTTTCTTTCAACGAAATATTTTTGGAATAGTCATTATTTTTGCGTACCTGAGTACCTACGATCCAGCTCAATATTTTTATATTTTCGACGGAAACAGTATGTAATCTGAACGCACTCAGCGTGTTGAGTAAACAGAACAATATCTAGAAACTCGATATTCTCCGTTAGGGTAGGCCACGCGACCGACCTAAAATAGCGCCCACAGCATTCCATATATTGACAAATCTTACAGCCTCAGTGAACCAACACACGCTGTGTATTATTAAAATCCCAAGTAACTCTAGCAATATATCAAGCCGTCACTCCCCTTCCGAAGGGAGAACCAAAATTGCTATTTTTAAAATACTTCCCCGTCGTTTATTTTATATTTTTTCCGTGTGTGTATTTTTACGCGGAGTCAACCATTTTAGAAAGACCTTTCGACACATCAACAGAGTACAGAGAGACGTTATTTTTTAAAATGGCATAGTTGCAGCCGCGTTCTGTATGTTACATACGATACGGTAGCGCGTGCGTTTCTTATTTGAATTTGAATAGAGGAGCGCGTGCGCGGTAGCACGCGTCTTTTTACTTTTTTATTGGGGGAGCGCGACCAATGAGAGAGCTTTTTATAACGGTAAAAAAGCTGGGGGACTTTTTTATATAACCTACATGGTGGTAAATAGGTTTTTTTATGAAAGAGGCGGTACCATGTCGCAGTATAATATGCTACGCTAGTGTATAATAGTACTTTTTCCTTCCATGATTAATAAGGGCCTACGTGCGCTAATTATAAACAAAAATAGTTTGTTTATTTGGCTACTTACGTCAATTACGATGATACACCTTACCTACTGAAGTTGTATAATAATGTACTATCAGTCATCAAATATTTCCTTATTTTCATGAAATATTTCATAAAACAAATTACCATAATTATATTACGTAGGTAGGGTACCTATTATTCATCGATACAATATCCCTATTGCCTGATACCCACCTACAAAGTACCTAACACCTAGGTACATTAGGTAGACTAAGATTCTAGGGAGCTAGTGTTCTTCGTACGCATTGCATAGCTACATAGAGCATGATCGAAAGCTGAATCAATGTTCAAATAGTTAGACACTCAAGCATTGATTTGTTAATCTATTTTCTGTGAAAATCTCAACTCAAATCTGAATATCATTCTGCAATCTGGCCCTTAATAGAAAACGAAGTTATTGTTTCGTCCCAGTGGGACGAGATACCGGTAGTCCGAAACTACAATAACTCTCTATAGTTGTGTAGCATGCAAGTATAGGTATACCAACCACGATGGTATTTTTATAATTAGCACAGTTGAACTTACTTAGGACTTCATACTTGAGCAAATACATTATTACTTGTTTATAGTTTTTATGCCCGATTGATAAAAATAAGCAAATTAGTCACTAATAAAATAAACTGACTCAGGAATCAGGATAGGTACCTATAGTTGTTGGAATAGGTTAAATAATATAGGCCTTTTCCCACTGCCACCAACATTACATAATGCAAAACAATAAGATTGGAGGAAAATTCGTTGATACTTAAACGCTGTCTACTTACCTACTAGACATGGATAAACTAAATATGCAGATCTACTAAATAAACAATTCTGATTCTGAAAATCGAGTTTGTCTGTTTATCTGTTTTTCTGTTTGTTTGTTCGCGGATCACGCCTAAACCACTGGACCAATTTCAATGAAACTTATACCACTGAGAAGCCCTTTTTCCGGATTGAAGCATAGGCTATTATTTTATTGAAATCAAAAACGTGGAATCTTAGATACAGTTTCAACTCTCTAAACCAAAAGCAGCCATTTGCTACGACGTTCATCGTAAGCTGGTTGACAGATATTTTGTTGGAAAGTTTCGCACGCGTACGAAGTCACGGGTATCAGCTAGTATGTAATATTTTTTACAAAAAATATTAACTTAAACAAAAGATCGGGTCATGGATCAGCAACCTTCCAGTTTTTGCTCAATTATAATAAATATTGCTATCTTGTTAAACAAGCAAACATGAATGCTAATCTCAACTAGGAGTTTTTTGTTGTTGGTAAGTATATTCTGGACCCTTGAACCTCGATAGAACGAGGTTTTATCATCGTTAAAAACGTAAAAATAATAATAACCTTCTTGGAATATTTCACATATTCACCCGTTGCTTACCTACCTATATTGAAAAAAAATGTCTAGACATTTCTTTTTAATTTTTAATTTTTTATATGTGTGAAATGTTTGCCGATATAATTCGTTTTGGTTACTTTAGATCCACCACTAAAACTAAAAATGAGAATAAAATATGCCTATGTAGCTAAATATATACAGGGTGTTACCAGACCACTTCCGAAAACTTGGAGGTTCCAATCAGACCATGATACTGAAAACATTAAGCGAAAAAAATCGCGAAAAAAAAATTGACTTGACTATCTCTTTTTAATTTTTTTTCTAGTTACATACACACAGTACAACATAATAAGACATATCTACCTAATTATCTCATTTAAAAAAGCAAAAAAACAAATAAAATAAATAAAGCAGCAATGTACACGCAGCACGCAGATTACGTCTACTACAGCATGAACAGCTGAGAGTTCATCGCGGGTCATTCAAGTACGCGACGTGCGAGCGACCTACGTTAGTACCTACCTACGTTAGTAGGCACTTACGACACAGAATAAATAATAGTACTACGCCTCGACCTTACCTACGTGAATGCGTACATTGCGGGCTGGCGAAATAAATACAAATCTTTAAACATTGTTTTCTCCGGCTATAATTATTTTTCAGGATAACTGATTTTTTTTTGGTTGGGTTTTGGTGTGCTGTAGCTCCCCTTTTCGTTTTCGGAAGTGGTCTGGTAACACCCTGTATACTAAATTCAAATATATAATACGAACATCTAATTTTATTTCAAAAAGCTGGCCGAACAGAAAATACCATAAAAAATAAGTTCGTTCAAACAATTTCTAATAAAGAACATTCGTGAAAGCAGACCTTTCACTTCCCATAAAAATATTGATGCAGCTTTTAGCGGGTCCATTCTAGGCGGGGCGGGCGGCGTTGCCATGGCAACGGGGCGACCCTCCGAGGGGAAAAAACGGGTAAAAATTGCGGGAGCGAACTGGCGGTGATTTTTTATGGCATCGTACATTTTTTCCGAAGGAGCGGCGATGTGGGTGGACGGACACAGGATGTTCTAAATCTGAGCCCGTAGTCTTGTTTTGTTGATCGAAACGCAGCGACTTGCGGGATATCTTGTATGAAAACCCGATAAGCGTCTCTAGCGATAGATTTGCAATTGTTCTCCATAAAAAAACTGCAAGTATCTCGATTCTCGCTTGTCGCAAATCAACATAACAAAACTCTACTACCTACTCTAAAGACTACCGGCTCTATACCATTTTTAGGTACAATAAAAAACGAAGCAAACACAGCTGACTGAAAACCTCTTACGACACGGAGTATTTCAGGGACTTTTGTGGCGCATTGGTCGAGAATTTTGATCTGCACATATTTGTATCTGAGTTTGGCTGGAGCCAACTAATCATCACCACGAACTACAGACATTACATACTTTAGAACTACATATTTATGTGAATATTAGGCTTCAATGTTATAAAAACGCATCCAATTTTTTTTTTCCATTATTAAATTATGCAATAATCAAAGTGCATTGCTATAAGTAGAGGTTACCGTATAACTTTTGTAGGTTTTTTTAATGAGAAAAAAAGCTATGGAACTTTTACAGCGTTACTGAACAATCTAGTTGTAGCTTCAAATACTAAAATACTAAATTCGGAGCACCCTGTGTGCTGTCCAAAAGTCTCCATGGAGTGCTAAATCGAGTCGCGCGTGTGTGTGTGAGTGGAGGCTGCAAATATTATAAGTATGGATTTTACTCCCTCTCCCTCTAGCTTGCCGTCCCTCTCTACCACGGAGGAGGGAATCTAAAATATGAGAAGGATCACTAAGGCAAATGGATAAGTCACAGATTTACAAAAACAATAAAATAGTTTTTTTAGTTTTGTACGAATAAATGACCGTTTACTAACATCACCATCAGACCTTCGAGTCTGAGTTTTATTTGGTTAGATCGTGAAATGTGAGTATCAATTTTTGAATGGAGAAAAATTCTAGTTAAGTAGTTACGATTTTTCCCCATACAAAAACTATGAATCACCTTTCGTAAATCAACGAAATAAAAGTCTAGTGGGCTTTTATTTTGTTCAGCCGCTTTCAGCTAATAGGTGAATAGAATAGCAAACATTTGAAATTAAGAAATCCGTTTTATGTATTAGATAGATAGATAGAAAACTCTTTGTTGTACATTACTTTTACAGAAATTATAAAATAAACACAGAGTTCATTATTCTTATGTGAAATGAATCAAGATTCAAAAATCCTAGCAGATTTATCAAAATGCGTGGTTCTCTACATACGACATTTTTGTCGGTGAAGCCATAAGGAAGTTTCCTACTCGTAATATGAAAAGGAAAACTGGAAGTCATATCGCTTCATAAATCTCGCGATATTCATTCTTGATACGATTGTTTACGTTGCAAAATGTTCCTCGTTATTTTATTTCGCTTTTCGTACCTAATATTCATTATTTGGATTGTTATTGATTGGATGGATATGTCACTTAATTTTTTTTCGTCTGAAAATTTACAGCCCCTGATCGTAAGCTGTGAACTGCTTTCGCAGCCCGGCTACAGATTATACGAAAACAAGAAAGAAAAAACGCGCTGAAACGCGCTAATGTCACTATTTAGTCACAGAATACCTATGATTTTGTATGAAAACCGTTCAGAAAACCTGCCAGGCGCAGTTTGAACTACAATCAAATTACTAAAGATTTTAAAACCGTCTAATTTTAGACTTGGCTTAGTCAAGTTATTAAAAATGTTAGGTACTCTACCTATATACCTATTCGCAGTATTCATTCATAATGAGGTATTCATTCACATGCGCATTTTGTAACCTCAGGCTATGCGTCAATTTGAAAATAACGGTATAGGTATCTAAAAGGTGAAACAGAAAGCGTTTATTTATGTACTAGCTGATACCCGCGACTTCGTACGCGTGCGAAACTTTCCACCAAAATATCTGTCAACCAGCATACGATGAACCTCGTGTTGGCTGCTTTTGGTTTAGAGAGTTCAAGCTGTATCTAAGAATCTACGTCTTTGATTTCAATAAAATATAGCCTATGTTTCCATCCGGAAAAAGGGCTTCTGAATGGTATAAGTTTCATTGAAATTGGTCCAGTAGTTTAGGCGTGATCCGCGAACGAACAAACAAACAGACAAACAAACTCGATTTTCGGAATCAGAATCGTTAATTAGTAGATCTGCATATTTAGTTTATCCATATCTTTAATTTTAGTTTTTGGCTTTTTTACAGTTTTATAATACTTAGTTAATACTATACTAGTAACAGTAGTAACTAATGCTGAATCTTTTACACTGGTTTTACCGGGTGCTAAATCAGGAACAATAGGTACTTGACCACAGAATGTACCTACCTACCTTTGACTATGTAGAGTGAATAAGTATTTATTATAAGATAGGGACTGACCGGCGTTAGGCTCAGTTTCCACCAAAGCGGATAGGAGAGGAGACAAGAGGAGATGTGCAATGCAAAGCTGGCAGGACCCTTTCGGGAGTGCGAGGTGCTGGGAGAAAGCACACTTCAGACACTTCTCCGCTACGCCGCCGCCGCTTGCTCACTCGCCGCACAAAATTCTATAGAAAAATGAGGTATCTTACGTCACGTTACAACCCGTAGCGCCAGTTATGTTCTCATTTTTTACAGACGTAAATCAATGTCAAGATACTTTTGATTAGACACCTATTTATTATTTTACTCTATGTAAGTATAGTTGCAGGCGTTGCAGCGTGCATTCAGAAGAACAGCGCTTAGTAAAGACTTTTTTATTTTCTTTGACAATCCTGGATTATCGATGCAAGTGACGTGTATGCTAGCAGTCTTGTAACATTATTTAAGGGTTGTCAGAAAAAATATTATTTAAGAAAAAATTATGGTTTTTTATTTATTAAAACACTTTTAAATCTAGAAAGCTTAGAAAACACGTTCACACTGATGATGAAACTGGATATCACTATAATATACTATGCGTTAATATTATTAAGTGCCTTTCACACGGCACTTGGCAAGCGTATACGAAAGGGTTCTGGGCTATTGAAACTACGCTCTATTGTGTTCACCCCTTTCGCCAAATCGCGATTATTTACCAGATTAAAAAATATATAGCCATAGATATAGACTGAGGGTGAGTTTATGTGAACAATTTGGGACAGTATCGTAACACTTCGTAGCATTTTCATAGATGCAAGAAATATATTCATAATATTATAGAAATATGTATAATCAGTTGTTCCATTACTTTTATCATAAAAAAAAAAAAACCTTAATACCTACTTACTTTTACCTGAGCTCGTAGTCTGAGTATTGTTTTGTTGATTGAAACGCATATCGAGAAGCGACTTGCGAGATATTTTGTATGAAAATCCGATAAGCGCCTCTAGCGGGATATTTGCAAACAATTTTTTTCCATACAAAAACTGCTAGTTTCTCGATACTCGCTTGTCGCAAATTAACATAACAAACTGAGTATTGTTTTGTTGATTGAAACGCATATCGAGAAGCGACTTGCGAGATATTTTGTATGAAAATCCGATAAGCGCCTCTAGCGGGATATTTGCAAACAATTTTTTTCCATACAAAAACTGCTAGTTTCTCGATACTCGCTTGTCGCAAATTAACATAACAAAACTCAAACTACGGGTTCTGGGTTGATTTTGTTTGAGTCTGTTGTAACGTAGCTCGTAGCACTTTGTGGCAGTGCCGTAGACCCCAAGAGATAAAAATTAAACAAACTTTTTCATATTTTTGAAAGAAATTGACAAATTGAGTGCTTCTGCAATGTATGAACGATGAATTGCATCGGATTTAAACTTGTTTTGAGAAGCATCTGTATAACACAGATGTCAAAAACTTCGACCGTGACGTCCGCGTGACTCAACTTTTGCAGCTTTCTCTCAAAAAAATATCGATTGGTCCACATCCCCTTCAAATGTCGCAAAAAAACGGGGTGGGGGTATTAAAAGTCAGGGAAAGGGTTGGCCACCCCTGCCCGACGGACCCATGTTTTATTCATGCCGCGTTGGAACTGAAACCGAATCAGGGGTCGTATCTGTGATCTCGATCAAATCTTTTTTTGTTATTTACTCTTTTGTAATGCTGAGATAGACAATTCCGTTAAGATTGCTGGGCCATCGGTAATTCTAGTTTGATAGTCTAGTGTTTTAGCGTACCAAAGGTTAATGCAAGAACTAGTTTATATTAAGTGAGTTAGTAGCATTTTTTGGCGATGATGACGACTACTTTCCACGCGGTAAGTGTCGTGGAGCGAAGCTTTTGTAGTAAAAATCACCTTTGAGGAATCCTTTTTACTCGAAAATCATTCATTCTAATAACGGTATTTAGAAAACTAAATTCAGTATACTAATTTATTAAAAATCATGTTACTTAAATTTAAGTTTTCGTGTCTTTTCTACCTTTCGCAACAATAGAAATAATCATTTCGCAGGTGCAAACCCTGCTCATCGATCAATTGTGGCATTTACTACCTATAAGTATTTTGCGACTATAATACACAACAAAATGGACATCCCTAATCGCCTTGTCCTCTAAAAAGCACAAAAGAAAACATTAAAAAGTATACTTCCATGAATTGAGAAGCTCGATCACAAAACTCATGCCAATTTCAATCCAAATGTACACTAGATGGAGTTGATTTTCAAACGGCAAGAACTTAAAGAATTGATGGTAGAGACTGAGATTAAAAAAATCACATCGATCTTACGTGCTTTTTGTTTGCGCAAAGAATTTAGCTGATTTTAAAACGCAACAAAGTGTTTCTTTTAAGAGTTACTCAGAAAAGATTTAAAAAAAACCATAGGTAAATATTTCCCAGCACTAATAATTATTCTTTGGGTTTTATAAAATGTTCATAAATTATTTAGTATTGGAGTACAGCCAGCTACTTCTATTTTCGAAGCTTTGAATTATTTGTTGTGTGCCAGAAAAAGTAATGGAACAAGCAGAAGGCCCCACTCATGTTAAGCGGCCTATACGCCTATACCAATACCTCACCTCACAGTGAAGTCGGGCTGTGGATGATGATGATGATATGTTTTATAGCTCGTCAATAAAACCGTTAACTTATGATTTCTGTCTTAGAAAAGTAAATATTGTAAGCAAGCAATCAATGTAGGTCCATATTTCACTCGACACATCGGCCCGCCTTTAAAATGTTCTGGCACATAAGTTTGACAATAAATCGTAATGTCAAGGGGTATTTTAGACCATTTTTAATTTATCTGCCCCCAGCCATTATTTTTGCCGAGGGGTCAAGTTTTACAATAGTTCTCGGCCATTCTGTTGACCATTCTGTTCAATGCATTTTATTGCTCCAATTTTGTAACTGTACCTATTCCAAAGAGAAAAATTTTGAAAATTGAATTTTGGGACAAAACTAAGCTTAATTAACATAATTGTTTATAAAAGTTTTATTTAGGAATATTTCAAAATAATCACCTTTACAGTTAGTATAGTGGTACACTAAACTTATAAACTTAAAACTTTCAAATGTTTATAAAATCCTGTTCTTAAAAATGATGTTCATTCAATGTTCTTAAATAAGTTTTTGCAGTGATGAAAATAGGCAAAAAGATTAATCAATTCAGTTTAATACAAAATTCGTAAATATTTTTAAATCCTGCATGTTTCTTAGTTGCCGGCGATCACGCTGTGCATGGAAGCGATCGCAAATTGGCGCTAAGCCCGCGCTAAGGCCGGCTGGGGTCACGCACAATGCCCCGGTCACACCATATTGACACCCCGACAATACCCAGGGGTCATTTTTATTTGTTGCAGAAACTTAATTTATAATCTTTTCACACACGCCATTAAGAAGATTACCAACTACCCTTTTACCTTGATAACAATTGTACATTGTTACATTTTTGGCGAAATAAAATAAAATGTAACCGTATATTCTCAGCGGCCATTGTCCGGCCAACGGTTGCGTTCGATTTTGACACATGCGTTCACATTTTCTAATGTCAAACGCGTTCGAAACCTTTGATTTATGTTGAAAATTATTTGAAATTGGAGTTCTTAGGGATGGGAAAAAGATGTTTAGGTTACGGGTCAATAGCACATCAATAGGTTCGATTGTGTTCGGATATAAATGACATAACGGTCAGTAGGTTGCACACTTCTTAGGATCATAGGTTAACGGTCGACGTCATGAAGTATAAAAATATTTATTATTCATCTTGCTCGCAAAAAATGATTTTTTTATTCTCTTATTATTTAGAACAGTGATGGCGGGATGAGCTTGGCTATTTCCTGTCCGACTGCAATGTGCAAATATAACCCAGAAGAAGATTCCGGGTGACATTTAACAAAAAAAAAATCTACAACGACGAATATGCAGTTTTTACCAAATACAACCAACTCTTGTCTTAACAAACGTTTAAAAAAACCGAATTGAAAACCTCCTCTTTTTGTGAAGTGGGTTAATAAATTTGATAGTATTGTTTTTTCAAAAACAAATAACAAATTAAAAATAATATATGAACAATTTACTTTGAAAGTAGTAAATTTAGATTGCAATTTTTCCATAAACGTAATAAACGATTGACCCCTAGATCATTTGACCCCACTGAGTGGACAACAAAGACCCCAGCGTCTTACTGCCACTGGGGTCGCAATAATAACACCAATCACAATGCTTATTGAGATAACATAAATTATAAATTACTCGCAATTTTCAATAGAAACGCACAAAGGTCACCATTAAAATAAATTACTTTGAAATCTTTTTGTATTCAATATAACGCTCCATTTTCTGGTATAGGTCACTTTGACACTAGAGAGAAACAATGATATTTTGAATTATTACCGTAACAAAAAAAATTACGGGTACATTCTTCTAAAATGTAACTAATACAAAAAGCAGATAGGTACAGTACCTAAGTATTTTTACTTAAACCTAAGTAATCTATTTCTTTACAAAACTATGTTCCTATAACTATAACCACCATAACTGTATCTCGATGGAAACTTGGAGTAGTTACACTGTGTTTTGTCTTTTACATTGACAAGCAGATTCAAAGTCGATTGAAAGAGACAAAACACAGTGTAACTAATCCAAGTTCACATCAACTTTATTTAACAGGGTTTTGAGTAACTACCATATTTTATTTATACAATGCCTTACGTGTACAAAAATCTGTTAAACTTATAAAAAACTACCAAACGAAAAAACGAGTAAAATGAAACACGCGTAAACATCCCTCATCGATTTTATTTAACAGAGTTTGAGTAAGTACCTACCATATTTTATTTATACAATACCTTACATATGTACAAAAATCTGTCAGACTTGTAAAAAACTACCAAACGAAAAAACGAGTAAAATGAAACACGCGTAAACATCCCTAATCGTAAAAAATTAACACTATACATGCAGAAAAAACATTTAAAAAACGTGAGAGCGATCAGTATCTTTACAAAAACTAACCTGTAGTTACTGGGGTGGGTAAAAAAGACCCTCGCGACCTGCGCTCGATCGTTACATCGTAAAAACCTGCAGTATTTTTTTATGAACCTGTTAAAAAGGAACCGTGAAATGAATCGGCTTTTTTAATTCATTCGCAAGGTCGCGATTGATACCATTTTATTTTATTCGCAAAAAATACTCTGTGTGATTCTGTAGCTTTGTTTTTTTTTATAAAAACTGGGTGCAAGTTTTTTGCATGAAGAATTAGTTTTGTTTATAAAAACTTTCGTTTTTGTTCAGTGGAAAATAAAAGCAATGTGGGTATTTTGCATTTACTTTCATTTCTATACAAAGTTATTGTTTTGTGCAAAGTCCTTCCGAGAATGAACGCAAGTCTGCTACCGGGCTTGCGACACCCGTGAACTTAGCGTCAGATGTAGGTACTCAGCTAGACGAAACAATAGACGAAGTATTGCTTGTAAACAATACTTCTGTATGGATAAAAATAATAATTCCTAATTAAAAAGCAAAACACTAGGTATATTATAAAACCAACATAATTATGAAAATGTTGAACTTTTTTCTTTAGTAGGCTACTCGTAGTATAGTGCATAGTAATTCTTCTTGGCAACATCTCTTCTCATTCCTAAAGTTACGCTTACTACAAAAATAATAATAGACATTGATTTCTTTGGCGACAGCTCTCGAGTTTCAAAACTTATGATTTTTTATCATGTTCGGAAGAGGAAGCATGGCAGCTGCGCCTCGTGCCTCTGACTTGCGCCCGCGCAGCTTTTTGCATACATAACGAACTGCCATTTTTTTCAATATTTTTTTGTTTCATGCGTAGGTACTTTTTGTAACTAACGAATTTTTCCCTTCCGCAAGCAATTAAATTAATACATACTTAAAACAACATAGATTTGTTATGAGTGTCTAAATTACTTACCACTGCAGTCTCAATCAAAAGAGAAAGAGATGAGTGAGTAGGTAGGTACTTTGTTAATAAATCCTACAAAAAGTATACATACTTTATATAATTTAGGTTATATAAAAAATGTGCACAAAATGTCCGCCAATTTGGCTATTGAATAGGCCAGTACTTGATTTATGACCAACAGCTGAACTAGACTGGTAGTGGCCTTACATTATTGCTGTGACAAAAAATGAGCATAGGTCAGTTTGTTGATTTTAAAAGCAGATGTGATCAAATACTCAGATGCAAGTTAAATACTCGTATTTGATTAAGAATGATCTAACCTAAATATCCTTCGGGAGTATTTATCTTCTCGCTTTCCTTCCAGAAGTACTTATGACATTTTTTTTTTTAAATGATAAAACTAATTGAATAATCTGATAGCTCACCTGATGTTAAGTGGTAACTTCTGCCTATAACAATGCATTACCTCACAGAGCAAGTCCAATGAAGACGTGCCCTGTAAGGCAATGCACTGCGTCCATCACTCTACTGATCATCATTTTACTGTAGGTCCCGAAAAAAACTTCATTAGTGTTATTATAATAATGAGTTATCTAAACAAGACAACAATATAAAAACACCCTATCTATTAACCACTGTAAAAAGTAACTACTTTTGCGAACAATGACAGTAGTCGCAAAATGTGCCAATTTGGGTCGAAACTGCCCCGTCGGTATCCGCCAACTAGACAATGCCTTCATTGCAACGCACCGCTATAAATTACTTTTGCAGAAAACGCTTTTACGACCACTCTCGCTTTTTGCTACTTGTTTTTTGCTTCCGCGTTCTACGAGTTGAGGCGAAAAATCGACACGTGGCCGTTGTTACCCTGTTTCACGGCGAAACAAAAAGTCATCAACGCGTCAAAACGATTCAAACGACATTTTGAAATAATTTTTTTAGGTTTTGGTATAACTTTGCATAAATTGTTTTAGTAGGCAACTATATTATTTGCTGAACGACATGGCTCATATCCCTTGATGATAAATAAGTAAAAAAAACAGTGCGCGGAGTCCCTCCGCGCGGAAGAAGTTATACTTCGAGTGCCACGCATTCACTCTCGCTCTTTGTTTAATGTGAAATTAATTTAGTAGGTACATATTTATTTTTATGTACTTAACCAATATGCAGTACTTATTTAGTTAGAAGAGGTTCTAGAACCTTTTCTAACTACATATTGTATATTACATATTCTACTGCATATTGGTTAAGTACATAAAAATAAATACCTACTAAATTGGTTCTATGCTCATGTTGCCTTAAATCAGAACTAGATGGCGGTGCTAAGTTTGGTCGGATCCTAGAACGCGCTATCGAAGTGTAACTTCAATTATTATTATTATTAGTGTTCTTGAAAAACACTAGAACACGGACCAAAATATTGCAAAATATGTTTGAATTACCGTTTGACAAACGATTTAAAGGCTCTTTGTTCAAAAACCTATTAATAACAAGACAAAACACTTATTTACTCAATTGTCTCACCTCTGAGCTATTGTCTTGCGCCTTATTTTTGGATAAATATTCGTTATTTTACATATTTGCTTTTTTATTTTCCATACGTTTGTCTGCGTAATCGTCTAAGTACTTGGGTTAGGTGGTTTATTCAAGTGATATTTTACATTGTTCTATCGTATTGAGGAATGTAGTAATGGAAAAAAACTTACATCTCTACCATATTGTTATTGGGTGTTTCTATGTATTATAAGTATGTATTTACAAAAAAAAAATGTATGTATGTAGTCTATCAGCCATCTAGTTTCCATCGTACAAGCTTTGCTTAGTTTGGGACTAGAAGGCGTTGTGTTAAATGTCCGCGAATATTTATTTATTATTTATTTATTTATATGTAAGTTTTTTTCCATTACTAACTACAATTATTTACTACATTAATTAATAGTACCACATCTATATAACCAAGTTAGGTCCTATACTATGCCTTTATTTACAGTGACAATGGAGTCCCACATTGCCAATCGAAACTAAATCGTAAGTAGAACCATTTCTTTATTAATCACTTTCATCCAAAAGAAACCTCTGCTAAAAGACGTTAGATAAGTCGAAGTAGTTTGGGTGGGGAGGGTGGGGTTCACCCTCGGGATAGATTTGAAGGTACAATCATTTTTTATGCGAGGGGAATCAAGGCACGTGGTACATTGGGAGGAGATTTTAAAATAGGGTAACTAGGTATATTACATACATACATTTTTTTATTGACTTCATAAAATGAGGAGGTTATCAATTCGTTAGTGTTTTTTTTAATCAATGCAATGGCACGGATAGAAACAAATGCACTTTGGCTTTGCGTTATGTCAAAAAAAGTGTACCTAAATTGATATACACCTACGGATTGATTTAATAACTCTATTTTTCGTCTGTTTTATAATTTTTTTAAAGTTTTGAGGTTCGTATCGTCTAAATTACTGTGAGAGGAATCTTCAGCTCCAAGTATCTTATTGCAAAAGACAGACCTTTGCGTATCATTTATACAACATTTGGAACCACAGATTACTTCCTATCATACTAATATTATAAAATAACGGGACGCGAACTCTTCAGAAACGCCTAGAAGATTTCGCATGGCAAATTGCACTTCTAATCCTGCGTTGACGAAGTCGCGGGCACCAGCTAGGTAGTTAGAAATAATTTAAGTCTACCTAATACCTACAACATTAAATTAATATGGTGGCGTCTGGGTTTTCTCCCAGTGTCCACCCTGCCCTTAGCCAGGGTCCGAGCCCTCAGCCCTCCGTAATAAAGAGCGTGTCTCGAAACTGCCATAAAAGCTGGACGCATTACTTTTTACTCGCGATAAGGGCGGTTTTCTTCACGACCCTAAACGTGGGACATATTTCTGCGTACCCCGAAGAAATCCGTAGTTCAGAGGAAACCCAGTGATGTACCGAATCATTGCATCATAGTGAAATGCTTTAAACATTTCGATGACTGCTACGTCTTCTCTTTGCCTTAATCATCTCTGCAATGTTGAAGCAATGTAATAGAAAAACACACGCTTATACTTCTAAATGAATCGGTATTTGGTTCAAATGATTTTATTTTGCTGATTTAATTTATCTCCCTAAACAAACTGCCCAATGTAGACATTTCCCACCTGGCCCACCAGTGGCCGGTGGGCTCAATGGGAATAACTTTTTTACCTGAATCCGATTAAGTAGGTACATATCACCTACGTCATAGATTCTTTAAAATTGTCTACACGGTCTATAGAGCCACTAACCAAAACCTCTTGTAGCTGGTTACAAAATTACGTTATTACAGTACTTCGATAGTAAATACATTGATTTTGAGGTGAAGTCAAAGTTTTTACTCAATACTTAATTTTTGAGCCAGCTCATATGCTCATAACGGTTCTTAAAAATCACGTAGCAAAGAATATGTAACACTAGTTCCTACGTAAGAAGAAGCGGAACTCCCCATTCTACGAAAATTACACACTGAAAATATCGTATTGTATGAAACGTGATTCACTGGTTGGGATTTCTTGGTGGGGATTTCTGGAATATATCAAAATTTTGATCCTTGTTTCAAAAATTGTTCGTTTTTCAAAAATACGAGTCTAGTTATGGAGTTTCGCCAGTCTGTCACGTAGCACGAGCGCATCACTACTCGGAGCGGTGACCGGGAAATGGACATTATCAGCGGAGGGTCATTTCCACAGATCCTACTCGGAGGTCCAAGGGAAGGACACTTTGGAATGCAAGTTTGGCGGTTCCATTTTATAGCACCTTCATTTGTACTTGTCCGTTAAAGGTACAGGCTACAAACCGAACCTCTCCAAGAAGGTTTTTAGCGTCAATTCTTTTTTAATAAAGACAATTTTTGAAGTGAAAACTTCTTTAGCATCGTTGTGATTTGAGAGTCTTTTTGAAGGTTTCACTTCTACCCCGTGTGAATTACACACATGTTTTTTTTAATTCTTTTTTTCTTATTAAAAGGATCATGGACTTACTGTCCCAATCTACCAACAGACGCTATTTTTTGAGATAATAAACGCGTGAATAGTATATCGGTAGTTATTTATGTACTTAAGTAAAATATCAATAATAGGGTTTCTGGTAAAAAGAATACTAATATAGGTACCTATTTTAATTTTACAATTCAAATTTAATAAAAAACCTTATAACCTTCAATATTTGCCTAGCGAGCAATCGAATCGACTCGCCCAAAAACAAAGAATCTAATTATTATTTTTTTAAGTTTAAAATAATTAAATCTACTGGAGTCGGCGTTTTCTGAAAACGTTTATAATGTTGCAAGTATAGTATAGTAGGTACCTACTATGAATAGTATTTAGCAATCATCAATATAGATAAAACTCCTTTTGAAGCTGACAGAGAATCAACGCACAGCCTAAAATATAAGTCCTAGAGGTATGAAATTTGGAGGGTAGTATCCTTATACAGTGTAGGGGTGCATTAAGAAAGGAATTTTGAAACGTCACACTCTAAAGGGTAGAACGTGAGCAACGCCGCGGGCGACGGCTAGTTGTCTATAAAATACGTGTAATCGATGCTGTGGTTCTATATTTTTTTGACCTAATCACTTTTACCATTAGATAAAACGCCGACAAAAGATATAAAAGCGTCCGAAAAATCATTACAAGCCAGTCTAATTTGTATCAACTAGTGTTTGATGTTGATGATAAAAAACATTAGTTCGGTGGACTCGGCGCCACAATGTTCTAATTATGAGCAAATAGTTCTAATTCCAAACAAATATTTTATCTTTTGTTTGATTTTTAGTATTCGGTCATCATGTACCTACCTAGGCGATCAGAGCCTCGTATGCTGACAAAATACTCAAGTTTAAAGACTCGAGCGTTTTTAACAGTTTTCAAAAACTCTCCACTCTAATCTATAGTACATGAGTCACACTTGAGTATAAGACTTTGTACGAATACTGCCCAAAATCTTGTCTTAAAATTTAGGTCAAAGATTTTTTGAATCATTGTAAAACTTTTAAAGAACATGATATTTTTATGTGTGTCATATTATTATTATGCTTACATCGAAAGAAATCGGTATCGACATATTTGTAGGCTCAGTATGGTAGGTACCTACTAGGTAGGTACTTAAGTTTTTTTATATCCCTCTCGCAGTTAAAAAAAATACCACTACCTAGGTATGTGTGTTTAAATATTTTTTTCCAAACGTTTTATTCTTATAGGTACAGCACCCCTTGTACGGCGAGGTCCATTCCGTCCAAGATTGTTTGGAAGAGATCGCTTAGCGATAAGACTGCCCATTGTACTTTTAATTTAAGTTTTGTTTTTCATTTTATTGTAATCCCTAGGTGCAATGAAGTATTTTCTATCTACGAGTATATACCTATCTGTCTATCTACCACTAAGGAAAATAAATTCCTTGAATTTACATTTTGACTGTACCTATCTATCTACTGGGTATATTCTAATTAAGATAAAATTAATTTGAGTTGTTATTATCGTAACTTTCCCACACACCTAATTATCTTTTACTATGAAAACAAAATGTATAACCTATTTTTTTATTTGCTTACCCTTACTTTGATATCTCTCGTTAAACATCCGAAATAATTTGTTTAAGATAAAGAACGGCGTCGGTCAAATCAAATAATGTTACGTAAACAATTTCTAGGAAATAATGTGAATAAATCAATAACAAATAATAATTAACCTATTGTGTTAAAGGCACGTAGGCACTGATATTGCTTCAAGCTCTGCTAAACACAAAACAATAATTTTACGTAAATTTTATTTATTATTTTGCATCCTAGCCCCTAATATCATAAAGGGTCTGGGGCAAATTAGATGGAGCCCAGTTCCCACAGTTTTTTTAAAACTTGCAATGATGGAACTTTGTTTGTTACAATACACTTACAATGCAGTTTTTAAAAAGGTCACAATGTCGTTATAATGCAGCAGCAATCATTAGTCATTACACAATAATAATAATAAGTAATTAATAATTAGTTACATATTTAAACAATAAAAATATAATATTATTTTACTTCGAAAAATGAGTCTATTTAAATGTTGTTTATACTATTTACATGTGTTTACGTTAAAATGATTACTTTATTTTAAGTTTTCGCGACATAGCTACTGCATAAAACAAAATTAATCTAAAAGTTTACTAACGGTACGGTGACGGTGTTTTAGGCCGGCTTTAGGCTTCGTCATGGCTTAACGACTGCTAGAGCCGGTTATTATTAACAGAGTTAATTATTAAGAATTTCTAGTCTTAAATACCTGCTATATACTTTCGTGTAATAAAAACTCCATCTTATGCGTAGGAACTTTACGGTAAACTCGAATATTCTCGTACATTGGGTAGAAAATAGTGCTGTTTAAATTTTCTGTGGCGTCAGGTAGAGTCACTTCTTCTTCTTCTTCTTTTCTACTTATATGGCCTCTGTCCGTCATTTCGACAAACAATTTTGGCAGTGTCAAGTGAAATATTTGAAATATTATCAGTCAATTAGTCATGTCATTCGTCAAGTCGGCTGTCGTTTGTTTTGAAGGGAAAATGGTGGAATTTTCCCTTGAAAACTTGAACACGAAATCTATCATTTCAAGGAAACACTTAAATAGTTTTATTCCAATGGCTCACACTTTATTCCACGACCACAAGTATGAATGGGTAAAGTTATACCAAAATTAAACAATAATACTCACTGTAACCCAAGTAAAACCATTAAAATAAAAAAGACGATGTTTCCCTAAAAACGAAAGAACTCGAATCCAAGAAGAGTCACAATATGACAGCCATGTTTGTGACTTCTAAGACATCCTCAAAAAAATCCAGTGATATTTTTACTAGTACATATTTACCTACCCATCTTGTCTGTAAGCTGTTTACCTAAAAACTGCATTTTATAGCCCTGTCATCTCCGCCTTAACAGGATTAACGGAAATTGTTTGAAGATTAAAATAATCCCGAAAAATCGCACAAACAAACAACCTTTTATTTTATTTGCGGGTGACAAAGGCTACTTTAACGGTACCTACAACTAGAAATATACTATACAAGACCTTTTATTGTTCAAAAAATAAATCCGTTCTACGAGAACCGCCGTGGTACAAAAATTTAAATTTAGAACGATAAACGAATACTTTTTTATTGTCCTACTAGCAAGTTTTTTATTTTTAATCCTTTCAAAGGCTTAAAACAAAACTCGTTAGAAATTGGGAGCTGAAAATAAAATAGTGGACTAGCAAAAATCTTGGACGAATTAACACACAAAAATGTATAATGTAGTAGGTAGGTACCTAAAGTTTTAACATGTGCATCATTTCGCAAATGTAGGTAAAAACCATTAATTAAACCTTAGGCCATAGTATCGGTGATGGTAATTAATATAAATTCTCCCCCTATCTTATAAAAAGTTAGAGTAGACATTATGTCTTGTTTACCATACGTAATCAGGACATAATGTCTACTATAACTTTTTATAAGATAGACCATCTGTTTATATACCGCGTCCCGCGATTGGTTGATAGCGACGCTTAAAAAAGCTCTACGCCCCTCGTAGCGCCTGCCTTACAGCGGTTTTTTGACGCTTATTTTTAATCTATAAAAAGCGTGCACGAGGGTGAAACGTACATAAGCGTCATGTGTTCAAAGATTAGAGTACCTATGGGTGGTATGACATTTTGATATATTAGGCAAGACACGGTGTTTATTTTCTTATTTACCTACCTAGGTTATTATTATTTCGTAAAGTAAAAGTTCAAGAATATAGGTGAACAATATGTCATTATCCTCTCGTTACACATAAATTTATACTTAATTAATTCTCAAATTACCCATGTTTAATAAGACAAATAAACAACAAAATCGCATTACCGCTACGCGTGAATGAATGCAAAAACAATATAATTTCCCTTTGTATTCACCGATATTCTTAATAAAACTCGTTAAGAAGCTGACTGACAAACAACGCATAGCCTAATCTATAAATCCTATTAGAGGTATGAAATTTGGAGGGTAGTATCCTTATATGTAGGCCAGCACTAATAAAGGAATTTTGAAAAGTTCCACCCTAAAGGGTCTAAAATTAGGATCACACATTTTAACCAAATAATTCGTATGCTGCTACCACGCGAACAAAGCTGCTGGCAACCGCTAGTAGTCTTATAATAACGTCTATGGACTGCAACAACAACAAAAGTACCAAGGGATGCTTATTTTTTTATGATTAATATCGCATAAACAATAACGCAATAACTCGATCCTCCCACAGTAGCTGGCCTCGCATTGGTTCAAAAACTTCGAATAAAAATAGGCTGTAGGGGAGAGAAAGGGACGCGCATATCTGGGTCTATGTCCGTCTCGTTCCTTCGAGAAAACTCGTCGCCTTCAAATGTAGAATACATTTATCGATGTTTGGAGAATAAAAATTGACAGATTTTTTTCAGTTCATTGTGAGAGTCCGAGGCGAGCAGACGGTTTACGGCCGCTGCAGCGCAGGGTTGTCCCAAAAAACGATTGTGTGCCTCCCGAATATTTTGTTAGTGATTATCTACAAGACTATTGTGAAGTTGAACATTTTATGAGTGCTGTGCTTTTGAAAACTTTCGCCGTTTAGTGAATGATAAGGTATATTACTTATTTTTAATATTTAAATAATAAATTAGTTATTTGTAATCATTGTCATAAGTTGACCTGTTTCATAATTTTCTACGAGTTTTACATACCATGTTCTCCGCTGAAAAACTCTATTGGCACATAATCGGAATCAAACCCAGAATCATAAGGCAAGTCTACAATCACTAGACTGCAATATTTTATTTAAAAAAATACGATTTTATAAAAAGAAATACATATAACCAATTAATCAAACCTACTCTTAGAAAATCTTAAGTAGCTTAAGTGACAGCCCTGCCGAGAGACCTGAGGAGTCTATCCTACTAAGTTACAGTCGTGTACAGTCATTGTCAGAAGTTGATCGTATAATACTTTTTCATATATTTTTTTTACGTTTGTGACACTTTTTTGATGTTAACTGTACTTTTATCTTATTTCTGTCATCTTTAACTGCGTTGCATGCGGACCAAACCAAACAGTTATCTATCTATCTATACCTACTATTATAAAACTGTAAAAGAGCCAAAGACTTAAATTAAAGATATGGATAAACTAAATATTATGTAGATCTACTAAATAGACGATTTTGATTCCGAAAATCGAGTCAGTTTGTCTGTTTGTTTGTTCGCGGATAACACCTTAACTACTGAACTAATTTCAATAAAACTTATACCATTCAGAAGCTCTTTTTCGGGATTAAAACACAGGCTATATTTTACTAAAATTAAAGACGTGGATTCTTAGATACAGCTTTAACCGTCTAACCCAAAAGCAGCCATTTGCTACGAGGTTCATCGTAAGCTGGTTGACAGATATTTTGGTAGAAAGTTCACCTGTACGAAGTCGCGGGTATCAGCTAGTGCTATTAAAAATTCCATCTAAATAGATACCTACCTATAAGTTAGTTGTCATGGCACACAACAAACAAAAAACATTATAATATAATATATTTAGCATACAGGATGATTCTTTACATATATGTACTGGATGTATATATATACCTACATCATATGCTATTTCTGTATTCAAAAAGCAAATTGCTCAGATAAATATGATGTACCTAATATAATAAAATTTTCCTTTGTCCGACCCTAAGCGGAAAATTTGTTTGATGTTCAATAAAACTTATAAATTAAATTGTAATAAATTTATACATCAGAATGGAAAAAAACATTTATAATACATGTCTATATAATACTAGGTATACCTAGGTATATTTAAAACCCTAAACATTTTCATACGATTTTATTGATTAAATAAAATAAATTCGATTTACCTACTGATCTGAATTTCTTCTGAAGCGCTCGTGGCGTATAGCTTGCTTATGCTTAGTCAACCTGCACCGATGAAATTAAGAGACGTCCTGTGCGGTCACTATTTCAATGGGTGACCGTTAGTGGCATTTACATCGAGCATTTCTGTATTTCGGAGGGCACGTTAAACTGTCGGTCCCGGCGCTAGCAGTCGTTAAGCCATGACGGAGATCTTAAGTCGGCCTAAAAACTCCGTCACCAGAGTTGGCCACTAACTCATACGAGCTTGCTTGCTTACCTTTTGATCCAAACAATTTAGGGAGACTTTTAGCTGACAAAATATTAGTCTCTCGAGAATCAGGCAGAAGTTTTTAAGTAATGTGCTCATTTACAGTATACTCTCCAAGTGTGAGTGTCATATACACACACATGCTAATTGTATTGCTACTGTAGCATCTACTAGCATGCTTATGTGTGACCTTTAACTCTTTACTTAAGATTCAATAGGTATAATTAGTAGCTAATTAGTTACTAAGAAATAATTCCCGAAAAAGGTTAACAAGTATTGAATGATAAAAGATTTTTAAATAGGAAGCTAATCAGTGTAATTTGGTTTTCAAAAGAAAATTGACCTAATCGTCTGGTCCGCCGGCGCCTTTGCGAATTATCTAATGATTATTGCAAATCAACAATGACTAAATATGCTCAGAATTTGAAGGCCGCAGTCTGCTAAAGCGTAGCCACAACACGTTCTTTAATTATGTGGCTATGAAGTACCTACCTACACTAAAACTCTATGAAATGCTTTACCAATATTTATAGTGAATTAGGTATACATACGTTTAATAACTGCTAACACTGACTTTAATTTGAAACGCCTTCATCATCAAATGATGATGATGGCAGTTCTTTGAAATCTATTAATCGTAAACAACACAGAAAAGTAGCAGGAAAGCAAATTACGCAATGTCGTGTACTTCGATGCCATGTTTTTTTCCAGTTAGGTATACTTATTTAAAAGCCAAAATTAACCGATTTTGATGAAATTTTTGTGGAACCAATCTGAAAATATACCCATTCAGATAAAAAAGTTTTTTTTTTAATCGGTTTGTAATGACGGGAGTTCTCAGGTTACAAACAGAAAAAGATACAACCAAATTGAATACCTCCTCTTTTTTTGAAGTCGGTTAAAAATAAAACGGATCCCCCTTAACTTACTGATATATACAAAACATCAGCGCTTAATAAAAAATCATGACATACGGACTACAAAATTCAATAGTTTTAATTTTTTGCTTACATGAACTATTCAACCAACAAGAATTTAATACTCGTAATATAAACAATGTGATTATATATCAATACTAGCCGTCGCCCGCGGCGTTGCTCGCGTTCTAAATAAACCCTTTAGAGTGTGACTTTTCAAAATTCCTTTCTTAGTGCACCCCTACACCTATATAAGGATACATATTATACCCTATATACCCTCCAAATTTCCTACCTCTAGGACTTATAGTTTAGGCTGTGCGTTGATTCTCTGTCAGCTTCAAAAGAGTTTTATATAATTATATATATTGATATTGATGATGACTATAGCGGTCATGATGCCTAAAATACGTGACAAATAAGTTTCGCATTTTTTACGCTGGCATTTTTGCTAAATTAGCAGTAATTTTGAGGATTACACATTTTCTTGTGCAAACGCAATGTCACGAGTCACGAATAATTTGCTAAGCACTTTTTGTCCAGAAACCGATAAACCAATTCGCAAAGCACGCAACCTCATTTTGTTTAATCTTTTTTTTTTTTAATTTAGAATATTTTTAATTAATTGTTTTATTTTCTTTTGGGCAGGAATGTTAAGTTGTGCATCCCCCGCCGGCATGCCGCCTGCACCCCACGCCAGTCATCCCCAGGCTTGGGGTTCCTTACTCCAACCTCCACAAGTTGTAAGTATTTTTTTATAAAAAAGTATCTGACACTCTCTACAGCTCGTAAGCGTTTTTTTAACAATTTAAACCTATGCCAAATGTTTGTTGAACACAATATTTTTTTCATAGAAATCCGAGCCCATGGACGATGGAAGCTTCGCCAAAGAACAAACCAGCGGGTTTTACTCGGAAGGATTTCACAGCTCGTCCCCATCATCCTCCAGCAAGGACTCGCACGGCCACTCTCCCCGCAGCGTGGGTAGCTCGGGCGAGCCTTCTCCGTTCTATGACTCCATGCCTTTAAAAGCAAAGGCGAACCTAGGTATGCATTTGGAAGCGTTCCGTAATGGACTGCCTTACAGCCTTCTCACACCGCCCGGATTTGAACCCCGCTCCAACGACGGAAGGGAACATTCACCGGGATATGACAGATACTCGCCCAGACGCCTAGCGCCCCCCACCCATGTGTCTACTCCTATAGCCCGCGCCGATGCCACGCCACCCAAATCACCTAGAACTCCCTCCTCACCGGACAGAGATAGCGAGAGAAGATCCTTCGAACGTTTCCACGACTCTGGCTTCGACGGCCACGGTAAGGATCATGGTGATGACGGCCGCGACGGTTCCGGAATGGACGAGGATGACGACGAGCCGGGTCTGCGCGTCCCCGCGGTGAATTCACACGGCAAAGTAAAAACTTTCAAATGCAAGCAGTGTGATTTCGTAGCAGTAACCAAACTCAGCTTCTGGGAGCACAGCAAGGAACATATTAAGCCAGAGAAGATGTTGTGCTGCCGCAAGTGTCCTTTCGTAACTGAATATAAGCACCATTTGGAATATCACATGAGAAACCACATGGGTTCAAAGCCGTTCCAGTGCACTCAGTGCTCATACTCCTGTGTGAACAAATCTATGCTTAACTCACACTTGAAATCACACTCTAATGTATATCAGTACCGTTGTGCTGACTGCAACTACGCTACCAAATACTGTCACTCCTTGAAGCTTCACCTTCGCAAGTACCAACACAACCCCGCGATGGTACTGAACATAGACGGCACACCGAACCCCTTACCTATTATTGATGTCTACGGAACGCGCCGCGGGCCTAAGCAGAAGCCATTCACTAAAATGTTTGACCACCAGCCACCGATCAACAATAACCAACAACCTACTTCGCAGCTCCCACTTTTTGGGGGTCACTTCCCTGTTAATTTGCCTTACTTACCACCGATGCTACCACACTCCTTCCTATTTCCACCGAGCAACTACGAGCAAAGAACCTCTCCTAAACAACCCGAATTGGAGAAGCGTACTCCATCGCCCCCTCCGTCTCTATTACACCAACGCTTGGCATACGAGCGGCCCTCTGAATCTGGGACCACTTCTCCTCCGGCTACGTCCCCAGTTAATCTACCCGCTACGCCAACAGCGTATAGAACCTCACCAATTCAAAGAGCTTCGCCCCCGTCTGCTGTCCAAACGAACGACGCACTAGACTTGACTAGCACAAAGATTAGTGAAGCTGGGACTCCTCCTCCTTCTCAACCTACGGCTCCCGTGACTCCCACCACCGCGTTAAAGAACAGGAGGAAAGGACGCGCTTATAAGCTACAGCCAGCCGCTTTGAGACTTCAACACGAAGATGAGAAAGTTCAGAACGATGAAGTTTCAGAGTCCGAGTCCGAGGCTTCAGTAGAAGTACCATCTACGACCGCCCCGAGCTCTTACACTTGTCAGTTTTGTGACATAACGTTCGGAGATCTTACAATGCATACCATCCACATGGGATTCCATGGTTACAATGATCCGTTTATGTGCAACAAATGTGGCGATAGAAGCGCCGATCGCGTCGCCTTCTTCATCCACCTCGGGCGGGCTCAGCACTTGAGCTAGATACTCTCAGATAGCTCGTTGCGGCTAGAAAAGTAGCATTCAAACCATAAACAAGCTTAGTAACCTAACAGGAGCTCTGAAACACGTAGGGCTGACCAAAGTGTTCGTAGACTCACACAATGTGAAATCACCCGCATTTTAGCAACGCTTCGACTGTTTCTTGTCTACGTTATTTTGCATAAGTTTTTTCCCTAGTCAAAGCTTGCTCGTAACGTGTATTGTGTTTGTAAGTATATAAATTATTGTACCTAGTGTGTTGAGAATTAAGGCCAAAGAGGATGTGGTGTCTATCGTTGAATTTGCATGCAAAACTCTGTGTATTGACCTAAGTATTTTAATTTTCTTGCTTTTGTTACCGATTAAGAATAGTTAAGAGGTTTAAGTTGGATTCGCTGTAAATACTTTCTTAAATTAGGGCTTTGTATACAAGCTCTAAAAACTTGTAGGAAATGTTTTTCATGATTAGTGTAGAGTATACTATACCTAATTAAGGTTAGTTTGACAGTTAAGAATCCTACTCTGAAGTAAACAAACTAGATGGTTCGTTTTTTTGTTAAATAACGATGTACATTAAAATGCCTACAAAGAGTAGTTAGAAACAAGTGACCAATGTAAGACAAGACTGTTACTCTTGATTAAGTACAAAATACGATCTTCGTGGTTTTAATGTTAGTTTTAAGTGATTGCACATTTTAATTTGAAACGGTAAAGTTACCTATTAGTCATTAGATAAAAGTGTCAGGCAGTAAAAAATAAACATAAATTATTGTGTGTTATTATGACATAAGTGAATCAAAGTGTATTTATATTGATCGAGAAAAAAATATATTATTTATTTATCCTCCACAGCTTACGTAGTGGTAGTTTATTATGTGAATTAATATAAAATTAGTTATTTTAGTTTAGTTTATTCTTTGTGTAGAATAAAAAGCATAGTGTGTGCTTATGTAATGTACCTTGTAACAAACATAACAATTTAAGTAAACATTTTAGGATTTCTTTTATGTGTGTTGGATGCGTGCGCATTAAAATAAAATTGAATTTTATCTCAGACTTGAATTTTCATTTTAATTTAAATACATACAATGGCCAAAGAAATGCATAATCATATCATTTTATTTAATAACTAGCTGATATCCGCGACTTCGTACGCGTGCGAAACATAATCTGTCATCAGCATACGATGAATCCATGCCTTGATTTACATAAAATATAGCCTATGTTTAAATCTGGAAAGAGCTTCCGAACGGCATAAGTTTCGTTAAAATTGGTCCAGTAGTTAAGGCGCGAACAAACAAACAGACAAACTGGGTTTTCGGAATTAGAATCGTTTATATCTCTGCATATTTAGTTTATCCATATCTTTCATTTTAGATCTTGACTTCTTTACAGTTTTATAATAGTATAGATAGATAGTTTCCTTGACATTATCTAAAATATAATTCCACAGAATACATAGTTTCATGAATCTAGAAATAACCCAACAAACTTACTTTATTCAAGACCTTAAGGTTAACCATTTGACTGCGCAATATATTTTTTAAATAACCCACTTTGCATATTTGGCTATATTCCGCTCCGCCAAGTTGTAACGGTATTATTGAGTACATAGACATGACAAAAACACGTAACTACTAGGCACAATACTTCTTTGTGTAGTAAAAAGTATTTAGCATTCCATAGGTAAGTTTTTTTCATATGCATAACAAATTAATGTAAAACAATGTAGCACAACAAGCGTTGAATATGGCACACGTAGAACAAACCGTCTAAAAATAACGTATTCTATTGTTTCAGCTTCACTTTTGCTATTATTTGTAAAACTGTATTTTTTAAAGAGACAAAGGTGGTTTCTAGTGTTTTAATGTCACCGCTAAGGTTATTTAGTTCTTGTGTAATCAACTTGACGTAGGTATATCATCGTATATTATGATATACGTATAGTATGAATGTATGAATGTGTGTTTGAATTATATTTATTTTAATAATTTGTAATTTTTGTGATGTAAATTTTTTCGTGAGTTTTTTATTGACTATTGCTATATTTTTATTTGATTTGTGTAATTTTTTTTTTTTTTTTTTTGACCTGATTCTTTTATTAATTTTCCTTCTTCTTTAATTAATGTAATAGGTTACCCGTTTAATTAAAGTACAATAATAAATAAATAAATAAAAATAAATAAAATACGATGAGGGACACGAGTTTTGACATTTTTTGAAACGACACATAGCACTTTTATTTTAATAGTTTTCTTGTGTTATTGTGAGTATTGTTGTTTAATTTTGGTGGAATTTTAACCAATAATACTTAGGTCGTAACATAAAGTGTGAGCCATTGGAATAAATGTGTGTAAAGTGATTTTTCTGAATGTGAAAATTCGTTTTAGGTTTTGAAGAGAAAATCCCACCATTTTCTTTTCAAAACAAACGACAGCCGACTTTACAAATGACTTGACTTGACTTATATTATTACCTACAATTATATCACTTGACACTGGCAAAATTGTCTGTCGAAATGACGGACAGAGGCCATTAATGAAGAGAAGAAGAAAATATACGATGACGTAGGTACTTATATATCTATAAAAAAGTTAGAAGTCAAAGAGGATAGATGAGTTCGTGACTTCTTTTGTTTACGATCAATGATCTTCTATAAAAGATCATTGGGTACGATAATTTATTTAGAACTGTTTAACAAACTTAAAAGAATTGCCTGTAAAATTGTCTGTTAGTTGGTAGGTATAATAATGTATAAAAATATATTATAACTAGCCGTCGCCCGCGGCGTTGCTCGCGTTCTACCCTTTAGAGTGTGACGTTTCAAAATTCCTTTCTTAGTGCACCCCTACACTATATAAGGATACTACATTCCAAATTTCATACCTCTAGGACTTATAGTTTAGGCAGTGCGTTGATTCTCTGTCAGCTTCAAAAGAGTTTTATATATATATATATATATTGATTGATGATTGATGATTTTAGACTAAGTAGACAATTGAGATTCAAGCGTAGGTACACTTTTTGACAGCTTTTAACAGGTTACGATTTTTTTTTGATACAAAATTAATGCACATTCAGATCACTTGGATTCTATTCATTTATTTCTTTAGTTTTGAACAAGCATACAAAAAACTAGGTGAATGCTAAACAGCATTCTGATAAATATGTACCTATAGTACTCATTTTAGAAAGTATGTACTTATTTCCTTAGTTGAGTCCGAAAGCAAACATGATCCGATTTTTTCATCATTCTTCGAAGGTCTATGCATTGCACTTTTCACTTTGGCAATATTTTATCAATGTAGGTACCTTTTCAACCCATCGATAGAATGTCCCAATTGTCGCCTGACCCAAATCCAACGGATGTACGAGGACTATGGAGTTTAAAAAAAAACTTAAAAAGAATTCGCCTTAACTCCCAACAGATAGCGGAACAAAAATGATAAGAGACTTTTTTAATATATTTTTACGAGCAGAAAGTAAGGATAAGTTCCAAAATAATAAGTACCTTTTATTTTAAAACTATTTCCTCACACTAAAAGGAAAATAACAAGTTTTAATATTATGATAAATTATCATGATTAAAATTATACAATTAAAGTTATTAATAGGTAGGTACTTATTAAAATACATTGTTTTTATTTGTTTAATGAAAAATATAAATACTTAGATCGGGTTATAAAATAGGTATTTCTGTCCTAGTTTTTGTCAAGTTTAAAGTTTGTAGAGGCATCTGTCTCTACTTTTAGTATAGTTTATGTGACGAGTAGCGCTTTTCAGAGTAAGTTGAACACGGCCTTAGTATACTATAGAACATTTTATTGAGATTTTACATCGAATTATGTGTCTGCAATGTCGACTCCATAGTTTTCTATTCCTATATAAAACCATGAATCGGTGGCTGAATAAAGCGCTTTTTTGCTAAGTTCGTGCCTATGCAGGTGGTTCTGCAGGCTGCACTCAAAAAATCTCCAAAGACCTGTATTTAAAACACGCATTTGAATTGCAAAACCTTTGAATTTGAACATTATGGTTGGATACTTTATGTAACGTGCAAGGTTTTGTATCATTCTTTAAAAATACAACAGTGTAGATACTCAGGTAGATCCAGCTTAAGTTGGTATCTGAAGTTCGATTTTTTAAAATTGTTACTTATTTCTTTTTCAACGGATGTGAAATTTGAAAAAACAGTAGGTGGCATTTATCAAAAAGGTCGGCATTTGAATTCGAAAAGAGTAGTCGGCTCACAATAACTCAAAATGCTGCTATTGACCGCTAATTTGTGATTCTTCACACACACCTCTCCATTATAAAATGTTATATGATTAATGATCGCTTAAAAAATGATGCGTAGTTTGCGATGATGCGAAACGTTTGCAACTTTTTCGAAAATTTATAATTATATATATGTAATGGAAAAGAGTAATTTAAAGACATTACAGCAGAACATTTTGCAACATTCAGGTCATTTTTTTTTATCATTACCTATCGATGTTGGTGAGTGCGGTCCAGAATATGTAATACGTAGTTCCTACGTAAGAAGAAGCGGGACTCCCATTCTACCAAAATCACATACCTACTGAAAATTTCGTTTTGTATGAAACTCAAGTTCAAATTTTGATCTCAGTTTCATACATTGTTCGTTTTTCGAGAGCACGAGTCTAGTTCGAGAGTTTCGCCGCGGGCTGCTTAACTGTACCTATAAGTATTGTTTTTCAAAATCCAATCAATCAAAACCTGTGCCATATGGTTTCCAGTACACTGACCACATAAGGTCTGCAAATATCCTCATATTAAAATAAAATTGCAGTTTTTAACGCAAAGAGGCGGTGCGGAGGCGGCACGCTTCGTAACCTCATACGTTTTAGTTTTTTTTTTCTCAAGTTGCCAGCTGCTGTTTGATGACCACTCATGCTGTCCGGTTTTTTAATTCTAAGGATAAGTGATACCACTATTGGAAACTTTGAAGTACCAGATGGTAAGATTTTATTCGACGAAATATGAGCTTTTAGGATAGTCAACGGAATAAAAATGTCTAGAATTTTAGTCCAGCCAAGTGGAAAGCAAATTTACGTGGAAGCAGGACCGGACGTGTTGACATTAGGGCTATTATGCCTTGCAGTCTACGTATAGACTAAAATTGAAGGAGTATGATGGAGAGTTATCACAATCTTCGATGCTAGAGCTAAATAATTCGATTCTTTAACAATGTGTATTCGTTACGTGCCTATCCATCTAAAATATCTACTAAGCTCAACCGCACATCTGCATTATAAAGTAACTTTTTACGCCAAAATCCGTTTTTTTTTAACTCCTAATCCCCAAAACAAGCGAGAATATTATTAGAACATCCATTTTGGCGCGTTCTAGGAAGAGAATGCGGGAATTAATAACACTATAGAATTTCAAACAGAAAAGTCACTGTGAATTCTTTAGATTTATATTTTATATATTTACTAAGTATGTTACTAAGTAAGCCTAAAAATGCCGTTTGGTTTATTTAAAATTTGGCTAATTAAAAAATACTTACCTATATAAAAAACTTAATTAATTTGGTTAATAATTTTTGCAAATGCAAATATGCAAATGTCTATCCGATAGGCATTTCCACAGCAGGGTTATATTAAAAGCTACAAAGAACGAACTTCACTTGATATCAGTTCGGTTAGATTTTTTTTTTTCTTTTTTTATACGGGTGTGTTGGGTACTCACCTAACTTTTAAATTCGTACTGAGAGTAGGACTACTGCTTGTTTTATCGATACTGTGCCAAAATGCAACACTTGCTTAATCTTCCATCGACACATGCCTCTATTATTTCACGCAGACACGTGTTCCGCGTTAGTTCGATCCGTTTTTTATTTGACGAATACAAATCCTTCCTTCTCCATTGACTAGGTACCTTGTGGTTTTCGTTCAATAACTAATAATTAAAATTGTAGGTATACTTTACTTAATTGGGATAGCTTATCTAAGTATAATAATTCTACTTCCAGGAAAATCTTAACGATTTAGGTAAATTGACGAGTAAAAGTAATAAATTGTAGAGTTTTTTCATTTATACCCCCGGAAGTAGGTACTCACAGAAACCCCTACCTATATTTTAAGTAAACGCTGGTCTATTACCTAATCATAATTTGTATTTTTCAAACACTGAAACTTTCACCGTGTCTCTCTGTATATATACCCATGACGAAAAGCTCGAATCAAACTCGCTTAGTACACGCGTAGAGTCGACTCGACATTCTGTAGATTCTAGTTTCAAATGAGTTTGCAATCGATATAAACACAATGTCGATGGAGTTTGCTCTCCTATCTCGCAATCGACACCTGAGCCAAAGAACTGGAGATTACTGGAACACCACAAGGATTATAGAATTAGAGTTCCACTCAATAAATGCAACAAAACAAAAGTCCCATCATGATAACAGACAGGTGAAAAAGATACTAAATATTTTGTTCCTTTAGTAAAATTAATATTACTCGCTCTTTGCGACCGGTAAGATATCCTAGAGGTATGAAATTTGGAGGGTAGTATCCTTATATAGTGTAGGGGTGCACTAAGAAAGGAATTTTGAAACGTCACACACTAAAGGGTATAGAACGCGAGCAACGCCGCGGGCGACGGCTAGTGTTTTCATAAGTAGGTAATAAGAGAAGTTTTTAATTAACATCAGACTTAGTGTTACTATTACCTAAAATGAATGAAAATAATGAATTGAATGAAATAATGCTCTTATTACTTTTTTTTTTTGAAAAACTAACAAAATGGTAACCTTTGACATCGCAACAAGATCCCTTGGCAAAAGAACAAGACGCAAGCGCGACACCTAAATTAAAAAAAAACGATACGATAAGAATCATGTTTTTTTTCCTGAAACCTTAGATTAATTCTATCTACGTGAATAAAATTCTACATCAGTAGATTAGGTAATCTATTTAATCTTAGAACGGCAATGCAGCCAGTGTCTTGCATGGACACGCTTCCGATTGGTACTGATTTGGCCCAGTGTTGCGCTATCTATAAATTGTTTGCAACGGTTTGTAGATAGCTCAACTGTTTCATATTATGTAGGTATGTATTTTGCAAATATTGTAAATATTGTAAATACTGTATTAGATTATCTTAGAATGGTTAATTTACTATCATAGATGATGAAAACCTGGAAGAGAAGTAAGGAAAAGCGATAGGAATAAATGTCTGTTGTTTTATTTATTTCAAATGTGATGAATACGCGAGCCAGTCCACCCTAGTGGCTCCGGGAGCTTTAATAAATGCACTGATTGGAAATTCAGATGAGACTGCCCGAATTTATGGCCATTCACCCTCTTCGCCATTCCACCCTCTTTACTTTTACCTATCTATGTCTTCAAACCAGTTTATAGGACCCTGTATATTTTAGCAATACCATTTTTATACGAAAAACAACATGGACTTAGTATATACACTTACCAAAATATAAAAAAAAATTGCCATAGATAATAATTATTTTACGTTGAATCCTTGTCAAGCGATGTCGGGATTATTTATTTAAAAGAAAGTTTTTATTGTAAAAAGTAAGGAAAGGAAATGCAAAAACACGAGTACCTGCACTGTCCCTTTACAACCACATGCGCATTCCATTTTTAAGTTATTCCAGTGATTGCCATATTACAAAAATATCTTTCATACAATCTTTGCCAGAGAAAAAAAATCGTTTGTCATAATAGCAGATTCTTTGTCCAATTAAAGCTGGAGAAGGGATCTCAAAAATATGTTCCGAATTTAAATCCTTTTAGCCACGCTTTATAAGCATGCTCCATTTATTTACGTAAAAACTACAGAATAAATACATTATCTCACTATCAGTATAGTAGATCTATTATTATAATACCTACTATAAGTAATTAGGTGAAACAAGGGTACCTACCTTTAGCATTCAATCTCGTACATAAGAACATAAATATAATACCTAAATATAAATAAATATAAATATTCAGGGACACTTAACACAACGCCTTCTAGTCCCAAACTAAGCAAAGCTTGTACGATGGAAACTAGATGGCTGATAGAATACATACATACATTTTTTTTTGTAAATACATACTTATAATACATAGAAACACCCAGACACGAACAAACATCTATGTTTACAACACACAAATGTTTGTTCTCGGTGGGGATCGAACCCACGACCCACAGCACGGAAGGCAGAGCTACTACCGACTGAGCCATGACGCCTGTCAACATAGCATAGGTAAGCCAAAAGTCATATATATCACTAGCCGTCGCCCGCGGCGTTGCTCGCGTTCTACCCTTTAGAGTGTGACGTTTCAAAATTCCTTTCTCAGTGCACCCCTACACTATATAAGGATACTACCCTCCAAATTTCATACCTCTAGGACTTATAGTTTAGGCTGTGCGTTGATTCTCTGTCAGCTTCAAAAGAGTTTTATATATTGATGATGATTGTACGAAGTACTAAGTAGTTACCTCGTCGTATTCTGTGAGCTTTACTAGAAAGAAAGTAAGTACCTACCTACCTACTAGTTACTACAAGAATTTCCAAATATTCAACTGAACTAGTTTTTGTGTAGAACCTTTCCTTTTGATTTGAATACGGTCTTGTAAAACTTTTTTCAAATGGTTTTCTTATAATTTACATTTTATTATTTTAACTCATTGTGACAAACGTGAGCGACATAAAAATTAACCCGTCAATAGCGCTCCGGGTACGAAATGCAAATCTTCGTGTTTGAATATGCAAATATATTACTTTTAGTGCCGACAACAAAAGGCCGGCACCCGACGTCGTGGCCCGTCGTAAAAAGCTTAGAAAACTTACAAAGAAAATGTTCTAAATATTACCGAAGCTAACGGTCCGTTGGGCCGGACGACGGTAAAAAAGGGTTGACCAGTTTTCGACATCAAAAGCACAGTTTTTGCGATCGAAAATCCCTTTAACTTGATTAATGGACAATAGCATTAATTTTTGGACTCTTTTGTTTTTTTAGGCTGAGTAACGAGATGGAATAACGGACTTTTTGAGGGTGGCTTTCATGTTTCCGTCCAAATCCCAACCCAACAGATAGATTATTGCGAAAAAATACAACCGGCAAACAAACAAAATGAAAAGTAACAAAACTTTTTTCTGACCATTTCTTATCGTAAAATTTACAAGGATATTTACAAGGATTTTAGGTATGTACAAATACTAGATGCTACGTTTACAGTTTTTTTTTATAAAAATCGGTAAGCCAGTCTGAGAAATCTACGCGTGCACTACTTGTGTGACTGTGTGCCTTATTATACTTCATTTTCAAACTTCGAGGGTTGCACGCAATACCGGAACCACGTCACTTGACATTTACCCGCCCCAAGATAAAACCACAGAGTATAGAGCACGCACGCGCCATCCAAAAAACGCAAAATCATTTATTTATATCTTTTTAAATGAGCCCCTGCACGGAAGTTGTGGTTTTTGTGCTTTTTACCGCAAAAAACGCAAGTGAATAATATGTGGTTGAATTACGTGTGATCACGTGTGATGACAGATCTAATTATTATTACGATGGGGGACTTTTATCACTTGTATATATTCGGTATTATAAAGATCGTGGTAAATCTGTTTTTTTTTATGATAAAAGTAATGGAACAAGCTGATAGCTCACCTGATGTTAAGTGGTACCTAACTTCTGCCTATAACAATGCATTACCTCACAGAGCAAGTCCAATGAGGACATGCACTGTAAAGCAATGCACTGCGTCCATCACTCTGAGACGTAAAGATCTTGAAGTCTCATGTGCCTGTAATTACACCGGCGCCCTTACCCTTCAAACCGGAATACAGCAATGCGAGCATCACTGCTTGGCGGCACAAATAGGTACAATATAATAATAGGCAGGAATAGGAAATAGGTTCCGTGAATGGACAAGGCCCAAAAACTTCTGAAAATCTGTGAGAGAGGTTCACTAGAGAACCTCATCAGACTATCATGACGAAAATGGCCAAGTAAATCAACGATGCTTGCCACCATAATAAATACATGAGTACCATTTAGATTATTTTTAGATGGTCAAGTTTCGTAGTTCAAGTTCTCGTCCAAAAAAGTTCTATAATTATGTTAAAATTACAAAAAAAAATTAAGTACAGAATAGTGGACGCAAAATAGTAAAGTCGAGGTTAGGATGTAAATTACCTATGTTTGTTTTGTAAGGCCATCCCTACCTAAACTAGACAATAGATAATAATCACCGCGGTCGCCCACGAAGTAACTTTTTTACCATAATGTTTTTTACTTGTTTTAACACCTCTAGCTCATACTTCCGTCAACAATAATCTCATGTTCAACAAAAAAGTCTCTTTTAACTAAATTGGGGGGCAATTTAGATAGGGCGCGACTTAAAAGAGTATGGGGAACTTTTTTACTGTGATTTTTTGCCAAGAAGTGTGTAGAACGTTCAGTGCAAGCGAACAAATGGTATTATACAGGGTGTTACCAGACCACTTCCGAAAACGAAAGGGGGAGCTACAGCACACCAAAACCCAACCAAAAAAAAAACAGTTATCCTGAAAAATAATTATAGCCGGAGAAAACAATGTTTAAAGATTTGTATTTATTTCGCCAGCCCGCAATGTACGCATTCACGTAGGTAAGGTCGAGGCGTAGTACTATTATTTATTCTGTGTCGTAAGTGGCTACTAACGTAGGTAGGTACCTACTATGTTTATTTATACCTAATTGGAATAGTACCTACTTACCTAATTACGCTGTAGCCTCGGTCAAACTAGAAATGGCTCTAACTGAGCTCCTCCTCGTTCATGGCACAGTTGAGCTCGCCTGATTGTTGCCTGATGAACGCGATCCAGGAATAAAGGATCCTCGGCACTTCTCGCATTAAGGTCTGAGAATACTAATCTAATACGGCTTCTCATTTCTTCAGCCGTATCGCACCCATATTCCCTCGCACGAAACATAGTAACTAACACTCACTGTTCTATCTAAAATCTTAACAAAAGTAGGTATCCACCTACTCTAAAAGTAACTCTAAATTAACACATAAATTAATAAAAAAACACACACTCATAAACGAACTAAGTACCTAATTAACTTAAGTAGGTAATTAATGAAATAAAACATAAAAAAACAACTCTTTCACGAAAGGTATGCAATTTGTATGCACCGCGCACAAGTGTCCAGTACGAATATCAAACACGAACTAGGTAAAAATAAATCAAAAATAAGCAAAATGATAGAGAGTAGGTAAATTGCGCCAAAACAGCCCTTTGAAAGATGCCGACAGAGAAAAAATAAGCGCCAGCGCAAGCTCGGTCATCAATCTGTTTTGTGTTCTAAATGAGTAATTTTAAGGTTCAGACTTCTATTTCGCTACATTTTCTTTTGACTAAGTGCCGACCTGCCTATTTGTAGATAGGTACCTACCTACTAATTATTTAATGAAAGTAGGTAAGTAAGTAAACTAAGTAGGTATTAGGTATCTGATGTAATGTTTACGATTATTTATGTTTATGACACAATGATTTAGTGCTCTGTCATCTAAGTCCTTCCCAAAACCAAAGTACCTAAGTACTTTAATAGGTACCTACTTAAGTAATTAATAACGTATAGCGCCTAGTGTTGCCCCTCTGCTCCTCCATCCTCTCTACGCTGCCGTCCCTCCGCGCGGGTAGCTGAACGCCTGGCTCACGCCATTCGCGGGGCGCCCCACTAGTCACAAAACAGTCTCTGAGCGGAACGGTCGCTCGCGCGCGCGCCGGCAAGGTAGCAAAGTTCCGACGATGTATTTCTATGTGCAAAGACGAAAAGTAACAATATCAGTTTTCTATTCCAATTCTTATACATCAACCTATAAACGTAGAGAAAAAAAGGTAGTAGGTACTACTAAAGGTGGTAGGTAAGTACCCTTTATAAGAAGTGGGTTGTTTTTATTATGAAATCATGAAATTATTACAAAGCTACGATTTCGATTCTCTTCGATTGTAAATACTTAGTAAAGTGTTTGCGTATGTGTTTACTCAGATGCACGCTTCATCCAGGTAGAGCCTAAACAACCTATTGGTGCATAAGTTCTTTCCATTATGTACCTGCCTAGATTAGGTACTTGCAATTTGTTTCAACTTTGTGTTTTTGCGGTATCTAAGATTCTGTAGTTTGTAGAAATAAGGCAGGCTGGCTGCCTAGGTAGGCTACCTAAGTAGACGCAGACGCGGGCACTAGGTAGGTATAATACCTACCGTTTGTAGTCGCGCTTATTATTTTCTATGCTTGCGTGACGCGACCGCGCGATAAAGACGGGCGTCTCTTGTCTCGCTCGCACGTCGCGTACTTGAATGACCCGCGGTGAACTCTCAGCTGTTCATGCTGTAGTAGAGTGGGCGTAATCTGCGTGCTGCGTGTATATTGCTGCTTTATTTATTTTATTTGTTTTTTTGCTTTTTTAAATGAGATAATTAGGTAGATATGTCTTATTATGTGGTACTGTGTGTATGTAACTAGAAAAAAAATTAAAAGGAGATAGTCAAGTCAATTTTTTTTTTCGCGATTTTTTTCGCTTAATGTTTTCAGTTTCATGGTCTGATTGGAACCTCCAAGTTTTCGGAAGTGGTCTGGTAACACCCTGTATGTACATAAAAACATGCCATTTTAATTTATCCATATAGGATCTATCCATTTCTTCATCATTTTCTGTTATTTCGTAGCAGTTTTATCAAATACTCTTGACATACTCATTTACATAACATAGCAACATAATTTAGTGGCCAATTTAGCTGTAACAAGCAAGCAGACCAAGTTGTATGAACGAAACCATAGAGTAGGTACGTTACAATATATTTTTGCCCATATCTATACAAAGGGGTCTTAACAGTGTACAAACCGGCACTATTATTTTAATTACCAATCGTTTAATGTGGACTACATTAAACGATTGGCAAAACTGGCCATGATGAACATGTCTAGCATCTGCACAGCGCCACGTGGCAATCGATATTATCACATTATTGCACAATCGAGTTCCATTTTTTTTCAAAACTAACCAATTTCACGACCCATCAAAGTCGGATGTCTTGATTACGAGATGCGTATCAAAATCTGTCTAGCCAGTTTTCTGCGCACGCGCAAATCAAGATGTAACTGATCCCCTATTTATATGCAGCTAGCGAAAATACGTATAATCCCGCAATTTCTTTACGTTTTGCACAAAAGTTGTTCGCCGGTCAGTCAACAGCTCCTAACCTTTTGTGCACCTTTTTCGACTTCGACACACAATAAGGAATAATCTCCAAAAAGTGACCCCAAAGAGTGCTCAGGATTGTGCCGAGATCCATTCATGCGGATGGGACGGCAGCGGTCGCTACGAAAAAACTATAATCGCAAACCTATTTGTTGTAATTTTTATGTGATTTCATATAGGGTGCACCAAAATTATACCAGACCCCGTAATCTGAGTTTTGTTTTCTTGATCGAAACGCATATCGAGAAGTGACTTGCGAGATATTTTGTATGAAAATCAGATAAGCGCCTCTAGCGGGAGATTCGCAAACTATTTCTCCATACAAAAACTGCGAATTACTCGATTCTCGCTTGTCGCAAATCAATATGACAAAACTCAGACTACGGGCTAGTATCAAATTCGTGTGCGTCTGTCTGCAGCTTAGTAGCTTAGTGCTTCAAAAGTAGAAATCCAATTTAAATGTGTTTTTTTTTAAAGCTTCTGGGATGTTTAGTAAAAATCGATGCCGCGGCTTCCAAGCTGGTTATCTCAAAGCATTCATAATTTGACTGGAGCTCACCTCCAGCTCTGATGAAGAGGGTCTAGGAATATTTTCAGCGTAGGAGTATTTTATATTGCTATAGGCATACACGTGTCTGTAGGAGCCACCTAAATATACTTGATATTTTTTTAATGAACCGAATAAACCGGTCAGAAATTAAACTTTTAATTTGCATGGTAAAATAATTATTCGGTCTATGTACTGAAATAAGATAATGTACGTACAGTCAGCAACATAAAGGTTTTTTTTTTTAATACAATATAGGCAAGGCAACCGTTTGACCACAATCTCACCTGATGTTAAGCAATGACGTGAGTTGATGAGCAATTTAAGATTGTCCAACTATTTTTTGGGAGCTTTTAACATTGTTGCGTTACTTTTACAAGAGTTTACGAGGATCTCTATATCCTTACGAGTATACTAATTGTATATGGAACTGGTTAAAATCTCTATAAAAACTTGACTATACTGGAAACTATGAATCAATATATATAAAACTCTTTTGAAGCTGACAGAGAATCAACGCACAGCCTAAAGTATAAGTCCTAGAGGTATGAAATTTGGAGGGTAGTATCCTTATGTAGGGGTGCACTGGAAGAAAGGAATTTTGAAACGTCACACTGTAAAGGGTAGAACGCGAGCAACGCCGCGGGCGACGGCTAGTGTGAAATATATTTGGTTTGATATAGACGATTTAATAATTGTTTCGTTGCATTATTACTTAGCATAATTCACAAGGCTAGCATTCATGGTTTCCAAGATATTCAATCTTTATAGATGACCCGAAATTCTTTGACTGCATTTACTTGAATTTTAAAAACTCAATTCGTTAATCAACTTATGCCGCTGACTGTACCTACCTACTTATTTTTAACGACAGTTTTATCAACTCTATTTTTAGTTTTTTAACGTCACTACTATAAGTACCTACCTACTGTAAGTACCTACCAGTAACTGTAGTTAGCTGATGTTAGCACAAGTGTGCGATAGGTGACGAATTCCGTCCGGCACGTTATAAGCCTATAAAATACCAAGATAGATAGTTATAAGCAAGGTAGGTAGGTGCCTACTTACCTAATATATGTAAGGTTACTTCTCAGACAAATTGATTCAACAGGTTTTTACTCTTTATTTACCTGGAATCTCCCTGTATCCATAAACATACTCGTACCTACTTTTATAGTTTAAAATACATAAAAATCTGATACTTATTAATATACGTACCTATTTTTAATTAATTATTAAATTTTTACATGGTAAATATCCCGTTTCTAGTAAAAACTATACTTACTCGCATAAGTACCGCAAAAAATAATTTTAATATAAATTTTACGGATCACCCTGTATATTAACAATGTGCATGCCGCTTGCCCACTCCAAAGTATCGTTGGAACAGCTTGTCCCGAATAAAGGGATGGACGCATCATGACACACCTGCCCCGCAAAAAGTAAGAACAATATGGAATTAAGGGTAAGATTTTAGTTATGGACTTCAAGTTAGGCTAAATAGTGGTAGGTGTTAGACAAGTATGCATCGAATAAGGTAAGTACATACTTTTAAAGACGATAGTAGGTACTTATGCGTTGAAGTTTTTTCAATATTGGTGCGTAGGTACATCGTCATTTACCTACACGTCTACGCACAAACTTCATTATATTGTAGTTTACTCTACCAATGTAGAGTACAAGTTCGAAACCAAAAGCGTTATAAGCTTGAGTCAGCAAAAACCTGAAAGCTGTAACATTTAATACTAGAAGCCGCAGAAAGCTCCAGAAAATTATCAGAAAATATGAAAACCACCCTACACTCGGCCGGGTCGATACAGCCCGGCGTTTCATCACGTCGATGGGAAAAAAGAGGAAAAAATACATAACTTTTTAGGGGCAGTCTCCACAATCACCCTCCTTGTCCCCACTCTCCCTAGAGGGGGAGAAGAACACACACACGTATAACAAAAAAATATAAAAATATCGGCGCGAGACTAGCGCGTGCTACAATGGTCTTCTATAAAATATCGTATCAAATTTATATAATAGGAAGTTCCTTTGTTGGAGCGAAGGAGCAAAAAACCTATTGATTCGATTCGTGAATGAACACTAGGGATGTTTTGATGGATTTACACAGACTATGTGGCTTGTATTTACTTTAGGTGTCCGTAACGGACGGTAGAGCTCGAAGCTTTCTTTCAATTTACTGTAACTATGTTGTTACTTATATACTACGGCCAAACAAAAGGTGAAGAAAAACATCGTAAAAAAAAAATCCTTGGACGATTCAGCTTTGTATGTTTTTAGCTATAGTGTATTTTGTGAATTTGGCTGACTAGGCTAAGATAATAGGCGTTTGCCAGTTGCTCGTAAAAATAATCGGTATCGGTATCGATGTGTGGAAGCCTTGGACGAATTAATGTGAGAGCGTTTTGTAATAGGTTGGTGACAAATGAGATACTTTTCGAATCTCAACCATTCTATCATTCTCTTCTCTACCATGTACCTACATAATATATCTCTAGTGGGTAGGTATATGAAGAGAATCGATAGAACATACTTTGCTATAGGTAAGGTAGGTACCTATTTATTTATTGCTGAGTGCAACAGCCATACCTACCGGATTTCATTTAGACTCTGGTTGTTGGCATAAAGCTCAAATGCTGGATAGAAGCCAAATAGCGTCTATGATAGAGCTTTGATGTAATGATTCTACTCGGCAATGGGGTGTTGTGAAGAAACCTTTTCACACTGGCTAGACTAGGGAACTGAGGGTAGGTACGTAAACCTCTTGTAAATAAATAATTTGTATTCTGTGCCATATGACTTTAGTATATTGAGCAAAAAGTGAACTTTCAGCCTTGGCAGTTTTATGCATTTTTTTTATTTTTTTATTTATCGTTTTAAAAAACATGTGACTTATTTGTACTATAGCACTAAGGAAACAAGGTTTATAAGTATAATGCTACATGAGTCTTAGCGTCGATATCCTTACCTTAGGTAGGTAATTACTAGATTAGATAGGTAGGATCTAGTAGGATCATTTACCTGTGTCAATCGCGTGTACCCAGCGAGGTATTCCTATATTTGCCACCAGTCGAGTCATAACATAACTGTTAGAGTACCAACAGCAGTGACACTTCAAATTCATATCTACCAACAGCATGATGGCAATAAAAGACAATTAAACGGTCCTCAGCGACCACGCTTCAGCTGATCCTTTCAGTCCGTGTCAGGGGTCCATCCAACGGAAGCAGGCATCACCCGTCATCTAAACTACATTGTAATATTGAAAAAACCAACATCTGGCCATTGTTGGTCGCGGGGGAGTCGTTTACTGCTAAGTCTGCCAACAGGATGATCGATAATTTAAAATAGGCACTATTCTGCGTGCTATCAGTTAGGTTAGAGATAGTTTGTACGCCAGTCACTAGATGATGTTACCAACTGGTTTACCTTAATATGTTTTTTTAGTGATGAAACAAGCAGAATGCCCCCCTAAAGTGGTAACCTCTGCTTAAAACAATGAAATGCCTCACTGAACACTTCCATGAAAGACGTGCCCAGTGAGGCATTTGTAGAGAATATTGGAAATAGGTACTATAAGATCTCAGTCACTACCGCTTTTTAAAAGCTTTTTACTTAGCATACCTACCTACCTACCCTTTATTATCAACCTAGTACGTATAAATAGGTATAGAGAGACTGTAGAAAACGACATCTTATGATAGTACCTACCACTATTAATACTGAATTTATATTTATTCACAAGAAAATTACAGCTAATACAGTTTACTTAATTGGTTCACCCTGTACATTATTTTGGTTGCAAAATAAATAAATAGGTAACAAAACGTCGCCACCGCACGGCGCACGCGTCATTATTCAAGTACGATTGACAGCCACTTCCATCATATTCATGGCTCGCCTTTTCGTGTTTTGTGTCGATGTCGGGTCGCGAGTTCAATAATACGCCTAGTTATTGGTGCTGAGCAACGGTGTGTACAGCGTATATAGGTTTTGATCCGATCCTAAAGGCCAATTAAAGATAAAAGGAACCTGTGCGCGCACCCGCAACTTTCTGCGTAGCTATCTCAATAATTTTCGTAGCGTTGTTCGTAGATGTTTCGGAGACACTCGTAGCCGTAGTGCTACGCGGAGCACCTCTTGGAACGAGGGGGGATACCTAGGCACCTCCCTCCTACGGTCTAAAAATTGCAATCGAACTTTTAAACTTTTGCCCCGGCTTCACCCGCTTGGTTAGTTCGGTTGCTACGACGTTCACGATACATTAGTAGTAGGTACAATTTCTTGAAACATTTTATAAAAACCAAAGTATCAAAATAGTTAGCAGACTACTGCGAATCCATTATGAAATTCTTACAACTTTTTACAATTTTTCCAAGACGTGTGCCGCAGCCGTTGAACAACGGTGGCGAATCGCAATATTCATGAATAATATAAATTCGATATTCTATTCAATACAAACGTCGAATAAAAAGGCAATTTATCATAAACGTCGCTTCCATTCAATGCGATGGTCTTTTAGAACTTTTAAATAAACATCGTTTTTGGAATGGCGTACAAAATGGTGTGTGGCGAATTTAATCTTTTTATTTTTTCTAAAGATGCGTTTTTGGAGGGACAAGGGCAGCTAATGAGCACCTAGCTAGAGGACACCCACGCATCAATGACGCTGCATTTTTATTGTTAAAATAGGGACAATGTTTGCCAAAGTCCTCCTGTATGTGTAGTGTAGGTACGTATGCGTAATGTGTATACCCCAAAGAATATGTAATACGTAGTTCCTACGTAAGAATACCCGACGTCACGGGTCACTCTCGTGGTCTCGTGGCACAGTGTGTTAATAAGTCGTTAATAGTACATTATGGTACTAGTGTGGTACATTGGTGACTACCGCCGAGGTGCCATTGAGACCCGAGCCGTAGGCGAGGGTCTTAAGAGAGCCGAGGTAATCATCAATACACACGTGTATCATACGACGTTTTTCAACACACTTGTGAATAAAATAACTATAATTTCAACAGTGAAAACGAGTTGTGAAAAATGTTTCGCTAAGGCGGGAAAAATTAATCAGTTTTTCTATGCGCGCGCATTGCGATCGGCCACAGACTAAAGGGATGAGGTTTTTTTTTTTATTTTCCGCGCGTAGGGTTTGCGTATATTCTGCCACGTACAAAATGGGGAATATAAAGTTTTCTTTTATTACAGAGAAAACAAAAGTTATATTTGAGTGAAAGTTTTATTTATTAAACACGTACGAGTTAAAATTATCTATTTAAATAAGAAGTTGCATGAAATGAGCAAGCAATAGGAACATTAATTTATTTGCACTTTTTTATGAATAAAAACTTATTTAAGAACAAAGCAACTCAACCACAAAATTAAAACAAAAATTTATAACTCACTAGTGAGTTATAGCAATGAAAAAGTCACAGTTTGATTATGGGTGTCATTATGTGCCTAATTGCAGTGACCATAGAGCCACTTTATGAGCAAGTGTGTTGAAAAATAAATTTATGGTCTTTGATTATTACCCAGGTAAATAAGTATGTATGATGAAGGTACGCAATGGCAGCCCCGAAAAAAATAACATGACAGTGACATTATAACTAATTATGACAGTGACAATGACTGCCAGTGATAGTAAATAATAATTCACTAGATCATAAAAAAAAGAAAAAAATTGTTGTTTCGTTTTGCCGGACGCAGTGACTTTCAAAAAATTATTTCATAAGGTACCAAATAGCAAATCTTTCGATTTTCTAACTATTATCTAGGTAAACATCTCTATTTATTTACATCCGATGTATTATTTTCATTACCAACAAATAGTAGATTATAGTTCCTCCTCTGTTCAATATAACCTTTCGTGCAAAACTAGTAGCAAACGGTAATACAACGTACCCCGTTTCTTTCTTTCGTCTGTTATTCTGTAGTCAGCTGTGTTTACCGAATTAAATTTCTCCACTGGATTCCCCCAATCTCACCTGCTGTCCTGTCAGATTTATAACACTCCATAGCAAAATCGCATTCAAATCATTCGCGTCATTGTGCTCCAAAACATTACCAACAGTGATCAAAACACCTAACCCTCACCAAATCTTACAGTAAAATGGCGACATCAGTGATCAACACATACGCGGACCCATCAATGAGTTGGATGAACGCGCCCCACAGTACTGGAACCTCCATCATGGCTTGTGAATTCAAAGGTGGTGTCGTTATCGGCGCCGACTCCCGTACCACTACTGGAGCTTACATCGCTAACAGAGTCACGGACAAGTTGACTCGAATTACAGACCATATCTACTGCTGTCGGTCAGGCTCCGCCGCTGACACACAGGCCATCGCTGATATTGTGACCTACCATCTAAGTAAGTCTGCTATAATAAGCTTTCTAATGAAGCGACTTAAACACATTTAGAGTATTATGATCTAGGGCACTATGTCACACATTCTGTATTATACTTTAGTTGCTTCTTGTTTCCAGATTTCCACAAGATGGAGCTTGGAGAGCCTCCAATGGTAGAAACAGCTGCCTCCATATTCCGTGAGCTATGCTACAACTACCGTGATTCATTGGTTGCTGGTATTTTAGTTGCCGGTTGGGATAAGAAGAAAGGAGGTACCTAATATTTTTACTTACTTTAAAATTATAGGAAAGGAATTGCTAATATATTGAATCAGTGGTCATGTTACTTACCACACTGCTTACCAGCTTGCCCCACAAGTAGGGTTTACTCAACAAGGAAGTTATTGTAGTTGGCAGTAACCTACAGTTAGCAGTAACTATACAAATGCATAATAGAGGTTTTTGACTCACAGGCCAAATCTATTCTGTCCCGATTGGAGGAATGGTGCAGCGACAAGCTGTTTCAATTGGAGGCTCCGGATCAAGCTATGTCTATGGTTACGTTGATGCCAACTTCAAGCCCAACATGACCAAGGAACAAGCCATGACGTTTGTAACCAACACCCTGACACTGGCTATTCTCCGAGATGGCTCTTCTGGTGGTGTGGTCCGACTAGGAGTTATTACCGAGAAGGGTGTTGAGAGATCTGTGATCTTGGGAGATCAGCTGCCTAAATTCTATGAAGGTTGATGTAATTTATAAGAATGATTATGATAAAGCATTTTAATTTGTAAACTTGTTTTTGATTCATTACTACTACACCTCTTTATCTACTAAACTGCCTATAATAGCCCTAGCACAAACATTGTAGAAGCATTAAACATATAAGTAACTTTGTTTATTGTGTACATTTTACATTTAAACTTAAATGAACATTGAATTTACACTAATATTTACATGGACTATGTAACACTTTGCAGTCAACATTTTTACAGTCGAGCAAGCCAAGCTAGAAAACGTGCTATGTATGCAAAAACTCCATAAATTATTATTACATTGGAAACAATTAAATATTCCCTACTAGCTTCCGCCCGCGCCTTCGTTCGCGTCCCATTGGATCCCGGTAATTTTCCGGGATAAAAAGTATCCTATGTTACTTCTAATACCTCCAAGAATATGTGTACAAATTTCATGATGATCGGTTATGTAGAATTCGCGTGAACGCGTAACAAACAAACATACATTCACATTATAATATTAGTAGGAATGAAGAGATGTTATACTTTATCAAAGACTACTTTTTTACTAATGAGGAAAGGAATACCAGCCGAGGTGAATGTGTAACTTTACATGCTAATTTACAAGTTACGCCAGTAAATAGTTTGTTAATTTGAAATATTACTTGAATAAACTTTACATTTAAATGTCTGGTGTATGTTGTGATTTAAACTTCTTGCATTTACTGAGTTTTCGTTTCCGCGCGGGCACACGCACACATGGCAACAAAACGCGCGCTCTCTTCATTTGCCTCACTGCAGTGTTCCCTTTGCACTTAGCGAGGCTAACTTCAGACTGTTCGACTTCACGCGACTCCGCGTGAAGAGCCTCGGGTTATGTGATAACGCCGAGCTCCTCCATGGTGTCGAGATCTCGCATCAGCAGCTGAACAGTTTGCTTTATGTGTGGGTAGTGCTCTGCGGTTTCGTAGTGCTCGCCGAACGATGGGTCTTGAGATTCCAGTTCTATAAATAAAAGAATGATTAAATATAGGTAGGTACTCATTACAAAACTTCCGTCTTTCTTGAACGAAATTGCAGAAAAATCGAGCGGAAATTCGACTGACTGTCTCACGGGCTTACGACCGGTCATACGTTTGATACCAATATGCGCTAGTAAGTATGGATCCTAAAGAATGTTTACCATGCCTGGGAACAAGCTCGAAAAAATTACAATCGTCGCGTTACGTAAACGCAACGTAACGAATCAGTTACACTGCGCGGTGAAACTGAAAGTTTTCTCCTACAATGGACGCAGACCTTTAGCAGACGTCCGTGACACGCCTCGTTCTCGTTGGTTACTTTACTACATGTGGTTACGGTTACCTGCGACTTGCGCCTCGATGGAATCAAGCCGTGAGTCGAGGAGCACCTGGCAGCGTTGAATGTGATTGAGTAGACGCTCGAGACACACCTCGTTTTCGATGGCCGCTTCGGGCTGCGGTGCGACTGACTGACCTTGCCATTCCGCTGCTGCTTCTTTATACAAAACAAAAGTAATTACCTATTCACTTTATCAAAGTATAACCATCAGAAGTAAACCACTAAAACTATACTAAAAAAACATACCTTGAACGCTTTTAGCGAGGCGCTCGAGCTCCGATGTGCTAATAGGAAGGTCGAGGGACGCTGCGCTCGGACTGGACAGAAGGCCGCTTAGTAGCGCTTGTGAGCCTAACTGTGCGTCGCGTTGAGAGAATCTGGAATAATGTCATAACAATTTAAAACAAGAGTGTTGGACGCAGTGTACGCTTCTCAGGGCACACCCTCTCTGTGAGGCCATGCTTTGTTATAGGAAGAGGTAACTGTTTAACATCAGGTGGACCATCAGTTTGTTCTATTACTAGTTTTTTAAGGTCGATTTTCCATGTTTTTAGGAGTAAAAACAAGTAAAATCGACCTTTAAAAACTCCATAGATCCTCTTCATCATATACTGGCTCAATAGAATCTGGAGAATGATTGTTAGATCCAAACATTTTGAGATTGCAATTACATTGTTAATATTTTCGTTGAATTTCTGTCATGTCTCTGTATAAATAAACGATTTCGTAGTGTTACAACGATTCTTACCAATCAACCCAGAAAAACCAGTTGTTTTCCAAAAAAAACCCAATTTAATTCGGAGCCCTTACCGATCACTATCTGGATCATCCTCGGAGCCAGTCCTCATCTCCAGGAGGTGTGGGTCGTCTGGTTTCATCGGCAGGTTTTCCTTGTCCATGCCGTTGATCATTATGCTGAGATCCGAGTAGTCAGAGTTCAGCTTGTAAGGAATGTCTGCCTGCTCCCAATCTTTCGCCCAGAGGTAGAGTTTCGGGTGGTCTTTTTTGCTGTGGAATAGAATGATTAACCTCAGGAATAGCCTTCTATTATGGTTTAGCTCAAACTAAACATCTCCAAAACAAGAAAAAGCTCAAAATAAGTAGAACGCATAAAGTAGAGCGCACGCGGCGACAAGCCATTCATAGTAATGTGCGAGTCGCCTGCCATATTCACCCGCTCGGTTCGTCCGGAGCCACTGTTATGTGAATCCGTAGGTCGGGAGAGCTCTAGGTGTAAAATCGCCAAACATAAAATTGTATTGAAAAACTAGCTGATACCCGCGATTTCGTACGCGTGCAAAACTTTCCACCAAAATATCTGTCACCAGCATACGATGAACCTCATAGCAAATGGCTGCTTTTGGTTTAGAAAGTTCAAGCTGTATTTAAGGATCCACGTCTTTAATTTCAATAAAATATAGCCTATGTTTTAATCCGGAAAGAGGGTTTCTGAATGGTATAAGTTTCATTGAAATTGGTTCAGTTGTTAAAGCGTTATCCACGTACAAACAAACAGACAAACTTGATTTTTGGAATAAGTTCGTTTAGTTTTAGTAGATCTGCATATTTTGTTTGTCCATATCTTATATTTTAGTTTTTGCGTCAGCGGTGTCATGACATCATGACGCTACGTTGAAGCCGCGTACCGCTTTTCGAAACTACTAGTCTGTAGGTATTTATAGGGCCGTAATTGTGCACTCACGTGATGATGTAGTTCTTGAGCCGGAGCGCGTGCAATGAGTCCTGCGCACGAAGCAGGTTGCCAGACAGTTCGTGCGAGCGGCGCAGAGCTTCGTCGGGCCGCGCGCCTGCGAGAAGCCCTTCATACATGCGGTCCTGATCGTGCACGAACCGACGCGACCGGCGACCGCGACGCGGGTTCACGCAGATGCTGCACGTGTACTTCTCTGGCACCTGGGGACACCAAAACATGTCACAATCATATCGTAACGGTTTACATAACAGCGGCGGCGATAAGCATTTAGGATTGGACAAAAGATTTCCCGCGCAGAAGACGCGCGAAACAAATGTCCCGAGTTCGACCCCACAGTGTTATTTGATGATCTGATTATGAACTATTCATCCCGACATGAGCTCAACTGTAACTGCCTATTACTACAATAATGTCCGAATTATTCCATTGCTCCCAAAAAAATCTAGCGTATGCAAGAACGACATTCATTTATAAAATTTTGTTCAGATTCCGTAAACAGTAAAAAAAAAGTCTCATATTATTAATCTATTATTCCCTTGGATTGGTTTTGACGTTGTAAGACACAAAATAATCTGTACCTCCGACTCCTTATGTATGTTATGGCAGAGTGCATGCTGCCAGCACAGACAAAGCTCGCATTGCACCATCAGTCCGTCTTCTTCGCGGAAGCCGCAGTGGCAATTGATGATCTCCTCGCGTTTCATGTGCACTATTTTTATTCGCTCGCCAGCTGCAACACATTTTACAATTACAAGTGCTGAAAGGTGCAATGCACTCGTCGGATCCAGGCAATCGTGAAGCCGTTTGGGATGCGCGAAGACAATTTAGCTCGAGAAAACTCCATTGCGCATCGAAACAGTTATATTCACATTTGCCTAGATTCACTGATCGTATTGTTCTTTGGTGATACACCAGTTGAATTATTATTGTGAAGAAAAGTTATAAAGAGCTTAGTAAACAGAGATATGTAGAGATTTATTTAAGCATAAGTGGGCAAATACTTACAATCTGTAAAAGTATACAACGGAGGATCGAGCTGATCATCCATTCCATCTGAAGAAATCAACATTCCCGTCTTCGGGTCAATAATCTTCGAGTCATCCGGCGTGCCAGAGCGCGGGAAACTAGACCTTGTGTCCAACTCATCAGAGTTCATAGCGAACCACTCCTCGTCCTCACTGACAGTCTTAGCGAAAGTCGCAAAGGACTTCTGTTTCTTCTCCCCCTTCTTCTTCTTCTCCTCCAGTGGTTTGGTTACAGTGTGAGTAGAGATAGCGGTTTCAAAGTCCAAAACATCTGAGGGAGGTTCAGCCGATTCAGCGTCTTCGAAGTCGTCATCTGACGCAAAGTCTGGCGGAGGTTGCTCGGGGTCAGACCTTTTCATTGGCAGTAAGACGCGAGGACGTTTGACGGGCTTGGTGACGAGCATGTTTCGCAGTTTCGGGGAATCCTGGCTGCGTGGTACTTTGGGCGGTTCGTCCTTGGTCGGAGTGGTATGCGAGACATCGACTATCATATCTTGATCTTGCGGGTACAAATTTTCGTACGTAGGTTCCTCTCGTTTTTGTGGACGGTGTACTTTGACCTTGAGTCCCCTGTCCATTCGGTTCAGTTCGGCTAACGTCGGCTTTGATCGAGCGGCCGCTAAGTCTAGAACTTTGGGGGTAGCTCCCATCATCTTGCATAGTTCCCTGTGGTAATGCTTGATGTGCATTTGTAGAAGTGTATTGTTACGGAAATTTTTGAAGCAACCTTCAGCTGGACAGCGGAGAAGGTCCTCGATTACTTGAACCTTTAGCGAGCCGACCCATACTGTAAAATATAATCATTTTTAGCATGCTACCATCAGGCTCCATATTATGAAGTGTGCGTGCACTCTCCTAAACATTCTAATCATAATGAATTTGCATGAAACTCACCATATCCTTCTTCGAGAGCAGGCAACAAAGTTTGTTGAGGTACATTTGCAGCCGACATCTCTCCTTCCCCTTCGATCAGTTGCGAATTATACTGAAAATCAATGTACATAACGGAATCACAGCTGTCTTTGGTTTAAGATTACAAATGATAAACAAAGCTATTTTATACTTACAGTGTGCATTCTCCGCTGCAACTTAAGCTTGATAGGTCGCTTCTTAACCTTGTCCTTCAACTTTAGTCCCACCGATCTTCTGTTAAGGCTCAAATTCTTTCGTTTCACCAACGGCGAGAGAGAACTGTTGCTATCAGCTGGTAGAATAGTTGCAGGTGCTTCAGCGACGCCGTCGGGCGTGCTGGAGATCCAGCCTAACTTGCGAGAAAGCTTCAAATGCACGCCAAAGTCCATGAGGCAATGCTCGTAATCCTTTACAGACTCATCTGCAGTTTCCAGAAAATTCCGCATGTCCAGTTTGGTGTGGAAGCGGCGGTTTGTTGGGCTGGAAGTTAACAAAGTTGCCAGGATTTGAAAGGTTATTTGAACGTGCAAATGACTAGTGACAACTCTCTTCTTGAGACACCTCAATGTTTTTAAGTAGGTAAAATATTTATCGATGTTTCATTTGTATTTTTAATTGTTTCTTGACATTTCAGCAAAGTTGTGTACGCCATTATCGACGGTTTAGAGAAAATTACGTTCAAAACTGGGCTGGGCTTCCACAGCTCTAATCTAGAGACAGTCTAAAACGGACCTAGGTCTCTGTGGCTACAGGAGCAATGTACAAAATTGTATAGGTCGTTGAAATATAGCTCTTTAGATAGAATTAGTATGACATAGGTCATCTGGTATGCATTATACCTTATTAGAACTACGTCCCATTTGCCGGCGGAATGGCCGACGCTCCGACGCACCATATGCTTGCTCCATCCTGGTGGCAGCCGTCTGTCTACCACCTGCAATGTCAAACAATAACTGAACAAGCATGCTCAATGCATTTTATTTTATTTTAGCTCTTTATTAAGATTGTAAGTATCTCACATTATGTAACCTTATACATATTGTAGATTTGGTAGCCAAACTTTTTTCCTAAAACGCACTGTTTTCGAGATACGCGAAAATACCAAGTAATAAAAGTGGGAATTTTAGGTTCCCCTCCCACTCCGATTCACTTCCTAGACGTCATGACTTTTAGTATAATAACAAAGTGCGAAATTCTGCAAGTGGTTACTCTAGAGTCTAGAGTAACCACTTGCAGAATTCTAGAGTGTTGCTGATACCTCGACACTGCGGCGGGGTAATGCCGGCTTGCCGCTGCCATCGGGTTTGGCGTCGGCTTCGATCTCGCTGACCTTCCCGGCGGGCTGGCCGTTGATCCAGCGACATGCCCACTCGTTCGGCAATAGACAGCTTTCAGGGAGGGGTATGCCTTCTGTAGCCTATAAAATACACCACATTGTTTCTTCAAAACCTTATTTAGTACCGTATATAGTGTAATGTAAGCTCTGTTTGCAACTTTCCTTCAGTTTTAATAATGTTAGCTACTACTTGAAGCTGTCTGTTCCTCGTGTACTTTTAGTTTTCTGGAGTTGTATCCTAAAACACGGTATGAAATCCTAGGCTGGTTTATTATGATTAAATAATAGTTTAGAGAATACAAATTGTTGTTGGAAATGGTATATTGAAGTTTATGTTTGAGCACTGGTGTTGAGTAGTGCCAATGTTTGAATTCGGTCGAGCAATGGATTTATTCGAAAAACTGTGTGCGAGTGAACTTCCAAACGGAGACAGAAAACATGATGAAACCAGTTACCTACTGGTAGCAGCGTGTGTTGCAACGTGTCATGATTGGAACACCTTTTACATAAGTGTGCCCAAGGAATATTTGGAATAGACCTTACCTAGACTGCATCAATCATCCCGGGGAAATCGAATGTCTACCCTCGTGCTTAGAGTTTACAGTGAGTGAGTGAGTGCTGTTTAAGTTTTACTACCAATTGGCGGTCCCAATTATCGTTATGTTCTAAGGCTGCGTGTGAATCCACCACTGATGGGCGAGCCATATAAGCGGTGAGCGGATAATACCAACCAATACTATTATTTTATTTGTCATGTGAAGTGATACTGTTAGTGGAATTTCAGCTTAAACATGAAATGTGTCTTCCAACCTTATTTTATCTCTGCTGTTAGGTACATACATACTACAATAATCTACAAAGAACTAGACATACCTGTTTCTCTCGTTCTATCTCCTGCATCATCGCTTTCATTCGGTGTTTCATAGCGTTGAGTTCGTTCTTGACTTGGTCGACTTCCGCCCATCTTAGGTGAATAAGCTTCTTTTTTTCTTTTTTCATCTTCTTTTTAAGCTTTTCGAAATCTTTGATCCGTAGCTTTTTAGGTTTCTTTGATACAGATGATTCTGGTAGATCGTCATCCAGCGGCGCGTCTATATCAACGAGAATAGGTTGCGAATCTATGTCCAGTCTTGGTGACTCATTTCCCATTTCGATATCAGATTTCGTAGAGTCATCATCCATCGCAATTTTTTCGAAATCAACTTCAACTTCAGTGTCAATTAAGCTCGGTGATGGAACATCTGCATCTGCTACTAAAACTTCAATATCAGTGGTTGATGTTTCGATATCTAGCTCGGTGGGATCAGCAACAGGTATTGTTGCAATTTCGGGTGTTGGTGAGTCCACATCTTGTTTTGATGTTAGTAGAACTGGCTGCGATGTATCGCTATCAGGTGTCTGTGTATCGATAACCGGTTCCGGTGAGTCTATATCTGATTTTATATCGAGTTTGGGTGAATCGATGCGAACCGCGTTTGGTGAATTCTTCTTCTCAACTTCTTCTTTCAAACCACTTTCCAATTTACTTATTACTTCTTTCATTTTGTCCATCACTTCTTCGTGCATTATTTGATCCGGCTTATCAAATCTTTCTAGTTTATCTTCTTCGTCAACCTAGATTTTTAATAATTTTATAAAGTTTAATAACTAATCATGTCTACAAGGAGATAAAACAAGGAAAGAATTTCGATTTCACAAGAAACAATTTTGAACAAAAGTTATGAGACAATTTCGGAAGAGTCATTAAGTTAGTCTATTGCCGAATCTAGGAAAATACAGTTAAATCTGAGAACAATCAACAAAATTATACTTGCAATCAATGAATAAACTCTACAAACATTAACTAGCTCTAAACATATCTAAATACTTTTAGCTCAATACCGTACCTTCTACTCATCTGCTTTTCTACACAGGTAATGTTATTACTAAGTTTTACGTACCGGATCTAAATCAGATTTGGAATCAGTTGATTCTTCTAGCTGATGCAAGCCATCGAAATCGTTGACCTCCATTGAATCTGTGGAATCTTGCTTCTCTTGTTTTATTTCAATGTTTGTGTTATCAGCGGAATTGCTTGCAACGGAACCGATTATTGCCGCCACTGCTTCTGTGAAATTCGTGTTTCTTTATGGAATAATGCTTACGACCCAAATTCAATGTAACATAGCTAAAGAATATCTATTTTTTTATCAGATATCAAATATTTAAAAGCACTTAAAATTTAAAAGCGCATTTAAAATTTACAGTAAACAGTCGCTACGTCAAACGTCTCACAAACCTGGTATTTCCAACTTTTCAGTTTTAACTTCAACCATTTTCTGTTGTACTGTTTTCTTAACAACTTTCTTTTCCTTGGGCGTTTTGTTCTCAACTTTGACTTTCAGCTTCTTTTGTCCAATATTAAAAATCTCCTTTATGTTGAGTTTGCGTTTTTTCTCGCGACGTTCGCTTTTCGACCCTAAGTAATCCCTAGTAGGGTCGAAAAGGTGAGTGTGGAATGTAGGGATGGGCGATGGGGATCCGGGACTAAGTCCTTCTTGAAAGCTAGGCGAGGGAGCACCACTGGTCGATGGCAAAGTTGTATCGATAGTGAGAACGTCTCGGGTATCCTTAAGCTTGCTCAGGCGAGATATAGGGCAGGACCAGCGATAACCGTCGTCGAATATCACTTGAAAATTGCCTGAAAGAAGATTTTTGATATAATGCGGAAAAAATAAAAGTACAATTGACAATGCAAGCCTGGTCGACCGGTCCATACTTAAGCCTTATTTTGAGAAACAGTATTAAGGAGTTACCCTTACAAAGGCACGATGTAAATGGTATAATCGGTAACCGACAAAGTTCCTGAATAAATTAAAAAATAAGGCTGATCGAGTCATTATGGTATTCATTTTGCTTAAAAGTACCTACACCATTTATTTTTAGTTATTACTAGATTCCGCCTGCGACTTCGTCTGCGCCTATGTGTTAATCCAGGTTACAACCTATGTATATTCCAAGTTTCATCCACTTCGGACCAGTAGTTGCAGCGTGATTGAAACACAAACTTTGACATTTATATTTGTGGGATAAATACTGTTGGCAAACAACTGATTGAAATCAATGTACTTACCATCGTGCAAATCCTTATCAATGGTAGCAACAAATCTTCTATTATCCCTCCATCGAGCCAGGCACCTCTCTCCGACTACAAACACTTTATTTTTTACCTCTGTCTTTATATCTTTGGGTTCCTCTTTTATTTCCTTCAGAAGCTTTATTAGTTCTGTTGGTTTTTCTTCAGGTTTTGGAGTTTTGGTTCCGGTGAATGGACGAAGTCTTGGACTGCTTACACTGATCCATTCATCGGGTCTGAAACATAAACAATGATAATCATAATTAAAAACTATCACAATAGGATTATAAATCATACTCGTAGATTCACATTGTGTAGGCGCTAAATGCTATTTTTGGACATGCCTTAGACTAATAAAATTCCTTTAACTCTATCCTTGTACAAAATCTAATCTTAAACAAAGTAGACTATAAGTCTATAAATCTATCCTTAAACAAAGTAGACGTGTGGCTAAAAAAATGGAAAATTAAACCTAGCATAACTAAATCTACGCAGGTAACGTACACACTCAGAAAAGGCGAGTGTCCACCCATATACATGGAAAATAAACCGCTTCCAAGCCAAAATACTGTAAAATACCTGGGCCTACACCTCAATAGAAGACTAACTTGGTCTAACCATGTCAAAGCAAAAAAAACTGAAGCCACTATACAGTACAAGGGGCTATCCTGGCTACTGGGCCGCCAATCTCAGTTATCCTTAAGCAACAAACTACTTGTCTACAAGGCAATCATAAAACCCATCTGGACCTATGGAATCGAATTATGGGGCTCAGCTAGCAATTCTAACGTGGAAATTCTCCAAAGATTTCAAAATATTGCTCTAAGAACAATCTCAAGCGCACACTGGTTTGTAAGAAATACTGAAATACATGAACACCTGGAAATGCCAACTGTTAAGGAGGAAGTTGCCAGATACAACATGAAATACAAAGAGAGACTCGAACATCACAAAAATGAACTGGCTAGAAACCTTCTCAACACACAAGACAATGTAAAACGCCTCAAGAGATGGCAAATACTGGACCTGGACCAGAGAACGTAGACGGTTCTTAACACCAAATGGTGTCGCTCGCTGGAGCCTCACCAGAACATCCAACATCAAGAACGAATCTGATTATGGCTAAGTAGCCGATTGCAGATTAATTAGAGAAAAAAAAAAAAAAAAAAAAAAAAAAAAAAAACTCTATCCTTGTAAGTGGGTACTTACATGGATAGAGTTAAAGGAATTTTATAACCAAATAGGTACCTACTAACCAATACATATTTCTAAGGAAGGAGCAAGGAGAGTCAAAAACTAAAAGGTACCTAAATTTATTGTTTACATAGCTACCTTTGCTCCAGAATCCCTCGACGACGAGATTTGAAACGAGTTTCATAGGAATAAGACATGGTGAAGAAATAAAATATCGAATTCCAAAACTACACGGCCACGAAATACAAAAATCGACCGCCAATTTGAATTGAGAACTATGTCATTTTGACAGAGCGCTTCAATTTATTATTTTTAAATTACGAAATAAGTTATGGAAGTAAGGTTTTATTCAGATAAGGAGGCTAATGAAATGAACTATTTCCCTGATGCAAATGAAATAAAATTGTTTTTTAGCATCTACCTCGTTACCAGGGAGCTAAACCAGTGAACCATAACAAGAGGGGTGCTATACGCGATTAGGGGAAAGCCAAACAAATGAGATAACTGAAATAATCTGCTAGATAATAGGTAAGTAACATAGGTACCTACTTATTTATAATATATCAGGCCTTTGCATCCAATTTACAGCGCCAAGGGCCACTTTATACTAGGGCATGCATTAACGGTACCGCACTTAATACCTACCCATTCCCCTATGAACGGGACGCTGCAGTCCCTTTCATAGGTGAATGCGTATAGCGAACGCCGAATAATTGTAATCACGCGGAATTTTAAATAATCCGCGGTCCAAATTTTGACGCCTGGTGGACGCTTTTGGCCATTTTGACCACAGGTGGTCGGGAACCACTGTTTTAGATGGAAGAGGCTTGCCCCGCAACTCACCTCTCGACCTAGTCGGCCTTATTCACAGAAAGACTAGTTTAATATGTGAGGAGCTGAGCGAGCCGTGGGTTTCTTCATGATGTTTTCCTTCATTGATTGAGAGCACATAAGTACTTACTTACATAATCATGTTTGAATATTTTAGTGGCTTAATTTTTTTTAAAGTTTTTTCCTACCTCTACCTAACGTGCCTACTCAGATTACCAATCTCAAAAAAACACGGTGTTTAGTCAACCGAATAAGACTTTGCGCTTACAGTTCTATTATTGTGAAAAGTACTAACTTTTTCAAACAGGTGTCATAGTGCACAAGCACTTCCATTTCATCAAAGTCCACTTCAGCAATCTCAGCGCCATACCACTCCTCACTGAAATCTTTAGCTTCTACTTTGGAGCCCACCGAGAGAGGCATACTGCTGTTACCTGCAACAGTTTAAGATAAGTAAGCCACCATTGAATGATACATAAAAAGAATACAGCAAGATGCATCAACCAACATCTACGTGAAGATGTAAGCAAGCAAGCTCGTAGCAGTAAGTGGCCAACTCTGGTGATGGAGTTTTTAGGCCACCTTAAGGCCTCCGTCAACCTCCGACTGCTACAGCCGGGACAGTTTAACATGCCCTCCGAAGCACAAAAGCGCTCAGATGTAAATGCCACAAACGGTCACCCATCGAAATAGTAACCGCGCAGAATGTCGCTTAACTTAGATAATCGGTGAAGATTGAATAAGCCAGCTGAACCACGAGCACATGAAGATTTAATAAATGAGATCGCTTGATAAAATAAATAAGAATTGGTAAAATTTACCAGGATTGATGGCTTGTTTAGGTATTGCATTCAGAGTGTTACTTTTCATGACATTTGCTTCAGTTTCACTCAAAATCATTTCCATGACACTTGATGCCACTGCCATAGTCTCATCATCAACATTTTGAGCAGGTTTCTCCACACTACCTGCAGGTTCTTCTACATTTTCAAAAAGCAGTTCAAGATTTTCAAGATTTGTTTTCAAATTACCAATTTCTGCTTTTGCCTCAAATTGTTTTTCAACACTATTACTCCTAGAGTCTTGGACATTATTATCTGCATTATACTGTATATCTTTCTCTTGAGCTTCAATGAATTTCTTTATGTTATCTACGTTTTCCACCTCAGAACCTTTACTATTTCCTGAAGTATTGGCATCAGTTCCAGCATTATTTGGTGTTCCTAGTCCCTCATAATGTATAACTTCATCTGCTGGATCTGCCTCATTTTCTGAAGTCTGTTGTGCTTCCATATTTATAGTTTCAACCTCCCATGGAAAAATAGAAGGTACAGACACTGAAAATTTGTGTTAGTTCAGGAATAATTAGGAATATTATTTTGTGTTCAACATACATATTTATAAGTTAAAAAGTATAACGAAAAATTTAAATAGATATTAACGTTATTGAAAAAAGATGGGATGGAAAATATCAGCATCAATCTCTCTAACACAGTGTTTCTTAACCTGTGGTCGGATGCGCCGTCTTATCTATGAACATTTGAATTCATAAATAAATGCCAGTAAGTCTCATCAACCGAAATATTACTAATTTAGTCGCAAAAAAGCATCACCAACCTTCACATTATTACAGTATTTTTAATTTTTATAAAAAAAAAAATTTTCAATATATAAGTAATGTAGGTAAGTAATCTACCTACCTACTAAAATAAATTGTTCTAAAACTTCTGTGTTTTTTTATTAAGGGGTCCTTGAAAGTGCTTGATCTTCTAGGGGTCCGTAGACTGCAAAAGGATAATACATCGACACGACAGGAGAGAAAAACTCACCCAGTACATAGGTAGGTACTACCTATTCAAAATTTACACAATTAGGTATTTTGATCCTGAATGTGTACTGCGCACTTGGTGGGATTGGCTTGGGGCACCCCAGGCCATCTACCGATTTCTTAACCAATAAATAATGTACACACTAACTAATACTGCGAAATTGGTGACTGGTTGGACTGGACTCTGCTTTGCTTTTTGCTAGTTCACAGTTTAGTACAGTTTCGCAGTTGTTTGAAGGATCGTTATGGATATGGAAGAAACACAGAACACTATGAAAGAAATTATAGGTGTTTAATATTTCTTTCAACTAATGAAAAAACGAATAAAAAAAAATAACAATAACATTCGTTAAAAAAAATGGCGGTGTTCGAATATTTTTAATAACACATGTTATTTCACTTCAACACAAGGTGAACGTATGTAGGTAATATTTTTATTATTCACCTTCTTTACTGCATTGAAATTTGAACCTACGCTTGCTAGATATAATGAATAATTTTATAACTCACCACGAAAATTATTCTTTCATTTTAATGCATTGAAATTTGAACCTACGCTTCCTAGATATAATGAGTAATTTTCATATTTTCATTAGAGTGACCGGCCTGAAGGTATTCTTTCATTTTAATGCATTGAAATTTGAACCTACGCTTCCTAGATATAATGAGTAATTTTCATATTTTCATTAGAGTGACCGGCCTGAAGGTAGTGCTATGTGCCGGGAAGCGGCCGTTTAATTTCATTTCCGGCTTTATCTGCATTTTTGACTGTGTACTCTATTATCTATGAGATAAAGCTCAATATAGAATGAACCACTACTTACGATAATTAAGTCGTTTAGTGTATATTTAACAACATTGATCTGCATTCAATTGTATGCTTTAAGTTGGTTAAAATAAAACACAATATAATTTTTATCCAAGGATCATGAATACAATTGTTATTTTTGGCAAATTGAATGAATGACAATGATTGAATGAATGAGACCTAAGAGACGAAAATTTATTTAGACTTGCGATTTGCATTTTTGCGCCATCGTTAGATGGAAGAAAGTGTTTGTTTCGAAGTCGTATTATGTGAAAAATGCCGAGAATAAGTTCGGATATATGGAACCATTTCGATCAATGTGCGCGCCGATGCGCCGGTACATTAGAATAGAATAGAATAGAATAATTTTTGGCAATAAAAATTATTCTATTCTATTCTATTCTAATGTACAGGCGCGGCGGCGGTGGCGTCGCAAACTTGGCTACCTGCAAATACTGCAAGAAAAAGTTTTTATTTTATTGAAATATGAAAAGTAAACCTGTGTAGGATGCCCTTATATTTCTTATCTGTGGACCGTTCGTGTGAACGGTGAATGTTTTTGTCTATGAAAAATTGTCTGTGCTCGCTCTCTGCTAATATCAATCATTCACTCATGCGTATAAATAAATTTATCTAAGCGAGTTTATCGAATATTTATTCAAATAAAATTAATCATTAAAAATAACGATATATTTTTTTATCGTTATAACATTAACTAATAACAAAAATTAACCGATTTTGACACCTCTAAAAGAAATAAATAGCGTAATTAGCGAGGCGAGCCTTATCCTTACTTACAAAAATGGCGGAATGGCGGACGCCTACGTCACCGAACAACTATCTATAGAGGTTATAGATAGATAGGTGTTCGGTGATCTCTCTCTATATCCTGCCTACGTCTGCGTGTGCGTAAACGTGCATTTGGGTGCGTAAATCTGTCATTTTATCTGTCACACTGACATTTAATTAAAAAGCGGTTATTCGCTTGCTTCGGATGGGCCATAGATGAGAGAGTAAAAGTTATTCTCTGGAGAAGAGTAACAGGCGCTACTCTCGGGACTTCGGAAGAAAAGGCCATTCATAGCTAAACTAAAGCGGATTGAAATCCAGTCCAAGAAAGACTTGGCAACACTGTTTACGTCTATAGCATAAAATAACCAAAAGAGACTTGGCAAAAGGACAAGCCTCCAGTGCCAAAACAAAATTAAAAAATAAATAAATACTAAAGCATAAAAAAACTTGTCTATAGTCTATATTGATTTTTTGTGGAAAGAGAGTATGAAAATAGCAGAAAAATAGTGACACTATCTAAAAATTGATTTACCTTCTATCTAGAACAAGTATACTTATATTTAGTACCTAAGTACTGAAGCATGGATTTGGCAAAGTCTTTGTTTAGCTCGCGAGATCATGATGGATATGTGGGTCGAGAAGATCATGAACGGAAAATATGTGCTTCGTTAGCTGACGATGACCCAGAAGATGTTATAGATGCAATACGAGGACTTAACGTTGCTGATGAATTACTTCCTGCACCAGGTGGACCTTTTTCTGCACTCACTTCAAGTATGGTACCACAGGACATAATGGCTAAATTAGCTCAGCCAGAATCTGAAGGTCACGGTGGTGGTCTACCAGACTATAGGTTTGATGAATTTGGTTTTTGTGTCGATAAAGAAGATGATCCAGAACAAATTACAAATAAATCACAACTTTCAAACGCAATTACTGATGATGACCAACACTGTCTTCAGTGGGAATTTTACAGTAAAGAAATAAATTTTTCTAATGGTGATGGTAAATTAAAAAAGACAGATCAATTGCAAAATATGGTTAAAGATGGTGTACCTCATTCACTTCGCCCTCAAATATGGATGCATCTATGCAGTGCCAATAAGAAAAGAATTGCAACAGAAATAACTTACCATGATATTGTAAGAGCATCAAGTGACGATGGCTTAGTGACCAGTAAGCAAATTGAAAAAGATCTTGTGCAAATATTGCCAAATAATGTATGTTTTTCACATCCTACAAGTACTGGTGTTCCCAGATTGCGTAGAATATTAAGAGCCCTAGCTTGGCTATATCCCGATATTGGTTATTGTCAAGGAACGGGAATGATAGCTGCTTCATTACTCCTTTTAATGGAAGAAGAAGAGGCATTTTGGATAATGTGCACTACAGTGGAAGACCTCCTGCCAGCTTCATACTACTCTTCAACACTGATTGGCATACAGGCAGATCAAAAAGTACTGAGGAGCCTCATCTCCACATATCTTCCAGGAATTGATCAAGTGCTAAATGCTCATGATATAGAACTATCTCTAATAACAATGCATTGGTTTTTAACTTTGTATGCAAATGTTGTTCACATGAAAATTTTACTAAGAGTGTGGGATCTCTTCTTTTTAGATGGATCTTTGGTATTGTTTAAAGTGACTTTAGCCATGCTAAAGATCAAAGAAAACCGTTTCACTGAAATTTCAAATTCAGCTCAGATATTTAATGCACTTTCTGATATACCAGGTGAAATAGATGATGTTGATCTCTTGATAAAAACTATAGATGATGTTTGTGGTGATACATTAAGTCCAACTTTGATAGATACTCACAGACGCCGGCACCTTGCTTATCTTATGACAGATCAAGGTGCATTAGTAGGTAATCCAGGTGCTGTATCAAACTTACCAAAACAACAATTACAAAGAAGACAAATTAAAAAAAACAAATCAGTAATACAGACTATTCTTTTTGGTGAAGAAAGTAACAGCGATGATGCAATATCAAAGAATGTGAAGCAAACAGAAATACTTGTAGATCTAAGAGAAGCAATACTACAAGTTGCTCGTCATTTTCTTGCTCTAGAACCTCAATTAGTTTCGGAAGTACAGCTTACTGCTGATTACACCATGCAAAGTCATGCTGCAGATCGGCAACGGTATGTTAATGTATCAAAAAGCAAAAAAAGACGAGCAAAAGCTTTGTTAGACTTTGAAAGGAGAGATGGCGATGAACTTGGGTTTAGGAAGAATGACGTTATAGACGTACTAAGTTCAAGGGACGAACATTGTTGGATTGGCGAGCTAAATGGTCTCAGAGGTTGGTTCCCTGCTCGTTTTGTTAAATTATTGGACGAAAAGGGAGTCAAATACAGTAGAGCTGGAGATGACTCGATTACAGAAAAGATAGCTCATTTAGTCAGAGGTGTTTTGGCGCCAGCTTTCAAAAGAGTTCTTTTACATGGAATAAAACGACCCAGTTTTCTTGATGGCCCTTGTCACCCCTGGTTGTTTATAGAAGATGCGTCATCAAGAGAAGTAGAAAAAGATTTTAATTCGGTTTATAGCCGCTTGGTATTATGTAAAACATATCGATTAGATGAGGATGGAAAAGTATTAACTCCTGAAGAGCTACTCTATAGATGTGTTCAGGCAATTAATTTATCACATGACAATGCTCACGCACAAATGGACGTAAAGTTACGCACTCTAATTTGCATGGGACTAAATGAAGAAGCTCTGCATTTATGGTTGGAAGTACTCTGCTCTTGCGTTGATGTTGTTCAAAAATGGTACCATCCATGGTCATTTATAAATTCCCCTGGATGGGTGCAAATTAAATGTGAGTTGAGAATTCTTTCACAGTTTGGATTTAATTTAAATCCAGAGTGGGAACTTCCTGTTAAAAAAGACACGCAAAATCAACCACTAAAAGAAGGTGTTCGAGACATGCTGGTAAAACACCATTTGTTTTCATGGGACTTGTAGGTCTAAAACTAAATCCGACTACAGAAAATCACGCTTTAAAAAAGTATGAAACAAGAAATTATACCTAAGTAGCTACATACTTTTTGGTATACCTATCAATCTAATACTGGGTACCTAGGTAATTATACTACAGTAATATCTTATTTTGCTTTCCTGTGACTTTCTGTATTGTATGTACCATCTATAAAAAAGTTCCAATGAACTGCCATCATCATCATTTAATGATGGCAGTTCATTGCCTACCTACCTACCTACTTGTACATTAATATGACTAATAAAATATTATTATGTACATTCTGTGTTGATGATTGTTTCCTTCAAACCTATAACGTCACAAGCCTCTAACAAAAAGTAAACAAAATATTGGGCTACACTAAATTTTCCCGGAGTATTTTTTAAGTTATACTTTTAAAGCGACTTCCAACTGACAGCGTGCAAGGTTGCGTTTTAGGAGAAGCGTTAATCTCTGTCTCTTTCTACTCCAGACAGAGACTAGCGAGAGTGTTCACAACCACCAAAAAACGCTAACCACTTCGATAGCGCGTTCTAGGATCCGGACAAACTTAACAGCGCCATCTAGTTCTGAAATAGGCAACATGAGCATAATTATTAATGATTAAACGAACTTACCTTAAGTGATGTTCTATCATAATTATACGAGTAGCCTTGTACGAAGAGATTAGCATTTTATATTACTTATTGTAGTACACACATGGTGGCGCCATCTGCACTGTACTTTGAGAGTTTTTTTTTTTTTTTTTTTTGTTGTCTAGGTTATCTCTAGTCTCAACCCTCATTTCGTTTAGAGCTAAGTATAGTTAGGTAGGTACCTATATAGCAATATATTATGTACCTACATCCTATATATTAGGTGCTCAATGTTGATATTTTAGATCAGGGTACATACGTAAATAGCATTTAGTATGAGGGTGGGTGGGTTGCTAATCTCTTCGTACAAGGCTACTCGTATAATTATGATAGAACATCACTTAAGGTAAGTTCGTTTAATCATTAATTATACTGTAGCCTTGTACTCGAGATTAGCATTTTATATTACTTATTGTAGATGTTGAGAGCATGTCAATATAAAAATATCAACATTAAACTTGAACTGAATCAGGTAGGCAGGTATTATCAACTTTTAAATGAAGTGAATAATAACATTATTAAAAAAGAATATTTACATTATTATGTATATTTTTAATAATACCAAGATATTTCTTAGTAGGTAGGTATAGTTACATAGATTATTTATTTAACTAAACAGGTACAGTCTTAAACTTGTGGCTAATTAGATATTCTTATTTGTTAAATCATTCATTATTGTTCTCGCAAAAGAATCATCCGCACTAGAATCCTTCACTATATTCTTATTATAAAATTTTCCAAAAGCTAAGGAGCTACCGCTCCAACCTGCTGTTTTTCTAATTAGGTTTAGATTCACTCCTAGTTTATAAGCTTTTGAGGTCACTGCATGTCTAGTGGAGTGAGCTGTAAACGTAGACACGTCTATACCACAGCTACCTAATGTTGCCTTAATCCATCTGCTTATTGTTTGGGAAGTTACTGATTTATGAGGCTTTTTCAAACTTACAAATAGGCAGTGGTCAGATCGCAGATTTTTTGTCATACCTAAAAAACTGCGTAGAGTTATGACGGGACATATTTCTGGTTTTTCTCGATAGAAAGGCAACACAAGAACTGGTTGTGTAGCACCAGGACGAGAAGTTTTTATTAAATCTGGAATTTTAATGCGAGTTTCATTAATATGAAATTCTATGTTCCTAATATCTATTTTAGAAATTGTCTGTGCTCTATGAGCCGTGGTCAGAGCAAGCAAGGTAGACAGTTTATATGATATTTTTTCTAAATTTAGTGTTTCATTTGGATACCAATCAGCTAAAGAATTTAGAATAATAGAAGTGTCCCAAGTAATGTTATATTTGGGTAGCGGTGGGCGCATTCTGAAAACCCCTTTGAAAAATCGTTTTACACAATCATCATTACTGGTTTCTTGGCCAAGTATTAAGGCGAGTGCTGACCTGCAGCTATTTAAGGTGCCATATTGAGCACCAGACTCATATAGTTGCGTTAAAAAGGATATCACCTGTGTTACCGAAGTTTCATATAAGTCAATATTATTTGTTTTACAAAATATGAACCACTTTTTCAAACATGTGTCGTATTGTTTGAGTGAGTTTTCTGAAAGTGAGGCTAACATAATTGGTATAGATGGTGGTGGTACACCTCTTCTTATGAGTGACGAGCTGATAATAAGCCGGCAACCAGGGTAATCTTCTGGTGCACGTCTCGGCAACTGGAATGAGATAAGATCAATGTATCGGATGGTTTAAATACTAGAGGCTCCGATATAAGGAGGCTCATGAACAATGGGTACCAGGGTTGTGTGGGCCAAAGTGGAACAATCATAATGCCTTTGGCGTTGTCATTGACTATCTTTCTCAAGGTTTTTAAAATAATAGCAAAAGGAGGGAAACTGTAAAAGAATATAGTTGACCATGATGTTGTGAATGCATCTACAGCATAAGCATCGGGGTCTCTATGCCAAGACATATATCTATCACATTTTTTATTCAATCGACTCGCGAATAAATCTATTTCAGGATTTCCAAAGTGTGATACTATCTTTTCAAAAGCAATGTCTGAAATCTCCCACTCAATGTCCGGATGAATGCGTCGCGATTCTGCGTCTGCGACGTAGTTATCTGCTGAGCTAATGTATGATGCAAAAACGTCGATGTTCCGTTCCTCGCACCACTTCCATATCAGTCTTGTGACGCTTGTCAAGTGAGGGAATTGAACACCTCCCATACGATTGATATACGATATGGCCGTAGTGTTATCAATACGTAAAAGTATTTGACAATCACTTAAAGAATTTGCAAAGATCTTAAGACCGAAGAAGGCAGCTAAAAGTTCTAAATAATTTATGTGTCGTAATCGTTCAGTTTCGGACCACATTCCACTGGCGCGTTTCGGACCACAAGCGGCACCCCATCCCGTAGTTGAGGCATCACTGTAGATATGTAAACTAAATTCATTTTGTTTAATTTCGTTTCTGGGATTTTTAATTGTATGAATCCACCAATCTAGGTCAGGCTGTATTGATGCTGGTATACTCATGTATTTATCATAATTCTCATTATTGTTTAAATTTAAATATTTGCATCTTTCCATTTCTTTTGTGTAAAGCCAACCGTATTTAACAGCTGGGCAAGCAGAAGTAAGTAACCCTAACAAGCGAGCAAACTCCCTGATTTTGCAGCGTTTGACACTACTGATCTTTGTGATCTCTGTTCTTATTTTGTCAATTTTTTCCTTAGGCAAACTTATATCCAGATGTTTGGAATTAATTACAAAACCTAAAAATCTACATCTTGTATTTGGGCAGAAATCACTCTTTTCACGGTTGATAGTGAAACCCAGTGCTTCATATAGTCTAATAGTATCTGATATGTTTTCAAGACATGTTTTTCTACTATTTGATATCAGCAGTGTATCATCCAAGTAAATTGTAGATAAATAACCACAAGATCTAAGTAACCTTATCACTGGTTTCATAATTTTTGTAAACACATAGGGGGCTGTGTTAAGACCGAAAGGTAGAACATTAAATTGGTATAATTTCTTTTCGAATTCAAAGCGGAGGAATTTTTTATAATCATCATGTATGCTTATCGAAAAATAAGCATCTTTTAAATCTATCGTACTCATATAACAGTCTTTTGAGATTAACTTTATAGCCGTGCGTAGATCTTCTAGTTTAAAATGAGAGGTATCTATGAATTTATTCAAAGCTTTTAAATTTAGTATAAACCTAAATTTTCCATTTGGTTTTGGTACCAAAAAAATTGAAGACAGAAATTGTCCCTTACAGGGTTGACAGGTTGTAATAGCTCCAACCTTCAAAAGATCATGTATACATTGCTCGTACTGAACTTTTTCAGAGGCCGAGTATGATCTTGTCAAGGGCTCAGAAGACTGAACCACAGGTCGCGAGAATGGAATTTTGTAGCCATCAATCCAAGACAATATGGTGCTATCATTAGTTAATAACGACCATTGTTCTCGAAACATAGATAGTCTACCAGCATAATATTTTACCTGGTCTATCTGCGGTTGCGGTGTTGTGTTTGACGCGACGATTGTTTGGAGGAGCTCCCTCGACGACTTTTGTAAGCAGGCTCCTTGGTCCTCTGGTTCCCCTTCGGCCTGTGGTTCTGGGGAGGAGCCCGCCAGTTTAAATTCCTCTGAGGTTGTTTATTTGTATTTTTGTTGGTGAATTTTTGTGTAGGGGTAGATTTCATTTCTGCTCCAGTTTTTACAATTGCTTTTGCAGTTTTAATTGTATCAGCTAGGCCTTCGCTAAACAGAAGTTTATCTATTTTTGTTTGTTGCATCTCGCTTCTAAGCTCTTTCTTGAGATTATTTAGTATGAAACCTCTTCTCATGGTAGAATCACTATTTTGGCTATCACAGAGAAGTTTTGATGCATCCATCAAAAGTTGTATCAAGGTTGTGTTCTTTGGTTCACTTGAGAAAAGTAAAGTGAGCGCTTCTGCTATACATGATGTTGCGGATGCTATCTGTTTCTGTCTTTGCTCAATGGCTTTGTCACGTTTGACAATTATTTCTGTAGTTGCAGCCTTTATCTCTGGATTTAGAGCAGGGGCATCAATCAGCTTACAATTTTCTGGTAACATATATTTGTCCAAAAGTTCCTTGCGGTTTTCCTTGGATAACCCTATTGTTGCTATGTGTTCTAGTCGAACAGCCAGTTCAGGATGTATATCCTTACCGTAAGCTTTTGTCTGAGAGGGATCATCACCTAACATTAAGAGTAGTCCATGATCCATTGTTACCGAGGGATCAGCATCTGTAGAAGTGCTAGGTAACGCAGCTGCAACAGTATTAATTATGTTCATGGATGGAGAGTCGATAGTCACACTATTGATGAGTGGCGGGCCGGAGGCAGTACTGGTTGACGGCAGCGGAGCAGTAGCATTGATGTGGCTCGACGTAGAGCAGGGCGGGGCGGCGGCGGCATTGGTCACCACTTGTGGCGTTTCTGGGTAACAATAATATCCAATAGGTATTTGTTTGTTAAAAGTGACAACCCATCCAGTTGACCGCATTTACAAACGTGAAATTTTTGCAAGGATCTTAGTTAAGTGACAGCCCTACTAGCTGACCGCATCACTAAGTTAAAGCAAATTACCAATGAGAATTTTTCTCTAGTTAGCACAGAATAAATAAAGTGATATTCCATTGTAAATATCCGCAGTATTTTAGTTGTGAAGTGGTAGTCCTACTGACTACCCGCAACACGGTATCCGTTAGTAAAGTGATAACCCCAAAGGCTAACCGCATTACTAGGAATGATATGCTAACCTCCAATGCTTAACGGCTCTGGCGAGGGTGACCTGCGCGTCCGCCTGTACGATCGAGGTCCCAAGGGGGATCGTGATCGTGACCGCGAGCGCGAGCTCGAGCTTGATGATGATCCGGTTCCTGAAGATTCCGACGACGCCGAAGATCTTTTGTGTCGGTCTCTGCGCCGTGCGTGCACTAGTTTTTGTTCTAATTTTTTGAACTTTGAAAAAATACTTTCGTATTCATGGGAGAGGGTACGAGTCCGTTTTCCCATGATTGTTTTTAAAACACAATCTTTTTGGAGAAAAACAATGCACAAAGTGCAATAATTAGTATCTATAGAAGAGACTACGTTCTCTGAACAAAAAGAATGCACTTGCACTAGCAAAAAAACAGAGAGCGCACACAATAGTGCTAAATGGCGGAGCACTGAAAGTGTAATGAGGGTTGAGACTAGAGATAACCTAGACAACAAAAAAAAAAAAAAAAAAAACTCTCAAAGTACAGTGCAGATGGCGCCACCATGTGTGTACTACAATAAGTAATATAAAATGCTAATCTCGAGTACAAGGCTACAGTATAATAACCTTTTCTAACTAAATGGACTGCATAGTGGATATGTACAGCAATAAATACTAAGTTAACTTCACATTATACACAGAGCGAGAGCGAATGCGTGGTTGCGATCGACTTACTCCAGTCGATCGTGGCAAGGCAAAAAATTAAATAAGTAGACCAGACTGCGCAACGTAATTACCAACTACTGCAGCATCATCTTGTTCTGAGAAGTACACGACAGAAATTAGGGCAGTGATAGCAGACTTCGAAATTATCTTTAGTGATTTCAGAAAAATTGAGCAGTTGGTTCAATTCATCAGTTATCTGTTTAATGATTGTATTGATCATAGTGATATCTATGAATTGATTGGCTACAAAATTTGCAGATACATTTCAAATGGAGCACATGATGTTACAAAACGAAATTATTACTCTGCGCTGCGACATATTGCTAAAAGCAAGGTCATCCTGGTCAATAAAAAATAGGTACTTACTAGATGATTGTGTACTAAACTATTGTAAAGATGCATGTATACATGACGTTGTCATAAATGTCAACTGTCATCTGCGTGACAGTAGAAACTGAATGATACCTAAAAATAAGAAGAAGCAGTGATATTATGTGGTTAACCTATGAGATATTGAAAAGGATATTAATTAGAGAAATGTATTTATTATTCTGAATAGAGCTATTGTTTTTAAATGAGCCTGAAGTTTGATTTACGAAGTAACAATGTGACGTGCAAAAAGACGACGTTACAGCTCAGAAGTGGGATGATGGAAAAAAAAAATAGTTTTTCCAATGCCCATGTCGCCATCGAAGGTAATGTTTTAGTGAAAACCTAGTGAAAACCTCTAGTTAATCTCATCTCGGATGACCAAACTTTATTCTGAGTTATGAATTGTAGTGATAGTCGATACACAATTATAGGTACTTACCTATTACAGTAATCATACAAAACCTAAAGACGATTCAAAGTGATCATCAAATTATTGAATAAAAGCTTTTTGACTTTGAGCTTGAAATGAGTAGGTATTTACCTACTGAAGTCGAGAATATGATTATGTACATATCACTATGTACACCACACATTGACTACTGAACAATTACATAGAAAATATTGTTGTTGAGTTGCAGACAAACCATCAGTACGGCTGGATGAAGTTCTAGATGACGAGAGGAGTGAGATACATCCTCAGACTCAGAGATGACTAAGTGAATTGTGACTTGTAGCTGCCTTATCGCATACAGCCACAGCGACCGGCTGCCAGGAGTTGAGATGTACCTACTACATACTGCAGGAAAGTGAATCTCCATGGTAACCATTAATAAAAGGTACATTTTTCAATAAGAATATGAGAATGTTAGATCTCCCATGAGAGTATTTTGCGACATAACTCAAGAGCACTGATATCGAGCATGAGTGTTATGGTAACATAACTAAAGAGCTTGGATTTTGGGCAAGAGTGTTATGTGGCAGGATACAAATTAAAATGAAATAAGTATGATAGGTGACATAGTTTACAGCTTTGATATCAGTGCTAGAGTGACAACTCTGAGCTTTTTATTTCCAATTTACATAAAATTAATTATTGCGATTGACCATTTTCATAATTTTGAAGTACTGATGTTTGTATCAAAATCTGATATGCAGTGGCAATCATAAAAAGCACTATAGGTGCTATAAAGTGATAAAATATTTGACATAAATGCTATAAACTTGACCTTGTGAAACATAGAAATGGTCGGAAGTGATTTGTTTAAGTCATATTTGTTATTAACATATTATACACTGATAACAAGTATAGAGGCACAATTTTATTAAAAAAAAAACCATAAAGATGACAGACTACATGCAAACATAGAATTGAGAGAGTAAAAAAAAAGAGATATTCAAAGTATGGAGAGATTAAAACATAAGTGACATTTATAGAAATTTAAAACTAAACACAGTGAAAATTGATTAGAGAGTATTCAACTTTACAGAGTGAAATAAAATTAAAGACGCAAATAAAAAAAAAAAAGTGAAAACTAGTATATTAACTATTAGTGAATAAAGGACGGGCTTAAGGCGATGTCTATAGATGAATCACGACCAAGTGAAGGATTCTAACGACTGAATCACGACCGCAGAAAGTGAATGACTGAATGAATGAAATACTTTATTATGTACCCTATCGACAGGTTATACAAAAAAAAAAAAATTAAAATAAAATAAGATTGCAATATTACGTACAATGAACGGTCTTATCTCTACGAAGCGATTTCTTCCAGACAACCTTTGTAATGATTCATAATAATTGAATTACGAGCGAAGCATGTGATTTAAAGAGCGACGCGAGCGATTCATGGCTCTTGATGTGAAGTAATTGTAAGTGAAGTAATCCATTTTATCCACATTTATACTATACTTTATACCATGACTACGACCTAAAGAAAGATTAAGAGAAAATACACATTGAATGCTTATCGAAAATGTCGACCAATCAAATCTCGAGGAGATATTTGCACAAGGAGTTTGTATCGAATATTTTGCGCTAGGAGGTTGTGTACGTATAGCATTGAGATGAAAGTCGAATATATTGATGTGTTAAAATTCAAAAACAAAAAGTGATTAAAAGTGCTATTTATCGACTGTTTTCAGTGCATAAAATAAGCTTTTTAAAGGGGGAAATCACACTTTAATTTCAATTTGAATAACACTGATAATGCGAACCACCTGAATATTCGAGTATAAAAGAATACTACGACAGTTGCATTAAAGCAAAAATAAAGGTAAAATGATGATAATAATAAGTGAAAGTACAGAAAACCAATAAAAAGAAAAACAGAGCTAATGAGTATAAAACAAAATAAAAGGGACAAAACAACTAGAATGGAGCTAAGCGATTAAGGATAAAATGTGACAACCAAATAACCAATTATTAAAAAAAAAAATGAAACCAACATACAACTTCATTTATTGATGTGAGAAAGAGATAGATAGATTTAATTGAGATTGGGCATGCAGCACCTTCCTACCAAGAGCCATACAGGAAAAGTAGTACCAAGCACAATTGAACCAATAAGCGAACTGGAGGTACTCAATGAAATTAAAAACCTAAAACCTGGAATAAGTCTTGAATCTGATGGGTTTAATAATGAAGCTGTTAAACTATTCAATCATATTACCTACCTATATAAGATGAAAATAAACACACAGAGTCCGTACCAGAGAAATGATGTACCTACTTCAGACGTAATATTCATATAAAAATAAAACTGATGATATACAAGCTTTAGAACAGGTATACAGCAAATACGAGGAATTCAACAGGCTCCTTATAATGATAGCCTTGTAGTAAAGCATGCAATAGCGTTAGAAAACTTGAAGAATTCGAGGAAATGATTCGTGCACTTCAGGGTACACTTTTCAGGCAATTTGTATACTTACTATTTATGCGAGAGTGAGCTAGACTCAGAAATGAGTAGTATAGAGTACAAAATAGTCCCATAAATATAACGGTGCTGATTGCCGCTGAAAAGCGTTGAGCGATTAAAAAATTGTTGTTTTTGAAGATCGTAACTTTAAAATTATATTTTGTTAAAATATGGCTCCGAGCCAGGGTAGATGGCCTAACGATTCCAAACAGTGAAGTTATCATCATTTAGTGTTTGTATGAAAAAAGAGCGTAAAGTGTAACTTTTGCAGAGAAAGCTTAAAAATACCTACAAAATGAACGTAAACAAAACAAAGTTCCATACGAGCAATGAAAAGGAGCATATAAAAAAAAACAGAATGTGTTGAGCCGTTTATTGCATAAGATCATGTAATTTAATGACATAAAATGAATCTCTGTGAATAAATGATTGATTGAAAAAAAAATTCACGAAGTGCGAAGCGATTTAATGAGACAAAAAAAAAAAAAAAAAAAAAAACTAAGCTTTCAAGCTAAAATGTAAATGTGCGGGGCATATTTCACGTAGTAACGACAGCAGATAGACCACTCATACTACTCGATAGAAATAACCATTAGGGTAAAGAAATGTGAGAAGACCATGCAGCCGGTTGGCTGGTTACTTATATTATCTAATCCAAATTGTTGAGAGAAAGGCTGGATCAGCTAGATGATAGTGGGAAAAGATGCAGGAGATCTACACCCAAAGAGAGATCTATATCTCAGAAGCTGGAAGAAAATACTAACAACTATATAGTTTATAAATCATTTGAATATGTAGGAACTAATACGCTTAAGAGAGATATTAGGCAATATTACTATTGTTACATAATATGATACGATGAACGAGTTCACGAAGTTCACATAGTGTGCACGCTGGTTTTCTCCATTTCTCTTTACGGCACTGAAACATGGACTATGAAAACCACTTAACGCAAGTGAATCGATTCGTTCTGGATGTGATGCCGCTAGATGTGATGCCGCTAGAGACGGCTCCTGAGGATCTCATGGACAGCCAAAACAATCAACGTCTCCATTCTGAAAGAACTTAAGTTGGAACGCACTAAGCGTCAGTCTTTTATTTGCATCCAGCGAATACTTTACATTGAGCACTTTAGTAGAGGTTACTAAAGAAGAGGGAGGAGCCCAAAACACTGGTCTGGTCAGGTGTCCGAACAGCTAGAAACCCCAGTTAACGTCGCGATCCATTAAGCCGGAGACCGTGGTAGATGGAAAACACAAATTGAAATTTCCTTGCACAGATTCACGATACCCAACGATGGGGCACGGATAAGGAATGTTAATATAATAATGATGATGATGAGTCAAAAAGAGATTTAGAAATTGAATGCATTATTATTATTGAGTTTAGATTTTCATCTACTCAACTTAAAGTTCAAGTGCGCATCATTAAATCCAGGTGGATGTTCTTGAGAACTGGAAGTTACTAATTGGACATCAACAGAGAGTTCTGATGATAAAAAGAGTAAAACTAAAAGTAAGGTAAAACTTACGGATGATTCTGCAGGTGTTAAGGAAAACTGCTTTTTGTAGAAGTGCAAAGGTATGCTTCGGCAAATCAAGAAGGGCGAGTGATAGAAATAGTTGCTTAGGGATAACACCGCTTGAGGAAAGGACTATCGGACGGAATGATGGAGACCTTTCAAGTCTCCACATCCTGGTTATTTAATTTTTGAGATCTATAATATATATTATTATAGTTATTAATGCGGTGATGAGACAGAGAGAGATTTGGAAAATAAAAGACTATAATATTATTATAACGATGATAAGACAAAGAGAAATTTGGAAAATAAGACAAAATTATCCAAGAAGAACAATAGAAAATATGAGTTGTGGACACAATTTCGAAATTCTGATAATGTATGCTGACTATACATGATATGATTATTTGTACTACATGTACACGTTGTACCTACTAGTTCTGTTATACGATAGATAATATTGCACTACTAGCGAAAACAGTATTTCAATACAAAATAATATTGACTAGCATCTTAGCTCGAAAGAGGTAGAGTAGGAGGAGGAAAGTATATATTAAACTAAACAATTGACTTTGCCTACTCATTTGAATAGCTACTCGACCTGATAATGTTAAGCAGGTACTTGAATACTTTGTCCAAGACGCACTAGAACTTATGATCCCTAATAGAGAAAACTAAAGTTATCAAGGGAAGTTATTAACGTCATGTTTTGAGTTCCAGGATAAGTGACAAAGTGAAAAGTTAGTGATCGGCGCAGTCGGAGCTGTAGCCGTTACAGTGACTACAGAGTGAAAACACGATGCAGTGATAGTCACAGTCGCCGCAGTTACAGCTGGCACTGTAGCTGATGCAACCGCACCAGCAGAAATTGACAGAAAGCATGACTAAGCCGTAGCAGCAGTCGTTGCAACGGCTACAGAGTGAAGACACGATGCAGTGGCAGCCATAGCCACCGCTGTAGCTGTTGCACCGCACCAGCAGAAACTGAAAGAGTGACGAAGCAGTCGTTGCAGTGAGCAGTGAGTCACCGAGCTGTGTCACGCACGGTACAGCAGAAGTCACAGTCGTCAGAACAGTTGTGACTTGAGAGCATGCCTGGCATACGAACTTGCCGCTCAGGTATGATTAACTGACGACTTGACTGGCATACGAACTTGCCACTCAATCTATGATTGACTGACGACATGACTGGCATACGAACTTGCCATCCAATCTATGATTGATTAACGACATGACTGGCATACGAACTTGCCGCCCAATTGATAAATTAAGTGAGGGCATGACTGGCATACGAACTTGCCGCCCAATTGATAATTATGTGAGGGCATGACTGGCATACGACCTTGCCGCCCAATTTGACAATAAGTGAGGGCATGACTGGCATACGACCTTGCCGCCCAATTGACGATTAAGTGAGGGCATGACTGGCATACGACCTTGCCGCCCAATTGACGATTAAGTGAGGGCATGACTGGCATATGACCTTGCCGCCCAATTTGACGATAAGTGAGGGCATGACTGGCATACGACCTTGCCGCCCAATTGATGATCGAGGGAGGGCAAGACTGGCATATGACCTTGCCGCCCATTCTACGATTAAGTGAAGGCATGACCGGCATACGACCTTGCCGCCAAGCTTGAGATACTCGCAGTTCTAATCTTGATTAATGACGCTAATTTTGATAGATATAAGAAAACCGCATGTTAGCCTAAAATAAACTTTAACACTAACTAAAGATTTCATAAAGTGATATTATGAATAAATAAGAAAACTTAGCATAATTGCTGGATTAGAAATATATCAGAAAATGTATGTTTAAAAATTGGCATGATGAATGATGTCCTTATTGTGGATATATTAATTAGGTAATATGTATTTGTGCAAAATAGATTTATTGTGAATTGTGAACAAATTAATTTGTATTTGTGCAAATATTTGTATTGTTATGTGTTTATGGCAGGTACTCTCGATTGAATCGAACGAAGAGACTCGTTCTAAGTAGGATGGCCGACTGTAAAGATGCATGTATACATGACGTTGTCATAAATGTCAACTGTCATCTGCGTGACAGTAGAAACTGAATGATACCTAAAAATAAGAAGAAGCAGTGATATTATGTGGTTAACCTATGAGATATTGAAAAGGATATTAATTAGAGAAATGTATTTATTATTCTGAATAGAGCTATTGTTTTTAAATGAGCCTGAAGTTTGATTTACGAAGTAACAATGTGACGTGCAAAAAGACGACGTTACACTATGCTGTTTCATTTATGATTTCAAGAAGTATGTAAGTGGTAGATCGCACAGGGTTTCGTTTGTAAACAGTAGATCCTATGTCTAATCAAGTTGGTCACCCCTGGTATAGGTACTACCTACCTGTATCTACATTATTAATTAGTGGTTGCCTGTAATTGGAAAAACATTAGATTTATATGTAGGTACTGTATTATGAAACTATGGTTATTTTGTGTATCTTCTGTTGGCAATCCTCAATAAATAAATAATAATAGAGTTAGAGAAATATTAATAAGTAATAGAGGCATTTTATATAGGTACTAAGATTTATTTAAAGGTATCAAGTAGACCAACTACAGTGCTAAGCGAAATCGCGAGCGAGTACTAGTTTATTTAATATAAAAAGTGAATAGATCCATGCGTTTTGTTGCAAATAGAAATTGTTGCCGCTAGAAAATAAGGATATTTTGATAAGTCAAGTCGTCTGTGGTCAAGTCAGTCAAGCAAGACGCCTATCTCAATGAACCTCATCCACTGATTACTTTGATACCTAGTTAGCGCTTATCTCATCCATCCTCTCCGTACACGCAGATTCCGTTCCGATGCAGTCGACGCACAACTTTATCATTCTTCCAAAGGGGCGTATGATTTTGATAGATATCTTTAGCATCTGTGGCTTGGGTGGTTTACTTGACTTTGACACATACTTGACATGACAAAATAACCTTTTCAATCGAAATTATTTCATTTTCTTTCTCTTGATTTGAGAAGTCGTGCGTGCTTGTTCTCTCTGAGCTAAGGCCTTTCGGCGACTTGCACGGAATAATTTAAAATGGTTTCCAAAGCTGAATTAGCTTGTGTTTACTCCGCTCTCATCCTCGTTGATGATGATGTCGCCGTTACCGTAAGTTCCAAACACATTTTGTGACTACACATAGGTTATAAAATCTTGTATCGTGGATACAATCCACATTCATCTATCAAACTGTGCTCCAAATTATCCTAAATCGTAATTTGTTTACACCCCTAAAGCTGTTTCAACAAAGTCTCAGTTGTATTTCGGTAGAATGTTGTGGCGGGAACTTATGTTTATGTCGGTGTTCGTAGGGTGAGAAGATCTCCACGATCCTGAAGGCTGCTAACGTGGACGTTGAGCCGTACTGGCCAGGTCTGTTCGCGAAGGCGCTAGAGGGCGTGAACGTGCGCGAGCTGATTACCAACATCGGATCTGGTGCAGGCGCCGCGCCAGCGGGAGCCGCTGCCCCGGCGGCCGCCGCTGCTGCCCCTGCGGCTGAGGCCAAGGAGGAGAAGAAGAAGGAAGAAGAACCCGAAGAGTCCGACGACGACATGGGCTTCGGTAAGAATCTTTATTATACCTACTCATTTGCATCTAGTAGAACTTATTTACATTAAGAGTAGGTATGTACCAGTTTATTAAAAAACAGTGTTCAGTGACATGCATAACATCTATGCTCAGAATATTAAATTCTCCAGAAATGGTGTTTGACATAATTTGTAGGTATGTCATCCAAAATGCTATCATGCGACAATCATCCTGAGCACATAGACTTCACCCAGCACATGATAGTTCACGATAGCACCTTGAATAGTATCTAAGGTTCCCAATTTTTGCGGTAATAGTTAATTGATATATTGATTAAAAACCTTTAAGTGCTAGTTTTTTGAACCACATGTTGTTTTAAATGTTTAACTCATATGTCGATACAGGAATCATGACTCCAGCATAGATTTGAGTAGTAAAGTTATTATTTAAAAACAAGTTCATTCAGTCCTACTAGATTAAATCAATTCACAGCTCGTTTTTTCATGGGTATGACTTGCAGAACACTTGCAGGTGGCATAACTTTTGGCATTAGAGATGTCAATGACATTAAGTTCTGCTACAGAATATCTAAATAATACTTAACGGGCTATATCACTATACTTTACATCACCTAGCTTGACTATTTCGAATTCTGAGCATCAATGTAGAATATTCTGGTACATTGTTTTATTAGATAGGTACCTTTATAAGGTTTTCAGTCTCTGACATTTATCACGTTCCCTGTCCCCATACAAAATGATTTGACAACTTCATACGTCCAAGTGTGGTTCAACACATTGTGGGGCCATTGAAGTTGTGAACCCATAGTGGAAGCATGGACTCCTGAAAAAAAGCTTCATGGCCCCACATTGGGGGCACCTGGACAGGAAACGTGTTAAAAGTTTCATTCATGGACTTCACATAATGCCATGACCATACCATACCTGTGTTAAAATAGGTACCTATTGAGTAAGGGAACCTGCACCAGTAGGCAATTACAATCTTTCAATGATGCTTGCATGTATTAGCTGCAGAAAACATTATGTTGAAACATTTTATTACTGAGAGAGATTAGTTTACCAATTTTTGTTTTATTTTTTACCTGTGATAAATGCTAAAACAATATTTTCTTTTGTTTCAGGTCTCTTTGACTAAAAAGCTTTATGTTAAAGCTGTGGTATTCCATTATAAGTTTTACGAAGAGTTTAGCTGTAAGGAAATGACTTTACAATAAAGTTGTCAAATTTTTTATCTTGTATTATTTTCACTTGGCCACAGATCACCCTCTTGCACTACAATTGCTAAAAGTGAAATCAAACACATTTGAGTTGTTATTGTTGTGAAAGCTGTTCTTAGGACCTAGTACTACTACTACAACCTACTACTAACTAGATCTACTGTAATAAAAACAGGAAAATATTTTGTAGGTAACACTAAGTATATTTCACTATTTCTATGGTAAACAATAATTATAATCTATCCCCACATAGCTCTCTGAACTCCTGACAGCTTATTGTTGTCTGCTAGATGTCTCCAAACAATACGACTCATACGCCATTCTGGGACAATACCTCTGGGTCTGTAAACAAATAAGAACATTCTTGTTGCTAGGTATGTTCATTTAAATTGTTTGTGGCCTTATTCTCTTTAGCTGCACAAGCACATGCTGACTTAAGCAAAGATTAAACAAGAATATGCTCAACCATGCTTGAAAACCAATTTCATAATATATGTGTGTACACCCTCATAGCTTAATTACATGTTCGGAGGATCAACAGCTCTGAGTCAGAGCCCCTATGGGCACACAATGGGACTGAAATAGATAAACACAAATCCTTAGTTTAAATATTTTTGGGTTAGGGGGTTCTTCAATTTTTTAAATCTATAATCTTACTACTAGACTTTAAATGTACCTACCTACACATTTCACACATAATCATAATATCCAACTTAGATGAATAAGTTTAGAAAATACTAGCAGCTAAATACCTTGATGTAACCACACATCTATTGTTTATCCTCATCGGTATAGCATTCATCTCAAATTTGTTGATATCTTTATCGGCAATTTCACGTATTTCCACAGGCAATATGTCATTTTTTCTGAGAGCATTGATTCTAGTCCTTTCGAGGAAGTTTTCGGCGCTCATGCGACGTCTCTTTACATCACGAACCATGTGCCAGTTCGCCCATTTGTTACGGACTTGTTGAAACTGAAACAATTACATTTAAGTATTTGCTAGGTTGGTTGTTGGCAGTTGGTTTATTTACGACTTTAATGCTATAGGTAAGGTACATAATAATTGTTTTTTTTTGTAGTAGCTGGGTAGGGTACCTACCTAAATAATTCGTGATTTAACAAATAACAACGAACGAAGTATATTGTGAGATTTGCGAGACAAAAAGACTTACGCCGAAACCAGCTACAGATCGAGATTTCCAAACAAATTTGCTGACACTATGTACATTTAAATTCATGGTTTTACAATATCACCAATGCTGTTTTCAACAAAACCTATCTAACATAGAAAAAAATGGCGAGTGCTATGTCAACTAACAAAAATAGCGGCCACCTAAGAGTGCGTTTTATGTATGTATACATGCATTTGTGTGCGTTTGTGTTGTAAAGGATAAACTGAATATGCAGATCTGCTAAATAAACGATTCTGATTTCGAAAATCGAGTTTGTCTGTTTGTTTGTTCGCGGATCACGCCTAAACTACTGGACCAATTGCAATGAAACTTATACCATTCGGAAGCACTTTTTCCGGATTCAAACATAGGCTATATTTTATTGAAATCAAAGACGTGGATTCTTAGCTTGAACTCTCTAACTAAACCAAAAGCAGCCTTTGACAAGAGGTTCATCGTATGCTATGTGGTTGACATAATATTTAGGTGGAAAGTTTCGCATGCGTATGAAGTCGCGGGTATCAGCTAGTTTAAAATAAAACGAACAAAAGAAACGGTGCTCTTATTTTGACTAACTTTTGGTTTCGTGTTTCGTGACGTCACGTTAGCAATTTTTTTTGTACGCTGCACCTTTTATTGTTTTTCTTGATCTTTCTTGATAGAATTTTTTTTTCTATGTTTTGTTTGTTCACTCGGAAACTCAGATGAAGCAAAGAGAATGCAAAAAAAGATGAAGGAAAGGAACCGTAGAAAAAAAAACTTTTTACTTTCTAAACAAAACTCGGAGCCGAACCGGAAGAAAATCTTGATAAAAGCCTTGAGCTCACCACAGCTTGAACTGAACCTGGTATAACCCAGTCCACATAGTATTAGTAAACCAAAATGAGCTTCAAACGCACATCTCAGCATTCAAACAGCGATGGCCCTAGTGCGACAAAAAAGTTAAAAACTATGGATACGAATAACTATCTGCACAAGACTCTGAATGATAGCGGCCTCATCCTAAAACATCCACCGGACAAATGCACAGCATCACAAAAAAGTATTGATCTTACTCGTAATATCAAAAAAAATCTTGAGAAACACTTTGAGTATCCTCGCAATTTATCTGAGTTTTATTCGAGTTTTGTGAAAGAATGCCACGAATTGGATCTATTTAAACATTATCTGTTCCCGAATATTGTAAGAGTATCTGATGAAAGTACTGAGGAGCAGCCAGTAAGCGACAGTGTAATCAAAGTACTGCTAAACATTCCAATCATACAAAGCAAGATAATAGATTATATATTTGAAAGAGCCATCGATTTAGCAGCTCAGTCTAAATGTGGACCTTGGATTCAAATGATCTTAAAATGTAGTACTCTAGACAACATCATAGACAGCGATAAACTTGTTACGAACCTGATCAATCTACTGGATATAACATCAGAAAAAATGGTTCGCCATGAAATAATAATGGCTATCCCTAATATTATTGGAGTCCAAGAACATAACAATATAGCAACACAAATGAGCCGTCTTCTAAGTGAAGATCATGACCTTGTTCCCGCAGTTTTAGATTGTCTGTCCTACCTCTGTCTATCTGAGGAACAGTACGAACAACTGCAAAAGAAAACCTTGAACATATTGATGACTTTACCAAAATGCAGCACCTTTCCACAATTTGTCAAATTCCTGCTAATTCCCAATCGCACAGCAGATACCTCATATCTGGAAGCTGTTGAAGGATTGAGGAACTCTCTTGGTTGGCAAACAACTGGCATGAAGGCCCAAGATATAGCTTCAAGCCAAGTTCTCACGGCTACAGCCATTAGGATGACAATGGTCTCATCTAAAATGATCGCAAATGCATGGCTGAAAGTAATAACAAACTGCAAATTTAATACAGATCATAAACCAATTGATTTCATTATACTGTTAATATTGTTTTCCACATCAGAAGAAAAGCAGAATCAAGTGGAAAACCTTATTCGAAAACAGATTAAACTAGGAATATTAAGAGAAAGCTTGCTAGATGAAGTTTTTGAGAAATTCAAGCCTATTTTAAAGGATTACTTAAAAAACTTAATTGAACTAGCAAATTCACTGCAGCAGACCAAAGCAGACCCAGAAGTGGAATTATTTGCTTCACACTTGTATACACTGATGCTCTCTGAGTTAAATGATTGTTGCCAGACTATTGTAGCAGAGCTCTTACAACTGAGTTTAGATTCAAAACAATGTGTTAAGAATGTCCTATTTATCCTGAACAATGTTGCCACCACAGATATGTCTTTGCTGAAACCCCACAGTATTCAAATGCTGACACTATTGGACCGGACAAATGACATGCCACTTGATGAAGTCAGAGCTGTTATGAATTTGTTATGTGGTCTTGCATATAGCTATGAAAATTCCATGATAAGAGATGATCTACACATGATAATTAGAAAAGAGCTAAGCAATTTGGACTTAAAAATAAAAGTCCAAGGTATACTGGCTGGAATTCATGCGGTCAAATACCTCATGGCTAACACTGATGATGATGAAACCAGAGAAATGCCAGATGATGTATGTTACGGATCTGTCACATACTTAGCGGAAGGTGACCTGCGGGAAGCTGCTCAAATCATAGAACTTATAAGTCGCAGTACCAGGCAATGCCCTGATATGATTGCCTTTTTTTATGATGAACTATCTAAAATCATATCATGTGCCACCCACATCAACAAGAATTTTATGTCATGGCTAACAGATGCAGTTACTAATGATCTGATGCAAAATTTTATAGTTGATATGATAGAAAGAAACCAGATTGGAGATTTGACACTATGTATGAAATATTGCCTGAATGCTGATAGTGAAATGGATAAAATAATAGCTATAAATATTGCTGGATTGACTTTGCAACCCGAGAGCGAAATATGCGTCGCTATACTCTCGCCTCTGTTTCAACTAGTGCAAATATTGCATAGCAAACAACAAGACAATGATTTATCAAGTATTGATGCATTGCTGGGATGTGCAATAGTAATGCCAAAATTCGACGTTGATTTGGTTGATGACATGGATCAAGGCAATATTAGTAACATTTTGGACTGCCTGGTACACTGTGTCAATTGGTTTAGAGAACTGCTCAATGCATTTTCCACCCAAGATGATGAATTACTGCAAAGTAAAACTCTGAGGAGAGTCATTCAAATAGAAGAGTTAGAGCTAGTTATTTTTGAAATTCTGGTGAGATGCAAAATATCTTACAAACCTCCTATCACGACTTTTAATATTAAAAAGTATATTGGAGAACAGATGGAAAAGAAGAATCACAAAGTGTCAATCACTAAACAAAAACAAATGAAAAATGTCCCTGATGATACAGTCCTGTCTGAAGTATCTAGAACTCAAGCAACACAGAATTATGTTGCTAAAAACAAACAGGAGGTTTTCCTAAACATTAATTTTAGACCGCTGAATTTAAATCTTCTGAATCTATTCAAGTTAAACATGTCGCTAGAAAACGATTCAGAAACTGAGCTTACTCCAAAAACATTAAAATTTTTATTGAAATGTGTGAACAATAATTTTGAAACCATTTTGATATCAAAGGTAAAGAGAAAGACGTTTCTCTCTAAGAATGAAGATGTTGCATATGACCCTATAAATGCTGAAAAAACAGCTAAGGCTGTTGGCGAAATGTTACCAAAATTAATAAACCATTTACTGCAAATAACCGAACACCTTGACCATCACATCAACCTGAATACTCAGAATGAGAGCGAAGCTGTGCGCACTGCTGAAACAGAAGAATACATAGTCTGTCTAGAAAATATTTACAATATGCTAACGATTTTTTTCAAATGGATAGGATTCCGGAACCACCATAATAATGCTCTTCTTAAAACTTCACTTAGAACTGTCGCGAACTCGGATAGTGCTATCGTATCCCTAAAGGATCTGCTGTTAGCTGTCGCAAAGAGATTTCAAGAACATGAAAAGTACTGCATTCAACTTTCCACTGCCGTTTCTCTGGTTGAACTGGTGAAAGCTGTCCAAAATCACTCTGACAACAAACTTGTCCTTATGATATTGAAGACAATGGTGGAAAAGTTCATGTCCCAGCGATGGAAAACCCTTGATGGATTACCAGAGAAGGGGCTACAGTACAACCAGAGCGTAGATCGACTAGCCTCAATTTATTTTGTAAACAACGAAATCCTGGCATTGAAGAATTTGTCTCTACAGCTAACCAACGATATAAATAATTTAAAATCTCGTAACGATACGTTATGTTCTATGAAATGCATAAATAAAAACAATTTTCCTATCCTATACAGAAACTTGGGAACCGCGTTGTACGAAGCTACTAAAAATTCCCTCAACAAAGGTATGACAAATTCAGAGCATCTGTGTCTTTGGAAGGATGTTGCTACAACTCTTAAATACATGTCTGACATTGCTAAGACTCTAGAAAACCGAAACAACTTGTCAGCATTCTTCAAGAAATCACTACCAGTTCTAAAATTGTTCATGTCACAAGGAATGCCTATCCTGGAAATACAGTTCAAGCAAGACACCCAAGAGGTATTGGAAATATTGAAAATTCTACAACAATCTACCAGGTTCTTGCAAACTTTATGTTGTCATTCGAGATTGAAGAAAGATTCCGCGCTAATGAGCAAGGTTCCCTTTATGAGGCAGTTGCTTGAGACTCTTTTGTACAGAGTGAAGGCTGTTTTGGCTGCAAATAAATGCTCGGAAGCATTTTGGATGGGAAATTTGAAAAATAAAAATATTCATGGTGAAGTAATAGCGACACAACAGAGCACAACAAGTGAAGAATCTCTTGAAGACTGTGATGAACAACTACCAGAGGATGACGATACTGACGATAGCGACCAGGACATGCTAGATCCTGATTCTAAAAGCGTCAGTGATATTGTTTAACCACCTACCGAAATAAAGAGAAGAATTTAGGTATATACCTACCTAATAAAACTCGTTATTTCAAAAAACTGCTGTTTGATAATTTCGTTCCTGCGCTCCAATGAGCTAATAGTAGGTAGGTAGGTATCGTACCTATCTAATGTAATAGTAAGTGCATCAATAGTAGGTTAATAATATCGAGTGATTTAGGCCACATCAGTCAAGTGTCAATGAGATAGGACCTTCGCCGCGTAGCAAATTATCACGGTAGGTAATCAAATTTTCTTCGCTGATGCTGTGTTCACGCTGTGATGCTGATGGTATTAACTGATTCTACTATCAGTTCCTGATCGTACGTGGACGCTGTTCCTCCGTTGCTAGTAAGTACTATGGGGCCTGTTCTCCACTGACATGGAGGTTTGTTTTCTCGATATTTGCGATGGGGTGGGGACTCCCGTATCTACAATTGAGGGGGGGGGGGTTGTTTTTGGTGGCCTTCCCCTCGATTGGGCCTCCAACCCCACCCCGAGCCGTGCTTACCTGGTTCTGAGACACTGGTCTAACCGATCGCTTGGTCAGAGAACTGTTCGCAAACTGCAGGTCACCGACGATGGGCGTCCATGTATATACAGGGTGTTACCAGACCACTTCCGAAAACGAAAGGGGGAGCTACAGAACACCAAAACCCAACCAAAAAAAAAATCAGTTATCCTGAAAAATAATTATAGCCGGAGAAAACAATGTTTAAAGATTTGTATTTATTTCGCCAGCCCGCAATGTACGCATTCACGTAGGTAAGGTCGAGGCGTAGTACTATTATTTATTCTGTGTCGTAAGTGCCTACTAACGAAGGTCGCTCGCACGTCGCGTACTTGAATGACCCGCGATGAACTCTCAGCTGTTCATGCTGTAGTAGACGTAATCTGCGTGCTGCGTGTACATTGCTGCTTTATTTATTTTATTTGTTTTTTTGCTTTTTTAAATGAGATAATTAGGTAGATATGTCTTATTATGTTGTACTGTGTGTATGTAACTAGAAAAAAAATTAAAAAGAGATAGTCAAGTCAATTTTTTTTTTCGCGATTTTTTTCGCTAAATGTTTTCAGTATCATGGTCTGATTGGAACCTCCAAGTTTTCGGAAGTGGTCTGGTAACACCCTGTATATGCTATACGCACAGGTATAAGCAAACGCATGCAATTTCAAATAGAGCACTGAAACCTGCCACCTATAAAACCTAACCTACTCCTAGGTACTTTTATTGTTTGCAGCTACGAAAGAGGAGGATAGTCTGAATAAAACAAAGATGATAACTTAGGTCAAGGTAAGTATATTTATTGGCAGCTTAGTACAATCTCTGGGGTGGGCCCATAGTGGATTTCATGTGCAAGGAGCGCACATTCTGCCAGTGTTTCTTGAGCAGTGACACAAGGAAGTTGATGGAGAGATGCACATTTTGTGCGAGCTCATCAGGCGTCATATCCACATGGCCAACAGCAACAGACAGACACAATACCTGAAAATTTTTTTTTTTTTAGAAAATAGTCAATAATGTACTATACATACCTGTGGATATAATCAATGATACAGGAAGGTACACTTAAACCGTGAGGTGGATTCGGTTTTAGATTAGTCTTTCTATAACTACATAGAGTACTCAAATAACTAATATTCAACATACATTTAGGGCTCATTTATAACACACTGACAATTAACCAAGCCGTTTTATAGAAACTGATGTTACCTTCTTCATCTGGAACTTAATGGTGGCTTTGACTTCATCAATCTTCATCGTCATGGACTCCTGGTGGGAAAGGAGACCAGGAAACTTGCCAGCCTTGTTCAGGCCTGGCCCGAGCAGACGTGGGATTTGCTTGATCAGGGACTCGGATGCAAGGAAAGCATCGTATCTGGAAGTTTCAAATAATAATTGAGTTATTATAGTTATTTCCCTGCTGAGGGTTCAATTCCCACCAAGAACAAATATTTGAGTGATGGCCAACATAAATGTTTGATCTGTGTCTGGGTAGCAAAGTCCAATGTGAACAATTTTGGTGCACATTATATTGGTCCGAAAACTTGTTGGGATCATTATGATACATATTTTATTTAACAATAAGAGAAAGGGAGAGGGTACAATAAGTTTTAAGTATATATGAAACCCACAAGATGAAATATCTATGATTTGAGTGATCTGTGAAATGCATATTGCATGGTAGGTGGGAAAGAGTTAAGACAGTCTTAGATACAAAATGGGAAAGCATATAAAATATTGCACCTAGGAGCCACAGCTCACCTACGCAACAAGACATGGGGAAATTCAGCACTAATAAGTTATGGCACTAAGCTGCAGTAAATGCATGGTATTATAACTGTAGATTGTCTTGTCACCCACGATCAATCTCACAACCCAGATCTTAGTTAACATGATCACCATGGCATGCACTAGTCTAACATATTATTTTACACATAGGGTTACTACTAAAGTTTGAAAAAGGTAAAATTAACCATGGGCAACTAGATACTTACTTTTTAGCCAGCTTCTTTACAAGTTTTTTGTTCTTGTTCAGTTTCTTGAGTGCCTCGGCATCCATGCATGGGACCTCCAATGACTTAGCCTCATCACAATGTTGCTGGTCTCCCAAAACACATACTTGCATCTTGGGCCGGGGAATGTACTTTAGCCTGGAAATAAGATTCTAGGTTATAGTATAGCTGCATGTAATTACCCTAGTAATAGGTAACTACTCGAGAATCAGTTGGTAAATTCTCATCAATATCAACAGATAATACATGCAATTAGAGAACATCATATTGTTGGTGATTACCTAATATAGGGCATAAGTAACTAATAGGTACTTTATTTCCAGGAATCTTTCGTCAAATAACACAACATACTAAGGTACTTACAAGGCACTACCACGATGGTTGACTTCAGCTTAATGCTAGGTCGGTACGCCGAAGCTAACCTACCCATTATTTAAAGACTCTGGGTGAAGTCCCGTCAGATAAATCTGACTCCCTGTCCAGATTCATTTTAGTGGAATTTTTAAGTTCAATCATTACCCCACTAAAATGCTCCTTCCAGGTAAACATACTTGACGGTGCCTGAGAAACGCTTGTCCTTCTGGGGATCATAGTTCTTCAAACCAATTTGGATTTCAACAGTCTCCAAAAAGTTGCGCTTCTTGTCTTTTGACGACTGGAGAACGGCGTTAACACACTCATAGAGTGTATCACGGGATACTTTAGACCTGAAATTAAGTAGGGTAAACCCTGTACATATCACACGATTTTGATGAGGTTACCGTACCACATCAAACTATACCCCGCAATGAAATATTACAACAAAACGTTGGCAAATATAATCTTAATTTAGTAAGTTATTTATTTGCGATCTAAAATAAATTGATTATGAAGATTCTTGAAGATATTTTTAAACTTACGACATTGTCGACGAATTAACCTCCTTCTATCGCAACGATTGACAACTAAAAGAAAGAAAGAAGAAGTAGCACCCAATAAGTAAAAAAAACAAATGCCACGGATTTTACACTATCAATAATATCCGCGATCCAGGATTATTGACGTTAGCGGAAATATTGACGGTAGGTACTATGGTGTATTTGCTTAAAATACATGTAGGTGCTGTACTGACCACAGAGTACTTTTTTAGTGGATGATTCTTCCGAGTACTTCAAGAAAGCGCCCCAACCCAATCTCAACAGTCAGCTATTGTCAGGCTCATCAGCTGCTAAAAGCCCGCGTCCATTGCAGGCGGAGCGTAGCGGGATATAAGCGAGCACAGTCAGTCGGTCAGGCTCAAGGAACTTAGTCAGGCTTTGTATTGATTTGAGCGGCATTTTTTTTTAAAACTTTTACCTTAGAGTGGAGTATCAAAAGCATGACTGAACTAAAACAGCCTCACACTTCAATTTTTTATAAAAAAAAACTTTATTGAAATTGATATTTCTTCTAGCTTTTCTCGAGACGTATATACCTAAAGTACCTGTCTATTTTTGTATTTTTTTCAGAAACCCTGTATTATTATGGTCTCATGAAAGAACAACTATAGGTAGGCCACTACTAAAAGTTAACTGTATTCGAGCTTATGGGATGCATAATATTTATGATCGTCATTAAAAATCCTACTTAGAGGTACCTAAGCTCATGTTACATTTGGTTTTGTCTCGGAACACTACATGCGCAAGTGCACTTGCGCCTTGCCTATTTAACAACTAGAATAACGCAGGTGTTGAAAAATGATCTGTCTGTACCTACCTACCATCTGGCTGGAATCAAGCATAATTTTTTGTATGAAAATATTTATTTAGAATAACGATGCATATTTATTGTTTTTACGCACTTTATCAAGAATCAATGAATTCGGAGAAGCGGGTTGAGGGTACCTTGGATTTGTTTGATACCAACTCGTACCCAGAAGTGCAGGATCATGCTGCCACCAACCACACTGAAATATAGAACGGAATGTAGTATTACACCGTCAAACCAACACGTCTTACGACTCCGCTGCATCCACCCGTGCACAATCATTACAACTGATATTTACAACTTAAAAAAGTACGATTAATTACTTATAGGTACTTAGATATGTAAGTAAGTATATAGGTACCTACCTACTGTACTATTCCAATCCTGTACATTAGTGTACATCCAGCTTTCAAAACGACTAACCTCTACTGATGTTGTGGGCGGTACTTCAAAGATATCACAAGGTCCAACAGGCTTGATGACACCTTTGCGTTTCATCTTGATAAACCTTTGCATAGATCCGTAAGCGAAGCCATTTACTCTGCCAATGTAGCAGTCAATTACGCGTATTGCGTGTACGTCTGGTCTCTGAATCTGGAACAGTAGTTTTGTTTGTACATCGAAAAAGCAAATTAATTGTCATTACCTAGTAGGTAGGTGTACCTACCTCTTTATGTAAAGTTGGTTTCTCTTTCTACGTCTTAAGGTTACCCCATCGACCTGATGCCCAAGGGGTATAAGGTCGATGGGTTACTCTGAGGATATATAAGTTACTCTCTAGGTATTGGTTCCGTGTCGAGTACCTAGGTATGGAGAGTAATAACTAATAAAATTCAATGAAGTTATAAATTAGGTATCAAACAAAATAATATTGCAAACAGCAGACTCTGGTAAAGAGCTACAATCAATATTGTTAGATAGTCCTTATCCATAGGTATAGGTACTTACTTATCAGAATAATGAAACCTCATCTATATAAGGTAGGTATGTATTTTGTACCTTTTTCGGAAGCGTAGAAGATTGTTCAACGGCTTGTAATACTGTTATAGCATCTTCTTTATTGACCGGTTCATGATATTCATCTTTCATTACGTCTTTGATATAATTTTGTGGGCCATATGTAGTGATACCAAAGAATTCCATGATACCTACTTGGATAAAATTATATGTGAATTAATTAATTTAGCATGAATGCCGCGATTATATTCCGGAATTATTGCCACAGCAACATCGCCTTTATTCCTACACCGCGTTCACACAGGCCCATGCCGCTGCCCGAATTATTGCCGCGATTAATTCCGGAATTATTGCCACAGCAACATCGCCAAGTTCATGCCCTAGCTCTTGGTGAGAATAAAGGCGATGTTGCTGTGGCAATAATTCCGGAATTAATCGCGGCATTCATGCCGGGCATAGTGTGCACGCGCTAGTACAGTTACTTTATGAAAATAAATAGGTAGATAATGTTATACCTACATAAAAAATACTCTTCTATGTAAGTAGGTACCTACTAGTCTTTGTTCACTTAACTGGTTTTTAAGTGTTTTTTTGTATGTTCTTCATCAAGAGTATTTTTTTCGTGTAATAGACTCCGTCCGTCTTTTCGACAGACGTCAACCTGTCTTTATGAGGTCGTAATCATATTTTAAGTATTTTTATAAAGTGTAAAGTTGTCCGTCCATTGCGAGATTTGCTAGCAGATCGCTGCGTGAGCAGAGCAGAGCACTGTCAAAATCACAGAATACAGAATAATATAAAAATCTGTATTCTGTGCGCACGCAGTTTTGCCTTCATTTTTCGATTCGCGCGCTGTTCGCGCTGCGCTTCGCCTGCAATGGACGCAGACCCTAAGAGGTAAATTTTTCATCACATGTTTTTAGGACCAAAATATAATGATGTATAAGTTTATAGGTGTACTGAACTATCTCACTCAATGCAAGTAAACACTAGTACCGACATAGTTATAACGATATAAGTTAGTAGTCATAGACAAAGTATAAACTGAAGAAGTAGAAGAGTTTGCGTAAGTAAACGCAGCAAGGTGTCAACAATTTGTATGTAAGTATAAGGCTGGCCTTACTTTTTCCATATAGATTTGATAAAAACATTTTCTTTGACTCACAAAAAATAAACAAAAACCAAAAACCTTCAGATCTTGTATTCTATTTGCCTAAGAATACCAGAATATAATGATTCTGAGCTTTGAACCATTTCAAAACATACAAAAACACTAACGAACGTGGGAAAGCTTACAAACAATGGGCATAAAAATATGCAGATTCTGCTTGGCACTGGGTGCTAAAGTATTCAAGCTGGGTAGCAGTGAAGCAAAATGTTTTATTGAAAATATTTTTAAACAGAGTGGGCTCATACAGGTTTGTAAGATATATATATTGTACTGTATGTATGTACCTCCCCTAATAGTTTACACAATAGGTACTTAAATTGTCACTCTAAAGCCCATAATAATATGCTGATTGACTGCTCAAGCACTGGTCTGGACTGGAGCATAGATGTTTGTATGAAAATCTATATTCAAATGTATGCTTAGATTCAACTGAGATAACACCTAAATATAAACTCATACATGTTAAAAACTGGCATCAATTTCATTAACTGTGAATAGAGTTGATTGTACTCCAGTTGTAACCCAAATTAATAGACAGTTCAATACAAAATTGTTAACTGATTGTCAGGTCACTATTAGTTGAGACAGTTTGCAGAAAGTAAATAATACCCAATCAATGTGTAGACCCACATCGATTAGGTATGATACACCAGGCTTTAGTGCATATTTTACCATGACTTTGGCAGAAGAGGTAAAGCAGGACTCTTACTAATATTATAAATGGATGTTTGTTACTCTTTCACGTAAAAACTACTGATCCAATTTGGATGAAACTTGGAATATATATTGTCCGTGATCTGGATTAACACATAGGCTACTTTTTATCCCGAAAAATCGACGGGATCCAACGGGACGCGAACGAAGTCGCGGGCGGCAGCTTATAATTAATTTAAGTACTTACCTGCATAACTAGAATATTGTTTCCTGGGTAATCTGAGGCATGTGATCTGATGAAGTTTTCTTTTTTCCACTCATTTAGGACTTACATGAAAACCACTACATCTGCTTTGAGTGCAAAGCTTTATTGGATAAATCATACAATTTCATAAAAAGGGTGCTCAAAGCACAGGAAATCTTTTTTCATATAATGAAAGAACATAAAATAGTAAGTAATTTATTGATTTCATGTCAAATAAGTAGGTATTCCTTAATTACCAAGATCAGTGGTTTCCAAAGTTGACTGGACTGAAACTCATCTAGCAAAACATTCCAAATTCAGGTGTTAATAAAAAGCTTCCCATACTTTGAGAAGTAGGTACTTACTAATCTAGATAATCTTGAGTACCTAGCTAGCTGGCTATAATAATACAATTAATTCTTTTCAGATTACCCCTTTATGTATCAAACAGATAGATAGACAAATAATAGGCCTCAATTTAGTTACGGATATTAAATACATTGATGTTTTTATTACCGAAAATAGTGATATTAAAAGCGAAGACGAGTCTAATCTACGGCAAGACTATGAATTTAAAACTGAAATTGATGACTCTGACACGACTGATCCATTGGATAACCCAGTCGATTATAATGTGGACAGAAAAGAAGTGGATATTGACTTTGGGGTCAAAAGCTTCACTGATACTGATTCGAAGATAGATATAAATATACCAATTAATTGTACTCCTATGGCTGGAAAGATAAATCAGAGTCAATTTAATAAATTTGATGATACTGTCCAATTAGATGTTATGGAGACAGTCCTCGAACATGTTAAAGAAGAGATTTTAGATGAAAATGATCTTAAAGAAGTAATAAAGAGTAGAAAACAAAGAAATTTAAATTATTTAAAACCCAAACAAAATTCTAAGAAAACAGCCAGTGAAGTGCAACCATCAACAAGTAAAAAGAAAAGCGATGAAAGAAAAACAAACAAAATTAGTAAGCCTAAAAATAAAAGAGGACGGAAACCAAAATATGGTGGAGAATATTCCGAGCCCTATGATGGATTTGTGAACTCAGGACAACAAGTACAGCAACCAGACATCCCAAAGTATCCTGCAAAATGTGACCATGTATGTATACCTATCTCGCAACAACTAACAACTGTGTTATCTGTTTAAAATTTGTCAGTAGTAATTTGATCGAGGGAGCAAAGATCATAGTGTCAAGTATTAGATGAATCGGTTTTTAGAAATTGGTAGGTCTACACTGATAGTCAATCAACTTCTTGCTGACACATTTCAACATTTCTCATGATATAAAATCCCTGCAGTTTTTTATAAAAAATTTGGATTTGAAATATTTCTAAACTAGTTTGTTGGTAAAATCAAGGCTGAAAGTTCACTTATTTTGCTCATTTTACGAAACGCGTGTTACAATTTTTTTTTTCTAACTAAATTTCGAGGAACGTCCTTAATGAACCAAAATAAAAATACGGCCTCTTAAAACATTTAAGTTGTTCTGATAATACCTGTCTATTACTTTATTTCAAATGATACCTACCATTTTACAGTGTAGCTATGAAGTACCAAACCGGACAGCACACTTCCACCACTATTTGCTGGAGCATAAAGATAAAAGGTATCCATATGCCAAGCAAACTGGAAAACAATTCATTTGCCAATTCTGCGGGCTCGTAAATAGGGTAAGTTAGTGGTCAAAATGGTCAGAAACGCGTTTCATACATAACGAGATTTGCATCAAGCTAGTATTGCTTTTTATGTAAAACTCTCTTATAAGTTTTACAGTACCTACCTGCTGTAAACAATTAGCCGTTTTCTTGTGTCCATGTGGACACGCTGGGCATTACATACTGTATGAGAGCATGTGAGAACCTTTTGCACTCACGGTTAGCCCAGAAACAATGTTTTTTGACTTATTTGTTTAATTTAATAAAAAAAATTACAGTCAAAATCGCGTCACATAGACCATGAGCTGACGCACGGTACCGAAAGTAATTTCACCTGCTCCCAGTGTCCCAAAAGCTTTGTGAACAAACGCAGACTTCAGAAGCACACATACCGATCACATCCACTTCAAATGCTGGAATGCGATTACTGCGGAAAGAAGGTTAAAAGCAGAGAGAGCCTCATGATACACATAAGAGTAAATAATTTATTTTTCTTTATGCTATAGAAATGCATGGATAGTGTGGGTGTAGTCTTTCCCGCATGCTGATTTGTTAACCACTGATTCAGACTTTTTAGATTTTTATATGAAAATCTCTACTCAAATCTATGCTTGAGTTTCTGTATCGGCATACGAGCCTGAAGATTCTTTTAATCAAAATCTTCATTTAATACAGGGCTTAAAGATACTCTTCGAAAACTTCGGGTGATTAAAGTAGGTAGGTACCTACGTAAAGTAGTATTTATGTTTTTCTATGGAACCAACAATGAGACGTCGAAAAAAATCAGGGGTTCATACAAAACGGATAACCTAGGTACTTACCTACTTACACATATTACGTTCAAAAATGTATAGAACAGCAGATCATTTTTCGCGCTCTAAGAGTTGTTCATAATGAAGGGTAACTATACCTTGGAAGTTTTCAAGAGTGGTATTTTTACACGGATTTTCACAAGGAATCAACTTGAGGAAGTTATATTTGTACACGAGTCTATAAATGGCGTCAGCTTCCTAATTCATCCACCATCTAGCACATTTTTTACAATCATGCACCTAATTTATTTTAAGCATGATTTCTGGTAAAATAAAGTTTTGTTTCAGGCACACACAGGTGAAAGACCATTTAAATGTCCATTCTGCGGGGCGGGATTCGCACATAGAGGTAACATCCGCCCTCATATTCGCGCCAACCATAAGAAATATTTGGACCAACCAGATTTTGCAATAAAAACAGATAAAGGAAATTCTTTCTATGAGACAACAGACATGCAAATCTTAGCGCCTGAAAATGCGAAATTATGTACTTCAGAAATGTTTATGCATTTAAGTACTGTTATGAACAATTTACAATAATTATGTATGTTTTATCATAGTTTAATTAAAGTCTATAGAAGTTATAAAATTATTGTTCTTTATTGGATCACATCGCGATTGGAAGCATAATCTTGACCGGCATCTAAGACAAAGATGAATGAGTGATGGATGTTGAGGAACTGGTTGGTTGGTTGCCTGTAACCCTGGCTGGTTAACTTTATACTCAGCACACAGGCACCCTCTTCATATCCCTACTTCAGGGACATGGAAGTTATTATTTGGTAACATACACCATCAAAGTAATAACAACAAAACAATTCTGTGCAGTAACAACTTTATGTTATGCTTCATTGTAAATTGTCCCCATAGGACTAAACATTGTTAAAAAACATTTAAATGTTGGTAGCAGTATAGCTGTGTTAATATAATGGCTAATACTTTTTTATTTTGGTATTGCTACACATGGAATTCTCCTCCATCCAGTTTCTCATCAGACAGTGATGAGAGGATACTTGCTGAGGTACTCTGAGAGAACCAAATCCCGCACATGATCAGGCCTTCAAGCATGCCAATGCCAGCTCCACAGATAACATCAAAGATGTAGTGGCGTTCTGCTAACACCCTGGATAAACAGATGGCAGATACCCAAGCCACAAGTGGAGGAAAGAAAAACATTGACACTGGGTCGAGGAACATCAATGTGAATGCAATCATGACAGACCTGCTGGCATGCCCTGATGGAAAAGAATATTTGTCAGGGTTGATTGACAGTAACTTGTTCATTGGTATTGGCCGACGTCTTCTGACAAAAGCTTTGATTGTGGCTATTATTATTATATCCAGGATGAGAGCTGAAAATAAAAAAAAATACTAAATACCTTGTTACGTAGGTACCTACTAGGTACATTACATTACATACAAAGATGTTTTGCTTATTCTGTTCAAGTCATAATATGCAGTACATAATTTACATTACATCAATTACAGTACGGCCGGCGGATCTAGACCGGTCTGAAGTTGCGCTTTCGGAAATTGTGCGCAGGTACAGGCGAGTACCTAAGTACCCTAAAAGTGACTACTGCGCAGCGTTCCGAACGAACTTAACGCCGGTCTAGATCCGCCGGCCGTACTGTATTTGAATGACTGCAAGTAATGTGAAATCCCACTAATATTATAAACTAGCTGTTACTTGTGACTTTGTACAAGTATACAGATTTTTTTCGGAATATGTAAGTATATCAAGTTCTATTAGGTTCCTACTATATTTTTTGGCATTCAAATCTTACCAAATAAGAGGTTGACTTGTAGCTGATATAGTTCTTTATTGTTGAACAACCAGATGAAAGTTAGCCATCCAGCCAACCACACTATGCCATGACATGACACCTGAAACATTCAAGGAACAATTTCAAATTAGCTTCTATACACTTAATTTATGTATACATATTTATGTATTTTATGTAATAGCAAAGGCAGGTGCATTATACATTTTACAGTCAATAAAGTATTTGTAGGTATAGTGTGTGAGACCTAAGAAATTCCTTCAGAAACTTGAAGTAAATATAAGTCCTGACATGTAGGAGGTAAGGGGAGAGGGACACAAAGTTCCCACTTTTGGGGTTTTTGCATAACTGTACATAATATTATCTCAAAACAGTGTCACAGAAAAACCATTTCTACTAAATTGAATGTTACATTACCCTACATACCTCTAAAAATTTGGAGTGGTTGCGCAAAGATCTCAATGCAGTGGTTCTCAATGATAGTTCGACAATTTTTTTGGTGAGTTGAACATCATAATTTAGCAATTTTCTCAACATTGGTGGAACTTGACGTTTCGATTCTTCACCAAGCTGAAAACATGCAATTTTTTATTATTATATAACTATGCATTATCTTTGTACAAACTCAATTATGTCTTTGTCTTTTCAGTTTCTGAGTAAGGCAGGCAACATTTCTAGTGCTGTCTGCTGTCAAATTGTTAATTTAGAAAAATGCAACAACAGAATCGACACCAGTTTCTGTTCTTATTTACTAAGTTACTTCCAAGATCTTCAGTTATGTACTTTATTATTATCATGCTCTTAGGTATACCTACTTACCGTATCCATGCTGAGAAATTATTGCTCCCAAAACTCTTCAAACAAAATATTATGTAGTCTGAAACACAAAATTATTGACCAACTTTGTCAGCGACCAAAAGCAGCAGGCAAAACGAAAAATGCATCGAGATTCGTGTGGAAACTACACGGGAATAGATTCACCGTTTTACAGTAGATAGGTAATCTCATAGACCTAGGAAGGGTACGTCTAATCCACCTTGTTTCGATAGATTTGCACGTAGGTTATAAATAAATTTGTATAGGTACTTATAGATCTAGATTCTTTACAACGAAACTTTATATCCGCGGCCACTGGAGCTGGATGAAAAAATGAAGTAAGATATCACTGAGCATACTTACCTACCACCACTAATAGGAACATGTAATAATAATAATAAGTAAACCACTATAAAAAAAAAGTACTCTGTGTAAACCACCTAAAACTGCAATAAAGTCTTAGATTCTAGAAGAAAATACCTACCACAGAAAAATAGGTAAACAAACAATTCAAGGCCCACCCACACCACAGCCGCAGCCCAGTCATGTCATCGTGCATAGAAAAAAATATTCGTCTATGGATTTAAAGGAGTTGGCAATACTGACGGTAGTGATAATTTTTTTCATTCATTCATGGCTCGTTGGCTGTTGTTGTTCTGTTCTCGTTCAGTTTGTTTTGATTCCTACTTTGCGTACAAGTTTTCATGTAGGTTTTATTATTTTTCTGTTATTGCTAAAGTTAAAACAGGCAGTTTTCTACCAGAATTTAATTGCCGGTAATTATATTTATCGAGTAGTGTTCGCATAATTTGCGTGAAATTTCAGAATCTACTGTATTACCTTTATAAAAATATGTGCGGGCCAAAAGTCGAACAAATTCTGTATACGTGGCATGTATTTTAATATTTTATATAAGATCTAAAATGTTTTAGCAGTACCTACCTACACCATGAGAAAGCTTAAAGGCGCTGTGAAGGAAAACGCCCGACAGAAGCGCGAAAGAAAGCAAGAATTCGCAAAATCGCGACAGCAAATCCACACAGTAGCCTTGCCTACTATTGCCGTAATCTTTCTTTTTATATGCTTATATGTTTACATGAAGACACGACCAAGCACAATGCAGTATGCGTAAATATATTACTTATTTGGTATCTATGTATTTTTGAAACACCTGTGGATTGAATGAAGTATGCAGATAGGTTCCTAGTGGGTATAAGGTTGCGACTTATTTCGCTGTTATCGGAATAGTTTGTACCTAAATTATGTCCTTGCTAGGTAGACTATAATTTTGTATAAACTTATGTACATTCCACGGAACTCTTTATTAGGTACTTCATTTTATCACGTGTGTAAAAATGTAAATTAAATTAGAATAAGCACCTAAAAGAAATGTTTACCAAAATTCCATGCTAATTATTTAAAAGAAAAAACTTATTTTGATAATGTACCACTGACTTTTTAATTTATGGACCCCAAACTAAGATAATTCAAATCAAACAGGTAACATAATGTAAGTACATTGATAGGTACAGTATGATATATCTAAACTACCTTTTTAAAAAAAAACTACAGTAATACTAATATGCGCTAATATCATCACTAATCTATGTAGGTATATAAATCAAATCACAACTATCACAGCCAAAACCCTGCATAGTAAATAGCAAAAGTTATGAAATATTTACATAAATAATAAATGTATTGAGTTTGAATAATAAAATAAATATCCATGGGCATTTCACATCACACCCTCTAGCAAAGCTTGTACTATGGGAACTAGGTTGCTAATACAATACTTTTATACATTTTATAATTTGAAAATAGGTACATGCATTAATATATAGTAATACTCAGACAAAGCACCTATGTTTGCATCACACAAAAAATTGTTCTCAGTAGGGATTGAACCCACAACCCACAGCACGGAAGGCAGCGCTATTACTGACTGAGCTGTGACGCCTGTCAATCCAGACATACTATATAGTGCAAGGCTAGGTGCTGTTGATATCAGCAGATTGTTTCTGCCTGCATTGCTGTGCCATCCAGCCCAGCGCCCATCCAGAAGCCAGCAGAAGGAAGAGTCCACTGATGCAGTAGAACTGGGACAAGATTGGAAGGTTCAAGCTCTGGATGAGGACCAGAGTGAGTATCGCCTGCAGACTGGTACCAATAAGGGTGTTGATCCCGAAGATTAAGCCAAAGCAACTCTCATCGCTGAGTTGACCAGCTATTTTTGCACTGAAAGGTAAGTGTGAATAAGTATTGGTGGAATGATAACCAATTATACAATACTTTATTTGTAAATATTAAGTCTTGTACCTACTCAAAGATCAGAAACAGAACCAAATAATTATTACGTTCACTGTCACACAAGTATTTTATCAGATGGGAATCAGACCCACAATTTACAGAGAAAAATTGCTAGAGCTATGTACTGGTTTCCTGTCTGTTGCATTTTTGGTTGCCTACCGCACAATGTTACTACTGGTACTGAACTCTGTGAGTTTTTATTTGGTGTGAAGTATCTATGCAGCGCGGTAGGTACACAGTTTAAGGCGTCGTCGTTAGGCACGGGGAGCATGTTGTGTATGTACTATGCGAGGTTTGCTTTGCGCCAACTTTTACAGTTCAAAAATATTCGCGAAAACTGCTATAGATAGGGAAGGGAACAGTAAAGTTTTTAGTGCTGCCAAATTAGACTTTTCAGTCACACTTCTAAAAGATAATCCACGCTTAGTCTATCGACATAATATCCTCTTAACGGTGTGTATAATGAATGACCTCACTACTTTAAATGTCACTACAACTCTGCTGTGAAATGAACCTCCATATAGAATCTGGCGACTCACCTAGCTAAAGTGATGGTGTAATGAAACAGCATGCCCATCACAATATAGCCGGCGTACGAGACGAATATCTTCGGTACAAACGTGCCAAGGAACAAGGCAACCCCTTGGACCGCCGCTACTGGCGCGGGGAACCCCGATCGTGTGAGTATCGACGCTAGGTAGGCCCCGCCGGCCCCGAGCAATGTTTGTATCGCTTCTACTGCTCCGTTGTACGCTTTCTGAAATAATAAAACAAATCAAAATAACTTTCGACTTTTCGGCAGAGTTAAGACGTCATCCCTATAGAGTAAAATCTCTGTCGAAGTGAGCATAAAGCCCTTGTGCTTTGTGCTACAAAGAGTGCCATTGCGTATGCGTACATACATTGCGACCACAATGGCCACAATGGCCACAATGGCTAATGAGTGAGCGAGACGGACGCATATCTATAAGGAATCCTTCTACTATTAAAAATGTGAACGTATAGATGTTGTGTTTCAATCACGTTGCAACTACTCGTCCGATTTGGATGAAACGTGGATATAGGTTGTAGCCTGGATTATAGACTAGTACTTTTTACCCCGGAAAAATGATAGGTCGGACGGGACGCGGACGAAGTCGCGAGCGGCAGCTAGTAAGCAATAAAAGTGAACGGAAGGTAGGAGGTACTTACAGGGGCGGCGCTTTCTCTCTGAACATGCTTCCACAGCAGTTGCACATACACCTGTGCTTGGACAAAGAGCGCCATAGCACAGGCGTATAGCGCCGACCACGCGACTACTTTCGGACGGGAGTAGGCAGTGCGAATGTGATGACTCAGTAAAGAAACCGCTTGAACCACGCCTGAGCTGGACTGCCGCTGGAAATTACAAATTCAATTCAAGATTAAAAGTTCTACTCCGGGAAAGGGAACACACAGTTCTAGGTTGGTATGTTAGCAAAATCGTGTTGATTCTCAAGTATAGATGTTGGCAGCAGTTGGCAGTTATACTTATATGAAAATCACTAACTACTCAGATCTATGCTTGAGTCACGACACGGTTCAGTACAAGTTCAAGATTCCTGAAGAGCTGAAAACACTAGGAACTAACCATATTTTTCTACACCTACCGTTCAATACTTACTCTGAGCTCCGAGCTCTAGCAATTAATATCGTCATTATTTGAGAGAGACTAATCAAATCAGACCATGTACCATGTACCTAGTCCGCCTGGTAGTAATGACAAGGAACTCTTTTTAGGGTTAGTGTGGCAAAGTAACCTGCCTTTAACAGCAAGGGAGTGTAAAAAAATTAACATCACATAAGTACAAAATTATACAAATATAGTCCCATAGGTATTGTTTAGTTATATTATCCTAGAAATACCTTAGTTTCAACCTGGTGTTGCTTGTCCATGGGCGTGTCCAACACGGAGTTCCTGCGATGGAAGTAGATGCCGTACTGCAGCGGTGGAAGCATGAACGCGCAGATCGTCGCCAAGATCTGAGCTGGAAACCACAATTTTATAGCTTCCACTTGTTTCGCTATAACAACCTGAAAATCTCCTCATTATTACTTCTCTTTCCCTGGTTATTCGCGGTAGGAACTTACAGATTGTAATTGTTGCTCCAAACAGTGAGGAAAAACATCGTAGGTAAACAGAAGTTATACCGCGTTCACACGGCATTATTGCCGCGGACTTATTGCCACAGCAACATCGCCTTTATTCTCATTAGAGAAGAAGGGCATGAACTTGGGCCGGGAGCCGGGACAGAGGCATTATCATGTTCACACTATGCTCGTGCCCACTGCGGCATAGTGTCAACGCAACATCAGGTAGGTACTGCAATCATCAAAATATTTGGGACTGATTGCGGATATTATTGTGTAACGGCCGCCGCCGCGCCGCCGCGCCGTGGGTATCAAACCCACTAAGATCGACAAAAGTTAGGTGGGTACCTTTATATGACAATGCAATGAATGTTCATTTGGTTCAATTTCAGATAGGTATACTGGACATACTAGTGGTTGGAGGTAGGTACATAAAAATATTGTAAACTAACATTTTAAAAAGTTATCGACACAGTAACAAGATCTCGCGGACCGATAAATATCTGTCGTGAGCATCGAGATAGGATCCTAGTCGTGAGTCATAAATGAACCTCAATAGTAGGTAGGTACATTGCAATAAGGATAAAGTCAGTAGACATTATGTCAATATCAATCGATCAAGTCTCCATTAGCAATCAAATTAATGAATTGCATTCAAATTACTCAGTGGCGGATCTAGGATTTCAGTTTGGGCAAGCCTTGACTAATAAGGCAATACCTTATTTATGGTTTGCCCTCAAAAACCCCTTTTCCTTCCCCCCTTGGGTAGACCCGTAGCTATTGACGGAAGCTTGAGCCCCCTAGCCTGGATCAGCTAGTGCTGTTACTCCTGTTATATTTTCTCCGGAATAAAGAGCCTATATAGACCAGTCCTTTCCTGCTACCCACGGCATGGAGATCTTAGTCAGGGGCAGGGCTCAGGACAGGAATGAAAATATTGTTTGTTATTAGATGAATTCTATTGACCTGTAAATGTTATGTAGTTGAGCTGGCGGTAGTCCATAAGTCCATAGTGTGTCAGCAGCTGAGCGCTGACGCCGGACAAGAAACGTCCCGTCAGCGTCGCGATGCGCGTGTAAGACGAGACGATTGGATACTTCGCGGAATCCACCTAGGAAAATGCAAAAGTGTCAGCAAAAGTTTCAAATTGACCTCCTTAATTCACAGCAGTGCCGGATTTATATTTTTTATGAGTGTAGGCCACTTTATTTCGGCCGCCCCATGTACCTTTCTAAAATAATATAGATAAAACAGGTACCCACAAACAGTAGGTACCTAGGATTGATCATTCCTACTTTATACTAATGTATAAAAAATCATGAGAAAACCAGTGGACTTGTTTGACTTCTTTTATCCTCTGAAATGGAGTGAGCGTCCTCTGAAATCTGCCGACCCTAGGCCGCGGCCTATACGGGCTATTGACAAAACCGACTGACAAGAGGTAAAGATGAAGTTACCTTTGCATAGATATAGGTAAAATATGCTATTTCTGTAGCCAAGTAGAGGCCGTAGAAGAACTGTGATGCCTGAAGCCATTCTATGCTGGTGGTCCACAACAGGATTGCATACACTGCTATTCCACTTAGTCCTGAAACCATTCATCAATTTATGAACAATCAGTCTTTACATACTCTTATCAATATCTTAATAACTACTATTTATTAACTGTCCTGATTTTGTCCTACTTATATTATGTCATGGACTGTTACCGTGGTATAGACTGCATGAAAAGTTCATAATTTTTGCAGAAATTACAGAAAAACCTTGCTTTTAATCTATTTATTTTTCAATAATAGTTGTTGCCTGGCCATCGATTAGAGTTTTCGAGAGTGCACAATCACAGTTGGAAAGATAATGATGAAAAATTGCAAGATTCCACTCAAAAAACTTTTTAAAACTTTATATAATTATCATCAAAGTACATTATGATGTTGACTGTACCTTAAGACAGAAAAAGTATTTCCAAATCATATAAAAAAATCCTGCTATGGGAATCAATTTGACCATGACTTTCCTTCTAGAATTTCTAGATTGTCTATTAAGCAATTGAAGCAATTAGCAACATTGATTATACAACCAGCTTACAAATGAGTGAGTAGTAGGTACAGGTATAGTCCTACTGAAGCAGCACACTTTATTAGCGCTGACCTTGAATGTGCAGAAGTCGAAGTGGCTGTGCTAAGCAGCTCTCCACTTTCACAGAGAGCTAGTAAACAGTGACAGTGAAGTATATGATTGCAATGTAATTTAGGAAACATATAAGTATAGAATAAAGAAATGTAGGACAGTTGTTATTCCTATCATTATTACCCATCATAAACTCATAAGGATTTGCCTGATAAACCGCAACAAAGATAGGGAAATAATCTTAATCCATCCTATTTAAGTTACTTTATTTTGAGCACAGAGTTTTAACAAAATTACCTGATTATGTTTGGATAGTTTAACATACCAAGTGATACTTTAGTTTAAGAATAGACTCAAAAATATTTTCCATGGAAGCCTCTTTGTCATGAATTATAAGAAAACTCCTGTAAATGTTATAGGATAATATTGGCTTATGTTATGAGGTAATTTGTACAGCAGTAAAGTGTCAGGCATGTTATGCATAAATCCTATTAATATTATAAACGCAAAAGTTTGTGAGGATGTATGTATGTTTGTTTCTTTTTCGCTCAAAAACTATTAATCCGATTTGGATGAAACTTGGAATATATATTGTCCATGACCTGGATTAACACATAGGCTATTTTTTATTCCGGAAAATCAACGGGATCCAACGGGACGGGAACGAAGTCGCGGGTGGATGATAGTATATAATAATCATGCCTGAAAGAATGATGATAGGCTTAAACTTCGAGAAGTCAGTGACGAGGAATACGAACACCAACAGTCCCAAGTAGGAGTATGTTCCAAGGGGATACACATCTCTGTTCAGTTGCTCTTCTGTGACATTTCTCCATTCTCCGAGCAGGAATTCCGAAACAAACGGCTCCGATGGTCGGATCTCCCGTAGCGTGCCGAATGCGCACAGGTTCATCATCACTTTCACCCATTCTTGCATTTTTACCGCGGTAAGGTTATCACGCCCTAACACGGTCACCTTGTCACGGGACAGACCGACGAATGGATGAGCGCTGCTGGCGGCGGCAAGTCACTCGCCTGCCGTTGTCTTCGTTCGTACACAGTCGACATCACAGGAGGTCTATGAGACGTAGGTAACACACGTTACGCAAGATCAAAACTTTGTATTGTAACTTGTAAAGTAGGTAGGTACAACATCTTATCTTGTTTTCATATCAAACTGCCCGGCCGCCGCCGCCGTGTAGTAGGCATAGGCACACTAACAATAAAACTCTCGAACTAATGAAAAGCAAACAGATTGGCAACAAACTGGTTGGGTTGGAATCAGCTGATAGCTGATCTTTTTTTTTTTTTAATTTTGTTCTGGCACTGGAGGCTTGTCCTTTTGCTAAGTCTTTTTTATCAGCCGTTTAGTGCTGCCAGTCCCGAAAATGCATTATCGCTTGCCCAGTTTGAGTGAGACTGTAGTGTAGGCTACACTACAGTTTCACTGCTGTGTAGCAGACTGTAGTCTCAGTAATACTTAATAATCTTCTTATCATCGAAATAACATTGAAATAATTATGTTATTTCGATTGCGATTATTTCTATCCATTTGTGTCATTAATAATTAGAATTAATAATAGCAGATGGTAGGTACATAATTAATAATGAAACGCACTGCAAGTCTATCCTACCCTTAAAATACCCGAGATATGCAAAAATACCCTAAAATTAGGGGAAAATACGAGTTGTGGATGGATATTTTTTTTTTTTTTTTTTTTTTTTTTTTTTTTTTTTTTTATGGCAATCGTCCAGAGTTGGACATTTCTGCCAGCGTCACGTCATTTTATTATTACAAACATAGAGGCGGGGCAAGTTCAAAGGCACCGACCAGTATAGCTGAAAAAGTTTTAATAGGGTTAGTACATAAACAAAACACAGAAACACAACTACATATTTGTTAGAAATATTAAAGTTATAATAATATGATAAATATAACACAGCGAATAAAGCGAATAACATGATACTTGTTATAATTTTAAATTATTCAAATTAATAAATTGGATAAGGGATTTGTAGATTTTGGGATCTTTGGAACTTAGGAGTTCTTGTATATGTGTAGGAAGGGATATCTTTAGGGATATGAGTGATTGGAAGAATTGCAAGTGATTTAAAAGAGGGCAGGCAAAAAAAATATGGTTCAGATCACCTTCGTCGAGGCCACATTCGCATATAGAAGAGTCTTTAATATGAATTTTATGTAGGTGCACAGGAATACAGCAGTGATTCATTCTCATACGAATGATCATCGACGTCAGGCGCTTAGTTATCTTAAGCTTTGAAAACCAAGGTTTACAAGGAATATCTGTTTGAATTTTAGCATAGAATGTTCCCTTAACTTTTGATGAAATTCTCCAAGAGGATGCCCAGCTTCGGGAGAGACGCGATTTAGGAAGAGCAAGAAGATCGTGGCAGTAATTTTTGAAAGGGACCTTATCACCACAAACGACAGCATCTTTTGCAACTTGATCAACTCTTTCGTTGCCAGATATGCCAGCATGACCGGGTATCCATGCCAGAACCACTTCAAAGCCTTTAGAATTACATTCTATAATTAGTTTTTTTATTTGGAAGATTATTGGGTTGTGAATCTTACTTGAGAATGGGTTCGAGATAAGAGATTGAAGAGCACTACGAGCATCCGAAAATATTAAAGTACGGTGGAGTTTGAAAAGGAGGATATATTTTATGGCTTCTAACAGGGCCAGACATTCTCCGGAAAAGACAGATGATTCTGGAGGGCTTTTAACTTTTTGGACTATGTCATATTGAGAATGAAAAACCCCATAGCCAACACACCCCTGAGAAGAGAGTTTAGATGCGTCTGTAAATATAGTATGCCAGCCACGCCATTCTCTACCAATGATTTGTCTGAAAAATTCATCTGCTTTATTGTCATCTTTACAAATACCAAAATCAAGAATTATGTGTGGAAGGAATAAGATAGTCTTATAATCAAATTCAAATAAAGGGAGGTTTGTGTATCTTAATGTGGGGTCTTTGATCGAACTATAATCTTGGTAACTTTTCACAAGAAGAGGAGAGTCTTTGGTTCGCCAGTAAGGCGAAGTCCGGGTTAAGCGGTCAAGAAGCTGCAATTTTGGGATGATAGGGTGATGGAGAAACTGAAGAGAGCGGTAGAAATAGCGATCCGCCAAGAACTGGCGACGAATATGAAGAGGGGAATCCACACATTCCACTTGTAGCGCATTTATAGGGGACGATTTCATTGCACCTGCGATAATACGAAGGGCTTTGGACTGGATGAGGTCGAGTTTTTTAAGACAAGTTTTGTTAGCGGGTTCTAGTAAGAAAGTGCCGTAGTCCAAGACACTACGAATTATTGAGTTGTATAGAATTTTAAGAACAAATGGGTGAGCACCCCACCATACCCCAGAAAGACATCTGATAATGTTAAGATTTTTTTCACATCTAATGCCTATTTGGTTACAATGATCAATACCGTTTAATTTGCGATCAAGAATAAAACCAAGGAATTTAACACTCTCTTTAACGGGAACAGGGGAGTCATTAATTTTGATCTCTATCAAAGGAGGAGTTCTTTTGCGTGTAAAAAGAACTATGTTGCTTTTACCGGCAGATAGGTCTAGGCCGTGGTTAGTCATCCAAAGATGTAGGTTATTGAGAGACGTTTCAAGGTTTTCCGCAGCAGATTCAATGCACCTGTGGGAATAGTACAATAAGATGTCATCAGCATATTGTAGTATCCGACAAGTGCCAATGGACCTTTCTAGATCATAGGTGTAAAGATTATATAGGATAGGGCTAAGAACCGAGCCTTGTGGAAGACCACGCCAAATGGTCCTGGAAGGAGAGACAGAGGGGTCTTGGCAGCGAAATAATAAGAATCTTTCAGTTAGAAGGTTCATAATGAAATTACTCAGCCTCACTGGAATTCTCAGCTTATGAAGTTTGTTCCTGAGAATAGGAAGTTGAACATTGTCATATGCCGCTGTAACGTCAAGAAACGCGCCAACAACAGACTCGTTACGAGAAAAAGATAACCTTATATCAGTTGTAACGATACTCAAGCTATCCATTGTACTCTTGCCCTTTCTAAAACCGAACTGCGACTTGGCGAGGAGGTTATTACTTTCTAGGAACCATTCTAATCTATTTTTAATGAGGTGTTCAGCTAGTTTTGTTAGGACCGAAGAAAGAGCAATAGGTCGATAAGATTTAAAATCAGCAGGGTCTTTATTAGGCTTAAGAATAGGGATTATAAATTGAGATTTCCAGGAGGTAGGGACGGAACTGGATTCAAAAATCGTATTAATAAGGTCCAGCACATATTTAATGAAAAGGTCAGAAGCTCTAGAAAAAAAAGAATAAGGTAAACCATCTATCCCGGGGGCGGAGTCTTTAACAGAATTTAGGACATTTTTAAACTCTTGAAGAGAGAATGGATCGTCGAGGGGGTCTGTGGATGTGATATCAGAGGGAGCAGGGAGTTCAGATGGGAGAGGAGAGTAGGATGGGGCAAGAGAATCCATAAATGATTCGGCCCAAGATTGGGTGGGGCAGCAGAGGGAAGGAGGAGGGATCCAGGAACGTCTATATCTGCGAATCTTTTGCCATAAAACATAAGAGGGAGTATTGGGGTGAAGACTGGAACAGTAATTTTTCCAGCCATTACTTTTTTTGTTCTTAAGAAGTATTTTAGTTTTTGCAATTATTTTATTAAGTTCAATGTAATTCTCTTTAGTCATATTGTTGCGGAATGTAAGTTCAGCTGCTTTACGGGCTTTGATAGCTGATGAACATTCATTATCCCACCAGGGAGGGGAGGGAATATTTTTGGAGGGGGATTTCTTAACAGGGAAGGATGCCTTAGCGCATTCGTTAAGAGTATTAGTAATATCATTGGAACATTGATCAATATTAATTTGGGAAATAGGTCTTAGGTCCGAAACTTTCTCGGATGATAGGTTACTGAACTTTTGCCACAGCAAGTGATGAACATTGAGGTTAAATTTAAGAAGAGGGTTACTAATAAAGGAGGGTCGAGAAAATTTATTAGCAATACTAAGCAGTATGGGGAAGTGGTCGCTACCAAAGGAGGAAGGGAGTACTTCCCAGGTGGTTAGTGAGGCTAGGTCAGGGGAGCAAAGGGAAATATCAACAGCGCTGATGGATTCTCCAGGGCGATGTCTCCTGGTAGGAGAGCCAGAATTAAGAAGACAAAGATTAAGGGTATCTAATGAATCTAAAAGAAAAACACCTACAGAGTCTGTGACGTCACAGCCCCAGACAGGGTGATGGCAATTTAGATCTCCTAAAACCATAAGAGGCTTAGGAAGACTTTGAAGTGCTGAAATAAGACCACGAAGAATTGGTTTGGTGGGGTGGGGAATATACACTGATGCAATAGTCACGTCCATAATACGAGCAGCAATGGCATCAAAACCTTCACTCCGAGAAGTGATAGGGAGGTTGGAGAATGATATGTCGTTTTTGACGAGTAGGGCAACACCACCGTGGGCATCCTGCCTGTCCTTTCTGATACAGATATAGCCCGAAATTCTGAACTCAGAATTGGGGGCCAGCCATGTCTCAGAGACAGACAGGACGCACGGTTTATATTTATTAATTAAGTAAATAATTTCAGATTTTTTATTTCTAGCGCTACGAATATTCCATTGTAGGATCCTTTCTGTTGGATCCATTGGAGAGTAGCGCGAGAAAATTACTAATCATAGAGGCAACGTTGTTCGGTTGGTTTGGGGAAGAGGAAGCAGAGTTATTGAAGAATGAGGCAACAAGATTTAATAGTTTTATAAGTTCAGTTATAATTTGAGGGTTAGATAAAATATCAGAAGGATTGTTTAGAGCACAACCATTCGGAGCACTACCAGAACGGTCTTCACTAATTAAGTTGTAATATGCTTCACGATCGTAGCCAACTCTTCGGGGAGGGGGGGAGCGAGGGCGCCGTGGGACAGACTTTTTATATGAAGTGGAGGATGATTGGGAGGGTTGTTCACTACGAGGAGCAGAGGAAGACGGGGCAGAGGAGGTAATATCAGCATACGATTTTTTTGATTGGGCAAAGTGCTTGGAGCAATCTGCATATGATATGCATTTTTCTGACATCATTTTCTTAATATTCTTTTGTCGAAGAAGTTCCGGGCATGCTTTGCTTGTAGCAAAGTGCATACCTTCACAATGGATACATTTTGCGTTAATATCTTCAATATTACAGGAGTCACCCGTATGGTCTTGGGAACATTTGAAGCAACGGGGCTTAGACCTACATTGAGTTTTGGTATGTCCAAACCGACAACAGTTGAAACATTGTATTGTTGGGTATGTGTAAATGTCAACTATGAATGAGCAGTAGCATAGGAAAATTCTATTAGGTAACACCTGGCCGTCAAACGTTAGTACAACAGTCTGTGTAGGTTTCCATGTAGGAACACCATCCAGAGTTATCTTGAAGTTAAGTCTTCTCATTTTCAGGATTGGACCACATCCTTTAGGAACCTTCATATTAGCTAAAACTTCTTCATCTGTCATATCAGTGGGAATTCCACGAACAATGCCCATTCTGGTAACATTGTACGTTGGGATAAAAGCTTTATAGTTATTAGCACTCAGTGCAGGGGATTGCAAGAATTTATTAGCAGAATTGTCTGTATGGAAATCTAGAGAGATACAATTTCTTCCATTACTTTTCACAGAGCCATCAATAAGGCCAGTAAACTCATTTGACTTGTTGTATAGGAATTTACCAAATGTAACAGGGTGGATTGTAGTACCTGTAGATTGAGTAGCTTCGATTCTCTGCACATGTACAGTATAAGGACCTTTGTCCGTTGCGTCATATAGTTGACGAGCAACCTGGGTGTTGGTTGAAGTTTGGGGTTGAGTTGGCTGGGATGGTTGAGTAGCCTCCAAAGGTCGGAATGTACCATCAGGAACAGTTGAGAAGGAGCTAGGAGGGGTCACTTGACCTGCCTGGAGAACTTCATCTTCTTTATTTACTTTAGAACCTGAACTCTGAGCTAACTTAGATCTTTTAGCCTTACGAGACTGATAGGTCTCAAAATCAAAATCATCATCATCAGAAGCTATAAGCGTGACATATTGAGCCGGAGATGGAGCAGGGAGTATTACTTCCTCCTCCATCTCCGAAACCGCATGGTCAGGCCCGGGATAGTTAGGAATCGGGGGGTCGTTCATGATGACAGAAACGCATTAGTACAAAAACTAACGGACACAAACACAAAATACTCACAACCAAACACAAAACACTACACTGGTGAGGCGTAAATCGGTTAGAAACTCGTAAGTTCCAACAGAACTGAAACAACAAGTTGTTACCGCGAACGACGCTCAGCCGGAACTGTGGATGGATAATACTGGACAGTTTTTTACTTTGTATTACAATGACATTTAGTGACATTTAGACAGCTGTCAGCTGGGCGTTTTTTTTTTGTGAGACAAAAAATCAGCTGATTGATTCCATCTCGTTCCAAAAGAGTGGTACCTATAGTGATTCGTGCTCTCTCTGGTGCTCTGCTCTTGCGCATTCGCGAGAGTTGTTTTGATGTCTTTTGTTTTGACCTATTTTGTGTGCTAAAATAGCAGAGCTTTTAGGCAGCAGTTCGTTATGAAAGCGGAGGATGTGCCGTGTGATAAAATGCTCCTATGCAGTCATTGCCCCAAAGAGTTCAAATACAGTAGTCAGAGGAAAAGACATGAATTAAGCCATTTTCCGCGGTTTGAGTGTGAAACTTGCTCTAAGAAGTTTAGTTTTGTGTAAGTCTTATTGATCTTCTTTTCAATGTTATACTTACTAAAACATAGGCTTTTGTATCAAATTATTTAAGTACAGTGCCCCTCAGAAAAATAGATCTGGTAATCTGAGCTATGCCTCTATTAAAATGAATGCCTAAAGTCCCTTTGATATGTTTTAAGATAGAGTAGACTTGCCCAGCACATATACCGGCCTTGTTGGCGTTTTTTACAGGAAAGAGTAGATATAACATGCTTAAGGAGGGACCTTCCAAAAATAATAAAGCAATTTTTACAGTTCTGCTTTGCGTCGGCATCAGAAACAACATGAACGGACAGGGAGTGTTAAATGTGAGAAGTGCCATAGAAAGTTTAGAGATGATGTACTTTTAAAACGACACATTAAATATGCACACAAAGGTTTGTAGTGATATCTTGGAATTTAATATTTAAAAAAGTATTTACAAAATATCTGTAGTTGATCAAAACTAATAACTCTACTAAAATAATTTTAAATGAATATAAATATAGTAAAATTTATTCACCTAGGAACATACATCTGTGACAAATGCAACTCCAAATTCAGCAGTGACATTGCTTTAGCCACTCACATGAAAACCCACAAACCAGAGTCGGAGAGACGCTTCAAATGTAGTCACAAAGGATGCACAAAGTCATTTAACTTCTCTCATCATCTAAAACACCATGAGCTGACACACACAAATGCCAAGCAGCATTACTGCTCTTTCTGCGGTAAAGGTAAGATTTCAATATATAGAGGCTTTAAATTCCGACAAATTATGACTAGACTGCTCTATCGTCTACACTCTGCAAATTGATTCATCATCATATCAGTATGTAGAAGGGCACTACTGGTAAGCCTTCCCATAGATTTCCAGATTTATGTTCCGTGATCTTTTTGTTCGAAGTCACTGTGATCTTTGTGTTAAAGTCACCATTTGAGAGAACTTTTGTTCCCAGTGATGGACAGCCAGCAGCAATTCCAAGAGGCTTGAGGCTCAGAATCAGTGTCAAGGCTTGAATTATATCTGGTCTCATTTTTGAAAACTAAGTCGAATATCAAAGACTTGCTCGTTAGAAAGGCGGGTGATTCGAGAAGCATTTTGGTCCATTTAAAGATCCTCGATTCAAAATTTTCCAAGGGGAAAACTCAAACCTACTCAAGAGTGAGCCCAGCTGCCTAAAATAACTGAGGAAACTATGAGTTGGTTTAAAAACTATGTATTTATCGTCGTTCTTCAGGTTTTATTCAGTCTCACCACTTGAAGACACATCTAAAAGCGCATGACCCCGCCGGCGGTTTAGTCTGCGAGAGTCCTGGCTGCACGAAGAAGTTCTCCACAGATTTTGCAAGAAAAAGGCATATGTTTACACATAGTAAGTTCAATGACTTAATACTTGGACGAGCCTCTGATTTTCTGTCTTTAGACATAGGTAGGTAAGGTACTACCTATAATATGCCTAAACTTTCATAAAAAAAAATATCTGACCAAAAAATGTACACATCAAAAATGACCAAAAAAATTTTTTTCTGATCTATCCTTAGATCGTGAAGCTTTTGCAGTGATTTTATATCTTCAAAAATTTAGAAATGTGCGAGGAAAAAGCCTTTTGACATTAGAAACCCTTATTTGTAAATTATTTATTGATGATAATTTCACTCACATTTTATATTTATTTACAGAAAGTAAACCAGATAGTGGTATATCGTCAGATTCTCAAAACTCTTGTGATGCTACTATCACATCCAAGGATTTTAACGAAGGTACCTACAAAAAACTCTCTGATAATAATATACATGCTCAGTAATAACATATTACACAGACCAAATTTTTCTTTATTTGTTTTAGAAACCATATTATGTGCTACTTGTGGAGAAACCATAACACTAGATGAATATCCTAAACATTCAGCAAATTGTCATAACACGGAACAATGTGGCGTTAAGGAAGATCCCGGCAATGTTGAGGAATGGCCGAACAGTCCTTTTAAACCAAGCGCAGTCAAAGATTCTCCTAAATTTATTGCAGAAAGAGATCTAGGTGACTGTAACATGTTACTAGGATGCTGTATAGTCAATAACGAGAACTGCATATGCGCTCAAATAGCCACGCCAGTCAATGAAAACTATGATTTAACACCTATTAAAAACAATGACAAAATCTCTGAGAATAATAATAATAATAATAATATCATAAAGGTATCTAGAAATATCGCCCCTGTTGACTTGCAAAACGACATTTCTAAAAATATAATAGATGATAACTTCGAGCCCGAAATAGTGAAACTCAACAATCTAAATGATAACAATCAAAAAGATATGTGTGAACAATGTGATTGTTTAAATATTTGTAGTAATAAAGTATTAATGTATGATATCAAGCTAGAAGATGTACTGCCGGTTGATCTATCATCAAAAGTAGCCAAGGAATACATCAGTACGCCAAACATAGAGTATCGCATCGACGGAGTAATTAAAATCAAAGATACATTTGATGATGATATCGTAGTCAAAACTGAGGACCATAATTCGAAAAGTTTTATTCCGTTTAGTACTTGTAAAGATGTGATTGGAAATTGTCTGTTAAGCGACGACTGTCTGTGTGCGAGGATGATGGCGGATGAGAAGGCCATCATGGCTCAGGAGATAGACGATATCACACCACAACCAAAGACTGAGCTGTTATAAGACTGTGATGTGTACTTAAGGTACTGTGTAGTTAATGTAAACTTAATATATATATACTTATTTTAGCTGGAGATTAGACAGGTATTACTGTACTTACGTATTTTGAAAAAGTTGAACTATAATAATTATGTTTGGTTGGAGTTTCGCTTGTAAGGTAGAATGATAATGCATAGTAATTATTAACTTAAAATTTATTTACAGTGTAATTTTTACAATATCAACCATTTATACAGAATATTTAGTTAACAAATAGGGTACTTAATTAATTATTATACATACATCAGACCTCTTCTGTTATAACTAAGTAAAATTTTATATATTGGAATGTAGGTATCACATACGACATGGCAGACAAATATTCCATCATCAACACTCAAACATTAAGTAACTAACAATTTCAAATATAAATCGATCATAATTCCGATAGAAACTAAACTATACATTTAGCTATGGTAACAAATTGGACAGAATATAATTGAAGACGAGACAATAAATTGTTTTGGAAATTAAAAAGTCTGTACATACCTAAATAATAAACAGTGAAATTGTATTTGCGCATAATTGTTTGATTTCTAACTCGGTTCAAGTCGTGCGTGACGCAATATATAAATTACGTACGAAGCAATAAATAAATCTATTTAATTGTTCAAGATGACTCCATTCTAGTTTGACTAGTCTAATGATAATTATTTGCTCATTAAAATAAAGTTATAAGTACGTACGTTCAATATTTAAACCACAAAATTGTCTTTCTATTGTTAAAAGTAATCCGTAGTAATAAAATCTCCTCAATCAATAGAACCGACAGCATCACAGGATATAAAGACAGCAACTATACACAAATTACAACTTACGATACGAGTAACAAGCACAACCTACGCTTCATTGTTTTGTACCGAATCGAATTTGGTTTCATCTAATGTCCTTCTGTCACTTTTTTTTGGTGAATCACTTATATCATTAAGTTCTTGCATACTTTCACTACTGTAACTTTTCTTCAATGCTTCCTTTTCCTCCAATCGTTCTTCTGTAATAGGCACAACACTCAAATATTCACTATCATCATCAGTTACTGATGAAGATGGAGTTGATAATGCATTCTCTAAGTTATTTACTGCTATAGTAGTCTTATGTGTGCTACCGATATCTAAGTCATCAGTATCAAGCAAAAACGTTGAAACTGGTAACATCTCTTTATGCTCAGGGATTTCTTCACTCTTTACGACCTCCAAAATATCTTTAGCATTTTCTGTTTGGTTTTCTTGAGAGGATTTCATGAGCTCATTAAAAGTAGCATAATCTTCAGTTGTCATTGGCGCCATTGTTGAGGTGGCCTTTTTATCAGCTTGATTTGTAAGTGTTTCCGAAATGTTACTGTGTTCTTCGTTATTTTCATTTTGAATTTCAGTTAAATTGTTAGGTTCAATATCATGACCTTCCTGCAACTTTTTTACGAGGACTTTGTTATTTTCTACTTCGGGTAGAAAAGGATTCATTTCAGTTTCGTGATCTACGAAATCGTTTGCTTGCGCGTTGGCATCTTTATCAGCACTAGAAGAAGTATTATGACTAGATATTTCGTAAATGGTCACGTTCAAGTTGTTAACCTGTGTTGTGTTTTGAGATTCTGTGTCGACCGTTTGAATGCTACTCGACGTTGAAGAGGCAGGTACTAAATATGAAGAAAGAGTTCCAGATGCTTTTGATGACGTCGTTTCAGATGCAGTAGTCGTAGTGGATAATAACTCTGTGGGCACCCCTATAACCTGGCTGGGAGTAGTTGCCTCTTCATTTATTACTTTCGGTAGTTCTTTTACTGTTAATTCACTTTCAGATTCTTCCCACACTGGGGCAGGCTTAGTGTCTTCCGACGATAGTCCTTGCTTGCTTGCTACAACATTATTGGGGGTTGTTGTTTCAGCTGTTTTGTAAATATACTCTACGACTGTTGTTGCGTCTACTGGCACAGGTACTTCAGTCATCATCTTTTCAAATGTTTCGGTAGGTTCTTCTTTTACCGGAGTTACAGTCGTGACTTCTTTTTCAGTGTTTACTCTTTTTACTCTAGAGTCTTCACTATCATAGTCCTGTGCCAGACCATACATAGGCTCATCTTGTTCAGACATTTTGTTGTTGTTGGAACTCATATTATTTAAATAATCTGGTTCAAAATCATCTTTAGGCTTTCCAGCGTTAATAATTTCTTCAACTTTGCTCACAGGGGATTCAGTAGTTTCGTGTTTTTCTATATTGTTTATTGCTTCTGCAATACTAATTTCTGTAACAGGTTCCGATAGCCAATCTGATTCAGTACTGATTTCTGTAACAATATCATGCATAATAGACTGAGTAGTTTCTTGTTTAGATTTTTCGATCGACTTTGATGAACGGTTGTACAAACTATTTATGGTATCGAATGTAATCTCCATACCTTCATCGGGTTTACTAGTTTCTGTAGTTATTTCAGTCACTTTGGTGTCCTTCTTGTTTAACGCGTCCATCAATAGCTTTTCTTCATCAGACTTAACAGTTTGATTGATAATAGACAGATGTTCATCTTCGGATTTAGGTTCCAGAGTTACTTTTATACTTTCATTAGTAAACGGAATCTGAGACTTTTCAGTAGTATTATTATCTGTTGGCATTTCAGTTGTACGAATTTCTGTGTTTTGTTCATGTAATACAATACTATTATCACCAGTCTCTTCAACATCAATAGTTTTTACTGTGGTCACTTTTTGGTTTTCTGTTGGTGCATTTGTGAAAACTTCTTCTGTTTTATCATCGACTTTGGACAGCATAATTTCATCTGTGCTCGTTTCTACCTTTACGGTAGTTGTTGGTTCTTCGCCAAAAACAGAAATTGATTTGAATGACCTTTCTTCTGATTCTGTTTCGAAGTTTTTAAGAGTTTTAGGTTCAGCCACAGATTGCTTTTCATTTTTAACTGTTCTGTCTTCGAGCCAATCGTTGATTTCCGTAGTGGTCTCTCTGTTATCTGCAGCCATAAACGCAGGTCCTGGGCTTTGTTTGCTAAATATTGAAACTATTTCTGGCTTAGGTTCATACGATGGTTCGTTGATAATATTAGGTTCTGAAATGGATACTCGAGTTGTCGAAGTCTCCATTTCTTTAGTAACTTTTGACTCGTATTTATCTTCGTTAGTGAATAGAATAGGTTTGTTAAATGAGTTGGATTCATGTTCTGTGTTTTGTTTTGGTTCAGAAATTTTAAAGGAGTTTTCAGGAAGAATTGGTTCTGGTTCTGTAGTAGCAACTACTTCGGCAACTGAATTAGTTTTTACTGCATGCTCTGACACTGGTTCGGGTTCTGACGTGGGTTCAGTAACTGATGTTTGTTCAGGCTCTACATTTAGCTCATGTTCAAACGCTAATTTAAATTCCGGTTCTGGTTCTAATTTTAGCTTAGTTTCTGGTTCTGATTGTGCTGTTGGCTCTGGTTCGGGTTCAGGTTCTGATTTAGGTTCGGATGCCGCTTCTAGTTCTGATGTAGGTTGCGGAGCCGATTCCGCTGTTCGAGATGGAATAACCTCTAGGCTGTGTTCATTTTCTAATGTACGTTCTGCTGTCGGGGCTGGTTCGGGTTGTGAAGATGGTTCTGGTTCTGGGGCAGGTTCCGCCGTAGGTTCAGCTGCAGGCTCTGCTGCAGGCTCTGCTGCAGGTTCCGCCTCGGGCTCAGCTGCAGGCTCTGCTGCAGGCTCTACTGCAGGTTTCGCCTCGGGCTCAGCTGCAGGCTCTGCTGCAGGTTCCGCCTCGGGCTCAGCTGCAGGCTCTGCTGCAGGTTCCGCCTCAGGCTCAGCATCATGTTCAGGTTTCACTGGTTCAGATGTTGGCTCTGGCTCAGATTTAGGTTCTGCCGTAGGTTCGGGTTCAGCATTAAGTTCATTAGTAGGCGCCTCAGTCTTGTGTTCGTTGTCACCGTGTCCGAATATGTGTGAGAAGTTCATGTCGGCTTCGGTTTCAGTTGTCGTCTCGAGTATGGCGTGGTTAGTTTCTTTCCAGTCGAAATGTTCGTTAGCAACAACTACTTCTTTAGTTGGTGCTTCTTCATCAGGAATAGGTTTCGTTGTGGATGGATAAGAGTCGACTGCTGTACTCTTGAATGTTTGGTCTTTACTTTTATGCGTAGGTTCCATAGGATATGAGTTTTCTAGTATCGACATGCATTGTTTCGGGTTGTTCATGTCTAGCATCTGTCCGTGTGGGCAGGTGCAAGTGAACTCAAGAGTCATTTCGTCAAACTCGCATCCATGTTCGCACTGGTTGTTATCTATTTGGCAGATATCGAGGACAGGTTTGGCGTCCACCTTCTCGTCGGCCACGTGGTAGACGTTGATCATACGGTTGTTCTTTTCCAGGTAGTCATCGAGTAGTGTCTTTAAAGAGTCGGCAGTGAGGAGATCCGTTGTAGGGGCCTTGTGCAGCTTCGGCGTCCAATGGATTCGGTAGGTGACAACTACCGAGCCTTTTCTGTAAAAGAAGACATGGTTTTATAAATGTTTTAATAAGAACGTAATCAGCAATCACCATCATAAGTTCGATATTTCATTGCTTCAGTAAAATAATTGGATTTCTGTGAACTCAAAAGTATGCCTGTTGGTATCTTACCTGAGCTGTACAACCTCGACGCTAACGTCATTGTCTCCATTCTCAAGTGTGTTCCTATCGAAAACAGCTAGCTTCATGGACTCGGTGAAGGTTGCGACGAACTCGCGGTATTCCTCACTGTCCGGATCTGCGAGCGCCGGGGAGAACTCCTCGTTGTCTATCTTCAGCTCGCCTTCCAGGGTTCTTGGTACTGGAAACAATCGTATAGATACATATAAAGCATGTATTCAAAATTAGCTTTCGCCCGCCACTTCATCAAGTTACAAAAAAATATTTTGCGTTTTAGGACAGTAGTTGACGTTTTCAGGGCGGTGTCGGTGTCCAAAATTAGTGCGAAAAACCCGCTTCTTACCAAAAATATTGAACGACAAAACCTCAACTAAGTTCATGACTCATACAAAAGACGTCAACGCGCTCTTTCCTCAAGGGTCAATTTTTTGGTTCAACGATATTTTTTAGGTTTGTGTCTAGGCTCTGTAAAAACTAGCTGACTGTGAGTGAACTAGTGCTAGTACGAGGCCTGATTCATAACGAAACAGGCTACCCGAAAGGCAGAGATATAAAAAGTATCTTGGGCCGAGACCGACAATAAACACCCACACTTTTAGGCATATTCACAACACATGGTCGCACACCTGTATTTTGACTGTCCTACCTTCTGAACGTTGTACAACATAGACATTTTAAGATCCCCTCGTAGTACCCTAGTAGTAAGGGGTACTCACCATACATAGACATGTCGCTCTCATCCAACCCAACATTTTGAACGCTGGCAACATCGTTCTGCGTCTCAGGTCCGTGTTGAATATGGGCTGGTTCCGTGGCGGGTTCACTATGATCATGACCACTATGATCATGCTCACTATGATCATTTTCACTATGATCATGTTCACTATGATCGTGTTCACTATGATCGTGTCCACTATGATCATGTCCACTGTGGTCGTCGTCATGCAGGACGCCGCCAAACGCGCGTGCTGATGATATCGTTGAGTTGTACTGTTCGAGGGCAGTGGGAGAACCCGAGAATAGGATGCCAGCTGAAAAAGTTAGTATAATAGAATATTATTTTTCGGAAGTCTGATATAAATAGGTATGTTCTTAAGTATACCCAGGTACGTTACAAATATGGCAGTCCTACCTATTTACTAACCTACTATTACTTATTTACTAACCTACTATTACCTACTTACTAAGCTCTACTAGATACACGTAAGAGGCTGTTTATTGTGCCTGGGGATTAGCAGGATTTCATTCAGGGATATATTTTACCTTCACTAAACCTGTACAAGAGTGTCTATACTATAAACAATCATTTAGCCTCGAGTCTGAGATACAAAAATCCGTCATTCATTTTTCACATGGGACACTGAAACAAGTGAATGTATACGACATTCACTTTGTAATAACTCTACTAGTGTTTAAAGACTATGGTGTGAAATCCATTTATTACATTCAAATTTCATCATCTCATATTATACCTATAGGTAGGTATCTACCTTCCTAGCTAGGTACATAAAGTGATTAAAATTGCTGATGCCACCTAAAAACAACGTAGAATTTACTACCTATAACTCCAGTCTGCCTATTCCTTTCTACGTAATTTTATAGTAAACATAAAAGTAGGTATACTCACTGGCTGCAAGCACGATGACAGCTACGATGGCTGCCACCACCAGGACCAGCAGGGTCCAGCATAACGGTCGCTTACAACCGCCCTTTTCGCCCCTTTTGTCTGCCGTCACGTAAAGCTTCTCGCCTCTGAAATAAAAGAGATATTTTTAATCATTGATAACACTGGGTCAGGGATTTTCGGGGTAAATAAACTTATGGGCGAATGACATCTTCGATAAGTATCAAAGGGTGATTGTACAATCATAAAAGATGCAAATAATTATAATACACCTAAATTATGTCCTACAAGTAAATAGAGAAAACAAAAATACGTTAGGCCTTATGGCTTATTAAACTGACTACGCATTCGACATTGATATAACTTGCATCGCAAAGTTAGACGTCAAAATGGCGGAACTTCAATAATGCCAAATCCGATTTATAAATTAATCGCTAATGTGGTACAAGGTACCTACTTATTTACCAAATTCAACGATTTATATCAATAATCTAATAATATTACAGTCTAGTGAGAAAATAACGTGGCCAACACATATTTTTACTCCTCAAAAGTTGAACGGGCATTTGCATAACACGAACGCAGAAACCGATCGGGCAAAACCAGAATAAAAATAATATCAACTGATCTATTTGCATCATATCACTCTACGTACTTTTCATAATCTTTCTTGCCATCGCTTGTATTTAGAAGTTTCTGTTCTTCTGCTGGACCCTGCTCCATCGTTGCTAGTTTGCAGTTCAATGACTAGCTCTTTCGCTAACGGATAACTTTAAAAAACTACTTACCTACCCACATCAACTATTTTAGTGACATTGTTTTTGTCTATGGCTCGAGTTATTTTTATAAAGGGCTCTAAATGTCATTAGCTTAAAGATGCGTATTGTCAGGCAAGACAAGGTTACAGTAGGTTAGGGACACATACACCTTTGTAAATATCGCTTTATTTGAAAAGTCGGAGAACGCTGCCGACGCATTCTTGACATAACATGAATATTTTGAACGAACGGAACGAAACGAAAACAGCCTAATTCTAAGATACGTATTCTAGGTGTAATTACTTGATTGAATAAAGAAAATCTTAGGATTGTACTGGTAATACCGTTGTCTACTGCTGGACTTATGCTTTCCTCATTTTCTAGAAACCTTCTTTACATTCAGCGATCTAGGTAAACACATGTAAACGCGATACAAACGTTATACCTAGATTTAAACTTATAAAGCTGTCAGTCGCTCGCACTTTTCAACATTTTTCAAGACATAAAATTACTGAATGTATTTATGAAAAATCGCAAAGAACTAACTTTTAGGTAGGTACACAGAACAGAATATGGTTTTATTTTAGAAAATACAAGATAGCGTCGAGCATGTGCGTTCTCAGGAGATTTTAATGGGATTTTATGAAGGCGGTTGTAAATTAATAACGATGCCTTTCACACAGCAGCAATATAATGATTTATTGTTTGCCTTCTTGTTGGCTTATTAATTCTATGATGGCTGTGAGTTGGGATTTTTAAGTCCTAAATAAATACTCAGGCATCACAACGTTACTAATAGGTACGCTTAGAATATCAACATGACCTACCTACATACACTATTAGGATAGGAGGTCTCCATCCGAGTTTTAACACTGGCGCTAGGTCTGGCCTAAACCCCTAAACTTCGTTTTGGGCCTAAACTGGACTTCATTATAAGATATGGTTTTGGAAGTATACAAAAATCACTCCAGGAATAGGTAATTTTACTTGTGGATGACGGATTCTTACGTGATTATCAAACGTTAGGATCAATTCTACTACAGTTAACCACATTGATCTGTGCCACTATAGTATGATGACTTTAGTGGCGCTAACGAGACTCTTTTCTGTATGAAAAAAAATCATACGTGTTGGTAAAATAGTTCATCATGCCCCTTCTCTAAGTGCATACATCCAGGTCCAAGAGGTGAGCGCGGTCGGCGGGTCGACGGCCTCCTTTGTTCCTAGCATTCCCGGAGCGGAACAATCAGCTTTGTTATGGTAGTCCTTCAATAAGCACGAGGTAGACCACACGCTGATGTGGTATGAGAAAATGGAAAATATAATAAATCTTTATAGGTAGAGATAACCACAGTCTTTATTCATTGAAACATGCCATTTAAAATAAGTAGGTAAGTAAAGTACCTATTATAATGTCCCATGCCAAATAACACTGCTATGCGTGGTTTGGACTAATTCTGCTTAAAAAGTATTGACATTTTTGTTTTACCATGACTATTATAGACGACCCGGTTCGGGCCGGTTCTAATGCGTCGGGATCAGATGGCTGAACACCATTGAGCAACGCCTATTCAAGGTATGAATGGATCCAAATATCAGTGGGCCATTCATTTACTTGTGCAATAGCTGTTGACATATCGTAATAACTCAAATTGCGTTGGCTTGGGAGTGCTAGTTTTTATCATAATAAAAGTAACCTAGGCCTGACACTTTGATTTAGGCAATAGCTAGGTCACAGACTAGATTTCTACTCAATGCCTAAGTGTCTAGTCTGAAAGCTGTGTCGGTGATTTAAATATAGGTACCTCTATTTATTTGCCTAAAGAAATAAAAGCCTGTATGTCTACGAACTAATGTCTAATGTTAAAAAGCTAAGCACACAGAAAAATCTTGTCCAATATTCAAAACAGGTAAAGCAACAGATAAAATTACTTAGATTGTGATAAAATGTAAGTCGGAACGGGAATACGACGCATATAAACTGTGGTTTATGGAACCACAATGCCGCATGTGGGGTCTTTTAGATTCTCGTTTTGGGTATGAGAATTCTTGATTTCCAGAAAAATAACCCCTATATGAAACTACATAGGATCCACTAGAGTGTCAGATAATTTCTACCCACGATAAACGTGGATGGAATACCTATGGATGTTTAAAACCAACTGTGTAATTAACTGTAGCATGATTGTGCTTTGCATGAAATTTAAATAAGAGCTCATTGCTTTGTGGACACAGTGCTCGAACTAAGGGGTAAAAAAAAAACGAGATGAAAATGTTCTAGGCAACACTAGCTTTAACTTTAAAAATCTAGACTGTCACTTTTAACATTCTCTTTCCTCTCATTGTTAACAAAGTAAATAGTTTTTTAGTACGTACCTTTATGTAGTTAGCTACCTAATTATGTAGGTACTTTACTTTGTAATTTCGTTTTCTTATTTCGGCTAGCATCTATGGTTAATTATCCGTTTCTGTTAGGTAAATAAGCGCCTGTTACATAGTGCTTTCATTGTTGTTGCTCTCAAACTCTCGACGAGTGCTTACTAACCAGCCAGTTAGGTACTTCGAAGAATGAGTTATTTCTGAAAAACAATCCCATTCCTTACTTTCAAACCTTTCAAATTACGTGCCTGAGAGGCGGTTTCAGGTTACACAACCGTTGCTCCATTGTTCGTTAACTCGTAAAGCCTTAAAATCCGGCAGAAAGTTTTCAAATAGAAAAACAGTCTCCTGAGCTGGTTTTCGAATAGCTGGCATTGTGTGGGTGTTGCATATTCAACAGATGGAGAGAATTCAAGTGACAATGTTGGACCGTTTGCGCTGGGGCGGAACGAAGATTTGCTTTTCAGAAGCATTTTGTTCCTAACTGTACCTACATAGACAAAACTTGTAACTAGGTGCTCTAACAGCATGTTACAAGAAGGCAACATAATATAATTATCTCAAAATATCAGTGGCGAAATATTAGAGAGAACTCCTTCTATTTTAGTCCGTCGTATTGAAAGAACTGCGCTATGTCCGCCTTAGTGTTGTTTATTTTTAAAGTTTTCCCTTAGAAGCACTACCATCATCTCCACACTACGCTCAGGTTCGTTGGTAGATAATGCTAAATAGCATTAAACTCGCCTCTGTACGATTTTTTTAAAGTGCATTAAAGAATTTTCTAATCTAATCTAATCTAAGTGTATATGATTTGTGGCCTTACGTAGGATAACTCTTTTAAATACCTACCTACGTCTCGTCGTGACGACAGACATGACTTCGGCCGGCAGTGGCATACAACAATGAATATGAATTGCACAAGCAGGGTCTCGTGATGTGAGCTTCCTCGGAATTTCCGGCCTTTCAAACGTGGGATAGCTTTAATTAAATTTTGAAGTGAAAGTTTATATTACAGGTGCATAAAATTGACATTGCGCTAAAATTACCGCTTGTAATGCGATAATTTGACAGACACAAATTCGTTGATTGATGATGGCCTCAATAATTCGCAGTCCAATTTCGTACAATTTTTTCAGCGCGTATCTTATGCTTTTCTTGAGACAGCGATGTTGACTTTTAATAAAAATAGTTTCAAATCTTTTGGTCTCTGTGACTTTCTAGATCCTTGAGTTCCTATGTCTAAGATCATATTTCAAAGCATGTCCATTGTCCAGTCCATATTGTCCACGTACAACGGATTTATCCGTCGAACATTCACCATTTGATTATAAAATCAATAAACCATTATGTCAGCGAAAACCAGTTACCCCATTTACTTTCAGTAGGTATTGTTTCACGAGAAAATAGTTCAATAACTCTTTATCTCGAGTAGCCGAACGAAGTGAACGTATCAATATCAGGTTTTTCGTGAAATTATATTTGTGACCTTGTGTGAGTTTGAGCGAAACTGATCTGATTTTAACCTTCATCTTGCTGTTGAATAGTATTATTTGGGGCCATGAATATGAATAATACTTTTAATAACCTGACTATTTAGATTAGGCAACGGAGAACTAATGGTAGGAAAGGAAACCACAAAAAATTTAAGACGACGATTGTGTATTATTTGTATGAAACTCGTTTTTGGGAAGTGCTGAGTTATTGCGAGTATAAAACATTTCCTAACGGAAGAAAGTCTCTTCTTCCGTTAGGAAATGTTCCGTCAAAAATTCACTGACCTCTTAAAACCCTGCTAAGTGGTTTGTAATTTTCTTGTTCTCCTAAAGGTGAGTCAAGCTTTGTCCACCAACCAACAGTGATTAGTCCAAGCAGTACAATGACTATGAGACACGAGACTTTCTAAATATTTAAGTTAGCCTTAAGCAATTAAGCAACAATGGGTGCACTTTACTTAGCACAAAGCATACTTGTAAATACTTGTATTATGATATTTCTGTTGAATGTTCCTTATCCTTTCCTATTCAAAGTACGATATCAGCTAAGTGATGCTACGTCTTGAGCTCTTGACATGGCATACAACAGAACTATTCGATGTGATTCATGATTCATCTGATTCAACGTGTAGGAAAAATACATTGGAATTATGGTCATTTACCTTTAATTTACTAGCGTCAATCTATGGCGTAACGAATATATTTTTTCAAGTAAGCTAGTCACGTTAATTTTATACCTACCGACAAAGAATTTTACGCACGTTAAAAGTCTATTAGAAATTCATAAAGGAGCTTAACGCTGTCTGTCGAACCATTTGCAATTTTAATAAACTCAAGGACAATCTAACAAATATGCGGGAACTGACAAACGGACTTCGATGTAGATAATAATAACTAAAACTTTAGATATACATACTTAGGTAAGTTAAATATACTGACCGAGAAGATTTACTCGAATCGAAAATCGAAGATTTTCTTTCATTCTACACCGAGTTTTGGACCGCTTCATTAAAACATGAAAATAAATATGTTTTCAATCTTTGAGCATTGTTTAGCAATGAAGAACGAAGTAGATTAGTTTTACATGAATATATTTACGAAATTAATAAATTCGAACGCTGACGTTTTCCGGGTTGAAACAGAAATAAACCAATTCGAATGGTATACCTAGATAACTAATGATCTATCTATAGCAAGCAATGATAGCCTTACAAAACGCTTATAGCCTTGTAATATAAAAAAATATTAATCGTAAGTAATTACTACGGTACGAGATGATTAACAACGGTAATAGTCACCGTAAAAATAATTGCAAGATCTTTGCCAAGATTAGTCAATTATTGACCGAAATCATTGCGAATGCAAATACTACTGGTCAAACAAATGAAGAGAACTATAGACGAATGACGTCACAGTTCAGTAGCCATTGTATAACCAAACCGCATCTGGTACACCAACCCAGTTGGCTTAACCTGGTAATACGAAGCGGGTGTATTATCTTCATCTAAATAGGTTGTTAGTCAATTTTTTGGCAACGATATTCCAATATTTTGTTTAAAATATCTGATTATTTAGTTGACAAACAAGCTTGGGTCGAACTAGCTCCATTTCATTCAGTAAACATTTAAAAATAATCATACCTACCTAATCTTACAAAACCTGACGATTCAGTAATCCGTGAGATTTTTTGAATTTAACTTTGACGTATATATTATAATTCAGACTATTGCCGTGGAAGACAACAATTTCACGAGAGCATAACCGAAGGAAAAACTATTTAGTTTTATTTTTAGAAAAACTGTTAAACCATGAAAACTCAGGTCTTTACCCTAGAACAAAGCCATCTTCACCATTCAATGTAATTTAGTTTAGGACAAAAGCTAATTGCTTATTTAACAGAGGCCCCAAGGACGAAGCGAATTGAAAATAACTAAAGTGTAGATGCGGAAATACGGGTCGTGAGTGTCGTGACTAATCTCAAGACACGGTTGAAAAATTTTGCTGATTCATCAACAAAGCCTATCGCGGTTGACATGGCAACCGACCCGTTAAATGTTAAATTGCAATCTGTAATCAAATTATAATCTCTACAGATTTTCTTGGGCTATCAATAGGCGGGCAGTGGTTACAAAACTACCAGCAGGCGAGGCGGATAGTAGGTAGGTAGGTAATGTAAAACCCAAACCCAACGTAAGTAGATAGGTACTTATTTCCAAAAATATAAACAAACAAAGCAATATGTCACTCTACTTTATGTATAGTTTTAGAAGGGAAATAAACTCCTATAAATAGCTTGAGATATTGAAAGCGATCATGTTTCAAGGACAGTGTAACCACTAGAACCAACACCTAAATATTGACGAACGAAATACGATTATCACCGAGCAATAACGTAAGCTCGGAAGGGTGTTTACAAATATAATTTGCATTTAGTCGTGATCATGATAACTTAAACTGTGTAAACAAACTATTTGGTAGCATAGAAGGCTTTTTGTGCACAGTCTATTTGCCTCCACTCTAACAAAATATTTCAAAATTCTTGGCCTTTTTCAGTAGTTTGTATAAACGTAGACCTCATCGTCAAAATAATAGGATTCTGTATTGCAAACAAATTTTTTAAAGCTAAATTGAATTTTATGAGCTGCGCGAAGGGGGTCATACAAATCAGTTTTGATTGTGACTATGCCGTACTCTAAGAGGTGAACAAACGGTGCCTTCGATAGACATCTGGCCGCACCGACATTCTGTTCGATCAGTGTCTTCATTTGCTAAACTTGTATTGTGTGTAGGTATGCGAAGAAATGCAACGCGACAGGTGGGCCTGCCTAGCCTAGATCGGATTGTTGAAAAACATGATAAATGTTGTATACTTAGGGGATTCTAAAAGACGTTCTGTTAGAACGTTTTCTATAGTTTGAATAGGTAAAGTCACTTACCTCATAAACTTCCTATGTTCATTGACCGGCACGAAGTACTCATCGTACGGGTTGCTCGCGTTCATATCCACCGCCGTATCCTTCTTTGTCCCATTCTTGGGCGTCAGGTTAATCAGCTCAAGATTGACGGCTTCTAGTTTAGTGTCGCCGTTCGGTTTGTGTCCATTCTGGGTTCCATTTACGGGTCCATTGGAGGGTCCGTTGGAGGTGAAGGATTCGTTGTGGTTGGGGTCAGACTCGTCGTGCTGGTAGGCTCGGTTGTCGAAGGCTGTTGGGGAGGGTGGGGAGGGTGGGCGGATTTGCGGCCGCATCGGCTCCCGAGGCGACGCCGATCTGCTGTGGCTATCCATTATTTTTGGAGCGGACTGACATCTGTGAACAAGAGATGGGACTGCTATAGCAAAGAGTGAGAAGATTAGTCTTTGTACAATGTACATACACCTACAAACGTAAAAGCAATGCTATGTGAGAGTTTAACGTACAAGAAAGGCAGACACCTAAAGCTGCCTAAACCATAGCATCAGTTTTGTCTTGTTTTCCCTCTATGATCATGTCACTGATTCATCTGTGTCCTACATCATGTACCTACCTATAGCTAACAAACTAAGCACGAAACAATCACTCAAGTTTTACAAAAGTTTTGCTTTTCAGTTTTTCTGAACACATAGCTCACAAAAGATACAAAAACTAACTTTGACTGTCGTACATAAAAACTGTTGTAAGTCGAATAGATGCTTTTATTTAGGTACGTACTTAGGTACCTACCTAAAAATTTAATAAGCATGCGACATATTGACAATATTTCGACAACGGCGTGTTTGTTTTTTTTCAACATGTTTAGAAATTGTAAAGAAACATTGAAACTGTTTCCTGCTTCAGTTTGTGCTGAAAATATTTTGAAGTTGAAAAACAAAGTATTCTAAACATTTCAAATTTGATTGTTATTTTTCACATTAGGGGTAATTTTAACTTTTAAAAATTCTTTTTTATAATATACGATGGTGCTTCATATTTGGACATACCTCTAACTGCCTCTTAATACGCCCCCAACGATTTTTTTAAAGATGCTATCTGAAGGGCTATTTCTGGGCGTCGGTATTCCAGTTGTTCAATACATTTTTTATGCATCCTCGTAAAGTTACACCTGCCAGGCTGTCTACGATTATGTATTTACGTGGAGCCATCGTAAACCGTTAAGCGGTTGTCTCACGACCAGTAAAATCAAAAGCGCTTTAAAATTACGCTAGCATATCTTTTCAGTATTGAAACTTATAGGTGATTCATCAAGTTTAGAATTCCACTGCAATATCGCTTCATAATCAACTGCATTGTTTTGGTCACAATTCTAAACAGTAAACAAGTTCTGTACAGATACCACTTGTATATCTACCCATTGTATATCTATACTAGCCGTCGCCCGCGGCGTTGCTCGCGTTCTACCCTTTAGAGTGTGACGTTTCAAAATTCCTTTCTTAGTGCACCCCTACACTAAATAAGGATAACACATGATATAGGATGATATAGGGTATACACTATATACCCTCCAAATTTCATACCTCTATATATTGATCTACACATACCTATGTAAGTTAGTATATGTACTAGTATAGTATTATTATGATCTGTGGTATAAGTAAGGTATGTTTAATAGAAGCCGACCTTAATCCCGATAGTGCCGATGTAACGAGGCAAGCAACCTTTTACCAGTAATAAACACGCGTATGATCGTTGACAGAGGGTCAAAAATGCCATAGAGGTCGTGTATTGAACTAAAAGGTACCGGTTACTTTTATGAGCTGGATAATTATAAATTATAGAGAAAAACTATTATCGACGTTGGACAATGCATAATCATAAACATCCTTAGAAATACAGCCATATTCACTCAGGAGGGGTAATATGGGGTTTATGCCGTACAAATAAGGTTTTATATATCGTGTACTTTATATATCGCCACAAAAATCAACTCGAGGTGCATATACCTCGAGTTGATTTTTGTGGCTGACTGGTACTCATCGTACCTACCGCTTAAGAAATAGGTGCTTTATAAACATAACCATGCAATTTGGAGCGTTCTTCCTGAGCTCTAGGATTTATTTACGAAAATCTATTTCTATATGCTATAGTTCGATTGCTAACGCTAAGTTAGCGCTTAGACTTATAAGGCAAAATATTTCGTAAGTTGGAATCTATAGGTAATTTTACAAGTCATGATTCTGTGGGAAGTAGGTAGGTAGGAACTTATAACATGGCCTTTGGAGGATTCCACACAGAAATGTTGCAATCGTTGAAGGCGTGCATCAAGATTTAAGAGGATCTGTTCATCTTTGCAGGCGAGTAGGTACTACAAAGATACTCTGTCACTTCACTCGAGAGCAAACATTCCGGGTCATCTATAAAAAGTTGAATATGTTGGAAACGTATGAATGCTACTTAGGTAAGTGTTAGTTAATGTTAGTTTATATGACACGAAATTTTTGCTCCCGAGTATTCATTAGGAACAACTCTGTGCTTTCAGTGTATCTGACAGCTACCAGCTGGAGGTTCAACAACAGAACAATGGAAAACAAAACACAATAGCCCTCCTGCTTCTTCGAGGAAGTCTCTGACTCATTACCACAGAAATTACTGCCCTCATCACTCTCACCTAGTCCTAGATGGGCCTCGTCTCCTCACTGGCGATTCCAGCACCAATGACCGCGTATAGTAGTACCGGGCATGAGCGGACCTCGGCGTACGTGGCGCCTTGCGGTACCGCTCATACCTTACCAGGTTCCCCCCTCCTGTCATTATCACCACTCACATCCCTATCGAGAAGGAACACATTTCTATATCACTGTTTTACTTGGTTTCATTTTGAATGTACTGCTGGTGGGTAATGGTTCACGGGTTTGAACAATCAATTGTTCTTTTTGCCTGAATATGGATTTGACGAGTAATCAGACCGTTTCAGGCAAGAAACTGTCGCGCGATGGCACGGTTTATGCAGGTGTCGAATCAAACAATCTGTAAACAATAATATTGTTTTCTTCGCGTGCACGGGATGATTTGTTATGACAGCAAACCGTGGTTAGTAGCCAAGGTATTTTAACTGGCCTTGGCTGTACTTAATTTCAATTGTGTCAAAAAAAGTTCTTGGATCTGTTTCTTCCAAAAATCATGTTCGTCTTGTTTCATTGCGATCATTTCGTAGAGGTTTATTTTAGACGCTTCATAATGATAAACTGATTGATATTCATTACAAAAGAGCATCCTGTATCGGGGTATTTGTATGAGTGACTTCACGCTAAAAGAATACTGACGAACAATAAGTGGTCATTCAAAGAATAGGATGACGGTCGAACAGTTTCCCCCACAATGCATGTTTACTACGCAGGTAATTCACCATTACCTATTGTGGGTTATTTTTATCACGTTTGATAACCATTATTTGTACGACGCGACATGTAGCTAAATAAAAATAACTTAAAAATAATATTCTGTTTGTTGAAGTCTCGGTAAGTGAGATGTTGTGAATTGAGTGTACCTACATAGACTTTGTGTCACTAATTATAAATAAATAAATATTCTTGTACATTTCAGGCAACTATTAATGCTGATTTTCTTTGCTTTTTTTGACCATTTCTTTCGCTCATTTTGCTTGAGCTAAAAGCTAGCTCCTCTATGGTTGCAGTTATGGGAACTTGTACTGGTTCTAAGTTAAAACTAGCGATATTCATATTCAATTTTCCAAGAACACTAGACAGACAGCTAATATAGTTACTGTAGCAAATCTAGTATTTCACAAAAGTCTGCGTTTGTAACGAAACACCTAGACGAATCGAACTTCAAGGTTTCGCGTTTCGTTATAATTTCAATATTTTGGCACGATCCTTCTATTCTCTATGGATGTGGAAATAAATGACAGTAGATCATGATGATAATTAGCACATAAATTATCATTGATTAGGTATTGTGGCGTTTGTAAGAGATAAATTGCATAGACAACGGCTCCATACAAATTAGATAATTAGTTATTACACGGTGTTAAAAATTATATTTCTCTGACGTCAAACTTAGACAACTGAGAAAAGTGACTGTTACTTGATTCCTGCTTTTTAATTTTCAAGAGGATCTACCAGCAATAGTTGTGGTTTTATTCCATTTTAGCTACAATCAGTCGAAAACAACGTAGTACAATGTTTTTGTGCTCTATGCATCCACATTGTATGTGTTCATTCGTCCGACACATCTATCCGATTGTTCCTCTGTGTACCTAACCAGTGAAAGGTAGCAGAGGTCATTCGTCTGAAGACGAACCTGTCTACCTCTCGTTTTGTTTTGCTGATAATGTGCACATCATACCTGTCGGATGTTGGTATTGCAAGCGTCAAAATGTTGAAACATTCATAATCATACCTAAAAACGGATTGAATTGAAGCTACCGAGGTACCTATAGCATTTCTTCAGTTGCGAGTATGTTACCTACTCAAAATTCTAAGGGTCCGTTCACACAGACCGGCTCGGAGAGCATCGGCGCGCATTTTTCTTCTCACACAGACCGGGTCGTATAAGCTTGGAGCTGGTCGGAGCGGAGCCGCCAACTATTTCACATAGACCGGCTGGAAGCGATCTGAAAGCGGATGCGCTCGGAAACGGCTGCGCGAACGAGAAAAAGTACGCGATCGGAGCCGGTCAGCTCCTCTTATTATTTCACACCAAGCGCGTTTAAGCATTCTTAATGACAAAAGCAGTGCACATGCAATAATAAACCTTACTACAAATACTAACAATTCTGAAGTGATAAGAATCTGCTCTCCTCTCCGAGCCGGTCTGCGTGAACGGACCCGAAGGACGTAACGTAGGTACCGTAAAGGTAACGTAAAAAAGGAGTCAAAAGACTTTATGATCGGTCTAGTAGGTACCTAGATGGTGCTGTGTTTACATTAAAACATAGTTGGACTGGTTTTATGGGCACCTATCAACTGTTGCCAACAACTTTGTTGTTGAACGTTGTCATAAGAATTTTGCATTAGCTTGCGAAAAGAAACGATTATCGGGATTTCCGTGATGATGACATCATTTCATTATTTACTATTTATCCAATGGTTAAGGAAAAAAGTACCTATGGCTCCTTAACTAACCTTCTGTATTATCTGCTTTAACGACTTAGGGCTCAAACGATACCGATGTGATTAAAATTTGTAATACCACACTGGTGATGTGTTATGAAAAGATGTCTACAAATGCGTTGCCAAGCAATCAATACACGCATACATATAATAGGTACCTATTAAACTAGAGAGCTTTTTCATGTACGTAAGTAGGTAGGTATTCAAGGCAATGAATCTATGTAGAAGGTGAAGTTAGTACTCTAGGAAGTAATCAGCAAACAAACCGGATTTAATTCAAGTATTATCGAACACGTAAATGTGTCAACTTTAAAATATCGCAGGAAAACTCTATTGAATTAATGCGATGATTGCTTCGAGAAGGCGCTTTAGAAATGAATCAACTTGCTTTATCCTCACCTTTTGGAAGGTCAGACAATAATTATAATATAGTAAGTCATAGGAATATTACAAATGCGATCAAAGATCTTTTAATAAATAAATGCGATGGCTCTTTAAAGACTTTATTGCGCTGTAACAGCTAAACTAATTTTGAATGAAACATGGAATAAATATTAGTTCGTGACCTGAAATAAGATATAGCTTAATTTTCATCCGGTGTCACGAGCGGAAGCTAGTAAGGTTAAAGTCGGACGTGCGCGCTCCTTAGAACATTTTTCCTGTGTTTGGTGTAACAAGCCACACATTTTAATTTGGTTGCAGGTGGCAAAGTGACCACTTTGCATTTAGGTATGGCGGACTTCCCCTTACTTGAGGTTGAAAGGAAATCGAACGTTAAAGGAAAATCCACCGTTTCATTGGCAAGGTTAATAAGTTTCGATTTTATTACCTAAAGCAGGAAAACGTTTAGAGCCCAGAGGAAAAGAAACTTTACAGGTACACCTACGTACAAAACTGTTGATCAAGTATTAGAATATAGGTACTAGTATTAGTGAGTACCTATTTCCATTTTAAAGCTTGGATAGTGATAGTATATAGAATTGTTTCCGTCTGCTACACCCCCAATCTGTCTCCTACTCGTAGGTAACAGGAAAAAACAAAAAAAATCACGGAGAAACAAGACAAAACCAATGCTCACGAAATTAAGATCCTGCTTCTTTTTTGTGCTTTTCTTTTAATTTCAATATGACAATGACAAATAAAGAGTGAGTTACTGTCTACAACAAAATAGAAGGTAGTATCTTATTCGTTTGCGTCAAGGTCTGAATTTCAAGTGCCAGAGTTATCAATTCAGCTCTCATGAAGGTAAGATGCCAACTAAATTACAGACGTAGCCAACACACGCTTGTGATTCCTCGCGTGTCTCCTCAAGGCCGGAAGGTATGAGTGCATAGCCTCGGGTAGGTAAACATACAAATTACTTAAAGTAGATTATATCAGGAATTCAATCGATGTTCTTTGCGGTGAGGGTACCTTACTAGGCGATTCCAATCATGCAGAGTTGCGGAATATTTTGGCATCTACATAAAATCGTGAGTTGGTTTAAGCGTCTGCTCTTGTATGATGTGCATTTTGTAAGCTAGACCTATTTGATATGAGTTCAGGGGCGTTATGCTCAGCTTGCCAGAGATTTTACTCCAATATTGATGTCCACCAACCCTTAAGACAAAACCTAAGGCCCCAGGTCTTTGTTTGCTTTGATGAGTAACAAATGTACTAGAACGGTCCTAATCATTATCCGTCTGACTTCACCTACTCTGACCTTTCCCAGTTCCTGCCATTCCTCTTGGGACTTACATTCGATCTCCACTCTCATAAATAAAGTAACAGCTATAAAGAGCTTCAATGCAAAAGCAACTCAATACTACACCTACTGTTGCCTGAAATATTCATGTTTTTTTAAAATTTATTATACAACTCGTTCCGAAAAAAATACATCCTTCAAATAATAACGGAAAAATTCTAATTAAAAATTAAAAATGTCAAAATAAAATCACTCTATTATAATTTGACACTGTAACCTCGAAGTATTAACATACCTAATTCACAAATGCATAGAGCTTAGTATGCGCATAATGATGTGGCTAATTTGTTGACCATAATAGCATTAAATTAGAGCTAGTTTGTTATGAAATTAAGTGCACTGATAAGTACAACAAGTAGGTAGGTAATGTCAGTAGTGTGAATAGCTAAAACTAGTTTTATTTTACAAAACTATTTCTGCCATTTTTGTGAACAGATGAACGAACTTCGTAGCGGCTTTACGCCACTGGCGGCGCTAATCTTGATTTTATAACGGTTACCGTGGAGAATGAGCCTTCTATTGAAGTTCAATTCACTAGCATGACCTTAGGCGGTGTGCATATAGGACGACTGGAGACATTTCTGTACGATACTTCGATTTATAGTTGTATTGAACGCACCTAGATAACGTGATTGGCCGAGTTCTTGAAGTGCTACGAGGTTAAGATTTTTGTAGTACTAAAGACATCAACGCGCTTGCTTTGGTCGAGTAAATTACATAATGCGAAACTAAGATTCTATTACTGAGTTCACTAAAATATTTATACAAACAAGATTACCTACTATTATCTATTAAAGAATAGTAAAATGTGTTTTACTTTTATTCAGTCACACGACACGAAAGTTTATCAAAAATGCCACTACGCTAAAATCGATATCACTATTATGAAATTTGACGCCTGCTCCGTGTAGACTTGCCCTAGGTGTCAGTAACGTATGCGTGGGACCTAGCTAGGCAGGCATGCTATGTTCACGCCTCGCATCATTATGAAGCCCACACCACGAGGAGATTGCAATCCTGATCATGCGGAGTTATGAATTCATTTAGTTAAGGCGTAGGGTTTGTGAAATTGCAGAGTTTCAGGGTCGAGAGAATAACAATGCAAAGGTTCAGTAAAAATATCACATTGATCCAAACAAGTTTTCCGACCAAAAAACTTATACCAATGCGATAAATTAAAGTGCACATTTTTTGGTCGGAAAATTGTTTGGATCAATGTGATATTTTTACTGAACCTTTGCATTGTTATTCTCTCGACCCTGAAGCTCTGCAATTTCACATAATTACATTTATCATTTATCATCAATCATCAATCATCAATATATATAATATAAAACTCTTTTGAAGCTGACATAGAATCAACGCACAGCCTAAACTACAAGTCCTAGAGGAATGAAATTTGGAGGGTAGGTTCCACAAATAGTGTAGGGGCGCACTAAGAAAGGAATTTTGAAAAGTCGCACTCTAAAGGGTCTAGAACGCGAGCAACGCCACGGGCGACGGCTAGTTTATATTATATTTTCAAAAATGTTGAAATGTGCGAGCGAGAAGGTTGTCTGGCTTTACCCTACGCCATCCCTACGCCTTAAGTGAGCTTTGTATAGTTATTGAGCTTGTGCATAATTGTAGTGTAGGTCGGTGATGTCTGTTTTAAAGCAATTAGAAGGATGGTAAGATACATGGTACATGGTAATTTATTCTTCATTTACTTATAAAATGATGGGAAATCTATTTCTTGAGGTCGTTTGCACATCAGTGGACACTGGATATTAAAATACATTGAAAATAAAACAAATTCGAAACTTGAATTCGGCTATAAAAAGTTTATTCGTTTATTTTAAATCCAAGATGATTTTTTTTCTGCGTTTACCTACTCATCTATAATCTGAGGAATATTTCGTTTGTTAAAATCATCAGTGGTCGAAATTGTCAATGATTCCATTATTTATTTGAAAAATGATTTACACTTTTCAAAACCACTTGAAGGAATGCCCAAGTGTTTGTCAACCCGCCCTCGCCCAGTCGTGACACCGGCTGACCTCGTTGCGACTTTGAGGCGGCCCCGCTCGTGCCAATCGGAATTATACCACAAAGACGAATAACTTACAATTGAATTATTTGAATACAAATGTTTTAAAGCAGTTGGTATACTACGAGTACGAACTGGTGAACTGTATAGACAGCGCAACGGCTGAGGCGGGAGTTCGAAGCCTGCAGTACATTTATTAGAGTGATCTGCAAGTATTCGTTTTGGGACAGAATATTAGTAGTACAAATTGTACACGTAGTTTCGGCATAATGGCCAGTTTACAGGCTTTCGTTAATTCAGCGCACCTAATTATTACATCTAAATGGTTACGGCATATGCAGTGCAATTATCTAACTTAATAACCTGAGGCAAGTACTAACTAGTAGGTGCACGTATATGCATAAAACGAATATGATAATACGATGACCGGTTCGCTAATTACTTGCAACTTCGGTCTATGCACATAAGTAAATAGCAGTAGCATGGTGCGCATTTATGGATTCGTAGTTCTGTCTCTAAATAAACAAATTATATAATTAATTGTACGCGATTAATAAATACTTCTTACATAAAGCTTTTACCAATGCTTAAATTACATTTGTACAACAATTATTAAGACTTGTGTTTTTACCAAAAGGTGAAGGTGAAACACTAAAATCTTAGATAGTAAAAGTACATACAAGTACCATGGATTGTATGGATGTACTAGCCGTCGCCCGCGGCGTTGCTCGCGTTCTACCCTTTAGACTTGACGAGACTAGAGAGTGTGACGTTTCAAAATTCCTTTATTAGTGCACCCCTACACTATATAAGGATACTACCCTCCAAATTTCATACCTCTACAACTTATAGTTTAGGCTGTGCGTTGATTTTAAGTCAGCTTCAAAAGAGTTTTATATATATTGATTTATGATTGATGATACAAAGAAAAATATCTACGGAAAACTTTCGAAAGATAAACCACAACCAAATTTATAACAGACAAAAAAATGTTGGTACCAACCTAGTGTATCAATCACGCGTAAATTATGATTGAACCGCAATTGTTTTGGCATCCAAAATGATGATTGATATTCTTTACAACACGCAAACGGAATTGGCCTTTTTAGGATGTTCCTTCCTAACTGTAAAATGGTCAGTGACCATTGAAAGTGTGGGTGTTTATTCTACGCGAATTTTACGAGCAACGCTCTGGGAGTTTTTGGTCTTTGAACTCATGCTTTGACTCTTATACTCAGCTCAGTTAGTCTCAGTATTGGATTTTAGTGTTTTCCTGAATTAAATATATTCAGTGCTTATTTCACCATCCTCATGAGTACGCTACCCGTGAGTTATAAATATCTACGTCTCTTCTTTGGACTAGCCGAAGACAAAATAGGTAAGTAAGTAATTAAGTATATTTTAATCCAACAGATAGCGCTACTCAGAGATGGTTAACAGGCCCTTACACTAAGTTGAAAAGTGTTGCGTAGACGTACTAATTATAACCTAATGTAAGAGCTACTTTTTTTCTAATTCAATAATTATCCTCTGGTGATGATGAAATAATTGAAGATTAATAAGGATTATGCTCTTTGTGATTCATATCTAACAAGTTTCTTTATTTAGGTCTTACTGCTAACATTCCATATTTAATATACCTGCATAAATGTTTGTCTTTGTCTAAGTAAGATTTATAGGAATGTCAAGTTCATGTAAGTCTAAAAATGGTAGTAGATAATTTAGTGATTTTTTATTGAATCATTGAATTTGGAATGGAGGAAGTCATTTACAGTCATTATTTTGTGCCACGAAGTCTTATGAGCTCACCATAGACAAATATAAAATAGCGATGATGATGCTGATAGGATAATTAACAAAAAAAACTGCCTTTGCAGATTATGGGGGACCGAAAAATGTGGACTCGAAGATTTGTGACTGTGTTCATCTCTGTAGAGCATCACGCAGGATCACAACACAGCAACTAATAAAATATCTGTGAGAGCCAATACCAACAAGGAGGTATGATACAATCAATAAGTCGCAGTAGCATACGCATGGTGATTGGTGCATGAGCTGACTGTGGAATCGCATTTCATCGTAGTTTCCAAGGTCGTTTTGATTCATGTATGATTGTTATAAAACTAAGTGAAAAGTTTAGACATTCTGCTTCTATTTAGCGGTTTTCAACAGTTTGTTGAGTGTGAACTTATATAGTTACGGCAAAGGTTTTGTGTGGCGATTTGAACCAGCGCCGCTACCAGGAAGTTCACACGTAGATATTATTGATGATATCTTCATAAAAAGATAACTTTGTAGTATACAGGTACCTATGATGTTTACTTACGTTGTTGGTAGACAATATAACTAAGCTTAAACAATATTGTTATAGCAATTTAGGTACTGAAGTTTTTAGTTTCGCAAAGAAGTCCTAACCCACCAATTTTTTTGTCTTTTCTTTTTTTTCTTTAAAAGAACTGGTTGTAAATAATGTCTTTCAATGATATGAAATGAAAGTGAGCATTTATTACATTACGCACCTTGGTTTGACATGAGTTTGTCAGCGTGCAAGAATTTGGGTGCGACTCGCATTCCTGTCTCTTGCATGACACAATAGGAAGGTTATTGTTGAGATGACAGTTTTGCATATAACCGCATAACTTAGGGTGGGATGTGAGATGGCTAGAATTTATGCCAGAGTTGGGATGAGGTGATGATTGAGACACAGATCATATAATACTATTGAGATAAGAATAGGATCTCTTGAAGAATTTGAAATTCTGAAATAGCCCGACTTCACCCACTGCTGAGCATATGCCTCTCCAAGTTCATACTATGCACTAAGGTCCTGAGCTAATCTCTCTCCCATTTACTTTTTTAATCTTAAGTAGATGGGTAGTTTATCTATTTACAAAATCCGTACACAAGATTGGTCTATAAATAAACAATGAATCATTTTATTCTAATCGTATAGAAGGGCTGTTCGCTACTAAGGAAGTATTTTTACCGTCGACTTTTACTTGACAATGATCGGTCGACCTCGACATTCGATCGCAGAATAGTATCGGCTTTGAGAAGGTCCGTTCAAAACACAGTAGAGTAAAATGAGTCATCTTGAAACTCAAAAAAGCCAGTGCTTTTTTATGGAGAGACTGGGTTTTTCAAAGTACGTGAGAGGATTAATCAGGAAATATCGAGTATTGAGTATTTTGCATTATAAAATTATTATTATAAGTAGGATACTACTGATGCTAAGTTATTTATGAATAAATCAGCTTGTATAAATAAATAATAGTAACAGCCACGCTTAGAGGTCGCTAAACATAAATAGGTATTCTTGTTCGTCTCTAATTTTACTCATTTATAAGCTAATTTTAATAGACTAAGCGTTAATGATCTCTAGTCGAGTGTGGTAGTTAACAGTGGAAAAACACAGCGCTACGTAACTCAAAGCAAAATTCCAAATCTCTTTTGAGCTTTTGACGTAGAATAAAAATATAAATAATACGAAACACATGAACGATTGAATTTAATTCACACAAGAAGGTACTCGAAAAAAGTGAATGTAAATTATTGGTAATTTAACGGTTTCTAAGCGTTACACAGAAATATATCCAGTATCTCGAAATCTGATACTTAGGAAAGTTTATATGGTTTCGTCGCGCTTGTATGCAGTTTTTTAAAAGCGTAAAAGAAACAATAATTGGTACTAACAAAATTTTTCACTCAAGCTAACTTTGTAAGCCATGACGTGAGCGGTATAAACTTTAATTTTTTGGAGGGCTCAAAAATGAGAATCTATAATATGGATGTTAATGAGCAGTCACATATTAGATACCGTTAAAATTCCTACGTGTTATCAGTCTCATCTAACTCTATAACTTTAGCCAGTAAGATTTCCAAGACTACGTTATGACTGCTGTAAGTACAACGACAAAGAACATAATATTAAGTATATCCTCATAAAATGTCATTGTTCTAATAACAAAGATTCAAAAATATGTATTCACTAAGAAGTTTACATTTTCAAACAGCGCTCGCGAGCAAAATTGAAACCAAACCTCGTACTCAGTGTGCATTGCATATTTTGCATTGAATTGGAAGTGCTCACAGGCATCTCTAGACTTGCGAATGACAGGATTATTTGCAAGCAATATTTAATCTAAACCTTAAAGACATTGTGACTATCTTACATTGAATTCTATTATGAATGACACAGACATCTAGACTAGCGCATGCGCACGCGAAGCTCGCACCGTTACTTCCGGCGTAACCGGATGTGTCGAACGGTTACTGGTCTTAACCCGTAACGTAACCAATCGTAATAATTGCGATTAAGTTATTCGTACTTATCTGGCACTCGTAACCACCTTTACGAATGAATGCAAGCGTATATCAACGTTCACTGGTATTTATGCCGAGCTTAAATTGGTAAAGCAACTTTTCAAGAACTTTATCATTCTTTAGTTTACGATTACCAACAGTGTCTTGGGTGAGAGTAGTACCACAGATCATATAATACTAGTAGTATTCATACTTCTCATCGTCTATGATTTGTTTTTTATAAAAACCTATTTGGAATACCTTACTTAATTTCAAGTTATTCTCTCTATCTACTCTACTTCGTTCGCTTCGCTCACTCGATCAATGATTTGAAAGCCAATTGACAGACAACGGGTCATCTATATCTATTTTTTGAATATTTAACGAGCCTTACTAACTTTTGACCCAAGGCGGTGACCGCAATCAAATATTTGTTTATCAAAGGTTATGATGGAATGCCACTCGGTTTCGGTTACACAATTTATTTTGTAATAATTGAGCCAATTTAACTTATGCTGCTTATTTTTTACTTTCACATTAAGGTGGAGCTTTAAACAACTTTCATATTATTAAAATTGATAAACAAAATTCTTAACAACATCATTCAGATGCGTGAAAATGTTATCAATAAAATTTTATTTATTTAAATTAAAATACGATCTTTATTAATTAATTTATGGAACCAGATGTTCAGATAAATATCCTGTCGTAAATCCACCATTACTAACAAGTTGATGACAAACATCGTTAGATCCTCTTCATCATTGCTGGACTTGCTGGTCATCATCTAACCTTAGAGTATGTTGAGGTTTAGAGTATAATAGTTTACCAAATCTCAATACTTTGAAACGAATGAAATATTTCAAACTGCAATTATGCCTGAGATTTCTCAAAACTGGTTTTCAGAGCTGATGAATATCCTCATAACGTGGAAACTGCTCCGCACCATTTTTACCAAACATAATTAAGAACCATTCGAAACAAATAACCTTTCTAACAAAGAAAATGGAATTCAAATCGGAGCCGTACTTTTAGACAGACAGACAGACACACACACAACGCCGTCAATTTTATCCTCTTCTATAGCATTTTTAAAGAACTGCATTCCAAAGAGCTCCAACTGCTAAGGTATCTGTCCGAAGATAGCGGTCTAAATGCTCTTAATTAAATCACTTTTGAAATCGAGAGTGACGTGTGGGTGCCCGACGGCCCTGAGTTACGCCCGCAGATGCCAACACAAGCGCGCCGCATGAGCCATAGCAAGGTTATCGACAGAAAATCTAGCTGTAAAAGTTTTGATAGTAATATAGGTAGGTAACCCTCTTGGGCTATTAATAGTCTAGTTCAATAGGTATTAGTTGATGTAACAAGTAGCATAGTTATTCAAAATATTGTGGCAAGACAAGACTGGTACCTAAACGAAATTGATTTGGATACTTACTAAAAACAAATTTTTATGTGCAGTGTTTTGGAATCGAAGTAGTTTCAACGGTTTCAAAATTGAAGATGCATAAATTTGAGTAGAGGAAATAAGGAAAACTTCTTATTCTTTATGCTAGTGTAAAAAGCTGTGTGTGGTTAGTCTGCCACGAGATTTTCATACAAAACTATCAATAAATCTATGCTTGAGTCCGGATCAGCGCTGAAGCAGTAAATGCGGATAGTGATAAGATTTTTTTATAAATATAATATCTCAGGCTTCAACACTCAACGTACAGCAATAACTTAAAACCAAACACTTCATATTTGGTCAAACTGTGGTTAGCCTTGCGCAGTTAGTAAGTCCGAGTCAGTGTCGAAATGGCATACTGAGCTGCCTTTTTAGTGCTATTACAAAGCCGAGCCTTAGCAAATGCAAGGCAAAAAATTTAATGTATATTTGATCATTATGTAAAGCCGCAATTATGAGTTGCAAGTGTATTTAAGTTTTGTACCGAGGTTGTGCTGTCTTGACAGTCTTTTAAATTTTTGATGCTAATGTTGCGTTCACACTATGCCGCAGTCGGCAGGGACTTGGGCAGGGAAGCAGGCATGAGCATAGTGTGAACACGATAACGCCTCTGTCCCGGCTCCTGGCCCAAGTTCATGCCTTTGCTTTCTAGTGAGAATGTGGCATCAATAAGTCCGCGGAAATAAAGCGGGCTTTGGCATGGGCATAGTGTGAACGCGGTATTATGTTAAGCTGGTATTCGGGGTAAATTTAGAGTTCACAGTACCTTCTTCTCGGGGTGACTCCACGACTAAAGGATGGCAGTCATCCTCTTAAATCAGTAGGTATTTATCAAAGCAAGCTTAAATAGATCTTCCACCTTCTTGATTAGATTCTATTGCCTGATGTTGACGCTATGATGTTCTTCTTCTCTATTGAGGGTTCAGTGTATTATGATCAATAAATTCTGTAGCATTTATCTAACTCATTATTTGCTATGAACAATATTTTTAATTTCGGGATCTTTGGGTCGATGTTCTCCTGAGCATATGCTGAATATGGGCGAAAATTACTGAGGCAGAACGATAGCATACCAAGAGACTTTTGATAGATTTGATGAAACCAGAAATAGAATTTCAAACACAAATACAATTCATTTTACAGTTTTGCAAACAAAAATTGCTCCAGCCTTGGACATCAAATTATAATTTGATTTCAATGCCGTACGCTAACGACAGTACTGTATCCTGTATTTAAGAATATTCAGGCAATTATCTATGATAATAAGATATTTAAATAGCCATAAAAGTTTTATTTCGATGTTAGGAAGAAACAATTGGTTCCATCATAGTTTGTTGCAATATTTGAATAGGTTTATAATGAGTACCTACTGAGTTAGCTAAGCAATTATTGCTTAGGTAAGTAGGTACCTAATTATGTTTTCCGAGGAGAGAATATACAAAAAAGGAATCATTTATTGTGATTTTTATTTTTTCTTCTTCTCGAGGATAAGGGATTACCAACAGTTTTGATCCTCGTTTAGTTTTATTTGTTAACTCGTCCGGTATAGGTCGGTTTAGGAAAGTTTTTATAGATAAGTACCTACATTACCTACGTGTGCAAAAAGTGGAACCTACTTACCTACACTGTGAATGAATTATCAATATGCTATACGATTTACAGTTTCTACAAAAAAACTTATGAAGCTTACAAAAAATGTACCTTTCAATTGAAAAGCAATCGTCAAACATGTCCAATGTCCATGTCTAACCTTCGCAAATAAATAGCCATCTATAAGTATAACGGTCATTGAACTCTTCATCAGTTCAGACGCCAACGCTAACCGGACAGTTACAGACAGACAAAGCCTTCCATTATTGTCTACAGAAACAAGTTTACTTCTATTTAGCCGTGTATCAATCGCAGGCTTTACAATAACTGTGAGACAATCAATTTGCTCTCCTATGCTCTACATGACAGAGTACAAATTGCAGTGTGAGTGATTTGGTTCACTTTGTACAGGTTTTGTGAAGCTCTTTGGGATTGTTCAATGTCTGAGATGACTCGTAGTTTAGACAGATCTTGTTTTCAGTTACTTTCTAAAAGTTGTCGTGTGAAGTCAAAATGCAGGTACCTACTTATTGTCAGTACAGTAGGAAGCAAAAACAGTTACATAAAATAATCATCATTGGATAATCATGACCTTCAATTTGACGATTGAAAAGATAAATCCAATTTGCTTGATAGCTAACGAGTAAATAACTAAAGCCATTGATTTTTATTTCAATATTTGGTCTTGAACATCAAAGATTTTTCAGAAAATATCACCCGGAAATGAAATCGAGATCTACGGAATATATTATCCAATTGGACTTCCGGAATATATTCGTGAACTACATTTTTCATTTCCGTCACCAACTTGACACCCTTGTTACATAAAAAGCCGGTCAAGCGCGAGGGCCGAGTTCGACCAACTCCGAAAAACGCCCAGTATTCTTTAGATCAAAATATTTTTGTGCTTGTCTTTGTCAAATCTGTTCTACAATTTTTTTTCAATTTTTGTACATGTACAATGAATTTATACTTATAGACAGATAGTAGAACTTATCTGACTAATATTGATTGTTTTTTTTTATTCAGAGTTGGAAGATCCCGGCGTTAGTATCAACTATAGAAACAGAAATGTAAAAAAAATGCTTTCAATACCAATGCCGCCCAACCACATCTGACATTGCGTGAAAATGAATATGGGTCGCATTTGCACCGTTTGGGACGGAACCCTAAAACTATCAATCGTCAATCGACCGAAGTAGAAAACCATTAGTGCATCTTCATTCACAAACATGTGTGGTAGAAAGTTCACTTATCGTTACATCATTTGTGAGAGCAAACGAACAAACATTGAGACCGGACACCATTATACAATCAATTTTGGTCGACAAACAAAGAGAAAAGCTACCGAGAGAAGCTCTTTTGATAAAAGCGCAGTTTTTAGCAATCAATAAGAAAATATACTTATTCCGCACTGCCATGAAAATGCCTTATATTTACCTCTTCAGACAAATCAGTAGGTATAATTTTTCGAACTCGAGCCTAGTATTCAATATGCTCGCAAAACATCTCATCAGTGTCTTCAGGTTCTTTGATTACGTCAATTGGTATTCTTTGAGTATCATACACACGGCAGCCTTTGCTTGAATTAATTGGTCTAACTAAACCGGGTTTCTCTACTAAACGTCTTTTTGCAAAACATGACGCCGAAGTACCAAAGGCAACTAATCATTTCCCCAAACAAACGTAGGATATGAGCATCCTGCTTCCACGATTAACGATTTTATATAAATCTTACATTTAAAATACTTTTTGTGTTAAAAACTACTGATTGTTCTAATTGGTTTTAAAGAACTCTATGCGAATGGGAAATCCTGTTCTTGTATCCATATATCGCATGCACCTGATTGTTCGGCGTCAACTACGCAGAATTCAATTGTTGAGATTTTTTTCACGACCCTTACCTTAGTATAGAATAGAAGGTATAAGTTCATTGTTAACAACAATTCAACAATTTTTATTGATCATGCGCTGACAGTTTTCATGTTCGATGTATCAATTTTATCTGATACAAGATACAGTACTCATTTTGTAAACGTATCTTCTAGCCTCACTTCTATGTCCCATTTATTGTCTCAGTTGTTCTAACGGTCAAATTCTACATCATCATGTCCTTTATCAGTTACCCAGCTCTATCCCACTTAGGCAAGATCTCATAAATTGGTATTTTCTTCTATTGGTTTTCATTGTAAGTCACCTTAGTCACAGTCTTAGTCCTCACTGTCATTGATACAAGCCGTCTAACTTTTCTGTACATCTACTTATAAACAATCTGTTTTACAAACTTTAAAGCCTATGAGTATTTTCTACATCTACGTTTATAGTTCATACCTAACGCTCCTTGACTTGACGGTCTTTAGAATCACGATTACGATCATCCGAACGTTTCTAATTAGTTTTTTTGTTTTATCTTCAACTTGTACCTATTTAAATTGAAAACGCTGTAAGTAGTTATGCAATTATTAACTATAACTCCTTTGTGAACATAGAAAGCATCGATATCAGTAAATGGATCTGTTTTCTGTCTATAACAGCTTATAGAGCATGTTAGAAGCTGATTATCGCAATGTTAGCTTTTGAAGAAAGCTGCATGTCATCTTTCTCATAATTCAGGTTGGTTAAGTTGTAACTACGAATGGTCATATGAGACAGTATTAATGGGACGGAGTTATCATCGATGGATAAGTTTAAGATAAAGATAAGATCGGGGCAGACCGAGGAAGCGCTGGCGTGACGACCTCGACACATTCCACAGAGCCTGGTGGGAGGCAGCCGGTTATCGTAAAAACTGGAGGGATATGGCGGAGACCTTTGCCCAGCAGTGGGTTAATAATAATAAAAAAATAAGATCAAAAACTTTAAAGTCATATTTATAACATTCCTGGAAAGAATATCTATCCTGCGTGGATGACATAGGTACCCAAACTAGGAAGACCTGTGAGTTTGCCTTTTAAAGCATAGCTTATGAGCTATTACTTACTTAAACGCATCATTGCTTATTGCATAATCATTTTACACAAATACCATACAAATATTGCTAAGCAAAGGTATTGAAATGCTTTTTTAATCACTGTTTACTGCGGTTAGGTCACTTGCCTTACTAATGACTCAAGATGGCCCGGTGTGTTTACGGAAGACTGTCTAATATAAGTATAATTTCAGTCCTACATTTGTAATATTTACATAGATAACGTAACACGTAAGTAAATACGAAGTGATGGTAAGTTACCTAAACGTTTCGTCATTGATTGGTGGTGCACGAAGTTTTATTTGCGATTTCACTAACATATTTTTGCAATGTTAGAATTTTCAGCGAGATGTGCTAAGGACAGACTCACGACCACCCTCAGGGCCTCGGGTCCTCTGACAGAGTCGCAACGATGATTGGCAACTATGGGGTTCACATCAGAGGTTAATTCTCATAATAAAGTCTAGTGGAAGTATCATTGGGATTTTGTTGGGATGTCACAAAATTGCAGCCTTTGTGACTGACTATATTGACATTCTAATAAAATTGAAATAATTGTTGCTTACAAAATTTTATTTTATTGGCGCTCATGCTGCCACGTATTGCGAATTAAAATATGTAGTAGGTTGTCAAATTCGTTCATTCCTGTTCGTCCCACTGGGTTTCGTGCCACTGGTAGGATGAACGGGGATACATCAAGAGAAATTGTTATTAGTCAAAATTAATCGACACCTGACAGACTTGTTAGCAAATCGATATGGTTAAACTTCGCAGTGACAAGGTACGTAGGTACTTGTATTGCAACAACCAGTAAGTTTGGATTTAGCAACAAGACCAATATCTCTGGCACTTTAGAATTCAGCTCTTGCAATTATTATTGTAAAGTGGGTTTTAGCTAACATAAATATTGTAATTTTTTTACAATATTTATTTTTGGAGTGCTTTGGAGAGTTAAGTTTTTTAATGATCATCGCCAACATAGTGGGTACCAAAGTACCAACTTATACTGCTCAATTCGAGCTAAACCATTTACATTTATTGCTCCTACTTAACTAAAACAGCATATTTCGGTTCAAAGTTCAAACAAAAAAACAATTTATACATAGGTTGTATTCGTATTATGCTTTGGGTGAATTTATGTGCGATAAAATCGCTAGTCTCTTCCTATGCATGCCTTTGGAAATAATGAGCAAAACATGTTTTTTCACACTTTTCCAAGTTACAAATGCCGTTGCGTTGGCCACTTCAGTCAGACGCTTCGGCTCGCGAAAGCAATTGCCTGCCATATTCGGCGAGACCAGTACTTCAACTTTCTGATGTCCTGGTATCCGAGCGTCGACTTTACCTGACAATCCAGTTTTTATCGAAATGCGAGATGATGAAGATATTTTGTAACGATAGTAGGAATGCAACGTAGACACAAGTTATAGGATATTTAAGATTTGTCTTTTGTTTTTTATGAACGATAACGAGTTTGGCTTCTAGCACTTCTGATGGATGTCTGATTTATCTATCAAATACTTACCGACCATGGTCATTTATGAGTAACTAGACCTACTTATTTTTGTTTACAAAAATACAGGAACCCAGTAAAACTTTGCATTTAAAATTAAAAGCCTGGGTCGTTGACAGTAGTTTTTGCCCCACGTACCGATATAAATTTAGCGTCTCGTCCGATTAGTGATGCCATGCTTTTTACTTTTTTCGGAAATTATATTTATCTCTTCAACGCTTCAATATGCAATGTATTTAACAGTTATAAAAGACGATATTCGCAAGCTTTCTTATCCCTGGTTGACTCTTTATTACGATTGTAATCTGATCAAAAATGTTTACTTTCGCTTTTCTGCACTCACGCGCATTATCTTCGTTTGTCTGTGCATTGTCGATGCACTGGTATCGGTGCATTGCGGTAGAGAGTAGGTAGGTTAGCTATGGTTATGTAAAGGAACAGGTTCGGTTTGGAAGTGGGTCGGTTCGCTAGCTTCAGCTTTCCAGCGGTCCCTGCCCTCGCTTTGGATTGAATCTTGATGTTTCGTAGACACGTCACCTCTAGCTAGATAGAACTTTATCTTCCTATGACGCAAATTGCCCGCGTTATGTTTTACCTTTATGAATCTAATTAATTCCTCATTACCGATCAGCTTTACAATTTCCTTCATGATTACGCCTGTCAAGTGCCGTGTGCGATGTGGCCACATAAGGAACAAGTCCACATTAATGACGGCACACCCTTACTTTCCCTCGGACTTAGGTACATGAACCTGCATCTTGCATTCACCTTCTGCCTTCGGGCGAACCACGGACCTCACATATGCGTGACGTCATAAATCGTGACTGATATAAATTGTGTTCGAGGCTGTAGGCAGCTGTAGAATTTTGAGTCAGCACGTGCAAATAGAAGGGTCTATCCATTACCTACCAATTTTATTTCTAGTTTTATACTTACTTAAGTATTGTATTTCCGACTTTGTGGCTATTAGTCTAGCAATCAATTTTGCAAGTTTCATTTCACGTGCCTGACTAATTTTACATGAAAAACATTTGTGACATGATCATGACCTTGTCTACTGTGGACATGGGCAATCATCCACCAGTAATCACATCCGTTTGCGGAATAGCTCCATCACGATGACAGCATAACAGCTGACAGTGACATTATTTCATGTCAAAGTTAAATGCGCGGGAAAACTAATTAGACAGGACGAAAATTACGAAAAGTTTTTCAGCTGTTCAGGGGAGACTATAGAAAAGTCTTTGTACTGTACAAATTAATATTTATAAAGAAATATGTAGCTGCATCGCTGGCACCTAGCTAATTGGATAACAGTAACTGTTAAAATATTCCATTGAACCACAGAATGCCTAATAAATTAAACTATAGGTATGAGTCATGATCAGATCGAGTACAATTGTATAAAAGCTTAAAGGTCTGTGATGACTATACTTAGCCAATTTTAAGCAGTTTTTTTAAGAATCTAGGTGAAACTAGCTTGGTTTGTTCACGGAATCCAAACAAAACTCATGAATCATTTTACAAGAAAGTTTCTTTGGAACGTTTTTCATTGAATCTAAGTGAGTTTCTGCTGCATTTGTTATTATTTTAAAGAGTTTTACTACTTGATGCATAAAAATAAGAAGGTTATATTTTTTCTGAATGGTTTTTATGGTTATAATTCAAAGCGACAGTATCATTGAAAAATTAATTCAGACTTTTTTGATTAATAAAAGGCAATGCTCTAGTGGTGTTGGAACCTTAGCCTATTTACTCATGGCGACTCCATTAAAAACACTGCTAAATCAATGACTCATTATTTAATTTGGGATATATTTGTAAGGGAAATGCTCTAGGCTTTCCACAAAAAAATCTAGAGGTCTAATAATTTCATGATGTAAGATCTCTTTTCATAATAATTTCATGACCGTGAATATAGCCAATCCGTGATAAATTAGTTACTAGAAATCTGCAATTTGCTGTATAATTTTACTATCAATCAAATGAAATAAAGGAAAATGCTTGTAACATTTGGGGTCAAAAAAACTTACCAAGGCAAAACTGCCGATGGAGGAATGCGCCGTTCAAATCCGGTACACTACACTGCACTAGTCGCTATCGATACTGTCGGTACTCGATACTGACGATAGTCGATACTGTCGATAGTCGATTGAGTTAACACTGTTTGTAGATTCGATAAATCGAAACACTGCTATTTGCGTTCATACGTTTTACATTTCAAACAACAGCCAGTAGTTTTAATTCTGAAACAAAATAAAAATATTGTTAATATTCTGATTAATTATGAAGGTATATCTAATCATCATCAATATATGTGTGTTATGTATATAGAATACGTCGCGGAGGCAGATGTTTCTCACGCGCTTCATAATGTTATGCCTCAGGCCAAAAAGTTATTCCATATCACGAGTTGTTGGTATTATTTAAATATAATGCACTATTCGGTTTATGAGTTGTGATTGTTGTTGTGACCACTAGTTCTAAGTTAAGATAGTGATGTGCACAAATTGTTGACTTACCTAAATAAATAAATTAAAAAAAATATAACATACATTATGCCGAGTAGATAGGATGAATGAGCCAATTAAAGAGGTGCATAAAATATAGTGTTATACATCTGATAATATGTGATGGCCTTGTTATGTAGAGTCATCATTATGAATACCTAGATAGGATAGATAGATAGTTAACACAATTAAAAACAGACTGGATAAACCAAGTGCACAGACAATATTAAGTGATATACACGTATCAGCTTTAAGCTGCCTGTGTATAAAATAATAATAATAATAATAGATAGATAGAAAACTCTTTATTATACACCACTTTTGCAGAAATCATAAAATAAACACATAGTTCTTAATTCTTATGTGAAGTACGATGGGCGGCTTTATCGCTACCTACCTACAACTACGTAAATAGATTGCAAATAGAGTACCTAGAGCCCTTTCAAATCATACGAACGATTAAAAAAAAAAAAAACAACGGAATTTGAAACTTTTATACATAAGATTATTGAAAAGGGCGCCTCACCAAAACTTGCTTCCATTTTGAGATGTGCTACTTCTGACTATCTTGTTTTGGAGCAGCGAAGGTGACATTTTTATGTGTGCTTTAGGAAATAACTGGTTCTAATTTTATTATTACCTACCTACAATCACAGGCCAAAAAACCTGTTCGTTCATAGACTCGATTGGTCCTCTTCAGATTAGTTTTATTCATTGTTGATCACTTGGTGAATAATGTTTGCCTCTTGAAATGACTTTGACGTGTTCAATGTGACGAATTCATACAGCTCATAACAATTTTACGAAAGTTATATTTAAAAATACCTATAAGTACATACTGTAGATTTTAGGTAAGTAGATGTGCTATTAACATTCTTCGGTTTACCACTAAGTACCTATTAAAGAGTAATTACGAGCATTTTTGAGGTAGCTCAAACAGTTCCCTTATCGCTTATTCAAAACTTTGGACATAATTTCAAAAATGTTAGCATATCCCAAATAATTAGATAACAATAAATTTGAAACTGAAATAAGGGATACTTACTAGCATCTGGCTATATTGTTAAAATGATGTCCATAGTTTTGAACTCTATTACCATTTTCATTTCGCGATAAGAGTGCTAATCTGGGTCAGTTATTGGGGGTCGTATACACACAACACAATTAACGCACGACTTCACAGAAAGCTGGTATTGCTACAAAATTGCTACAAAAATTGCAGGCAATCAGTTTCGTTGTGTGCTCTATGCATGATATTAATTGCTGATGCGTTGTAATAATTGTAGTAGTTGCGAAGTCTGCTTAGCGAAATAGTATGCTATTAGCCAGCGTTGAAAATATTAATCATCGTCATGTTTGTCTGAAGAAGTTCCCTGCTGGTTTTCCGAGCGTAGTTATAGTAACTATATGAAATGTAACAGCAGATGGCATAGCTTTTCCATACGTCTTTGGTATAGTTTTCACAAAAAAAATGTGCCAAATTCATCCCACTGCGGGATAAAATGTTAAGAGATACCATGGCACAACTTTACTCAAGTAGAAATTTCAACTGGTGAATAATATTTCTACTTATAATAAGGGCAGATTCACCAGAAACTATACGAAGTATTTTGAATGGAATGAATTTTTATGGACACGCGAAAAAAAATTACCTGCTTCAACGAATATAAAATTAATAAACTTATGTGATAACTGGTCAGAATCAAGTATTCGCTGTCGCACACATTTCTCATTATGTAAAACTCAAGGTCAAAATCGTATTCTATATACTTAGTTACATAATAACGATTTTGTTCTTCTTGTTGAATACGTCGTAAATGTCAAGCCGTTGGAACGAGTAGGCGTCCTCGTCACAAATTGTTGACCCACTAGTGCCCCGCACCTACGATTGCCGAAAAAAAACACGTTTGTGTAATTTGCAGTCGCGAGCAAATAGTATACGAGTGTGGATGTAGCCTGAAACCTAACGCATGGACGTGCAAATATTGTCCAATAGTTTCGGTTTCACGAGATCGTGCTGTATCGGTTAATATCGGTGTATGACACTTCGTGGCGCAACCGTCGTCAGAAAGGCGTTGGTGACAGATCACATATAGGCTCCCACTCTATACTTGATTGTTTTTTAAGTATCTTTTTTGGTACGCATTATTCCACAGCAGTGTAAATGGTAGGATCACGTGTATCTTAAACGCAACGGTGAAGATAAAGACCTCCAAGCAGGGAAATATAATTTAATCAGCGGGAAAATGGCTACACGTGCGAAGTCGCAAGTAAAAATTAGTTTTACAAGTTAATGCTTGGTAAAGACAATGGGTTCGATATTTTTTTGACTACCTATATCAATATTGGTTAGTTCCATGTGCCATCTTTGCACAGGTTGCTAAAATCACTTTTGATGTAAATGATTGACTTAGATGGGTATTTACGAGCTATTTGAATCATTCAGTAACTAACAAACTGATCAAATATTATTAGTGTTGTATTCAGATGTTTACTTAGTTTTAGTTTAGTAGGTGGATAGCACCATTGTGACGTCTTTAGAATGGACACGTGCATAATTAATTTATTGTGTGGCTAATACCTAATATTGTATTGTGTTTTGCGTTATTTAGAATTTCTGTGTTTCAAAAAAATTACTTGACTCTGAAAGCATAAGCAGTTTTTTGCACCTTAATATTATTACATGTTCTGAAATTTATTAAAAACTAAAGAACACGAAATTAATACGAATATTTAATTCATAAAAATACCATTTTTCAAATAAGAATGCTTATATTTTTCGATGTTAAAAACGTTGCTATATAAATTACAATTTATCTCTGAACTGCGTTTCCATAAAGTGTAGATTTTATTAGGAAAATATACCGATTGATATTATTTATTACTGGTTCTCCATACGATGAAAAGTTATGCGAGTCAATTTAATGAATCACATCTTTATGTAAGTGTACCTTTATTTATAAGGTATCGGAATTTAAATGAGGTATTTAATATTCACATTTCAGTCGTAGAACACGTTTTTCTACAAACAATTTTAAGATTATAAGCTTTTAAACTAAAACAAGATGGTAGAAAAGAGACGATAATCAGTTCAACACACTTCAATAGAATGAAGCTTAAATTTTTTTTTTCGGAAGGTTTTGTATAATTATACCGGTCTTATAAATAGAAGTATTTTATCTATTTACCTATATGGCTGCTACAATAAAAAAAAATCTAACTGTAAACGATTGTAGTGGGTGACATTTTAAGTTACATTGCGCGTCTGCTTCGCGCTGTCATTCGACAAAGAAATGCCGTTTAGCACAATGTACCTCAAAAACTGCCTGTAGCGAGCACAGTGGCTGTATAGTTGAAATCCTGGCTCACCTTTAGCGGTTCCACCTGATGAAGAGTTCAACTCCTATAGTTTTCCGCATTGTGTAGCTTATAAGGCACAACCAGTCACTGAAGTCCTGGCTCTAAGAAACTTTCACCATGAGTACCACTTATGAATAATACCACTTCTAATAAATAGTTAATACTTCTTTGAAGCAATTGATGCAGACCCTTCAGATTATAAAATGACACTGATTGAATACGACCTTACAATAAAGTCATGACACACGAAGGTCAGTAATGAAAGGTACAGGAATTCTTTATCTGTATTATAAGCAGGTATGTTGAGCAAGAAATGCTAATTGATCGAAGTTATTAACAACGACAGTACAGTTCTGGATATCGAAACCGTACGCATGTCGTACCTTAAAACCTGCTATGCAGGCAGAGCAAGACTGCATTGCAAAATCTTTCTAATTAAAACAATTAACACTAAGTACTAGACAGAACGCAAAGGGAATAGTTGTGTAACTCTACTTTGTGTCTTAGCTTTAGTAAATGTTCTAATTCCGGTGAGAATGCTGCACGAAATGGCTCATCTTTCATTTACTTCTTTTACGTAAAAATCTAAATATTTTATTTACGAGTATTAGGTATTCATAACACTGGGTTTCGACCCTATATTGAATTGAGAAAATGAAAACATGATTCTCTTTAACCATCAAAACAAGTTTGTTGGAAAATAGCTCTTGAGCTTTACACCCGGATCCTTCACTTTTTTAGGAAGAACGTGAAACTTTTTTTCTCCAGTTTAAAATCACGCTCGAAATTTGACACAAGGCTTCGTGGCAGCTCAACCTTTCATTAAATGAAGTCGGTTAAAAAGTAAATATTAATAGAAATCATACCACGGAATAAAGAAAAACGCCACACAAACAACATTTACGGCGTCAATGCAGTGAACGACGATCATGGCCTTTTGAAAAACATTTCTTCATTATACTTATTTTACTTCAAGTGTTTATTATGCAAGTGTAATGAAAGAAGATACTGTGTACAGAGGCTTCCTTATCAGACCATCTGAGTACTCTGTGCAACTAATTACACCCCTAGTAGCATTTTTTGTAGGCAAACCGTTGGGCCTCAGTCCCTAAAGTGGTTGGCCAACGGTTAGGTTTGTCATCCCTAAAAATTGTAGGACCAACGGTAGAATTAACGTTGGGCCGACTTGTGGGGCCAACTAGTATTAACCAACAAAAGGCCAACCAAAGATAATACAGTAAATCCACGTAGGCTCTCCGTTGGGCCCTACTGTCGGGCCAACTACTTTTAGGGATGACAAACCTAACCATTTACTAACAAAACATTCTATCGTCGGTTAAGCGTAGAGATTACTCACAGAGGCCCTACTAAAGAATTCTACGTTGGCCCTACCTAATAAAGAATACTATATATCTACGTTGGCGCTACGTTGTTTACCTAACGTAGGCCCTACCTAACAAAGAATACCATATATCTACGTTGTTTTCTTACGTAGGCCCTACCTAAGAAAGAATACGTTGGCTTTACGTTATTTTCCTGACGAAGGCCCTACCAAAGAATGAATACGTTGGCCTTACGTTTGTTTTCTTATCGGAGGCCCAACAGTAGAATGAATACGTTGGCTTTATGTTTTTCTCCTTATGGAGGCCCTACCTAAGTAAGAATACCATTATCTACGTTGGCTTTACGTCGTTTTCCGTACGGAGGACCTACTAAAGAATAGATATCTACCTGCAACGTAGATATCCATTCTTTGGTAGGGCCTCCGTAAGAAAAACGACGTAAAGCCACCGTAGATAATGGTATTCTTACATAGGTAGGGCTTCCATAAGGAGAACAACATAAGCCAACGTATTCATTCTACTGTAGGACTTCTGATAGGAAAACAAACGTAAAGCCACCGTAGATATCCCTTCTTCGGTATGGTCTCTCCGTGTGAAACCCGACGTGAAGCCAACGTAGAAAAGGATTGAATCTGAAACACTAAAATAAAATACATTAAATATATTTAATTTTATATTTATTATTCATAAAATAGTAACTTCTTCTATATAGAGAAAATACAGAAAGAATTTTTAAGTAGGTACACATAATATTAATTAATTATTTAGAGCGCACATGTATGCACGTTAGTAAGTATTGTCACATAATTATTTAACCTTTTACAGCATAATTTTATTATTTTAATAATTAATTTCTTGTTTCATATAACAATGCGTCATTACGCACACTAAAAGATTATATACTAGAATAAGTATACATTGTTATGGTCACATGTAATGCACGCTAAAGAGCGTGGCATGGCCGTGGGACATCCTGTAGAAAGCTACAGGATGTCCCACGGCCATGCCACATGGAGGGAAAGTATGTTAAATAATGTATATAGAAAAATTTACTGAAAGAAGACTTTATTTTAATTTTAAAAACAATATAAACTGCATTCTAATAATTTTGAATAAGAATACAGTTTAAATTGTTTTTAAAATCAAAATAAAGTCTTCTTTCAGTAAATTTTTCTATCTACATTATTTAACATATTTTCTCTCCATGTGGCATGGCCGTGGGACACCCTGTATAACAGAAAACAATTTTAATTCAGATCCAAGTTACATAATTGTAAAATTTTAGGCTGACAATAAATAGTAATCAACCAAATGTTTCCCATTTTTGTCAATATATATTTCGATTTTATTTAGAGCTTCATGATTATCACATGGTAATGTTATCCCTTCTGGAAGAGACAGTTCAATTGCAGTGACAGGCCCAGAAGATCGAAGTCTTTGCAATATTTCATGCTGGGATATTTGCAGATCTTTTATGTCACTTTCAATACGAGCCAAGTGCTTTGCAATCACATCTAAAATAGAAAAAAAAATTAAGAACTAATAAACTAATAATTTTAAAAATACCTACTTTTGTAAAAAAATGTGTAGCAAAAAAAAATATAAAAAATTTCAAGTGAGAGTTAGGCCTCTCTCTCTAAAAGAACACCCTGTTACCACCCACTATACTATTAGACCAATCAGAATCTACAAGTTTTTAGTTTACTTATTCTTACCTAAAGCATGTGATTTATGTACAGTCAATTCATCTTGAATTGGTGTGAGAGTCAAATCCAGTGTACCTTAAAATAAAATTTTAATTAGGTTTTCATAGACTCAACATAATATTAAACACATAGCGTCAGAAATAAAAATTTAGAATTTATTGATTTATCCTTAGTTCGGCCCTGGATTATTGGATTTGGCTGCTGTCATTTGGCTGTTAGTTTCAGGCTCATGGATAGACAAAGTCATACCATGATGACCTTCGGATGATGCCATCATGTCTGAAAAAGTAAATCTGTCGTTAGGGTTAACGACAGATTTACTTATTCAGACATGATGGCACTGGTGACTTACAGTCAGAATTGGTAGCACCCAGGTGATCAGGCCCTCTGATACATGGTACATCAATGGAAGAAAAACTATTGCTCGGTGTTGACCTCGACCCAGAAGTAGAAGATACATTAGACCGAGAGTTCGCTGCTACAACAGCTAGGTGCTTGCCTCTAGGTCTCTGGCTTATTTCTGATTGATCATCTAGAATTAACAAATGTCAATGAATATTTTATTTTAGTAATGTAATTATTACCCCCTGTATTTATACAATTTTGATGATGAAAATTAAAAAGAGACGTTTCTCTCTCTCTATACATGCTGACAAATAAGATCTATAACTATTCCAAATTTCAAGTCAGTAGTTTTAATAGTTTCTGAGATAATACGGTTTGTGACAGATAGACGGATACGACAGATTTACTTATTCAGGCATGATGGCACTATTAGGTACTTACAGTCAGCATCGGTAGCACCCAGGTGATCCGGCCCTTCAGGTGGTTTTGGGTACTGTAATTCAGTCTCTTCGTCTGAGTGACTGGTGGTATCACTGTCATATATTTTTTTTGTTTTGTAACGCCTCCTCACTTTGGATATAAGGTTACCGTCACTATTCACCTCAGAGTCATATTCAGCCTGTTTTGCTTTAGCAAAAGCTTTGCCCAGGTCATCTGAAATTATTGTAAAGAGTCAAAGTAGCTACTTATTACCTATAGGGTAATTTATTACCTCAAGTTGTAATATTGCAACAGGTTTACTAAGTTTATGTAGGTAGGTACCTGTTGTATAAAATACACGCCTAATACCGAACAAATTCCATGTTGTATCAGGCACAATTGAACCACTAAGGCACCTATTAAATTTTGTTGTCTTCGGTGGCCACATGCAATGTGTTTTTCGAGGAGTAATCCATTCATCCCTTATTACACTAATACCCTCGTCTTCGGTAAATTCTACCACACTGTACATTACCGTGGCTTGTCGTTCTGTTCTGGCATACCTACAAAAAATATTGGATAAATTATATCACAACCGATCGATGCTGTGTTTAGCAAAATGCAAGCATTGATCGGCTACACGTACGTAGGTATGTATTCATACCACAAAGAAAACTCAGGTCACAAAATTTTCTATCTAGAATTGAGAAGGCACTCACGTTTTGGAGAATTATTTCAATATTCGCTGTAGACTGGCTGGCGGCTGCTGCACAAAATGGCGAAACGGAAAACCTGACCTATAGAAAAGAGCGTCGTCTCTAGAGTAGGGATATTCGATATACATCGATGCATCGAAAACATCGATATTTACAATGCGATACATCGAATCGATCCGATGTTTTGAAATGCTTTCGATATACTCGATGTATTGATGTTTTTTCAATTTTTAGGAGAAAAACATCGAATCGATTATAACCAATTAATTTCATAAAAACTCAAGTTTGCCCCCTAAAATTTTTTTTCCTATTTGTTTATTTCAAAAAGAAAAGTTTTGTTATTCAATAGTGCACTGACAATATAATGTCGTTGCGGCCATCGTATACTAAAAATTATGTTGGCAGCACTGCACACGAGTCAGTGACAAAAAAAACTGTTTATGTCTTGTCGGCCGGCGAGCTTCTAGATCACCATCACCCCCATTTTCCACCGTAGGTATATGAATCGGATTCACACAGTTGTTATTTCTTAAAACTAAAACGTCTTCTATATTAATACTCATTCAAGTTAAACCGAAAATCATGCAAATCACAGCGGACACAAAGGACAGCTATATCATAGTATTCCGTTTTTTACCCTTTGGGTACGAAACCTTAAAAAAGTACTCGATGCTTACAAAGTATCGATGTTTTCACCCGATACATCGAATGACATCGATGTACGGTTCTGATGTATCGAATCGAAAAAAAAACATCGATGTTAATAATTCTTTTAATTAAAGTTCGAGTAATCGATTAATTTTGAATTAAGAAAAATCGATTCTTATTGTAGAGGTTAGAGAATTTTCGAAAATCGAGTTTGTTTGTTTGTTTGTTCGCAAATTACACCTAAACTACTGGACCAATTTCAATGAAACTTATACCATTCAGAAGCCCTATTTTGGGATTGAAACATAGGTAGGCTACCTATATTTTATTGAAATTAAAGACGTGGATTCTTAGATAGGTACAGCTTCACCTCCCTAAACCAAAAGCAGCCTTTGACACGAGGTACCTACCTAGGTACCTACATCGTATGTTGGTTGACAGATATTTTAGTGGAAAGTTTTGCACGCGTACCTAAGAAGTCGCGGGTATCAGCTAATCTTCACTATTTACGTACAATACGTTCAAGAAATCTAGGCCATCTAGGCAAATTATAGTATTATAGATAAATTATAGTTCAGACTAGGTAACATCATAGTTGTAACTTAGTCTGAAATCAATTGAGATAGGTAGGTAGGTACCTATAAATCGGCGGCGCTCGTAAAGTTATGTTCGAACAAACATACCTACCTAGTTTGTGTGTAAGAATGTTTTTTTTGAGCAAAACTTTCGAGCTGAAGATTGAATGAAATCTTCATGAAATTAGATAGGTAAAGGTAGGTCGACAAGTTATAGTATAAGTAACTATACCTATCAAAGGTTTGCTGGTAAGATTGTGAGTTAGATTAGCCAAGGATTGATATCGTGGTCGTAAATAGCTCTGCATTTCATCGACGTACCTGTACTTACCTGTCTAGGTACCTACCTACTTACCTAGTTGACCGAGCGAGCGAATGACTGGTAGGGCATAATTTGTAAGGGAATCGTGATTGTTTTCGGTTGGAATTATTGTACCTAGACAGGTGCCTACATAAAGACATACCTAGGTAGCTTGTAAAAAAATGTAGGTACCTAGGTAGGTTAGGTAGGTAGGTGGCATTTTCTTAATCATGTTTAGCCCACCCATATAATGTCCCATGTCTATATGTAATAAGTACAGGTACCTAGGTACCCTTTACTTATAATAAAATTAAGAGGTATACCTACCTACCTACAGGTACCTACTACTAGTAAAGTAAATCAAATCCAGAGATGGATTGAATAGGTAAATATCTACCTACCTATTGGACCTGTTCATGTTCATTATTATACCTACCTAGGTAGGTAAGGTCGGTGCGTCGAGACAAGGCGTGATTTTTCTGGAACAAATTATTTTCGATCTTATTTTAATTAGTTTACGACTGATATTCCTTTATTTCAACGGCGCCGCCGCGCCGCGCAGCCCTTGCCGGCGCGGCGCGGCCGCTCGTTCGATGATCGCCGCGAGTTCTACCTACCGTATACATGGGTAGGTACCTAACTATCTATCACTATTTACCACAATACGGTCAAACAATCTAGGCCATCTTTAGGCAACAATTCAATTCAATTCGATAAATTTTAGTTCTGACTACATACCTACCTACCTAGTTGTAAACTTAGTCCGAAATAATAAATTTATTGAGATAGGTACAAATCGGCGGTGGTAAAGTTATGCTCGAACAAACATTCCTACCTAGTTTATGTATGTATATGTACCTACCTACCTGGTTGGTTCATAGTAAAGATCTTCTGTTAGTATTTCAACCGAATATAGGTAGGTAGGTACCTACCACCTCGGTAAGGCATTTCTGTTGTTCAAAATCAAAACGTAGTAGGTAGGACGGTATTTCTAGGGAATTTGTAGGGAATCGTGATTGTTTTCGATTGGGATTTTACCAGAAAACTACAGCTGGTACTTGGTTGGCTCATAGTAAGGATTTTGTGTTATTATTCCAACCGAATACCTCGGTAGGGCATTTGTAGGGGAATCGTGATTGTTTTCAGTTGGGATTTTATCAGAAAACTACCGTTGGCACTTGGTTGGCTCATAGTAAAGAATTTGTGTTAGTATTCCAACTGAATTTCTCGGTAGGGCATTTGTAGGGGAATCGTGATTGTTTTCAGTTGGGATTTTATCAGAAAACTACCGTTGGCACTTGGTTGGCTCATAGTAAAGAATTTGTGTTAGTATTCCAACTGAATATCTCGGTAGGGCATTTGTAGGGGAATCGTGATTGTTTTCGGTTGGGGTTTTATCAGAAAACTACAGCTGGTACTTGGTTGGCTCATAGTAAGGATTTTGTGTTATTATTCCAACCGAATACCTCGGTAGGGCATTTGTAGGGGAATCGTGATTGTTTTCAGTTGGGATTTTATCAGAAAACTACCGTTGGCACTTGGTTGGCTCATAGTAAAGAATTTGTGTTAGTATTCCAACTGAATTTCTCGGTAGGGCATTTGTAGGGGAATCGTGATTGTTTTCAGTTGGGATTTTATCAGAAAACTACCGTTGGCACTTGGTTGGCTCATAGTAAAGAATTTGTGTTAGTATTCCAACTGAATATCTCGGTAGGGCATTTGTAGGGGAATCGTGATTGTTTTCGGTTGGGGTTTTATCAGAAAACTACAGCTGGTACTTGGTTGGCTCATAGTAAGGATTTTGTGTTATTATTCCAACCGAATACCTCGGTAGGGCATTTGTAGGGGAATCGTGATTGTTTTCAGTTGGGATTTTATCAGAAAACTACCGTTGGCACTTGGTTGGCTCATAGTAAAGAATTTGTGTTAGTATTCCAACCGAATACCTCGGTAGGGCATTTGTAGGGGAATCGTGATTGTTTTCGGTTGGGATTTTATCAGAAAACTACCGTTGGCACTTGGTTGGCTCATAGTAAAGAATTTGTGTTAGTATTCCAACTGAATTTCTCGGTAGGGCATTTGTAGGGGAATCGTGATTGTTTTCAGTTGGGATTTTATCAGAAAACTACGGTTGGCACTTGGTTGGCTCATAGTAAAGAATTTGTGTTAGTATTCCAACTGAATATCTCGGTAGGGCATTTGTAGGGAAATCGTGATTGTTTTCGGTTGGGGTTTTATCAGAAAACTACCGTTGGCACTTGGTTGGCTCATAGTAAAGAATTTGTGTTAGTATTCCAACCGAATACCTCGGTAGGGCATTTGTAGGAGAATCGTGATTGTTTTCAGTTGGGATTTTATCAGAAAACTACCGTTGGCACTTGGTTGGCTCAAAGTAAGGATTTTGTGTAGGTATTCCAACCGAATACCTCGGTAGGGCATTTGTAGGGGAATTGTGGATGATTTTGGTTGGGAATACAGTTGATTTATTACAGTTGGGCCAGCGTTGGCTTACTGTATAGAAATTTCGTCGGCAACCGAACCAAAAACATATGTTGGGCCATCATTGGATAGTCGTATGTATTTACGGTTGTTAAAACAACTATTATCAGTAGTTGGGCCAATGTTGGGAGATTGTTTAGAAATTGTCGTAATAAAATTTGAGTTGGCTGTTCGTTGGCTCGCTGTAGGCAATGTCACTACCACTTCCCAACGTGATCCCAACCGTTGGCAACCGTTGGCCAACACAAATTGCTACTAGGGACTTATAATCGGGTAATTGCAAGTGAATTCAGTAATAAATCGAACAGTTTGATTTAATTGAGTGCGCACTGGAAGCGGTGGAGTGGATGCAATGCGAAAGTAAGCGGCTACAACCGGTCGCGCGAAGGCCGCCCGGCGTGCTTTTGTCTAACGCAAGCTGCAAGACATAGAAGTACGCGGGACAGTTCATAAAGGGTCCCGCCGATTAGGCCATTCGGCGTGGCTTCAAACGACTGATGTCAAATGGATGGATTTTGCCGCGATTGGAAATCGAACGTTAGAGTTTTACATTATGCTAATGGATTCGAACATTCACGATCAAAAGGCTGTATGTCACGCCATTTGACGCGATGGCGTGACCGTGAATGCCCACCTTTATACCATACCTACTAGAGACCGTAGATTATGTTTTGTTTAGTTGTTTGAAGAATTCGTTTCATCAAAAGGTTTTTGTCCAAAAATTTCGATTCACTTTTCGCAAATAAACACTTAAGTAATACGTAATACAAACAATACGGCCCTTTGTGTCTTTCTATCTTGTAGAATTTGTTGAGTTTTGTGATACCTACCTATATGAAAAATCCAAGGATTTTTCGTCTTATGATCTAATGATCCACAAAATGATCGATATAATAAGTATTTGTATATACGAATAAGATTGTGTATTTTCTACCACTCGCTTGTATCACAGGCCACAGCCAAAACTGCAGAAATGCACAGCAAAAACGCATACTGCACCACTCCTACCAAATACTACGTGCCTCTCGCTCCGACCTCGGTTATTGACGTCACACCGTCCTTGTCAGGGACCCATGACGAAAGTTCCAAGACGACGGAAGACGACAAATAAAGGAAACTACAGAACCTCTAGCGACCTACCGAAGTTTGCTGGTTTTTTGAAAATGACAGAAATGACAACTTGAACACTTTACTTACTTTGAGTACGAGTCTCTTCAAAAAAAACGACTGCCGACCTGACGAATGACTTGACTTATATTATCATCATCATCATCAATCATCATCAATATAATCATCAATATATATAAAACTCTTTTGAAGCTGACATAGAATCAACGCACAGCCTAAACTATAAGTCCTAGAGGTATGAAATTTGGAGGGTAGTATCCTTATATAGTGTAGGGGCGCACTAAGAAAGGAATTTTGAAAAGTCACATTCTAACGCGAGCAACGCCGCGGGAGACGGCTAGTAATATATAAAACTCGTTTGAAGCTGACTTAGAATCAACGCACAGCCTAAACTATAAGTCCTAGAGGTATGAAATTTGGAGGGTAGTATCCTTGTATAGTGTAAGGGTGCACTAAGAAAGGAACTTTGAAACGTCACACTCTAAAGGGTAGAACGCGAGCAACGCCGCAGGCGACGGCTAGTTTCAAATATATCACTTGACACTGGCAAAATTGTCTATCGAAATGACAGACAGAGGCCATTATTTAAGAGAAGAAGAAGAAGACTCGTAGGTTCTTCAGAGTATGTTGTTATTTAACCTGCTGTAAGAGTAATCCCAATTTATTAAAGTGGTGATTAGCTCTTATCCATCACTTCTCAATCAATTTACTTCGTAACTAGAAAGTGATTGCTACCGCCAATCAATTTTAGCTTAGTTGAGCTTAGCTTAAGGTATTACATATTTTATTAATCCTCGATAAATATAGTTAAGTTAACAATTTATGACAATTTTTTTTTTAATTTCAATTTTCTTCATTTGTCATATTTTTTATTTTCATATTGCGTTGACTTTTTTAATAAAGTTGACTGTTTACATTTTTTTTTACTTGGACAACACGCTGAATGTTATCTATGGGTACTAGACAGTTGTTACAGCAAAAGTGTAATATTAATGTTATATGACAGTTACCTACATATATCTTAAAAACAAATAAATTAGTAACCATGTCTTGTTACCACCCTGTGGTTCATATTTTATCAATACTGGAGACCGGAACTAACGAGGGTGACTCAGCCACAGAATATATCAACAGCGTAGAAAGGAGGTAGTGGATAAGAAGGGATAATTAATTAAAATCATTTTAATTAGCCATTTTGTTTTTGTGTCTAAGCTCGTAAAAAATATGATCATCTAATTGTTCAATAAATTGTATTACCTAGTTTTTAAAATACTACATATTTACTAAGAGCTCCCGTATCGTAAGCTCTGAACTACTTTCGCTGTCCAGCATAATGTCAAGCAATGTGGCCACATACATATATACCTATACGAACAAGAAACTTTTGACGGCAAAAAACGCGCTGAAACGCGCTAATGTCACTATTTAGTCACAGAATACCTATGATTTAGTATGAAAACAGTTCAGAAAACCTGGCAGGTTTTCATGAGACAACGATTGCCCCCCAGAGCCTTTAAGTTTTTAGAGTACCTTTTAGCAGTTCCAGTAGTTTTTTAACATCTTTCCCATAATAATTTATTTTATTAAGATGTCGATCTATGGCTTTTTAGTGCCTAATCTTTTAACCTCCAAACGGACATTCGAATGTTTTGAATCCCCTTGGTTCATTTCATTTTATTTTTAGTCATAAATTTTAGTTTTACGATTAGTGTATTTTTATTTCCATAAAATTTTACCAATTTTGCATGTATTTAAATCAAGTTTGACATTGAACTATCAAATCGCTTTAGATTGTTGACGCTCAAAGCTTTATTATTCAAAATTAGAGAATCAATTCAACGCTGTTATTAAAATTTTACGGTCTGTTTTAGTTTACATCAAATCGGTACTGTACTGACTGACTCAATGGAATGTTCTTTTATTACTCCACTGCATTTAACACGATTGCTAAAATTTTGCTTTTGAAGCAGTGATTCTGTGTAACTATTGCAATATAAGCCAATTTACAATCTATGTAAAATTTAGTGATTTAAATCATGTTTATCACTGTTTGTTTTTTAACACATACTGCGTATTTTATACCTACTGCACATATATACTTTGACTTTTACCTACAGCAAAGCTAAAAAAACAATGTTGCAAACCAAACAAAGCTAACTGAAAAACTTTGATTTTCCATAATCGTTTTATTAACTACTCTAATTTAAATTCATAAACTTTGCACAAAGGCATGACATTGGCTTGTTAGTTTTTAATTTCAACTACATTTAGTTAAGTATAACGGTGATTGTAACAATAGAACAATAGATTTGGAATTAATTCCCAATGCCGCCCAGAATACTCAAGTTAAGTAATTTTACTGCTTAAACTTTATCTATTATAATACTTAGCTAAGTTTTATACAAAATAACGTTAAATAAGCAAGTTGTTAAACTGATCAATTATGTAATCGCAATATATGCCCTCGTTTTTTAATAGTATCTAATATTCAAAACAATGTACTGCTCCATATAGTATTTTTTTATCTAGCCTCTCTCATCCCACAGCTGGGCAAAGGGCCAAACTCTAGTGTGCATATTACGTACCTAAGTTTTATTTGTTTTTCGTAAATTTACTATAGGACATTCAACATAAGAATCAAAATACCACGTCACAGTGTTACTATCACGTAGCTTGCACTGCACATTACATTAGACACGATTATGAAGCCATCCGTGATGATAAGTCACGTCACGAGGCAAACGAACACGCACAAAAAATAATGTTCAATGTATTATCGAAAATAGTAAAAAATTATGTAATGGAATTCATAGAGGATCACGTTTTTATCGTTAGAATTTGTAAGTACATAATAATATGTAAAAACTTATTACAAATTGTAAGCTATTCGATATCAATAGGATGACTTATACCATATCTAAGTTTGAGAAAAAAAGAAAAAGATGTAGGTACCTGAAAGATGTAGCTTACTATAATAAGCAAACATATAAAATACCTAAGCAAATAGCATACGTTCTAACGAAAAATAATTATATTAAGAGACCTGTCTATTATAATTTATTTATGCAGTAACAGATTTAAAATCCAAGCCACAGGTCATTATAATACGTTCAAGCTCTACCAAAAATTATCCATTGGAAAAGTCAATTGATAATTTATTATAGTTTAATTATTATGTAACATGGTTTTATAATTCAAAACTATTCGAAGACAGGTGGCTTTGCTTGTAATTAAATATGTAAAATAAAATAACTAAAACTAGTCTCTGAAATCCGTTACGAAAACGTTACGCTTGATCATTCAATCTGTATTCCGCAGCCGTTGAAGTATTTTCTAGACTATTTTGTTATTGACATTACGTACAAAAACAGGCTTATTATAAAAAAAATAACCACGCTTTAATTGTTTTAGGTATGGTAAGTATATTTACTTACTTAAAGTCAGCACTTACTAGGTACTTTGCTTTAAAAGCTGTTCATTATGTTGTGATAATATTATAAATTAAAAAAAGTCAAACTTACGTGCAAAATGCTGGCACAAAATAAAATCACCATCACAAAATCCTCGGCAAGTCCGTGTCACTGGCACAGTAAAACAAAAAAAATCAAAATAATGAAACGGCTCAACGTTTTAGATTCAAATTCGAACGGCGGCGGCGTCGAAGGTGCGCGCGCGAATGTCGCCCGATCACGTGCGCCCGCCCACTGGCCCCCGGGCACCTGTTATCCTGCCAAATTAAATTGTTAGGTGTAAACTGAGCAAGGTAGATGCATGTGCATTGTGCAGCCGACACTTGTTGAAGTTCTTTCCCTTTTCCGGAACCTTCTTCCCCTATGGCCCTGTTTGATGAACAGGTTGGTGACTCATTATTTTCTTGTGTTATGTACCAACGGTTTTCAATTGATATATTGTCAAATTATTGACGAGAAAGACATTTTCAAAATAGAAGTTTATCGATATTCACTTAACGTTGTATTTTCAAGGGTTTTTTTATTAAGTCATTAATCATTCCAAGTGAAATTGTAATTTTAATCCATTCCTTTCTATTTATAAATCAAACAAACTTAGAGAAAGGTCAAACTACTGTCACTGAGTTCATAATTTACACTTACATACTTATAAATAGGTAGGTGAATGCGAATTAGACATAGAACTACATATTTAGGTATAATTTATTCGTTTAATTAAACGTTACCTTACATGGAAAGAGAGAAATATCCAACGAGTTCATAACTTGCAGAAGATTAGAAAACTTTTATTTTAGTTTTTACTAAGTATAAAATAGTTTAAACACTATTTTACACCCTTATGTTATTCAAAACCAAATTGGCACTTTTTCACTACCTTTTGTAAACCAGTTATATGAAGGTTTACCAGCTGTATCTGCGTGGTCTTTCCAATTCGGTCGGTTTACACTCGTCTAGCGACGGGCATTGCCAAAGCTCGGCCAGGTAAGCTCGTTATCGCCCTGGAAATACTCAGAATCGCCCGATTATTACCTCAACCGCGTTCAGATGCATGATGCATTTTGTTCTAACGTCTCAGAAAACGCATTCTTGCAAAAGAAACAAAGGTCATTATTCTTTTGTTTTGTTTTTTTACTTGAATGCTGAATGGTGATTCATGTTTAGTATTTTATGTGGTATTATGTTGGTATGAAAACAAAATTCAAATTCAATAGGTATAGGTACCTAAGCATTTATTCATAAAAATACACAGGTCACATCGAAACATGCCAAAGAAGAGGTAGAGTCATGTCGATGCTGTAAACTTTGATGTGTGTGTTTTAGTGACAAATAAACGTATTATCTATATATCTATCTATCAATCAATAATATAATATAAATAATATAAGGTGATGTATGACTACAAATGATATCGTTTCTATATCTTGTCAGAAATAAAGTAGAGCCCAACCATACCTCATAGTTACTCTTAAGAAAATCCCCGAGACTTAGAATGGTGTCGATTCTGTTGTTGTTTCAGTTTATGAGAAAGAGACGGCAGCATTTTTAGTGTTGTCAAATTTTAGTTTAGTAAAATGTAACAACAGAATTGCTACCAATATCTGGTAATTAAACCAACCAACGCCTTAAAAGCGAGCTTTTGAGCTAGGCTTTATCTAGCTATTTATCATGTTCTTGTGTTACATATTGCAAGGGTCTTTTTACATTGCTAAACCTAAAGCAGTGGCACCTATTACCCACCATCAAAAATCTATTTAAAGAAGTAACATTGTTGCTCCTCAATTACGCTAAAAGGTTTACGTTTTAACTCGGAACATCAGCTTTTTAGCGCAAATTGCAAGTCATGGCAGTCCTGTGAACCTTTCAAACCACTTCCAACAGCGATACCGATGTACCACGAAATTCACGAAGCACCGATTTGTACCAATCAGCGATGGTGCGATGAAAAGTGATGAGTGAAATTAGTGAAAGTACTTATTTGGTGCGAAAATTACACACGGCGCGGTGCTCTCGGACCATTAGCTACCGATTTTTGGCCATTAATTTTTATTGCTGAGATTTTTTTCTGTATGTAATTTAGAATTTGCAGTCAGCGTAGGGTGTGGAAGTTGTAGTCAGCAACTGTAGAGAGAACCTTATTAAATGGGAAATAAGGGACAGACGACAGACGTAGTGATAGGGGAAACTTTACTACATTACATTTTACATTACAGTAGAGTTCCTTGGTAATGAAAAAAGGTGATAATCTTAAACGTATCGTAACGGCAGCGTATCCGAAATACACTGCGCGGTGACGTTACAATGTTTCGCGGTCGAGCTGGCGTTGACGCGCAATATGCTTCTAATACGTTAGGTTTACGTAAGGAGCGACTGTCCGATTTGCTGTGTTCACCTCTGTACAGTTTAGTTACATACAATCATATAATTTGAAGGTGATTTGGTATAAGACTTAGTTCACATCCGCCAGATGCTTCTTCGGTCAAATGTAGAATTTTTTCCTCATTTTTTCGATTATTTGATATCCCGACGAAAGGGCAATCTTTACAATTCTTCACACGAGTAAGAGCTAGAGCTTCACAGATTTTCGGATTGGTTTATAACTGCTTTCTTTTTCTGTAAAACATTCACCTCTTTACCTAAATCACACGTTCCACATGTCATCTTCGTACTTATAATAAGTAACATAACCAGGTGAAGGCATGCGTCGCCGCAGGAAGTGGGTGCACAAGTAGGGCTCCGCTGCCAGCGCCGAAGCGCAACGACAGCTGACTAACAACAGTGCATGAACTTGTATTCTTTCGACTTGTTTTCTCGGGCTGCAAAACTCTAGCTAGGCACACAGTCAAGGACATCAAACTGACTTTACAAAGTTGCTCTCAGAAAAACTTAAAATATATTATGTTGCAGCTTGGACGAATAATTCATCCAAGTGTTGCAGTCAAAACCTGCGTTTTTTTCTGTATAATTCCGCTTATGTGATCTTTTAATGTCATAGTCACAGCAATCGAAATAATAACTTCTCCAGCCTAAATACTTATCTTGCTTGAACTGTTGGTTCATAGGTTAAAGTTGAGTTGAAGAACTGATGGTTCCCTTCACTGTGGCCGATGCAACTTTGACCGTGACCAGGGGTCCACTTCACTCGCTTGATTGTAAGCTGATTTCTTACCTTCATTCAAATTTTGAGAAAGTATCCGGTACTATGTTTCTTTTGTAATATACTATGGTTACCTAACTATTACCTACGAAAGCTTCCGATTTTAAAAACGGCATTCAAAGCCGTTTGTAAAAAGATACATTTTATAAAGCTCGTTATTGTGTACCTAAATACTTGTATAGATACATACACATCTAAAAATATCTGCATTGATTTGCAGTGGCTTATGATCAAAATAAGTAGCTATAAATAGATAGGTATTTTTTCTAAAATCGTAAACTATAGGTTGTTGGGCCCACTACTATGTTGTTCTAAAAAAGCTTTTGAAATTAAGCTTTCTTCGAAGTCAGTAAGTACAGGTGCTGATAGACTGTAAGCTTTTAATGGACCTTATAATAGCGTTAACTGTCTACTAAAACCGGTTTTTGGCCGCCTACCTGGTAACCATGAATGAGAGCAAATTCACAATAGACAATTCTTTACTGACATTCCATAGTCTTGTAGGTTTATCTTCGTCTTGTTACTTCAGTTTACTAGATCCAATAACAACTTACCAATGAACGAAAATATGCACATGTAAAGTTTATTAACTAAACTTAATAATTTGTTTAAGTACTAACTTATTTAAACTTTACATCTGGTTAGGTACAAATACTGCCACAGTTGTAGCAAAGTAATTCCGTACCTATGAGTTAGTGGCTAACTCTGGTGTCGTAGTTTCTAGGCTGCCTTAAGGCCTCCGTCGTCGTCGGGGCTCAACGCCTGCTAGAGCTCTCAACTGCTAGAGGTCACTGGTCACTTAGCCAAGTAGTGACCGCGCAGCCAGTGAAGATTGACTAAGCAAACTACACGAGCGCTAAGTTGTAGTAGGAACTAGGCATGCTCAATATGTTTCGGTAGATGCACTGTAACTTTGTAAGCACAATCATAATTATAATTGCACAGTAGGTAGCATCTACTAGGTACAATGAATCAGTGGGTGAAATTTAAGGCTTGCCTGTTCCTATTGTCTGATATTTACACATTGCTTAAGAGTGAGATCATAATAATATGCTTATTCGTGGGTCGTCTCTATCTAAACCAACAGAAGTAATATTTTGTGTAAAAGAATTGACATAATCTACGGAGTACGCAGTCAATATTTGGTTTGATAAACTAGTAAAATAAAAAGAAGGTACAAAAAAGGTGCCCAAAACATCTTCGAATCGTGTCGTGTGAACTTAAAATCTGTTTGTTCAAAATGATTCAAAAAACTTAGAACCACGCAACGGTTGAGGTCGTTGGAGCTTTACAATCCGTTGGATGAGTCATGAGTCATCGCAAAGAATAGTAGATCTACTATGTATATACGTTTGATTTGTTATTAAGTAGGTTCATATATAACTCATATCCTGTACGTAGATTATTGTATGATGATGCCTTTGAAAGTCTATTTTTGTTCAAGATGAAAAATCTGATTTGTATATCACTGTTTTTCGAGATGTTTTACACGTTAAAACATAGATATGTATGGAGAAGCCATGGTAAGTAAACCCCGATAATATTAAAGGAAAAGACGCTTCACAAAAAATGCCTACTGTAAATCTCCTATCTACTCACCTATGCTCCATGTACCTAGAATCAAAATATATTTATGTAGCATGCTATGTGTTTATCAATCAGCAATGGATCTTGATATCTGAATAAAACTTAATTCAATATAATAAGGATTCATAATGCTGTTGTGCCAACCCCACCTAGCGTGGGATAAGGGCAGGGAAATGATGATGATGATGAAGGATTCATAATGCAGATCAATCAGCAGATAGCCAAAATGTCATTTATATGATCAAACTAAGCTTATGATTCATTATTTCCTAGGTAAACCAATGTTCATCTCAAGGCAATCCTTCTAAGAATCGGTTCAGGGTTACCAGGGTTGGTGTCATCGCCCGGCTGCGATCCTGACGTCATGTTTTATTCCCGAGACCACCAGAATATGTAACAGTTATTGGTATGTTCGAAACCTTTTTTTTTGCAAAGTTGAAGGTTTTATCAATCCTTAGATTTGAAGTCACGCAGATATTTTATGGTATAAGAGTCGTCTGATGACCTACCAGGAAAACTTACAAGCACCGCTTTATATTACCTAGCTTTAAATCATCATGTCGCGCCCTACTGTAGTTCTTTTGAATTTGTTCATTCTCTATAGGTGTCTTTTCTCTGTGTATATAATTTTTGCTACATCTATGGTTTGATTGTTCTTATACCAATGGCTCTACGGTTTCATGTGTGAATGAGGATCAAATATTTTATGAATCTTTTCTCAGCTAAATTATTGAGAGAGCGTTCCTGTTTTTGAGAAACGAAAGAGTGTTATTATACCAACTTATTTTGCAAAACTCAAGGCATTTCAAACAACATTTCGCCTCAGGCTGAATGAACATCTTTGTAGTGTGCAAGCTGCTTTGAAAGGTCTCTTACTCTGTACTAGTTTCCATTGACCGTACGATTGACGACGACAAAATAACGTTGAAATAATAAATACACAAAAAAATATAAGGATAAAAAAACTGATAACTTTTCAAACTTTTTATTGAAGGTTAATTCTTCAACTTAGTTATGTTCTATTACTTAGAGCACTTCTAAAAACGAATCTAATAAGTGTTAATGAGTGTTTTGTTCCTAGATTCTAAGGCATTAAAATTAGCTTTTGTAAGTAGGCACATTGGTGCCTATAGGTAATTTCTTGGCAGTAGCACAGATCATATAATACTATACTGCAGTAGATGTTAGAATGTTGCTTATAACATCGGGTATGTTAGTTAGGTACATAGATTATTTGATTGACAAAATATCGTCAGTTGACGACTGTAGTCAGTTAGTGGAACCAAGTACCAATCATCAGATGAAACAAAATAATGCCGTTCTCACGAAAATCATCCACCATTGGGTCTTTTTAAGCCAATGACTGTGTAATGAGTCATTTGGAAAAACGTAGATATAATTGTATGGTTTTGGATACATTTAGGTTCATCAACTTCTTAATTGAGGAAGTTTAACGTTTTTGCTACAATATATTTTGTATAAAACCTATAGACATGAAAAATATAGTACCTAGGTAGCAAATCTGAATATATAGTTTGGGTACCTAATCTGAGATATATTGGTTACAAGAAATAGTAGGGTATGTAGTGTGCTGGGGAAATTTTAAAGTACTTATATCACATATCTTAAGAGTCACATGTAGGTACGAGTACTTGTAACCTTGTAATAAGTACATCCGTTTATTTATTTGTTTTGACACTTACTTTCTTTTTACCACTTTCCAAACAAAAGATCGTGAAAATTATAGTACACAAATATCAAGGAAAACAGAATTTGGTAATTAGAGTTTGGTTTGAAATGTTTGATGTGTGCAAATAGACACGTTACGTCAATAACTTTGGCTTGTAGAGTTTGATGTCACGAATACAGTAACTGACTGTTAACTGCCGGGAGGATAGTGGTATTTTTAAACAAAGTTGTGTCATTTCTGGGCAAAGCGAAGGTGTTTTCTAACTTCCTATCTATCTTTATCTGTTGCGGTTTTTAAAGTTCGTTCCGAAGATTTTCTAGCTAAATTCTTTTCTGCCGAAAGGCAAAAAAGAAATTTATGTTTGGAACGCTTTGTCTAGAACGGTTTCTGTTTAGCAAATTGCTCTTCGTTTTAAATCTTTACCAGACTTAAATCGCGTTTAACCTAAGCTGTGTAGGTACCTTGCGCAGAGGGACGGAGCTTAGAACCTTGAACCCTAGTGTACATCATTTCCTTTCAACTCAAAAAATAAAAAAAAAACCTCCTTTTTTTCGTTTTGGACGAGTTACAAACGCGGTAGGTTGTAGTTATGCATCGGGTTTTATTTGCATGTTTTAGACGAGATGTTTGGGTCTCACATAAGACGAAATTCGTTGGTTATTACTTAGACACCTCTCAACTGAACCACTCTCAAGTTGCTATACGACGTTTAACTTTTCTTTACTTATGAACCTTACTTAGCCGTTGATCAACTGAGACACTTGCAGATACACAAAATTAGTCCAAAAATTGTAACCAGAATAATCGACTAAAGTTTTTTTTCCTCTTTTTTCATGGTAAATGTAATGGAACAAGCTGATAGCTCACCTGATGTTAAGTAGTAACTTCTGCCTATAACAATGCATTACCTCACAGAGCAAGTCCAATGAGGACGTGCCCTGTAAGAAAATGCATTGTAAAGTAGTCAAAACTAAGATTTTGGCAGGTTTAGTTCGACTATAATTCAAAAAATTTCTGTCAACTGTAACATTGTACGACACTACACGACACGGCATCGTAAAAACAAGTTTGTAATTTCTACCGACCAATGATATTTTCGATTTGACATTTATGCGATGTCAAGGTGAACCTATCGTCGATTCGCTAAAACCAGTCTAACTTTATGGTTCGTCAACTCGTTTTTTGGCGCGAATTTTACTTATACTTGGTACATATTTAATGTAGCTGCATACATGTTAAAAGACGTTGAATTGATTATAAATAATGTAAACAAAATAGAAGAAGGATAATTCGTTTAATTACAAAATTGACCACAGTAACGAAGCGCGTTGATGTCTTTTGTATGAAAAAAAAAAAATCTTATGTAACCTCTTGTTACTAATAATAATGTGGTTTTCCAAAATGTTTTGCACCCCTGCCTGTTGGAAAATGGTACGCCCACGTCACAACATCTACATCTCAGTTTTTAAGATTTTTAGATCATGTTTTGATGGTCCTGTCCTTGTACTGACCCGTATTCGTGATTATTTCGTTAATTTCGACACGTTCTGTGTGAACTGAACATTAGTTACTCAAACGATGCGTGTCGGAGTGTAATCACCAAATATGTTATATGATCACTGTATCTATTGACCATGATAACAATGATGGTACCTACTTACCTTACCTATTAGCTATTTTGTGTTATGATTACAAAACCACAATCGAGTAGTCATGGAGACTTACAGTTTCCTTTTAGTCACTTTTAAGGGTTTTACAGCCTAAAATAGTGGCTACTATTACACTGGGCGTAAATAGTCTGAATGACGAAATCCAGGAAAAACTAATGAGCATAAGATCTGTGCGTTTGGTATTACCACAGATCATATAATACTATGGTATTACCCAGATAGTTTCCATGACGCATAAAAATAGACTATGGATTTATGCTACTTGAATCTCACCTGTGTTTTTTGAGTATACGAGGCTCAAGCATAGATTTTCCAGATGCAGCGTGCGCCTATAACAGCTCTTATAATTTCACATACTCAATACAGCTTTTATTTAGTCTGGGAAGTGGCTGAAACTCGAAGCCGGGGTCGTGACTCAGCCTCGTCCGACGGGTTTCTGTACGGTATACTATTGAAGCTTCTACTCTTGTACCTACTACTCTATTTTGTTATAGCAAATTGCTGCACGGCTTCTCGTTTAGAAGTAGGTATAAATCGCGGAGAACATCTGGAGCTTTTGTTTGATTTATCATAACAAGTTCTGAGGTGGTGCTTTCTAATTGTATAAAATGGTCTAGATTGTCTAGATTTACAAAATAGAAATGGTGTTATTATGAAAATATGTATGCATTAGAATGCAAAAATTATTAAATATATTTGTTTGTTCAAGATTTCTTCCAGTGTTGTCCTGAACTTTCATTTAAATTAACATATACGGATCGGTTTTCAGTGATATCGCGAAGACAAGGAATAATAACTAAAAAATATCTTATCGTTAATAATTAGATAGGTATGTTGTTTCTGACGGCGTTTGCATCAATTAGGCTAAGAATGCGCTTAGTGGTTTTGTTTTTAATAGTGGCCAACATTGTGAATGCGGTTTGATTTGTTAAGCTAATCAAACTGGTCCTCACCACTTGACAGTAATTTCATAATCCAAGTGTTTCATAGTTAATTTCAAAACCCATTTAATTCCTCCGTGATGTAATAACATGGTTTCAACATGCGATACCTAAAGTGAGTAAAAAAAACGCGTCAGCACAGCACAGCACAGCACGGTGGGCGAACATGAGGTTACCAGCTTTTATGAATGCAGTGGTGTCCACTACCAAATGTAATGTTCTTCGGCATGGTATAGTCGTGTAAAACTTCGTTTTAGCTAGTAAAAGTTGCACGCACGCATTTTTTTAGAAATATAAGAGAAATAGACTGTCAAAATATCACACATACATGCATGTGCATATTTTGTATGGGGTTTCCAATGCACGATGGCGGCACGTCTCATCGTCAACATTAATAGTATTGAATGACGCTCATCGCTTGGGTACAGATAGATACCTAGATATAACATGTCTTTAGTGTACACAAAGAAAAGAAGATAAATAATAATATAAGCATAGTAGATTGATCGCAGGTCGTCATAGCTCAGTCGGTAGTAGCTCTGCCTTCCGTGCTGTTGGTCGTGGGCTCGATCCCCACCGAGAACAAACATTTGTGTGTGCAAGCAAGCTCGTATGAGTTAGTGGCCAACTCTGGTGACGGAGTTTTTAGGCCGCCTTGAGGCCTCCGTCATGTCATGGTCGTGGCCGTCAATTGTGTGTGGCACAACATAGATGTTGGCTCTGTGTCTGACACTGGCCGAATTGTGACAAAAAGTCGCAAAAGCCGTCCACCAAGAAGTTGATGTTATTTGCGTTGAAAGTTTTAATCAAGTATCAAATCAGTTACATTTACATTTACTCGCATTTGATGGTTAATTTAATTATTATAAGAATTTGAAAAACAATAATAAAAGTGCATAAGAAGATCGTAAAATATTGCAACATTATTTTGAGAAAGTTGCCAAATGGCGAGTTATGCAAGAGAGAGTGCAGATGAGCATGAAATTAACGGAATGCCGTTATTGGATTTCGCTCCGATCAAAGAAAATATAACCTCTACGCTTAAAGAATAGACTTATAAAAAAACTAATTAAAAATAAACAACAATAATAAAAAAAACTTTTGTATAAATTACACTCCTAATATTGGCCACCGTATGACCGCATCATGTCTTTTGCGTTTTTGGTCAACCAGTTCATAGATCATCTATTTGTTTGTTGGTAACTGGCTGATTACAATTGAGCACTATTTTTGCTGTATCTCTTCTGTTTACCTAGTAAGTTATTGTAATAGATTATGCTAATATAATAATTAGGACTAGCGGAACATCAAAAAGTTTCAAAAAGTTTGGATCAAATTTAAATTCTCGGAACCTTTTAACGGCCTTAAAAAAAATATCGGCAATAGACTTCAGTTGCTCAGCAGATAATTGATGAAAATATGGTTACAATAATTATTACAATAATAATTACAACCAACACTTCAATTAAAGAAGTTAAAGAAATCAATGTACTAATATTATGTGTAGTGTTGGAGAGTTGCTACTAAAATTAAAGTTATTTACAATATTTACATACATATGAAACAGGATATCTCAACTAGTCCAAATCAGTACCAATTTATTGTGTATTAGTCGTAATTTTCTTTGTTTGGTGTTAATTATTATTTGAAACATTCTAAACTAATAAAATATATTTTTTGTAATTAAAAAAGTAGATGCATTGTAATAAAGACAAACAAAGTTTTTGATATTTATTTCCATTATATTTTACGTTCATTCATAGTATCTACATCTTAGTATTCTGTGCGCCCCTGTACCGATGGTCAAGGCTGCCGTACGAGGGGCGGTACTTGGGTGTCCGCTGGCTCCACGGACTGCGGCGGTTCTTGAACGAGGAGCACGCGATCAGGGAGTTCATGGCGGGCGGGCGGGACTTCTCCACGCTGATGCCGCATTTTCGACTCGAAATACTGAAAAAAAGGAATAAGTTGGAAAAAATTGCGACTTTCGAAATGAGCCCATAAATTAGCCCAGTTTTCTAAAATCTAAACTATAGAGCATCTACATCACAAGGTGGTTTAACTCGCGAGTACCTAAAGGGTTTTAAAAGTGTAACCTCCTATGTGAATGCGAGATCCGACAGCGTTCTTCGCTTTATCGGAGGACAGTGAAAAACGGTGAGAATAAACGTTCTAGATACTTAAGAATAGGTAACTAAAATAATGTGCGCTAACACCACAAGTGAGCTCAAACCTCCAACTGTATCTACATTCTCTCTCGTCAGACGTAGGGTGGTTTCATGTCTTACTAATTCCAACAAACTGTCTACTCACCTGTGATAACTCTTCTCCCTCGGCGTTGGGAACTTATCTCCAATGAGTACACTCTCGTCCAGTGTCCCGTCGATCTGGAGCAGGTCACCAGCTGATACTGACACGTCCATCTTATAGGTACGGTCCCATATCCAGAGGAACATCACGACTACTAGTGCCTGTAAGTTTTTAATATATTACCAGTAACTGCTATGAAAATAGCTTATTAGAGTGATCTGAGGGAAAGTTAGCTGTGATGCCGCATGGGGGATTACCGACAACCCTAAAAATTGCTGTACCGAGGCCACCAACGATAATATAATTCTATTCTAGTACCTAGGCTTAATTAGAATCTTGATATAAGAGTTACGTCAGGCACATGGGTGGACCACATTGAAATTTTTTTGACAATGCCGAACAACGCTGCTATTTATTTCTAAGTGCTATTCCTGCACTAAGAAAACTCAGAAAGTTTTTAACATCCCAAAAGATATGAATCGAGTGGTATTCGACCGTCTTGATAATAAACATTTGGGATGTTATAAAAATCTTTGCTACTATTAATGTGTTAAACTGTGTTGACAATTTGGAGTCGAAAGATCTTGAGAGTAAGGACCTTTTGAATATAAAAGGTGTAGAATTTTAATTTTCCTGCCCTTAACACTGCCTACAGTCTTCACAGCAGAAAAACACACTGAAACTGCACGGAACGCCTGTCATACATCACAAGCAACTTTCAACTCTTATGCTATTTCATTAGTGGTCATCTTCCTGTCACTCATTTACTATGTACAATAACTTACCACCCAAACGTGTAAGATGCTGATAAATAGTGTTGAACTCCGGAATCCAATAGAATCAAAGAGTAGTCCAGATACTGTGGGCCCGATGAAAGCTCCCAGAGCGAATGTGGACGTCCACATGCCAGAGACGAGGCCGTAGGTTTCTATGGAGTTTGGTAGGCCACTGGCACTGGAAAAAATATATTTTGACATGAACTTCTGGGTAGAATAGAGATTACATTGAAAATGAACCCTATCTTCTAAACTTAAGGTTAACTTTTGCGTAGCCTATATGAAAGAGTTTTAAAGTAAAGTTAAGAATAAAATACACGACTTACATTGCTGTACCGAGAGCATCAGAAAACGAGGCCACAAGCTGACTGCCAATGCCAAGTCCGTGCAGCATCAGCCCTACTATTGTCACCCACATTATTCTGAAATAGAATGTTGCTTTCATTGTAGCAGAGCAATGAACAATACACATTGCTATAAGATTCATAAATCACTATAAATATGTACAGTCAATTACGTATTTACAGGGCATTCGACAAGGAACTTGCAGTGAAAAGGCTCTTGCAACCTCAACTTATAGTCATGGCGGCAGATTACTGAAGGGGATGTGATATTTAGAATCAAACAACGTATCAGACGAGGTTGATCCCACCAGCCTTCACGACTTTGTATTGGTCATATCGAATACGTCAGTATTGCTTAGTTGCTAAATATAGTTAATATATCACTGAATCGCTCATACAGAAAATTAAAGAATCTCTGGCTTTTAATATGTCTCATAAATCTAAGCAAAATATTCAGAGATAACTAACTCACTGGGGCCAGGCAAGTCAGGAGGACAGGCAATATCAACCCGCGCTATCAATTTGAAGTAAATATTTGTTACAAAATTGTCTCAATCAAATGTTGATTAGAAAAGATCGTAATCTAAACTTACGTAGGCATATCGAAGAAAGGTGCAGGACCAATAAGCAGAAAAGCGCCTGCGACGAACAAACAGCCAATCACAGTGACGTATTTCGGCTTCATCCGCGGCTGGTCACACACCCAGCCCCAGAATGGAGCTGATATAGCGTAGATACCGCCGTTGATAACAAACATCAGACCGAGGACCATGGGAGAGAATTGGAACTGTGGATAACATAACAAATATCACATACAACATAGCCATGGTACGTAAAATTGCACTACCGATTTCTTGACTTTTTGGAAGCACACAGGAGTTCGTGTCAAATGTTTAACTTTTAAATGTATAACGTAAATGTTCAGAGCAATACCAAGTTACCTTTCTAAGATGAGGTTCGAGGGTTGCCTGCAGAAATCCGATGCTCATACTAGTTGAGATGATGCTGACTGCTGACAGCAAAACACCAGGAATCTTTAGTAGTGTGAACATTGTAGCTGCAAACGAAAACATAATATTAGCACTGCGATAAAATGAAATAAAAATAAAACTAATAATCAAACTCTGAACCACAAGTACATTCTATAAAACGTTGACTTCCTAGATAAATAAAAACCATGGTTTTATAAAAAACGGTCATCGTAAATAAATAGCTAAATCTCACCTAAGAAATAAACAGTGAATACGATTTGAATTCATATGACTAATTATGTTTTCTGAGGACAACTCATTATGTAGCTGAAGTACGTCAAATTACAGGCACTTGCCTACACTTTATAGAACTACTTTTAAGACAATTCACAACCAATAGGTACAGTATTTACAATATTTACACATGAAACATGAGTTGACAGGATAGACAATCTTCAGTTCTAAAAAGTGTTTTGATAAATAAATAAAAAAGATCATTACACTCACGCCCAGAAGGCGATAAGTCTTCATCGTCGTGGTTCCTCGGCAGTGCGATACAACTCATGATAGCAGCACAGAACAGCGCCGATCCGAGTACTGCGAAGGGAAGAGAGTATCCTCCTAAGCCGTAGAGTGCACCTCCCAGTGTGGGGCCGACGATTAGGCCGAGACCGAAGAACGTTTCTAATGATGCCTGAAGAGAGTAGATAAGTTAAAAAAGATCAGAAGAAGGTGTAAAAGATAACAGATAAACCTCAAGAAGAGTGAGTAACGCGATGATTACTTGATCAGTATAAATTGTAGAGCAAAGTAGTTGATTAGCAAAAATCTCAAAAGCATTTAAAAAATTAATGTATTAAAAAAAGTGTATCAAACTGAATTATTTTTTAATTTTTTACTTCTATCTGATAAAACAAGCAGACGCCCAATCTGATGCTAAGTGGTCACTGCCTATAAGCCTCACTGAGATGAAAAACTAAAAAATTGAAAGTTCGCAGACACAGACATAAAAGTACAATTATTTGGTATAACAATAAAAGCAATAGGATTTATTTAAGTATTGATATCTAGCTTTCACCCGCGACTTCGTCCGCAACCCGTTCATCCCATTATTTTTTGGGATCCAAGTTTTAGCCAAAAGCCACTAGACATTCAAACTGTCACATTTATAATAGTGGTAGGATACTCACAAACATAGTAGCGACATTATTCGGAAACTCCTTGGCTATTATAGCGAAGGAAGCAGTCAGGAAGGCTGCGTTGCCCATCGCTTCCACGATGCGGATCACGAAGCTCAGGGTAATGAAGGGCACGTGACCTTCTACTTTGTCCAACATTCTGTAGTATAAAATATTGGAAAATATAAAGTAATATTGTTTCTAAGTATTATATCTAATCAAGATAACTTAAGCAGCGTTAGGGGTCACTTTTTGGCTATATATACCCCTAAGAACAAGACGCTGTGACTGGGAAATGATTTAGATGGAGTACGCTTGCCCAGCACCTATACCATCCTCTCAGCCTATAGTCGGCCTTATCCACAGGAAAGATAGTCAATACGTGCGGAGCTGACTAAGCAGTTGTGTTGATTCTGTTGTTGCATTTTTCCTAACTAATTTGACAGCTCTAAAATTATTGTCGTTTCAAAATACTTAAAATATAAATACTTAAGATAAAATGTCGTAAAAACGTTATTACACCGATTAAAAAGCAACTAAAAACCTATTGTAGTGTAACGTAATGATATGCTCGGAGGTTCTATTGCAAAAGGGGACCTTGATGGAAATCAGATCTAGTTCTGTGAAAGACAGAGCCTTGAATGCATGTGTGCTTTACAAGTGGATAGAAAATCAAATCATTCATGGCTATCTAACCAATTTGAAGAAAGGTACCTTTAACATCCGCTTGTTAGTGAGGAATGTACCTACATATTTATTTGTGTGCCAAACATAGATGATTGTTCTATGTCTGGGTGTTACTATAAGTACAAGCTTTGCTTGGGACTGGGAAATGTCTATGAATATTAATTTTATCATACAGCTAGTCCGTTTGTCGAAGTGCCTAGTGAAATAAGACCAACCCCACCTAAAAACTGGGGGGGTTACAATACCAATCATTTAGAAGTTTTCGGAAGTAATCTTTTTCCAACCTGTAGATACTAGACATAGTGTTTATGAATGGCTACACATTCTGCGTAATGTGTAGTCTTTCGTTCATTAGCGCTCAGTTTAATTACCTTACTTGAATAAAGAATACATATATATTACTAGAGACGAGACTTAGTTCGAATAAGCGAACTCTGTAAAAACTATTATAGCTAGGATTCCTAAAATAAAACCAACGGAGCTTTATGTTGATAAAGTTAAAACTCACCCGAAGAAAATAGCGCATGTGCCCGTAGTCAGTATTCCTGCATTAAATAGTAGCTTGGGTCCTATCCTGTTGAGGTGGGCTCCATAGATCGGGCTAACGATGAATACCACGAGCTCGAAGCATCCAAAAACCAGCCCATATTCAGTGGCGGAACAGCCTTTTTTCTCTGCCTGAAACATTTGTGAGAAACATTGTTTACTGCATATCGTACTTGCGAGTTTGGATTTTTTTTTAATACTATTAGCTGATGAAACAATCAGATGGCCCACCTGATGTTAATAGCAAAACATTGCCTCGTAGTCACGCACGATAGATATATTTATATGTGTACTTGTTACTACTTGTAAACTTGAATATCCTGAAAAACATGAATGCCAGCAAATTGCGTTAGACAGATTGTGTAGACAGTACAACTAATGGCTGAATTGCATTGGTAGCTTGCATAATTAATTTCATCAAGCTAGCATTTATGGTAAGATATTCAAGCTTTTATAGATGACCCGGAATTCTCGAGTGCAGATTGGATCCGAATTACATTGTTATAATCAGTAAGGCACTGATTAAAACAATGTCTACTTAAAACATCGATAATAGTCACATGGTTTCAAACAACTAGACAAGTTTTCAAACTTATTATGCATAAATAGTAAATATTATTACAAAAGTACATAGTGATAGTCACATCAATGCTATTGAACTATTCAGTAATCCTGAGTGTTCCTGAGCTAGATAACCTAGAAATTAATTGCAAAAGTGCGAACACACTGCTGATTATATTCAATCAAAAGTTCATGAACTCGCACACGATTAATCCACGTAGTGAAAACATTGTCGTTTATTAAACAGCTTAGAATAAATACTACTGTATTTTAGTTACTCATGAAAAAACTCATATCATTACTATTATTATTGTTTACGAAGTTTACTATAGTTGGCTGACATATGCCTGTATGCTGATTTACTGTCATCAGTAAATTAATAATTATAATAATCATCAGGTGAGATTTGTATAAAAATCTCTACTCAAATCTATGCTTGAGTAACGATTTCTTTATCAGCATACGAGCCATAGCTTTCAATTAATACTATTATTTACCTACATTGATTGTATGTACTTACATAAATAAAATGTTGATTTACCTAATTCCCTAGTGTCTTATAGGTGTAAATTGTTTGGCATTGTGCAAGGTTCAAATATTTGTCCCTAAAATAGGCTTACTGATGATAAGACTTGCATCGTTTTTGTTTGTTTACGCTACGTACGCGCACTTGTATGTTAGGTATGTGTTGATGATGTCAAAATGTTAGTTTTAAGTTTACATAATCAATATATATAAAACTCTTTTGAAGCTGACTTAGAATCAACGCACAGCCTAAACTATAAGTCCTAGAGGTATGAAATTTGGAGGGTATATAGTATCCTTATATAGTGTAGGGGTGCACTAAGAAAGGAATTTTGATAAGTCACACTCTAACGCGAGCAATGCCGCGGGAGACGGCTAGTAATTAATAATTATATTCATGTAAAAAGGTTTTAGTTAACTTTTTTGAACTTTCTGCTATACTAAACATGAGAACATTGAAACAAGCATTTGGATTACACAGAGGTCTGCTAAAAACGTGATTCAACTGTCAAAATCACATGCGTAGTTCACGTCTTCATCTATTTGCCAAAGGTTATCGCATGTCTATATAAACAAAACATGATTAAGTATTTCGACTGTTAAATTCACACATTTTGGTACGTTAATTACTCGTTAATCGTCGCAGTGTACAACTAATTATAAACTAATATAAACTAAGACGTCGACGTCAGCCAAAAGTTATCATCAAAGGTTTTAGTTTATGAGCAAAACATGATAATTTTGGTTGTTAAATTCACACTTTGGTACTAAAATACAATTAATACCTAATAACACGATTGTTCTAGCACACATCATATAATACTATACATTCTAGCTAGACTGGTAGAATGTCAAATTTTATTATCAGAAGTTGGTACTTGGTATACTAATGGTTCGTAGTCTGTATACCCATTTGCGTCAATTTTGTTTACCCGTGACACAACTACGAGGTTAGTTGTGCCATAGGAAATAAAATCACCCATGGTACTACTGTTTATTAACAATATTGACAATGTAACAAACTCGATCAATATTGTGCACTCCTGTTCGTTCTACTACTATTCTATGTTTGGAAAAATTTAATCAATATTACCCAGCGCATAATCTACATATAACTATACCGGATTTACACCAGGTTTATTGGGGAGTACGAATAACGGTCCGGTGGCTGTGTAACTATCTTTTACCACCTTCCAGTGCTCAAATACTGAGTGGTTGATACCGGGGACGAGTCATCCGGCCAGATGGGATTCCTATTCCGATTTTTATATATACTTTTACAGCTGGATTACAAACGTTTCTTTTATTATTCAATATAAAATAGAATAAAAAATATTTTTTATTTGTGGAATTTTACTTTAATTAACCTTAAATTTTTGCAAATAAATCAATTAAATTTTAATTTGACAAAAAATTGGTAGGAACGATACTTTTTTGGCCCTCAAATCTGAATAAACACAGTTAGAAACCTAGACACCTACACTATAATAATATTATGATCGATTTTGAACTGACTAAAGTACTTACTTATGTTGAAAACGATTTCAAATAAAATGACGATCGATCTTGATATCATTTCTATTTAAAACAATTTATTATTCTCTGATCCACTGATCACTGCAGCTAGACTGCAAACTTTTATTCACAAAGTTCCATATTAGAGCGCCTATTCTAGAATCCTTGAGAAATTCCTTACCTCTTGTGGGTAAAATGGTGCTTGTAGAGCTACACAAATTGCATTGCAGAAGTCTGCTATTGATATCACTATTATTGTCAACCACTGTCTTCTCGTAAAGTCGAAACCCATTTTAATTCAATAAAAAAATCTAAAATATTTAGTATGTAATATTTTAAACGCGTGGTTTTCACGTCTGTAACATTTTAATTATTTTTAAGTTAAATAATAAATAATTAAATAAAAATAAATCACTAGCGCTTCTTCGCTACGTGGTCACCAAACTAAATGAAAACATAAACTCTGGAGGCAATCTGGACCTCTACGCACTAAATCACTCGACGATAAAGCAAACTTTAGACCGTTCTCAGTCATACATTGCTTCTGAAGATCCTCACTATCTTATCAGTTCAGCATGCCCCAGGCAATGTATTTTAAATTCTAGAAATTTTCTCGCGATTCAAGGTTATTATCTAGGGGTGAAGGAGCAGAAGTAATGACCGCGAGAAAGATAAACAAAGCAAAAATATCATAATAATATAATTGTCGTCGATAAGACATCACTACTTGATATTTTTTCGCGACAATGTTTTACATATTGTGCAGTGAAAAGGAATGCTGTAAATTCCATTTAAAACTCTACTCTTACGATCGATATTTGCCGTCTAATAAACACTTTTAATTTTCGTCGCGCCGTCGTGATATTTTTAAAAATGAATTTCAAGAATTCGTTTCTACGTAGATAGAAGATAGAAAATACTTTATTTACACACCACACCGCAATTAAAATCTAAACATACATGAAACTTAATAACTTAACTCTAACATATAAGATAATAAATAAGATAGTAACAGTATAAAGGAAAAACATAACTTAAAAAAATTGCTAAACCAATGTGTGTGTGGTGGTGAAACGGCCTCAGCTCAGCTTAATGCTACGGTATGTTTCCATACCGCAGCGCTGGTTTTCTGCTGAAGCCAGTGTTGTTGACATCACGTACATCCCGACCCAAGGAATGCTCTACCCATCAATTCTTATTAACAATTTAGCATTAACAATTAAGAAAGAAACACTCCAAGCGCTACCAGTTTCCGCACTAAATAACAATAAAACCAATATCTTACAATAAAAACACTACTTATAATGTAAATAACATGCGACAAACAGTGGCCAAAATGAGACAGACAAAAAGAACGCAGAATGTTTTAATTTTCATCTTCAACAGTACATGTTCGAAAGAATCACACACTTCCAATTATCTCATCATATTCATATGGCATTGTGTTAAGTATAGTAATTATAAGACCCAGAATTGAGGAATCCGACAGGAGTTTAGATGATCTTGGGATAACACATAGTCTAGAGTAGCTTGCAGTAGAGTAGATTTGGGCAGGTACCTACTTCCTGGATGTTTCTTCCATTTCATAAGAACGCCAGTGTTCATTTTGTTCCACCTCGACAGCAATGACATAATGTGTCACAGCACAGAGCCAGCTTGGTCAGTTATTAACCCAAGCAACAGGCATAAAATTAGTCATCGCCCATAGTCTTCCCTATGAGTAAAGAATCTTATGGTGAAGTGGGGAGCCGTTGAGGGATGACGAAAATCACGCGCGAATAAAACACATAGCCCTGTGCTTTCACCTCGACAAAATGAGACGAGCGCCTGTCCGCTACCGGCATCACTCCGCGCCTATTGCCAACTAAATCCGAAGAACAGTGGACGCGGCAGAAACAGAAAATTGTAAAATTTAAAAAAATCGTTTCTTAAAAAAAATACTGGCCAGTGATTTCCAAGTTGTGAATATGTATTGTTGTTGAAAGTTGAATCGTGTTAGTAAATTGTTTTTGAAAAAGGATTATAAAATATGAAAATGGCTGATCGCTGCGTATTTTCTCTGTTTATATTGAGCTTGACTGTTATCTGCCAGAATGGGGCAGCAGAAGACAACTCCCTTACAACGCGTAAGTAGATAACACAAGGGTACGTTTTCAATAATCGATTGAACTACACTCTATCAATAATTATTGGAAGTCGAGAAAACTATCTTCATTTTGCTAAATCATGACAGTAGATTAATAAGCCTGTCAACAGACTCTACCAAACTTACATAACTGTGATTTAAATAGACTCACAAAAGAAGACGAGTGATTAGGGTCATGAATCAGTATTAATCTCAAATGACGATTTTTGTTTGATATCTACTACTGGTATAGCACAACGAATGTATTGATTTTTTTTGACCCACTAAAAGTTTTTTTTTTTTTTATAAAATCATGTGCAATGGATAAAATATTTTTGCTAGCAATTCATGTCACGCAAAATCCCAACCCACATTAGGTAGAACAAGTAGGTAGTTACGCATAGTGACATAACCCTATGATATTTCAAACTCAGTCGCTCGTTACTTGGGCAACATGTGAAATAGCATAAAAGCAGACATTTTATAGTTGTTACAATATTTTAAGTGTTTCAGTTTGATACGAATTGCTCTCGCGAGATTATTATTACAAACTCAGTTGTTTTGTAGACTCATACTAAGTAATAAAACGTTTTTGAGATGGCTGGTGTTCTAGCATGCCAGCCAGATAAACAGGCTCATTCCAGAAACAGTACCACAGCGCCCTGAGCCATTCCAAGCCATCAACTAAGTATTAATACTATCTGTTCAATGTTTCATCCCTATCAGTCAAGCTGTTACAATATATAATTGAGTCACAACATTATTTCCATTTGTTATAATATTAGAATCATCTTATCTCTAATGTATACGACTAGATAAGAGTCGTGATAATATATAATATCTACGGATCTGGAACACAATTATAAGCAACAATTTAAAGGGTTAAACAACTAGGGAACCCGACTTTAATTTGACCACCTTCATCTTCAGATAGTGATGTTGCTAGAACTATTCTAGTAAACATCCACTGAAAAGTCAAACTAAAGCAAAATTACGTAATTTTGTTGATTACATATTTTTTCCATTTACTTTGTTTGTATAGTAAAAGTTAACACGAGCTTTACGGTGAAGGAAAACATCGTGAGGAAACCCGCGGCTTAGTCAGCTCCGCACGTATTGACCTTGTCTTTCCTGTGGATATGGCTGACTAGGCTGAGAGGATGGTATAGGTGCTGGGCAAGCCTACTCCATCTAAACATTGTCCCAAGCACTACAGTGTCCCGTTAAGTGTAGGCATAGGTTGCCTCCTGACGCTGTATAAATCATCTTCAATAGATGTAAAGGCCTATTATTATTATAAGTAAAATAAACTACTAAACCGATTTTGATGATTATTTCTGATGACCAATCTGAAAGTATACTTATAAAGAAAACAAAATATGGTTATAAATTGCTGAGTTGAGAACCTCCTCTCTTTTTTGAAGTCGGTGAAAAATGATTCACGCATAAGCATATCTTTATCCTCATTCAAAATCAACTTGAGAAACACAGTCAGTTGGTCTCTTACCATTTGTGTCGTGGTGAAACCTTGTTGAGAAATACTACTAAAGTTTCCCAAAATCGACCTTTGACTCATTGCAATTTCAATAAATGAATAGAGTATGACAGCGATATGATAAATGCATTGGTAGGTCTTAAGGTAGGTAAATGCTAGAATGTAGCAAGTCGAGAGCCAAAATTCCGGGTCATCTACATATAAAAACTTGAATATCGTGTAGGTACCTACACCCTGAATTAGTGAGACAAATTGTGTTTGATAGACTTGGACTAATTGTGTGTTATTTCGTCCAAGTTGATAGACAATTTAATATTTCTTAATTAAGTACTTAAATTAAAGTATCATTATTAGCTAGCATAATTCCACAGAGCTAGCATTCATGGTTTTCAAAATATTCAAGTTTTTATATGTGACCCGTAGTAGCTCTCGAGTGTAGTTTACTGAAAGCCCGGTGCTGCTAGAGTGCCTACTAACTGCTTTTCTCAGGATGTTTTCCGTCATAGCTAGAAAGCGTTGCAATTGAGGAAATAAATTCCAAGGGTTTTATATTTACTAGTACATAGAATGTGTGCTTGGATAAAAGAAATACAGGCAGAGGCTACCATCGGGTAGGCCACTAGTTTGTTCTAACATATACTTACATAGGTCGTTCAAAAATTATGAGTCTTTTGTAATTTGATTGAGTTTTTTCGTGTTGACGCACAGTTGGGTATTTCTAATGACTAAAGTAAGGGTCGTTCAATTTTAGTTTTAGAATGGTCTCTGTTCTTTTCGCTTTATGTATTGCAGACAATTGTTGCAACATAAATAAATAGCACTGAACGGATGAATCGATTTATTACAAAGCCTAGTAAGGTTGTGCACACAAAGATTAGTATTTCCTTTCAAGTAACAATATGTCATTTTGTCACAAACAGTGATTAGTCCATCATGTCAAGGACATGGTAATTTGTTCTGTTTACGAAACTATAGACTAACAGGCACCTCAAACATGCTAAAATTATATTGTATTTTCACAGGGTTTGTAGTGTATTTAGCAATACAAATAGCAAGCTTGATTTTCTTGGCAATAAAGCTAGTTATACATTATTAACCAATATAATTATTAGTCTTAAAAATACACAGTATTTAGTTATTTTCTACTCACATCGTATTTTGACTTATTCTAGACTAACGAGCATGTGGAAAAGTTTTTGACGCACAGATTCTATTTTTTCTATCCACGACCATTGTAGGAATCTGCTTTTAAGCTTCTTTAAAAATCTGGAGCTCTACACCGAGATATCGATGTCTTAGGTATACAGAATTATCCTCGTACTGATAGTATTAATTCAAACAACAGGCTTTGTTTACCTATCACACTGGACGCAAATGAGTGAAGCAAACACTTCGCAATCGTTTGCACGTATTTTATCCACCATGTATGGTTTTGAATTCTAATTCTTTAATACATCATCGTTGAACGCCCGATCGGCCATTAAGAAGCATTGTTTATTTATCTATTTAAAACAGTATAAACTACACATAACTAAAACACGAACAGGAAGTAGCATAATTATTACTATCGCAGATAAATTACATAGAAATAAAAAAGCTAATTAAGAGTATTTTTTCGATTTTATTTTCATTATTTGCGAATGCTACGTACGCTAATTTATATCTTAGTTTGCGTTTGGGACATTTATCTAAGTGCTTATCTTAATTGTAACTAATCTTAACCTTGATAATAATTACCCTTGGGATGCACTGATGCACCGCATACCATGAGTAATTCCGTGTGCGGTATCCTTTATTTTAACAAAACCAAAAAAGAGGTTTTCCAAAATAGTTTTGTTGCCGCGCGACTAAAGTCACAGATTACTTAATAATAATAAGTACAAGAATCACAGGTACTTTAGTACTATTAGCTATATAGGTATGGCAGAGGCTAAAATCGAAAGTAATCGGACAAACAGGAAAATATGAACATGATGGTTTACTTACACAATAATTTTAATGGGAGTCCAAAACCCCAGTTAGATTCGTCACGTCGAATCACAGATCGTCGAATGGACGTTCCAGTGACTCCACCAGCCTTGCAACTCCTTTTCAATGGGCTGTAATATTGATATGGATTGATGATCGTGCGTTGAATAAAGATAAATCTAATAGGGGGGAAATACCTGGCTAGAATACGGTCCAATTTTGAAATAAGAATTTACAACTTTTTTCTTTTGTTGTGTTTGCTGCACACTCTGAATAATGAATCCTCGAGGCTGTACCTACATTAAAGACTTATAAAAAGGTTTTAAATCGATTAAATTAAAATAACTTGATAAAATCGATTATAAGAAAATACCTTGACAAAATATTCATTGTAAGCCATAATTGTAATTTTAGAAGGCAATAAAGTTTCCAAAAATAAGTGACCTCAAAGAACAGCAACCTTGGTGACATCGAAAATATTGCCAGATGGCAGCGTGGACCCGGCGTCAGGTCAACAAGGCGATATAAACGGCCAATTTATCAATAATTTAAGGGGCATATATGTATTTATCAAAGAAGTGTTGGTCGCCCATCAGCGAGGTGGGCTGATGACATTGCTAGCGTTGTGAGTCGCACCTGGACTGGATGATGACTAGCGCAGGACTGTGGAAAGTGACAAGCAAAGGAAGGCCTGTGCCCACCAGTGGGTGAAGTGAGGGGTCAGATGATGATGGTGATATTTATCAGGATGAGGATTTTGAGTATGCGTTGCCCTACTCGGGTTTAATTGGAACATCTCGGCCGGTGTCCGGCGCACGCACGGCCTTGACACCTCGGGTTGCGTCAGCGTTTGCGAAACCTGCCTTTTCGTATAACCTCACGGCTCCCTTACTAATGAGGGCCTTGGATTAGGATGTCATGTCATTGTGTCAAATTATAGTTTGTGGCATAAATTTATAGTCTAAAAGCCTATTAGTATTTCTTTTATGACAATTTTTTTATATCTTTATTATCTGTCTATGGCCGATATGCAGCACTGAACCGGACTCAAACATAGATTTTTGTATGAAATGCATGCATTTTGGCATGGCAAATACTGGCAAATATATAATATTTCTGAGCTCATAATATCACGACTGTAATCCGTGGTACATGTACAAGAGTTGGGTTGGCTGGCAGACAATGCTTTCAGCATTAAGTCCACCCTTTGTAACAAATTTTTAATTTTGTGCAATAAAGTATTAAATAAATAAATAAGAGTTTTTCTCTAATCTTTATGGACCTACAAAATGACCTTTTCTTTATTACCTATGAGGTTGTCAAAGGCAAGGCTTTAATGCAATTATTTTAGGTTGATTTTGTTTTGTTCATTTTATATCTCCAATCGGCATCTGAGTACCTCTAAGAGTTCAAGTGATCTGTTAGAGGTTATCTCGTAGGCGCCACCGAGACGTGTCGAACATGGCTTCGATGATAATGAATATTTTGACAAAAAAAACATCATTCGACCTTTAAAATTGAACTACGAGGTGTGCGTACATGTTTAAAAAATCTAGAGCTCAAACACACAAACATAACAGGCCTAATCATACCACAAACTTTAGTGGATCATAGAGGAACCGCATGCATGATGCAACAGCAGCTGAATTTGCTTTAGAAGTTTAGACAGTGTTTAACTGACTTTGGCCAGAAAAAACGAGGTTATAGGTTCAGCGGCTATACAGCACGAATGTCTATATAGATCGTGAATAGTAATTTCCTTGATTTTCGTTGTTTACTATGATCACGATCATTTACTCAAAAACAGGGTCACCAGGCCGCAGCAGAACGTTGTATAACGGACTATGTAACTGACCTTGTGAAACAGCCTCTTTGGCAGATTGCGGCCAGCGTTCAAGTTCAACTTCATTTGCATAACTTTTAATCGTCTTTGGAGTATTTGTTACATAAATAATTACAGGCACGCTTCATGAATGAATTAAAAACAATGAACACGCGCGCCGGTGAACATCTCGCTCATTCTTGGTCCTTCGTGTGCTAGGTTGTGGCTCGTGTCATGACCCGTGGATCTTATTTTGGACCATAATTAATCAAACCACGTGGTTCACGTGGAAAGTGGACATTTCGACGTTGACTCTAAGGAGTATAATCATATTGGTCTCCTAAATCTACACTGCTACAGTTGTCATGCAAGTGACAATGAGGAAGCATTTTGAACTCTAAAATTATAAGAGAATATGAAGAAAGAGATAAGTTTTTACGCAAACCACTTTTGAGAACAACATTACTCCAACCAATTGCAATAACTTATGACAACAAACTCTCTCCTTTTGAAGTTTGCCTTGGCCTGCAAACCTTCAAACTAGCTGTTAGTGCCCAATATCCAATTCCAGATATGATTTATATGATCTAACGCACACGCATGATTTCCCAATGTGTCCTTGGACTAATACCTAAACGAGAAAGAAACGATTTCACTTTTCTGCGGCAAAGCTGTCGGTCATCGCACTTTGCGTCACCTTGTCGTTTGTTCACCTACTGGTACACATCAGTCGTTATGTAAGGCTTTTTTTACTTAGACTATGAGATGTCACCCATCGACATTCCTTTGCTTTTTCGGCTTTGTATATCCTCCATTTCTAAATCTCTATAAGTAATCTGAATCCTCCGTCATTTGGTCGGACAATAACACCAACATTTTGACCATAGTTTGACAACAGTTTGACCACGAAACCCAGATGAACTTGACCGAATTTACTATACAACCTGCATATATACAACAAACTGTTTATTTATTATTACTTCTTTTCAATTTCAGCGGAATATATCCTACCATGCAGCCAAAACGATCCTCAGCTCGACAACTGTATCAAGAACTCGTTTAACCACCTGCGGCCGTACTTAGCGAAAGGTCTACCAGACCTGGGAGTGCCGGCCGTGGAACCACTGTTCATCGACCGGCTGGTGATGGAGAACTCTGCAGGGCCTGTCAGAGTCACAGCTGCCTTCAACAACATTACTGTTGTAGGGCCCAGCAACTATACCATCACTAAGATTAGGTTTGTATACTTTGGTAGAGCTTTCACTGAGTTTGGTATTCAAATTCATTGTATATTTTATTGGAACTTTTTACTAGGTCCAACCGAAGGCTAAATGTTTTTTTTTGTTTATTTATTCTTATATTTTGTAAGGACTTCGAGTCGCTTAGCGACTATGTCAGCTTTGTTATAGCCTACAATAGAATAAAAATGGATTTTGTAATAATCCTAACTATGATTGACGTATGTAGGTTTGACTTTCCTTCTTCGGTTACACTATGCTATTATAGTCACGTTGATAGATCCTACTTTAGAATAGCACTTGTCTTGCTCTATTGAAAAATAATTGGTTAATTGTGAAACATTGGGTAATATTCTTCGTCTGCAATATTATAGAGTCGCAACAGACTGACCCTATTATTAGTTGTGACTCACATTTTTATAATTAAAACTTATCTTGTAACTTTGGCCGCATTGTTTTTGTCAATACGATTAGTTAATTAGCATACAATTATTATTTTACAACGCCTAATATATCATTTAATTGTTTTCATTACATTTTTATATGGAATCGCGGTGTCCTCTCCAAAGTAATGCACTTTTAATCATTTCAGCTAAAATATTCTACACTGATAGTTTGAAATTACGCCTATTATGTTCATTACGAGGGTTTGTGGCAAAATTGGCTAATCTATGGTCTGCCACAATTCGCTTGCAACACACTTTATGAGATGGTTGCGTTGCGACAAGCTCGTCATCAATCTTTACTTAGCTTCTGAAACCTTGGTCCTAATTGTGGCTCTTAAATATCGAAGTGTCTCCGTCCATCAAAAATAAATACCACTTCACACTTCAAATTGTTTTAAAGATAATGTTAAGTAAACAATTTTTTTATTTTGGAATTTCTGAGCGCACTCAACTTCTGAAAATCGATTCTCCCAAATTCTAGATTTTTCATGGACTTACTGAAAAATCAATGTCTAAACCAAATTCTAGATTTCTCATACACGAAAAATCTATGTTAATTTTCCATTCCAGGTCAGATTTAAAGAAACTGCGTATCGATATGGGCCTGGTCCTTCCGAGAATCGAGATTACCGGAAAGTACGAGGTGTCGGGTCAAGTGCTGCTCTTCCCAGTTCGCTCCCAGGGTGACTTCTGGGCAGCTTTCAGTAAGTAGATATTTTACCATCGCCCACTAATAGAGCCCAAGCGGGGATTTTGTGTTTCACTCAAGCGCACCATATAAGAACCCTTAGTATAGAGGCGCGTGCGTTAAAGCCAGCCGATCAGATTAAAAAAAAAATCGATCCTTAGAACCACTCGAGCGCGTCAAATTAAAACAATTGCCTCACTGAGCACATCCACTGAAAACTGCGCCACTCTGAAACATAAAGGTTATCTAGCTGTGTTGGTTCTTTTTCTTACTTCAACTCCCTAAAGGTTTCAGGCGTGGTTTTACACCCTGTTAGGTTTGTATATATTATGTATAGTTGTATAGTGCTTGGGACATGTTTAAAATAAATAAAATAAATCTTCATAGACATTTCACACAATGCCCTCTAGTCCCAAACTAAGCAAAGCTATGTTGGAAACTAGATTTCTGATAGTATACTTATATACTATTTTTTTGTAAATACATACTTATAATACATAGTAACACTCAGACACAGAAGAAACATCTATGTTTGCCACACATAAATGTTTGTTCTAGGTGGGAATCCCACGACCCACAACAAGGAAGCGAGAAAGCTGTATAAAAACATAATTTTTATTTACAGTGGATGTAGCAGCGATCGCAAAGATCTTCGGCAAGGAGATCGAGAGGAAGAGCGTCAAGTACATGGCAGCTGAGAGGTTATTAGTGGACTTTAAACTGAGGAGTTCAAGGTTCAAAGTACGGGACACCGTCAACCATGGCAGCATCATCGGTAAGTCTCAGTCGTTTTTAACCGTCTTCAAAAAAGGAATAGGTTCTCAATTCGGTTGTATGTTTTTTTTACCTTTGAGCTCCGTTATTTACCGTTAGTTAGAAGAGTACCCTAACAGTGTTATAGGGGATTTCTGTGTCTAGTCGTGGAAATAAATAAAATCTCCGTCAGTGGAGTCGGCTTGTAGCTCATAAAAGTTTTTTTACAGTTTATTTTTTAGTTTTGACTAACTTTTTTTATAAAAATAAAAAATATTTCCTTATAATTTACTAGCATAAGCTACTAAGTTTTAAGAATAGTACATTATGGTACTAGTGTGGTACATTGGTGATTACCGCCGAGGTGCCATTGAGAAAGCCGAGAACGGTAATCACCAATACACACGTGTATCATACGACGTTTTTCAACACACTTGTGAATAAAATAACAATAAAATAACTATAATTTCAACAGTGAAAACGCGTTGTGAAAAATGTTTCGCTATGGCGGGAAAAATTAATCAGTTTTCCTATGCGCGCGCATTGCGATCGGCCACAGACTAAAGGGATGAGGTTTTTTTTTTTATTTATTTTCCGCGCTTAGGGTTTGCGCCTATTCTGCCACGTAAAAAATGGGGAATTTAAAGTTTTCTTTTATTACAGAGAAAACAAAAGTTATATTTGAGTGAAAGTTTTATTTATTAAACACGTACGAGTTAAAATTATCTATTTAAATAAGAAGTTGCATGAAATGAGCAAGCAATAAGAACATTCATTTATTTGTTCTATTGAACACGATCTTTTTTTTGAATAAAAACTTTTTTAGTAACAAAGCTACTCAACCAATAAAATTTTTAAAAAAAATCTATATTTCACTAGTGAGTTATAGCAATGAAAAAGTCACAGTTTGATTATGGGTGTCATTATGTGCCTAATTGCGGTGACCATAGAGCCACTTTATGAGCAAGTGTGTTGAAAATATTTTTTTCAAATTGAATACAACTAATTCCTATGAAAAGATTTCAACGCGCTCCAATCTTTTCTGCATTTTTTTCCGATGGTAGGAGAAATAGCAGTCTTAGGCTCATTTTATTTATTCTCATTCCAGGTGAAGCAATGAACCAGTTCCTAAACAACAACGCAGCTGAGATCATAGAGGAGATGCGTCCAGCTGCCTCTCAGTCCATCGCCAAGCATTTCCAGGCTTTTATTAATGCAGCCTTCACGAAGATTCCCTTGGACGTGTGGCTCAAACCCTAGGCTTTACTTCACCAAAAGGCAAAAACCACCGTTAGTTTTTTTTTCAATTTTCCTGTAAAAACTCAAAGAAGCATATAACGGCCTACGCAGACCGGGACGGCATAGCAAGAGATTACATTTTTTACCAATGAACATTCAAACGTATTGATATAGAAATACGATACCAATTGTTATGCTTTAAAATGATGTAGGTAGCATCGAAAGGGATAGGGAAAATTCTACCATTTTTCCTTCAAAACAAACGACAGCCGATTTGACTGATAGTGTCTTACCTACTTATATGCTACTTTGATGTTTTGCGCTTTAGATGACCCGCTCCTGAGGGTATGAATTGAAGGGTAATATGAGCTAATTGAAATTATGAGCTTCGCTCTCTAAATAGGAAACTTTACTGAATGTGTGAATCACAGGCTAGTGTTCTGATAAAAAAAATTGTTTCTCAAGCATAGATTTGAGTAGAGATTGTCATAAAAAAACCTATGCTTGAGTCCTTATTATGGCTGGAGCAGTAAATGCGAATACGGGCCTTATTTTGTGAATGTGTGTGTAACGTGTATGTATACTTACGCAGCGGATTTGTCTTATGAAATACCTACTTAAAATTACATAGTTTTTAACACGTAGGACGTAGGTATTTGTGATAGTGCTGATAACCTAAAGCAAAAGACATTTTTGTTTTAAAAACATGACACCTTTACCAATATTCAATATATAGTTTAAGCTTTAATTTATTTAAATTGGTAATAAAAATTATACTTCTTCTTCCTGCCCTTATCCCACTAGGTGGGGATATAAATTATACTTACTAATGTAAAATTTAATTAATAAAATAAAATATGTAGTCTTTATTTTATTTAAACAAAGATTTTTAATTTTTATTAGTATTCCTAAAATAAATTACTATAGGTATTTTATTGTTTTCTGGATATAAACACAATATACAAAAAAAACACGCGCTATAATGTATAGCAGTTCCTTCCCATAAGGCTTATTTTAGTTTATAGTTCTAACAAACTCATCCTCTAAGTCCAACTTATCCCTTAAGGTGACAGTACATCATCAGCGTTCAATGTAGCAAAGGCATGGTCAGCCAACGGCTTGAGAAAGTCCCGTAGAGCCTCCTCCATTGGCACCTGGAGCTCTTCCGAGAGGTTCTTCCAGTTTTCGTTGAGGAATTTATTCATTGCGTCTCCTGAAATGATGGTATTACCTACGTGAGATCTTATATGTTTTACACGCAAGGAAACTAATGTATTCGATGAAATATTACTCTATGTTCATGAGGAAAGCATCTGAAAAACATAGGTAAGTATAATTAAGATTTCATAATAGAGTTTTTGAAAACAAGGTGACTTTATCAATGGCAGGACTAACTTGTTATAGGAAGTCTCACGCCAATAAAGCATGGTAAGGAAAAGCCCATTAAATTAATCGCACCTATGAGGAGGCATTCGTATTTGACAAATCTAATAAAAAAATGTAATGTTTCAGAAAAGTCAAATTTTTTCCTTACTCCTCTGCTGTCGACGGTCCGACAGCAGGAGTAAGGACAAAATTTGACGGAGGATTCCTAGTGCTAGAGAATATTACCTAAGTCTCCGTCCCCACCAAAGAGGTTATCGAGCTTCATAGAAGCAAATCCAACATGGAACTTGACGTCCAAATGCTTGCACGTAAGGGCATCCACGTCGTTAGGTCGACGCAGCCTGCCGAGTCTGATAATGACCGTAGCATCGATATCACCTGAGAAAACCAATTTTAATATGATAAATAGGTTTCATTTCTATCGGTATTTTGCATTTATATAACCAGCCCTTCCGTGTCAAATGCAAAATGAATAGGAATAACTAAAACTATAAATCACGTGACTATTCCACCATACATTTTTAAAGTTTTTTTTTCTATAGCGACTGTAGTATAATAATAATGTTCACTAAACTCGGCTAGAGAGAATGGTCAAACGTAAAAGGTAGAGTAAACGTACGTATATTTTAAAGAAAAAGCATTGAATTATGATGATGGTCTATAAAAAAGGCACTTTTACCATTGTATTGTACTAATAGTTTCTTATACCTACCATAAGTGGCAGAGAACTGTCCTTCTCCCTCAATAGGCAGCATAAGCAGCTGTCCAGCTAATTTATAGTTGCCCTTCATTCTGAGTTCTGGAATAAACAGTTTCCCAACAACTTGGTGCTTGTGGGAGTCCACACTGAAACATACAACGATTTTGAAAATAAAATAGTGTTCTACATGACACAAAGAATCCCTCAGCATGTTCTAGTAAAATCAAACATTTTTTGAACTGAAAATCCACCTCTTTCATTTAGGTATACGTTATGAACAGTATTTGGGCCTGGAAGCTCAAAATGATTCCTTGGAGTACCTACGTTCTATAAAGCCTTAAAAATGATGAAGGTGCTTTTTAAATGGCTATAGCACTAAATTAAGATGTCATGACCCTTGCAAAGGTTTTTGAGTAAAATATTACAAATTTCTATTACAAGGTATGCTCACTCAATCTCCTTCACTCTCATGGAGGAAGGTCCGTGTACAGTGACGTCTGAATACGATGACGTCACGGATATGGGTCCCGTTGACTGCTGGATTGTGAGAGATGGTATCACCAGCGGCTCGCATGGTGGCACGCCGTATTGAGGAAGTCCTGGAAAACCATTGAACTAGTATAGTACCTACTAGAGGAGCCAGCGCACTCGTAGTTAATCGTAGTACTGCAATTTCCTAGTAAAATGTCACTTAATTTCATCACTTTCTTAAACATCTTTCACGCTTCGTTTGGAACATAACGTTTGCAAGTACACTGTGGTCACCGACTGTGGCTACATATTTTATCCATGTGGAAAAAAGGAGATTTTTTAGGCTAAAAAGAGATGCGTTACCTTTGCCAGAAACCACAGAAAAAGCTACTCTTAAAATTTTATAGAGTATCTATTCTATGTTTTATAGTATAAAAAAATACGTTGACTCAACCGGCACGTCCTTTGAGGACTAGCGTAAGTCTGAAGCGTAAGTCTCACTGGCTGGATTTAGTTTTTGAAATCGTACTTTTAGAAAAGTACAAATATAGAGCATACCTGTTGCTAGTTGAGGGATGTATGTGTTCAAAGAATCACGGAGACATCGGCTGAGCGCTCTTTCTTCTCTTGGGCAGATGAAACCACCGACTGATAATGTGAATGAAATTTTATAAAAAAAATATGAATTAAAATTATGGTGTCCATGTAACCGTTTAATCAATAAATATATATATTAGAGGGACTAAAAAATTTTGCATAAAGAGAACATTTTTACCTAGAGCGAATAATACAATAAAATAAACTGCGTTTTTACTCATGTTATCAATGAAAACGTGAGTAAAAATGTGATTTGTGAGGTCAAACGTACAAGTTTATGCAATAAATCACTTACAATTGATAAAACTCTTCCCCGCGCGTACGCAGATGAAACCAACTGCCACAAAAATGAACAAAATCAAACGCATTTTAAATTATTTCTTCTAAATTTTTTTAATGTAACTAAAAGAATATTTTATTATCTTTTACTTTTATAACTATTGGAACGTGACGATTATTGTTCCTTAAAATCTTTGAATGAGATATTATCTCATGAGACGTGGTATAAAAAGAGATATACTTACCTACAATCTATACTCATCAGAGATAGCACTATTCACACTGTTTCACACACACAAAGAGCTTATTCAAGATGTCATGAATGAAAAACTTATTTCAATAAAATGGTTCATTCTTATACAGTTCATTGTCACTACTATCAGATACTAAACAGTAGGTAATTAAGTATATAGATTATTTCGTTACTAATTAGACGCCAGTCCAAAATACACAGAACGCGTGCTCGAGTCCGGTGCGGGTCGGGTGCTTGGCAGGCACAGATCATATAATTAATTATACTATACGTATGGGTATCCTCCGACCTGCGCCCGACCCGCGCACGTCTTCTCTGTGTTGTAGCTCATATAAATTCAACGGAATACACACGCATCCGACCGACCCGCGACTGACCCGTAACATTTCATGAGAGAAGTTGGTACGTAAAACCACTTCCCAAACGTTTCATCTACTTGTAAGTAGTTATTATGAAAAAAGTAGTTATTTATTACTTATAAACATCTTACATACATCTTTTTTTTAATGACAATAGTCAATAGTTCTATTTATCACGAGCTTGCCACTGAGGTCTTTAGACCTAAAGGCTTGATATGTTAAACTGGACTATGAAATGCAAAACATAAGGTTGAAAATAGCATATCCAACAAAATACAGTCAAATGCAATGTTGTAACTCGGTTACTAAATATGAGGTAACAGTTTAATAGGTTTGTCCGATGCAGTTACGGCACATTGGCATACTTTAGGCTTCTTGCAATACACCGTTGGCTAATACACCTTGTTATGATGGTAGCAAAGTTGAAAATACCTTGACGTTTTGTATGATTTTTTGACACGCTTTATATATTTACCTACTTCAATAGATTGTAGGTCTGTCTTCAGAAAATTCTAATATTTAATCAATAGTAAATGAACTGCTGTTAAACTTATTGAAGACCTTATTGCCTAAGTTTTTGAAAAAAAAATGTATGTAGGCCATAATAAAAACTAAACATAGAAAACAACATTTTATTACACTGCTAACAAACGCTTTGATCGCGAGCGGCAATGATTATAACAAATTAATTTAATCTACAACAATACGTATCTTAAACAACCACAATCCAAATAAGATGATAAAATGATTATTGCTCCTTGTGTTATGGTGATTGTAAGCAGACTCAACCACCAATGACCACAATGAACTAATAAATAAATAAAAAAATTACTTACAAAAACTATCACAAAGCGAATACTTTACACATAAAACTTGACGTGTGTTCATAGAATAATTACCCCGTGTTTTGTTTTTTGAAATGTTTGATGCTATACTTGTCAATTCAATAGACAAAACACGGTTTAGCTACTTCCAAAATAACATTAAGTTAATTTGGTAGGTACACAGTTATCTAATTAATTAACACTCTACATTATTCTAAAAATTACCTACTAGGTACTCAATATCATTTTTACATGGTAGGGTACAGTTCTCCACAAAAGTGGCTAATTGGCAAACACCATTTCTGAAGGTACGTGCTTGAGGAACTTGTTTGCGATATCCTCTAGTACCATCGCTAGAGCTGTCTCAACTGCAGGCTGGACTTCTCTGGCTATGTCTGATGAGTGCATGCTCACGATGTGGTCGGTGATCATCTCTGTTGAAATGTTATTTTTTTTTATAAAATCCCAAACGCCAAACTTAGTCGATTTTATACAACGGATTTTATATTTCGGAGATGGAGTTTAATCAATCATCCAATCAACTCATTTATTTGCATAAAAATGTTATTGAAATATAAAACAGAGTCACATATTTTTACCAAGCTAAATTGGCGTGCAGAATTTCAAGGTTATATTCTTATTGTTAAAGTTCATCGGAAGGCCTCCGTTATGGCCAAGATGTGACCGTTCGCTCAAATGTGCTCTACAATGCAAGGTTCAACAGGTGCAAAGTAACCCTTAGTTGCTAGACAAAATAGAGGTCTCACTCAGGCTATGCGGTCAACCATTGGATGGTTGACCGCATAGCCTACACGTAACATACAAATATATTGCAAACACTGGTTTAGCCTCGTAATCTACATATTTCCTGTTCTTAGACCTACTTACTTTGCTAAGTGGTTCTAAGTACTAGGTAGTTACTTAATAAATTAATAGGCACTTGGTTATTTGGCTTTGGCACAGATAACCCGGAATTTTTGGTCTCGATATCGACCTTTATCGTTTCATACTAGTTTGGTCCGCATATTACGGGCACATATCTTTAGAAAATCAATACTCAGGTATTTGCTAAACCAAAACAGTCAATATGGCGAAATATTACCGCGAAAATTCATTACTTCAAAGTGCCATTGTGTTTCTTTGTTGTCATACTGCTTTAGGTCACGGTAATAAGAAAATCATATTTGTAAAGCTGACGAGAAACAAAGATATAGGTTCATCCTATTGACCACCCAGTAACCTAAAAGCAAAACACGTTCTTCATTCAAAAAAGGGCTATTCTGATTCATTCGTGTAGCCTTTTTGGACCGAGACTTTAGTAGGAGTTTTCAAATAACGAATTCGAAATCTCGTTCAAAAGTTTCCGATATTGATCTTCTCGAATAGCCTTTTCAATTCTCAAACTATTTGGTTTTACGAAGGTGTTACGCAAACAATGTAATTACAAGATAATTACGAAATCAATCTCGATGGTAACTTTACCATGCTCTACTTCACCCATAGCGGTAGGCATTGTAGATCGTAATAATAGGCATAGTCCACCATTGCGTTAGACAACAGCAACATTTGAACTTATATAGCAGTTAATAACCACGAAGGTTGTATTATTTTAACTTACCCATTTCTCCGGTCGTGGAGTGAGCCTCCATGAGGTCGGCTTTGACGGGTCCAACGCAGCGCAGTTTCACTGTAGCATCACGAATCACCATCCTCTTGTGTACCCTGGCTCCGAGGGCTTCGAGTGCCGCAGTACACATAGCTTCAAAATAAAATATAGACATGTCATCAGTTATGTATGATAAATTGTTATTTCACATTTAATAGCAGTCGTAGAAGTAATCCAAGTTCAAAGCCGTAACTTTTACGTGATGTTCTTTTGTTTTTAAAGTGATGTGGTGTTGACATAATTTAGCGCTTACGGAACCTCATGAGCTTACAGAGCATTTTTTCAGCAGGTGCAACACTTCATTTCACTTTCACGATCATTTTGGACTGATTTTTTCCAAACTCATTTATTCTTTTTGTTTGTTACCCATATTTTGGGTTCCTCCGGCGATAAATGTCTAATGTAATCTTAGTATCTAATGCTTGATGGCACTTACTGAAGTTAGCAGCCATTTTCCCCGTGGACTCTACTGGCAGCATTTGGAACTCCCCGAGCACGACGTACTCGCCGTGCATGTGCAGCTGTGGCAGACTGATGTTTGCTGTCACCTTCATCTCTTCGGGGAACACACTGGAATACAATGAAACTAAATGTAAGTAACTATTCAAACTGCAATAAATCTGAAAAGTGATCATATAGAGTTAACTAGCGTTCATTTTATGATCGGAATTTCCTTTGTTCGTTTGATCTATGCTAAATATTAATCATCATAATAACTTGGGCCACAGATACACCAATATTTTCTCAAATAAAAACCAAGATATTTCTATCCCTCCAATTTCCATCCTCCGTAATCCACCACCACCGAATCTACTCTATCATATCTTATACCAGAGCGACGTTCCATGAATAGCATCAGATATTTGAAAAATCGTCCAAAAACTTACTCTAAATTATTGAAAGTATAGTTTGTGATGCCTTTCAGCATGACCTCGGACAGCCAGGCATCGTACTTGAAGCCTTTCTTCGGCATATTATGTTGTCGTAGCCGGATGCTCGGTATCCTCAGTGGCTCCAGTGGCTGGATGTTGAGCGAGGGCACGCCCTGGGCGAGCAGCTGCCGAGCCTGCTCCGCCACGCGCTGGATGCAAAGAGCCACGTTCGGGTCGCTGTAGTGGCATATTGACGAACGAGCTGGAATATTTAGCAAAGAAATGTAGTCTTATCATTTTGATAGGGTTAAGCTAGTTATTCCTAATTGCCGTACGGCTTCCGGTCGAAAAATGTTAGGTACGTACAGCAAATCTTACGGCGGAATACTGAAACGCCACTTAAATTAAGTTCACGCTTAAATTATTGGCATCTCTTACAAATGAGTAATGTCAAACAGAGGCAGGGCAATTTTAAGTGGTGCTTATTTTGAGTGACGTTTCAGTATTCCGGCCTAGGTGTTAATCCTATCAAAATACACACAAAGCCCGACAGTTGGTGCATTCAAAATGTCACTGAAATATGGTATTGCGTACCTGAGCAGATTTATAAATAAGCACAATTACATTACTTACAAATTCCGTCGTCATTCTTCTCTTCCCTCGTGTAATTCTGAACCCTTCCTCCTGAAGCACCACACACAATCACGCCAGCTAGCAAAAACTTAAACAGCATCGTTCCTTCCATTGAGACGTATGAATGAATCTAACTAGATCTAAGACTTTTTATCAACAATTATACTTTTTAAAAGGACAAGACTGGTATGCCATATGTGGGGACAAGAACCTCGATGCTAGGTGTAAGGACATGTAATGTTTTCTTCGTAAGCAATAAATATTATTAGAGTAGGATATTCATGCACGTTACACAATACTACCTACTTGAGCATGTTAACAGTTCACATAGGTCTTGATTTTATTGTTTCTGTTTGATGATCTGCACCGGTTTTTATTTTACTTTACATTGATAAGCATTGAACTCGCCTCTGTACGATTTTTTTTTAAAAGTGCAATAAAGAATTTTCTAGTCTAATCTAATAGGTAGGTACCGGTGCAATTACCTACAGGCACATGAGACAAAAAGTGATGGACGCAGTGTCAGGGCACAGGGCACGTCCCCGATGGACATACTCGGTGAGGTAATACGTTGTTATAAGTAGAGGTTACCGCTTATCATTACATTGGCCATTTTTATAATCATTATGAATATTTTGAGGGATAAACAAAAACTTTTAGTAATTAGTAAGTAAAGTAGTTTCCTCTACGTCAATTGGTTGATTATCGGGTGCAAACTTCATTAACTACCTCAACTACTCATGTTGTCCATTCCGATAGGTACTTACAGACAGACAATAAAAAAATCTGATTTCATAATAAATAGGTGTAACAACCTTCGTATTTTCGTAAACCTTGCCGGTTCTAGAATCTGCTAACAAACATAATAATTACAGATTTAATGCGTACTTACCTATAGGTTTCATTATCCATTTCCTTTTATCCGACGGTTATTGGCCTATGCCTCACTTCCTAGATTGCCTCTTGAACTTGACTACACTTCCTCAACGATTCATTTTATTACCTGTTTCCTCGGTTTATTCGAAATAACTAGAGCATAGTAAATTACAGAATAAATATGGGAGTAGAAAAAACCTCTTGGTTTTTTTATGTCATGTGCAAGACATTGAATTTTATGATGCACCTAGATCTTGCTTCACTATGTAGACTATTTAAAACGTTTCATGCATTATTCTTATTAGGGCATCTGTAAGGTGCCACTAGCTGCATATCCTGTTGTCCTCGTCTATCTAAAAGGCCCTTATATGGAAAAGGCATGGCATAGTTGAAAATATTTTAAGAAAATACAATTAAAACTATAGCAGTCAAACATTGAACGTCTATTAAACAGATAGACACAGTATTTTACACACCAATATATATAATCAGGTACGAAGAAAACAAATCTTTGGTCCCCGAAAAAACCACAAATCTTGCAAAAACACGACGTGTGCAATGTGCATCTCAAACAGACTTAAATTTCTACTCAAATTACTTATCTACATCTTCTGTTATCCAATTTAATTTACAACAATAAATAGTTTTCACTGGGTCCAATCTACGGCGCCACTTGCCACGGCAGATCTGACTTGTGCATACGCAACCGCGGACCGCCGCGGCAGGCGATACCGGGTATCACATAAACACGTATACAGCCACTTGGCACACGAATACTAATCTTCCACAAGAAGCTGCTTGAGCGGTATACTGCCCAGCATCTTGTTGACAAAAGCCCTGACGACGGCAGCAGCTGTTTCCTCAACCAGAGGGTTTATGATGTCGAGGATTAGTCGTGGACTCGCGTTGAAGAACGCTGCTGCTGATGTCGCTGTGAAAGACAGAAACAGATGAATAGAATGCCCTTCAAAGTAATTATTAAATGAGTGTGAGACTGAAATAAAAAAAAATGCAGGCTAGTTTATAAATAAGTATGTATTTGATAAAAAAATTAAAATACATGAAACTATTTTTTCGATGGCAAAACGGGGCATGCAATAATTAAAAAAAAATTGGGGGCATCGCGTGAAATATGTGTTCACAATAATTGATCTCAAAAATACCAATCCTCTATTCAAGCAAGCACTCATAAGAGGCTATGGCTAATTCATGGGAGCTTCCAAGACTAATCTTACCAGCAATTCCAGCGGTAGCGTCTTCCACAGCGATCTGCGCGTCGCCCACCCTGAGCTTCACAATGATCTTATCAGCCTGCAGGTATTCTACTCCGTCCTTCGTGATGGGTTTGGCACTGCCTTTGCCCACTACCTGGATACTGGCTGTGAGATGTGTGAAGTTATTATTTTAGTAAATTACGTAAATCCGAATATGGCTTTATTCTGGGACTCTCGCTATGGGGCTCTCTAGGTAATATTTAAATGACGTCTTAGGAAATAAAGAAAATGGACTATCATAAATGTATATTAGGTACTTATATACGTGTGAAAATCAGTGCTAACAAACGTCAAAATAACTAGGTATTTTAAATATCAGAAAACCCATGGGTTTAGTCACACACTTCTGAAGAAATCAAGGTTACCATTTTTATTAGGTTTTAATGCAAACGACATACCTATTGTTAGCTGCGTATGCGTACTTGCGTATTATGTATTAATTTTAAGATGTGATTCGATTGAATAATCGTTATTAAGTAGGTAATCGGCATTCATTGCGTGTAATGATTTATCCTTGGCGATAATGTTCTAGTGGTCTAGCTACAGCGTAATCGTTCACGCAAGCTACCATGTGCGTTCTTTGTTTTTGGATAAAATATTCGAAAGATGAACTTGTGGGACCTATTTTTGGGTATATTTAGAGCGACGTTTCTGAGTACGGCATTTATAAATATAATAATTTTTTAAATATTGTGAATATTGTAAATACTGTTATTAGTTGCAATTTTCTTTGTGAATAAATTCTTTATGAAATTAAAAAATATATAATTATTGTATTAATGTGTAGGATAAGGTGTTCTAAAATAACGAAACTAGCTACTCTTCAGAAAAAAAACGAGGTGCAACAGTTTTCCTTCGAATGTAGAGTCACACTCTAGAAATTAATGACACAACGTTGATTCAATTTTTTCGTATTCATTTTTTACGGCCCGGTTCTAGAAATCCGGATTTTTTTCTACCCGTTCACCCATTTTTTTTATTTACACCAAAGTGCATAATAAACCGCTTATTTATGTTTACACTTAAAACCTGATTCACAATTTCTTATAATAAAATATTCCAGTGGGTAAATGGTAGGAACACAGAAGTACTTACTAAAGTTGCCCCGCAGCTTTCCCTTCCCGCTGAGGTCCAAGGTTAGGATCCTGGAGCCGCGGATGTCGTAGTCTGTGACTACGTACAGCTCCGGGAAGAACAGCTTTACTTCGGCCACGTATTTGTTGTTGAGGTTTACCCTGAAACACGTGAAGAACGCCTTGGTTAAATGTTAAATAAATAAATAAATAAATAAATATTCTCGGACACTTAACACAACGCCTTCTAGTCCCAAACTAAGCAAAGCTTGTACTATGGAAACTAGATGGCTGATAGAATACATACATAATTTTTTTTTTTTTGTAAATACATACTTATAATACATAGAAACACCCACACAAATGTTTGTTCTCGGTGGGGATCGAACCCACGACCCACAGCACGGAAGGCAGAGCTACTACCGACTGAGCCATAACGCCTGTCAAACCTGTGTTACTTACGAACTTGATTTGTCGAAAAATGAAAGCTACGATTGTAATATTTGATATCAGTTTCACACAGTTGTTAATATGTGAGATGCGATAATGATAGGTGAACCCCTAGAAAACTATGGGTAAATATAAACTAGTTTGAAAATGACACTCGAAAAGTTCCTCTGTCATTAGGAAAATCCGACGCTAGAACCTATGTTATAATTATCACGTAAGAGCATAATATACCGATGTCATTCCATTAGACTGAGCGGACATATTAATGACATATTTTATCAACCTTGCGTGTCTTTCTTGTGTAAAACTGCCACAAAGATCGTGTCTGCAAATCTTTTGACTACTTCCTCAGACGATGAAAAATGTTACATGCATAAGCCCACGCAGAACCCTGAGAGAATCTTTGGCAAAAAACCCAATCTTGAAATAGACACCGTTTTCATAATCTTGATCCTCTGAAACTGTGGAGTAACGTGTCAATCACGTTCAATCTCTGGACGATTTACCTCAACTTCTCAACCTTGAAATTGCTGCCGCCATACGCCGTAGCCTGCTTGATGGTCGCCTTGATCCTCAGATTCGGAGCGGTTCTGTTCAGCTTCAACTTCGGAACGGTGAAGGGGTCCAGGCCCGGGATGTTGAATTCCGGGATGCCGTCCCGGAGCTTTGTCTTCATAGACTCTATGCCGTCGAGGATGCATTTCTCGATTTGTGGATCATTTTTTTTACATTTTAGGAAGAAGTCCGCTGCAATCATAAAAGGGATCTTGTTGGTTAGGGTGAAGAAAAAGAATTAAATCTATATGCTACTTCTGATTAAAAGTTGCTAAGTGTTACGGCATGGGATACATATTGGTCAAAAAAGCCAAATAAAACGTGTGTAGAGAAAGTAATTGCGGGACTTGCGGGTCCATTGTTTTGTATTGCAAAATCATTCACCGTGCGGTTACGGTGTTTGTAAATCAAAGTTATTTCATAATAGACGAGAGGTTTGTTATCGATAACAAGTAGGCTTTTAAAACGGCATGTGGCACCCTTTCGGTTAAAATAGGTTTAGAAATTAGCTTACTAAACCTATGTATTTCTATTGTGTGCTACACTACAAATTACCTAAATAAGTAGGTATCTAAATCAACAGAGACAAACACCCTAGTCAGGTGCAGTGAACGGAAAAAAAGCCTTGTGCCCTTTTGCATTTCCTTTGCGAATGTCCACTTTGGTTTGGCAAGCTTGGTATGGCGGTGCACAAATTACATCCTTTATTGCAACAACTTAAGGTTCACATGTGTGTTCGATGAAGTGGAAGAGCTGTCCTAAATTGGTAACTGCTAGTTGGTTTGCTTCTTATGCATTAATTTGCAGATTAATGTTACCTAGTAGGTAAATTGTTAAAGTCACGTGAGTATTATTATTGGTGACCCCCTAGTGGCATTTTATATGGATAAAATAATTAAAATTAAGCATATTATAAACACGAATGAATTCGTGTGCACCGAGCAAAATATCTAAAAATCAAGCTATCATTTTAAGCGTTTCCAGACGTTGCTGTAAAAAGTGAACCCAAAAATGTAAGCTCTACATTTTATGAAGGCAACTATTGGTATATCTTTATGTAGTAAGACACTGCACTCTGTATATAGGATAGTGGCAAAGGTGTTTCTCCAAGTTAAACTAGTTAGCCTTCTGTACAATTACAATTAAATATTGTATGGCTAATTGTAGGTATATTACTTACGACTGTCTTGTCCGTAAACACCGATTAACAACACAGTAACAAAAATAATCACTTTCATTTTTAACTTTGTTTTTCAATTATATTAGATTTTAAATGAATATTGCAGAAAACAATTTATTAGTTTGTATTTTACGGCGCCTATTGTCAATATTTTGTTTTCTTAATGAGAAATTATTCGGGACCTACAAGTTTGCAATACGAATGTCCGAATCAGAATGTGCGCACGCGCCGAAAATTGCGATATTTGTAGACTAGTTGACTGAACGTCTCGGCTGCATTCACGTGGGAATTTTACAGGTAAATACAAAAAAAAACGTTTCAAATAAAAGTTGTTTTTTTACGGGACACTAAAGTAAAGTTTGCTAAAGGTACCTAAAAAAATTACAATAGATGAAGTTACGAGATATCAACACCGAGTTGTGGTTTCGGTGGCTCTAGTTATGGGGCGATTTTCATCTGTTTTGACGTCATCTCCCAATAATATCGAACAGTCAAACGTTTTTCAGCATATTGTGGCCCCGGGACTCAAGGTTTTTAGATAGTTACGTACCTTCATAGGTGCATTGTATTCCACACGCTGCATTTATATGACTTCCGTAGTACCCATGACGCATTTGCATAAAGTTCGAGTATACATTACTACCTAGCATGTAGTTTGCGAATGCATTTTCCGCTATTTTTATTACCCCGAATATTCTTGGGTCTTGTAGGTAGTAGGTGTACAACAAGACTTCTGTAGATACTACGGTACCTATACAAGGTAAGGAAGTTTCATGCTCAACTACTTTTACCCCAAGCCTATATTATTATGTAAAATATCTCTGAAACTGAAAAATCTATAATCAGGACTTCAAAAATGCCATCAATATGTTTGGCTTCAGGGTTTTAAATTCAGGCATCAGGATGGAGTTATTTTTTATCATAATCTTCGACTATTGTATGTTTTTATTTTAATTGATGTGTTTAATCTCGCCAATTTAACCGCTACAGACTTCTAATAGAAAAGCTAGCACGAAGCCATGAGCGGAAATTACGTATACCTACTTAGCCTAAAGTAAGTCCATCACTGTTTTAAACAATTTATACCCCATCGCTGGACGCTACTTTGTCCTTTGGTGCGAAAAAGTGGAATAGTTTTAAATATTTAAAACTATTTTACTTTTGCGCATCAAGGTTAAAATCGGTTGGTGCACAACAGTGGAATAGGGTGGTGCGGAAGTTCTTGGTGCACATCTTTTGGTGCGCAAAAGTGGAATGCTTCCTCTGTAGCTCCAAACTCATCGGAGCGGCGTGACATTAAAATGCAGCGTGAAGATCCGTTGTTTTTCTCTAGGGTAAGTCATTGGATCCAGGTGTAAAGTGTTCAAGAAGGATTTTCGTATGATATTTCAGATTGCTCACCAGCTCAGGGTTGGTACCTGCATGGTCTGCGGGTTTGCCCCTCGTTGCATCAATGCGTAGTTCCGTGACCGTTGCATAAACTGATCAGTTCGCAATTGCATTACATAAACTGTGTCCGTAATACTTATCTCATAAAATAAAATTCTGCAATCTCTTTGCTCTTTCCTTGTCTATGCGTTTAACAAATGCAATCAAAACAAGGTCTTAAAAACGTGAATCACACACGAGCATCCGTGACGAGTGGCGATCGTCCAACCTTGCGGATTAATTTTGGCTACGAGTGTCTGATCAACTAAATAATGAACTTATTGAAATGTGATGAAAATAGATGAACTATACATACCTACAAGTTAACCCAATATGTAGTGAAATAGTCAAGCAAAATTCTGAAAGAGAAATACGTCGAGGGGCACCCGAGAATTTTCAGATTCAACACTTTTTTGCTGGAGTAACGCACACGAATAGTCCTCGTGATTTTGTAAATTTTATCGTTTATTTCCTATTGATGCGAGCTCATCATGGATTTTCATGATTACTATTTGGTAATGAGAATTGTCTCAACAGACAGCGTTGGAATTAGATAGAGGAATGGAATTTGTCAACGCTGTCTGTTTTCCTCAAACTTACTCCATGGGTTTTTCCAGGCATTGGTGAGTTTAGGGATAAAAAATATTTAGTGTTTACTACCTTAACTTACCTATTTACAGAAATATGAAACAGGAAAGGGGGTAATTTGAATAAAATATTTGTTTTCTCCGTGTCTTATCTAAAAAACCACGCATAAAAGTGCAAGGTTGTAGCTCTGCGCATTTGTCTAGTCTAGAGGGATTATTATGGAAGCTACCTCTTCAATAAATACAAATATAATATAATTAATTCAAAACATTTCGGGTCATCTATAAAAACTTAATTCATGATTTCCACGATATTTAACTCTCGACTGTATTTATTAAATTGTGAAATAAATTTTGATTGAGAGACAGTATATTAAGTATAATTAGTATAGTTAATTTTATAGTATAATTTATTTATTATTATTTTTTATTTTATAGTATATACTTACTATAATTTTACTAAGCTAGCACTTCACAATTTACAAGATATTCAAGTTTTGCTAGATGACCTGCAATTTTGCGCTCGAGTGTATATTCCTTTGCAAGCCGTATAATCAGGATTACTATATTAAGTTATAGAATATAGGAATATAGGTACTGTATTAAATTCTAGTCTAGAAAACACACCAAAGTTTATTGAGTTCATGAAATCATAATGATTGCGGTTTTATTAGAACAGTCTCCATTTTTAACCATTTATTAATAACAATAAAATCACACTTACCAACAACACTATGTACAAAAAAATACCCAAGATATTTAACTCTTAACAAACTATTTGTCTTAGTAACTATCCGAAAATCCCTTCTTAAAAATTTTACTATCACATGTCATTTTAGATCTCCTAACCCTACCTAACATATACCACTAACACTGCTATTTATAAGATAAGAAAGTCAAGAAAATACAAATTAATCCATTTGACAGCAGTTTCGATACAAAATCTCATCTCTAGCTCCACCTTTTTAAAAATAGCAGTGAGACACAAAAATCACAAAATCTATAAATATTCGTACAACTCTATGGAAATAGTTCCTTATAGGTGAACTTTGAAGTTATTTTATTGGCCATTTCCGTGAAGAGGTCTGCGAGACTTTGTTCGAGGACCGGGCTGATCTCCGAAAGGAAGACCTGTGAGTTCTCGTTGATGACTCGGTTGGTGGCGGGTCCCAACACTGGATCGCCGTCGAAGAGGTTGGTGAGGTAGATGGACGATTGACCAACACGAAGCTTCACTCTGAAGGGATCGAACTGGAGGAATTCATCATCACCACGCTTTTCTTTGTGGCCGCGCATGGTGACGTTGCACGCATAGTTCTCTGGAAGTTGGAACGATTTATTTATTTATTTATTTTATTGAGTAATAAAATCCACAGCTCTTAAGAATAATAATGGTAAATCTTAATTTTAAAGCAGATAGCCAAAGACGGATTTACATTCTAAACACAATACATATAAGCAAAAATTTTCGATGTAATAATAAATCTACTATGAGAACCGCATCTTAAAACTATTGAGTAGCTATGACCTAAGATCATGCTTTGGTTTATTTACTATGTGTCATCCAGTTTGGCTTCATTAGTCATTTAGTCTACTCACACAATGACATTTTCTTTTATGTATTTCATGCTAATTGCAAGAGAGTTTCTTATTTTGCAGCTCTCTTTGCTCAAATAATAGTTACAGGCAATTGATTCTGTAAATTCAACATTAAGGAACATTATGAGTTATATATAAATAACTATCAATATTACTAAATATTGGCAAAATATGCTCTGAAAAAGAGCCAAATTATGGACAAAATATGGACTAATAAAATGCCAATCTTAACTTACATGTTTGTTTATTTTAGTAGTGCAAAAGTTAAAATCTAAATAAATTATCTGACGATACAGATAATTTATCGGATATTCAAAATTCTTTCAGGATGTCTAGTACGAATAGGTATAAGCAACCCAAGGGCTAGTGAGTAGGCCCATCGTATAAGCATTGCTATTCAGTGCGGCAATGAAGCCAGTGCCTTGGGCACGCCGCACGCTACTGATTTGATTTGGATCAGTTGAGCCATCTATCCATCGGATTGGCACTGATTTGGATCAGTTGATCGTTTGCAACGGCTTGTAGATGGCTCAACTGTATCATTTGTATTTTGTAAAAACTGTGTTAGTCACTACCAGCAAGTAAACTGAATGATCCTACAGGTTTGGTTTTATCACTATTCTCAGAGTGCCTAGAAACTCTACACTGTAAATAGCGACTCTACATGTTTCGCTGCATGGCCGTAATACATTCCAAACTTGCACATTGTGCAATACGTTTTTGCTGGTATCGTAATTCATTTTAGTACCTATTGAACTTGACACAGAAAAATTATTAGATATTATCAGTTATATCAGATTCAAAGTATTGTGTTATACCTACTTCGTGAGTTTTCTTTGAAAATAAATTCGAGTACATAGTTACACCGTGTTTTGTCTTTTGCATTGATAAGCAGATTCAAATTCAATCGAAAGACACAAAACACATTGTAACTTTTCCAATCTTACATCGAGTTTATTAATAACAGAGTATCTATGAGCATAGTATCTATTTTTGAGCACCAGTCTCAGAATGGATATTAGTATGTAAAATGTATGTATGTATTCTATCAGCCATCTAGTTTCCATAGTACAAGTTTTGCTTAGTTTGGGACTAGAAGGCGTTGTGTTAAGTGTCCGTGAATATTTATTTTATTTAATATTTATTTAGTAGCGTTATACCTACTAGGGACACACAAGTCTTCCTCATTATGATTATTTAAAAGCTGAATACTTACTAAAAGTGCCAGTGATGTTGCCTCTGCCCTGGAGCCGCAGCAGCAACACTTGGATGTCCATCTTGTACTTGCCGTTGAAGTCCAACTTGGGAAGCAACAGCTTCATATCGAACCTGTTCTTATCCAAGTCCGACCTGAAATTTAAATAAAACAAGTTGAGTGTGCATTTACTAAACTTATCGGTCTAATTGGCTACTACCTGCTGTGTGTGAAATATGTTTGACACCTAACCACGAGCATTGTCAAGAGAGGGCCAATAACATAAAATTTCAATCACATTGAATATCTTTGGCTTTCTCAGTATTAACACGGAGGAGACCGATCATAGCTGATTCGTATCTTTCATTGATATGCAAACATATTGCCATTTTGAGTTACAATGCATGTCATACATGGTTACAACTTAACAACTCCAATATGAAACTTTCAATTTACGTACATAATGTGGACTTTGAGCCGTCATATTTTACTTGTCTCAGTGAAACATGGACCCAGTAGGTACATATGAAGGTTTTTGTGTGTAAAACTCCTTGGGGCATAGATAGATGATGGGCAGTCTTTGTAGCACTTACTTAAGCTCTTCGATGATGAAATCGCTGGGTCCTCGCACCTTCACGTCATTGACGACTGCTGTGAGCTTCGCGCCTTGAGGGCCTCGCGCCAGTGCTATTTGGCCCAGGCTAAGCGGCTCTATGCCCGGCACGTCCAGCTCGGGGATACCCTGGAATTGTACAAGCATAGCTTATGAGATTTTATAATAATGGAAATATTCATATTCAGCAAGTATGCCTACAAGAGATTATAAACTTATGGGATATCAGTGTGTTTCGTGTGGTTTTTTGATAGAGATTTTTTTTTTAAAATTTTTGTGTAAATACTAATTGCATAATAAATCATGGTGGGCCATTTGCTTGTTCCATCAACTACTCTCATAAAGAAAAATTAAAGACGCAAAGTAAATAAAAACTCCATTCTATAATCTTTATAATACCTACTAACTACTAAGCTAGCATTCATGTTTTACACGATATAATTTTTTTTAAAGATGACCCGTCTGCTTTAGACAGTATTTAAAAAAAAATTCAAAGTGCTCGAGCTTTGATGCCACCTTTAGTTTCAAAAACAGCTTTAGTTTCCGTGACCGTGACAATATGTCTTACCTAGTTTCACGAAGTTAGATTACTTTGTTGTAATTTAACTACATAATTCACTCCCCACAGATAATTCACACGTGAATTTTGCAAACAATGTTTCTGTCAAATTATTATAATGAAAATCAGCCACATATAGCATGGCATAGGGCATGTAAAGGTTATAACTAAGTGCATACATCAATCTTAGTAACTTAGATCAATGTTCAAGGCAAAGTATCTGCATTTAACTGTCTGTATGATTAACATACAGACAGTTAAATGGAGAATAGAAATACATTTTTTTCCATCGTTTGTCGCAGTACTATTATTTACCATTGGATACTGATCAACCATTGGATACTGATCAGGGCCAGACGGCTAATATCACTTCACTTAACAGCTTGAACGCAGGTGATCTGTAGTTTTTTGTTTCGTATTGTAGAATCTAAGCCATAGTTTTATATCCGTTGCTGTTTTTTAATTAAATAACGTCTAATTTCTATCAAATAAGTCAAATTGATATCCATCAGAATAAAAGTACCCACAGCTGAAGACTTGACAAATGACTTGACTTGACTTATATTATTACAATTATATCTCTTGACATTGGCAAAATTGACTGTCGAAATGACGGACAGAGGCCATTAATGAAGAGAAGAAGAAGCTGAATAGGAAAATTCTAATTCTAAGATTGTCAGTCAGATTTTCAGTGAGGTGGTATGCTAAGTACCAGCTTAAATATACCGAGACCTATCCCCCTATCTTATAAAAAGTTAGAGTAGACATTATATCCTGATAACGTATGGTAAACAAGGTCTACTCTAACTTTTTATAAGGTAAACGATAAATATTTTTACGTAATTTTAGTTAGTTTGTTGTAACAACAGAATCACCACCATTGTTAAATGATAGCGAAAAAGATGACATCTTTAGCAGCCGTTTTAGCTAGCGCAGCTTTAAAAGACCAATATGAATACACCCCTTAAGTTTTTTTAAACCGAGCATGTATAATTGTGGTAATTGTTTACCAAGAAGGTGCTGTATTAACTTCATTACCTATTAACTTTATTAACTTAATAAGGCTCATTAGGTAGCATGACCGGAGTTTCATACAATAGTAGACGGTGTACGTATTTTTTTTTATGATCTAGGTATAGCTGAGCGTGTGGCTGCCAACACACCTGACGGTAAGTGTAACTGCAGCCTAAGGTGGAGCACGCTTAGCCATAATCCACCTGTTCACTCTTTTCTTGAAAATTTCTAGGTTATATCGATCCGGAAATACTGACGTATCGGTTTCATGGTACAAATTCAAGCTCTAGAACAATTATATCGCGAAGAACTATTGAAAATCATACAAGGCTGAATATTTACTTTAAAATTTGTTTATTATGCATTCTCATAGGCAGGTATAGGTATACCTACTCTTGACATACTTATGATGAAACCTGACACTGGCATACTTTCAAATTTGCTATTATGCAAAATGATAGGTACTCAACTCCTGCTGGAGGTCAATTCCTTTGTAAGCCCAAAGACTTTTGTATATGGCGTACGAGCTCATTTAGTTTGGTTTCATTCAGTTCTATGGTTTAGTAATGCGTTCCATTTTCATTCAGGCCTTCTCTTGTTGATTTTGAAATATTTACAAAGGCTCGCATAAAACTAAATAGTTTTCGAAACAAAGGGGGATCTAGGAATATCATCATACCAGAAGACGTCTATGTAGTTGAAGACTTTCTAACTAGTAGTAGAAGTCAAGAATGCTTCATTTGATAAAATAAAATGACAAGTATAGTCTCGCATACGAAGTCTGCAGTAGAATAAATGAGCGACCTAAAATTGATGCATGGTTATTTTAAAGTTGTAGTAAAGTGTCATGAAAAATATGTTGTCAAATCGTTTCTTAGGTTTTAAAATTCTGCCATATTTAAAGTGCTGACTTAGTGTGGTCAGACTATAATAAAATAATGTACGTACATAGCCTATTGCCTGAATTACCAAAATGGAATATATTAGGCGCTATGAATCGTTTTCCTACTGAGACGTACTCACAGGTCGATCCTTCTCACACGAGCGGAAAATGTCCAAATACATATACCGCTGCTATCAAATCACGTGCAGATAAGTTTCCTAATGTCGGACCGGTCCTGCCATTCTCCCTAATACAGGGCTCAAGGATATGTGCCTGCTAAAATTTACTCAACTTATTTCTGTACTGTCAGCGGCATAGTTTCGAACCATTGCTGACAATATATTTCCGTTAGCAGCCTATACCTACAGCTCTAAAGTGATTACTTTAAAATATAAAATGATAAATAAGTGATAAAATATTAACAGCAGATTTGCTGTTAATATTTTATTGTTTAATAATAGGTTTAGTAAATGACCAAGGTTTTTAGCGTCATTTATTATATTTCAAATGAATAGGTACATTGACTGAAAATGTGAATCAGATTAGAAAAAAGTGATTAATAAGCGCAAAATAGTAGGTACCAATTTGTTAGGGATTGGTCGAAAATACGCTTCAAATACAATTTTAAATAATTCATGTCTTTTATGTAGCAGCGCCATAAGTTCACACAATATCCCTGCTGTTAATAAACTCGATGTAAGCTTCGAGTTGTTCCACCGTGTTTGGTCTTTTGCATTGACAAGCAGATTCAAATTCGATCGAAAGAGCTTACTCCCACCTTACATCGAGATTGGTGTATAACGATTATATATCTTCAAAACTTTTTTCGCTGAGTGTACTAGATCCCTTCGCTTGTTGCATCAGGTTTCCGTTCAAACTTAAATACAGGCAGTTAATAGTTGATATCTAGGTGTGCAATCATTGATTAATCAACAAGCTAAATTAGGCTCATGATTTTATGTGCAGGATATCAGTTATTATTATAAAATCCTCTAATTTTGCTTATTGATATTCAAGTAGACAAAATCTTCAACAATTTTTGGGATATCTCGCACTTGCTGTCCCCGATTCTGTTAGTTCATTTTCCCAAAGTAATATCATTTGACAGCACTAAAATTGTAGCCTCATAAACTGAAACGAGAAAGACAGCTATAACTTTAATGCTGTCAAATAAGTTTAGTTTAGAAAAATGCACCCACAGAATCACGTCCATGATGGAAGTACCTACGTATCTAAGTATGTTGGGACAAACAGTGCGACGCCAATCAAAAAAAAAAAAGTATGTTGGTGCGATGGATTTATCATCCATACAGATGTTTATAATATAAAAATTTGGGAATGAAAATAAATAGCGGAAAACTAAACCAAACTAGTAAATTTTTATGATTGATGCTAGAACACCTGATTCCCATCAGCTAAACTTTGCTAATAATAGACTGTAAAGATAGGTAGGTACATTCAAACAAAGTAAATAATGGAAATAGTATGTTAGAACAAGCCCTACGTGCTTCTTCGACATAGATAGGAAGCAATGACTGGTCATCAATGACGATATAGCGTCCTATCAGTTTTAAGAATTAGCGGTATAAAAGGCAAGTGTCCTGCAGAACAACAAACAGTACTTCCTAATTAACTATGGGGCTAGAAGTGGTTTTACTGGGTGTCTTTTTGTGCATGCTGCCGGTAAGTACATTTTTAAAGAAAATATTTTGTGTCGGTAAACGGATAATGACTACGTGTCCTGCAGCAGGTTTTATTTTCCGTTTGCCAAATTGAATAACGACGATGTGTTATTTCGATTCAAAACTCAGTAACAGTGTAGGTAAGAGTTCGGGTCAGTTAACACTGTCGCCCCCTGCAAGAGGGCCTGCAAAGGTCCTCTTCCGGCGTCTTTGTTTGAATTGTTCTAGGTAGGTAATAATTATCTTAATACGGCTATATCTTTTCAGCTTAACAGTGGGAGCCAATGTGTTAATTATCAGTTAAGAGTCCCGACCAGCTCGATCAATGGATATTTTCAAAATTTAAACCCTGGAGTGCCATATGCGTTGGCCCGAAACGGCAAAAATTACTGCAAGACCTGTAAAGGTTCAATATGCAACGACAACTGCAATTCCAGTGGCCAAATTAGGTTCCAACCCCCCCAAAAAGCTATAACCGTATCAATCCCATCAGATAAGTCACCAAGTGGAAGGTTAACAATAACCATAGACACGAGAAGTTCATCTCCTGGCAAAGAAGCAGCTCCGGATCAACCACCAGCAAATAACGGTGAAGCAGCTCCGGATCAACCACCAGCAAATAACGGTGAAGCAGCTCCGGATCAACCACCAGCAAATAACGGTGAGACAAGCAAAGAATTCGTCAATGTCAATATTCAATTCGTTCCAAATAATGAAACAGGTGAAGGTTCATCTACATCTACATCAGGTAAATCAATGGCAATAAAAGATAAATATGGTGAAGAATTAGCAGCAAATACAAATGGTGCTATTGATATCCCAGGTTCTAATAAAGTTTTATTAGTGTCAGTAAATGTAGACGACGATGACTCCGGGGAACCTCCGAGTGATATGTCATTAACTAGTGATATAACAGCAAACAATGGGAATGGGGAGGTTTCTAAAACAGATACTGAAGCAGCTATTGTCGTAGACACACCCTCTGACGGCAGTGATTCACCTGTTACAGAGCCAGCTGAACAAGGAGATGCTCCGAGTCCAGGTGATAATGAAAACCCACCTCCTTCATCAGAAGCTGCTGCAGATGATAAAACCGCAGCAGCAGATCCTGCTAGTGGAGCTACAGTTGACTCTGGATAACCAATCATTAACACAAAGACAAAATGAAATCCACATCACAACTATATTATAAGAATAATTATTAAGCGGAATGGCAAAACACTACTTATTTAATCAGAGGCTTGACAATAATGTATTTTAATCTAAGAAAGAATAAGACAGAGAAAGATATGAGCAAAAACTTCACTAAGAACTTTTGAAAAGCAAAATGCATATTGTTACCAGTTACATAAAGAACAAACTTTGGATGGGCATACGACATAAAATAAGCATTAAAATACTACCGAAAACGCTAAGTATAAAAATATTCAGAAGTAAAAAATAACAAGTGGTGCAGAAACCAATTCAAATTAATGAGCTTCATCATCGCAATTCACATGTTACAGGAGTTTTGACGTCTCCCATACAAACGGTTGAAGATACAGTCGGTACTACTGTCTCAAATAGTGTTGCTACAGGTAAGAGAATTCTGATTTATACTGACAAGAACTCAGAAAAAGAACAATCAGAAATAAAGATAGAGGTGGAAAGAAATAAAGAAAACGCAGCTAAAATTTAAATAAAAAAATTACACCAAAAATGCAAAAGAAAGACCACCTAAAATCTTCAAAAAGAGAAGGACAACAATACACAATGATGAAATGTACATACTAAAATTAATTAAAATAAATTTTGATGCTGACTCCAACTTTGCAAGAAGTTCCATGAATGTAAAATGCAATACTTCAGCATTGAGACTGAATGGATTTACCAATTATACCGTTACAGAAATTCTGACTCCTGACAGTGTACCAGAAGATAGAGGACTTAGTACTGAAGCTTCATCCGCAGGTACTTCTTTGCCAGGGGACATAACTACAGGAAAAGTTAGTACTGGAGCTTCAACCGCGGGTACATCTGTACCAGAAGAATCCACTACAGGACTCAGTACTGGAGCTGCAACTGGAGGCACCTCAATACCAGGAGGAATCAGTACTGGAGCCTCAACCGCGGGTACATCTGTACCAGAAGAATCCACTACAGGACTCAGTACTGGAGCTGCAACTGGAGGCACCTCAATACCAGGAGGAATCAGTACTGGAGCCTCAACCGCGGGTACATCTGTACCAGAAGAATCCACTACAGGACTCAGTACTGGAGCTGCAACTGGAGGCACCTCAATACCAGGAGGACTCAGTACCGAATCTTCAACCACGGGTACTTCTTTGCCAGGGGACATAACTACAGAAGAAATTAGTACTGAAGCTTCAAATGCAGGTACTTCATTACCAGAGGACTCATCTGCAGGACTCAGTACTGAAGCTGCAAAAGGTGCTTCTGTACCAATAGACACATCTACAGGAGGAGCTAGTCCTGAAAAGAAACGTACTCAAAAGAAGGACACAGATGATGATGATAGTGACGAAGATGATGAAGATGGTCTCGGCTTGGATGGGCTTGATGATGCTATTGCTTCAGCAAAAAATACAGTAGGTATCTAACGTCTTATAAAAATATTAATTTATAAATATATGTCTAGGATTAAACGAAGCATAGTAGAACAAAATCTGAATTTTAATAAATCTTTTTTTTTTTTCCCTAACCTATTTCGTCCCACTGCTGGGCAAAGGTCTCCCCCAACATCTTCCACTTTTCTCTCTCCTGGGCCTGCTCCCACCAACTTCTATCAAAGGTGTCGAGGTCGTCCCGCCAACGCTTTTTAGGGCGACCGCGAGACCGACGCCCGTCGGGGAGCCAGGGTGTGACGCAGTTGACCCACCTGTCAGGAGGCATCCGGCTTACGTGCCCGGTACAGTTTTACAGTTTTCTTCAAAAAGAAATAAAAACTTACCATCTTTATTTTTGGCCTGAGTTCCTCCACAGAGTTCTTGATGCAGATATCCAGATTTGGGTCATCTCTATGACAGACTTTTATGTACGGAGCTGAAATTAAAATAGGATGTTTCAATGTACTACATACTTATTAGGGGTCTATGTTATAAAAAGTTAGAGTGGACATTTATGACATGTCTTGTTTACAATACGTAATCAGGACATAATGTCTACTCTAACTTTTTATAAGATAGGGGGGTAGGTCTATGCGAAATACCTACAGTTCCTATTTTGAACTATTATTATAATCGATTTGCGAAATTTTTAATAGGTATGCTTTGAAAGTTTGAATTAAGGTACGAACGAGCTGGTCGTGGCCACGGTCTCCTAGTGCGTTCCATGCTCTTGCTACCGCACAATGAAACTTGGTCGCCAGGGAACCCTTATTCAGGTATTTATCCTAATACCAATTGCGGTATTAATCTCGTTATGTTTTTCACAATTAACTTGACCTAAACTTGGTTGAAATGAAAATCTAAATAAAGCTAAAAAAAAATTAAGACATTTTACCGTGTTACTCGCGATGATCGCGATTTAGGTGTAAAAATATTGTAGGTATTTAACATTGCTGGCACCACTACTGGACAAGTACGGACCGGCAGTTACGTCACTGTTACATCGTTCGTGCAACAGACTTTACATCGGCACCTATTACGAACGGAAAACTATTGACCAAAGCGAGAAGAAATTTTAACGAATTTTCCGAGTACCAAAAATTTTAGTAGGAAATTTAAAAACCAAGCTTGTGCTAATTTTCCGGATCAATCTTATTCCACCAGTTTAATAAGGCAAGTTTTGTCACTTATCATCTTTCATTAAAATAGTCCATTTCAAATTTAAAAGAACTCAACTTAACGCATTCTCTCGTAGTTAGTTCTACGAGAAAAGTCTACTTCGATAATAATAATTGGTGTTTATCGCAACATGTTCTGCAATCGTATGTCAACACTGGTTCCAATACACGCCGTTACGAGACAAATAGAGACAATATCAGATTTGTGTTACTTATTGCTAAATACTCGATGTTGCGATACACATTTTATTGGTACACAAGCTAAACTAATAAGATTACAAAATGCGTGGAAAACTTAACTTCACTGGTGAAAATTGACAAAAAAGAACGATAGAAGTCGACAAACGAGGCAACACTCAACATGAATAACGTAACATACTCGCTAGTACATAGGTACCTACTTATTTATTTAACTTAGCTCAGCAATAAAGCTCGGAAACTTAGCACGCATTTACTCCACATGAGTCCACACAGCTAAATTAATTTATTTGCATAAAAATAATAAGAAAAACTAAACTTTTAAATTGTGTTCCAAAAAGGATTGACAGTTACTAACTTATTGGTAGTCATTAAAATAGGCCATTTAAAAAAGGTCGTATTGCACGCACTGGCTTCTAAAGTGATACAAGGAGTTTGATAATAAAATTTGTGGCTGTAAAAAACAGTGCGTAATCAAACAAAATATTTTCTTGGCAAAATTATATCATAGCTTTTCCAGCTTTTCCAATGGTAAAAATTTTTTCCTCAGTGTCGCAGATTTTATGTTCCTTATCTTACTAAACAAGTAAACAATAAGTGGACTTACGAATTTCAGCTGCAACGTATCGCAAGGCAACCAGAAGCACTGCGGTAGTCAACATTTTGTTCGTGAGTTGCACAACTGTTTGTTCGCGACAGGGCTTGTCGGCCACCTGGTTCGCGGTGTCGGCCGCCACTGGCCTGCGCCTATGCCTCCACACGCCACTCCACGGAGGAAGGACGCTTGAATACAGCACAGCCCTATGCTAGGTAGTACCAGATTTGATCATCTTATCCGTTAAGGTCATTTTGCAATAGTATGGCCCGAGAACTGCTTTTAAAGATCATTTTAGTAAAATAATAGACTCGTTCAAGGAGGATGAGTTTATTATGTAGGTTAAGTATGTAATTCATTAACATTATAGATGTCCCCTACCTAAAGGTAGGACATAAAAAATCGATATGATCATCAGAATGAGATTCAAACCAGCGATGACCACAAGGCTGCGCTTGTTATCGCTACAATCAATAAATAAATTACTGAATTCAGTAGTAGAATAATAATAGGCATATTCCGCTTGCACCAGTCAGGAAGCCTGAACTGATTCCGTTATCCTGGATGTGGCAGCCGGGCTCAGCTCATCGTCATCATTGAATTGCGAAGCGTCCGTCTGAAGGAAGCGAGGGCAATAATTTTTTTCGTCATGTTACAATGTTGAATTTATATAAATCTAGATGGAAAACATCATCTCACTAACTTCTCAATTAGAATATGTTCTAGGTACTGATTTTGAACAATAATCATGCGAAACTAAATAAACCAATGCAGCGTGGGCAGGAGTACGCACTACGCATGTTTCCATGGAGTCTATTTGGCTGTAAAACAAATATCTACCAAAATCTAAACAGAACGTTACTGTGTGTCCTCAACTCCACTGTAGAGCATGCTGTACGATTTATTATTTGCTGTTTTCAACCAAAATTATGGCACTATCATATTTTTATTATCAGTTTTTCCAGGCACTGATTTTTGATGCCTGAGTATAGATCACAAGTTCATCTCTCAGTATCTTGCAAATGCGATGATATGCCAAGTGGTAGATCGCCTTGACCAACGTTGCTTCACAAACTGATTGGTGTGTACCTACTTACCTTGCGCCTTTTGGCTTTTGATTTGAAAACACTGCAATGTGCATGTTTGCTTATCAGATATGTAATGCTAATAATAATTGTTATGTAAACCGCATAAACGTTATCATTGTTATACAAACAAATGTAATATTTGTTGTTTTGTAGCAAACTTGCATACTTGCTTAAGCATAAACCGGCTGGGTAGGAACATTTAAATTTGCTTTATTTCAGTTAGGTCCATTCATGTTCTAAAATATTTAACGATTGTGGTACATACCACTAAAACGATAGAAAATAAACCAACGTGCCTACCTAATTGTAGCAAACATTACAAATCAGGGTGATATATTGTCAATTGGATCATCGATAAACCTAGCTAGATTAAATTAATTGGCTAAGTTGCAAGTAAAACCAAATAATATTTTATGGTAAAACTTGCAACCTAAGTTGTCGGACACTCATGTAATGGCACCGCAAAAAATCAGGCTAAAAACATACATCGCAATAGTTTTCCCTTTTCAACACAACATCATGTATGTTTTATCAATCGGGCAAAACAAATTACAGATAAGCGCAATTTTATCAGTTTGCCTGCAAATCACAATAGGTAAGTAGATCCAGTAATAGTTTGGATTCCGTTGCGTTGACATTATGGAAAGCTTACAAAGTAAAGTGGCTGTTATAACTGGAGGAGCGCGAGGAATTGGTTTCGAGATAGCATCACACTTCTTGAAACAACAAGCAAAAACTGTGCTTATTTTAGACAACAACGAAGCTTTGGGAATTGCTGCTGCTAATAAGCTCAACTCCGAGCATGGGAAAGGAAAAGCAGAGTTTATTAAATGCGATGTCACAACGGACCTGGATACAGTTTCAAAGAAGATTTTCGAGACTTACGGGCGAGTAGATTTACTTGTCAACAACGCAGGTACAGTCGACGAGAGCTCGGCTAAGAAAACGATGGAGTTAAATGTGATAGCTTTGATCGAGTGGACGATGAAGTTCAGGGAGCAGATGAGAAAAGACAAAGGCGGCAGCGGTGGTACAATTATCAACATCGGATCGATCTACTCGTTCACCATTGATCCTTATTTAGTATTTTATAAAGCATCCAAGTTTGCTGTTCAGGGCTTTACGAGAAGTTTGGGCCATGAGACTAATTACAAAAAAACTGGAGTCCGATTACTGGTAATATTTCCAGGTTATACGTATTCAGCATTGTCCGAAAGACAATTATGTTGGGACGAACATTTGAACGATTTTAAGGAATTTGTTAAAACTCAAAAATGGCAAGAACCTAAGGAAGTAGGAAAGGCGGCTGTTGCTGTCATTCAAAAAGGACAAAGTGGATCTTCATGGAAAATTGTTGGCGGTGAATTAACTGAAGTGCATTTCTTCCATGAAGAGCAGTAATTGGTACAAACTACATAATATATAAATTCTTATATTAATGTATTTGAAACTTAGCTATCACTGTCCATTTTCTAAGGGCCGTATGCCGACTTACTGCTCAAGCACTGATCGGGACTCAAGCATAGATTTTTACATGAAAATGACTACCTAAATCTATGCTTGAGAAGTGACGATTTCTGTAGCGGCATACGGGCCTAAGTGCATATTGTTGACTATTGACTTAATTTGCTTACGAAATACTTTGGGCTCGGCCAATACGATTATCTTCTCAGATCGTAAACAAAATGCAAAGGTCATTGAGAGTAAGTCTTAGTGAAAAAACATTTATTTTATCATTGAAACTTAGGAATAATTTAAGACCAAAAATTCAATGTCTAATACATCACAGCTTGCTATGAGAGCTATCCTGTAAGTAAAATGGTTGCGCATTAAATAATAAATAAAATAAATAATAAAATTCGTTTATTGCAGGCACGGTAGGTAACAAAAAATTGTATACACAGACCCATATCACATAAAATTAAATCGAAATAAAAGAAATGGACTTAAAATTAAAAATAAGAACACATAAATATCAAACAAGAACACCAGTACAAATCTACCGGTTGGTCATTTCTTGTTATTGTCCAAATGGACAGAGATCCAGTGCCTGAATATGGGATTGGCCAGATAGTCGGACACAGCCACCAGGATAGTGTTGTTGGAGCGACTCAACCGATTCCAGAATGCCGCTATACGAGTTCTTATTATAGCAAAGAAATCAGGTACTCCCGCCTCAGAGAACATGCTCGACGCGCTGCAGTATCTTGGCAATCTCATAAGAGCCCTGTAAGCATTATTGTACTGGACCCTTATGGTACTGAAGGATTTTCGTGTGTAGTTAAACCACAGTTGACATGTGTACATACCCATACAGTATGCCTTAAACAACGTGTTCTTTACGTCCGCACTGCAGTTAGCAAAGCGGCGTGCGAGCATGTTAGCCCTGACCGCGAGAGCTCTCCTCTCCCTCTCTATATCATCATCATCCTTTAATGATTCCGTCAGCACGTGCCCTAGGTACCTGAACTGCTTGACCATTTTAATGGTTGTGCCTCCCAGCTGTACCTTCGGCACTCTCTCCGGACCTCGTCCTGACCTGAATATCATCATTTCGGTTTTTGTTACGTTATACTTTAACCCATGAGAAATCGCATATTTCTCACAGATTAATAGTAACTTTTTTAAACCCTTGACCGAAGGGCTGAGAAGCACCATGTCATCAGCGTAACTTAAATTGTTAACACTGACGTTGCCCAACTGACAACCTACCCTAGCCTCTCTCAGCCCCCCTATCAGATCGTTTACATAAATATTAAACAGGTCAGGAGAAGTCAACCCCCCTTGACGAACACCGCATTCTAGCCTATAATCACTAGAAGTCGTGTCGCCCCACCTAACATTATTCACTTGATTACCGTACCAGTATCTCAACAGGTCCACCACATGTTTTGGCACTTGCGCGTCCGACAATTTGGCCCAGAGAACGTCATAGTTCACTAGGTCAAATGCACGGCTTAGGTCTAAGAAACAAGCATAGACAGAAGTATCCTGTGATGTATAATAATTCACAGTGCTTTTTAAACTCATTATTGCTGAATCTGTTGAGAGACCGGGACGGAAACCAAACTGCGCATCATCAATACTTAGGTTTTTTAATAGATCGGGATAGATAAGTCGCTCCAACACTTTACCCATAACTGTACCTAACGAAATGGGTCTATAATTTGAGGACGAGCTTAAGTCTCCGGTTTTGTTTTTCACAATTGGTACCACTATTGTTCTCATAAGATCATTTGGAAGATAGCTATACTTTATTATTTATTATTTTGCATTATTTTTACTTATCTTTCTTTTATAATCTCATAAGAAAATGTTTTTGTTTCAGGAAATCGTAGGCACTTGTTTAACGGTAGATTTGTTGGTCAGGTAAAACTAGGGTTTAGGCAACAACTGATCCAGGGTCAGATCTTTGACGATCCTGTTCGCTAAGTCCTTAAGTAATTTGGAGACAGTGTTTTCGGCATAGGGTTTCGCTGTCTTGAGGAATTCACCTCTGTTCTGGTTAATGGCTATGTTGGCTGCTTCTCCTGAAAAAAAAAAAAAATGAAATAACAACTCAAAATATAAAAAAAAATACGAACCAACAAAGGAAAGGAAAATGGTTGAGTTTCTGCTAATAGTTTATCATTAAAATTAACAGCGTACAAAAAACGTACGCAAGAAGATATAGGTATAGGACAGTATTGTAGATGATATTTTCTTATTATCAGTTATATATGTTCGTCGCGACCTTACTTTTGTCCTTACTTTTTGTCTAGTGGATAGATGAAAAAGAGTAAAATTGATAGTAAAATGCTAAAATACAAATCATAATAAATATAACGAGGATGGTTAGATATAACTTATATATATATATATATATATATACTTATAGCTTATATATACTGTTAGATATAACGAAAGAGATAATTAGATATCGAATTATAAATACGCTGATGACTACCTAAGTAAAAAACCATTACCATTTATTATGATTGTGATTCGAGCGGGATTTGAACGTTTATTCCTTTTATTTGAAGTATTTCGGTTGACCGAAACCCACGACATTCCTATATAGAGAGACGTAGGTACTTAATATTCTCCTCGACGGATAAGAATGTATTTGAGATGACCCAAGTAGCCTTGGTGATACCAATTTATTAATAATTTAATATTGCTTTACCCAAAACTTTGTCCCCATTGAAGAGGTTATAAAGTTTGATCCTGTAGTCCTTGATGTTGATGTCCATGTCCAGCTTGTCGAACTCGATGTACTCGGCACCGTCCTTCTCGGTGATCTGACCGTGGAGCACTATATCCGCATCGCATTTTACTAGAAGTTCAGAAATACTTCCATTAGTTATCAAGTACTCAAGAACCTCCCCTAAAAAAGTCGTTGAGCATTCGCCTGCAAAAGACCTCTGCTATACAGTTTTCTTGGTATTATGGTCCTGTCTCTCCCTTAGATTTCTATGACAATATAGAACAGGAAGGTCACGAATAGTCCGTAGTTGCAGAGCCTATCGACTTCTTGCGGGTTCATCGGCGGGAGGTGGATGGCTGTTTTGCGCTTTGTTTTCCAATTTTAGTTGATCGCGTTTCTTACAACTGACAGTTTTAAAGATTTTAGTTTCAAAAATCCTTTTCCCCTAGAAATTTTCTGAGGTCCAACAAAACAATAACCATAATTATAATTTCTTTGCTGCTCCTACAAAAATCAGCAAAGCTATTAGCTAAGAATTTTATTTCGGTAGGCACTTCTAATCTTTATCGATTCTGAGGTGCTTAAGTAAAATAAACATTACAAGTTTTATATTCGGAGGAGTTCGATTGATCTTACTAGCATCAGCAGTCATTTTGCCTTCTCCCTTGATGGGAACCAGGAGTTGGGTGTCCAGCTTGTATTTGCCATCGAAGTGCAGCTTAGGGAAATGAACAAGTGCTCGAATTGTGAAAGTTTCCAAATCCACACTGAAAAATGTGATTTATTTAATGAAATTTTAGGGATACAATTCTAAAAAATCCATTACCAGATCATTACAAGAGTGTAATTATTTTAGCCACGCATACGTCACATTTATTTGTTTTAAAAGCAAATATGGATCAAATTGCTAATAAAAAATGAAGGGTTTTACTTACTCCAATTTCTTGATAGTGAAGTTACTAGCACCGGAAACTTTGATGTCTCTTCCAGTGGCTTGGATTGGACTAGCATCGCCTGCGATTGGAATAACCTGTGAAACAATGAACACACGTTTCAATCTGCTTTCGCGCTGTGCAACATACGAGTGGGCAACGCACTCGTATGATTGCTACCAATATTTGAATATGCTAGGCGTTTCCTCTGAATCGGTCTATTATTTACATCTATTACAGTCATTATCCCCATGTTCCTACGATTATAGGCTAGTCTCAAAAGCTTGTAAACCCGTCCGTATCGCCAAGAATACGGATTTTTGAATGCGTAAAAGCTTTGCCTAATTCGGTCACTCGACTTTTGAGACGATGTAAAATATTAATTCGTGGTTTGGAATTTACCTCTTTCATGAAGAAAGGATCAATGCCAGGCACGTCGATCTCTTTAATTCCGTCCTTAAGTGTCGGTCGCAGAGCATACACCGAGTTTAGTGCGCATTCGTTGATCGTTTTTGGGTCCCGTTTGCACACATTTATGTAATCCGCTAAAAAAAGAAGAATAATCTAGAATGTGATAATTTCGTTTACTCCCTGTAGATCTAGTGATCAAGATCCAATTGGTTCTATTGAGAACTTTTTTTCCCAACAAATCTATTTTAAAAAACTGCGTCACAAATTGGATCTATTGCATCTACTTAGAAAATGACTAGATCCATATTGGTTCCATTAAGAATCTTTTTTCTCATTAAATCTATTTAAAAAAATTGCGTCACAAATTGGATCTACTGAGAATAAACTACGAAACTGACGTTATAAGGCCTGATTTTTAAATACTAACAACTTGGTCACGTAGGTATTTTGTAACCTATTTTTAATATTGTTAAATTGTATAATTCGTAATTATTTTCAGCTCTACATTTTTTCTAATAGCAATATGTACGTACAATCGCACATGTTGCTATGAGAAAAAATGTAGAGTTGCAAATAATTATAAATTTTACAAAATTAAAAACAGATTATAAAATACCTACGTGACCATACGCCCAATAACTACCAAACTAACTTTGCTAGGATGGAAAGGCTATTTTTTTTTGGGTAGTTTACTGTTGGTTTCAAACAACGGAGAAACACACTATACCTAAATATATACGTGTCAGTTCACGACAGATGAACACACTTGGAAGTAAATTTACCAGTATTATGAATAATGGACTTAATTTATTTTAGCTCATAACACAGATTAGTTAAACTGTTGCTGATTATACAGTTGCATTCAAATACATTCTCTGACTCTACAGTTTGTTTATGTTACGTGTTGCGAGATGCAAAGGTACACAAAATTATATAGTTATAGATCAAGAACCCTTCAATTACATACTGTTTTACTTATTGTCTGTAGCGTTTAGTTTATATTATTGACATTTACATAAGCTGCATGCAAATGACGCAGTTTTCTTTCGAGAACACAAAATTAAAATAGACAACAATTATAGGTAAAATGTTTCTCTTTTTAGAGATATAACAATGTGTAAGAAAAGTGACTAACTGGCTGAGAATTACGTATTACGAATGAAGACCAACAATAGAGGTAGATAACTAAGCAATTTCAATGACGAGGCACGTCAACTAGCGAATCACAAAAAATACTTGCCCTACAAATTATGGCATAAAGTGAAGGTTATTCGAGAAATGTTAATAAACTCGAGAGCTATAAGTATTCTGCTACTATCCGACCTATCGAGCAGCGGTCTAACCGCGAAGTGTGATGGTAATGGAAATCGCAAACTTTGATTGCAATTTTTACAATAGTAGTCAAATCTACAATGTTTTTTAACTTGATAAATTAAAACTAACCAATAATCCCCTACTCCAGTTTTGAATGATTTGAGTACTTAATTATAAGTTGTATAAATTTTTTTGAACTCCATTACTATGACACTTGGCAGTCAGACCGCAGTTGCCTGTAGAGAGTACCTGGACTGCGTGATTGATAGTACTCCATCAAAGACACGATAAAACAACTTCGCGAACAGAGGCACGGGAAATCCCTAGTACTTAGAAGCAACGCTGGTATACACTGACATTTGACGCAGTGTTTACAAGGCATGCAATAGATAGATACTCGTAGATAGATAGATAGATAGAATATTCTTTATTGTACACCACAAGTAAAGAAAATAACAAAAAATACCATAATTGGTAATACGATTAAGTTTTAGGAGGTAGGTACAATGGGCGGCCTTATTGCTTAAAGCAATCTCTTCCAGGCAACCTTTGGATGGACAGGATCTAATACACAAAACACGGACGGGGCGTACATAAAAATAATCTGAATTATTAAAATAAAATTAATTACCTAATTAATATAATCAAAAAGAACATAATTATACCTACATAAACTAATACATAATATATTATTCTATCTATAAAATAAACATACATAAACCTAGATAAATAAATAAATACCTATATAATAATGACTATAATTTAAAAAAGAAATAAGATTCATGATGATGATGACGCTAGAGAAAGTGTAGACAGATAATGTCGAGTAACCATGTTTTTAAAAATAGGAAGAGATTTTGCGTGCCTTATAGAGACAGGTAAATCAATATGACTTTTTTCCCATATTTAACATAGCTTGTTTTGTCAAGAAATGTAAAGCTTGAGACTTGACACTTGAGTTGAATAATGGGTTCAGATTGTAGTTGCAATACGTAAGAAACAGGATAGTTCTAGCCTTCAAGAGTTGTTTGAAACCAGTTGTGTAAAACATATTTATATTCTTTTTCAGGTTTTCAAACACGCTCTGCTGTTAGTTGAAAAGTGAGTTCTGAACTTGAATCTAGTTCTAGGTTGTAGTTTTGAATACGGATCTAGAATAAAATAGATAGTTCTAGTTTTGAAGAGGTGTTTTAAAACGGTAGTAAGTGACATAGTTATGTACTCGTAAGTTAACTAACTTACCTTACGAGTAGAACTGTGTAAAGTGTAAGGCTGGCCTAATATTATTATCTAAGTTGGTACCTATATTTGAGAATCATGTGAAAACTATCAGTAGTTCGTTATATAAGAGAAATGCTCGTATGAATTATTATACTCGACACCGAATGTCGAATGTTAATGTCGTGTACACTAACCCTATGTTGTACCTTTGTTACTAACATAATAGTTTGTTTCCAGCCAGCGATTACCCACGGCTAGCCACAAATTATCGTATTGTGCATGCAATCAACAAGATGACACATGCAAAAATGTGTTTGATAATAATGTTACTAGGTAGGTATCTACTTAGGTACTTTAAATTTAGCATAATTAATTTACCGTGAATTAAATCTGGAAAATAAATGCATTTAAATTTGATTAGATGGATAAAAGATATAAAAATGTTAATTATTGTCCATATTTTGTGTTTATAAATGCTATAAAGTTTCATACTTATTAGAGAGTAGTTTGATGAGAAGCCTGTGACGAATATTTTTGACCATGATATACAATTACATGGTTTTGACGTTTGAATACAACGATTTTAATTAAGTTAATTAGAAGTCAAATAATCAGCATCGTATAAGAGCCTTAATACACTGAATCTTCTTTCTCGTCGGTGTAGCTCGCCGCGAGGACGCTGCGTGTGGAATCGCCCGCAAATCGCTAGTGTGATAAGCCTCTTAGCTGTACTAGGAAGTCTATAGTATTATCCTATCAAGGTTTTACAATGCATCATACCTACTTAAAAACTTGAAATCCGGCTTTATACGTATAAGTATGCAAATTTACTGATCAGATAAAGCTGTAATTTTATTTAGATTGCATAGGAACGTCATATAAGTCCAAAAGAGTAATTCTCTTAATAAAATCTAGTGAAATATCATAGGGTTCAGATAGGTTCAGATGTCGAAAAAACACTTTGTCTGCTAAAAAGTTACTATAATTTGGATAGTTGGGATTTTTTTCTCATCGAAATACTTTATTGACACTCAGCTCAATAAAGTAGTAAGAAGTAGCCAAATGACTTATTTCGGAGTTTTTAATTAAACTCCAGAAATTTACTGCTAAGCCGTAGCATGCTACGAAGCTACGTAGCAAGTGGGCATTTTGAAATCAGAAACTCTATTCTTCCTTTGGCCAATAAGAATACTGCGTTCAAACTATGCTTATGCCGCTGCCAGAATTATTGGGCATGAATTTGGGCCGGGAGACGGAACAGAGCTATGATCGTGTTCACACTATGCTCGTGCCCACTTCCCTGCCCAAGTCCCTGCCGACTGCGGCATAGTGTGAACGCAACATAATGTCTCCTGAGAGGAATTTATCGAGTGTCAGTAGTGTAGAATCCCTGGAGAGTGCTCAATCATATCAATACACTCTCCTCGAATTGTTCTTCGCGTCTCTCCACTTTGCCTCAGTAGAAATATACCTCGTTCGTAAGTTCCTAATATATTTCAGGAATTCAATGAAAATTAAAAAAACTTTAACTTACGTAATTCTTTGAGTAGCCCGCCCTCAAACAAGCAGCACAACATAGCTGCCGCTGCAAAAATTTTATTCATCGACCACATTTTCCTTTGTTATTTACGTTTTAATAATCTTAGCGAGCACGACAACGATCCACTGGTCACTATCGCAGTTACACAAGCCTGGGATATTATATACTACGGTCTAAGGCTTACGGTGAAGATCAAGGCAGCAATATGTTTATTAAAATACTTGTAAAAACGTGTACAAAAAAGTATTAATTTTAACTTTTGTCTGGTTTTTTGTTTTTGGTAGCAATCTGAATTTAATAAAACTAGATTAGGTCTATGATTAAATTTATTATTCACTGTTTAATTGGTACGTATATTTCCGTAAATTCCGTTTCGCTATAATATAATTCCGATGGACCCAAAAAACCAGAGAGATTCAAGCTCATTTTTTTTGATCGAACATTGGTTTTGCATATGGGCCTTCTTGACTCTAACGTTATTTGAAAGGTCTCTGCTATAAGGGCTTAGGACACAAACGTAGACACGGACCTAGATTCAACGTTCAAGGTTCACGGAGACTACCCTTCAGCCTTCAGGCAGCAGTGACATTACCTACGTGACTGTTGTTACTTTACTGGATGAGAAACAAATAATTCTAAGGGTGATTTCAGAAGCGGATGACGTCACAAACAATGTAAGTAACAGTAGACAACAGTGGACGTGTTTTATCTTGCCTAGCTAAAATTACATCCAATCATTTTTACATTTGTCAACCATTATTGGTAGTCCCATTATATTTCGGCTTCATGACATCTTTACCTAACCTACGTCTCGGGGCAATGGACGCAGAGCAATGCCACCTTTGCAGTCAGGGGACACTTTTCACCCATGCCCCGATGAAAGGGACACTGTATTCATTGTTCAAATAGAAAAATCCGACTTAGTGACGATTCGGACAAAATATACGGACAAAATTGTCCCAATTGTCACTTCCATTGGTGCACGATCGGGTTTGATTTGAACCCACAAACTTTTTTTTTTTATACTACTAAGTAGGCAAACTAGCGTACGGCCCGCCTGATGGGAAGCGGTTACCGTAGCCTATGGACGCCTGCAACACCAGAGGCATGCGCGTTGCCGACCCTTGAAGAATTTTAAAACACCCTTTTTGAAGTGCCCCATATTGTAGTCACTAGGGAAAGCCTCGACAGGAAGATCGTGAGCCTAGAGCACCGGTGGTCTAGTGGTTGCAATACTTCCCTTTGTGTGGTTATGCATTAAGATTGTTATTGACAGAGGTGACCGCCCTCTGATTGTTTCATTACTTCTCATCAAAAATCCATCACCACTGGAAATTTCCGTCTGTCTACTTTATCTTTTACCTTGTCTTTTAGCAGTACCTAGAGATCTTTGTGGAAGAGCTCGTCCAGAGAACACCATACCTATTTCTGCCACCAAGCACCGATGATACGCCCTCAGATTGTTCCATAACTTAAACTCATAAAAAAACTAAAATCACCAAGTTAAATAAATCTACGATTAGGTATTTGATATCTTCCAAAATAGTTAGAATTCTGCAAAAGCAGTCTTTAAAAATAAGCCTTAATTAAATACTTAAGTTCTGTCCAACTGGTTGGACTACTGGAAAGTAAATTAGCCCGTAGTGCAATTTTACTATGACCCGTGAGACAACCGAGTGGATTAATAGTTTATGTTACATCTACTGTGTCAAACTAACAAAAAATGTACGATATAGGTATCTAGTAATACAAGTAGTATTTAAAACGAAATCATCCTAGCTTATACATATAAACTTTCTTGTTAAGTTTTTTAGTCCATAGTAAAAACAGATATTCTAAGTCCAAAAACATGAAGAGCAAAAAGCTTTGCATCGTCATCATGCTAACTATAACCATGAACTTAGTAGCAAGCGCCACCGACATGTGCCGGGTACCTACTTACTACAATTTTTAGGAGGGCCCAATGTTTTTATACGGACTCAACGATTTTCGACAACAGCGGTGTCAGCCTACTCGCCAGAGCAAAAGACAGCACGAGTAAATAGATACCTACTATTTCTATTCTGTGACTAGGGTACAGACTTCAGTTTGGATACTGGAAGGGAAATGATCGAAGAGAAGGAAGGTAGTGGAAGTTATTCTGTGCTACCACTTACCAGGTAAAATTGGCAGGTAGACCGCGGTTTGTGAACTAAAATTTTATTCCTAATCTTCATACCATCCGTCATGTAACGGTGGTCACTTGTCTGGAAACTAAAATCAAAAGATACGATACAGGTTATGTATTTTGGGAAATCATTATAACCCATTAGGTACCTAAGTACATAATACGCTATTAAGGTAGGTAGGTAGGTACTTTAACCACAACATAAAGTAATTTAATGGATTAATACTTTAGGAGAAAACAAAATGCCTTTTTAACAGGTATAATTAAAAGCAGCAATTGAGGCCCTGAGATAGTTAAAATCAAAATATAGGTACTAGTAGTTCGCCCCGAACTGAGATCTCGTGGTCGGTCAAGAGGTTGTAAAGATATGAGGGTCCAAACGGAATTAAAAAAAATGTCGTACAATAATATCAAGTGGGGTCCAAATTCCAAAACCGGTTTTGGAATGTCTAAACAAAGCCCTATCATATGAGACCCCACTTGATATTTTAATACTTTTTTTTTTACTACCTTTGGAACCTCATAACTTTCCAACCCCTTGACCGATTTACTTTATTTTTCAAACCAGTAAAACTTAAGAGTACTATTCGTATACCTACCAAATTCTGTAAAGGTCGGATAAGCGGTTTAAAGATCTCGACGAACAAACATACAAAGCATTTTTGCCCAAGTTGTCACTAAGATCTTCGTTCGCTTCGCTCACTCGATCAATAAGTCAAAGGTTCTGATTTCAGGAAAATATGATATTTTTTCCACAAACTTTATAAGTAGATGTTCTGTACATTTCCTTATAACTACCATTACATATTATATACCTACCGTACGTTAATTTTCAACAGATTTTCCTTACGAACCCTAGCATAGTGATGCAACTAATCTCAACTAATATCATAAAAAACATGGTTCAAATAAGATGATCACTGGTCAGCTCACTGACGGACATAATCTTAAAACAAAAACGAACCCACTTATCTGTGAAGCAAAAAGTTAATTGATTAAGTACCATTAGACTGGGTAAAAATACCACGAATGCTTATAATACAATGGAAATAAGTACATAGATAAAAACACCCTAATACTAAAATGCTACTTAAGTAGGTACATAGTTTTGGCGACGTTTTGGCCACCGAGGTTGTAAATTTGGCCTAAAACAATTTATTGATGATTCTATGCAATGATCTTCTATAGGCGGTAACTTGGCCCAACACGCAGTATGTACCATTTGGTAATCTAGATATTATGTATGTGTGTACCAGGTACCTACCTAGTGTCAAACCCATATCAGTCTCCCAATGAAGAACAAAAAAACCGATGATTATATTATTTACGATGAAAATAACAGAAATATTGCTGAGTAGGTACATAATTATGATAATCAGATAACTTTTGTCGAGATAACCAGTCTTGCCGGAAAATAAATGCATCAACTATATCTAGCTAAGTATACTTAGTAGTTGTAGCTAGAAAAACACTGAGTAGTACCTACTGTGTTTTTATAATACTTTTTCATGTTCATCCACAAACATGCCGGTAAAGCTGTGCGTCACTGCACAATTTTTTCAATACTCTTTTTTGCAAGATTAGCATATTTTCTCAAACATGCTTGGAAATTAGAGCATTATTTTGACAACCTTCTTCGAGATAAATCGAAAATGCAGTACCTACTGGCCAAATACATGCGAGCAGCGGCCAGATAAAAATGTATGAAAATCCATTTCTGTCGTGTTTAGCGGCCAAATAAATTACATACAAAACTCATATCCGTCGTGTAATTTAAACATGGAACGATTTTTCACTGCATGACATGGCAACCAAGGAGGTAACTTATCAAAGGTTTTATTCAAATTTCGAACAGGCTTTCAAATAGAAAGCTTATTATTGAAAAAAAAACAAATGAACACTGTAACTTCGTTGTTCGTTATTGATTCTCCTTTATTCTCACTAAGGAGCTAGGGCATGAACTTGGCGATGTTGCTGTGGCAATAAGTCCGCGGCATTCATGCCGGCAGCGGCAAGGGCATTGTGTGAACGCGGTATAAGAATAAAGGCGATGTTGCTGTGGCAATAATTTCGGAATTAATCGCGGCATGAATGCTGGCAGCGGCATGGGCATAGTGTGCACGCGGTACTAGGTGGGGTCGGTACAACATGATTTCTTCTTCCACTCACTCCTATCATTCGTCAATTCTGCTAATAACAAACACGCCAATCTACCACTCCTCACCTTTTCAATAACAGGCGCCACTTTTACACTTCCCCTGATATACTCATTCCGGTTCTAATAAAGGCTATTTTCAAAGATCTAAATAAATTAGGTACCTATTATGTGCTCATAGAGAAACCACAGATGAATAGGTAAGGTAGATACGTAACTAAACCATGCAAATGCTACCTACCATACCACACTATGTTCTAAGGAAAACCATTTATTTCTGATTGAAATCTTTATGCCGCGATTATAATCTCAGTGATTGATTACAAAGTAGGTACTCATATTTACTTCGAAATCCTTCATGTGTCCTGTACCGCTTTATCTAAATACTATTTAGGTCAATACTACCTAGGTACTTAGTACTTCTAGTAGGTACTTAGTACTAAGAGCCGGTTCGCTCTATCTATACCTACCTACCGATGAAATTAATTCGAATGGTCTTTGTAGTGTTTGCATCTATTCAGTAGGTGTGTAACCCTATCTCACATGCACGAGTGGTTAGGTAACTGTCAGTGTCAAACTCCCGACCTGTCAAGTGTCAATGTCTCCCGACGTGAGGGCGGGAGACGGAGGGAGAGTTAGCTGACGGGGACAGCCACGGACGGAGGCCGGTGGAAGACCAGCTCGGTGTATCAGTGAGCCAGGGATTAAAAGTACAGTATTCAACAATGGCGACGAGGATAAAGGTCTGTAGAAACTATAATTTTCAAAAAAGGAGGAAAAGAGTCGGGTATGTCTGTTTTTCTTTGTTGAAATTAGTGTTTTGGCCATTGGAAGCGTGCGAGCCCCGTTGATACTGCATGATTTTTCACTGCCAATAAATTAGTATCTACTGGTTCATTTGTTTATGTAATACAACGTACATTACCTGTGTTGTCTAATTTGTATGCCTTATTCAACTCGATGACAACGGATCTAGAAAAAGTTGAGATCAGCGGTTCAATTCCACACAATGTTTTTTCGTTCTAACTATGGTTCGATTGATCTGCAGCTGGCTGAAGCGTTGCTGTATGATTGGATTAATCAAAATAGTATAAAGACAGATAACAACTATATTTCAGCTGCGTTTCAGCTGTAAAAGCTTATGTAATAAGTATTAGAGAGTGAAATGACCTGGGGAGTACAAGAGCTTCGATTCTGCTGCGTTTCGGCTTAAAAGTTTGTTTGTAGAATTGGCCCGTTAATCCGGCAGCAGGAATACGTAAAAAAAAAAAGGGTTGTTTGCTACATGTTGTATCAGACGGCGGCGCCGTGCTGAAGCATGACGTGTAGGGCTGCGTGTCGTCATGTGTTTGATTATATTTTGTGAAGAAAAAAAAAAAGACTCTTTATAAGGAGACTAAAGCGGGACTTACTTCTATCGATAAACCATAATACGCGTGGTTTGAAGTTCACTCAACATTGATTGATCACACAAAATACACTTTCCACTTTACATTGTTTACCAGAACCTAACTAGAGTGCGCCATAGGTAGGATTATCGCGCGCTATCGTTGCGTTTTGGGTTTTTATCCAGCCAGCGCAGTGTTTATAATGAATTGAGTATATCTGTATAAAACATAATAGAGCGTTTTACTAGTTATACATGGCTCATTGGTTGGTTTGGTCACCCGCCTTGATCGATGTGGGTAGTAGGTGGTCAAATCAATCACAGCATAATAGGTAGGTATGAACCTACCTATTATGCTGTGATTGATTTGAGACGTGATTTGGAACGATATGTGGAAAAGTGGTGAAATGGTGATTTGCCTGATACAAGTACCTAATTAGGTACATAGTACTAAATTGTATAAAAATTATTAATACCTAGGTAGGTACTTTATTATACTGAGAAAAATATTATACCTGCATACCTCACAATACAAAAAAGAGTTAAAAAAAAAAAAAGAAGAAGAAGAAGGAGAAGTTCTTCGGTGATTTTCAGTAAGTACATAAATGACCTAGATTCAATGTTGAACAGTTCGCTGACATCAGGCAGGACCATCGTAGGACTTGCAATAATGTTGCCACATTCGGTCTGCTAGTGATGTTCAGTGGCGGATTTGTAATGTGATTAGTAGATTGATTTTGTGTAGTTCATGTAAAAGTTGTTGCTTGCATTGTACGAATCTACACAAGGATACCTACCGTACCTACCTATCTAGGTGTATTTATTTCACCGAGATTTCACTAATGTAGGTACCTACCTACTTACTTATGTGGAAGTTTTAGAATAAAGTTTTGAGGCAAATGTGTTCGATGCACGATTCTTATAGCTCAGAAATATAAAGTAGAATGTACTAGAATTGTTAACTTTTGTTGACAACCGAGTCCTGAGAGTTTTGCCGGAAGGTGGCGCTAGTATGTCGCGGGAATGCGCGCGCATAGGAAATGCGTTCCTAGTAGGTACAACTCGTAACATTAAGCCTGCGGTATACCAAGCTGTTAGTAGCACTTCATATAATTTTAAATTGGGTCTATCTAAGTATTCACTTCTGGTTTAGTCCTACTATCAATGGCCTACTACTAGTAAACTGTTACTAATGAATTCATTAGGTAAAATAAATATTTAAATTTTATCTAGGTACCTTCTATTAATTGAACAGGCGCTAGGCGATGGGAGAGTTCACCAAATTATAATAGTATTATTAAGCAATGTTAGTTTAATTATGAAATTATTGTGTGCGTTGTTAATTATTTGGTTACTAGTTAAGCTTTACTTAGGTACCATTGAACTGTACACGTGGTTGTTGATCAAGGGTTACCATTAAATTTGTTGTACAGACAGAGATTCAGGCTTACCATTAAATTGGTTGCACAGAAGTCCAGGCTTACCATTCAATTGGTTGCACGGGGGTCCAGGCTTACCATTAAATTGGTTGCACAGAGGTCCAGGCTTACCATTAAATTGGTTGCAAGGACAGGCTTACCATTAAATTGGTTGCACAGGCTTACCATTAAATTGGTTGCACGAAGGACATGGCTTACTATTAAATTGGTTGCACCGGGTTACCATTGAATGGGTAGCACAGGCTTACCATTAAATTGGTTGCACAGGCTTACCATTAAATTGGTTGCACAAAGGACAAGGCTTACCATTAAATTGGTTGCACAAAGGACAAGACTTACCATTAAAGGGGTTCCTGATGATTGATCAACCTTTTGTTCACGTTCAATGGTGCTGTGTTGTGACAGTGCTGACTTTAAAAAAGAAAATTAGGCATAACTAGTGAAAGCTGTGTGCTACACGTAAATAACCGAATAAAATTAGTTGAGATGGTAGTAAAGCACCTTTGAAATAAGGAAATGACAGGTTGAGATTAGACGTATTTTAACTTGAAATCAGCGTAAACTAAATCAGACCAAATAACAGGGAAATAAGAAGTTTTGAACTGTAATGACGGTTTTAAGGAGTTGTATGTTCATACATTCATGCATTCAATGGATTTAATCGACTTTCGATCTTTCTATTCCTAAATACAATGGTGATGTGTAATTTTATGAGTAGGTAGGTAGACGTAAAACACAGTATGTAACGCTGCGATGTTCAAAGAAAAAATATGGAATAGTGTTACCAAAGATATATTTCTGGTCAGTTTAGGACTAAAATAACGTTGTGTGATATCCACAAATTATAATGTACTTATTTGTTTATGTCTTGAGTTCAAACCTGCTTTCAATTAAATAGAGTGGCAATAAAATGGCCTAGCACTACTTGTTGTGTGAAATTTTTAAATAAATAAATAAAATGGCAACCGGATGCAGTTTATCTAGAATTATAACATCAAATGATACGAATAGAAAGGCTTGATGTTACGTGCGCGCCTAAACGTTTCCAATAAATTGTAAAAAAAAAAAAAAAAAAAATTTTGGTGTAAAAGATTCAGATTATCAGTGGGAACAACAAGAAATATCATTGCCAGTCAGGTTGTCAGACTGAAACGGAGGAGTCTTCCATGCTATTGAACTACTACCTAGACAAAACGAAGCTTTTATGATATCAAAAGAAACCCTGTTTAATATGGACACGCCAGGGTATACAATGTTGATGAATCAACAACGTGTAGGACAATCGCATAGTATTCAATCGTGTAGGCATAGCTAAGAGAAGAGAAGATCTTACACTGTGTGACCTTTTAGAGTGCTCGGAGATATTCTAAAATATCATTTGTCTTATGCTTGAACTCTGCCCTTGCGAAATGCAGAACCAATGCAGGTCGGGCTGGTGGTATATTAATGTCGTTGGTAGGTTTCGACGAGCGACAGTATCCTCTATCTTGCGTGGAACTGTGCTTATGTAGAATATACTATACAGTTATAGTGGATGAAAGTCCTGTGAGTTTAGGTTCGAATCTAGTGCAAAAACCGTTACAAGTACCAGAATTTTTCTTAGTAGGCATCTACTCCTAATCATGAAGTACGACTATATCTAAAAGGGAATTGACATACAAAGATACTTATTACAAGTTCTCAGTTTGTAAAAAAATGTATTAGTCGTTTGAGCTATCCATCCTCTATAGCAGTGTTTAAGTTATAATGGTCGACAGCACGTGACTAGGCAGTTCAGTGTTTGTTCGGATAGTTGCGCAACAGTCTCATCATCTATATATCTTGGCTCTATATTTACCACTGACTGATAAATAGATTAGTCGAACACTAAAACAGAAAATTTTAGGAAAAAAACGATATTAACATACTTTATGTAAATACTGGATAAGTATAGTAGGTAAGTATATGCCTGTAAGTATATGCCTGTAAGTATATAGCGGTTTGGTTTGTGACGTGAACCACGATTTCAGACTATTCTTTGCAAGTAAGGCGGATAAACGTAAGATTTCTGTACTTAGAGGCCTATGTAGACATAAATGTCTATTAGTAAGATTTCAAAGTAAGAGATCACCATAAGTGACAGATGAAAAAGGGGAAGGAGTATGGAGGCTGGATATAAAGAGCTGAAGTGCTGGCGTACTTAATAGAAAAAGATAGTTTATAAGGCTATGGGGAGGAAACAGATAAATAAGTGTTCTCTATAAAATCCTATGGTTTAGGTAAATGAATTGAATTAAGCTCGTCCCGAAATTGCTATCCAGTGCCGTATATACTTGTGAATGTTTTAGGCAGAAAGACGATAGCATGTAATAAGGAAACTGGCTAGAAGATACTTAAGAAAAAACAAAGCTATTTGTCTTTAAGTATAAAGTGGAAGGCCAACAGAAAGCGGTCACGCCCAAGCCCAAAAGCTATCCACATTCGATTCAATGGTATTGTAGGTAATGTGGTCACATTTGGTATTTGTGCCAGCGTGTAATAAAATGTATGTACCTACCTATACATGATGAAGCTGTCTTTATGGGTCCGTGTTTTGATCAGTAGGTACTGAATTGCATGAGGCTAATAACAACTATATTGTAATCTAGGGCTTTGTGCGGAGGTGTGCGTTTACACCATAGTATGATTCTATACGGGACAACTAAAAGGCTTTGTTGATAAAAAATATTTAAATAAGAAAGGGGTTGTAGTGTTTGCATCTATTCAGTAGGTGTGTAACCCTATCTCACATGCACGAGTGGTTAGGTAACTGTCAGTGTCAAACTCCCGACCTGTCAAGTGTCAATGTCTCCCGACGTGAGGGCGGGAGACGGAGGGAGAGTTAGCTGACGGGGACAGCCACGGACGGAGGCCGGTGGAAGACCAGCTCGGTGTATCAGTGAGCCAGGGATTAAAAGTACAGTATTCTACAGTCTTATTCATAATATACTGAGAGTTCTTTTAGCTAATATTACTACCTACTACTTTATAATCTGTTATTCTTTCAGCCATCTAGTTCTCAATAGTACCTAGTACTTAGGTATACAAGCTTAGTTTGGGACTTTGACTAGAATGCGTTGTGTGAAATGCACATTTTGATTTTTAGCTAATGGCTATGTCCTGATACATTTTTCGTATTTGGCGAAAATATTTGGAGACCGGTTGATTATTCATATCTACCTTTTGCCCGTGACTTCTCCCGCGTCCCGTTTGCCCTGTTAGTTTTTCGGATAAAAAGCTGCTTTTTTGTTAATTCAGGTTACGAACTATAGGCAGACCGGAGGGTCTAGTACGAGTTTTGGTGTGTAAATCTGGTGTGAAACGTCTGACGCCCAGCACACCAGTGTGCTCTGATTAGTATGGAGACACTGAGCGGATTTTTTGAAAAGCTTGGTCTACACCAAGCCCGTACTCGCATGCCGAGCTTCTCAAAGAATCCGCTCAGTGTCTCCATACAAATCAGCGCCCACTGGTGTGCTGGGCGTCAGACGTTACACACCCACACTATACACTAAAAACTCGTACTAGGCCCTCTGGTCTGTATATAATCCAAGTTTCAGCTATTTGGCCACGTGAACTAGTACCTAGTTGCAGCATGATTGAAACACAAACATCGTACGTAGTAGGATAGGATAGGAAGAGCGTTGCTTTACAATAGATGTGCTTACTTTTTAAGATAGTGTAACCCGACAGCGCCATCTGTACCACTTCACATGAATATAGTTCGCTAGGTACAGCTGCATGTGTATCGTAGCCGAACCGTAGCTCTTGCGCAAGCGCATGGCCAGTATTGTGTCACTACAAAGTAGTGAATTAGTGCAAAGAATATAATATAGAGGGCATTTGTAGCACGTACTTTACCAAACGTATTTAGTACCTATTTTAGTTAGATACCTATTTAATACTTCAAAACGAAGAATAAAAATTGTTTAGCTTATAACATGAATTGATAAGTTTTACTACAGGAGAAGAAAATATTTAAATAAGTACCTAGGTATGTACTACCTAATGTTTTTAACTCGCAGGTAAACCCGTTTCGTCTAAAAATGCGTACCTAACTGCTTTTTTATTAGGTAGGTACCTACTTTCTGATTTGGCCCACATCTTAATTCATGATATGAGAAAAGAAAGAATGAAAGAAACCCTCATTTTGCTTAACTCTTATCATAAATACGTATAGGCACAGTACACTACACAATAAGTGACTAAACAACAAAGTACCTAGTGTTTTTTACTGTTTTAATTAAGTACCTACTTAAAAAGTTCGCAGCAAACAACAGCCCTACTAACCACTTAGCTAATAACAAAACAAGTAGGTAATGCGGATACCAATGACAAATGACCAAGATCCGATAACAAATTAGTACGAAACGGCAACCGATAAAGTCCGACCCATGACGTGACCCTACGATAGTATCAGAATCAGTGACTCCCATCCAGTAGTGTGTGATCTTTGTTCAATAGAGCGCAGGATGCAGTGTTTGGTACTCTTCGCTTTGTTTGCAAGCGTTTTTACTCAAGGTGATTAATATTGACCATGTTAAGTTTTGTGAGAAGTACAAAGGAATAAAAGCGTGTTCAAATATTTTTGTCTGTGTGCTATTTCTAGTTATCGCGCACGTGTTTGGTACGAATTCCGGGTATTGAAATCTCAGCCGAAATTGAATCAGTGTGTTTGATAAAGTATTTGTATGCAATAACTTGGAACCTGTCTGAGGTAGACAATCATGCAACGCAAGACATCCAGATTAGGTACTTAAAGGTTTAAAACTTTCAGACAAACAAATTCGAACCTGCTAAAGTTTCAAGAGAAAGTTATTATAATCCTCATGAAGGATATACAATTACTAGGTATTCATTCAAAGGCAAAACTCTCGGCGTGTCAGATTGTGATGACGTCTTTACAAAGAATACTCAATTGTCTAAATGTGTTTTCACATATTGGTCATATACAATGTTTGCTAAAACAATTTAGGTAACATTCACCGTCTTTTTTATGCAACAAAACAAATGAGCGTTTTCAAACTCTTAGATTAGCTACCAAAGTATTTATTTATTTCCTTTATCACAGCTGCACAGTCTCAAACCAAAACGTTTTATAAGCCGTCGTCGCCCGCGGCGTTGCTCGCGTTCTAGACCCTTTAGAGTGTGACTTTTAGAAATTCCTTTCTTAGTGCACCCCTACACTATATAAGGATACTGCCCTCCAAATTTCATACCTCTAGGACTTACAGTTTAGGCTGTGCATTGATTAGCAGTCAGCTTCAAAAGAGTTTTATATATTTAGAAGAAGAAGATAGGAGCATTTAGGTGCTGAAAAAACATAATAATATACAAAGCCTAATAAATTATTGATTTAGAAACCTTGACAAACATTTAACTTTTCGTCAGATGCTCCCGAAGAAGTCACGACAGAGTCGCACCTTGCCGAGGGCGAGAAAAAAATGAGCGAGAATATCCTGGCAATTCTAGAGCACTTCAAGCAAACAGACCCGATAGGCCTGCCCGGAGCAGAGATCCCGGAGCCGTACCCAGTGCCGGACATGAAGCAGACCCTATCCTTCGCCACGATGTACTTCAGAAAGACTGCTGTATACGGTATCAGCAAGTTTCGGATTCTTTATGTGAACGCTGAGATCGGAGCTATGGAGGTAAGATATCACGAACTTATTATTTCTTAATAGGTAAAGTCAGGCCAACAAATTATGTATAAGTTAGTTTGATGTAGCTATTACAATTTTTTCTTCTGTAAGTTGTACCTATTTATGAAACAAAGGACTACCTACGCTTGTATGTATGAAAAATGGTCTCGGAATTAAATTAGTATTTACTTTACAAAAACCACTAGAGATATAAATATAGGTCTTTTTCTTCTTCCTGCCCTTATCCCACTAGGTGGGGTCGGCACAAGATGTTCTTTTCTTCCATTCTCCCCTATCATTCGTCATCTCAGTGTTCACTCCTTTATAGATATACCCGGAAAACAAGCGCATGTATGAAAGTATCTAACTGCCTAATATCCATTGTATGATTAAGCATTTGCTACCTACAACAAAGTAAATGAAGGTCAGTTTGGGACATACTGCCATCAGTGTATTGTTTGTGATGTTTTTGCAGCAACATTCTTAGGTAGGTAATATAAGCAATCAAATCAATAAGTACAAGGATGGGTTAAATCACTAATTTCACACGAAATAATGTCACCTACCTACTTATCACAACGGCTTTGATATTTATGGGCATGCGCAATTTCAAGGGGTCAATCTAAATTGACATCTTGCCATGTTCCACGCTACACGCATTAATTTCGTAATAAATAAATATTCCAGGTGCAAGCAGCAATGAAAATAGACACGTTGCAAGCTCGCGGTGAATACACCATGTCAACCTGGTTGAACCGAGCGTCAGGCCCCTTCGTCGTCGACGTCGGAGGCCTCATCGTCAACGCCAAAGCCGGCCTCGGCGTAGAGCGAGACGGCAAGATTCGAGCACAGGATATCACTATTGATCTGTCTTTCAGCACTATCGCAGTTGACTTCCAAAACCTAGGCTTCTTTGGGGGCATGATCCAGGGGTTCATTAACTCTATCGGAACTTTTCTCTTTGACTCTATCAAGCCTTACGTTCTAAAAGAAGCATACACGAAAGTAAGAGCTGAGATCAACGCTAAGCTAGACGATATCGCCGGTGACATCGAGTTTCCTAACTCCATATCTCCTTTAGATATGGTCGTTTCCGATGTGAGAAAGAAGGTTCGAAATATGGGAATGGATCCCTATAAAATCAAGGATTACAACACAACTGTGAGCATATTCACTGTGGCGTTAGAACATACGTGGATCACTGGTATTTCTTCGTTTCAAAGGGTTGGCAACATCACATTGAAAATGGAGAATAATACAATGATTGCTGACTTCGAGATTGGTACACAGAAGTTAGAAGGAAGGACGCAGTGGGATATATCTGCGGTCAGTGGGCTCGTGTCCAGGGCAGGGACAGCATCATTCTCGGTTGAATACTTAACCGGCAGAGTGATATTGGGTCAGCCCTTGGACACTAGAAAGACCCCAGAGTTCAGAGACTTGGACCTAGAAGTAGGTAATATTCAAGTCAGATGCAACGGTGCAGGTACCTTAGACTATGTCATCGAGTTTGCTGTAAATATACTTCCTAATTTACTCCGGTATCAAATAATGGATGCTATCGAAGGTCCGGTGAAGGAAAAGGTGCAGTTAGAGCTAAACAAAATTAATGTTGAAGATATAATTATGCAAAAGTTACCTGAAATTGACCAAATGCAAGAGAATGGATTAAAACTGTCGGCTCTCATTGACACGGAAACAGTAGAGGAACCATATGATGAAGATGAGTTTTTCAATTTCTAAGGCAAAAGTTGTGCATGTAGATACATTTATATCGTACTTTATAAACGTACAAAGAATATTTGTGAAGAGAACAGCGATCTTAAAGTTCTAGTACTAAGTACTTGCAAAAATAAATAAATAACTTCTTAATGTTTTCTGATATTTAAACAGGTACCTAATAAATATTGATCACCTAGTTAGTAACTTACTTTCCGAAGCATTAGACAGTATTATTCTATGGTATTTGTCAGGTTTTATTTGAACATCTGGGCTCCTGCAGACATTTTTAGTCTCTGGAATATTGCAATAGGGATAAGGGACCTCTCATCATCAGCCTTCAACGCATCATAACGTAAAACATGCAAATCGCACATTCTGAAGTGTGCGCGTGCGCATCTTGGTAAAAGCCTCATCCATAGGGCCTGCAGAACTGTCATTGCTCTCCGCGCGGCGTAGAGGGCCGCACGTTTGCCTGCCCATATCAAAAATAAGTTTAAATTTGGATTTTTTGCATAGCTTTTTAATGCAATTTTAATTAATTGTAGAATGGCTAATTACAAAGTGTGTTTATTTATTTTTGCGGCTGTGATCGCGTCAGGAGCTTCGAACACAAGTAAGTGACAGAAGAAAGTAGAAAGACGGGTGCTAATTTGTGTCGTGTGGTACAATGCTCTAAAAAGCTCGCTGTAGCTTTTTAGGGCTCTTAATTTTGTAATATTTGCCACATTATTAGTAGGTAGTGACGCTACCCAATTATTAATCTATCTAGAATTATTTATCTGGATGCTAACTAAAGATTTCGATACAAATTTTGACAGACTTCAAAAAAAAGGAAAAAGTCAATACTGTTGTGTTTTTATTATGTTTAGTACCTCATAATTCTGTCATTTAAAAACCGATTTAAAATTGCAGATTGGTTCCATAAAAAAAATATCAAATCAGCTCAGAGGCGTGGGTTCACATAGTTAAAAAAATACCTTGTAGATATTTTCTTTGAAATATTTTGTTTCAAACATAAAACAACAATAAGATTTTTTTTTTATAATTAATAGGTTTATATGATACTAATATATCTTTAAAACATCTAAGGACAGGAGGAATTTTCTCTGGGGTTAACTGGAAATTATTTACATGAAGTGTTGATGGTTTGATACTTTGATTATATTCACTCAATCCGAGTGGTCATGGTCTGATTCATTCCATCAAGCACTTGGTTCAAGTTCATCACCCTCGCAGTCCGCACCAATATTAGCTTCTTCCTGTCCATGACTCTTCAGTTAGATCCCAAAGTAAGGAAGTCCAATTCATTGTTTATTTATAGAAGTAAAATTTTTCTTCTTTTTTGTTTTTATACAGATATCACAATAGATTAAAACTGCTTCCTATTTTTGCCTGACTTTACGTTCAATAGACTGTCCTTAGATGGTACTACTTACAATGCCAATTATTAAGTGTAAAGAAGAGTTGATTAGACCCTACTGAAAGAAACAATGATCTTTTACAGATCATTGGAAAGAAATCATAAGCATTCATATGTCACATCATATTATTATTGTAATTTGTAAGAAAGCTATAAACACTTTCACTTGCACATTTTGTACTTTCATTTGTGTATAGTAGGTACAGGTACCAATTGCTTATTTGATTATGGCGTTAATTTACTTACTCAAACATAGGCAAATCAAGAGGCCGAAGTTTCATCAAACAAACCAAACTTTATAAATATCAACTGATTTGTGTCCGTGAACTACAAACCTACAAGAACCTAACATAATTTTGTAGACCTTAATTATTATGAAAGACTAGCTTCCGCCCGCGACTTCGTTCGCGTCCCATTGGATCCCGTTAATTTTCCGGGATAAAAAGTATCCTATGTTACTTCTATTACCTCCAAGAATATGTGTACAAAGTTTCATGATGATCGGTAAAGTAGTTTTCGCGTGAAAGCGTATAACAAACATACTCACATTCACATTTATAATATTAGTAGGATGATGCAATGCAGAAACAAACTCTAGTTCATATATATAAAGAGGTCTCTTTCTCTAATCTACATCTTAAAGAAAATGGTCACACGCACTGTAATTGTTTATTACATAAAAGATAAAAGAGCAGTTGACGCGGAAGCTATAGAATGTGGTAGAAATATATGAGTTGCGTTGAGTAACATAATTATTGTGGTGCAGACTCCTAATGACACTTAAAACTATAACATCAACTCTAGAGCCAGTCAAATACTTACCATAAAATGTTACGTATTTTAAAACTCTATTTACATAAAAATTTTCATCATCATGATCATCATCCGAAGGCCTCTTTTTGCTTGTCCCATTTTTTACGGTCCTGCGCTAGTCTCATCCAGGTGCGAAGTTTTATCAGATTTTTATTCAGTGTTTCTCATACATGCGCGGCAATTAGCTCTTCATTCATTGCACCACAAAATGAATATCACACCAATTTAAATTGAATAGAGGTAGACCACTTAATAGCACCCAACTCAGACTGCTGAGGATATAGTGACCACAAACGAAAAGGCGAAGAGCTCTGGGTTTCGTTACTCCCCAAAACATTCGTCTCTTAATTCGTCAATTGCGTAATCTAGCCATCATACAGGGCTAGGATTCCGGCACGCGACAGTAAAACCCTAGTATTTATCTACCATGTAGTTTGAGTAAGTAATACCCTAGTATTATGCGTTCATTGAGGTCAAAATTTACACGCATATTGAGCTCAATCTGCATGCAACATTCTGCAGAAGATAACTACTTGGATGTTCATCAAAACTAGTGTTATTAATTCTTGTGGCCTACACGAAGAGCCGTAGGTATCTAGGTAAACGAATACGTAGTTCAACAAATCCTATTGCAGCCTACGCGTTACAATAATGTTGATGGTGCTTCCTACTTTGAGTAGGTATGGAGATTTTTTTATGAATTGCGAGTGGAAACGCCTCGTCTGGACAGGCTCTAGTCTAGACCATTATTCATCTTTTATCCTAAAAATGTTCAGACATTACTTTGGCGAAACATTTTTTAAAACGCAGCATGTATTATCTATTATCTATATATTAAATTGTATTGAGTAGGTACCTACATAGAAACAAAATGGAAAATACTAGGTAGTGAAATCTAATTGAAAACCAAACGCGCAGTGACGCGCATTCTCGGACTAAAAATATAGGCTCATTTCAAACTGAACTTCAATCAAACGCTACAAAACGGGCTAAAAACTGGTCTTAGCTCATTAACTGTACCAATAATAACAGTAAGTCGTTTTTGCGAGATGAGATCGGGTTTGCGGCCTGCGGACAAGGTTGGGTCATCGACCCGACAGGTGCATTACTCCGTTATACCTACAAACCTGCCAGTTAATGAAATATTATTGACCCACACATCGTGACATGTCAATGGGCCTACTTTTAAAACCGCACTTCGTACTACAGAACTTCTAAGAATTTAGATAAAAACAGTTTTTGTTCAAGTCAACTTTTTTGAATCGACCATGAGCCTGTGAAGACTAATCAAAAAGATCATAAATCTTGAGATGACAGTGCAGTGCATTGACCGTAGAAAGTTAAGTTAGCATGTGACTAGGCTCCCAAGTATTGCTCCGTATGTAAGCATGTACCCGTTCAGCATTCATAGCATAGCAAAGCATGGACGTTTCAAAGAAATATCATAGCGAACAAATGTCTGAATTATCAATGATGAAGTACCTAGATAGAGAAAGATTATAGGCTATATAGAGCGCCAAGCAAGCTGCGCTCCCGGTAGGTTCCTACTCTAGACCTGGTATTTTATTACTTTGTATTTATACCCTGCATGACTGGCTCCAGTATTTCACATTATTTATTACTGTTATTGCTTTAAAATCACAAATAATGCCATTGAGAATACAAGATGAAATCTCAGGAACAAGCAAATGACCCACCTAATACTGAAGGTTTGCAGTTACGAGTTAATAACAGCCAGTTACTTAGAATGTTGACATCTCGTGCGCTTTCTTTTTTATTACTTTGATAAAATCTTACGATATTATCCTCATTACAACTAAGGCTTGTCACTGCCGTCGATAGTGCTTCATTGTTTTCACTGACCACCGGACTACCGTTAGAATGTCGTCTTGCATACTGATGAGCAACGGTAGCTGGGAAAATAATAGTAACAGCTGTGTCTGGCCCACTGGTGGGCCGGCCGGTGGGCTCGATGGGAAGAACCTCTGTAAACTGACGTCTATATTTATAAAAAAAATAGTTACAATTGAAATTGGCTCTAGCGAGTAACTAGGTAGATGTATATGACTAACAATTTAACCCTAATCATGAAACTTTCTAGATCCCTATCATTAGGCATGCCAGTCTTCATAAAGATCTCTTTAAACTGTAGTAGGTACAGAGCTGATGAATTTCTCTCATACAGAAAGGGCCCGTTGAAATAGGAGGTTTATTTGTTTTGGAGTTACTAGGCTATGTAAAGATAGACCCTAAGGGCTCAAACACCTCTTTTATTTACTTGTTATTTCTTGCCTGTGTCTTTTTCTGGTTAAATAAATGTATTTTCTTTCTTCTTTCTGTCTTTCTTTTTTTTGACCTGGAGAGGTAAGGAATAAGTCACTGTTTTCTTACAGAAATATTTGGTGGTCGATGTTCGCGCCAAGACCCCAATGTGGACGCGTGCCTCCTCCGCAGCTTCAACTCACTGCTAGAGTATCTGAAGGGCGGAGCACCTGAGTTTGGCATTGAAGAGGTATAAATGCTAGACTAACTTAGAATAACTTAAACTAAAAACTTAATTAACTTAATACTTAGAACTAAAAAGCAAGTTCAAAAGCCATACAATAAGGAGACAATGTAAAACATATTGAAATGTCTTTTACTACATTATACATTTTTACTTGGCTAAAGAAGCTGGGATATGAGCCTAGGATAACAAAAATAGAAGGACCATTCGACTTAGATATAGCTAGTTAGATACCTATACTGTGGAGTGTGCTTTTCTTATGGTATGAAAAATGAACCTGTCAAAATAGAGCGCGTTGAAATCTTTTGTATGAAAGAAAAGGGATAGTACGTAAAGAATATTTTTGTAATAGGTTTTGCTTCCTAATATCTACTCTTCTTATCTTTTCCAGTCGGAGCCAATAGTCATAGATGAGCTGTCCATCGCGCTAGGCGGAGGGCCTGATGGATACCGAGCCACCTTCAAGGACATCCACGCCACTGGGGCTTCCAACATGACCATCACCAATGTTAGGTGAGATCTTTTTCCATAATTCGTCGTGAATAAGTCGAACTGAATAGATATTTATTTTATTGAAATAATACTACTGATGAAGACGCCATAGACCAGTGGTACCTCACCAATAGCTATAACAAAATGCATAAAAACTCTTCACTATCTTCTGAATCAAAACTCGTGTTTTATTGTTTTTAATTTTATGTTTCCGACGACTCACTCAAATGCAAATACTTTTATCTTTTATGAGTTATGTCCGGCAACAATGCTTATACAATGTAAATACTTACACGTACGTATAGCTACTTATTATAATAAGTTTCGTGTTAGAAAGATCCTGTGGTAGGTACATTCGAGGCACGTTGACATGACACACGAGTGCACGACCATTGTCCTTACCTTTACGACCAGGGTCAACAGACAAAGACCATAGTGTTTATGAAAACCTTGATGACTTGTTTGGACAAAATGTGTAAATAACTTAACACTGAGTAACCCTCGCTTTATTTAAGCTTTATGGAATAGTACCAAACTCCAATAGAATTGTATTGTAGGTTTACGCATGAGCAATTGCAAATATTGAATAACTAAATATTTTTTGTCCAACTACCTAGTGATGACTAAATGTTATTTACGTGCCTATGAGTTTTAGAAAACGAAAAGTTAGAAACCCTACTTTATTTTTGTAGTCATTAGTTTTGATAGAACTTGAACTTGATACCTAAAAACTTTAAGTTAGTCACTATCTATAGGTTTTTTTTATAAAAAAAAATATTTTTAACCTTTTGCAGATCAGACTTAGAAACCCATCAATTCCAGCTGACATTATTCGGACCTCACATCAGCGCACGCGCTCGCTACCGCTCTTCTGGAGTGCTTCTGCTGGTCAGAGCTTCAGGCGGTGGCGACTACTGGGGCGAATACGGTAGGAAACAGAAATCACTGAAACTGGTGATTCACACTGATGGTGGTAAAAAAATATTGAAAAAGTCCATGATAAGTATGTACTGTAACTACTACACGTGTCTTACCTATAGATGTCTATAGTAAGGGCATGCTGATGAGCGGTATACCTACAGCAACAAATACCACATAATATATCTACATAGACATAGCAAGGTCTTTCTGTATCATGTTTTTTCGAGAGGGACAATTTTTTTGCGTCACATGTAGAATGAAAAATCGTGGAAAGCCGACCCCACCTTTAGAATAATAAATGCTTAGACGAGAGATAAATCTTATTCATAAATAAGTAGACCTTTAAAAGTACGCAAAACTTATTCGAATGCCCTAACCGTGAACTAATCGCAAAAGTTAATTTATTCTCAACTTTACCTTCATGCGTGTACAGGATTTTCTTGACCTGGTTACCTAGATGAATATAAGCTAACCCAGTTAATCCATTATTTCCATTTAGGTACAAGGAGGACAAAAAACAGAAACTTTATAAAGCGAAAATATTTACTTTTGTTGCAATTTTTGTAAGAGCGCGTTGATGTCTTTTGTATGGAGAAAGTGAACTTAGTAATTATATCTTACTCTTTTTGAACGGCGGCGTACAAGGAACAGAATTTACTGACAGTCACATACATATCACATATATATATATATATATATATATGTAGTTACATATCTAATTTAGTAAATAAGAACGCGTAGTATAAATTGCTGATATTTGTTAGATTAAAAAACATGCTTTTGATAATATCAACAGCAAAAATCACGTTGTTTCAGACGGTGTCAAGGCGAAAGTTTACTTTAGAGGCGCCCCCTATGAGCGCGATGGCAAGACATACCTGAAGCTGCAGCAGCTGAAACTTGACTTCTCTGTAAAGGACATCCAGATGGGGGTTAATAACCTACAAAACAGCAACGCGGTGCTAGGTGAGTCATCAAAGTTATCAGCATTAGTAGCTATCGCTCTTCGTGAAAGAATTGGACACGGGAAGATTACCACCGTGTTTATTTCTGCCGTAAACCAGTGATGCTCAAATTGCTGTGATCTGGCTTGAAGGTTATGGCAGCCAATACAATTACAAACAGATACTCCGAAGAAGAAGACAAGACATCAGAAGAGTGTTCGACGCAGTGCACGTTCTCATGCAGTGGACGTGCTCTAATAGGATGTGCATTACTTACCTACTATAGGTTTAAAGGCCAAGGTAACCGCTTAACATAAAGTGGGCCATCTTTTTATCAGTGATTCTCTTGGAAAATCTTTTTACATTTTTTTAAAAAGCAATTATAGGTAGGAATATTGTAGGGCCAGGCAGGATAAGACTTAGGATGTCCAATTTGGTTCTTATTGCCCATTTCCGTGATATATTATACCAATGTGTTCTTTATTTGTATTTATTCAGAGGCGGCACTGAACCTATTCATCAACACCAACGCTCAAGAACTCCTCAAAGAGATGAAGCCCGACCTGAAGAACGATCTGGCGGAGAAAATGTCACGTTTCTTGGAACACATCCTCGACCACGTTCCTTATGACGACTGGATTGTTGACTAGGATGACCACAATTTAATGTATAACTTCACTGCACTGTACCCATAGATCAACTAAACGAGGAATTCAACCACTCAAGCATACACAGAGAGGGTGCGTTGGTCGGGTGTATATTTAAGAACGCTTTCTTTTATGATGGCCTTGCAAATAAAAGTTTGATCCTTAGTAAGTTATATGTGATGAAAAAATATTCAATAAATAGGTATTATCATTAGGTATAATGGAGAAAAAAAAAATTGTAACAATTTTTGTATGGGTTTCATCCGACCCGCACCCGACCCACGCACGCATTCTTTCTGTTGCTGTTCATATTAGTTTCCGACGATGACAGCACACGACCTGCGTGTGACCCGCAACTCTTGAATGTTTTGAACTTTATGCGTAAAAAGCGCTTTGTGAATCGTTTTGACGTCTTCTCTCTTTTTCGTTGCTCCATTTGTTGGTATGATAGCTAGGTAGCTCGTATGGGTTAATGGCCAATTCTGGTGACGGAGTTTTTAGGCCGCCTTAGGGCCTCCACGACTGATTGCAAATACATAAATAATAGCGACATAAAAGCAATGAGTACTTTGCAGTGAGATATTTTTGTAAACGTCCATATTTTTTCTATAAACCTATAAACGAACTTCATTTTGATCTTGATAAAATTACATAAGTAAGTATCTTTTTAATGTTTTTAATAAGTATGTAGCGCAAAGTGAACATAAAAAACCAGTGATATAACTCAATAAGGAGCAAATTATAAATAAGTATATGAATTTCTGTCTGCACACGAACTTCAAAAGTTTCATTTTTCCTCAAATAAGATGTATCAGTTTATCAAAATTACTTATAAGGCTTACATACCTATCTGTAACTAAATTAATAATTTAAACATTGTAATTTATTGTAATTTCTATAAAATAGACTAAGGTAATTATATACGAGTAGATTGAAGTAATTATTAGATAGTGACTAGGTTTCTAACTTTTAATTATGTTTATAATTATAAGAGATACATGTGAAATTAGAATAAAGAACCAATACAAGTCAATCTTTCCTTTTATTTTTAGAATTAGGTTTATATGTTTTCTATTCTCTTCTATCTTTATATTTTTTTACCTAAAATTAAAAATTCCTTATTTGGTTACCATTATCTTACCTAAAATAATATTTCCCTATAGGTATGTACATAGGTATAATTTTTTCTCTAGGTAGTCTATTTTATCAAAAATCCTACTTGATATATACAGTACACACAGTATCTACTTATCTATGAGGAAGAGGTATCCGCTTAATATCAGGTGGGCTTGTTTCATAACTTTGCCACATAAAAGAGGCCATCATCATAAAAATATTGCACATCACTCATCCTCACAAGGAAACAATTGCATAAGCTCTTTTATATGGACTCGTATGTCTTGTATTTACATAACAATATAATACAGCAATGGTGTATCTACTATGGTAGGTAATAGTTCCCGGCAACTTTCGAGAAGGCGCAAGGCATAAATTGAGGGCATCTTTCACCACTACAATCTGGTATAAGGTATAACTCGGTTAAACAAACGTGAGTTTGACCACCTTCTCAAACTCTTCAGGCCAGCTACATTACTCGGTTGTCCTCAACATAAACAGGTAGGTAAGTTATTTAGAGCAGGCATCATTTGGATGATTGACCGCTATTTACTTAGTTACATTCACAACCGCGCTTTCGGTCTATTTAGCAGGGACTGCCAAACTACCTTAGTGGTCTAAAAAATGCCAAGATTTAGATATTTCACAAATGGTACTAAAAATCTTAGAAAAATCTCGAAATAAATATTTGTATCGCCGATTCATTACGAAAGGTCATCATCATTCACACATAATCTGTTGCAAAAGTAACCTCTGATATTGAGCTAGTCCTCAGCTGAGAATTCTTCATCAAATGACAACATTGGGGTGTCGCAACCAGCATACCACGGTTTGTGGGGGCCTGCACTTTCGCGGACCTTGCCAGACTGCGCTTGACCATATTCCAAAACAGAGCGCTTGGAGTAACAACCTCCTTTCTGAATTTCAATCAAGAAAGAAAACTACATACTTGCTCGAGATTTTGTTCATTTAGAAAAATCAAAATCACTGGCTGGAAATTTTATTCTGATTCCAAATACCTACAAAGGATTTCTAATTTTTTTTTTTAAAGTTGCAAGGATTTATCAAAATGAGATCGGTTATTAGTGTAGTGGTGCTGTGTTTTCTGCAAAGCTCTTGGGCGCTAAACGAAGCTTCTTCAGAAATTGGTGAGTACATAATAGTATCCAGAATTTTAGTAGAGCAATTGCCGCTATGTATGGAGGCAAAAAAAATTAGGTATCTACTTGAACGTAACACACGTAGGTAGGTATAACTAACTATTTCACTCTATACGATACGATAGGTAAGCCCGAGTCCATAGCATTTTATTTCGTTCATTTTCAAAATCGCGACTGTCAAGCGTATCTTAATATCCTCTTGATTTCCTCATTTATTTCGAAAGCATACCTATATACTATAGTTTCACATTGCAATGCTATTAGAGCAGGTAGGAAGGAAGGAGTACCTCGGACTTCGAGCCATCACAATGTCTAACACACGAATGACTTTTATAAAATTACTCTTCCATAAAGTTATGGAACGATCTCGTATGGTACGATGCTTGGATAAATGTTTCGCAAGGTGAATGTTTTGAAATCATAATTTTCCATCTGTTGTCAACATTTCAATTCCATCAAGGCAAACCACCATGGTTTTCGTTTATGAAATATACTGTAGGTGATACTTCGACGATGTTTGAAAACATTATTGTTGTACTGACGAACTTGAATGAGATGACTTCTATGAGATCCGAGATTTCAAGGAATGACCGTAGGATGTAATTAAAACATCCTTAACCCACGGAATGACTTGTAACAGCATTTACTACCTTTATTTGTGGCAACCTTAGCACAAATACCTACAGTTACCTAGGTACCTAACCTACTTTACACAGCTTTACAAAGTGTGGTAATTGAGGTACCCACCTAACCTACCTAAGCAATCATCACATGAAAGGTGCTACTCACCCAAGCATATAATAATAGTAGATAAGTAGTATTACCTATAGCTACTTACCCAAGTAACAAATTATGGCGTAAATTTTCAAGGTTGGAACTCAATGTAAGTTTGAGATTGGCCGGAACACATACAGCGAATTTTACGGCCATTGTGGTTGACGTTTATTTAGTTAGTATTAGTTTCAGGCAAAAGTGGCTAAATGTAAAAATATAGGGTCAATTAAAATATAGCACATACGAGACCCAACGGACAAAATATCTGGTGCAAAGCGTCAGAGGCTTACTTTCAAATCTGCTCTTGTTATCAAGTTACATAAGAATGACCCGAAAAATTGCAGTCAGTATGTTAATAATAAGTGTTTTAAAATTTTAAGTGATCTTACTGCATCATAATCTTTAAGTTGTATAAGAGTAGCATGTTTTTTCCTACTTTTAGGATAGCTGGCGTATACTGTACTAGCCGTCGCCCGCGGCGTTGCTCGCGTTCTAGACCCTTTAGAGTACGACTTTTCAAAATTCCTTTCTTAGTGCACCTCTACACTATAATATAAGGATACTACCCTCTAAATTTCATACCTCTAGGACTTATGGTTTAGGCTGTGTGTTGATTCTCTGTCAGCTTCAAAAGAGTTTTATATATATTGATGATGATGATGATAGGTGTTTAAATTTGTCTAAAATCTTAATCCAATACATAGGTAAAAAAGTATTAATTTCTATTTCAGAAAGAATATTTTCGGCTTGCGATAAAACTTCGTCAGAATTCGATGGATGTATGAAGCGAGCCCTCAATAAACTACGGCCATTTTTCAAAGCAGGCGAGTTATTCCTATTGATAATGTATTTCAACACTTTTCAATACATACAAATGACAACGTCCTTACATGATTTTTTTCATAGGAATCCCTGAACTGGGCGTGGCACCTTTCGACCCCCATTTCGCGAAAGAGGTGAAGCAGATTCGAGCAATAGCTGGACTGGGTTACACACTCACTTTGACTGATGTCTACGAGAGGGGATGGATAACTTCCACTGTCACAAAATACAAGTATGTTTGCCTTCAGTATATCTCACTTCCATCGTAGCAGTGTCGTAGCATCATTGTAGTCTGTGAAATTGATTTCAGACGAATTCAGGATCTGATGGATGTGTTGTAAATCAAAATAAGTATTTAGCGAAGTACCTACATAGTAAGTCTTCTGCATTTTGGCAAGACAATGAATGTAACCTAATTTAGATGGTGCTACGGAAATCTATTATATAATATCGCTACAAGGATAGTGCTACGATGTGCCTACGGGCGTAGCGCTACGGCTACGAAAGTACCAAAATCCAGTTAAAATGTATGTATCATAATTGTATTTTTACAGAACTGACTGGGATAACCAGCGTATTGTCTACTCCCAGTACTTCCCTGAAAAGTGGTTGGAGGGGAACTACGAATTCAAGGTAATTTGAATCACCCGTTTTATTTTCCGATGAACTCTACTAAATCTAGTGGGAGAGTACATCAAAATATTTTAATTATTCTGTGTGTAGTTGTTTGAATATTTGGTTTTCGCAGGGCGATGCTTTCGGGCTCGGAGTACTTCGCTCCGGCCGTTGGAACATGACTCTCCGTGACTACTCGCAAACTACCCGCATCAAGCGCAACGGAGAAGCATTGGACGTACACGTGGAAGTAGACCATATTGGAGACATGGAGATACATGTGGGGAATCTGCTGAGAGGCAGCGGCATCTTGGGCAAGTTTTTGAGATCATCTTTACGTTCAGTGTGTCAGTCTTTTTGTTGGTTCGCGACAAACATTAGTTTAGTGACGTAATCTGCTAAATTGTATGTTTATAACCGACAGAGCGTATGCTGGACCGCATAATCAACGCGACGTGGAAGCCGGGCTTCGCAGTGATCCGGCCGCTCATCAACGACCTCGTCAGCACCGCCTTCACTGACATCTGGAGCAAATCCTTCAAGAACTTTCCACTTGATAACTTTATCAAGGGCTAGTCTTGAATATTTCAGTAGTATCAATACGCGTTATTGCAACATGCATTGACGCCTAAGCTTTAACATTGTGATTTATTTTAGATAAGTTTTCGATGGCCAATAGAATATGTGGTAAACTAGTCAATACTAACATTAGCGTGTAAAATATTATAAGTTGTGATAAGATCATTGTTGTTTGTTGTAAATGGATAAATGAAATACATAAATATATGACATATCTCAATATTATATTTATTAAAAAATATAACCTAACTATATATATATGACTTTATAATCATTAACAAATAACTCGCTCGTTCGTCGAAACTGGAATAATCGACCTCAGTCTTCCAACACAAAAGAATACAAATCAAACATTCACCGCAGACATCAGACGCAACAAGCGTACCGCGCACGCCTCGGCCGGAGCCGGCGCACGCGCATGCGCCTCCACAATATAAATACTACACAATAACATTGCACCTTCAATTTTTTCTACACTATAATCCAGCTACAGTTTACACAAAAACATACCATCAAAAAGTCCCGGTTCCGCACTACTCTAGTGCCTACGGTCATAAACTTAAAACGTAATAGATACAACCCGTTATTGACGATGTTTGATTTACTCATAATGTGTCAGTGGTATTAAACTACAACAAAACTAAGTACATTTTCACAGACGAATAGTGATTTTGACGAATTCGATACATTCGTAGTGAGATACTTCGCGTCAGACAACAGAAGCTATATAATACTGACCACCCTTGCAATTGAAAATCAAATGAACAATAAAATATTGTCAGTGTAGTTTCTACAATAGGACCCTGTGGACCGTCGCAACACGCAACATTATGTACGTACGGACTAAAATCGTTGTAACAATTGCAGTATCTTCGTGTCGATAAATTAGATATATCTCCACTTTAGTGGAAACAACGTTATCTAAGTTATCGGACACGAGAATCAGTTTGGTGCTCAATTTACAGTATTATCTACAATAAAAATAATGAAATTTACAGCTATTTTAAGCGTCATATCAGGTAAAATTAGTATAATGGACAAGTTCAATTCGTACGAGTATTCAAGTTAAGAATTAACAAGTTTTCAACAAGATGGTCATGAACTTGTACTTAATAATTTAGATACAAACAAAATAATAAAATGTTGTACTATAACAGTGCCATTGGTAAATACAGATGAAAGCTCAAGACTTGTTTTATTACAAGGAATGACGGATCGTGACTGCAGAGCGAGCATTATATTAAAATGTTACACCATTTTCTTTACTTTATTTCACCTCCAAGCAACACCACGATATACTTTACTGAACCGAGTAAACTACACTGCACATTAGTCTCTTGCTCCTAGCAGCAGTCACTCTACAGTCAAAAACCATCATTGAGCTTCCTCACAAACAATCCATTATAAACAAGTCCTACAGAAAATTCTATTATAAAGTCATTGTAAGTATTATTACAATTAACTATCAGTTCAAACATAATATAAGTAAGGCAAAAAGTTTCAGATATCAAAAATGTAACTCAAAACAAACATAACGTCAAATACTGGAAGTTGAAATATAAAACCTAAGCTAATTTACGAGCGGAATAATTCAATTTTGTACATACTACTTTAATTTTCGTACGTTTGGCCCCAGATTATGTCAGTTTTTATTCGTAAAGCAAACATAGATTACGAATGCCTAATTCAAGTGAATAGTAGTCACCACCTAAGACGGAAGTCATCAAAATATAACCTGTAAAATTTAAACAATTTAATTTTCACCCAAAAATCGCAATTGACCATTTTATTTTTGTATGTATCAAAAACAGTATTGACCTCGTACGGAGTAAAATTAACAAAAAATTATAAACATTTTATCAAACCAATAAATAACGTAATCAATAACGATCCTGATATGAAAATAAGTGTGGTCAAAAACTAAATTGAATTCGGGTAATTTAACTCGCCGCAGAAAAGGGCAACTATCGCAAATATTTAAGAAAAAACTAAGGCTAATGATGATCTCACGAGAAGTAAATCTTAACGATATCGTAACTTTAATAAATTAATATATTGTAATACTACAAGCGGCAGTATGTCTGGCGGGACGCCCTCGTAAATATTGTTGGAAGATACATGGAGCAAAATATTTCAACTTCTAAGGTTCCACCATGCACCCATCCCATTTGCATCTCTGCAACCACCGACATAAAGAGATGAATATATCGAGGAACACCACAAACGAATGTCGACTCGAAGATTCTCAAAAATAATGCAGCTCAAGCTATTTTATTTACAAATATTAATTGTAACCAGATTCCGTACGCAACCTACGCGTCGCGTCTTCCCTTTCCATACAAACCACTCTCACAAGTCTCCAAATTAGTTCTAACATTAAAATTATTCTGATATGCACTTATTAATAGGTTTTTTTACAATGAAATTTTGTGCTGTACACTATTCAAAAACGACAGGACGTAGACGCGCGAACGTTTCGAGGTAATACACTCACGCTACGGATGAGACGGCTGTGTTATAGCACTTTGTACTTATGTATTTAAAAATCGTTACAGAACTATAAATGTATACGTTCGCGGCGCTACCATCCCATCAGTTGCTATTTACAATGACAACTAAACCAAACAATAATGGAACTTAACGACAATCAGATATTCAACTTAATATTTGGCAAACAACGGAACTATGTGCAATGCAAACTAGTCATACAAGGCAGATGCATGACAAATGGAACTAGAGCTAGCTTTACAAGTAAAATCGAAGGCCGCTAAGATATCACCGTTCATTACATCGTAATATGTAGAGGCGCTAGGCACAAGGCCGGCCGTGCCGCCGTTGATTTGAGCGACGTATGTACACGAGAGCGGCGAGCGGCAAGGCCGGCACCGTGCTACTGCCTACCATCTCACTTACAGCCACTAGCTAAAACCACAATACAAAATATGAGCATTATAAAATTTTATCAACGAGCCGATTTTTTTGTTCTCCCTTATGAGAAGTTTAATTTGATACTTGCTGTATTTGAGCTGGTAGGCAGCATGCGCTCGGCTTCCAGAGGCGCCAATACATCATCAGTTTCAATCGAGGAACATTTCTATCGACACTGTTAAGCGTCTCGACCGACGACCGAATGATGAAGCTCACAACTACGATCATAAAAAATTTAGCACCAAAATGATCAGAAACTCAACCTCGTCAGATGATTCTTGTTCCGGATCAGATTCCACGTTAATCGTTACAAAATAAACGTTCGAATTATGAGACGTATCCAATTGTTTAGTTCCGAGCCCCATCATTTGTGATTCACTGACAAGTCTCCAGACGAGTCTATTAATATAAAACTAGGACGTGATCGTCAAAATCAACATAAAATATTTACCAATAGGTAACAGTTTCAGGAGTCATCAAGTATAACATTATGAATTAGAATTCATCTAGTGAAGCGGTAATATGAAGAGAAATCTAATCAGTTCTATTTTTGAGCACATCAAAGAAGCATTAGTACAACGACGTAAAAATATCTAATGTTGCATGTGAGTTTGACTTTACAATGTACTAAAATCATCGTCAACGTTCGTGCAAAACTATCCAGGTGTCCAATGTGAAGAGTTCCGAAACAAGTGTGCGTTTGCGCACTCACCACCGGTCGAACGGAACAAACACAAACACGCAATTCACTGGCACTTAGAACTCAAAGTCAAATAGTTCGGAGAGGCCCTCGTCGTGGTCCAGGCAGAAGCCGTAGTCGGAGGCCGACATCGGCGGCTCCAGCGCCAAGAACGGCTCCAACTCCAGCGGCTCTGAAACAGTTTACAAACACGCCGCTCATGCATTGTTCATTTCTTCATTGCTATTCTTTTTCCTATCGAACTTTTTATTTTTCACACTTAGCAGAATTCTTCAGGCTGATGACGAAAATTACAATTTACAGAGGCCTCTAGGCGAATTATAATGACTAATCAGCATGTCTGACCAGAGACATTTTGTTATCAGATATTTATGAATCTAAATTCCAAATAACATCAGAGATTTTACACTTTTACCAAGAAGAAATTATTATTTTGTGATGATGAATGAGATGCAATCTATTCCGAAAAAAACCTTATTGAAATAATGAGAAATATAAGAGTAATAAATATTAGTACAATAATACCGGACTCGGATCTTAAACGAACGTTCACATTTCACTTTTTATTTTATATTATAAGTAATACAAAAGATTACAACCGTATAAAAAATATCATAAAAATAAATTGAAGACGTACAAACAAAACATTCTTTCACCTTCGACCACAACTGCAAAATTTATACAAAAATAAAACCTATTCCACAAGAAAAGCCGATATGCAGATGAAAGGTGCCTTTATGCAACAATTTTATATGAATTTATTTACTCGATATAATTACGCAGACTTGCACAATATGAGTCAAGGTGCGACCACGTCGATAAACATGTTTGTGTACGAGTTGCAACTATGTCACAGAAACTGAAGTATACCAATGCAGGCACACCTTATGAGGCCAGCTACACAGTTAATGACATCACAAGTACACAGAGGTAGCATATGCAGTACTGACAGTATTATACAATTCAGGATTAATAAGCACATTAACGTATTCGAGGATCCAGGAAAGTTCGAATTTTGAGAAACTGATGAGTCGAATCGAAATGTATCTAAAAATCATTCTTTGTAACTAAGAGGAAATAAAAATATACAAGATGGAGATTTTCTTTCCTAGATCCTTCGCTACCACTGTTCAAAACACACACTTCTCACGCACATGACAAGCGGACCGGTACAACTCATGTTTCTTACTTAAAAATGTTTCGTCAGCTCAAAATCTATGAAAAAAGCAATGCGCGTTCCGTTGTAATGTTCGTGAGATATAAATTACAAGTGCAAACAGATAGTCTTGCCGATGTAACCAATCCGAAAAGTGAGCCGTATTATGAAGAAACCAATCGAGCCGGCCGCAGATATCAGAATAACTCATCCAACAAACAGGACCACAAAAGCATGTGGAAGGAGTTTGCAAGGACAAAGCATTTGTGAAGGTACACTACGCGACAGTTTACGATTGTCAAAAGATGTGCCAGCCCCCTGACACATTTTTAAACTGTGCTCATGGTCGGAATTTGTCCGGATCGATTGTGCGCCCATTGAAATTTACGTTGATCGGCCCGGTGTATTTCGGACGTATAATACACGAAAAACAAGATGTCTATGAACCTAGTCACAGTAGTCACGCAGTACGCAACGCAACTCAACGTAGGAATTGCATTGTGCACCCTCGCAATACGGTCCACAGACGTCAACTTGTTTGTCGCTTAGTATAACGTGAGGTGTTTTTCTTATATGTGCGACCGGCATTGGTTCAGAATAGCTTTATCAGCGTAAAAGTTAGAGATGAGCGTTGTTACTGCGATGTGGTGGTTAGTAGATGAGTTGTTAGTGGGAGCCGCCGTGAGCTGAATCCCATGGTGCTACAGATGCAATGCAGCCCCACGGAAGCCAGCCCGAGGCGGTGCCCGTCCGTTGCGCCACGCCACCTTCGTCTCACGCTTACGCTTTGTACGTGAAACGTAATGTACACCAACAACCAGGAAATGAACACAATTGTGATGATTCGTATTGGAAAATGTGGTTTATTAGATTTATTAGATCTGTTCGAGCATTTCGCAATGACCTATTCATTTGTTATTTTAATGTCATGTTATATCCCTTGATAAAGATTCAAGGGCTCATTATCAAGAGTTGTCGAGGTTGGTTATATTTGAGAGTTATACCATTTTTAAATTAAAAAACTCCTGTGACAAAGTCCAGTACGTTAGCTAGTATTAAATCGTTTGCTATTATTTAACTGAATTTCCTAGTTTTTTACTATGTCACAAAAGTGGACTATAAATAAAGTTGAGAGCCCGCAATCAAATTGAAATGGGGAATATGGAGATAAAGAATACTTAAATTGATTCAAATGATTCACGACAAAATATTGCACGTTTCCACAAATAAACCCAAAGAGTCACATTTATCCATTTCCTTCAACATTAAGAAAAATAAGAAAAGCTGTTTATTTACACACATTTAAAAGTTAGGCCGAATATCGGCAAGTTATTTACAAACTGAGCAGTATTAGAGCACGTTATTTACAAAACATTCACAATTTACAATTTTAGTAGGTAAATTGCATTATTTTACAAGACCCTCAGATGTACAAATAAGTCCATCGCATAGTTCTTACTAAAAACGGAACATTTCCACGATTGTTGATATTGTTTCTTGATGTTTCGTCCCAAATGCGTACGTCACGATTAATAACATAGTAAATATCCCGTTTTTAGTAAAAATTACGTCCATAATAAAATTATTTTGAAAAGCCATCCTTTTCGTCAAATCCTTTTTAGTTTCGATAATCGTATGTAATGTACAGCTTATTTTACACTATTTTGATTTATAAACATACCTACTCTGTCCGTTTTGAAATAGTTTTAGTCAAAGTTAGTAAAGCTTCAATGATAGTGATAATGACGTTACATGAACGCTGTGACAGAATAAGCATGCGCGTGATTGCACTTCCCAGGACCAACATATAGATTAGAGTATGAGACATTAGGTGTAGTTAGAATTTGGGTCAAACCAAATACACAATTCCTAAATGTGAGTGAGTGAGTGAGTGTGTGTTTTATATGGATTATCATCATAACCGCCCTTGCAATCGCACTCGAAACTAATCTTTCGGAAGCGCTGAAGCACGTTTAGGATGAGTATTTAGCTTGACCCGAAACAGTTTATCGTAAAGTATCGTCAAAAATATCGTTTTATTCTTACAATAAATTGTATTTTCTGTTATGCATTTTTCATTACTGCTATCATCAAGTTTGATAATTTATGACGATACGTATAAAACAAAAATAAACTTACCGTGCCCCAACCTCAACAAATATTTACAAAGCCCTGGAATGTGCTTGAATAATGATATCCCTTAACAATTAACCATTAGGACATGTTTTATCACAACTTAGAATAGTTAGCGATTATGTAATTACAAAAATTAAAGACAATGGTAGTGGAGAGAAATTAGAAAAATCGTTGACCAGTGAGTGGAACGACAAGAAAACGCGTCAAATAAAAAACCTGCATTTTTAGCCGACTACGGCGAAGCAAGAATGACGCAATTTAGTTGCTAAAATTGTGATAAGACATATCCGATAACACCATAATGATATGCCGTGTCTTCTCCCCGCCGCGCCGCTTTTCACACCGCACAGCTAGAACTCAGACTGTGATGTGATTGACACACAAATCACAGCCGGAGTACTAGATGCGAAGCGCGATTGCCTTCTTCTAGTCGTGTACCTGTCTACGTGCTAGTGGCCTTACGCTCTTAAATGATTTAGTAAGACGTGGATGCAATGAATTAAATTAAACTCCAACGTGGTGAAATCACAGTCGGGAGTACTATATGCGAAGCGCGATTACCCTCTTATAGCCGTGTACCTGTCCTACGTGGCAATGTTTTATAGATACTGCTCGCAATATGTTTCAGTAAGACACGGGAATGAGCTAAGCTACATTGAACTGTTACGAGATTGGCAAATAAATCACACTCGGAGAACTAGGTGCGAGGAGCGATTGATCACTTCCAAATGACTTTAAGATGTTGATGCACTGAGCTTCATTAAACTGTGACGTGATTGTAACACAGATCACAGCCAGAGTACTAGATGCAAAAATATATAGTTTTTTTGAATCAAAAACACTACGCGACTGGAAGTTAATGTTTTCAGCGAATTCTTAACTGAAGTTTAGATTCAATTAGCGAATGTTTGACTAGTGCATCAACGAATCAGGTTGATTCCACATAGGTTCGAAGTGCTACCGAAAAACTAAACTAAAAGAGTTTCTAGATAATTTTGTGTAAAATTACGTCTAAATTTGGACCTGTGTGTGCTTTCCATCCTTTACCCTGGTAAAGGAGTGCGAATTTAAATGCATATTTTACTAGTGACAAACCATTCCTAAATTGCGACAATTATGATGAATTTGCATGAATGACGGTGTAGAAAGACATGAAAGATCCTTGAATTTGCAACAATATTGCTAGTGTCATGTCTACGTTTTAGAAAATATAAAAAAACTTTACGACTAGGATTTGCAGAATAGTCTTTTTACCGAAACGTGGTCTGGGTTTCCGCGAACAATTTATGTAAAAAGCTTGCGTTCAATCTCCTGAACGTAAAGAATATATCTGTACAAATGTAATTGAGATCGATAAACATTTTCGTAATGAATAGTAGGTACCTGACTCCTGATCTTCGGTTTGCAGTTGAAAGCGGCCTCCGCCCATGATCGGTGCGAAGTCATCGCTGTCTGCAATAAGTGCGTTCCGTAACCTGCCTCTCGCGCCGTCTGGAAACACAAGTAACATCTTGTAACTATGCCAGTTTCAAGTTAACAAACTTGCTTGCTAGTTGCGTCTCTTCTTTGTTTTTAATGGAATAGAGAACAAAATTAAATGTATGCTGGGTCCAAACGTTTCAAACCTAGCTTGATGAGTAAAATTAATTGTTGCTCAATAAAGTTATCTTTTATTTTCAGTGGAAAAGAGCAGAGAACTGTTCTCTTCAGCTGGCTCTGAATAAGCAATTCCTATGTTCCAACTCGCCGTCCATTCTTGACGTCATGCTAATGTGCACTTACTGTCGGGCGTGGATAGAGGTGTGTGTGGCGTGACAGGCGTGTCGCCGAGAGGCAGCGTCGGGTCGGTGACGCAAGGCCGGCTCACCACCAGCCCCGGAACACTGTGCTCCATTTCGCTTTTCACGGGACATTCCTCAGGCTCTCGCTTTATTGGAGTTCTGCAATAGATAACATTGCAGTCACACACAACGATTCTTTATGGCTCTAAAGTTACCTGTTGCAGGAATATCCCTCTCTGGTTCAATTAATATCGCTCTAAGTTTAGCTTAAGCGCTCATATATGATACCATTCGTCGATCAATCGATCGAAAATTGTGATAACCGATCGATTTTAGAGTCTTCGATTTGACATTTTTACATTATGTATGTAATACTCACGTGAAGTCAGCGACGATGGTGCTGGAAGGTACGGCTTGTAACTGGGCGATGAGCGGCGCGAGTAACGCCTTGTTGTCATCCAACAGCGGGTCCAGTGGAAGGGAACCCGTCACTGAAGCAATCACCATCAACTTATTATATCTAACCAGACAACCGTAATGTGAAGGCAGATATATCGTATCTGAGTCACACTGTTCGACTGCAAACCGTGTAATCCGCGCAGTGTAATTCAAATCAAACATTAATGTTACCATCCGCTACATTACAAAATCCCGCTAACTCCTTGATGTAGTATTAAATCCAGTTGACTACCAGTGCTCCCCTATCAATCCACCAGAAACCTACTGCGATGCGTAGCAAGTTTATCAACGGATGTATGCACATCCGTAAAACAGTTTTATAGCTTAGCTCATTGTTTTGCTAAGCTTTTCCACATAGATTTAGCTTCGTCAAAACTTTGGAACTTTGCTTGGACTCTTTGCTCCTCTAGTAAGTTATCTGTGCAGTGTACAGAAAAGTATGAGCCAGTGGCACCAGGCACTGTTTGTAAACTTACATGGCGATGGTGAAGGTGGTCGCTCTTTTGGACAAAGGTAGACTTCTATTTCCCCAGACTGTGACTTCAGATGTATCGTGTAGCCTTTTTCGTCTGGTGTGGGAACCTGAAAAAGGTCATTTTCGTTGAGTTTTTCACAACATTAAAGAATAACGTGGCTTAGAAATAGCTTGGTTGTACATTTACAATCTTCAGCATCAGTGGCAGCTTTTACTAATACTAAATACAAGATATTCACATGTAGTTTAAAGCCGAGAGGCTACTGAGTTCCGACTTCTGTACTTCCTACCTGGCAAGAATACCTTAGGTATATAAACTTACGCTGAGCCTTGTATCGGGCGGCGCCTTGATAGGTATGACCGTTTGATTCCGGAACTCCCGGATGGATCTGAGATCCGCGTAGGTGATGTAAGCGCTGGCTCCGTGGTCAGCTGAGAGACGACTGAGTGCGCTCTCTGCTAACTGTACGGCTTGGGCCACTTGTTCTTCTCTCGCAGCCAACGATCGCACGTCGCGCCGAAGCCGCCGCGCTCGGCCTTCGTCGGCCTCCACGCCTCGCAGGCCGCCTTCTGAACCCACGCCTATAATGCGACAATCATCATCACCAATATCATTTTATCAGTTCCTTGTTGGACGTAGGTCTGTCCCAAGACGCGCCATTGAGCTCGATCGACTGCTATCAACCTTCCCTTAACTTAACTTGGAGGTTCCTAGCATTACTATGACAGCCGCCTCGTAGTCATGAGGCTGACATCGAAACCGTCTAAATATGAGAAAAATCTAAAATGCACTCGTTTGAGTAAAACAGTTAACTACCGACATGTCTGGAATAGCACATGCTTCTATGCTTATTCTAATTTACGTCTAAAATAGAATAATACGACATGGATCCGATAAGTGAGATTACGCGTATTATAAAAGCAATATTCTAAACGTGAATCCCATGATGATAAAAGCAATCACTGGAGTAAATCATTACCTACAATTTAACCGATGCAAAGTCATTTAAAATAGCTGCTAAATTTAATATACATATTCCAAAAGTAATTGGTTTCTCTGTCGTAAAAAGGGTGTGGCTGGACACAAAGAATGCATGTCACCCCATGCAGTGCCCGGTGTGTTTGCCCCTGCCAAAAAAGACGCGCGATTTTTCTACCATTAAAAATGCACAAACTTATTCCAAATCGTACAATTTCTGCAAGTGATCTGCATCAGATTTTACTCGATGAAACTGGCAGGTGGATAATCAATGATCAAAGTATGTTAGAGAGCTATGTTCTGCGTGCCATAGCGTGCCATTGCGTCCGTCACACTCGACACGTGGTGGTAAGTCTCAACCTGTATTCAATACGAGCTTGTATTGACATCAGTTCCCAAACCCAACCGGGAACACAGCTATGGTACGAGTTATAGAACTGTAGACTCACCATACTTCCACTGTATATTATTCTTAGATCTCTTTTCTAATATTCCTATGCCTTCTAGTACGTTTGTGATGTCGTAAATACGACGTTTTTGGACCGATAGATGTTCCGCCGCAATGTTCAAGTCGAGGACACCGTTGGGTGACGACTTCAGCAACGCGACAAACTTTTTTGTAAGTAAACCTAATGATGTGTCAAATCTGGAACAAAGAGAAACTCATCATGTCCCAGATCGGATTGTTGCTTACGTCGCGTCGTCAGTTCATTCACTCGAATCTAGATGCAGCTGATTTTTCTTTTTATAAATGACTAGCTCCACCATAGAGTGAGTTCATACAATTTATTGTTGAATTTGCCTTTAAACTCTCCTCCAAGAAGTGGAGTAAACCAGTGCAGTAACCCAAGCGCCTACATTACATGAAAAAAATATTACCTGCGTCAATGTTCAATACCTGGAACGTTCGGTGTATTTCTTCATAGAACTGGACGGTCTACTGTACGGCGTGAGTACTTTGATTCGCTTCTGCTTGGGCGTCTTGAAGTCAGCCTTCATGGGCACCACGTGACCCTGGCTGCCCGAGCTGCTCTCGCTCAGATTCAGTCTTCTTTTTACCGCCTGGAGACAAACAGAAGGATAACGTTAATGTGTAGTACCAGTAGTACCTACAGGACAAGTTGATCTTGGTGGGTTGGTTACTTTGGGACCACTACACTTACATCACAGTGCCAGACCTTCCGCTTCAAACATCAGTGCAGCATGCACGAGCATTACTTAAAAAAGTTCAAGTTGTACTTCTGATATTGATTGACTGATTGACTGATCAACCAACAGTTGGGCTGTATGCTTGTTTGCTGGCTTGGTAGTACGAGTGCAATGAAAGTTTGAGCCAATTAATGTGACGAAGTTTTTAGGCCATCCAAAGGCCTCCGCTAACGGATTTCGAGGTCGGGTAAGACGTCCGTCTAACGCATTGCGAAACCGTCTAATTCTGAACACTTTGTTTGCAAGTCAACTTTGTTAGCTAGGTGAACGTTTATGGCTGCGCATACGTAGTATAGCCCTCTTTATTCATATCCACCTGGCATTTTAGAATATTAGCGGCTTTGAAAAAATGCTCTGTCACTGTCACTTGCATGACAACGGAAAGAGATGATCATAGATTTAGCTAGCACAACCTAAGACCAATATTAATATACCCGTAATACCCATATACCTACATCACATTGTGTTATTCATCACTGAACTATAAAAGGATAAAAACAATGCAAATAAGATTTATTAACTCTACACAACTCACCGCTCCCTGTCGAAAGTGTTATGATGTCAATAGTTAAATTGATCAGAATTAGACATGCAATACCGATAATAATATCGACTATACGACTTTTTGCAATTTTGAACCAAATAGAGATCTTACCAAGTGATGACGGAAGGCATTTCAAACAACCGTTAACGTGGTTGTAAATAATGACAGTTTCTAGATTGTAATTAACATAACATAGCAACCACTTAATTATTGCACCACTGAACTTTATTAAACACACGTCTGATTAAGCACTGATATACCAGTAACGAGCTATTACCCACTCACTCTCAAGTTGCTCATAACAAAGTAAGTCATTCTTATCTCCGCTTCATATCACTTGTTGAAAAATTCGGACACAATTTTTAAGCACTTTTAAATTTCACTTCAATACTGCTAGTTGTAACAAATGTTCCAAATCCTAATCCGTACACTGACCCCATGTTTAATGAATGGGTACAATTATCTTCAAAGTATGACGTCAATAAATCACATTACAGAGACACAAACCGAATTACGACTAGAGATGGGAGCGAGAGTGAGCGGAGGATGCACGAGGCATTTTCAATAAGCTCGTGCAACAAATTCAATTTGGACGTCTAGCGAGGTGCCGAAGCCCCGAAAGGAAGTGTGGGGAGGGTACCCGGTAACAATACATGACATAAATTAGAATCAACACAAAAGCCGGCGTGCTCTCGGAAGGGACCTTAGGCGAAAGAATGGCAATTTCTTATCTCAAAATTTAGGTTATTATTAATAGTGAATTGGGGACTATTGTTAATTTGCCGAATTGTAAATCTTTGTGCGAGCGGGTACCCCCTCGCTAAGGCTAAGTAAATCAGAGCAGATGTTCTTCAGAGACGTCTAAGCAGATAAAACACCCCTTCGCTACAGCGCAAACATTTGCGCCATTAACATTTTGTGCAACCACGGTACCTCTGGCGAATAATAATAATAATGCAACCGACATCACAGAGATAATAGGTTAAAACGGCAAGCGTCTTGAATTAATTAATTTAACCGATCTCTCTGTATCCACGTCAGCAAGTTATTTCGGAATTTCAAACTATAGAAGGGTTGGGTTGAAATTTAATAGATACCTTGGGAATTTAAAGTTAGAAAGGTCTTAGAAAAAACAATGAAAGAGAAAGTTAAAAGTACATATGCTATAGATATAGAAGGAAGCTTCTACCTGGCCACGTGAGCGAGCACCCAGGGAGGTATTGTGTGAAGCCACATGGCAGAGGGGCGCGGCGGCGGCGGCGTCCGGGTGAACGGCACTCGAGACAAACTGCCAACACGTGTGGCTCCTACCGACGCACTTGTCGTTCGCTATTCTTATAACAATTATACAAAACGACAAGTTTAGGGAAATACCTCCAGCTGACTTAAAAAAATAAGGCACTTAGCCGTAAAAAAACAGCTTCTTCATAACTGTCTATTGATCCGTTACGAAGCGCTAAGCAATTGTACTACTGTACTGACTTCTTTTTAAACGCTTTCGCGCTACCCCAAACATTAGAATAGACAACAGGCTCCGGTATGTAGCGAAAGAGACGTACTCGTATCAAGGAATATTCATCGCATACCGGAAATAAACAATAACGGTCAGCCGCCATTCCTGTCACTTATTCCAGAAACTTACACCCTTGCTCCTTGCTCGAATTCCTCGGGCGAAGCCAATACCAATCGAGCGTCCCTCGCATTCGCGACCCTCCCCTAAATGGACTTTGAAGTTGTCTTGAAGAACTTTTGTAAAAAATATAAACGAATTTTATACATTTCGACTTTTTTAGTAGGGTAAAATCAACTAATAATAATAAGGTACCTATATCCTACAGTCAAATGCAGGCACGATTTTAAGGGTACTTCCCGTTTGTATCTTTAAAAGCTATCCTACGAAATACCACAAAATGAGTATTTATCTTGAACGAGAAAAATGGAAAAGAAAACAATCCTAATGCCACGTTATCAGTTTGGGATACATTAGCCGCTGTGATTTAAATAATTTAATTGGTTGGAATCTCACACATGATAATCTGAGGCTGGATTGGAATACACCAAATTTTCAAAATAATGGATTGAGCTCTGATCTAGTGTCTTCAGCGTTTGCGTTTGTGAGTACACCCTTTATTATGCACTCACGTAAAACAATCTGATGGAAGTTATCTAGGAAACAAAGGTTCAAATGCGATGCATTGAACGAGTTGGCGTGATAGAGGTAGTTTTATATAACGAAAATGTAGTGCCATTGTCAAGTCACAGATATCCTAATAATCGTACAGTGTATAAAAACATGGTTTTATTTTTGTTATAATAAACACACCCAAGTATTGAGTATACCTAATTGGCAACTGATTGCGACCATTTTGGATCGACCATTTGCATCTTAGAGTTCAACCAAATAACTATCATCCCTATGCGCTACCTTAATTATCCCTTTCTTTGTTATAAAGCTCTTCTATTTTAAAACGTAGGCAGGTAGGTTTACAGGGTTTACTCGTTATTATAGCTAGTACCTAGGTAAGTAGTGATGTAGCCCTAGACTAGAGTAAAAATTTTATAACTAAACTGTGTAAATAATAAAATCATGTAAAAAAATTATGCAATAAACCAAGTAAATAATAGCTGAAGTTTACTATTGCAATCTTCTGCACGTAGTAGGTACAAGCAATGCGGTTTTCCCATCAGAATCGAACTACACATACCTTCGATTGTCGTCTTTCTCGAGTCTGTTTTATCTACAAAACAATACGCGTGTGACACAGAAAACTACATAAGTTAGTACGAACGAACAGTACAGACAGACTAATGAAAATTCCACACTAAGCATCAGATGACGCGACAAAAATGTTGAACGTTTTCATGCGAACTAGGCCTTAATTTCTTCAACGAAAAACCACGACCTTTCCCACTGACTGAATCTATACAATCACAATAGTGTACTATCTGTGTAAAAGTGTTCTTCAATCTTATAAGCAACTTAATTTCCAGTTCATTCAGGTAAATAAATATTTATATTATGCTTTTGTTTAATTAACTAGTAATTTAAATATTAAATATTTATTACTAATCAATGTACCTACCTACTCATAGGTAACTAGATTATCTATACCTAGGGAGATATATACAAATCCTTTCGTGTCAATATCCCAACTAAGTCAATCACCGTCAGTTAGCTTAGCAGGTTACATAAAACGTGTATTTTAAAAGTGTATTCGTCATGGAAGTTGATCAATGTCCAAGGTAAAAATAAAAGTATTGGCAATCCCATTTGAAATCAACAACGAGAAAAATCCCAGCGTCCTTAACAGTAACCAAAAATTCCAATAACCCGTCAGAAGGAACTCTCTGGCTTGTGATTGGTGCATCCCTCGAAGGGTCCTAGCAAGGGCGGTTTGGTATAAGCGTCGGGACACGCACCCCTAACGGCTCACGAGTCACGGCACCAAACAACCGCCATTTTGGTTGGCTGTAATCATTTCAAATAGCATCCACAAAATTCCACTAAAATGCTCAAGGATATAGGTACCTTGCCATCTGGAGTTTGACTATCTTTCATAATAAAGATTAGATAGGTATGTATGTGTTGTTTATGTAGGATAAGAATGAAACCTCAACACAAACCAGGCTTTTTGAAACAATAATCCAAAAACTTTCAAGCATTTTTCCAAGCCAGATAATACCTAGTCATAGCATTATTTTATTTTATGTTAATGAGAAGTAGATAGGTTAGGTAGGTACATAGTTAGATGTACATAAGTAACTAGGTTATAAGTAGAAAGTCGTAGAGCATATTGATAGAGCTATATTGGGTGCTAACTTCTGGGAATAAGAACCTAGCTTGCCTAGGATAGGAGGCTCCAGTAGGTAGGTACATAAGAATATAAATAGATTGCACTGTATATAGGTATACCTTTTGTATCAATACATACCTAACCTACCTACTATCGAACGTGCGATATGAAACTATACATATATTTACTTGATGTACAAAACATCGACGTGGCATTCAAAGTCGGTAAAATAGCACCTGAATTCCTAACAAGGCCAAAACAGATAGACATCCTGATAGAACTAAGTCCAATGACCCCTTTCAGACCATTGACCCCATATTCGTGATGGACCCCTCTATTTCGGAATTCTACACTACACAGCCATACTCTAATAAAGCTAAAGAATATGCAAAACATGCAGATGGGCATAACCTCAAAGAATATGATGAAAAATATTGTTATTTCACGGGAACAAAATTCAGCAGTACCTCACTGTGAAATATTTTATTATTTTTATCCATGTAAATAAATAAATCTTTATTAAAGCATGCTAATATAGCAATCTTTTAGAAACCAAGTGCATGACACAATTTAGGCATTATAGATAATATCATGAGTTCATTTGGTACTGCGTCCCATGCCCACAATCTACCTCACCTACTCGGTAAGTACCTACCTATTATAATATAATCAAATAGATTATTCTGTTTTGTGTAGTTCCTATCCTAAAGCTGTTGCATGTAATAAGTACCCATAACATTACACACTTGTATACATAATGTAACTTTTCTTGTATGTCATCATTTGAATTCAGATGAGTTTCCCTTTACTTTGACCTTCTTGAAAAATTCGATACTCAACCTATTAACTATAGGTATAATCTCAATTAAAACTGAATATAGCTTTTGGACAGATTTACTGTCTAAGGATGTTTAAGTATGACACAAACTTTCTTTTTGTTCAGCCAACCGCAATAGTAACTTGATTAACACAAATTGTAGTACCTACACACATTCCATTGGTGTAATACCAACCTCCTTGGACTAAACTTTTGTCAATTCAGCACTGCAGAATCACACTTATAGTAACTGTAAAGTCACACTATTTGTTTTTATTGCATGGCCTTTGATGAAAAATTACTACCACTGTACCTATTCCTGCCACCAGTGATGCTTGCATTTATTCCTTCTTTTTGACATTATACAATGTTCTTAGAGTAGTCACAGTTGTTTTCGGGTTTGAAGGGCAGGTCTAGGGACAATAAGAGGCCCATGAGACTTCACAACTTTATGTTTTAGTGCTGGATGCAGTACAATGCATCACACACAAGGCAGATCCTCAGTGAGGCAATCCATCATTATAGGCAGTGGTTACCACATAAAGTCAGGGCCATCAGCTTGTTCCAACATTTAGTTGCATAATATTTTTTTTGCAAGTTTTCTAGTTTTTTTAATCTTATAAATGCAACTTCATCTGCATTCTATTCGATCCTATTGATTTTAAACCATATTTCAAGTTTCATCCATACCTATCAGACCAGTAGTTGCAGGATTGAAACACAAACATCTAAACTTTGACTTTTATAATAAATAATAGTAGGAAGGATTTTAGATGTTTTGATCTAGACTTTGCAAGTACAAAGGCTTATGATCGTCTTATTGATAGGACCAGCATTAGTTTATCCATACAATTTTGTAACTTTTTACTGAACTTTGACATTTACCTAGCTACTACTATGATGAGCAGTTGTAGGAACCAAAATATCAAGACAATTAGGTAGGTAGGAACCTACTTCTCAAAGCAAGAAAACCTTCCTGCTATTCAAATGTGGATTTGTGTTTATATCGTAACTTGCTACACTACAAAGATGTTTAAAATGAACTGAACACCTTTAGGTAACTACATAAGAGTTCACACCATGTTGTAGGTAGGTACCTATGTTGTTTCTGAATCAGAAATTTGATCAGAAAGCACAGCCAAACTTACTTCAGACGTCTTCGGCGGTGCGGTGAGCGCCTCGCGCCTGATCTGGTGCTGCGGCGTGGCGCCGTAGCCATGGTCGAGGAGGTGGTAGGTGATGGGCTGGCTGGGGCTGTCATCCAGGAGAGTGGTTGGAGAGGGAGACGCCCCGGCGCGGACCACCAGTTCGGCCTCACCCTCCGCAGGACCGCGCTTCACCCCCCTCGGCATCGCTATCAAACAACACCAAATAACATAAAACCTGCTATAATGCTCCTTTCAGATCATAGCTCTATTAGCTACTCTTGGAACTGTGATCTATACCTAATCATCACAATTTAATTAGGAAAGAGGTTAGGGGCGCCTCGCGCGCGGAAATTACTAGTGAGAAGGAAGCCTCCAAAGGGGAGTGGGTCGATAGGCAAATTAGGTGTTCCCCGAGTTTTACGGGCCACAGCGCTCCTCCAGCTGACCAGTTTTGCTTACGTCATTATAACAACGACATTTACCTCAAAATATCGACAACCTAGCGGTAATCTTGGCTCCACTTCCTAAACATAGTCTTCTGTAGAGATTCCTGCCTGAAATTCAGGTTCTGTCTAATATTTTATGTAAGTTTTTGTGATAGGTATATAGGTAGGTACTTACAAAAGGTGTAAGCGGACGATCTTCAAACTTATAACCATAAAACGACATGAATGTTATCCGACACAAACGCTACATTATCGAGTAGGTAGGTAGGTAGGTACCTACTCAAAATAAAATGTCCGCCGCTTTGTTGGTCCTGAGTGAACTCGTGGACATTGAGACGCTCGATAGTTTATGTTTTAGTACGGGACAAAAAATCGAATCACATAGTAAGCTATTCACTGCAATTTTCACTCACATAACAATTAGTAATCAAGGTCCTAGTCAACATTATACATTAATTTTATTAGATAGAAGATAGAACTGCGGAAAAGGTAATGAAACGGCGCGACGCGACTACGGCGGCGGCGACGGCGGGCGGGCGGCGGCGCGGCGACGGGAAGCTTTTTTTTTGAACATCTGGCTGGCTGACTTGACTGATTGGCTGGTTTGCTTTGCTTGCTAGCTTGCTACAGGGTCGCTACTCGCGCGTCATCGTCACGTCACGTCGTCGTCGTCGCATCGAATGGACGACCACCCAACCAAGTAAAGTAACCCAACCGACCGACCGACGCGACGCGACGACCGACGACGAGACGAACGAGGCGACGCGTTTATTGTGTGATGTGAAGCGCGAAAAGCGAACTCAATTTTCGAACCCCTCAGCGATTGTCTCTAATGGCCTGGCCCCATACCATACTTTAAACAGCTGCGTAATCATGGCCCATCCATGGTAATAACGCTAGGACAAAAATGTTCTGTGAGCAAGCAACATACAAAATTCGTTCGGAAATGTAAAGGAATAGTATAGTGGGAGAAACATAATTATTGATCGCGTAATATGATGTAGCTACACGTGACGTGGTAGATCCGATCGTACTGTTTATCAATAGGTAGATAAGGTACCTACCTACTTACTACAGAGCAAACAAAGTTTGGTAAAAAAACAGCCCAAATTGGGCTAAGTAAAAAAAAAAGGGAGGAAGGAAAGGAAGTTACTTAGTTGCATAATAATAAAATTTATGATAAGCCAATCAATGTAATAAAGTAGGTAAAAAAGCTAAGAAATATATTAATTTATTCATATATCAATAATAACAAATACTTCAAACTTATTATCTTTTGGTTCATCAATGACTTGCATAGCTGAATAAGTGATAGCTTTCACTTCAGTCCCCTGAGGATGCCTCCCGATTTGAAACTCCTCACCGAAACACTTACAAACTATCCTAAACTCTTCTGTATTAAATTCTGTGATTTCCAGTTTTTTGCATATCAAAAATGGTTCTACAGAGAACAAAAATAATAATTCATCAAGAAAATGGTATAGGAGTCCTATCATGTCATCAGCAGTAGCTTCAATTGTGTGAACTTCTTTGATCTGCACATAGTTCATTTCTGTCATGTATGCAAACATTGCCATTCCACATTGCTCAAACGCCTCCTTGAGGCTGTCTCCCCATGCATGTAACCTGAAATGAAAACAAGTAGACAATTGGGACTAGGTATGTGGCACAAGGAATTACTGGACCGAACATTCCAGATACTATGTAGTCAGAGTCAGAACAAATAAAGGCCGCATTGATTTCGATTTCTAAACTGTTGATATTTTCCAAGTGCATAATAGGCAAGCAGCGTGTAGATAGGTTATAAAGGTCATTCATTGATTAGTAAACTTTGCTAATGTATTATAGGTAGGTACTCACTGCACATCAGCTGTATGATCCAAATCTGAAACAGACAATCGATAAGAGAATAGTGGCACGGTCTCAAACAATTGTTTGTACAAACGACTGATTGAACTAACATTCATATTTTATAGGAGGTATCTGAAAGTCATCCTCAGTGAGTCCTCCCATTTCTTCATCCATTGCACTTATTAGGTACCTATTTATATTTATTTATTTATTTATTTAATACTTTATTGCACAAAATTAAAAATTTGTTACAAAGGGTGGACTTAATGCTGAAAGCATTGTCTGCCAGCCAACCCAAACGTGGTGGTGTAATGAGGAGGTTATACCACCAAATTAATAAATTTAGCTGATTTAGCTGAGGACTACGGGAGGATATAGAAATATAGGAACCGAACCAATATCTACGATTCTGTCTGACTATTTCTGACTTTTTTTTTATTGATTTGTTTTATAGGTGTTTAATATTTCTTTCAACTAATGAAAAAAACTAATAAAAAAAAATAACAATAACATTCGTTAAAAAAAATGGCGGTGTTCGAATATTTTTAATAACACATGTTATTTCACTTCAACACAAGGTGAACGTATGTAGGTAATATTTTTATTATTCACTTTCTTTACTGCATTGAAATTTGAACCTACGCTTTCTAGATATAATGAATAATTTTATAACTCACCACGAAAATTATTCTTTCATTTTAATGCATTGAAATTTGAACCTACGCTTCCTAGATATAATGAGTAATTTTCATATTTTCATTAGAGTGACCGGCCTGAAGGTATTCTTTCATTTTAATGCATTGAAATTTGAACCTACGCTTCCTAGATATAATGAGTAATTTTCATATTTTCATTAGAGTGACCAGCCTGAAGGTAGTGCTATGTGCCGGGAAGCGGCCGTTTAATTTCATTTCCGGCTTCATCTGCATTTTTGACTGTGTACTCTATTTTCTATGAGATAAAGCTCAATATAGAATGAACCACTACTTACGATAATTAAGTCGTTTAGTGTATATTTAACAACATTGATCTGCATTCAATTGTATGCTTTAAGTTGGTTAAAATAAAACACAATATAATTTTTATCCAAGGATCATGAATACAATTGTTATTTTTGGCAAATTGAATGAATGACAATGATTGAATGAATGAGACCTAAGAGACGAAAATTTATTTAGACTTGCGATTTGCATTTTTGCGCCATCGTTAGATGGAAGAAAGTGTTTGTTTCGAAGTCGTATTATGTGAAAAATGCCGAGAATAAGTTCGGATATATGGAACCATTTCAATCAATGTGCGCGCCGATGCGCCGGTACATTAGAATAGAATAGAATAGAATAATTTTTGGCAATAAAAATTATTCTATTCTATTCTATTCTAATGTACAGGCGCGGCGGCGGTGGCGTCGCAAAGTTGGCTACCTGCAAATACTGCAAGAAAAAGTTTTTATTTTATTGAAATATGAAAAGTAAACCTGTGTAGGATGCCCTTATATTTCTTATCTGTGGACCGTTCGTGTGAACGGTGAATGTTTTTGTCTATGAAAAATTGTCTGTGCTCGCTCTCTGCTAATATCAATCATTCACTCATGCGTATAAATAAATGTATCTAAGCGAGTTTATCGAATATTTATTCAAATAAAATTAATCATTAAAAATAACGATATATTTTTTTATCGTTATAACATTAACTAATAAAAAAAATTAACCGATTTTGACACCTCTAATTTGTTTGTTTACATAGGGCGGTTCAACTTCAACTTCTTGATTTATGGCAGTCTACTAGTTATAGCTTTTCGAACGTCAAATCTGTCACCTTAGGTAATGTTGTCAATGTCAAAAGTATTTATGAGGTTTACTTGTAAGTTGCAAGCGAGGCGAGCTAAAAAAAAACAAACTTAAAACTCGCGCTTTTGTTTGTTGACTGTCTGACGCAGGCAGACGTTCGATTATCCTTTGAATTTGTCGATTTTCAACTTTTATTTTACATATTTTTGGTGACGTGATTTTCGACGTATATTTTGTATTTTTATTAATTATAGATCACTTTTCAAAAATGGACCCGCTAGCTATATTGCAAAGCCGAATCGAGCAATTAGAAGCCAAACTTGGTGTTGCAGCTAATACCCCCATGGATGGACAACAGGGAGACTCCGCAACCATGAATCTTCTGAACACTGCCCAGACTATCAACAATGCAACTGCTGGCCATGAGAAGCTTACAGAAGCAATGCAAATGGCTAATGAGTTGAACAACTATACTGATCCAAATTTTGTTGAAAAGGTAAGAAAACAAATATTATGAATCATCACTATCCTACATAATATACGTAGGTAACATCCTATCACTGGTAGTTCTATTGTAACTTTCATTGGCCACTTAAACTGAATCAGGTTTTGAATCTGGTGCGCCATAGGATTTTTCTATTTATATTATTTTACATGCCATATGTGTGCACTCTAACATAATAAATAATATATTTTTCTATAATATAATTATCTAAGTATGTTTGCATAACAATAAAATTGTTGTACCTATAAACTAAAAAAATAAATAAATAAGTGAACATAAATAAATAGCAATGTAATATTTTTTTGTGTATTTTTTATGATTATAAATTGGTTAATATCGTAACAGTTGCAAGAGAGTGACATGCACATGCAAGAGGTGGCCGCTGCAGAACCCATGATTCGACATCACTGTCGTTGCATGCATCACTGTAAACAGGTACCTAATTTATTTTGAAGTTTGTTTGGAGATGAGAACTTTGTTTTGTTTTATTATTGTAAAATAAGAATATCAGAAGAGTGAAAGATCGGGGGGCAGATTTGCTCAACAGTAAGAGAGCAAGTAAGTATTATGTTTGTTAAAAAAATATCACTTAGGAATAACACACCACAATACAATAATATTGCTTTGAATGTGCCATAATGATTTCCAAGTTTCTAGTTCCCTCATCACCCTTAGTAGGTACACCAAGACACGCGATTTTTAGTTTTTTCGCAACATTGCGTATGGCGCTTTCAATGAACAGACTTCAACAGAGAGAACATTCTGTTAGAACACAATTTGCTAATTATTTTAAGGAAACAACTAACCGTTAGTTACTGACAAATTGCCTGCATTATTGTAACAGCAATTTCGCAGTTATACATGCAAAAAGAGGTAACAACTATGCCTATAAAAACCTTGATTATGCGAAATATTCGTGTCGCTGCCGCACGGAACGCGTGTATCTCAGTATCTCTTGTGTATCTCAACAATAGGTATAAGTACTTATTTACTTACTTTATTTACAGGCTGCTCCAGTATTGGAGTCTGAGGCTATCCAGCAAGCCCCTCAGATGCATGCTACTGTCAACCAGATGCAAGCTGCCGCCGCTGAAGTAAAGGCTGAAGCAGATACAGTAAGTTTTTTAGAGCTCAATCTTGCTATGATTTTAAAATCATACAACAGTTTGGCAAAAGGTCAGCAAGTCTCTAGACATGCTTGCGCCATCTTTCATAGGTATCAAAATTTACCAACATAAAATAAATACTAGTAGTGCCTACTAGATTCCTACTATACAGGGTGTTACCAGACCACTTCCGAAAACGAAAGGGGGAGCTACAGCACACCAAAACCCAACCAAAAAAAAATCAGTTATTCTGAAAAATAATTATAGCCGGAGAAAACAATGTTTAAAGATTTGTATTTATTTCGCCAGCCCGCAATGTACGCATTCACGTAGGTAAGGTCGAGGCGTAGTACTATTATTATTCTGTGTCGTAAGTGCCTACTAACGTAGGTAGGTACTAACGTAGGTCGCTCGCACGTCGCGTACTTGAATGACCCGCGATGAACTCTCAGCTGTTCATGCTGTAGTAGACGTAATCTGCGTGCTGCGTGTACATTGCTGCTTTATTTATTTTATTTGTTTTTTTGCTTTTTTAAATGAGATAATTAGGTAGATATGTCTTATTATGTTGTACTGTGTGTATGTAACTAGAAAAAAATTAACAAGAGATAGTCAAGTCAATTTTTTTTTTCGCGATTTTTTTCGCTTAATGTTTTCAGTATCATGGTCTGATTGGAACCTCCAAGTTTTCGGAAGTGGTCTGGTAACACCCTGTATATTTAGAAGCATAAAAAAACTATTTAGCTCCAAGTTATACAGAAAAAAAACAAGAAGATAATTAAGCCTTGGATAATGAAAACTTTGATACAGGTTACCCAAGGCGTACAAGAGTTAGCGGAGACATGTGGTGCTGCAGCTTCAGATGCATCGCAACAATTGACTGATGTGGCTCAAAAGGTTGACCAAATTGAAGAAAAGATGTTCCCCAGGCGAAGGAATGGACTGGACTAATAGTTATAATAACCGAGTTGAGGCGATGCTTTTTTTTTATTTTTTTTATTTTTAATGCACTATTAAATTATAGCAGAGTATGGAATAAAGTATGTACCTATGTAATTAGTTCATATTTTCTACTCTTGGAAAAGTGCCTGGTAGACCTACCAAGTGGTATAGGAAAAGTGCTGACGTAATACCGTCGTAGGCGCGTACCTACGTCCCTTGGGTACCTAAGTTACGTAGGTACCTACCTACCGATGTCTTGTAGTAGGTACCTAGCTATCTGTGCTAGCTACCGAGGCTACAAAGTCTACAAACCTAGCTTCATAATTCTTTCAGCGCTCTTATTTTGACTAACTTTTGGCATCGTGACGTCACGTTAGCAAACAAAACTAGTAAACTTTTTTTTTGGGATGGGTGTTAGGACTATCTAAAGTAGAACTTAAAAAAATAAAAATATTCCGTTGTGTTGGGCAGAATCTGAAAATGAGTGCCTTGTGCTTTGTCGATTCTGCCCTACGGAAGAATTTTTTTTTTAAACTACCTATTCTACTCTTTATTTTGATGAAAATGATTCAGGTTCTGCGCTGCGTACACACTGCTCTTTATTATAATAACTTTACTACGTAAACATAACTTTAAATTATTACAAGTATTAAGGAGTCACTGAGGAGTACCTAATATGTAATGCACGAAAAATCCATGGTTATTTTACTAGACAGTGCATTCCATGGTTGTACAATACCATCCGAAGCAAGCAAGATACTTGACAGTATGAAATGTCAGATCACAAATGCACGTAAACATTGTTGTACGTAACAATAAGGATAGCCGTTTTGTTTGCACTAGTATAATAATACTTATTTGTATTATTTTTTTAACTATTATTGGTTATAAAAAACTGGATATAATAATCGGATCGGCGTACAAAGTTATGGCAGATGCTGCGGTAGAAGCTGCTCCAAGTGCTCCAGGCGATGAAAATGATGATAGCTGGTTATACGGTGACGGAGCGGAGCAATGTGACAAACCGCCCGATGAAGGCGCCAAGACTCCTGAGCCCGGAGCGGCAACAACAGCCGTAAGTTTCATTATTATTTTACAAAATAAAAGTGAGTCTCACCCAATAGCTACCTTTCGAGATACTGGATGCTGCATTCTTAGCAAACTCATAAGATGACGTTTCCTAACCTACCAAAATATAATTTCTTGCAGTGTCGTAGCCGTAATTACAAGTAGGTATATAGATACCATACCAATCTTGATACACACTTTAATAATCCAGTCTCTCTGGCCCTAATTCAAAATGCATCTCCTATGTCCAAAGGTAGTCTCTTAGGATCAAGTGAAGCCTTAAAAATGTCCCTGCACTCAAATTAGTTGCAAATTCCAGTACCAAAAATTTTATGACAAAAATAAAACTATAAATCACGAATTTGTTTTTATTCAAACTTATAATAAGGATATTTTATTCATTTGACACAACAATAATAGGAACTCTGATTGTACAGGGAGAAGAAAAAGAACAAGAAGAAGATGCCAATGACACCCATTTTAATGATGAGCACTTTGAAGATGTCAGTCAGGATGAGGAGAAGGCAAACGGAGAGGATGGTGACACAGACTCTGATGACAGTGATGATATCAAAGTTACCATCGGAGAGATCAAGTCTGGTCCGGCAGCTTATGGCAGTTTGAACATAAAGGTACTATTCAATAATGTATTTATTTATTACTTTACTAGCTGATACCTGCGCCTTCGTACCCATGCGAAACTGTCCACCAAAATATCTGTCACCAGTATACGATGAACCTTGTGTCAAAGGCTGCTTTTGGTTTAGAGAGGTCAAGCTGTATCTAAGAAACCACATCTTTGATTTCAATAAAATATGGCTTATGTTTCAATCCAGTAAAAGGCTTCTGAATGGTTAAGTTTCATTGAAATTGGTCCAGTAGTTTAGGAGTGATTCTTGATTTTCAAAGTCAAAATTGTTTATTTAGTTTATCCATATCAACTTTAATTTTAGTTTTTTGCTTTTGTACAGTTTTATAATAGTATAGATAGATGAGCAGCTTTCGCTTTTATGTCTATGACACAGATTCAAAATGTCTTTTCTTTTAGTCACTTGTCTAAGCACTGTTTTACTTATTCGTAGCCAGATTTGAGCAGAGATCAAATGATACTTATTCAAATGTAGATTTAGTATCTGCACCTTACTAGATCAGTGGACATCTATGATAAACTTTCATTTTGATTTTAGCAGTATCCGAAGAGTCAAACAACTGAAATAGTATAGACCGGGGTTGTAAATTGCGGCTAGTCAACTCATCAAGTTAACTTTACAAGAATTTAAAACGTCAAACCTTGAAAACCTTAGATTCTCTTCATCATTGCTGGTCCTCATCAGACAGAGAATTGCTGACTGCAATAGATTTACACTAGTCAGAAAGAGAATTGAGAAGTAGTTTCTTCAACTTTTGCATATTTTATGCTGAATTGCATAAAAAATACAAAGGTTATTAAACTGTTTACAGAGAGGAGTAGGTCTAGTAGCCGCAGGGCCAACAGAGAAGCCCCGTAATATTACAACAACAGGAAAAGTGTCGCTGGAAGACCTTGATGGACCCGGCAGCATCAATGGGGTGCCGGCTATGGAATTCAACATTGACACCATAGAAGATAAGCCATGGAACAAACCTGGAGCTGATATATCAGGTGATGTGCTATAGCCACGTAATTTATTATTGGCCCTCTTGTTTCTCATGTCAAATTAAAATATGATATTTGTAACACTTGCCTCACATTTTCAGTTTGTAAAATCTATAAATTCAAATCCCTTAGTAGAATAGGAAGGAGATATCATAGACATTTTTATAATTGTTATTGCCTTCCTTATGTTGGATCTTATACCCAAAAATTTGTGATAACTTGTGTGACAAATTTTTGGGGATCATGAATTATGTCTGTTAGGTACCACGTCAAGTCAAAATCGAAACACAATCACATCTCATTTAATTATGAATTGTAGACTACTTCAACTACGGGTTCAACGAGGTGACTTGGAGCGCTTACTGCGAGAGACAGCGGCGCATGCGCGTCGGAGAGGCAGGGGTCATGCTCCTGCCTCCAGCACGTCAGCCCGAGAACCGACGACCACAGGGTATTAATATTAACTTAATAGCTCTAAGGCTAATTCTCTTATTCTCTCTAATTCTTTAAAATCTCTTATTCTCATAAAGAAATTTTTACTTATTGTTACTGTTCCAAATCTATTTAGTTTGAATCACTTGCTTCATTACAAGATTTACTAGGTTACCTTCATACCATGTTTTTCTGGATTGTTAAATGATTTTAATTTATTTACAACTAATAACATTTATTCATAAATAAAGTAACGACAATATTTAACCAATGCAATTTAGGTACAATATTTACAAAATACTAAAAAGAAAAAATGGATCTATCTGCAGACTGTTGCAAACAATCTCCAAATAGCTCCACAGATCAAAATCAGTATCAATCGGAAGTGTGGCTAACAACAGACTTTATTTACAATAGGACCACCTATGGTGCGACATGAGGAAATGCAAGGCCCTCCGCACCAGCATCCGCACCCACACCCCCATCCGCATCAGTTACAACACCCGCATCCGCATCACCAGGGTCCGCCCATGCAGAACAACTTCCAAGCCAGGGAAAATACTATCCAGGTTAGATATTTTTTTTATAACTACTAAATCATTTTAGCTCTGACATTAAAATCTTCATGGGGTGATCCCATATAGATTTTTTTCATATTGATGGGTACTGTAAGCCTACTTCTAGCCTCAAAGCCAGACAACCTGCGACCCTCTCCTACTACGTCTGTGGAGTACTGACTTGCCCCAAATGCAAACATACATTTACCAAACAAATCCGGGACGCAAGTCCAGTAGAGCGCATCAAAGGGCAAAATAACAAAGCCCCACATAACTCGAGTTAAATATGCTTGTTCAGATAATCACAGACAGAAATCAACATTACCACAAATAATGCAGTTCATTAGTACTAAATGCCTTCATTTTGACATAACGAGTAGACAATTATCTCGCGTGCGCATCCTAGCCCCGCTGGTTAGCACAATCCGATGATTTACCATATTTCAGGTGATGACAGCCGAGCGGCGCGAGTACCGGCCGCACGGTCGCGAGATGGGTCCGCCCGGAGAGTACTTTGGACCGCCGCCTGAACACTTCTACCCGCCGCATGCGCCCTATCAGGACCACTGGGGTCAGTAGTAGAGTGAATAAACTAGCTAGATCTGTGCTTGAGCAACAAAGGCTAAAACAGGCCTGAGTAATCTGAGTATGTTGCCAAAAGGCCTTTTCACTACTACTTTTTTCCTGTGATATTTTTCTGTGATACCTTTTCACCAACAGGTCTAACTTGAGGTCTTTGAGCACCTTGACCTTCATTCTTCTACCAATTACCTTCGTCCATCTCTTATCTATTACTAAGTGTGCTGTGAAAGCTCAATGTAATGTATTGCAGGTCACGCGGAGCCCCCGGCTGGTTGGGCGCCTAATGAGATCAAAGAGCTGACTCCTGGCCCGCCTGCCGTCGCAGTACCTCCGCCTATGGGCCCACCGCTAGGTAACAGAACCATCTAAGCAATGTACACCTCACTACTTTTTACTCATTCAAAGTCAAAGCCACAGTTTGTCAAGCCTCAATCTATTTTTCCAATCACATTGTTGCAGGTCCCCCAATGGGCGTGGCCCCATCAGTCCACATGCCGCCACCACACATGATGTCCGCTTCTCCATTCGGTTCGCCATACCGACCGCATCTGCCGCCGCATCCGCACGAGAGGGAGCGGGAACGCGAAAGAGAGCGCGACAGAGAGAGAGATAGAGAACGGGAACGCACGCATGAGAGGGAGAGAAGTGAACGAAGAGATCGGGACCGGCGTGATGATGTAAGTTCAAATAGGTGTTTTATGGTTTTTATAGTTCTGCGTATTTGCTCGAGTGATCAAGAGCCCGTTAGGGAGCGGGCCAGCCGGAGCTGCCTTATTGGCGCCCAACACGGGGCGGGTGCAGCTGCCCCGTGTTGGGCGCCACCGGAATTTTGCTTTACTTTATTTTCTTAATAGTAAAAGGCACACAATATTTATTTTATACTAGAAAAGGAATCGGAATAAAGCCGCATATATCAAAAGACAGAAACCAAATGGTAAAATTCGTATTTATTTACAGGAGGACAGAGATAGAGACAGAGAGAGGGATAGAGATCGTGAACGTTCGAGATCTATCAAACCTGACAGGATCAGAGAAAAGTAAGTTAATCAAGTCTTAGAACTTTACCAACGTTTAGCAATAAACGTTGGATATATAGCTTTTGAGACCTATTTTGTTAGGGTTCTGTGGAACTTCTTTAGATTTGCTAAATACTGTCAACAAACAGAAAACTCTGATTTTCAACATAATTTATTGTACCTTATTTGTAAACTTGGTAAAACTACATGATTAAGAGCTTTTGAGGTACTTAAACTTAGGGTTTCTTGAGGTAAAATCTAGGATACTTTGCTCGCATATTGAAAACAGACGACTTGATTTAGTATTGTAGGTGCATTGCTTATTGGACTAACCTATGTTTTGTCAACAGGTCATACAGACGCGAGAGGTCGCGTTCCCGCGAAAGGTCGCGACGGCACAAGTCGCGGTCGCGGTCGCCGCGGATAAGAGACCGGTCGCGCGACCGCGACCGCTCCGAACGAGAACGGTCGCGCGATCGGGATCGCGAGCGCGAGCGCAGCGTCAAACCTAAAACCAAGGACAAGGAGGAAAAAGAGGAAAAATAGTTGTAGAAATAATGTGCGTTGTGATGTATGATATTGCTCTCGGGCTATAAGAATGAATGAATAAATTCTGGATCCAACAGATAATAGCTTGTTATTTTCTATTAGGTACTTTAGTTACCCCTATATAAAACGTAGTGTTCTTCTAGGTATAGGGAGAAATTGTGGGGGATTCCATCCAGCAGTGTCCCGAGTTCTGGGCTGTTTGTACAGTCAGCAACAGAAGTTTTAGTTTTGACAAATCAAATTATCTAGATAAAGTTGCAAAAGCTATAAACCACGAGAAAAGTTGAATTTTAGCGTTACATAGTGACTACCTAATACTTTTCGCTATCTCTACCTACAAATTAGATGTTTCTTCCCTATTCCTTCAAAAACCTTGTCTACCTACCTAGCTGAATCGTCATTTTCAGATACTCTGATATTCTTGAATTAATTATTTGGATGTTATCAATGAAATGAAACTACACAGTAATAATACAGAAATGCTTGTATTTTATTATAATTAATGTCTAAATAAATGGATCATATAAATGTTTCCTAGAGCTCACAGGCGCGACATCCAGAGCGACGGCCGCGGACGGTCGTTCTCGATGCCGCGTCTTTATTCATCACATCGGGTTTTCCTTCATGTTTTTGTACAGAATTATATTTTACAATAATTTTATTTTCAATTACAATCTAGACGTAAAAAAATCTTGAGGTGAGAAGGAAACTAAGCTTCCTATTAAATTAATTACAAATGGAAAATGAGGGCTACGCTTAGTGCGACCGGCTGGCAGACCTCGACTATTCTATCAGTACAGGACTTTACAATCATCACTATAATCTACGGCTCGCGGCTGCGATTTCGAAAGCACGCATTACGCATGCGCATTCTACATAACATAAGCATTCCTCACTCGTAAAGCGCTCGCCCCAATCACTGGGGGGCTCATTAACTAAACAACTTATATTAATTACATACATAAAAATATACAAAAATATCATTTTCACAAAATTATAATCGACAAACTATACACTCCGGCACTAAAAATATTCGATAACTATGTACGATTTAAGCCGGTTTTAAACTTAAACGAGAGCTTGACTTGAAATAGTACAAAATAATAATAATAAACATAATCACGACGTATAGTGTCGATTGTCTAGAACTGCCTGCGGCATTTCCTCGTCTCTCGAAGATTCAAGGTCCCCTAGCCCAGCTAATAGTTAATCTACATCGAGCTAAAACTATGGAAACTCGCGGCATCTTCATCAGACCGCTACTTCCATCGATTTATAAATTACATTGAGAAACGTTCAAATATTTATACATAGATTTTTACGAACAACGAATAATACTAGAACGCTTACGACTAACATAGTAAAACGTCACGCCGCGGTGAGGCGACGGCCGAGCACCGAAGTGTCGACGCTGTACAACTATTGTTACAAGGTTACCAATCGTTTATAATACATGCGCCGATATTTACATTCGCGCGTCAGTCTGCGCCCGCCACGCGCCGCGGCCCGCGCGCTCTACATTTACATTACAACTAATATTAAACGACGCGCCATACGCTGTACGCCGTACGCAGTACGCAGTACGCCACGTCACGTGCCACACATACAATACAAACTAATCGAGAGATTTTACACGACGCCGGAGGCTCGGCGCCGGAACTTAGGCTAGCGCGCGCCGCGAGCTGCGGCGTCAGCGGCGGGCCGGCTATAGTTTACAAAATGTATACATTATTTTTTACAATTAGGCGGCTGGTGAGATGGTTCCGCGGACGTTAATACTCAGCGTGGGACTACAAGACGGGGTTAGGCGGCGGCGGCCCGATCGGGCCGAGCTCGGGCGCCTTCATAAAGAACTTCTCCAGTTTGGCGATGATGTGCTTTCCGTACGTGTACTTGCGCAACGAGCCGATGTGCGGTCGGATCTTGTGCATCAGCACCTTGCGCTGCGTCGGCTCCGCCACGTCGATCATCTTCTGCACCACGTAGTTCGCGTACTGGTCCTTCATCATCACGTGCAGCGCGCTAACAAACAAACAAGCATTCATAAGCGGGTTAACATCAGACAATTACAAATTGAGTTTGTTACATCTTTTCGGACAGGCATGATTGATAACTAAAATGACAGGTTACTTGGTGACTTGTACTAACTTATCGTTCGTTGCGCATGGCAGTGTGACGGTCACACTTGAGGAGCTCATTGCATGCGAACTTGTTATGTATTATGTACCTACGTAAGATGGTATATTAGTACTAACTTGTCGTTGAATCCGCACAGTTCGTCAATGAGCAGCGCTCGTTCGTTGCGCGTGGCGTGGCTGACGCACTTCTCGACGACATTGGATGCGAACTTGTGTTGCGAGAGCGCGAGTACCTTCCCGCGCACGCCGGCCACGAGCCGAGCGCGGTCCTCCGCCGCGCCGTGCTCCAACACGTGCTGGACCACGTAGTTGCCGTACTGGTCCTGGAATACAACACATTTTACTACTATTGCTCAGCTATCTTGCTCCTTCAATCTCATTATAAGCCACGCATGAACATTGAACATGGTATGATGTTTACCTTTATGGAATACATTTCAACATTTCTCTATATTTAATCCTTACAAAATATGATAAAAGCTCCAGCCGTCGCAAATGAGATGCGTACTCTACGTTCTGCGAGATGTTTTTTTTTACCAGGAACCACCCAAATTCCGCAACAAATTACAACCAATATTTTAATCTATATTGCTGTGCTGTGTTTATATTATCCAAACAAAACGAAATGTGAATATAATACGATTAAATATGCACATGATTGATATTGATAGCGCTCTCTGTGATTGCACGTCAGCCGGTGTATGATTGTGCTAATCTGTGAATGTATGAGGTGCGATAGCTTTCAGAGAAACCTCCTCAGCCGATGGTAATTTATTTATGTGATATGAGATGCGATGCATAAAGATGTGAATACAAAGTGCTTTACCGAATATACCTGTATGAGCTGTTCAGTGTGCGCGTGCAGCTCGCTGAGCACGGGCTGCGTCTGCTCCTGCGTGCAATGTTCCAGAATGCGTTGTATGACGCGGCATCCGTACGGATGCGTCGACAGCGCGTACACTTGGCCCGCGAACGCATTTATTATGAACTGCAGAGCCGACGGCTCTACGCACTCTATGCACTTTTGTACCTGGCAATGGACAAACAAGTTATAGGTACTATACGTACATGCTCCGTTACCTCGAGTTGGGATGAGGTATCTCGCACAAATGTTTGTTCACCACAATTAATGAGCAATCATTTGTCGAACCCACAATCTACAGTGCAAAAGGCAGAACTACATCCACTAAGGGCATAATAACCTAACATAATACCTGTCATTATGCACATTATCCACTGCAAGTGAAGTAGGCTCCGTACAGTCCTCTAACATATCTTCTCGCATAGGTATACCTTTTGATATAAGAATGCGGGTATTATTGATTAGTGTGTAATGTACTTACGACATGGTTTCCGTTCTGGTCCTTGACGCACTTGAGTACGTGTCCGTCGAGTTCACGCACGACCTCCTGCTGCTGCTCGGCGGGAATGGACTCGAGCGCCTTCTGTATGACGCGGCACCCGTACATCTGCAGCGCGAGGTTCAGCACGTGCCCGCGCACCTGACGCAACACACACTACACATACAGATCTGGACAATAACACATACACACACACAGAACAGCCGGGGGTCTCAGCACTCAGCACCAATTAATGAGACAATCGTTAAAACTATCCTAGCGTACCGCATACACTTCAACTAACAGATTCGATTTCAAGATGTATTTCCAGGCTTGGCATTTAGGTTAGTGTGTAGCTTAGTTGATTCTACTCAATTATAAGACACAAGCTGCCGCCCGCGACTTCGTTCGCGTCCCGTTGGATCCCGTTGATTTTTCGGGATAAAAAGTAGCCTATGTGTTAATCCAGGTCACGGACCAAGTTCCAAGTTTCATCCCAATCGGATCAGTAGTTTTTACGTGAAAGAGTAACAAAGATCCATCCATACTCACAAACTTTTGCGTTTACAATATAAGTAGGATTACGTAAGGGCGATAAATTATTTAACACAGAAAACTTAAAATGAAAAACACTGTTTACAAGTAGGTCGGTATTTATTCAGTGCTTTGTAACTTAACATTTGTAGAGTCTGCATTGAACTCTCGTTGTAAGTAATACTTGCATGTAGACATTGTAGACGCGAGGGATCTCTCTGATTGGTTAAGTCTCTTCATTACGCAGTAGTGATTATGATTATTTGCCTGAACCGGCTAAACCACACCCATACACGAACCAATATTAGTCGATTGCGCATGTGAGCCCCAAAAAATACCAAGAAAAGAAACATAGATACTGCGTTTATACAGACACCAACGAATTGCGCAACAGGGCTGATAATAAACGCGTAACGTAGGAAGGATTACCAATAACACAAATGCCATGTGCTTGATGCTCGGGACTATCTCATTAGTTATTTGATCCACAACATAATTGATAACGCTTTGCACTAGACAGTGCCATCGCAACGTGTTTTTAATACTGTGGTAATCACGAACAAATCTGACAGTCGCCGCGTTACGTAAACCGTAAACCGTATTCGAATCATATTGCGCGTCAACGCAAGCTCCACTGTTAAACATTGTAGCGTCACTACGCAGTGTATCTCGGATATGCTGGCGTTACGATACGTTAACGATTGTCACATATAATAAAATATATTGTCGAATATAATATATTCGTGATCGAGGCACAGAACGTTGCGTATTAAAAATGATACGTAGCACTATAAATATAAAATCTTTTCCAGTTATGGTTCTGTTAAGACAAACGTTGCTGTTATTATTGTTTTCGATGTTTTTTTTTATAAAATAACAAGTAGCCGTGAAGTATACAGAAATACATTCAGGAAAAGACTAAGGTGAACGTAATTTCGAAAGTTTGATTTAACGAGGAACTACATTTCAAATTTTCGAATGTGCGTGTTTGTGTTCATTCTCGCCATCGTGAACGCTTTTCAAAAACTTGATGCAATACCAGGTGGAAATGTAATATAATAAATCTACATAACACTCGGAATACTAAGGACACTCATAAAACTGCTATTAAACAATGGAATTAAGAAAATAGTTATTATTACATAAAAAATATTATTATCTTGGAGATAATATCACTTATGATATAACAATATTAAAGAGTTGTTGACATACCTTTTGCGCTAACGTCGTTTTCTGTTCTGTCGTGCCGAATTCGAAAAATTTCTGTATCACGTAATTTCCAAATACATCTGTCATAAGGCTATACGCTGCACCGATTATTTCATTGAATACCATTTGTTTTTCTTGTACCGTTGCTCTTTCTAATTTTTGTTGTATAAACCTGAAAAGAACAAAAAACATTTGTTTACTTTAAACACGTCATGCGCAACTTAACAAGGCCATAATTAAGTATAAGAGTTATTACATTTAAAAAAGATATCGCCAGATCGTGATTTCAAGATGTAATTTTTAAACTATTTTGTATTTACTTTATAGAGGTTCTAGTATCCGATGATACTTTTTATTTTATTTATTTATTTAGAATCACAAAATCCACAGATCTTAAATTTCTCTTTTTAGTCCCATCAGTCCGATGATGCTGAAAAATACAGATCATCGGACTACTGAGCCTTTTAGTTAGATATTTACACATTTCGACTAGAAAAACCGACTTCAATTTGACTACCTTCCGGCTTCAGAGCTGAGCTACTCTACAAACACACTTCGAATGACAGAGTTCTAAGGTAACAAACATTTAAAAAATACAACCAATTTGAGAACCTCCTTTTATTGTAGTCGGTTAAACAGGACCGCATTCTCATCCAGACTCAACTACAATACCATTACAGTAGCTCAATGAAAACACCATCAAAATCGGGTATGCCATTCAGTTTTACGAGTAATATTCTTTAAGTTGTTAAAAAATACCCAGCACTTTTAGTGGTCACAACAACAAAGTGTCTTCGCCTTAAGTAATTAGAGACAATAAGAAAAGTGCCAATGGACACATTCTTAGATTAGTTTATATTATGCTAAAACTTTATGTCAATGTAAAATTACTAATTAGCCAGCGTCGTGGCTAGATCGTAATATAATTAGGGTATAAATATTATTTATTAGTACAGGTACGCTAAAAAAAAAAAAAAAAAAAAAACTTTTAGTGGTTTTACACGTAGTTGCTGGAAAATTTTAACTAATATCGTCGTCGTGTAAAACGCAATCGAGCAAAACCGGGGGAAATTGCACCAACTGGAAGAGACTTGGCAGCGGGTGGATACGGCCTAAGAATGACGATGATGCAAGTTTTAATAACGATTTCCAGTTATCTACATAATTTGATCCTATGTTGTAAACAAGCAATTTTGTATATTTTCGCATCTTTCCTTATTCTTCAGTAGAACCTCGGATCTTTAGATCGCCTAATGGGTTGCAATGATATACGAACCAAATATAAATACAACTAGCTGAAAGTCATTTTCTATGTGTCATAATATGTTTTACGAACGTAATAATTCGTTGTAGGTTGATATAACAGAAAACAAGTGTTCCTTCAGTTACTGTTCAAGTATTTCCTTGGAAAAAATACAAATGAAATCTATGCTGAATCACACATTTCGATGTTTCAGTATCGTTTCAAACTTGGCTGAACTCTACTTAAAGCAAAGGTACGGAATCAAAGCTCGATTCAAATCAACGCTCAAACATTGATCCAGACTCAAGTAATTAATGAGCATAGGCCTTACATGATCATTGTGATTTTAATGTATAAATAATTTTCAGATTCTGACAGAGTTATAATGGTTACACGCTTACCTAGATCCGTGTTGGTCCTGTGAAAATTCTACTATGTGGTTTGCGAGATCTCTAAGTTGTAGGTTGGGGAATCTATTGTTTCTGAAGTCTTCGAGTAGCCGCGACCGGCCGGCGGGAGGTTTGTCGCCGACAAGCGCGCCAACCGTCACACCGGTCGACACGCCACCCACACCCACTCCTCCCGTTACTAATTCTGAAACAAAGGCCAATCATACTAACTCGTAGAATACAGCTTCTAATACGAACGAAATCATATAATCAAATTATCTCGTCTGCGTCGAATACTAGGATTCTAACAACATTACAATTTTATCCCGACTACATTGGAGCCAGTGAGTTTGAAAATAAACTTAAATTCGTAACAAATGTAGTTCATCACAGGTAACAAGATAACAAGTATTTATTTATTACCACATATCTATTTGTAATAATTATTTGTAAATGTAACGTCGTGTATTCATATAATCAGCCATAATTTACTCATTATTAGCACGACATTTATTCTGATCCTACGACATCTTGTTCGTTCACATAACAGTATGGCAAAGAAATTAAAACAATTATGATAATTATCTACGACATTGGGTTCGGCGTTTCGGCAGAATGAAATTTCGTTTTCTTTTCATTATCAAGTTTTACCGTGGCACAAGATAAAATGTCAACTTTAAAGGACATGCAGTGTCTACTGTCTACTAACTCAAATAAAAACAATAACCTAAATCCTATTACAAACCTAAAAACATCATTGAATTACCCGCCAAAATGTATAACAACCATATCCAATTAAATCGCACACGTAAGCAAACTACTGGATCAGTCAAAGTAATTTGTCATAAGTATTATGTTTTCCAACTTATTAATGTACTTTAGCATCATGACGATATATCCATACTGTAGGCTAATAGGTAAGTTATACGTTAACTTTTTTCTAAGATTCTATTGCTATATCAATAATCTCCGTCTTTGCTTTTCACTTAGCATTTCCGCAGTAAGTGTAGTCTTCTGTATATCCCCGTACCAATGCAATTACGTACATTACTTGGGAGTGGCTATAAAAGAGTTAGATTCGCTTTTTTCATTAAAAAATTGCTTACTTATAATCGTTGCATAACTTTATTCAGCTGTTTAAATTATTGCTGTCTCTTACTAACAAGTTATGTCAAACAGTGACAGAGCTAGATTTTAATGAACTAACTATTCAGCTATTATAAGTATGGCCCACATATTATATTAACTTTTTTATGAGATAAACACATTGTATTTTCACAAGTGAAATTAGATAACCTCAGAGCTAGACACGTCTATTTCTAGAAAGCAATTCATTTGTTCATTCGAATTGGCAGCAATACCTGTAATCGCATGCAATCGAATGACCTTATTAAAATATCAAATTAATGGGAGCGGCATTGGAGTACGTATAATATAATAATTTATATTTAGTACATACCAACATAATAGCTATATCCTCACAGATCGTCTGTTTTTCCGGTCCATCATGACGTATACCAATACCAACATGTTAATTCGACCTTATAGTCCAGTCTTTTTAGCATTTCATCTCGGAATTTGAGATACCCAGCTATAAACTCGTATAAACTATTATCTTGATATCCTAAAAGTTGTATCAAAACCTACATATGGTAGGGTGTTCGCGACTATTAAAATATCAAGGTCACAAAAATCAACTTTTGCAAATATCTCGTTTCCTATGGGTTTTTTCCTATTTGTATGTATGATCAATATTGTAGAGGATTAACTTTCCCTCAACTTTTGTTCCAATAATTTTTTATACGTTGAATCGTTTTCGATATAGAGGGCGGAGAGTGCGTTTTATAATTTTTACTACAACTCAAAAACTATTTAAGCTAAAATAAATATAAAAACTGTTTTGGAATGTCTAAACAAAGCTCTATTCTATGACATCCAACTTGATATTTTTGTTACGACTTTTTTTATATTTACTCCGATTTTTGTGACCTTGGGATTTTAATAGTCGCAAACACCCTACCATATTTAGGTTTTGAGACAACTTTTAGGATGTCAATATACAAGTTTACATGAGTTTATAGCTGGGTATCTCCAATTCCGAGATTCTTACCTAATTTTGACTAAGATGACTGGATTATTACTGTTGGTAACTACTACTAAAGTCAAATTATTTTTAATCGCGGCTATATTGTTACATCTATCACATCCACAAAATTGAAACGTGTAAGATGTTCAGAAAGTATATTTCATTTACTATTTACAAAAAACAGGTCTATTTCACCATCGCATGAATACGCTAACCTTATGTTATCAAATATCAAAGACAGAAATATTTTTATTTGATAGATAGCGTTACTCAGAGATGGTGAAACAGGCCCTAAATGTATTTACAGCAGATGGTATTAAAAATATGATAAACTAATTAGGTATTATATTCATCATGCTTAATAAGGGCGTATATTATGTTAAGCGTTAGTAAAATTTTGTACAAATATACAAGGTTAGAGATGATAGAATATAAACATGAATGCGATGCGCCGCCCGTACCAACCTGATATGGTGCCGACTCCGCTCAGTTTGCTCAATAACGACGATGATGAACCGAACATTCCATTTGACGACAGACCCTGTGCTAAACTGCTGACGGCTCTGAAAGGAAAACATACACGCTATTCAAGACAACGCACTCGATGTGTAACGTTACAGTGAATCAAACAATGAACATGATGCATCGCCGGTTATTAATGTTACAACTGTACAAGAGCAATGATTTATAAAGGAAGGCTTAATTATTTACAATACATACAAATATAAACTACTTAAAAACCGGATTTAAACAGACCATTGCGATTAGAAATGATAATATGCGACAGTAACATTTATGTAAGTGATATAAATAATTCATTAATTCACCATATATTTGTTGCTATAGAGCAAACGTTATAATTTGTAATTTATTTGATGATGACTGATAGTTTGTTTCTCGCCGGCTCCGGTCTGTTAAAGTGTAATGTTTTTTGTTTGTAAGAGTAACGATGTATTTACTGTTTTAAATGAAGAAAGTAAATTCATTAAATGCAATCTAATGAAATGTTTTGACAAAAAACTAATGCAATTTTTTCATAAATACATTTTCTGGAACGTTGCCATACTATCATGTTTTTATATAACATAATAACTGGCAGTTATTTAATTCAATCTGGCTCGTATGCACGCGATGACAACTAGACAGCTTGACCGTAGCCAGCCAACAACACGTTGCACAACAACAATGTAGATGCACTCATAACGTAAGGAATGAACCCATTGCAATCGCGTTCACTGGACCGAAACGTGAAGCTCAAATATGCAATGCTAAAGTATGTTCACCTACATTCAAAAAAATAATTTAATTCACGCATTTGTTTGTTATTCGGTGATGTCTAAGAACTTCGTGTCAGAAGTAGGTACTGGGACTTGGCCTAAAATAGTATTTTTGTATGTGAATTGTGGTTTGTGAACGCTAGCAATGGCAATGGCCTACGTTTCCTCTTCAGGAAGGTGGCTACGTTTATGTTGGGCGCGTTTACCTTGACACGTAATGCTAGCTAGAGAGGTCGGATCGCACGTAATAGAACTGGCTGGTAAAAGCCATGTACGGGCTGCGTGTTCCGGTGTACGTACGTATATGTTGTCGCGCGAAACTGGATACACCATGGTGTCCATCATCAAATATTATGTTATGGTGGTATTTTTATGAATTTAACAACAAATGTTGCAAGTTACAGATCGACGTGGTTCATGATTACTTTAACTTAGTATTCAACACGCCAGAGTACGCGTAGTGAATCGCCACCCTGTACAATATAGCCAGAATACGCGTTGTATACTGAATCACGCTGAATAGCAAAATACGCAGTACGCGTAATAGAGTGGAACACTCAGTCCGTACAACGACTATTGAGTACTTAGAGCGCAAAGTATAGAAATGAACGTGCAGTCCTATCAAGGTAATACTATGGAACGCGTAGTCAATACGGAAAAAGAAGCATAACTAGAGTGCGTTGGAACGCGTAGTTCAGAGCAGGAACATACTCGTAGCCAGAGTACGCGGAGTACAGTAGTGTGGTGTGTGTGTAAGGTGTACCTGTACTTGGCGGTCTCTGCGCCGGGCGCGGCGGAGACGGGTCGCAGTCCGACGGGTCCGAGCGCGCCGAGCGGCGGCGACAGCGGCGAGGGTCCCCACTTGCGCGCGTACTCCTGCAGGCCGCCGCCGAACTCGAGCGAGTCGCGCCGCGCGCCCGCGCCTGCAACACCAACCATACCTCCGCGCTGCAACACCGGGACCCGAACCAAGCGCCCGCACTCGTACACCGACCCTTCACGCAACCGCTGAAAGTGTCTATGTACAGAACCACGCGCAATTTACATGGGATTACGTCGAGCCATCACTCGTGCATGCTATGCTTCTGTTACGATCGATCGTCGATGTATGTGAACGCCGCAAGCGCGGTATTACGGATATGTATAACGTTAGAAACACTAAATACTTAATAATGCTACTGTTCGTACAAAAACTACAGATACGAGATGAAAATCGGTAGCGGTACTCATATTTATTATTTACAGAAATATCTACGTCGATAAAACTCGACTCAATAATAATGTACAGCGTAAAAAATGCTTACAGAATAGGACAAAAACTGCAACACATTATGTACAGCTACAGTTTGTAAAAAATACTATATCTCACTCCTGAAAATTCTAAGTGTCTACAATATGACTGAAAAATAACACACATGTTAGTTATATACTACCTTTAAAATAAACATCTCGTAAGGGACGTAAAATCAAATATCAGGACGATTTTTCTAACTATTATTAATGATGATAAGCATTTAATTATAAATTGACGTCACAAAAACGTGTTTCTTAAGAATATATTGGGATTGTGTTTTAATTATAATTTATAGATAATGTTAGACAAAATTATGAAAATAGAAAAAAATATTACACAAATAGAGTTTACAATAAGGTTATTTCTTATTTGACTATTGGCAAATCATGCTTTGAAATAATGTGTTTGTTAAGTTTTATGATTATTCAAATTGTATTTACATCGACCGATAGGTGCCTGTATTCTCAGTCGATACCTCGAATAATCCTCGCATTCATTCGACCTCTAAATTGTGCTTTGGTAAGTAGTATTTTTTTTTACATTGGAATTCAACTGGAATATAAAACACTGAAGGGCACTGTTTTGGATTCCAGTTTATTTTCATAGTTTTGATATGAAATATAACAAAAAAAGTTGTTTTATGCCATGTCTGGCTTACAAGTTTTGACTACTTTGCCACGAAACAAATCGTGATAGATCAGTAGGTACCTTGCACGTATATATATAAGTCGTGACAGAAATAATTAGTGTTTATTTATCTACTACGAAAAGGTAGCACAGGTAGATGGTAGCATATCAGGTATATTTAATTGGTAGATGGATGTGGTTGATGTGATGTGTTACCTGTCTGTTGCATGGGTTGCGATGTGATGGGCGGCGGCGGAGGCGCTGGCGCGGGCGCCGGCGGCGGCGGCTGGTAGGAGCGCGGCGCGAGCACGCCGCCCGGCGACACTAGCCGCAGCGGCGTGCCGTTGCGCGTGCCCATAACCAGCGAGCCGGGGTCGTAGTACGGGATCACGTACTGCCCCTGCCCGTTCACCTGCTGGTCGGGTTGGCTAGGCGTGAGCGGCCGCCGCGGCTGCTGCGCCTGCTGCTGCGGCCCCGCCACCAGACCAGGGTACACGCCCCACGGCGCCGCCACGCCATAATACGGCGGCACGCCCGTTATCAGCGCGCTCACATACGGCGCACCCTCCTGACCCGCGTTTATCACGTACGGGCCCTGCGTGAACGCCTGCTGTGCCGCGAGCTGCTGCTGCAGCTGAAACTGCTGTTGTTGCTGCTGTTGGAGCAGCTGCAGCTGCGCCGCCGCCGCCTGACCTCCCGCTGCCGCCGCCTGCTGCGACCGGAACAGTTGCTGCGGACAAACAGAAACACCATTGGTTAAGATACCCATGCAACATATAGAGAATATAATGGCACAGGTCTAGTGAGAAAAATCCCAACCCGATTCAATGAAATTACAGCATGTGTTAATTACTATCGGATTCGAAGTGGCAGGGCAAATACGAATCATATTGCAGCTTCATTATTAATGGAATGGTATCGTACATTGTTTTTGTAAAGGCAGCGCGGCGACGCTGGAGGCTGTCCCTCGCGAGTGCGCTAATTAACGCAATCATTTAAAAACTTAATAACTAGCTTGGTCCGTGCCGGCCGTCCGACGCATGTGTTGCGGCCAGTGCGGCAGTTAGTGCGTTCTTTATTTACATAATCCGCAAATGGGAGCTTCTGTTAGGCATGAGTAATATAAAAAGATTTTTACGAGCTTGGAAGAGCACACGGCTACACTAACGTCGTCGACTGGAAGAACAAAGTGTTGCATAACATAGAAATAATATTATTTTAGTTGGAGGAGATTGTGAGTATTTTGAATGAGGTGATTCATTTCCAAGAGTGTGTCTATAGAGCATGATGTCAGTAGAAGCGTACGGCTCCATTTACCTGTTGAAGAGATTAGTTGGCGATGATCCAACGCGGTGCGCGCTTCTCTCTAAACACGCCGTAACGTCTGTCTCTACCCCCGTAACGCATCTGATTCATCGCCAATTAAACATAGTTGCAAAATCATTTACGCTGTAATCCCGTTAATACATATTGAACTTTACGACTTCAAGTTAACCGTTCGCCAGAACAGCTGGTTACAATTAAATACATCTAAATAAACTATATTTTTGAAATTACTTTAACTCTTCATTCTCAAGATAAGCAGCAGGTGTATAATTAATTATATTTGTACGAGATTTCGGTAGTGTAGCGCCATGGTCTACATTGTTAATACACTATATTAAAGTATCAAAGATATCCAACATAAAATGTAACGAGACTTAAAACAGATGCCTGCCAGCGAGTCATCACCGTAATTTTAATTAGAGCGGCTCTCAGTCGTCGCACATTCGAAGGCCTATTTTATTTTTCATTAGCTAATTGACACCGAATGATTATTATCTAACATCGTAAAGTTTCAGGGGACGTTTACTCGTCTGGAGATGGTGGATTGCTTGAGTCTCATTATTCGAGACGGTGGGGTGTCGCGTTTGATCTTAAGTCTGACGCGGATTTGGGAACAAATTAATTCGTAGAGCCAACGTAATTGAGGTGTGCGGGAATGCAGGCACGTGCGCAAAACAGACCGGCTGACCGCAACAAAATGAAGTATACGGCGCGGCGGCGGTGTACAACAATGTCTCCGGGAGGGCGGCGCGTCTCGCATTCAATTAGACGTTAGTAATCCGGCTGCGGCGAGCTTCGATACCAATTACGGGGTTATTAGTGACGGAACGAGCGCACGAGCTCAACTTGACTGCTGCTTCTAGCTATTTGATTCTAACAAAGCTCCTAGCATTTCTAAACGTATTTTTTCGTTTTGGGAAACAATGATATTTCTTCTATAGATTTCTAAACAAGATAATATGAAATGCAATGTACTTTTACTTAATTAATAACCGTGAATAGGTATGTGGTACCTAAGTGGTAGTTAGTGGTTACTATGGCGTTAGTGCAAAGCGATTCATCAACGTTAGCAAAGACGTAGATGCCGAGTCACGAAGCGGGAGCGTTAGGGCGCGCAGCGGCGGCCGCGGCGCTACGAGCTACGAGCAGGGTGTTTATTTATTAACGAGGACATGACGAGAGGACGAGCACCTCTGTGTCCCGCGAGGACCGCGCTGCGCCGAGCCGCGAGGCGTTGGCAAACAAATTACGCGACAAAGCAATCAATTACAAGCAAGGACAAGACCGTAGCTAGCTCTACGCCTCTTCAAACGAACGCTACGTCAACAAGAAGCTTTTAGCGGCGACGGCGAGGTGCTACGTGCTACGAGCAAAGCGACACACAGTTTAATGCTTTCTCCTTTAGGTAGTATTTGTTCGTCATACAATTACGAGTTAGCTCGATAAATTGAGATCAAAACATTTCAGGTTGCGAAAAATTAGATTGCCTGTAAGGGAATTGTTTCAAAGTAATTTGGGGAAAATGGGCGCTGCCGAAGCAGGGAGTTGCAACTAGATTAGGTGAATATCCTGGCACTGTGGCGTGGCGCGATCCCGATGTATCTGGCTATAACGAGTTTATCTGCCCTGCGGGCTGCGGCCCCGTCGATGCTCATCTTTTCACTGTAAATGTAATCAATTTCTAATGGAGGTTCTTTATACCCTAAACAATTGTAGAAGAGAGTGAAACAATCTCCACCTTCATGGAAATACTCTGCTTGGTAGAGATCATTTTAAGGCCGCCTATATTACTACTTTTCATGATATTATTGCCCTTCTAAAAAAGGAAGAGTTCTAATATATTTTTCAACACACTTGCTCATAAAGTGGCTCTATGGTCACCGCAATTAGGCACATAATGATACCCATAATCAAACTGTGACTTTTTCATTGCTATAACTCACTAGTGAGTTATAGATTTTTTTTTTAATTTTATTGGTTGAGTAGCTTTGTTACTAAAAAAGTTTTTATTCAAAAAAAAGATCGTGTTCAATAGAACAAATAAATGAATGTTCCTATTGCTTGCTCATTTCATGCAACTTCTTATTTAAATAGATAATTTTAACTCGTACGTGTTTAATAAATAAAACTTTCACTCAAATATAACTTTTGTTTTCTCTGTAATAAAAGAAAACTTTAAATTCCATATTTTTTACGTGGCAGAATAGGCGCAAGCCCTAAGCGCGGAAAATAAATAAAAAAAAAACCTCATCCCTTTAGTCTGTGGCCGATCGCAATGCGCGCGCATAGGAAAACTGATTAATTTTTCCCGCCATAGCGAAACATTTTTCACAACGCGTTTTCACTGTTGAAATTATAGTTATTTTATTGTTGTTTTATTCACAAGTGTGTTGAAAAACGTCGTATGATACACGTGTGTATTGGTGATTACCGTTCTCGGCTTTCTTAAGACCCTCGCCTACGGCTCGGGTCTCAATGGCACCTCGGCGGTAATCACCAATGTACCACACTAGTACCATAATGTACTATTATTAAATATGTACTCAGAAATACCTAAACCGGCGCTAAAACGAAGTTCTGCCTAATGCCAAATATATTAAATCGTAGCCTCGTAGTTGATATCATTTGAGAAGTAAATTTTTACAAAAATGACGCATCAAAATATTATTCCACAGTCATTTATTTCACAGTTCAGTTATAATTCGCTGTGGTTAAGGTTAGAGTTTGGGTAGTTTACTAACTACACAAAGCTAAATATTTAATTCTGGAACTAGACAAGTATTATTATAGATGAAGATGAAAGGTGGAAAAGGGCGAAGGCGTGTCCCATTCCCAGCTGGGCGGAGCGTGGACACGCCCACAGTCACCCACGCCCTACCCAAAATTCACTAACTTTTTTCTATTTAGTAACGTTTATACCTACCAGCCGTAAGACATTTTAAACGTAATAAAATAGTAAGAGAAATGAATTATCTGTATCAATACAATACATACTTTGCTAAAATGTTATTTAAAATGCAGTTTTTTTGCGCTAACACTGATAGTTCCTTGGAAAAAGTTTATATAGACGGGTACTTTCATCCTTCAAAGTTTTCGGGAGTGCTCTTATTACACCTACCTAAACTGCATTTATTACTTAGATAAACCAGTAAGAATATCTCATAAATATGTTTATTTATAAGGAGCTTTTAAAGATGTTCAGTTCATTTTCACGTGGAACTAAGTTTAGCAAAAATAATGCAAACTATATCCGTGCCAAATATAATGACGATCGGCTCGGTAGTTAAGATGCGAAAATGTTTTGAATCAACATTCATAATGATAATAATTTAATATGTTAGTGTGTGTATATAAATTGCGTTTTCATAAATTCATAATACTCGTATATTTAAGGGTTACTCACGCAGGGCAGTAAGTCGGTTTGTTTATTGGTCATTATTTGTAGATGAGAATTCACTGAATAGTGCCTTATATATATATATATATTGAATTTATACATGGATTTATATAATGTTGAGTGGAAGCCAGACTAATCATGACCTCGGAACGGAGTTTAGTAGTTAAGTTTCCTATAAAATATTTCCAACCATCGATCGTGCAAACCTGTCGACTATTTCAAGGTTTAATTACGCACAAAGGTCTTTAGGCTACTAAACCACGAAGAGGTAATGCTGCAGTTTCTAAAGCCTAACAAAAAGTTTCTCGTACAAAAACTAAGCTGATGACCAGCAAAAACTAAAGATCACAAACTTCTCTATAAAGTGAGCGTGAGCGTGGCACATATTTCTTGATATAATAAATACATCAAAGGTACAAAGAGTAACAAAGCTTGGCTTACGTTACCAAACAAGGTGTGGTAACGTAAGCCAAGGTGTATTTAATCATGTACACCATCATCAGGCGTCATGGCTCAGTCGGTAGTAGCTCTGCCTTCCGTGCTGTGGGTCGTGGGTTCGATCCCCACTAAGAACAAACATTTGTGTGTGGCAACATACATGTTTGTTCTATGTCTGGGTGTTACTATGTATTATAAGTATGTATTTACAAAAAAAAATTATATACGTATTATATCAGCAATCTAGTTCCCATAGTACAAGCTTTGCTTAGTTTGGGACTAGAGGGCGTTGTGTGTAATGTCCAAAAATATTAAAAAAAAAAAAAAAAAAAAAAAATGGTAGAGTAATGAAAATTTACGTTTCATCAGTTAGTTACCATTAGACGATTTTGGTGTTTTTTGGGGCAAACTATTTGAGTTGAGATAATCTTGGACGTGTAATACGAAATCGTTTTTGGACCTATTCAATTTCAGTGCTACACCAGAATATAAGTCAAAATGCTAAGTGATGTTGGATCATTCGTTTTAAACAATATTCAGTTTTAGTCCTTAGGAATCGTAATCAATTTGATCATGTGGACACTTTCGACAGTCTCCAAACAATAAGCGGTATGTTCGACCAACACCGAATGTCAATTCTTTTCTTGCCTCCTAAGTAAGCAGCACTAGTAAATAATAATTTTATCACAAGACTAAAAAATTGCCTCCGAAGATGGTGCAAACGATAATAAAAGAAGTAACGATGCTCCAGGCATTCGTGGAATTGCTGTTAGTAGTGTCAAAAGTAACGACCACACGTTGATATCGTTGAACGTCTCGTAAAAGAACAACTTCGGAGGTTATATTGTATACCATGATCATTATTTTTATTGCATTTCACTTCACGAATGTACTTAAAAAAAAAATATATAACTTGTAAATTGATTAAATCCTTTAGGTATATATAAAATATGTTGTACCTTTTGTTTGACAATATTTTTTTTTGTATTGTATTAGGTATATAAAAAATGTTCTCAGGGTAGGCAAAGCACCGGCAATCTTGGTGTTTTAGGAAACTATGACCGCTTACCATCTGGTGAGCTATATGCCTAAAAGTCCACTTCCTAAAACGTCTTTGAAAAATATACTCACTAAAAATGTTTGTCATAAACAAAAATAATAACAATTTCAGTTCAAACATTGCCTTTAACCTGTTTCAACATAATATCTCGTACTATAGAAACTATGCGGTATTAAGTCATACAATATGTTAGGTGGTAGGTTTGTGTAGGTATACTAAGTCTACCGACTGCCCAAGGTAAGTTCACGTCTGATGTATCGACTGGGATATTTTATTGGTCGCAGCGGTGACGGGCGGCGGCGATCGGGTGCGGCCGGTGAAGCTTTTATCAAAATTAGCGGGCGCGCCAGCAGCGCCGCACCCCTATCGTAAAAACACCATCATCGCCGCATCGTCGACGGCTTCAGAGCCGCACCTAGCTGTCGCACCCTCGCAACTCACCCCTATATATCTTCTATTAAAATAAAATATTTTGCAAAAATAAAACATTGACCTAGGATTTTTACGAAATTCCGGCAAAAGAACCAAAGAAATATACATAGTTTGCCGTTATGATGATATGTAAGATAAGCTATTCGGAATAGTAATAAGGCGTGAAATATCCAAAGGACTTATAGGGATAACTTTACTAACGCTATCGTATTTCCTTTTCTATAGCCGAGCACGTACTGGGTCCGACTGAGATCAACTAAAGGCACTGAAATGTAAGCAAACAAGATTCACACGCATTAGAGAAAGCTTTGAATGCAAACTAAAAATATATCTTCCCAACTCAAAAGTAGACTGGATGTAATCTCTTGTTTTGTACGTCTTAAAAAATGTCAATACGAAAAATAAAAAGTGAAATGATAACGTAATTTTGATTACTCACTTACTATTTAAATGATCATAAATATTTGAAATGTTTTTACTAAAAGCATACGTTGAAAGAAACTGCAGGGGAAGAAATTGCGAATTGAAAGGAATGCGACAGCGACTAGACCACGAAGTAGTTTTGCAATAATGGCTTAATCCTAATTTCAAGTGTGCAATGTCAAGATAATGATGTTTGGAATGGTAATGGCCCTAAATTTGTTGTCCGAAATGCGTGTTTGGCTCGGTAAGTTGGTCAAGCGGCCGAGGTACGCTTACTCGGCACGGCACCCTACATGCTTTGATTAGAGTGTCATCTGTATGCGGAATTCGCCCGCATCGCCTAACGGTTTGGATGTACTGCCATGGTTTAGATTTATTAAAGAAGCTTGTAATATGCACGATGTCATGAAGTCACACACACGATTCACGAATACGGACGAACTAGCATTTACAATGCAAACAATAGGATGTGCTAGTAACGAATTACTGTTAGCGTTTAAATTATACTGACAAAACATGTACAAAAATGATAATAATAATAATAATGCTCTAACTGATAATTAGCACAGGTAGGTAATTTATGGGTGCAATACCTTGGAGAGCATCCAAACCCATTTGTTGGTAAATGACAACCGATATCACGATTTGGCAGACGAGTGGAGATATTATTCGTCTCGTTTAGATTGCAGTAGCAATATGCACACGATTGCAACTGAAGACGTTAACTTATCTATGGATGTATACTACTTCTTTGATTTCACTTTTTAATAAAATTCAGTTATTCACGTTGCATGTAGTGAAAAGATCACGTCCAAGATGAAGGAAAATGCCTAAAAAATAACCAAATAATACAATATTTTTTAATTTTAATAGATTGTGAACCAGAAATTCAAGGCATTTAATAGTCGTAGCGCAATATAATTTAACAAACAAAGAAGGAAACGAAATATTAAGGATGCAAAAGTGGTGAAAATGTGAATATATTACTTACACAGAACGTAATCATACGCACGCAAAGAAAACGGGTGGTGGTTTAAGCCGGTAGGAATAATATTCGTACAACCGATAATTCATATTTATATGCTTTAATTTCGGGCAATTTCAGAGGTAAAATATTGTGTGTTACGCATTAGAATCTGGTTTCGTTTGCGAGATGGTTGGCCGACATGAAAATATACAAACAAAGGTTCGTAGACAATGTTATGTTCCCATGAGTGATGGTCCGCATAGGCGCAAGACGAGCGGGTAACGAGGCCACGTAATGAAGTGGCACGTTAGGCCCTGGCTGGGTCGCATCGCACCTCCGCTCCAATTTCCCGCTAACTGGACCCTTAACGCAACGACCCCCGGGCCTTTTACTGCTGTCTCCTTGCTCAGGAGACTAGATTTAGAGCTTATCTCAGTTGGGTTGGGATAATTAAGACGGCCGTGCAGGCATAGACATAAGAATCACCAACCTATTTGCTTAAAGGGAGTTAATGACTTTTTTTAAATCTCAGCCAGGTTCCGTGAAAATAATTTTAGCGAGATATTAAAATCGCAACTTCGTTTTGAGAAAATAAATGAAAGGAGAACAAGCAAAGTCAATCCAATTATGCTGCTTGACGTAGTAGAGGGATAGCGAAATAGCTTCCTTAATTCTTCTTCTTATCATTTTGTAAACTTGTATTAGGCTTTTAAAACCTCCCTACTACTTGTACAAACAAATATTTTAACCAAATATGCTTAAAACCAACATCTATTCTGTACAGTTATGTGAAATTCTTTGCTACGAGTACGAAGAGATTACAAGAAATACTTGCCTTTAGTCAAATGAGCCGTCAAGAGCTTTTGCATAGCAGTGACATGACGCACCATCAAAAATGTAAGGTGGTAATACCATGGTATTACCACCTTAGATTTTTGATGGTGCAATAAGAGTTATCTAACTAGTCGTCTCGTCTAGCGTGTATTATTGGAAAGATAATCGTTTCCCTACAATTCATTACCCGAATACTTGCCTTATACGAAAAACTAAAATAACTATCTGGCTGACCGAGTCTAGACAAAGAGTTCACAAATCTTTAGACAGTTAGGTTTCACCAAATTTCTTTTTTTATTTCAATACTAAACTACCCACCACCAGAAAACCGTGCGCAAAGGAATAGAAAAATAACCAAAGGAGTCGCAAATTGAATGTCTGTGGCAAAGCTTGAAAAGTTATCCCAATTTGAAATAATCTTTCTTTATTTGAAAGGATTGTGCAGTTGGGCATACTAATAATTAAAAAACAGGATCACAAAAAAAGTACCTTTAATATGATCCCAAAACTACCTGAAAAAACACACACTACCACTAAACGTTTGAATAACAATTATTATTATTTTTAACTAGTAGTGTTATTAGAAAGTGTGCATTGAGCCAAACTTTATGGTAACAAGAAAACATAAAATAATAATTAGTTTAGGGTTTTTTATGTAAAAATAGCATTTACTTAACAACCGCGAATGGTTCGACAACCTCTAACGGTATTGTGAACCGAATTCATTAGTTTCTCTAGCGTAAAGCTGCACAATGGATTTCATGACGAATTTATTGCAAGAAAGTTATTTTAATTCAATAAAAAGTACCAGCTTATTTAATTAACGGAATAGATGCAAGTTTGTATATTACGGGTTTTACAGCCGTCGCTGACGAACTAAAAACAAATAGGTAGCCGTAAAGTCTTCAGGGGTTAAACGGAACATTTCAGGTTATGTTCCGCGATGATGTACATACCACCGCAAACGCAAAAAAAATGCCAATAAACGAAAAGTTATATATTGTAATTTTTCAATATTCTTGCGAAATGTCGCTATTTTTTTTATCTCATAACTTTTCATCAAGTCATTTTGCATACACCTACGAAGGGCTTCTTCAATTTTCAAAGTGCTCTATTTTGCTTGTTGGAGATTCACTTCACGGGCAGGGTACTAGAGAATACCAACAAAACAATAAAGGCACGACTGTCGTGTTAAATAAGAACAGTCATCAAAATGATCGAATGCTGTTAGGGATCATATTATTTATTACCGAATTATAATGACGAGTCATTGTAGACTAGACCGCAAAAGGTCGTTAAAAGTGATTAAAAATGAATTATAAACACACTTTGTACAGTTAGCGCTAGATTTGTCAATAAGAAACCGGTAGATGGTGTCTAAGCAACGCGGAGACATTGAGATGGCGGCGAGGTGAATGCACGCACTAAGTGTGCCACGCGAAGAAACTCTTCGGAATGGATACCGTTACCGGAACGCGGTCAAGCCGGCAGCGCAGTACCTACTTGTGACCGTATACGCCGCCGCCACCTCAACAACTATCAGAAACGCGAAAATGAATTCATCTGACTCATTTAAGTTCAAACAACAAAATAAATTTCTTTAAGCTTACGTCATCATGATACTTAAGATATATTGCTTTGTAATTTCAAATAACGCACTATCAAAACTAGTCTGCCTGCCTAGTCTAGGTACGTAGCTACGTGGGGAGAACCTGACAACGGAGGGCGGTGGCAGTGTCTCGGAGCGTGGTAATCGGACCGTTTCTAATACTCACGCTTTGACTCGGTTTCACCGCACGCTTCTTGCCTTCGTTCTTATTTGTTCGTTTTGCGAAATCGTTTGTAATATGATAACGTTAAGTCGATTGTAGAGTTGCTCTCGGTTCTCAGGCAACTTCACACAAACTTCTTGCAGACGGTTCAGTTAGCTATTGAATTCCAGCAACTACGTTACGGGTGTCGATTTACTCGAGAAAAGAATATTCGCTTCGTAGCGTCTCGTAGAGGTTGGCTGAACACAGCGGTTTGATTTATATAACTATAGTTTTGGATCTGTGAAAGGAATATCCGCATTATGGTGATGAGGGTCTTTTAAGCGACAAATGAATATTTTTCGCAATAATTTCAGTGGTTGCAGCAGGTAAGGCGCGAAGCGGCGACGGGTGCAACGATTTGCATCACAAATACGGGTGGTGGTGAGGGCGATGGCGCAGCGCGTCGCGGCTGCCCGCCCGCGGGCCCTCCCGCGCCCGCCGCAGACAATGTCACAATCAACATCGCGTGGATGCTTTTTGGCCACAGTGTAATTGCCGATTGTGGTGTACGCATCATAATCATCAAGAACGTACTTTCAACTACCACGTCCTGCCGCGATTCAACCGTTCAAACCATACTATGAAAACTCATATGGACGCTTTACATATACAGGGTGTTACCAGACCACTTCCGAAAACTTGGAGGTTCCAATCAGACCATGATACTGAAAACATTAAACGAAAAAAATCGCGAAAAAAAAATTGACTTGACTATCTCTTTTTAATTTTTTTTCTAGTTACATACACACAGTACAACATAATAAGACATATCTACCTAATTATCTCATTTAAAAATGCAAAAAAACAAATAAAATAAATAAAGCAGCAATGTACACGCAGCACGCAGATTACGTCTACTACAGCATGAACAGCTGAGAGTTCATCGCGGGTCATTCAAGTACGCGACGTGCGAGCGACCTACGTTAGTACCTACCTACGTTAGTAGGCACTTACGACACAGAATAAATAATAGTACTACGCCTCGACCTTACCTACGTGAATGCGTACATTGCGGGCTGGCGAAATAAATACAAATCTTTAAACATTGTTTTCTCCGGCTATAATTATTTTTCAGGATAACTGATTTTTTTTTTGGTTGGATTTTGGTGTGCTGTAGCTCCCCCTTTCGTTTTCGGAAGTGGTCTGGTAACACCCTGTATACACATTAGGATCATTATTATGATCAATCTAAAGTGGCTTATTAAAGCCTGCAGAAGAAAAAATAATGTTTACATTAGAAAATTAACGACACGATTATAATTATTGGCCAGTTGGACTCAGTTAGCTCATAAGTGTCATATATTTAATTTTAACATAAGGATTAAAGTTTAAAGGGCATTGACGTTTGCCAAGTTGTGCACTTTGTGCAGACAGGGTTAAAGATTTACAAATTGTATAATATTGCAATCATTATGTACGAGACTTATTTACGAGTTACGAGGCATATAATGGTCTCGATTCGCTTGTTGCATTTTTCTAAACTAACCTAATTTGACAGCACTAAAAATGTTGCCGTCCCTTTCTCATAAACTGAAACGACAACGACGGCTATAATTTGAGAGCTGTCAAATTAGGTTACTTTAGAAAAATGCAACAAGCGAATCGATACCATTAGCTGATACCCAAGTTTGAAAATAATTATTCTAGGCGGCCAAAACCTTCTAAGTTGAGAGGCGATGAATTAATAACTAACTTCTCCCGCGACGACGCGTGTTGACGGCCTACACGAGTAGCGCATTAGAAGTGAATAAGTTTAGAATTTTTCTAAAAAAATCCCCTAATTGGGAGATATTTTTTACGGAATAAATTTTCTGTGAAATTATGTAAAAATAAAACATGAAACTCAACTTAGAAATAATGTTTATTTAAAATATTCGCTGCTGAAATTAATTAAGCGGGTAATTAAGTAATTGGTACCGCAAAAAATGTTGATTTACCGTAACTTCGGAACTTCATAGCAAGCGAAAAGCGAAGATTTATTAGGAGAAAGCGTGTTGATGTTGACGTCTTACTAGGTATAGGTTATCTTACGACTGACGCGTTTATTAAATTTGGTACCTTCTTGAAACTCTGCGGCTAAACGTGAGTGAAGGCTAAATTTTTTTTACAATTACTGTTTCTTCTGACAAATAAGTTTCTTTAGTATTTTATATACACATATGCAAAAACATTTAATTGGTGATTCGTTTTTTAAGTTACTGCCTACATAGGGTGTAACACTATTTGTATCCAAATAAAATATACTTTACTAGGTGTCGCCCACGACTTCGTTCGCGTCCCGTTGGTTCCCGTTAATTTTTCGGGATGAAAAGTAGCCTATGTGGTAATCCAGGTCACGTACAATATATATACCAAGTTTCATCCAAATCGGATCAGTAGTTTTTACGTGAAAGAGTAACAAACATCCATACATACTCACAAACTTTCGCGTTTATAATATTAGTAGGATAAATTATTATTAAACTACACAAAAAACTAGATTAAAATATAGAAAAAAAAAAGTCTAAAACGAAACATGCAACAAGTCCAAGAAAAGATGAGCTGAACACTGAGAAAGCAGAGGAGAACTGTCCGCAGCTAAAACAAATGGTATCAATTTATAAAATTCTAGGACGCAGGTTCGCAATGAAATATGAGAACTATCTCGAGTAAACGACGCAATCACTGGCGGATTTCAGAGATTTCATCGCACCGACATCGTTTTAACCTTTTCTTTTTTTTAAACTGTAGTATACTATTCAAATTCTATATGATGTGAAGTTATTCTACGTACGGCTAGAAGTTCAATTCTAAAATAAATAGATGTGAAGGACTTCAATACCGTACCTAGCATAGAAGACACGTTCAATATTGAAATAAATTTCTGACGAAATGACTTTGTTCGAAATTAGTCGGGGTGGCGTATGGAGCGTTAGGTCGGAGGAATGGGCGGTAAACCGGCTCTTAATTAAATCAAGTGACACGTCTCCCTGCCAGTTACCTCAATCACACGACCCCAATAAACCTGCGTGCCGAACGGAAATGCTTTATTTTATGCCAAACTACCACTTAAAGACAGCTCAAGACGTTTTACGGAGCTTTTAATTGAAAATTTGCAGGAAGATGTTCTCTCCCTTCGGTACTCAAGATATCATGTATGAGCAAAGGGGACTAAGGTTGTAAGACTATGATATTTGATACAAACTACATTGAAGGTATGTATGTGTCTACGAGCTTGCAGTTTCTATAAACTAAACGTAATAAGCTCTTGTCTATGCGAAGCTACGGCTCCACTTAACGTTGTATTTTACGTCTCCTTTGCCCAGTTACTGAGAATAAAAATATTATCAAGATATGCGATGGATGCGCATTGCGCAGATATAATAGAATGCACCAGGTTTTTTTTTTAAATTATTTCAAAACAACTAAAAAGTTGTTCCGTACATACTGAAATTTCACTAAGTTCCCAACTAAGAAAATAAACGCAAAAAAAAATGATTTTTTGGCTATGGCCGAGATACACTTTGGCGGCCAGAAATTACTATCAGAAATAACACAGTCCAGCTAACTGATTTATCATTCAACCACTCACTAAACAGTAACAGTTATGAGTAACTTCTCAAAGCCACAACTAACTAAGCCATTAAAAAATGAGAGGTTTTAAAAGTAAGAGCATCCTTGAGAAAAGTTAATTAAACTCGTAAAATATCAGAAATCGGGGATAACAATAAAGCGAAGGGAGGCAGAGTTGTGCATCGAGCTGGGCTGGCTGGCGGTTTTGTTGCGGTCGCGCTCATTATTTTCATAACGAGCTCGCGACGACCTCCGTGAGGTTCTCGGTTCCCGAGTCCTGGTCACGGCAATTAATTAACCGGCTAAACGATACCGTGTTTTACATTCTGATGTTTACGCAACTCTCCAGCGATAATGTCGCCGACTATCGGAATGACAGCGCTACCGTGCTCATATTAATTAATAAATTATTAACATGACCCGTCGCACTAAAAAATTAAAGAGTTTCATTAACAGGTTCGTTACGGTTAGTGACGTTCTATGCATATAAATTGCTTATTTGAATGAAGGAGAAATGTAAGGAAGTTGCTAAAAGAAGTACTTTTGTTGATTACTGACAGAGAACCGAACGATGAATATGCTATTTTGTCAATGATATCTCCTAAATTAACAATCATAAGTGTATTCAATAGTAAATCACAAGTAAAAAAAAGTTTGATAGCTTAGTGAATGTATAAGTAGGTATGTAAGGGTTTACGGGAGGACAATAAAACAAAGTAACATGAATTTACCGTTTCTAGGGCCCATGAATCAATGCGCTCGTAATTTTCAAGAAACGTGAGTGCAACCCACTCCTCATCAAAACTTCTCTTACAAACCGAAGCGATATGTTGTACAAAATTATGCGAGACTTACAAATATTGGCACGATCAATCGTTAACAATGTGGAGAGATTATGCGGAATTAAACGTTGTTATTACGGTGAGTAACTACTCATCACAATGTTGTAATAGCTGGCAGTGACTGTTACTTAAATTAGTTAACAATGACACATTTCGCTGGCAAACAAACAGAGAGTAGTCCCAAATAGACCACATGCTATTCTTGATCTGCCGTCGTCACACCGGCATGGCACGGCACCGGTGTGGTGTGCGAGCGTGCCGTCTGCTGATTCACGCACACCTCAAGGTGATGTCGATCGGCCCGAATGCATGACACATTGCGAAGTCATCAAATTACGAGTACGTGCCGACACAAAAACAACAATAAATAAAATGCTGAATTGGCACGGACGAAGTCAGAGTGGGATATATTATTAACTTAGGAAAATCAGTTTTATTTATTCATCCTTTATAATACTCGTACTTTCGTCTTCCTCACATCTACGCTTATTTGCACATAATAAATTAGGTGCAAAAATGTAAGTAAATACGCTGACAAGTTCAGTAAATGCTAAGTCAAACAGAAGAGATGGAGGTTCACGAACGACTCACGAGACCACGAAAATCACGGCGTACGTAGTAGTATGAAAAATGTCGTATAACCATATCGCCCGGCTTGATTGCATAACCACGACAGACACTCAATCAGATAGGACATTGATCTCGTGCTTGAACTTGTATTGGTTGGATTATCGCACAACAATTAAAATTTCAATAATGGTGACCCCCTACTGAACCGAAACAATAATCCTTAATTATAGTAATCTGTCGACAGAAAAGTACGCTGCTTAACATGAGCTGTAAAACCCATCAGATTTATGTACATGAAAATAACTCATCAATGTACCAAAAGCTGGCCGGAAATTGTAGGAAATTGCGAGAGAAAATGAATCCTACCGTTTGAGAGGTCCGGCTTGGAAAAGCATTTAAGCTTACATGTTTATTGCATTCAATGCTAGCAGAATTCACGTGTGATGGATAGTAAAGTTACATTTTGGAAAATTCTTACTCTTAGCAATAATTATTAACAAATGAACGGTAGGTTACGTCCAAGCAAATTATGCTAAGTATATTCTTTTCGATGCTGACAATTGAACATTGTTTGATACGTTGTATCACGTATTATTTAGACATAAACATAATATTTGCAGAAAAGAACAGTAAAAATAAAGTGCTCTCCATCAATCACACGAACAGAGCCGGCGCTTCCGGGCGCGGTCTGGTCGAGCGAAACATTTCTTTGAATAATGAATGTAGGTAGGTATCGTGCCCCGTAACTGGACGTGATATACGCCGTCGTCGGCCGCATGCATAATTTCACTTATTTTATGTGGTTAATTGTCGAAAATGACCGCTAGTGAAATATATTACTGGCGTTCCGAGGCCGACACCGGCGGTGGTGGCTAATATATTCCGCAGTCACTATAGCCGCCCGCCCTCGACTACGTGTAGCTAAGACGGGGTCGTATGTCGGCCGAACTAACCGAACGGTATTGTTTAAACTGTAAGGCATAATGCTGGTACACCGCGCCACCGCAACATATTCGACAAGGCAAAGTAGGTAAACCATAAATTTGAAATGCTCAGTATATAGTTAATATATCTGTGGAGGCGTGCACAATCGCACCAACTAGTCTGCACAATGCCGCGGCATTACAATTTTTCAAAGCAGACACAGGCGGTAAAGCGTAACAAAAGAGCTAGGAAGTCGCAAATATAAACGAGCGCTGCGGCATGCGAAGGTGCACGCACATAGTCCCTGCAATACGTAGATATACCTAGTGATCCAACCTTAGCCGCGTAGGTATCAGTATGAACATAAACATTTTACGCTAAGGCTAAAGTATTGAAAATCAATTACAAGATTAAACAAAAAACGTTCACGTTCGACTTTTAGACCATAGATAAGACGGGGTTGTTCTCACGACGTACCTCATGCAATACGCGAATGAATAGCGAAACTACTAATAGATACGAAAATGTAGATCCTAGAAACTGCTATGAATGAGATAGAAACAGGTACAAAAGCGGGATCCAATTTGTTTAATGTAAGTTTTGGAGGATGAATGTAAACTCTCAAAAAGATGGAAGGTGAGTTGGATGTAAGACTACCGCTACATTTAGCGCTTTTCGGAGGCAGAAATGAATACAGGGAGATTGGGCGGCACGATAAGGCAGCGGGCGGGCGGCCGCAACCGACCGCGAGCGGACGTGCTATCCTCACCATCGCTAGATAAGTCGAACATACATTTTTTGTTTGCCACGGTATATTAGGTTAACGAAAAAAATTTAAAATATTTATAACTCCGCATTTATTAATTAGGTTGTAAGTACAGACAGTTTTTACAGGTACCTAAAACAAGTATTTTAGACACATGGTTTTAACAAAACTTGAAAAAACTTTTCTAAAATGATATTCAACAAAACGTGTTTCAAACGATGTCAGTATAAGTTTATGATGATGGCTGTTTATGACAAGTTTTGCTGAAAACTTGTGTATCAAACTTGTTTTGTGGCTGGGTTGAGAGGGGTAAGAAAAGTACCTATCTATACATTAATCAAATATTTAGCTTTAAAAATATATGCCAAGCAGTTAATGAACTATTCATTCAAGCAACGTGCAACTAATAATAATTAGCGGTCAGCTTGTTTCTGTTTTGTAAACAAATAAGCTACAGCATTTATAACTGTAACTGTTTTAATTTAATACACGGAATGATATATGGCAGCGTAAAGTAGATGGAATCCACAATCCACATGCAATAAATTAGTATTCTCGATTATAGCGAAACGTATAAAACTTGCACGTGAATAATATTATACGTGTCAAATATGAAGAGTATTCTTTTTTCGGCATTTCTTAAATTTTAGAGATAACCATATTTCTAGTACAGGCAGCTTCAAAAGTAAATAATGATCGGACGAAAGAAAAGTGCTTCATGGTTTTTTAATGTTATATATCAGTATATGCGAGTGAGAAGTTGTTTGACGGTTGTCAGTAAAATTAAATACGATAATGATAAATCCTATGATGTGAAACTAGTGTGCCACAGCCGTACTGTTATGCTATCATATCACTTTCATTAAAAGCTTTACTTATCTATATGCATTCTGTAGTGTCAACCAACGACTTCCCTAGGTAAAAGCTCGTATTTCATTTGATTATCGATGACATCTTCTAAATATATAAAACTCTTTTGAAGCTGACAGAGAATCAACGCACAGCCTAAACTATAAATTTGGAGGGTAGTATCCTTATATAGTGTAGGGGTGCACTAAGAAAGGAATTTGGAAACGTAACACTCTAAAGGGTAGAACGCGAGCAACGCCGCGGGCGACGGCTAGTTACATATAAATACAGAAATTCTTAAAAAAAAAACTAAACCGTATCATGAATAAAATACGTTTGAATGAGATGTCAAAGGTTCGTATATTAGATCAGACCTTACTATTGTGCTATGGCTAAGTTGAAGTCCAGGTTAATTATGGACTTCTCCATTTTCTGCATTTAAAAGAATGATTCAATCGTTCAATCGCAACCATTAATGTTACGGCAGGAGCTTAAACAGTGGTAGACAAACACTGGCCTTGTTATTAAAAAACCCTAGTAAGCTTGCAATAGTTACACCGTGTTTCCCATCGAATTTGAATCTGCTTGTTAATTCCAAAGACAAAACACAGTGTAACTATTTCAAGCTTACTTGGCCAGGGTTAGAGTTTGTTACAATTAAATGTAAAGGTTTACTAAGTAATAAAGATAAATTCAAAGCTGTTCTCACTGTTATTTTAGGGTTTACCTATAAACACCAAGAATCACGGACACTTAACACAACGCCTTCTAGTCTCAAACTAAAGCTTGTACGATGGAAACTAGATGGCTGATACAATACATACATACATTTTTTTTTGTAAATACATACTTATAATACATAGAAACACCCAGACAGAGAACAAACATCTATGTTTTACAACACACAAATGTTTGTTTTCGGTGGTAAGAAAAAAGGTCTGAACTGACGAACAATAAATTACTACAGGATGAGATTTGGTAATTCGTTTAAAGGTACGGAACCGGTACAAAGTAACATAAGTACGGATATTACGTTAATATTTTTTTAATGATGCTATTTTTATAGTTTTTATTAAGGTTTGCGCGTACGTCAAAAATGTAAACATTGTTATTATTGTTATGTTAGGAAAAAGTGGCATTCATATTATTATACATAAGTACCTATACCTACATGGTATTTGAAATGAATATAATTGCTACTATCGTCAGTTACACTTTGACATTTAATAGAAAATGATCGAATCAGGTTCGAACAAAGTGAACACGAAAAACTGGTTATTTCTGTAAACGGCAGACAATATCAAATGAATTAAACTTTTGGTTACTTTTCTTTCACCAACCGATTAAGTGGATTTCGTTTAGGTACACGCTACACTTCACCAAAAGTAGCCACATTGAGAAAGAAGGATTTATTAATTGAAACCGTTAGTATAAGTACATTATTAAAATATTTACCAAAAATTCTTTAGCAAGTACATTAGATTTTTATGAAACAAGCTAACGTAAATTATTATAAAATTTTCTACATTTAACAGAAACTACACACTGTACATATTGTACAGTCAAATGATGGGGTTGCCTAAATTAACTTCAGATTTCTACGTAAAATCTACGTAGTGAATTTAAGATGCACGTAGTACAATGACGTTCATATTATTATTACTATACAAAGAAGTAATGCACCAAGAATTTAATTTGGCCAATATATTTTTTTATACCAAAAGACATCAACGAGTTCAACTGGCGCATAGAATATTTGCTTGTGAAAGTTTCTAAATCGGAGGTATATAAAGTACAAAGTCAACGGTATGTAGCGCAAGTTGACCGAGTGCGGGGAAATTCGTACTTTCTAAACATACATGCATCGGTATAGTAAACAATAACATAAACAGAAAGTTATAAAGTTAACCGGCTCTTACAATTTGTAACTTGAGATCCTTTCCAGCAGCGGAGGCCGCGGTGACCGACGTCGTCACAGGAGATAACCACTGGTGCAAATTAATATAACGTTTAGGTAAAAGTTTGAGTGAAACATCCGCTTGTGCATAGGCCCGTTCGAGGCAAGCAGCGGTAGCGCCATCGAGCGCCAGCGCCGGCTCAAGCAGGGCGCCGCCACCCTCGAGCACCACCATTGTCTAAACAGATAGTTGACTGTTCGAGGGAATAGCACAAAACACTTTGCGTATCTATCACTAGAGCGACAGCGGAGTCGGAGCTACATGTCTGGCGCGCTGCGGCGGCGTGGCATTCGCGCGGCGATGGTCGCGGAACTGGCGCGGCGCACCTGCGGGCAGCTGCGCGCCGCCCGCGCCCGCGCCCCGCCGCCGCCGCTCACCGCGCCGCCCACAGCCTCGTCAACAAACACCGTTGCAGCAGCGGTCGCCCTGCATCCATAAAGCTGTGCAGACCACTTTCGTCCCACTTTCAGAACTCTCCATTCCGAACCATCACAAGTCGGCCGGTTTTATACAACTAGGTTACGGTATAAACTGTATGAAAACAGTTATGCTGTTATTTAAACGAAGCCTGTATCAAAGCATTTCAATTAGCTGCCCCTTGGATATTCTATTGTAGGGTATCTGGAAATTGGCTAGCTCAGACAATAGGCTCCCAATAAATGGAAATGGAGAAATTGGTTTAGCGAAGTTTGAAATAAGCATCGCCGTTTGCCACGTGACTAATTCTGCAGGTTCCACCCTCTTTCAAACATTACGCCTCACAACAGAACCCGAACTTTACAACAATTAACGAACTCTCAATAATTAACGACCCATGACTTTGTCCTCGACTTTCAGAAGCTAATCGCAAAACTAAGTTTAATAATAAATATTTTTTTTAATCTTTTCTCAATCTCAAGTGATGTGTAACTGAAATGTGTGATTCAACTTTTACCCAATCCGAGAAAACTTCCCCTAGAGAAATATGACAAAACAATGAAAAAAGTTTTGAAAAAATTCGATTTACAACTTTTGCGAATAACGACACATATTTTTAGCGATAAAAATTTCAGTAAAATATCTACTTGGCCGATAGTGCAGACAGATCGCCTTGCATTAAAACGCGTTAAAATTTTCTTTGTATCGTACAAAAGTATAAGCTTTCGAACTGATAATAAATTTCTAGGGCGGATTTAAGGTACATTTGGTAGAACGATTGTAATAACAGGCATGTTTGAAATGTGTTTTTTTCATACACATTTAGAATCTACACCATAATCAAACTCAAAGATTTGATTATGACATGTATAGGATGCACACATGCACTACACAGGACCGACCTAAAACTTATTCTGAAGTTTTATCTTATTTTAAGTTCAAAAAATCGACACAGAGAAATCATTCATTTGAGAACGAGCTCCTACATTTTTACATCACATGAAATCTTTGAAATCAGTACAGAATGTTAGACACCAAATTGGTTCAAAACCATTGTTGGTGTTTGTGTTCTAAACCATTTCTCAAGTTCCACATGAAAGCCAAAAGGGTATTAAAGCAAATAAATAGTACAATATTAAATGTACCTAAACCGCAGAAATTAATTTGCCATAAACACTGGTATTAATAGACGCGAGACAATAAGCCACCCCCCGCGAACTAGTCGCGGCGTAATGCGTCGGCGGCACGCGACCGGCCCGCGCCGCGCCCCTCTACAGCCCCGACCTCGAACCCGTTGCTCTTCATTTGCATACATACAACCTCTATGTTGAACGAGATGTGTTACAACTTACAATGGCTACAAATCAGACTTGTTATCTAGCTGCTAAACCAAATGGAAACAGACAAATTGCTATAGGCATTTGTACAACAAATATGACGAATAATCTTTGCAAAACGGTAGGTAAATGAAATAAATAACGGTAGGCGTAACGTACTCCATTTGGGAGATTTTTTTTAAAAATTACGTAGGCGTTAAAACTTTTATTACATCAAGATATTTTTCAGGTCAAAGCGATCCATTCAACACTTTCCAAAAGCTCATCAATTATTTTTCAATTCTAAAGGATTTAAGAAGAAGCCTACCACGACTCTACCTGTCATTCCAAAGAACATAATTAACTTTATTTTCTTCAGCAATGTCAAATGGGGGTAATAAATGAACTTTGTAATTATTTCGTTTCAAGTTTTCAGAAAATAGAAGCTTATCTAATGAATTTCAGGAAACTTTTGTTTGTCGGAGAAGCAGCATGACATAAAAAATTCAAAGCAATCACAATAAGGTTGCTCACCGACTGATTTGGCAAAATAATTATATAACCATTTCAAATTAGTTTTTGGACGTAAAGTTAGTAAAAGAAAAGCCTTCTAATGATCAAGCACTGCAGTATTTTCAAAGGTAAAGTTGGAACACTTCGAATCACACAAACGTTGTTAATGAGTACAAGAATGTAAGCAGCAGGACTGGATGTAATTGTAGAGCTTTGCTTGGCCCTGGTCATATTGCAATAGCAGTCAACAGACAGAGCGACGATCCGACACTCGGCCGCGTATCGGCTCAATTATTCACACGATTCGCCCCACCCGCGCCGCATCATCCGCTTGCTGCCAAATTAAAAGTAAATAACGAAATGAAAACAAGCGGGCCTGAGCCACGAGGGACTCGCAAACCTTTTAGCACTGCCATGTAAACAACTACAGCTAAACACACTTCATCATCCTATCGTCTATCTATTTGCTGGTGCAAATAAAATTGCTGAATTGAGTTGCACATTGTATCGGTTAAACAATGCTACAAAAAAGCTAACACTTAACTGATTGTCTGTTTTCACAATTAATATAGAGGGATGCTTTGCTTGTTAGTATAGGTGAACAGGTTTTCAATTTACTTATGTTCTTCTCTTGATTTTCATCGTAGGTAATATTTTAAAATGCCGTGGGTACAGTAAAAAGCTTTAGTTTTCCAGCTGGGAAAAGTGAATACAGAACAAAACGAAGGCCACACAACACAGCTAGACCCAAAAGCACTATTCTCAGCGGAGAGCAATTTCGAAGAACAATGAACTGGGATGAATAGCGGCACCGAAGTAAAAAGTCTATTTACATCATATGCACATTTCCTATAAAAACAGTAGATAGTGTTGTTGCGTGTGAGCACGCAGCTAAGTAATTAGCTGTTCAAGTATAAGAGAAGCTACAAAACCAAAGTCACATAAAACAAAGGCTTCTAAATTAGAGAGTATTAAAATGTTTCCTTTATTTTACTTGTTTTTTTTTTTTTTTTTCAAGAGAAAATTAGGGTTTGCGTTCATAAAGTAATTGCAATGTATAAAAGAAGCACCTGTGCACGATTGTGGAATCATTAGCGATAACAGCAGGTTAGGGAAGGGACAACAAGACATGTGAGACAGTAACGAGCGGGTGCCGAGTCATCGCGGGACATGAGAGCTGCCTGCCCCTTGTGGTGAAAATTGTCACAGAACAAACTGTGTCACGGGCCGTATCATTATGTAGACAAGGACACGTGTAAGTGACATTTGCCATTAAATTCTTTCCCTCTACTATTTCAACGACTGCACAAAATACCGAATACACCAACCTTCTATGAAAACGCGAGCAAAAACAGTTATTTTATTATGAAATTAGTGGAGTTCAGTCAGTTTTTAAAATACAAACGTAAGCTTTTGGATGTTTAATTAGAAATACACCTCGCTGTAAAGGAGTTTTGAAGTCATTAGCACAGTAAGTGTTGATGTATTTAATATTTTTAAAAATAATACAAACGAAAAAGAAAATATATCGAAATATTTTTTGTTGTGTCGTTTTAATTGTAGGGCGTATATTCATTCATATTAGTCTTTTGAATGAAATGACACTGACAGAGCATTTTTAAAGCCGCAAGGGGAATGTATTTTTGATTGACCGTATTCAATCTTTTACTATAGAAGGAACTTATCAATGTTTAACTCTTTGACAGTTGTAACCACTTAAAACGATAGCGTTTTAAGTTAAATAAAATAAATGTATGCATTTAGTATTCCATGAATAACAAACAAGACGGAATCAAAGAAATCTAAACGATAAACGTGCGTTCTGCAGGTATGTAGGAAGTGATGGTGGTCGAGCAGCAGGCAAGAAGCAAGTCTAGCACGACAGCGAGTTGAACGGCCGTGCATCGGAGCGTGACGCTTACGGCTTCGCACCTCACATATTATATCAATTTAACTCAATCTTGACACATTATCATCAAATCAACATTAGCATCTCAAAGAACTACCAGAAGCAAACAGTCATTTAGAGGACTTTTGTTTAATTTTAAAGTACCGTTTCATAACCGTAACAAAAGATCATACAAACAAAAGGAATGATAATGGCTACAAAGATGACTTACAGTTATATAGATATAAACCATTTTAAGGTTTTGGTAATGAATTGGATTAGCAACAATGAATCAAGGTTTTCAACGGTTATAGAGCAGAGTGTCTTAGCAGATTAATGTGACAAAGCATTTTGTAAACAACAAAACCACCGAATAAAAGGAACAATAAAATTACGCGAGTCAAAGCAGGTAGGTATCTCAGCGGTATAACAAATCGCTGACGTAACAAAAGAGGCTTTCTCGCGGCCATTACGACGGGATGCACAAAGAAAAGCGAGGCGTGAGTGACGGCGGCGTAGAGGCGGACGAAAATGCGCGTGCTGCGAACCTGCTATTAGTGTATGCGGCACAAAACCCAGAAAAGGCGCTAGCCGCACTATGGAAACTCTGGGGACCGGCGGCGGCGGCGGCCCAATTTACGATTTCCGCAAAGAATACCTTCGACGTGGCATTTTTGCGAGCCGCTAGTGGCCAGTATACGTTCGGCCATCTACAAAAACAGGCTGGCGTTTCTTAGTTTAGTTTTTTACTTATCTTAAGCAGTTGAATAAATAAAATTTCTTACAGAGTACGAAACGGCAGCAAGACTCCAGGTCGGTGTGGGAACCGTAATAAGGGCTACCATAAAACGTTACATTAGGTAACGGCGGCTTCTGGGGCGGCTATAAATATCTCCGTTCGGAAGTACGGCCAGTGTCCCGCGGGAGCACGGTACGTCGCGAGACGCCGTCCGTGGACGTGTCGCACGAATAAAAACAACGCTAAAGCTTGGCTTTCTTGGATGAGTATGCGACCTCACCTTGCCAATCAATATCACTTAGCAATAACTGCGGCCTCTCTCATATGTATGTGACCATTAGGTATATTTAAGATCATACCTACCGAAATTACGACTGTTGCTATTTGTTACTGCTGCAGAATCATCAAGACCTTATTATTGCAATAGATAAAGGAAAACTGAATATTGACTACTTATATGGTTTCAAATAAATTATTAAAGGGGACCATAATTGACCATACATTAATGAAAATACTGGTAACGTAGCTTTCGCGAGAGAAACTATCTTGGTTTCACTCGTTGGTTACTATCGCTAGTGAAATCTACGTATCTAGAGTTAAATAAAAACACTAACAGCAAAACCACATGGCGTGAGCTAAAAGAAAATTACACTAACGTAACACAATATATTATGTATTTTAGGTTTACCTATAAAATATATCTACCGAGATAAGTATACGAACCAAATTTAAATGTCAATAATTTCATCTCGAACCTCTCATTAATGTTACAAAAGAGCAAAGTTATAAGAATACAAACACAAATGAATAATTTTGACTACTATAATAACACGACCAACCGACAAGTTGAATAAGTCAAAATCATCAAATCACCTGGGCAAAGCAAGAGAGCAAACAGAGGGGAGACTCAAATTGCTTGCGTTATTAAGTGGACCTTAAAAGTTTAGGGCTGACTTAGTTTACAGAGGTACCACGAGGTTAGCCTAGGTGAGTTTGTTTTTGGGGAAATGTCAACAGAACATGACCAAGTAACGGACCGCCGGCTGTATGAATTAATTGGGAGCCACAATATGAATATGAGAATCGGAATTAACAGATAAATAGCCATTTGGGAGGTAGAGATTCCAACGACTGATATTATTGATCTCGAATAAACCGATATCGACGTAATTCCCATTGAACTAATTAAGCTGTCGTTGGAAGTAGCATGAAAATACGGTAATGTGTGGAATGAAGGAAGCAGATCCGATTAGCAACACAGCCCCAGGGTATGATGCAGTGCAATATAGCTCGGTGCATGTCCATCAAATGTCACAATCAATTACCGCGACGGCTCGCTCACACCCTCGGGTCTCTCGCCTTGGGGTAATTAAACTGTCATGTCGAACCTAATTGACATATGCTTCCTAATTAATTTTACTATTTGTGAAACAAAATATCCTAATCTTATGTTGTTGAGATGCGCTCAGGTTTGTTTTTTTATGTTATGGTCGGAGTTAGCCAAAGGTCGCGGAGAATCGAAGACGATGATGGAGGAAACTCTTTTAAAAACGAAAAACTTATAGGTGGAAGAAAAACCCTTTTTACTATCTCAGGAAACTCTTAAACGTTCTGTAGTGTCGTAACGAGTGTTTAGCAATTTGGAATCCAATGTAATGCGAATCCAATCAAACAAGAACAGACGAAACTAAGAAAGTAATTAATATTATAGGTACTTGTTTTAATAACGCTTGGAATACCTCGACGAAATAACAATCTGCGATCCCGGTAAGTGAGTTTTAAATAAAAAGGGAAACCTCTCCCTCGGTCGCCACGGCCTTAAGTTTTGTCATTGTTTCTATATTGCGCGGGGCAATTAGCGAAACTCGGACGCGTCTCGCTCGACTCTTCGGTCGTTCGCTCGCTGAGCTCTCGCCAATCAAATTACGACGAACTACTAACTCTTTCCAAACTTAACAAACCTTGCCATATCGACACTTCCACTAACGATCAACCACCAACAAATTGGATATTGTTCAGTTTCACATAAATTTTATTGTACCACTGCATCAAGATATTTCGTGAACCGAATATTACTAATCTTTATTTTTAATTGTGAAGAGAACATTTTCTCAGTATACCAGCATGTCCAACATGTACCACATAATGTAACTAAACTACCTTTAGTTACTAGTAAGAAGAGTAAGATCGCTGAAAGGACATAAATCTTAGCTCTAGTTCAGGTGGGTTGCGTTGAGCTTGTGTACTCCTCTGTAGACTGTTGGTGTGTATATGCAGGAGACGCAGTCGGCGACATCGCTGGCGCACACGGGCGCAGTAATTACCACGGTCGATGGGGCAGGGGGCGCGGACGATCTCCTGTCAGAAGGATCGCGTGCCAAGCGGCGGACGCCCGTATTAAACGCTAGCGAAGAACCCGTGCCCCATCAGATAACATGCAATCAATTTCGCGATCTACATGCCTCTACGTCGGCACCGCCCCTGGACTGACGTCACGCCGATAAGCATACAGTGCCAGCTATCCACTTGGTACCACTTGGCCTAGTATTAACTTAAAATTCATGAAGTTTGGATGTTATGTTCGTCAATCCTATTTAATTTCGATCCGAACCGGAAACAACTGTACGGCCTTAAAATTCAAAAATTGTAATAATTTTTATTTTACCTTTTGATACAGGCTTCTCGACTAATCAAGGCATTTGCAGACGCTATGGTGTGAAGCCCAGTCACGCGATCGTTTTATCGCACACCTTTCTGTTTTATAGACAGATAAAGTTTGTTTAAAAAGCTTGCATGTCTTCACAACATTTGACGTCCTTGTCGTGACAAGTGGTGTAACCCTCGACATCCTAATACGAGTAAAATGAGGATTTGCAAGAATATTTTCTTAAGTATTTGGTTTGATCGAACTGTGGAACCACTATCTGATGTTGTTAATGATCTCGTATTAATTTTAGAAGCCGTTCATTTATTTATACAAGTTGTTCACATAATTCATCACAAACTGAGATATCATAATCGAATCAAAATATTTTATTTTTATGAGTCATGCTTTCAGTCATTAGAAATAAATTATTTTACTCTAGCATGTCTCGTGCTTCCAGTCAATACGGACGGATACACACGAAGCTTTTCACGAAATGAACATGTCAGTTAGAGCGTCCAGGGATCTCCCTGTATCTGTATCGTGAAAAACAAAAGTCCGCTACAATCCTCAAGTCAATTAGGTATCATGAAGTAATGGAGAGTAACGGACATGATTTATTCGACGCAGCGGCTCCGTTGGCGCTAGTGGCTGAGGCGGTTCGGTGCGAGGTATCCGCGCTAAAGCACAATTATCGGCCCGCGGGCGCGCTCAATTACGGAGAGGCGCGCCCGTGGGAACTCCTCCGGCCCGAACGGACCCAACCACAAATCTTTTAACCTTACTGTCTTACGCCCAACCCAACAAGTTGCAAATGGATGAGGTTCGTGCCCAATTTGCGAAGAATAAAAAGATTTTCTCTAATAAGACAAACAAGCTACTACCCTTTTTAGATATTTTTTTTACAGAGATGTGTGTTTATCTTGCTGTTTTTATCGTGTTCTTTATGTAGGTGTTTTACCAACGAAGTAGAGATAAAAGGATTGTTTCGATAAACGATTTGTAGTTAGAGTACCACGCGATGGGATGGGTTCGAGTGGCGCGTTTTAATTTGCACGGCGACACACGAGTGGGGTCGCTGCCGCGTCGAGAGCCCTGCACCCGCTAATTGCAGCACGGCGGCCACGCCAGCTACATCGACACCATCCATGTCTCTCCTGCGTACCCTCCAATACGCCACTTGCATTCATACTCACGTGAGGATACATTGCCTATCTAAAAAGCTACACTGGTTATGCTCTCTAACGAGAAATTTAACGCATAGATCGGCCTCGAAATAAATAAACCATATTATCTGGTGTACGGCACGGCATCTCCCGACGGACCGCCCTGATAAGCTCACACCGAGCCGCAATAAACATTATATCCGTGTGAACATTAATTACTTGATTTGACACTACGAGTGGGACAACAATCATAAGTAATTACTTCTCAAATAATTAGTTGGTTGTAGCATCATGGTATACGAGGCGCCCGAAGGAAGATGGGTTAAGGGCAAAGTAATTTCTGAAGAAACAAATGAAACTGCTCCCCTCGCGTAAGAAAACGCTTTACAAACCGCGCGGCCCATGTAATCGGATAATAAAAAGGGCAAACGCGGTAAATATAAGATGAGGAAGACAGTTTTACGAGCACCACCTAATTAAGTGGTGAACCAAACAAAACGAAGAAAGCGTTTACAGTTAAATAAATATTGTAAGATGGCGTTTCATGAGTTCGCTGTAATAATTATTTAGTCCAAGACCATAAGATTCATTGTTTTAACTGATTGTCCAGTATACCCTTGCACACCTAATAATCACATCACATGTAAAAATAAAAACAATCATCAAAACCAGAAAATGTTTGTGCAAATAGCGAGTGCCCAAAATAAAATGTGTGGAGCGCGCGTGCGGGCGCGGCGATGTGCGTATTTCGGGCGCTCAGGTAGGGCGGCCAGCAGCGGTGGAATGCGACCTCACCTGAGTCTGATTCACTCGCGCTAAATCAGTGGCTCAACTGAACATAATAATTATTAGACATCACCTACTTTTGGACTACCTATGAACATTCTACAGAGTTAAAACTGAATGCACTTTTGATTAATTTTAACTAACGTCAGCAAGTACTTTTTTCAGTAAATTAGCATGTGCATGTGTTTTAAATTAAAAATTATCAATTATACCTACGATGAAAGTTTTTTTTTTCTATAAATCACAGTTTTCAACAAGACGTTATCGGTTAGGGTCAAACAACGCGTGATGATTAACGGTTTATTTGCAGGCTTGTAACAATTTAAGGGAGTAAACGTTTAATCGGGCGGGCGGGTACGGCGATGGGTAGGTGCGGGCACAGACACGGGTCTAGCTCGGGGCGATTCATTAGCTCGACCGCGTCAGAGCAAACAAATTAACGCGACGGGCGTGTTTTACACGGTGATAAAAGGGCGCGAGGGCCACGGGCAGTGCGCCAGCTGCGTGCGGACGCGCGATAAATCTCGGCCAGAGTTCAGGCGTCGGCCGCGCGCCAGCGACGACGCGGCCTAGACGCAACCCAGACCCGACACCGCCCGGAAACACATTACACACTCAACGTAAAAAAAAATTACTTATGCAAACACTGAAGAGGCGTTTCGACTGCATTGCTGATAACTGTTTTTCTTTCTTTGACAACGTCCCTACACTTACAAGTATATGTAAGAACTAGCCGTCGCCCGCGGCGTTGCTCGCGTTCTAGACCCTTTAGAGTGTGACTTTTCAAAATTCTTTTCTTAGTGCACCCCTACACTACATAAGAATACTTCCTTCCAAATTTCATACCTCTAGGACTTATGGTTTGGGCTGTGCGTTGATTAGCAGTCAGCTTCAAAAGAGTTTTATATATACCTATTGATGTCGTTGTCAGCAACCAGGTTGTTGTTATTATAGATAGGAAATATCCGGATAGGCAAAAGACTATTAGACAGACCATCTATTACTTCAAAAAATTAAATAGTTTTTATCAAAATTGAGAAGAATTAAAAGGATAAACGACAACTGAAAGCTCAGATCAATTGATACCGAAAATAAATGGGCGCATGCAGGAAATCCAAACACATCGCAAGATAAGATAAAGCCATAGCAGAGCGCTTGATTATAAGCTCGCACTGCTGATGTCAGCCTGGCTTTAGTTAGTGGAAGTGGTGTCGGTGACCGATGCCCTATATGGCACACAGGATCAAAATAAGGGCGCGTTGACGTCGCGACACACGGGTGCCACGCACCCCTCTGCGTGTAAATGGCTTCAGTTAATTAAGTTTAATCAGTGCCATTATGACTATGTATAGCGTAGTACGGACGAGACATCTGCCTGTTGTTGTACGCCCACAGATACTGTTACAAAAACGAACCGAGCGCATTTCACAGTTCGCTAATGTAATATTAAACCAGAGGGACATTTGAGCCTCAAACGAATTGAAATCAGAGTAATATTGTAGTATTTAAATAATAAATGTTTAATCAGTTATCAGATAGTGTTAAAACACTGTGTTTTTCATATTTGAACCCCATTGTGATATAATATCGAAACAACGAAACAATAGTTTCTTCAAACAAAGGGCATTTTCCAGTTGAAAGGACACATATTTTTACAATTCATTCGTTTTATTGGAAATAATTTATAGATTTTAGATGAAGGCGAAAAACATGGTGAACGTTGTAGGTTCGAAATTTACTTGTCGTTGTAGAGATATACCAAATACGGTTTTGTGCTTTGAACTTCGTTTTAATTCAGGTTAAAGCAATGCTTACGCGAAGAAGTTGGCCTCATCATAATGTTAATTGGTTCGATTTCGAGGAAAGATAGGTAAATTCATGCTTTACGTAGTTTATGTTATGTTCTAAATTCATAGGTATTCGAGCGGGTAAATTCATGCTTTACGTAGTTTATGTTATGTTCTAAATTCATAGGTATTCGAGCGGTTTTATGCCGAATCGATAGTTAAAACGAGGATAGTAGTGCAAGCAGATAGTCAAGTGTGGCGTGCTTCGCCTCCATTAACGCAACGTGACGAATCGTCCGACAGTTTGGCTTGGGGAACCAGCCAGGGTTGTCTTAATTAACTTACAAAAGCCTTCGAATTCCTTTGCCAAGTCAAGGAGTAGTTTATATGTAAAGCCGATAAAAGCCGACCAAAGTCCGAGTGTATTAGGAGGATCATGCAGTTAAGCATGGTTACAGTGAAACGAGTGTTCTAATCTAAACGCATATACTGCAAAAACATCCAATCCTTCAACGTTCCTATGCTCGTCGAAAAATAAATGACGAATGACAATGCGCACATAGGACCTTCCTCGTACAGTTAAGGTTGAAATTGAAGTTGTACAAAAGCTATTATATACGAAAAGACTGCAGATATAGCTACTTGCAGACGAAGCTAAAAAGGAACCACTCAAACCTATCTAATTCAAGTTTCAAATAAAACAGTAACGATGTAAACTTTCTCAAAAATCTGGCATCCCTGAGCAGGCGGGCGGAGCGGAGCGGAGCGACGCGGTGGAGCGTACCCGCCTCTCACGCGATCTTATCGCACCTTCCGTGAACATCGCATCGCACTGCCCGCTCGTGTCTATTCCGTGACTGGCTTGCCCTATCCAACTCACTTCTTTGCTCATAAATTAAATTTAGACTTTCCCAATACTTTAATTTCAGTCGTCAGCGTCAGCTTTGTAGAGCTCAGTTAGTTAAAGCGCAGTGACAGTTTTAGGTTGACCGAGGGGGTTCGCATCGTTCGTACGTAATGAGCGGCGAGTCCTTTGACCGGCTGCACGGCAGAAGCGCTCTGCTAATTAGGCGGTGCAAAATCGCAGATTTGGATCCGCGACTGAATTAGCGCAATTGTGTGGCTTAACAGACTGTAATGAGCTTCCGTGAAGCCTAACAATTATTAAATGCTACATTTTGTATGATAAATAAATTACACTAAGCTTTATGTCAAAATATAACACTTTGCTCTACAACACCGTTACGGATCGGCAAGGAACATTATGGCCCTTGCAAATATCACCGTGAACTTTAAATGTCACATTCGGTGATACGAAACGAGGTCGTTTGAAAGAATTATAAGCTACATGGACAATGTATTATTTTGTATGAAAGTGATTGAAAAATTTGAAATCGAAATCTTTTATGAATAACACAATTCGAATACATCCCATCACGTAAACTTTAATTACTTTCGAATATCGAGAAGTAAACTGAGAAACAAACCAGATCATTTTAAAGTATCCAAACCTTGAATTACGGCCTACGCTTACACAATTACCTACTTCTATTCGAAAGTTATACGAAACGTGAAATGTTTACTTCCTACGTGCCTATTGTAAACTTTCAACCCAATTCTATCAAGAATCCGGGAGTTTACTCACTTTAAACAGGTATAACAGAAAAGGGTGAGTTTCATTTGTAACACGCGGGGACGTGTTATGGCTTCAAATTGGAAACTTTACATTAAGTGGGTTTGATAAAACTGAACACGCGTCCACGTGAAAAGGAAAACCCAAGAAAAGCAAAGACGTCAACCGGTCCCTGACTATAACTATCGACCGAGCGCGTAAGTGAAATCGTAACAGAAAGTCATTCATAAAACGAAGTGGTTAATGCCGGGCTTTCCGGTGAACAAACCAGGCTCATCTCATTAATCTCGGCGTCTGCTTTAAGCTGGGATGTGCCAATGGCGACAAGGGAAATCCTCGAGGAGCCGCGGGTCGGACGCGACAAATCCTTTTGTATATCCGTAGCAAATATAAAGAGACTCGTGGGTTTGGCTTTGGCGTGCCCGTTAGTATGACTGTAGCGCAAATAATCACGTTCGACTGCTTACTAAGGTAAGCTAACTGCTTGCTGTCGCCTTGTTATAATTGCAATTCGTTCATTTAAACGATTTTTTCAAGGGCTATCCTGTAAAAAGGAATGTAAACAAAAAAGGTGTGCAACAATGGCCCACTGAAGCTTAAAACAGGGACACTGTTAGAAATTTAATCACGCTTCTGGGCACTACATCATAAAGCAATCGCTAATGTATGTGGTGCAAAGCGACACAACAGCATAACACAAGCGAGGTGAGCAAACAGAGTGGCCATTGTGCGTGTCGGCTCCTAGCCCGAGTCGCCAATGTTTCACCGGCCGGACGGAGTTTGCGACTCAACCTGAGTCAACAACCCGTGTTGTAAGACCACGTTGTAATTATTAATTATTACCGTTTCCAGCATAAACAAAACACATTATTACTAACCAACTAAGATATTAATGTTCTCGATTTAAACTGGTATAACCGCATCAAAAAGTGTAGAAAACATAGCGTAGAACAATAGATAACGGAGACCGTGCAAGTCAGTCGCGTGACTGTCTCGCTAGCGTTTAAATGACTTCCTTTGTTTCTACACATACTAGCTGGCAACGCACACATTCAAAGCTAAACATAAATTATAACTTTCGTAAACTAGTGATTTACCAGTGTGAACAATAGGCATCACAATCACACGTGAGTTCATAAAAAGATGAAAATAGCGGCAGAAAATTTCATCATTCTCGTTTAATGAGGCCTTTGAGACGCACAAGTGGCTTACGACTAAAACAATATCGACAACTACGATTCAGGATACCTACTTCGACATATCAGCCTATAAAAGTCCACAGCTAGACATAGGACTTGTGGGTTAATATAGCCAAATGAAGAGAGTTAATCGGTATACAGCAAGTTTAGAGCATGAAAAATACTGATAATGGACTACTTTTACAAGTTTTGATTAACGTTTCGTTTGTACCGCGAAACGTTACAGAGATGCTGATCAATTTCCATATGTTTTACCAGTTTAAAAATGTAACAGTCTAGTCAAATGCCAGGAACCGCTTCTACAGTATGCTGGGAGTTCATCAGCTCTGTATTACGTATCATATTACTGTTTCTCAATAAAATATGAAGGTTGATTGGCTGTGACAAATGATAAACAAATAATAATATAATCAAAAATTAAATTATATTAAAAATAAAAATTGCTAGCAAGGGGTAATGCTGCGTTCAGTAATAAATAAGAGTACAATAAGCGTCAAACTACATCAGAAGACAAGACGTCGCGTCGTGTAGTTAGGGAGAGAAAATAAATATTTTTTTGAAAAGCAAGTTTTTTAAGATCTTTTTTGTTACAATATGCTTTTTTTTAAAAGCTATTTCAGTTACATATATCTAAAGCAAAACGGTGTAAGAGTTACAAACGAAAACAGCTTAAGAAGAAAAAAATAACGAAAACCCTCTTTTGACAGCATGCTTTTTAAAAGAATATTTATTTTCATGTCACTACGGACATGACAACGAAGTCTTGTCGTCAGGTGTGCGCCAACGCTTATTCTCTGTACATACATTTATGACCATTGTATAAAAGTTATGATTTGAATTTGGTTTCGAAAGTTCCAACAACCTTGTCTTCTCCATAATTTTTCACAATTCATAAATCTTTATTGCTATTATGGCTGCAATAAGGATGTCAGGGTTGATTATCTTAACTTAATCAATATGCCTTAGTGCCTATTTCACCACCTCATGATTACGTTAGCCCTCAGTATATTTCCGTCTTTACAAGTCTAAAAGACTTGTCAAAAATGAAGACAGAAATATGTTTATCTAAATTTGGTCTGATTTTTTGACAATTTCTCTCAACTTGCAAAAACACTTTCGCCTAGCAGGAACAAAATCAATGAAACGGGTTTCGATGAGCTCCGAACGGCTCGTTTATATGATAATCTATTATATTATTTGCTTCCAACATGACAAGTGCTAACTAACCCCTTAATTCATAATCTCCTTTTTTCCTTGGTTTGCAATAAAGAATATATCTATCTATCTCCTGTTATTTTAGCGTAGCGTTAAAAAATGCTCTATCGTTGTCACTAGCATGACCAATTTTAGCTAACGTAGTTTTAGAAGACCAATTTGAGGCTATAAGGAACCCTCTATTTACAAGGGTATTATTGTGTATGTTAAAAAGATAATTTGATCAAAGGAAGTAAAATTCATACGAGAGCATTTTCGCGTGCGAAACTTTCCACCAAAATATGTCACCAGCATACGATGAACCTCGTACCAAATGGCTGCTTTTGGCTTAGAAAGTTCAAACTAAGAATCCACGTCTTTGATTTCAATAAAATATGTTTCCATTTGGAAAAAAAACTTCTAAATGTTATAAGTTTCATTGAAATTTATCCAGTAGTTAAGGCGTGATCCACGAACAAACAAACAAAACGAGAAATTAGATTTTCGGAATCAGAATAGTTCTGCATATTTAGTTTACCCATATCTGTAATTTTAGTTTTTGGCTATTTTTACAGTTTTATAATATTTTCATATGATATATTACAAGTATTAGGTTATCAGTAGTAATTTTCGGCCTTCTATAGACTACTTTTTATCCCGGAAAATCAACAGGATCAAACGGGACACGGACGAAGTCGCGTGCGAAAGCTAGTAGATTATATTAAAGCAATGAAGCTGAATAACGACAGTAAAGAACACCTCAAGGCATCTAAATAACAAATTTTACGTAACGTGAATTAGAATCGCTAACTCACGCCAAACTAAAATAAAAGTAATTTAGTTTGCGCAGAGAAACTTTTTATTTCAGGATAAATAGTTAAACGAGCGAGGCCTGGCGAACGATTAATCTAAGTTTAGAGTAAACAAGAAGGTGAAGTGATCAGCGGGAGCGTTGTTGAAGTTTAATAAGCGTTAGTTAGGTATGGAGACGCGGTGGTGGCGTCGCCGCCGCGCAGGCAATAAGGCGGCAGTTATCTCCGGTGCAGCGACATGCCGCCGCCGCCTAGCCGAGGCGCGATTCTGAAGCGCTGGGCCTGAACCAATTACAGCCCCAACGTCTCTCACCCATCACTAATACTCCCTCGCCGCCCGCCGTCGACGACAACAACAATTACATTCATTTTCAGCCCGCACTATTAACACCGAGCCTTAGACCTCCGACTGGTTAAATTATTATCAGATATTATAACAGTAGTTGTATCATTGCGCTACGCAAAGTGAAAATAGGAAGAGACACCGATCTATTGCAATGTAGAAACAATCATCGTTCGAACGACATAGGAAGTACAGAAATATAATGATAATTTCCGCTTATGAGCTTGAAATTAAAATAATATACCTACTCAGATGTAACAGAACGTCTCTTGCATAAACATAAAGCAAGATACTAATAGGCAATTAGGATTTTAAATGTAAGTGAGTGGAACCTAAAAGCGCAGCGCTGTGCATGTCGAGCACAGGCGAGGCAGCCGTCAAAGCGAGAATAATCTCATAACAGCGGCCCGGACGACACGGCCAGCTTATGCTAAGCGCCCTCGGGCTTACCGAGATGTTTCTTTGAGCAAACGCTACAAGTCGCGCCGTGAACAACAAAGCGGGATCTTTATTAACTTTTAAAACAAGCATTTCAGCCGCAGTACTCGAGTCTATCGAAATTAGCGTTGCGATGAATTCTCCGCTATTTCGGCTGGGCGGTTGCAGGCGTAAGACAATTAAGCAGCGAAAAGTTTCACAAGTAGTTGCCTGCCAGCGCTGGGGCAGATATTGTAGCGGTTCGTGTGGTTTAATTTCTCCACGATCGTTGATGCGTGGCGGTGTAATCGGGCGCGGCTGAGCGATTCCGATCCGATTCGCGGCAGTCTCGATCAGGCCGCGATTGCAACATTAGACTACGTGCGCTTTCAGTTTAGACTACGGTGGTTATTCAAATCTATATCGTCACGATAGCTATATCATAGATTTCAATTGTCACGGAAGCGATTAGTAATTTTATATTGAGCATTTAATTTAACAGCCAAAGATTAGCTAACAATCGTGAAACTAGAAAAAGTTAGATTGGATTGAAAAACATTATAGGTACTAGAACGAAACTTTACGGGGAAATGAGTCGCATAAAAAATGATTGGTTTTCTTATTATATGGTGAAATGCGCAACTAGCCACATGTATCCAAACGGAACAACGAGCATGTAGTTATCGAGTACAGTGGCAGAGGGGACACGGAGCACCACACTGATTACGGTTCCATATTTAATGAGCCACTCACGTGGGCCCGTAACTCGCAACGAGCCCGCAAACTAATTTCAATACATGCTTACATATTTAAGAGCCACGTGTGCCTGGATTGAGAAAAACACTTGCGCAATTACAAGACATTCTACAATCCACTACAAATTTTTAACCGGGAGATCGATCATGCAGAAGTGCATGCAGTTTATTTTGAAAGTAGAAAAATCGGGAAATCAGAGAGAGAAAGTGTTCATATGTGGAGATAGGGGGAATGCAAGGTGAAGGGGCGGCGGCGGCGGCGGGTGGCAGAAGACGGCCGCGCACAGTTTAATTTCCCACGAGGTCGATCTCAGCGCCGCGGAGCTCCGCTCGCGGGAATTAATTGCCAGTAATGAATAGTCAAGTGTGCGTCCGTTTATTATACACGAACCGAATTATTCTAAACTTTTAACGAATACCATAAAAAAAGAGTGCGATGACCAGAACATGATAGCACACTTAAAAGCATATAAACTAATTTCCATCAAGATAAGACATCAAGTAAGCATAGTTTCGCATACACACACATGAATAGGTTCAAAAGTTACCTTGGTGTGTCATGCATATGTGATTGTTCACACGGGATTGCTTGGAACAATAAAACTGTGTGGTACACACGGTTCAAAAACCTATAACCTATTTGGAAACTAATGCTTACAACAGTACAGTTTATAGAGTGGAAAATCATGTAATACAGTTAGACGACGGATAGAACTTATCGCAACGGATTTTCTAAAAAAGATGATCTTCAACAAAATGTACGTTCATCAAGCTTCGTAGAACAGAACAAACAGAAACTGTTAACCTTCCCGTGTCTTTTCCATTATTGGTCTGAAAGGGTGAACATAAAAAGAATCTACTGCCATCTTCAATTCAGAATGCAAGCCGCACGCCGAAACAATATAAGTGCCATCATAGAGACGACCTGCAATCGAAAGGTTGAATAAAAAAACACATAAAAGCACACTATCGAGGTGGCGCTCGGTTATGATAGGTCTCCCCTGACAACATGCCAATTCGATAAGGCGTTATTGACACATCGTCGTGTCTCGACGCGATGGATTTTCGCGATGTCTTCATAGATTGTATCTATCGCATATGTTCGCCGTTACAATCGGTAATGGTGTGTGCAGTTAAGGTGTATGTTTATTGCTTCCTAGTGGCGTTGCGGCGCGGCGACGACGTGGGAACAGGGCCGGAGATAGTCGCTCGTTAGCGGGGCACGCGTCCTCACACTACATCTACACTTTTCTCACATCCTATCTAGGTTATGACGCTTATGGTGTATATACTATACATATTTTACATAGCCTCATAGTTACAGCTTGTAGTTAAGTCATGAAGTGTAGTGCGTGTTACTCAGATAATAATTGCTATTCACCGTTTAATAATAGTTATTTCTATACACTAGTTAAATGGTGTCTATTATGGACTAACTTGAATTTATAATTTTTCCTTGATTATTATTTGTTTCAACATTGTAAACTATAGACAATGTAAACAGCTTGTATGGTTTTAAGACCATGGATGTATGCATAAATGTCTACGTAGGTGTAGGAACATTAACATCAAAATAATCATAAAATTCATGTTTGGCTGTCTGTTACTGTACGATTTTCAACATTTTTGTTAGTTACACTTACTCGTATAGACCAAGTTTTAGGCAATAAAATAGATTAAGCATGTATTTGTTTTCTGCAGTAGAGTTCTTTATAAGATGAAGCTTAAAAAAAAGAAGAAAGGCTATAGAAACGGCGATTCAAACACATTTCACTCAAGTAAAAACGAATGTCGCCCTCATCACTATAGCCATCATTAAAGTGACAGAAGTATATCGATGGCCATATGTTGACACCTCGTATCTATCAAACCCCAAATTTTACAGGAGAGAGAAAAACCTTCGTAAAATTGGATATAAGTGTTTTAAAAATAAAACAAAATATAGTTGGTACATACATATTTTAAATATCTACCAACTATATTTTTGTTTTATTTTTAAAGCACTTGTATCCAATTTTACGAAGTTTTTTCTCTCTCCTGTAAAATTTGGGGTTTTGATAGATACGAGGTGTCAACATATGGCCATCGATATCGCAAATGTTGATTTGTAAATATACTTATGAGTTAACTTTCATGCATGATTGGGTAAAACCAACAATAGACTAGTGTTTAACCAACGTCTTACCATATTTAATACGATGTATGTGCAGTTGTTTTTTTAACAGAAATCACTCAGCAATAAGTAGTAGTTATGACGTAGTAATATGGATGTAAAAATTTGCATTATTACGAACTGATCGATTCATAAATATACGATGTCAATGATATTGTATGCAATGCTTTTTTTAAATGCTATTTGAAGCAACTAGCAATTGAATCATCTGATTCGTTAAGATTTGAGACATTCCAAATCTTACGCAAAATAAAAAGTAGTATTTTTATTCGACAATTGTATTGTAAGTTGTCTTCGCCTCGGTGAACACTGTGATGATGTTATTGGTATCAAATCTTTTCCTAAACTAACCTAATTTAACACTAAACTGTTGCAGTTTCTTTCAGATAAACTGCTCGCAATATGTTGATGCAATACTCATTCCAGTGCAAGAGAAACACATCCTTCAGAGCAGAGGTGAACAGTTTGACGAGGAAATAACATCTCCCTGTCTAATCCCCTTTTGCAATCGAATTGTGTTTGTACTCTGGTCTTGGGTGGCATTACTGTATAAACATTTCTACATTTGGATATACCGGTAGTCGAGTGACTGCATCAGGAGTGCTGTCTTTGGTTAGTTTAAAAATATACACAAACCGAATACACCAATATTACTCTCGCCTATGCATTTTATTAATCCCATCTGTATCTGTTGGTGGGGTCTGCTTTCTTAGTTTTTTCCTTCCATTTCGCTATCTGACGAATTGTCGTCTTGGGAAACATTTCAGGACGTAAGGTCTTTGTTGATCACATCTGTCCACTTTAATTTCGGCCTTCCCTATATTACGTAATCCAAAAATTTAAATTGCAGTTGTAAAAAAAAATATCGTAATTTTGTGACGGAAAATGGTTTTTATTTCGTCTAATATACCTACTGAATTAGAATTATTTAACTCCATACTATTTTAAAACACGTTGAAAATAACGGTGCATATGGTATATCATATTTTTATCCCCCAACCAGTAATTAGTACGGATAAATATATAATTATATAAGAAAACACAGTTAAGTAAACAATAGAAATAAATAAATCAAAGATAATAAGATCAAGTAAGATATTTTCTCAACACAATCTTCTACTACAACAATGCTATAACGAACAATGGAAAAATAACTACGTCAGCGGTAATTATTCCCCATGCAAGACATTTCTTCAAGATATTTGAGGAGGATGACTTAAAGTTTGATGCATTCAAGAGAATTGGTGAAGGTGTTTTTTAAACTGCACTGCCACCAAAATTAAATTCTTTGCCTATCTATGTACTACATATTGGTGTTGAGCTATTCTTATTCGGATTAAACTCGATCACGCAAAGGCAGAATGCTTGGCACTCCTATCGTGTAAAGCTAAAATCGATCGTTACACCTAGCACGGTTTGGAATCGGCAGTTAAATCGGTCAGTGATACAAGGGTGTCCCATATATATAAAACGTGATCATGAAAACCTGAAATAGTTTTTTACATTCGATACCTTATGTGTGTTTTACTAAATGTTGAACCTACTGCAACTAACTAGTATTTACAAAAAAATTATATAAATGAGTATTCCATCAGCAATGTAGTTCCCATAGTATAAGCTTTGCTTGGTTTGGGACCAGAGGGCGTTTTGTGAAATATCCAAGGATGTTTATTTATTTTGGTATTATTTATATACTTATACTAGCCGTCGCCCGCGGCGTTGCTCGCGTTCTACCCTTTAGAGTGTGACGTTTCAATATTCCTTTCTTAGTGCACCCCTACACTATATAAGGATACTACATTCCAAATTTCATACCTCTAGGACTTATAGTTTAGGCTGTGCGTTGATTCACAGTCAGCTTCAAAAGAGTTTTATATATTTAGATGATTGATAGAATCTTTTTCAGGGTCATCTTTTCACCCTTGCTATGGCCTAATTTATGGGACGTTGGAGTGCCTGAGATGTGGTTTAAGATAGATGGAGTATGCCATTTTAATAAGCACAAGCACACCGTGAAATCGCTTCCCACGTTGCAGTTTTTACGTTACAGATAAATTAGATAATTATGTATAATTTGTGCTATATTATGGGGATAATAATTGTCATAATGCGTACTGGATCGCATTGACTGGTTTTGTACAACGTTTCGGTCTAAATTGTTTCTGTTTACTCATCTGTACGTAAATAGTTGTAAAGGGCGCTCATCCCAAGTCTGGACTTGCACTAGCTTTTTCCAATGGATATAGAATTTCTCCATTCTGTGATCTCAACAACGCCAAACCATATCTGAACATAAAACAGCTGGCGATGCTGCGGTGCGTCTGACGACCCGTCCGTTTGTCCGTTTCAAGCAAATAAAGAAACTCTCTCTCTACGCTTGGTTTATACTAAGCATTCGAAGCTCCTAACATTCAAGCTCATGTATTATTCGTGTGCACGTCAAAAGTTAAATGATGCTGTGCTGACTGTTTTCCATCTAACCCGAGCTGAACAATTTTGCCAGTGGATCGTGTGAAAAGCCATCTCACGTTTTGCCTCATATAAAGTTGATCTTTACCTGCACAATCGAGCATTTCCATTAACAGACTCTCGGCAATTCGTCAATGCCGACGCCATCGATATATCGCTTTTTATTAATTACTCGTAAAAAAAAAAGAAAACGTTTCTCCTCAAATATGATTCTTACGTGCACGTGTGCATGTCATAGGGCTGGTGATACTACGGTGCGCCCAACGCCGACAGCACTGACTCCCAGCAATCTCACTTAACAACGTAGTCGGTCTATCCGTTTACTCCCACCTGTTCTGTTGAGTAGTTCTGTTGACAGAGCTACTGGGATTTTTTTTCCCATTACTTCTGTGACTTAAAAGACTATGCCTTACATCTGACTTATCTCTACTTTTCCCACCTGTTCTGTTGAGTATAATTCTGTTGACTGAACTACTGGTAATTTATTGACTGAACTACTGCATTATTAGTTGTGTGGTTTCAAAAAATTTACTAACCTATGTAGGTACATAGTGAAAATAAATAAATAAAATCAAATAAAACAATCCTGTTTGAACTGAGAAATAAAGGTATGTTACCAACATTCCTAACAAAATACAAAGAGCGTTTTCTTTTTAACTGAAAAAACCCATGTACATTTTGGTAACTCGCAATAGAAGGACTTTACCTTAGTTTCTCTGAAAACAAAGGTATGTCTGTCTATGCTACCGTTAACCAATTGCATTTGGTACACTCTGATAATAGCATCGTATTCAATCTGTTTATTTGTCCTTCGTTTAACTGATTTCAGTTGGCACGCTTTAACAGATGAAAACGATGCATCTTCTTCTATGTTTTTCAGGAACTGAAAAATAGTCGCTGGGCTGGTTTCCCTCTTCAATAAACTATTTCCCTCTTCAAGGCACTTTTGAAAAGCTTGAAATAAAAATTAGTAATCGTGACGTTTTCATCAGGAATCATAATAACTGAAAAATAAATTATCTCAGGTGCCAGTACTTGATAATTGATTGCATAGAGAAGTAAATAGTTTGAATCACAACAGTACTACTCAACAGGACAAGTGAGAATTGTATTCCCATTTGTTTTGTGGACAGAACTAATGGTAAAAAAAATCCCAGTAGCTCTGTCAACAGAACTACTCAACAGAACAGGTGGGAGTAAACGGGTCTATCAGGCTAGGGGCTGTACAAAGCCGTCGTCCGTCTATCGGGTATAGTACAGTGCAGTAGGTCAATCTGATCGTACAATGCCGCTCTATCGGACCGTGCCACGCTTTGCTTCATTAAAGGTAGATTCTTACTTGCACGTCAATGATGGTGCTGCGGTGCGTCAAGCGCGGACAGCACGGAGCAGTCATCTTACTTTTCCGCCCACCGACTCTACGTATTCTCAACAATGCCGTCAACATTGAGAATTCTTACGTTTCGCTTCATTCATAATACTCTTACCTGCACATCCAGAAGGCTGATGATGCTGCGGTGCGTCGGGCGCGGACTGCACGACGTTTCCGCCACCTATCTTCTTTATACACCAACTTCCACGACCGTCGATTTTTTTTAATTTCACAGCCAACCCGCCTCTTTCATCCCTATATCGCGTTCACACTCAGCTCATAACGCTGGCGGCATAATTGCCGCGATTAATTCCGAACTTATTGGCACAGCAACATCGCCCTTATTCCTATTAGGGAGCAAGGGCATGAACATGGACCCGAGCCGGGATAGCGGCTTGATCGTGCTTAGACTATGCTCATGCCTACTTCCCTGCAGCTGAGTGTGAATGCAACACTAAATATGATTGTTACCTGCACGTCAAAGGGCTGATGGTGTTGTTGTGCGTCGGGCGCGGACTGCACGACGGAGCCGCCGTTGACGAGGCTGCCGGCCGCGCCTGCAACTCCGCCCACGCCGCCGCTCGCCCCGCCGACACCAGCCACGCCGCCGCCATACTAACACAAACAAAATGAGTAAATACAGAGGTGAGGGTGCTCTAATGGCGACACAGTAACGCAACGGTGGTCTATTTTGAATAGTCGTCGGGTCACAAACGTCAGTAACTCTGCACGTTCAATCACTACAGTCACCAACATCACTATGGCTCGCGGCCGTAAGCCTAACGATTGCGAACGAGATAGATAACTTAAAATATTTATGGTCTATTATAATTGAGTCTTAGACTCAATTCAACGGCCCAAATATAATGAGAACAAGAGAACTGGTGGTGTAGTAGTAGTAGTAGTAGTAGTAGTAGTTATTAGTAGTTATCTATAAATCGTTTGTAACGGTTTGTAGATCAACTGTTTCATGTGTATTTTGTTAATATTGTTACTACTGTAGAAGTATACTGTAGAAGTCAATCAATCCAGTGGTCTACTCTCTCTTATCTAGTTGTCTAGACTTTTTCTTCAGTTTCCTATAGGAGCTGCTTAGTAATTACCTGTTGTGTACTTGCAAAACTGTTATTGTCAAACTGTGGATGATCTTGCATTTGCAGAACTAGTTCTATGTGTTGATTCATGTCATTCATCGCCATTCCTGTGAAATAATGAACATTATTTTGTAATTTTTTGTAGCTCTTTTATATTATATTTTAGGTCTCCGATTTTATAAATGATAGACGAAGCAAGCGTTTGACTCTAACCTTACAAAAATTGCTCCATTTAAGTCTTTAAGAATGCTATTACTTTGAATATGTCTCTTTTCTTTCAAGGGACAATATGTGCCAATTTCAAATAGAAAATATAAATTTACACACCTGGGTGTATTTGCGGATGTTGCGGATGTGGTAAGCCTTGTAGTGGTGCTACTCCTAACATTCCTGGGTGGTGCTGTAATTCAAATAAAAATCATTAATATTACTATTCAATTATCAGCAGCTAATATTCCCTGGAAGTAGACGGGAGTGGTCTTATTACAAGTGTATAGTGTACTACCGGAGCGTCCCGGCTTCGCACGGGCATTTCACAAAAATGTCTTAGGTGAGGAATTTGTAAAGTAATTTTTTCACACGTTGGATTACATTATTGGAGGTTTAGTAAGGACCCCTCATTTTTTTGAAAATATAATATGTCATCCGGGCATAGTGTAGCTTCCAAACAGTGAAAGAACTTTTTAAATCGGTCCAGTAGTATCGGAGCCTTTTCAATGCAAACATACATCAATTCATGAAGACTTCATGGACGGGGTTATAGCGGATTCGTACGTTCTATTGTTATGCAAATCATAACGATTCTAAAAGTCCAGGCTAAGAAGAAAGCTAATCTTAGCTACTATGCTTAATTATGAAGTTTTGTATCTAAGTAACCATGTTATACAAATTAAAATAGTAATAGGAAAAAATCTTTCCTTTTATATTTATGTTAGTACTAGCAGTCGCCCGCGGCGTTGCTCGCGTTCTACCCTTTAGAGTGTGACGTTTCAAAATTCCTTCCTTAGTGCACCCCTACACTATATAAGGATACTACCCTACAAATTTCATACCTCTAGGAGTTATAGTTTAGGCTGTGCGTTGATTCTCTGTCAGCTTCAAAAGAGTTTTATATATATTGATGATAGATGATAGACAAGTACCTGCGGGTGTGAGAGATGCGGCAGATGGTGCAGCTGCTGATGCGGCAGATGCTGATGCTGCAGCAGCGAGGGTTGGAAGGCGGGCGCGTCGCCGCCGTTGCGCACGGAGGGAGCCCCGCCACCGCCCTCCTCCTCAGCCGGCGACGGCTGCCGGGAGCCCGGCGTGCGGCTGCAACCGAACATACTGTTCTATGTAACGACTGTGTATCTTTGCTATTGCTAGGCTGGACGGTAGGCGTTTTATCGGTCACCTAGCGAACTGATAGGCAAGTATTATGGCGCGTACTAACGCGCCCTTAGACGCTTTTGCAGCTGCAAAGATGATGTCAGGATGATTTAAGTGTTACAAGGCATTTCATCTATGTTCAATTTGCTATTATACAGCATCCGAGGTCACACTTCACCCATGTCATTATTTACAAGACGCTGTAATGCCTGGAATATTATTTGATCAGCCTTGCGTTAGCAGCGGGTGTCCTCACGGTTCTTTCCTTTGCCGTTCGAGAACCGAAACCACGATTTTAAGGTCATAAGGAAGCGACAACACCCTAACTAAAAATTATCACAAGATAGGCATACATTACAAAAGGTATATGAAAGTCACTGCTGCTTTTTTCTGTAATCGTATCGTCAAATAAAAACAGACAACGAGCAAATACACATGCGGTAATTCAGTAATACTACGATCTGCCTCAATCTTCAAACCATCTCAAATCCAGTATACGCTACGCCTCGCGTAGATAAATATTTTCGCAGGAACCACCAGTCGGGCATCATAGTGGATAGACGTCCTTGCCTCAAAGCTCAGGGATACTTATTATTTATTATTCTACTTGCTCAAGGTGAGCAGGCCTATTTTGCGTAGCCGAGGTTACTCGGTCGTCTGCCCAAATTGATACATAGCTTTAGGTTAGCGGATAGGAGTTTCCATCATTTACCTAACCTACAGTTCTATGTAAACTGATCCATCTGTGTTTGTCGCAATGCACAGTATACATAACTTACTAACCAGGCATTCAAAGTTTACGTATAATCATATCAAAATACCTTGTGTACCCATTGGATAATGTATGACGAAGGGTAGACGCACACTGTGATGCAGAAATGTCCAGTGCATGTTATGTACCATTGTGGCTCCATTTGACGGATAGGTGATTTACAAAGATATTGTTGTATGTAGCGACCTTAAAGATTACATATACGATAGACTGGTGGGTAGTTTGCCGATGTATTCATTGTGTGTTTGTGTGTGGGCTCACTTGTCAACCTTTTCCTGGCTATAAAACAATTTCTAATTCAAAAGAAAGTAATTATTTTGTACAAAATCGATGCATTTTTGCACAGTTAGCGGTTTCGAAAGAGTTATATTATTATTGGTAATCATTATTATGACCAGTATCACACCACATCAAATTATAGTTAGGTAGTAAAAGTAATGACTACAGCACTCAAGTAGCACTAATAAGTGGTTTTCTTATAAAGCAAATAATATAAGAAATGTGAACAAAATAGATAATTCTTAACATTTAACCATAATACCCACAGCTGTGTCATTATTTTTGCGCTAAAGAATTTCCGATTGGCTAGTTGGCTAAAGCCCTAAAGAGCAGCTGTTCGTAGAGGCCAGGGCTCTAACAAAGGGCAAAGTTTAATATAGGGGCAGCACACCTTTACTAAAATATATCATATTCTTGATTATCTATAACTACTTCTACAGAGAGGCTGTTCTTTTTAAAAACTCTTTTATATCTTGGTTTTAAAATACTATAAACCACAATAAAAAAGTACGATATCGTATATTTCTTTCTGTGATAGTTCCAAGGGATTCAACTGAATTTTAGTAATGTAGGTACTGATCTAATCTATTTTACAGATCATTGGTATTCCACCCACACGGTCCAAGCCGCAGAAAAATATAATAACCTTGCAGGTCGTGAGCTTATCATCAAATTGAGCTCGTAAAGACATTGAAACGCTTCAAAAAAATCAGATTCAGAAAAAATCATCAAAAACCATCAAATCGCGGCTTGTTATGAATAGTGGTGTTATCATTTTTATGAATCATTTTTAAGCTGCAAAGGTTGCGTCTGTGCGATGTCTACGCTGAACCTCAAGATCAACGCCGAGCGGTAGTTATGCGAAATAACTAAAAATATGGAGTTTCGTAAGAGACTTCGTAAAAGTTTTATCCGCCAAGGTCAAAGCAACGTTATCTCCAAGCTTCCGGATTGCAGTATCGTTCGTCCGTTCGATGGCCGTTTGTCTACAGGTGAAGTTCGTGAAGTCGTTGATACAACGCGACGACGGGTGGGTCGGAGCGGTAGAACCGGGGCGGGATTGTGGCATTGACAGAGGCCATGATCGTCGAGCGGTTATTGACTTATCGGCCGCGCAAAGCGTGAGGCAGAGCGGACGCGCGTCAACCTAACAGGCGAGTAACCGACTCTACTATACAGCGGAGTACTGGCCACTGCTGACCTTCGCAGACATATCTTTTAACGAATTCGGAGTCACATTTCGTATTCTTTAAAGCCACTGTTGGGTTGATTATTCACGTTGCGCCGTATGAAATTATTGTGAAACTTTGAGAACACACTACAATGACTAATTTATTTATTTGGTGACAGTGTCTTAAATTAAATGTATGGAAATTAGTTCATGCTAAATGTTGTTTTAATGTCATGAATGAAACATTAGGGAGGTCAACGAAATAACGAAACCAAAATACAAGTTTTTCTGCTTGATAGAAATCACAGTAACTTAAATTCATAAACACTAAATTCTCATACTTTATCCTGTTTGTAAAGGAAAACACCTTTATGCTTATATCAAACCTCTACTAAACCAGCCTAGTACTACACGAAATAAAGTTATTATAGAAACATAATACTCTTTTAAATGATACAACTCCGCTCCGCCCCGTGACAGACAAACAGACCGGACGTAAGGCGCGCAGTGTGAGCAGAGAACCGCTGGCATCCTTTAGATGCTAATACATTTCTGAATACCCCTAAAGTCTCAACTTACAGTAAAGACACACAAAGAACATATTCAACGAAATCTGACATCCTATTACATATTCCAATGTGTCATGTAGCAACTTACTTGAATGCCTTGTCATCTTCTTGTCCATTATGCAGTCCGTTGGGCAGAGAGCCGTGTTCGTGCAATTCGTGCAGGTCTTTCTCAAAAGGCGACTGAGACTTGTCTTCGACACGTTCTTCTAGTACTATGCCACGGAGGCTGGCTGACACCCCGGTTACCTTCTCACCGGCACCAGAACCACCACCTAAACACGAGTTAACACTTTTACACACTGTATTTGGAATATCATATCTTATTTCGATAAAGTAGAATAGGCCAAGATGATAATATAGGTGCCTTGCTGGGCAAGCCTACTTTATCTAAATCATGTCCCAGGCACTGCAGTGTCCCGTCATAGGAGCATAGATAAAAAGTGGCTGTATCTAAATTAGATAAAAAGGTCCAGAGATTATTTTAGTATCATCGTGAAAAACTTGCAAATAAATATCCTGCGATTAGAACTCACGACTAATTGTTACAGTATTGAAAAATAATAATAAGGTAAGCGTTAAATAGTCGTGTAATATATCTGTTCAATATTATTTATAACCTTGGCGAAATGGAAATTGGTCATAACCAATTCTCTTCTCAAAATCTAATAAAAAATAATTTTTGGGATGTCGTATATGCCGCAAAGTCTGCTATTTTGCTACTTTTATGGTACACCAGCTAAATTCTAAAATACCTGTGGGTGATCCACCGAGCACATATTCCACCATTTTGACCCCGAGGCCGGCGGAATCCCGCGGTGAGAGGATGCTCCCGGCATCGCCGCCTTGGAACGCTACGCCTCGACGCGTGCCCATCATGGGAACGCTCACATTGTGTTCCACTCCTAAAATTTCATGAAATACAGCAACTATCAAATTACTTTTCATCAGGATTGGCATTACATTCACCAGCCATATTGTCTCGAGCGCACACTGAGTTTCTGTATGTCAAGGGTACTTATCTACTTCTTCAGTGTATACTCTGTAGTCATGAGATCAATAATGTGTTGAATATAAGAATAACTTAAAACAAGACCGGTAATAAGAGGACAACTGCATATATCCACATTTCTTACATTTCAGCAAGGATCACCCAGGTTGTTGGGTGTTAGTCATTGCATTAGTGCATGTTGCTTATACTAGTATAGTAGATGCACCATTAAGGGGTAAACGATAGGGTAATCATAGCATATGAAAGCCTAAAGCCATTCGTAAACTCTTCAGAATGTAAGTGTGGAGATCAACATTGTGACTGCATAATTAAAACTCAAAATAAAAAGTAAAATACAGCTGATTAGGTGAATGACTGACATTAAGAACTGGTTTAGAAGGAAGGATTGTCAGTAAAATTCAAGGCTTATGTGATTTTAAATTATCTAATGTATATAAAAATTACATTTTCAGCAATTTCACAAGATAGATATTGTTGTCAATTCAGTTGTTGCATTTTTCTAAACAAACCTAATTCCACAGTGCTTAAACTATAGTAGTTTCAGTTTACGAAACACTTGTTTAGAAAAACGCAACAACAGAATCAACACATTATTAGAATAGGATTAGATGCTAATTCAAATATTATAGTAATGAAACCCACCAAAATAAGTACAAATTCGGCATAAAAAAACAGACCCTAAAAGTGTATGTAAGCATGTTTTTTTTTACAGGTTTTGTTTTTATTCCACATTTACTAAAGAAAAACATTCTGCAACATGTTTTTTATAAAAACAAGTTACTACTAAGCATTGCATCAACCTACGAAATAACATGATTTTACAAGTTTAGTAAATTGACATACCTTGTCCTGACCATGTTGGATCGCGCCACATTCCTTCTGGATTTAGTTGCAATGGAGGTAAGTGAGGAGGTCCTTTGCTGTCACCGCCTGCTCCGGGACCTTTATCCCATAGTTTTTTCGCAGAGGGTGCAATCTAAACCAAACAAAAAATTCAGACAAAAATTTTTTGTCAATATCATTTACTAAATTCCGCCCGCGTCTTCGTTAACATCCTGTTGGATCCGTTGATTCTTCAGGATTAAAAGTAGCCTGTGTTAATCGGACAATATATATCCTAAGTTTCATCCAAATCAGATCACTAGATTTTGCATGAAAGAGGAACAAACATACATTATTACAAATTTTCGTGTTTATAATATTATAATATATATAATGTAGGATTTGTATTTCTTGATCAAAATCATTTGAAACATACACAAATCTTGTGTTCAACACATTATGTTGTGTTTGCTCTACATTCTGGTAGTTACACATCATATTAACTTTTGTCTTATTCACTTACAACAGTTAAAATAACATTGTGAGACAAATCTGCATAATTTGTACATTGACACAATAAAATATTAGCCCCGAAGATATTTAGATGTATTATGGTCATAGACTACACATTTCAAGGGATACAATTACTTGTGAGAAATAATTCTTTTATCACCAAACCTGTCAATGTTACTGCTGCCTAAAATATTGCATTACCGCACCAAGCATGATCATATTGATCATTGAAGACGTGGCTGTTATATGAACTGTCATTGAGACTACAATCTTATATATCTTATAATATTTATTTATTATAGACGAGCAGCTTTCGCTATTATGTCTACTTCACACAGTGTTGAAATGTCTTTTATTTTTAGTCACTTTTTTTTAAGCACTGTTTTATTTATTCGTAGCCAGTTGTCGAGTTTATTTTTGAAGGCATTTATGGAGTCAGCAGTAACAACGTCCTCAGGCAGCATGTTCCAGTTGTGGACCACTCTGTTGCTGAAGAAGTCATGTGCAACGTGTGTATTGGTGGTATCAGAAACTAATTTGAGATGATGGCCACAAGTTGCTCTGTCTTCCTTTCATAAGAGGATATCTTGTATGTCCCTTACACCTGCACCCATCATACAACTCATATCAACAATGCAGTGGTAGTTCCTTGAACGAAACCTCAACTCAAAGAGCTACACTAAAACCAATAGTTACCTACCTATATTCAATCACTATATAAACCTCATTTTGTGTTACTTTCTAACATAAGTTTGTAGGTAGGTACATCAATCTACTACTAATCAATTTATCACTTTTCATTGATTGATTTTATCTCCACCAAGATGAGTCTACAGAATGACAATCTTGTGATGATTGAATGAAATCAATAAAAATAATATGTAGGTATACCTACATTTTGGTTTACAAAACAACACGCATCAAATAGATTAGAGCTACAAAGCTACTGCTGTAGGTACGATGCGTAAATTGTAAAATGTTGAGATGTAGTCAAAAATCAGAAATTGGCCCTATGTATTGCTACCGAAACAAGCGTAACCGGTGAACAGAGGAACTCCGTATTCAGAAATGGCGGACGCCGGTGTCAAGTAAACAAAACAAAAACGAACCTGTTGCGTAGAAAAAATAGGAAATTGATGAATTCATGACATAAAACTAATACTAATTACATTTATCTACAATTTCAAACGAAATAACTTACCATGTCAGGGCCCGTTTTCCTAACATGAGTTTCGAAAAAGAAGTCGTTCAAAGGTTTCATGCGTACAATCGGACCGAAGCTCCTTCATGAACGAAAGTTTATTGGTGAAAATAGCACTTCGCACATAAACTATTTGTTTACAACATAACTTTTTCCAGTCACAACGCCATCAATATACATTTCTCACACAAAAGTATTCGAAATCAATAGAAAACTACTAGAAAAATCCAAACTAACAACTCAATGTTGAGTTGATTTGTTTCGAACAAAGGACGTACGCCGCCGACTACAGCGCCCAACAGCGCATGCGCTAACAAAATACCATCGAGTTTCAACATAGCTTGGTGTAGACGACACAACATAGATGGCGCTCTAAACAATTCAGAGTTGCAATAGAATGTAACTTGTAGGAAACGCGCTAAAACAAAATTATTGTGCACAGACTAAAAAAGCATACATCAAATATTTCGGATTTTGGTTTCGTACGTACGCATATATCTTTGCTTTACAGATGAATACAAAATAATATAAATCATATAATTACATTACAGATTGCAAGCGTTATTCCACATAACAATGCAAATCAAAAATTTACCTACATTACAACCTAGTCTTAAATACCATAAAATCATTATTTTAAAACTGATTTAGGTACATGCGTAACAGCTGGCTCAAGTTAAAAACATTGTACCTAGTACATATAAGTAGGTGTATGTGACATGAAAGATTAGATGAAATCAATGTAGTAGGAGTAGGTAGCTAATTATTGCAAGTTTTTGATTTCCGTTACCAATAGGTATATTTAAGGTGGTATACGGCGAATATTAACCAACTCCAAAAAAAGAAGGTGGGTAGGTAGGTACGCATGTAATCTTTCTTTTAATTTGTTATGTATTTCGTTGATGTTATGCACTCAGTAGTTTTGATGATTCTTTCACTGATGATACCTAACTGCCCTTAATTTAATTAATGATCCCGAGGTGGTCCCGTATTAGGTAGGCATACTTTTATTTCCTGTGGTTAAACTATCGTCTTCTTGGCAACAGTTATGGCCATAAATTATGAGCAGTTTAAGGTGGAGGCAGCCACGATTTGTGACCATAATATGACAATACCAATCAATAAGAATATCGTGGCGTCATAGATTATTTACCGGTTATTCATTGTCTTAGGTAATTGGGTAAACCCTAGACTAGACCAACCTACACCGCTTCACGCGTAGTTTAGGCGGTAATCTAATATACCTAATAGTTAGTGCTGTTACAGGCGGTAAACGGTAAGATGGTGTGGTCCCGAGTACTAGGGCATGAATACTTGTCGCATTAAACAAAAAAAACTTCAGCTCTTGTATAGAATCACGCACGACTAGACGAAATTTGATGTGGCCAAGTTTACATCGTATACTTTTACTATCTTAGAGGTTTTCCATGTAGAAGCTCGTCTAAAGGCAGATTAATGCATTGCTCTACGCAAATTAAGTTATTTTATTTCATTCATTCATAAATTTACGTATCCATTAGGTACATAGCTTAAAGATAAACACATAACATTGGTATTAAATAATCAGTAATATTCTAAATCTAGGTAAGTTACAATAAGCATTAGTAAGTAAGTAAGTAGATAAGTGCAGGTACATTAGTTTATGTTATGGGTCGGTTGAAACCCATACAAATTTCAGCGCCCGATCCACGCCCGACTCGCACACCCGTTCTATCCGTTTTGATGTTAAGAAAGCGGATTGTTCTGAATCGGTGCCACCATTTCCATGTTGTACGGATTAAGGATATAGGTACATATTTTAACAGGGTCCAACCCAAATTTTGAAGGAATCTCTTAACATCACAAGTTTTTAGGCGTTCAAGACGAAATTACACTACAAGGTTTTTATGTCACTCTGCTACTGCTTTTTCATTCATCAGTTTTACTCATGAGTTTATCTTGGTTAAGAACTTTACTTAACTTTTTACTGCATTTCGTCCACTTAGGTACGGCGAACTGTATTAATATTTGCTAGCCAATAGTCGATGCCGTATATCCAGCAGACCAAGGTTGCCTTATTTCCTGTTCTTTTCACATACGCAAGTGAAATATTCTTTTACTGCAGCAGGTTTTCGGTTATTCGCGGCCTGCCTACCATTTTATAATAAACACATCGTTTTTAGATCCAGAAAAATATAAAGGTATACCTTCCAGTAACCACGAATATATTTCCTAGATAAATCTGAGAATTTCATTGGATACTTATGGGTATATTCATATTGGTTTTTTAAAGCTGCGCTAGCTAAATTCTCTGCTGAATCTGTTGTCATATCCTTTTACTGCCAAATTGCCATGCAAGTGACAATGACAGAGCATTTTTAGCTGCCCTAAAATGACAGGCAAATATGAATAGAGGGGTTAGTTCCTATGGATTTTCTTATTTCGTAATAAATTCTAAGTAGTAAACTCTCTCCAAGCTCTTTGCTATGTTTTGAGACATCGAAGCTTTAGTTGGTTTTACTTTTTCGTACAAAATTCCTTATTATTACGCACACTCGTAGTCAAATTATCGCAGCGAGTTATTGGATGTCTAGACCAACGTGGTTTTACTTACACGTTGCAGTGCAGTCTTAGACGCCGCGCCATAGCCGCTTAACAACACTTTCTGTGAGGTAGTTATAGATCTTCTTTGGGAAGGACTCTGAGGTCAGTAGGCAGTGGCAACAGTGTACTAATGACCGCCAAATGAGTTCTGGTTAATAGTTAGTGGAACCCGGGAAAACGGCAGCACATAATGGTGTATTAAATTTAAGCGACGAGGGTACTGAGCATGCAGTGTGATGGAGATTACGGAGCCAGATCATGTAAATCAGGAATTTCTATCAAATTCCTTGATGCGAATTTTTCAGTTATGCTTCTACATCACTTATTTAATGTTGTTTTTTTTTGTGGAGAATTTATGTATCTACGTTTGTCTTTAGAGACACACTGATATTCCGTGCAAGTCTCAAGTTTTATCTTCCTAGCTTACTGTGCGAGTTAAATCGCCGCCAGAAGTTTATGGGCTTCTTTGAAGGAACTGGCTTTATGCGGTTATCTGGTAAACTAAGCTACATTACCTTGGTGTACTGACTAGGCATAATATTATATCTAGTCAGTACAAGTAGTGCAGAAACAGTTGCCATAGGAAAAAAGTTGGACTTTAGGTAAACCTAGGTACATGAATTTTATAAAAAAAAAGCTACTGATTATTACGCCTATTTGACCGTATAAAACCACGAGCTTTCTGCTTAGCTAAAACCAGCCGGATCAGGCTAATTGTAATATAAGAAATAATGCACGCTCTATCGTAATTATGTTGGCCACAAGTTTTATTTAGCGGGTTTTCAAGGACATCGATTTTGACTTTATCTAGCCATAATGATCATATTAACCAATTCAATGTCATATGACTGGGCCAAATATTGCTTATAAGAAGAAGCTTTATTTTAAAGTTACCTGATTCCTGATGGCAGCAACAGGAGTCAACCCAATTTGATTTTGACCTTGTTGTAAAAATTGGTTTGTGCCAGGAGCAAGCATTCCTGCTTGGCTCAAATACATCAGATGTTCAGCACTTTTTCCAATACCATTCATGGCTTGCATTGGATTACCATGATGTTGGTGAATGTCATAAATTCCTTGCTGTCCTAATTGGGGAGCATTCTGTAATCCCTGCAGAGGTGGTATCATCATAGCACTATTTTGAATAGTCAAATTATTTCCCATAGTATGGTTTTGCATAGGTGCCAGCTGTGTGTGTACCATATTGGTAGTTATATGAGCTGGATGAGTCCCAATCACAGAAGGATTCATGGCCATATTATTTATAGAGGAAGCTATTCCATGATTTATGTACTGATGTGGATTTGATTGAGAATTTTTTAAATGAACATGACCTTGTTGATGCATATTACTCATGTTTATTGGTGTTGCATTTTTCCATTTGTCTTGATTCTGAAATCCAAAAAACCTCTCGTCAAATTACATATTATTATGTTTATTTAGTGCTAGCAAAATAAAATCCCTTAGGTTATGTTTGTCAACAAATAATGAAGTATTCATGGAGCTAGTAAAACATTAGCTTACCTCTACAATAGCATCTTCGCCTACAGCCCAACGTTGTTTAGGAGCCAGAGAAGGCAGTTCAGCTTCTTGAGGTTCACGTTGGAAAACGTAATGTACTGTTGTATCATCTTGGCTGCGAGCTTGCGGGACGCGAGAGTTTTGCAACCCTGCTTCGCCCGCTTCTTCTTCCGCTCCCGTTCCCGGCCACTTCATTGGGCTACCGTGAGGTTCGAGCATTCAGTTTTACTCCACTTCGATCCTTTTTAGCCGTAAAAACAAACTGTCACAGTGATTCTGTTTACAATACACAGCGCCAAACTAATAAGAGATTTGACATGTAAAAACCATCTTACATGATAGTTTATTAAATAAATACAATCAACCGCAGTAAAAACTGATACCATTTATAGATATAAGCATTATTTTGCAGTAATATTACTGTTGGAATCTTTTGCAGCCGCTCTAGTGAATCCCAAAATATTGCCCGTAGCTACTACAACGGTCTCCTGACGGATCGAAACAAAGATGATTGGTATAAATAGAGATCTTGGTTGAGTTTTTCGTTAATATTTATAGTGTTTTTTCGTTATTTATTTTGTAATGGTTCCACTATGATTTCGTATAAACTTTTGTCGGCATCAAAAACTGAACTGAATAAACACTCAAAATACACTATTTAACACAAACACTAAGCAACCACAAAATACATTAACTATATGTACATAAAACTATTTACAAATTGTTTTGACTTATTTTTTTAGAGTTAATCCATGGGCTGTTGATGATATTTTTTGATTTAAAAAAGACGACAAACATTCTTCACTGCCTGTCCGCCATAATCGGTCGGTCGGGCAGATGCGCGCGCAACGCGCCAAGCAAGATGCAATAAATATAAACATACAAAAATACAATGCTGATTACTATCGTTCCTCTAAACGCAGAATCACGCTTAAAGTCTGTATTTTTTTAACTACAATTTTAATACAATGTACAAACATACATCACATTATATATATTTTAGATGTATGTGTTATTATTATAATAAACGTATTTACACATATGTGTACGTATTTATATACATGGCTACACTAGTAAAAATTCATATATTTTTTAAATGTATAATTTTCATATGTACTTATCTATTATATCACATAACACATATATATATATAAATTATAAGTACGTATTATTATTCTAATAAACGTATTTACACCTCTATGTGCGTATTTATGTATGTACATGTGTACATTAATATATTATTTAGTTGCTTTGTTTTTCGCTGAGGCGCGGAGCGGTGGGCTGTGAGTACTTAAAATTTATTTTGTTGCATGCAAATCGTTTTGGACCATCCATGCATTTCGTTGGTATTACGTACCTAGGTCATTTTGTTTCCGCTACTAAGTAAAAAAATCATCAAAAACATTATGTACCTTAAATACATATTTTTAACTTTGTTAATTTAATACTAACGTAAAACGAAACGTTAATTTATCGATGATTGGACGTAGAACGTAACATTGCAAAAACGCTTTTTTATCTGTGGGTTTGTTTTGTAAGGCTTGGGTTGTTTGATCGGTTTGATTCACTTAATTACAATGTATCCTTATTTCGATTCGATGCTTGGGTTCTCGGATGATCTCAGAAGTTTCCTTGCATCCTTCATTCATTCATCCATGTTTCCTCGAATGGAGTATTTTGTCTTTGGTACTTTACACTGTCATTCATGAAATATAGATGGCAGCATTAATAGTTAGTGTTTTTAATGACTAGTCAATCCCGGGAGGGATCTAAAGGCCCCATCTTTTTCAACGGTACCCTCTTGCCTATTATGTACAATATAAATTAAAGTCGCTAATGTGACACTATCCTGTATATTGATATTTATAACATATTTATCTACTTAGTGCAGAAATGGCTACTAGTCCTCTTAGGCCTACATCTATTGAAGATGATTTATACAGCACCAGGCAGGAGGCAACCTACGCCTACACATAACTTGACACTGTAGTGCCTGGAACAATGTTTAAATGGAGTAGGCTGGCCCAGCGCCTATACTATTCTCTGAGGCTGAGAGGATGGCTATTAGTAACAACGAAGAAACAACACAATATGATAATCAAAATTATATTTTACAGGCAGACATTCTTAGGACACTTAGATAGGCTTAATTTTAAAATGGAGACCGATGAGGGAAAACACTAGACACTTCAGATCTTGCACCAAATAATAGAATCCACGAAGGCCTTCAGGATCACGTGATTGGTTGACATCTACTAGTGAACCAGTTTTTGATGTAGTGAACGAGATATGCTCTTCACCTATTACTATTTCCAGTTCCTGGAACAACAAATCACAATTTTATTTAATGACTAGCCATCGCCCTCGGCGTTGCTCGCGTTCTACCCTTTAGAGTGTGACGTTTCAAAATTCTTTTTTTAGTGCACCCCTACACTATACATATAAGGATACTACCCTCCAAATTTCATACCTCTAGGACTTATAGTTTAGGCTGTGCGTTGATTATCAGTCAGCTTCAAAAGAGTTTTATATAATTGATGATGATGAAATTTTGTAATTTTTGGTAAACTTATAATTGTTTTTTCTTGGTGATATTTTTATTTAGAGGTGCTTCCTTTAAAACTAATGAAATAGATGTTCTAACTAAAATCTATTTATTAGCGTAAGGAAAGAACCTTATCTTCTCAGCTATATTATAATAATAATTGTTATATTTTGTGAAATGAAAGATGATTCCATGGAAATTTAATGCTCATAAAATATAGAAACCATACACAAATCATCAACCAGGCGGAAGGCAGTTGAGCTTTTGGGTATAAAGCATGTATGAAGTAATGTAATCTTTCATCCATTACTGAGAGAAAACTTCACCAAGAAATAATGTTAGCTGTCTGAGCTGCTGCATATCTATCTAATTTATTGCCTATCACTTTTGAGTCAATCATTAGAAACATAATTCCTTGTTCCAATTTATTGATATTTTGTTTACAGAATTTTAGGTTATTATCAACACAGACAGAATAAAAATACTAGGTATGTTTATTATTCTAAGTATACGTAAGCAGATTTTCACTATTCTGGGGTTACACAAAGCTGTAGGAAATAAATCTGAAACAAGAAACTAACCTGTCTTCCAACGCGATCTGGTTGTGGCCACAACCGGTCATCTTCGTGCATTATCTCAGAGTCCACAATAACTCTTTTGAGTTCCTCCATAACACAGGGGTGCACATACGCTTCTTTGCGAATCATTGTGTCGTTTTTGTAATTAGAGTTGTTGGCGTACCGTAGCTTGCCATCCGGCCGAAACTCGAACTCCAGGAATTCATGACCAAACTTTCCTTTATGCCCTACATAGTAACGTATATAAAAGTCAGTAGACATTTTTCAACAGGACGCTTTACTATTGACAAACAAGCCAAGCGAAACGGCAAACAAAATGAAACTTGTCCGAGACTTTTTACAAAACTGCAAGAAACAAAACTATGCCTAGCGAGCGAGAAGCGGGTTTTGGCTTGGTTTTGGCATTCGCCCTAAAATAAATAAATACTTTTTTTTCTACATTTGTTTGGTTTGGTTCTGTCATTGGATTGGATGCTTGTCCGTTTGCCAAGACACTAAGTGTTGCCAACTGTTACCTTTAGATAGTAGTTAAGTAGCTATCTGATACCTAAATGTAGCTAGATCTAGCGGTTTGAAGTACGCGGACCACCGAACACCTATATCCTAGGACGCAGACTTTTAAAAGTAGGTACCATGCAACGTACCGCTTGTTCAAGAAAAACTGTTGCTCTCACGGACATAAGCTCTCTTGCTTATCTGTGGTTTCTCCCAAAAATGACAGAACTCTTCAAGCCATTTCCTCAAGTAGGACCATCAAAACATTTTTGGTTTTTTTAAGTTGTCGTCCTGTTGTTTACTGATACTGATTGACATTGACAGTTCTTTTCTTTTTGAGCCCAACCAAGATGGGTGAGTATTCAAGAATTACTATGAAATTTATTTTATCCATCAAAATCTATCGCGTAATAATTTAGTGCTAGTAATCTTACACGTAAATTTGTATAAAATCGTCTACCGAATAGTTATATGACTGTATTTTGTTCGTCTCAATAACCAAACAAAGTATAGAAGAATTACGTCTGAAAGAAGTGTTGTGTGAAAATCCATGTGTTCTATGATATACAGGTATCAGTCGTGATCACTGGCATAAGCGAAGGGCTACGGGTGGAAAGCGCGCCCCCATTCGCAAGAAGAGGAAGTACGAGTTAGGTCGCCCGGCCGCTAACACGAAAGTAAGTACCTCGAGATAACCTCTTCACAACAACGCTATTTCTAAGTTTACTTCAAAGATGTGGTCATTCAATGCGAAGTACTAACCTATAAACAACGTTTTCTGTTTTAGCTTGGATCTCAACGCATTCACTTGGTGAGATCTCGTGGTGGTAATACTAAATTCCGTGCACTCCGTCTTGACACTGGAAACTTCTCCTGGGGTTCAGAATGTAAGTGATTGAATCTTCTTTTATAGCCCATTTAGGTAAATAGGCACATAAGCAATCAGTGTAATACCTATTGTAGAGTCATTTGGGTGCTTTGTTTTGTTTACTTATAATTTTAAAGTTTTTCTAGCTAAATGTAATAATGAACATTTTTCAGGCTCCACTCGCAAGAGCCGTATCATCGATGTTGTGTACAATGCATCCAACAATGAGCTGGTGCGTACCAAGACACTGGTGAAGAATGCTATTGTGGTGGTAGATGCCACACCTTTTAGGCAGTGGTATGAATCCCACTACCTTCTGCCTCTTGGCAGGAAGAAGGGAGCTAAACTGGTGAGTATTGTTCTATGCTTTGATTCCTACATCTAATTCGTCGTGGGACAATGAGATCTGCACTGACATCCTGTGTTGGGGTGTATTATACATATATCTACACTAAAACTTTGGAAAAGTTTCCTGTGTGCTGCATAGTATACCACCCATACCTACCCATACCCATAACCTTAATGTATAAACTGAATGGTGGAATTTTAAATAAATAAATTTTGTTTTTTTGTTCGAGACAGCTTGCTTTTCGTACATGCTTTAGGATTATTGTATTTGTAAAAATATAGATTGTACAATAAATGATGAAACACATGCGTGTCATATGAATGTCTCACATTGATTATCTGGCTTTACCTGAGCATACCTTTCTCTCTGTAATGAGTACATTTTAAAAACATCATTAATTTTGTAAATTTTTAGACCGAGGCAGAAGAGGCCATCATAAACAAAAAGCGAAGCAAGAAGACTGCCAAGAAGTATGTATCCAGGCAGCGTCTCTCAAAGGTGGAAGCCGCACTTGAGGAACAATTTCACACTGGCCGTTTATTAGGTAACTGCCATTTTATTTTATTGTCATCAGTATTGTATTAAAGAGGTCTTTTAGGAATAAATTGATAACTAATAAATAGTAGGAAAGAAAAATATTTAGAAAATTGATTTCATGGGCGAGGTACTTAGAATCAACTGAAAAAATAACCTAGAGTTCTACTTACTTTAAAGTTTCTTCATTACTATTCTTAGTTGTTATTTATTGAATTCTTTATTCTTCCCAAGACATTTTGATGATTCATCGTAGATCTCAAGAAGACAGATTTTCTTTTGTATCTGGATTCACAGCACTCCTAGTTTATATTTAGAAAACTAAAATATTTTGATTGTTGTAATGTTTAGTATTCCAAGCCTTCCATTCAATGATGTAAAAAAAAAGTTTGAAGCTGCGTTACGATTGGGACCGTTTTGGGAACAATCTAGTGGCTAAATGATACTTGCTTGTCATAGTTACTCTGAGATTCTAGACCGAAGTATCCCCTTAATATTTTTTTAGTTCAGAAGTAAAGTTGTATGTTTGTTACAGCGTGCGTGTCAAGCCGACCCGGTCAGTGCGGACGCGCTGATGGTTACGTACTTGAAGGCAAGGAATTGGAGTTCTACCTAAGAAAGATCAAGTCCAAGAGGGCAAAGTAAGGACAACATAGAATAAACATAAAAAACTCAACTCTCTCTTTCATTTAAGTTCTGCTTCCTTAGTAGGCAATACCTAGCTAGGAACATGATTCCGGGTTTCCACACATCTTTGTTATTTCAATTTCTAGATTTGTTTCTCACCAGGCCCTGTTGAATTATTATGCATTATGTCAAATGATCTCCTTTCCTGCGGGGCGCTTTATCAACAAGACTAAAACAGATAATGCAATATCTTCCAAAACTGGAGCAAAATGCCTTAAAGCTGGGTTTTTACATTCAGAGTTGGCTCAGACTGAGTGCAATCCGATGTCTATTTGGACGCTACTAGTATTGTGTAAACGCGATGCCGGCGTCAGAGTGCGTTTAGATTGCGTGTTTACACGATACGGGTGGCATCCGAGTAGACATCGGTTTGCACTCGGTCCGAACTAACTCTGACTGTGTAAACCGGGCTTAATTTTAACAGAACGAGAAGATAAAATATCCTAGCCCTGCTGGAATTCTTTTACATGTGTGAACTGCACTGCTTGTTCTAACTGGGTTATCTAATGCTAAGAACATTTAGCGGTGCAATCTTGAGAAACTAAATAAAACATACATTTGGCATATTAAATACTATAATATCCTTGAATTGAGAGGGTCCACCATCTTTCCGGCCATTAGAGCGACGTGAATACTGGCATCCATCACAAAGTACAAGAACGGATATGTCGCGTGGAACGTTACCGGCTCTCGGTTATGCACGTATCCTGAGGACAAACAGAGCTTTGTTGATATGATATGTAATGCAACCTCGCAAAATGTAAAGTTAGTGATCTGCCGCTTATTTAAATCACTAAATCGAAATAACCGAACTGTAGCAACAGGAAACAATCATCTAGCAATTCTAGCATTATTTCAGTTAAACTCATTTACATAATTGAGTTGGAGGACTATCCGCGAATCATCATTTCGTGCTGCGATTAGGCATTCAGGTCGCAGTAATGCGATGCAGCGATTTTCCCTAATCGCCGATGGTGTAGAGAGCAGCGTGCATCAATAGAGGCAAACGCGCGTGTCTCCGCGTTGCAACACCGCGCCGAGACAATGGAGAACCACTCTCGCCACTTACCTACCACCTCGGCTCGGCTTTTGGCAACGATTAACTCGGTCCCTGTGCCGGAAAACTAGGCCACTAAAGACCGCATTTGCACCTAATTACCACCTTTCTTGAATCAAGAATGCCTGCGATGTCCCGCATCGCGAGTTATTGCGCATCCACTTGACAAACTAACACCAAGCAAGGCAATGTTTGTGCAAAATGTAACAAGTGAGTCGAACCACAATGTCACGTCACTCAAGGTTTTTCCATGATAGAGTATACGATCCGTAACGACCCTCTTGCTGCCCGCACACCATACGTTGCTTCGTACTCGTAAATCGTAGGGTTTGCCGGTCGGCCGGTTTCGGTAATTAACTGGATCACGCCGTAACGGCGCGGCTGCTAGCTAGGGTCCAGGCTTCGTCGCCTCATTTAAATACCTTACTTGAAAAAATATTGTTATCCATGCTAAGCGTAAAAAAAGTGCCCGTGGGATAGTTTAACGAACTCACTGTTTTTCTTATGGTCGTCGGGTCGGTACTTGCGTATGGCGACGGAGACTGCTTGCTCTATGGAGCGCACGTAGACTCCGCTTTGGCGCGTCATCAGCGTGAAGTCGCGCTGTCGGGGTTCGAACACGTCGCGGATGCCCAACTGGAATTTAGAGAATTTTCGTTTTGCAATGATGTTTTTTTTTGTTTTCGGAAGTGCTTTCACACTTTGTTGTCCCTTAATAACCCTACGATAAATTACTGAATGACTGCCATACTTGAATCAGTTGATTGTGGTTCGATTCCTATTCTGATAGTCTTGCTGGAAGCCTGTACGAGGCTAAAAAAGTATTTAAAAAGCTAGACATTTTGATCAGATAAATTGCTAGGTAGGTACTTTGATTACCTACAGGATGTTGTAGTTTTGGTGATTAGTTTCTAGGTAGGTACAATTTAATTTATACAACAGATCGCGATAAGAGTTGATGCAATGAACATTTTAAACATAATCTAAATGGAACAGAGATCATCGGAATTTAGATAATACCTACTCGTAGTATTTGTTTAGACCTATTTTAGTAACCAATAGTAATAGTACGAGTAGGTATGGGTACAACAGCATTTATGTAGGTTAAGAAAAACGATGATTATGGGGTACCTATTTAGACTGTGTGTCTGTCTGTGTCCTCGTAGCTTCGAAAGTAGGGCTCCGAATTGAATGCGAGTTTTTTTAAGACTTAAGTACTGATCTGAGATGGTTCTTAGCTACCTGTTTGTGTTTAGTGAAAATCGATATCAGAAAACCAGTTCTGAGGAATTAGATTCTCAGGCATAATAATTTCATTTAGAAACATTCAGTTCATATCAATTTATTCTGATTTTATGAACTGGAGTTCATACTCCCCAAGGTCTGATGATTACCAGCAAGAATTTATGATTGGGGCTTTAGGCACGTTTTCTTTAAATTTACTTTTGTTTAATAGCACTAAGCTATAAAAATTATCTCATAACATCAGGGATTACCTTCCAATTTATGAACTCGTGTGAATTTTGGACGTGTCATAATGTTGAAATGATTAAAATCACAATTTAGGTTCCATTCAAGGAAGTTGTCTTTGTGTATTGTTTGAAGAATAGAGGTTGCGCAGCGCGTATGACCTGCGCATAAGCGCACCTTGTTTATCAAAGGTCCTAATCTAAACAATTAAAACTCACTAATGGAAGCTATGAAATAAATAAGAAAATGGCGTCATACCTTTTGCAAGTCAGTGGTAAGTGTGACATGTCCTTTGACTATAAAGCTGGGAACGGTTGCCCTAACGCGTCTTGGCCGCAATGCTGCATAGACATCGGCCAAGTCGGACTCGCGTGCCATGCGGCCCAGCAGTCTGCCCAACTCAGCAGAACCGCCTCGGTTAGGAAGGACTACTAGCAAGTAGTACCTATCGCTGTCCAACGGCAGACGAAGTGCCGAAGCCTCCAAGTGCGGAAGGAATGCGTGCTCCAACACCGTATCGTAACGCATGTACGTCACCTGACCAGAATTAAATTAGTTTCACTTTTTGGCCACAACGAATCCCAATTACGGCACCATTGTCGATTTGCGGTGATTGTGAAAAAATTTGATGTAAAACCTATTAAGTATATCTGGCTCTGACTATGGTAGGTTAGGTAGGTAGATAACTATAGGCCTTATGGAAGTCTGTTATTTTCATACACCGAGCAGAGTACAATATATTTTTCAAAGAGCAATACTTAGGCCTAGTTACCTACCCTACAAGCATTCTACTGGGTGGGGAATGAGGACGTATACGACATGTCGTGTGCATCCCCTTCCTGTATAATTTACTAACCTGAACACTTTTTAATCCATTTGCTAGAAACATTTGGTCGTCGAACCCTGGACCTGGAATTTCTGGTCCTACATTATAAGACCTGTAAAAGAAATAATCATCGACGTACGGTGGATTTGTGAATATGAAATCTACAATGGATTTCTTTTTTCTCTGAAGTGTTTCTAAAGCCGATTCGCTGACCGTTGTAGAGTCTGTTTCTGTATTCATAGCGTCGACCGTAGACCCTTGCTCTGTTGTTGCTTCTGACGTGGTCATAGGCATACTTTCTGTCATCTCGGTCATACTCGCTGTCGACATTTCAGAAGTGGCATCAAAGGTCATTGATCCCATATCCACAGTTGATCCTAGTTCATTATTAGCGGTAGGTTCCTCGATCAACGCTGAGGTTGCTTGTGAAGTCTGCTGGGCGACTGACTCGGCGTCCGCTTCAGAACTTGGAGCGATAACGATTGCAATAGTAGTGTCTGGTTCGGGAGTCATCGGCGTATTGCTTGAAGATGCTGTTGATATCAGTATTGTTGTGGTTTCTGTAGGTGTTGTGGTAGTTTCGAGAGGTGCAGATGTTGGTGTTGATTCAGTGGAAAGAACTGTTGTCGTTTCAGTCACAGGAGCAGTTGTCATCACGGTAGTGCTCTCAGCGTTCGGTGCAGAGGATGGGCTCATCGTGGTAGCTTCTGTAGGCGTTCGTATGTCAACATCTATCGTTTCTGCATTTGGATTAACGGTAGTCTCTTCTTTAGTTGAAGCTGTGGATGCATCTGTCATACCAACTGTGCTCATTGCTGTAGTCATCGGAGTGGTTTCTGAACCATTAGGATTCACTGTTGTGTTCACTTGACTATCATTTGAACTATTCGTTGGCGGAAGGGTTGGTAGCTGGTCATTCTCCAAGTCAAAACCGTAGAATCGCAAAATCTTTTTGTAGCCATCGTTGAATGTAACGTTTTCGTTGTTCAAAGCAAGGCCTGCGAGGAATCCTTCCTCTGGAACGAAATACGTCTGGAAAAAAGTTGTTAAAGATATCAGTTATACCTGGGGGTAGGTAAGGTACCCAGTTGTTCTTGTATATATGTGGCATTTTCATTATGCTATGAAAATGCTACCTATATACATTGTCATAGCATCCTAGGTCAGACGAATTTAACAAAATGGTACATAGGTACCACTTATATGATTGAAAACGAGAACCTGAATTGTCTGTACCTATTTGTAGTTTAGGTACAACTACAAGTAGGTACTAGGTACGTGCATAATATGTGAACTAAGTAGAAAGTATGCACCTGGGCTACAAACCGATCAGTTTAGGTCAGTATTTGTAAGTAGGTACATATGACGCACTGTGTTTACTGATGTCCTCTGACCTAAAACCTTTTGTTTTGCAAATTACGGCAATTAGGCGACACGGGCCAGTTACCTAGTATCGTAGTTCAATAAAATATAACTGACCTTGGTAAGTAATAGTCATTACATGCCGTTGCCTCCAAACCTACAGGCTCGCCAGGTCTCAGGAGTCAAGAATTTGCATTTGAAAATAGGATCAATCTACCCACCTACTACCTAGGTACCCCACATCCGCCTCTTGAGAGGTAGATACATTAGATACTTCTATAAGTTCTTTGATGTTAGGTAGGGACCTATAGGTACGTGCCTAGTTTAAAAGTGGTTGCCAAAGAGGTATAATAAAAACTCACTTTCAAGGTGCGGTGTATATCCCTAAAGCCTATCCTTATAACGTTCCTGTTCCACGGCAGCTGCATCCCCCTCTGTATCTGGTAAGAGGATTCTCCATCCACACCCTCGTACAGAGCCACTATGATTCCCATCAATCCGTAGGGAGAAAAAGCGATGTTGTTATCGTTTAAAAAATTATGTTCTGCTAACACTTTCAGACCGAATCCGTTGGTGACGTCCACCATGTGAGCCAGTGGGGTTCTGCCGGTATCCCACACCTTTATTTCTACAGGAACTCCGTACTGTCTGCCCACGGTGGACGTGATAAAGAAATAAATAGAAGCGAGATGCGGGAGTAGGCCCCCGACCGCGAACGTGCGACCGCCTCGCATCGTGGTCGCGCTTGTGATGCGATGTGACCGTGCTTCGTTGACCACGCCATGCGCCACAAGCCCGCTGGTTACGCTCCGGTCTCGTAGCAATCTTTGCTAATTAGCATCGAGACCACGAACTTTCGGTGAATGCCCTCTGCGAAAATTATTCGTAATGTTTTGAGCGGCTTTGTCTCGGCTCGGCGCTGGGCATTGGTTTGGTATGTAATGTACACTACACTAGGTATGTAGGTACCTACATACATACCTATAGGTTTCTTTTATTTTTTTATTTTGGGTTGCATTGCATCGCATGAAATGGAGCTCTATAGGTACCTACCTCAAGCACCAACCAAAGAATGTACCTAGGTACCTATTAGCATTCGTATCGAAAATCTAGAGTAGGTACATAGTACTACATGCCTACAATACCTAGGTACCTACCTACATAACACAAAGCCTAAAAATATGTGGCAGATAGGTGTTCGGTGATAGAGTACCTATTCTTTTTCTATGGTCCGAATCACCGAACACCTATATATCCTAGCGGTCCGAATGGACAGATTATTTTGTGATGTTGTCACAGCCACCGAACACCTACATCCTAGCAAGCTAAGCCCAGGGGGTCAATCGCGCTAAATTGACACGGCCGACCAACAGACGCTGCACAGGGCACGTCACAGGTACATCCCAGCTACGCACCTATCCATAATTTCCAGTTATCGGTATTGCGACAGCCCATAACAGCTGGCGGTCGCTGGCCGGTTGCCGTGGTCCAGCGGTCGTTCAGCCGTTAAATATGTAATTCTTTTTCTTTACAATTTCGCAAAACCGGTCAATCCATTCCATCATTTTGCAGTGTCCAACCCTAGTTTTGACGGCTGACAGTGACAATAGTAAGAAAATGTCGAATGTGTACGTAGAACATAATGCGTATTCTGGGGTAATGTATGTTTCGTCTCGATTTTGTAAACAAACAATTTCATCAAACTCTTTTTCTATTTCTACATAACTTTAGGAGGTGGTTTCTAAAACTTGATGATGTCCTATTAGAACCAGAAAAGAAAAAGCCTGTGTAACGTTATTACCTACATATTTTAACAATATAAATTGTTTTGTGAAATGCTACCCATCTAACAAATAGTTTTTCTCTACAGGAATGTAACTACCACTAAATACTCTTGTGTCAGTGCAAATTTGGTGGTATAGGTTATCTACCGTACATGCTAAATAGAAATAGGTAGCAAGAAATAGCACCCAACATCCTAACCTAACTGATGGAAATAAATACACAAAAACAATGTTGGAAGGTGTACCTCTCCCTATCTCCAGCTGAGACAGGACAAACTTGACTATGACGATGTAAGTATACAAAGCATCTACCTATATTTCTTAGTAGTTAGGCACTAGAACATTTCAATGTTTTTTGCAAATCGTTCGGGTGTAAAAACAGTTTTTAATTTTTCTATTTTCTACAGACAAATCAATCCCTTTTTATATTAGTAATAATATAGAGTTATTATGAATGAAATATAGCTAGGTACAACAAGATCATATTCAAGAAAACTTACCTATAATATTATTTTGTTTCAGTACCACCATCGGCTAAGAGTTTTCAAACAAGTGATGTGACTAGTACTTACACAAACTTTGCTAGTTTTTTCATATTTTTGTTAACCGTCTAGTAAAGTAAGCTTAGCTATAGGTTTTATAACTGAATTAAACAACATTGATTATTATTTAATATTTTATTTCAAGAGTTTTAGTCTTACTACCCCGGTCACAAACATTGAATAGATACATTGTATGTATTGCTAGTATATATTAGCTCACAGTGGTAGCTTGCCTTGCAAAATGGATGGGCATCACTTTATACTCTGTAGTAAGTGTAATTCACAACCTCAAGCATGTTAGGTTACGTGTCTAAGATGGGTGTCTTCAATCTGCATCCAAAGAAGCTGAAATAAATAAAATTCATTTATCATAAACTTACATAACAAAATTATAGTAGGATATACTGGTAATATAATAATATATGGAATATGTAGCCCTTCAGAAATATCATACCATGAGGTATGGGTATAGTTAGTTTGAACTCGGTTTGATCGGTGAATAGCTTAATACAATTTTTAAACGGAGTAAGTTGTAAAGATAGGTAACTGTCTAATTTGGTTGATTAGTAGTAAGGAAGTATTTAATATTATTAATTCTGTAAGTACCTGGATGTCTATAACTTCCTCAAGGTTTTCTTCTGTTCACTCTTCTATGAGTTGATTCATTTCATCATGAGCTCACCCAAAAGGATTGGCACTGCTTTATTCCTATAGGATGTAGGTCTGTATACTTCTGCATCTCAAGCTTGTTATTGCCCGTCGACATGAATGTCTTATTTATACATTACAAGACCTGAAATAAAGAAAAGTTTAATCAGCAGGAAATACTTATACAACATTGAGCTTATCACCTATTTACCCATAGTTTATTGTAGAACGATAGATGGATAATTCTATATCTTATAAAATAGTTTTTAGATGAAGGTGGGTAAGTGTCTATAGGATTCCCTCTCATCATGCTGTAATGGGAAAGTCAATAGTGGCCGTTTTGAACATGGCCATTGCAACTTTGACTAAAAATATTGTCTAGGCAAGTAAACTCAAGGTTACCTAGGTAGATATAAAATCTCAGAAATTATAGTTATTTATGTACCTAGATACTTTAGACTTATCTACTGTCTACTTGTGGAGTATGGAGTGGAACCAAACGGTAAATCGTCTAGCCTAGAGTGAGAGTTTTGCTGACTTCACAGATGAGAATTTTCATAGGTTAAACACAACATTCTTACCTTTGCAGCCTTGTTTGAAGTATCAACATGTGATGTGGTACGATTGGCAAGTGAGGAGTAAACTTTGTAAACATTTGATGAGGCAAGTAGTCCTAAATGGTCCAATACAGTGTAGGTATCTTCTCGACAAATTGCTGATCACTCCGCACTTTAGATAGATATGTATCTTGCATTCTTGGCTTGGACAACACATCCAATTCATTTGCCCTCGCTAGTAAATCCATGCAAGTGCATTTTTAAATTATTTCCAAGGCATTTCAGTCACAAATAATTCTAAAACACTGCTAACGTAGCAGCGACGGCTCTCAAAAAGCACCGCCCGGTGTACTTTTTCCAAGCACGCTAGTCAAACGATAATCCGCCATCTTAAGCGTAGAAACAACGAGCGTCTAACCGATCAATTGCGGTCAGAAAATTAGGGAAATACAATATCCTGTGAAAATCGGCCGTAGCGTAAGAGCAACCGAAGCCGCTGGCGGTTACAACTTAGCGCGATTGACCCCCAGTAAGAGTAAGGGTTAGGTTGTCAACGTGCGCCACTTCCGTTTCTCCTCTCGTAACGCTACCGACGCGGTATTTTTCCTGTGCTGTGTAATATTTCTCCAATAAACTGTGAAAACTTGTTCCGGCGTTTCAATTATCAGAGAAAGCTTCGTGCGAGGCTACCTACCTATCTATTATTTAGTAAGTTAAGTACCTACAGGCCTCGTTAGCCGGATGCCACCAGTGAAGTGGGAAAATATCGTCACTCCCTATGTGCGGCCGAGAAGACGTTTGTAAGTGACATGATCTCGAATTTTCGACATCCAAGAGGATTGGCGGAAAATTGCCAAAGCAAAGATCGGGGTCCGGGACAGATGGATTGGGTGGGGGAGACCCAGGGAGACTTTTGCCCAGCTGTGGACCAATACGATATAATATAAAAGTAACTGGCCACTATGGCCCGTATGCCGATACAGAAATCGTTACTCAAGCATAGATTTGAGTAGATTTTCATACAAAAATTAGGTATGTTTGAGTCGGCTGGTTGAGCAGTAAATCAGCATACGCGGCTTTTGTAGCGCGTCAGGTATGTTTACGGAGGCACACGTAGATGACTTTTATGGGATCATCCGTAGTAGAGCAGCATCTCTGTGCGCCGGGTGCGGGGCAGCGTCAACACCTACCTAAAGCTAATAGAAAACCGACTGGATGTGGACTCAGTGTTTATGAAGCACTGGGATACGGCGCACACTGCGCACACCTGAGTGTTTATGGTGTTTCTGTGTGTTTTACTTTTGTGCGCCGTTAAATCCTAATAGGTATAAACGTGTTAAATGCTTATTTATAATATGGCTGTAATACCTATTTATCATGTGTGTGTATGAATGGCTGAAATAAAGACTTTGAATTATACCTACAACCAGATCAGTGCTTGATCAGTAAATCAGCATAACGGTTTAGAAATTTTTGTGATCGCGGCAAAAAATTAATACTTACGTAATTTTAAGCTACCGATGGGACTTTTAGCTAGTTAGGCTAGGCAACACTGCTCTGCACCTAAAGAGTTAACCAAAAAAAGACTTGGCAAAAGGACAAGCTTCCAGTGCCAGAACAAAAAAAAAAAAAAACCTAAAGAGTTATTTTGTCTATGATCGCCCCACACAATGCCAAATGCCAAATGCCATCATTGCAACCAAAATTGCAACTCGTTCGATTTTGTGGTTTTTTGTTGTATAATATTTGAGAGCAGCGCGTCGTGTCACCTAAAGCAATTTATGCTCGCATAAAGGAATATTATAGTTATACTCGGTAAACCGTCACCCAGCACATATAGTGTACTCGGCATGATAGTTTTATACGATTTACCTACCAGAATATAATTATTTATTCCGTGCTGCTAAGTGTTTTTGTAGTGTTTTATCTACACCTACTGTCGGTGGAAGATCGTCCCTTGATTCAACATTTTTTCAGGTCAGTAAACTATCAACATTTACGTAGCATTTTCTGTATGTAATGTAACTACTTTTACAAAATAGTTTTACGGAAACGTAGACACATTGTTCGTAGTACGAACTTTGTACCAATCATATGCCATAAGTACCTACCAATACGAATATTATGGTTAAAATTAAATTTGAATGTATATCACAAGCGTTTACCTACCTACTCGTTAGTAGGGGCCTTCTGTTTCGTGTCAAACTTCTTCAAAAAAGTCAACTGTAGAGTAGGTCGGTACCTAACTATTTCCTACATAATTGTATCTAGTGGTAAGAATGGCCCCGGTACTTAAATTTTACAATCTAGGCTCTAAAGTACCCAAAGTACATACTAGGCCCATACGCTGATATAGTGCTCAAGTACTTATCTGAACTCAAGCATAGATTTTTGTATGACTACTCAAATCTAAATCAGCATACGGACCTTTGATTATTTTCTGTAAGATAATAAAATGGGTGAATTCTTCGGCTATTGGGTAAATATTAATTCTAGTCACAAAAATGACTCTTTAAAATCCTATAGACAGAAAAAGTTATTTTATTGAATTTTAGAGGTTTGATTTTTATTTATAGCTTGATATGATAGGTACTAAGAGAATAGGCCAAGAGTACAAACATGAATACAGTTGTATCAAAGGTATCTTCCTATGTATGATACAAATAATCTCTAAATAAATAAAAATAATCTATAGAAAACAGTAAAATAAAAGGTTTATTGTACTATTTTGGATATTGGTTGGTTATTATGAATTTTAGCTTGAAATAAAGTAGGTACCTACTTATTGTATGTGGTCTCCATGATCAACTATTTTTAATTTACAAGCCAACAATTATACAATTCTTGGATCTATAGTTAATTTTTATTTTATTAGTCTATCCAGTAATAAAATAAAAACCAATGATAAAATCCTGAAACTGCTCTGCTGAAAAGTTAAGTAATCTTGCGTTTTGATAGTGTATACGGTGTCAATATTAAGTAGTAAATAAAATGTGCATTTTGTCACTGGGCATATACCACGTCTTCATGGAGTTGTGGTAGAACCAAAAGAACTCACGCTAAATGCCCAACAGGCAGTTGCAAGAAAAGAAGGCATTAAAAAAAAACAAATAAAATGGAATTCTTGAGCTGATTGTAAGTAATGTGGCACAAATGTGAATGGATAAAACAAATTGGAATAATATTAAAAATTGTAGGTAATAGGTTTCTTAATGTAGCTTATATGTATGAAGGTAGGTATTATTGTTCATTATTAAATAAAAATTGAGAATAATTAAGAAGCAAATTCTCTAATTCTAAGTCTTTTTTTACCAATTCCAGATATACTTAAGTATTAATTTTTTTTAAATTACATACAACCTTTCATTTGAGAAAAAGTAAAAAATTATGATTTATAGAAAGTAGGTATTGGTGTTCATTCATTGCATTTTTCTAAACTAACCAAATTAGACAGTCACTAAAAATATTGCTGTACCTTTCTCTTAAGACAGCAATAATTGTAACGCTGTCAAATTGGGTTAGTTTAGAAAAAAAAACTACAACAGAATCTATAGCATTGTTAGGCTCAATTATACTGGGTTTAGGCAGTTACATAAATTATTATACATACCTAGTTTACGGCTTGACTGCCTGGCTTTTTTTTAACTGAGAGAAACTATTATGTCTACATTCTGGCATACAAGTGGTTGAATCAAACAGAAAATAAAATGTTTAGTTTGCTGCTCTTGTGAGAACAGAAACAGAAAAGTGGCTAAAGTCTACTCCAAAACCCATGCATAGGGTCAGTGCAGGTAGTATTCTAAAATCTTTAACACTTTCAACCTAAAACATTTATAACATGTTACTGAAATGTAACTTCCATGCTGATCTCTATAGAAAGGTTTCCAATGTCTATTTGGACAACTTTTTCAATAGATTTGTGCATTTAGGACCACAATTGCCTGTGTAAGTATATCATCTCACGCTGGAGCCTGGAAGTAAGTTATAATTTATTTGTAATACATATATTTCTTCATGTTTGCTTTAGCATATTTTGATATTCAATGGTTTACGTTACAGTTTTGTTGGGGCCTGGTCACATACAGAAGAAAGTAGAAAGTGCGTCCTTCAATCAAGCATTAGTGTGAGAAGTTTATGATCCGTTTTATGATCATAAACAATCAAGTGTAGTGCTTCAAAATGGACCTCCCTGACTGTCCCCCTGGGGCAGAGGGATATCAAGACTCTGTGGTGGAAATGCCCAAGAAGCCTGAAGGCGATGAATCAAATTGCACTAAGGTAAATATTACTTTCAATTAAAAAAAAAAACTTTCCTTCAGAGAATACTATTACTATTTAATTAACTAATATAGGGTATTTGTTCATACAATCTATGTAGTTCTCGGTGTTAATTTAATTGACATAGGACTGCATAATTTTCGATTTTTATTTAATCTATTTGTCACTGTTCAATAAAAATTAAAATGTCTATCATCTATTGAAATATCTACCAAATTCATTAGGGTATTTTTTCGTGCTCCCATTTTCCCCATGTTTATTTGTTGATACATTTTAAACTTTGGTATAAGAATAACACAGACATTTTATTGTCGTTTTACAACGTAGGAAAGTATGTTATAATTTGCAGTTTTGTGCACTATGTGAATGGAATGATATTATGACTGGATGACTGGGATAAAATACTATTATAATATTTCCAATGGAAAAATATATTTTTCCGTTATCTAATCTTATTAGCGTAACATACAGTGCACACACATAAAAATGAACAAGCCCAAGCACCAGTTTTATTGGAATGTGTGTGGCTTTCATTAGCTCAGTGGCAATAAGCTAGGCAAACTGAGATCTAAGGCGCAGATCATATAATACTGTCTAAGGTGAAAGAAACGTATACGACACACATCTCGTTTATTATACGTAGGGTAGGTAGATTATATACATACATTTTAGTGTGATATAAGAAATAGGTACCTAACTACAGGTACCGACGTGGTTTAATAGCTCTGACCTTAAATGGCGGGGAAGTGCAAGGGTGCTTTGCGCAGCAAAAACCGTGTCGGAGCCTACACCTACATAAAATTTCAGTGCGTACCCATTTAGGGGTTATCACATCAATCAACAATATTTCAAGTACGTAAATAATAATCTGTGCTCTATCGTATTAAATTATATAAAATTATGAAAGAAAAACAGACCCTTGTGGTTTTATTGAACTTTTTGGGAATAGGCGCAGGACTATTTTTTGTTTTAATTCTAAGTTCCAAATCTGATTGTAAAACCTACAAGAAATTAGGTAAGACGGCAACGATGATAATAATATGAATCTTCCTGAAGAAGAATGAACCTTGTTAGCTCAGCCTGCTTGCGGAGTCAGCATTTTATTTCGAAAAAATTTCATCATCATCATCATATCAGCCTGTAGAAGTACACTGCTAGAAATAGGCCTCGCATCCTGCATACTAATTGAGAAATTTAATCAAATTCATTTTACAAAGAGTTCCCGACTTCCTGAAAATCCCTTTTACTTCTAACTATAATTTTTTTTATGATAAAAGTAATAGAACAAGCTGATAGCTCACCTGATGTTAAGTGGTAACTTCTGCCTATAACAATGCATTACCTCACAGAGCAAGTCTAATGAGGACGTGCCCTGTAAGGCAATGCACTTTGTCCATCACTCTGAGACGTAAAGATCTTGAATTCTCATGTGCCTGTAATTACACCGGCGCCCTTACCCTTCAAACCGGAACACAGCAATGCTGCTTGGCGGCAGAAATAGAACGGTGGTAGTACTTCCCCGGACGAGCTCTCACAAAGAGCTCTACTACTACTTATTTATTCACCCAGCCATACCCTGGTATGATGATGATCAGCAATCACAATCATAATTAGCGCCACTATTGGCTCCACTCGAAGCTATAGCCATTATATTAAAACACCAAGCTCCACTCGAAGCTAGAGCCATTTAATTAAAATCCCAACCGCCACTCGAAGAAACCAAGCGCCACTATTGGCCTCACTATTGGCCTCACTCGAGGCTAGAGCCATTTAGTTAATCAGTTTTTAGCATTAATTTTGTTATAATTTTTTCATCACGAAAGGGTTAACAATTTCTTATCTTTTATCCATATTAAAAATGGATAAACGAATGCTAATCGAAGCTGTCTGCCTCGAGCGCGGGGCAAGAAATGTTTTGGTACTAGAAAATGATTTTTAGATCAGGAAAACAATATATTCGGGAACCATATAATGTTACTTTTCGTGAAGTGTTTCTCTTACGTTTATTCATAAAATATTACACACAAAACTTAGTATTTGTGTGTAAGTATAAAAAATCACAGCACACACCATTTGGTAAGTACGTATCCGAAAGCGAGTATTTGACGGTAAATAAATAAAATTGTTGTAATAATTTGTCTATTTTATTGAACTATCCCACAATAGTGTAACTATTAGGTAACAGGCAAACATAGTTTGTGAGCGGGTGGAATAGTTGCTCTGAACGTATAGTAAAACTTTGGATGATTATAGGCAGAGCAAGAGTTTCAAGACCATCTCGCGAGCTTGAAGATCCGGCTTGAGAATGGTGAGACGCGGCCTATGGTGGAACGGCGCGGACGCGACATATCGGGGAAGTGGATTTATCTGTGCTACCCGTGTGCGGCCGTATGCAGCGGGGAACTCACTCTTCAGGTAAGCTCCCCATCATAAAGGATACTCAAAAACAACGTAAGTTGAACTGCAATGTCATCTGAATTCCATGAAGTGGGAGCTCGCGTTTCCTCCACTCGATTGATAATTTTACAGAAAGTGTTTTACACACACGCACACGGGCGAATTTTTTATACGTACCTTATAATAATATAGATAGGTTTGTAAAACTGAAATTGATTTTTTTTTATTTGTTTTCTCAACTTTGTTTGTAGGGTCACATATCGGGCAGAAAGCATAAGACCAAGTTGAGCATGCGTAACACTTGGCCTGTTAGTATCTTCGACGAACATCCTTTCAATCAGTGCCAGAAGGGTGGAGAGAAGGACAAAGCCGTTGTTGGTACGTACATTTCGTCATTCGCATACCTAGTGTATTAGTTTTACGTAAACTATATTTTTTAACCTCTGGCCGAAAAACGGAAGGGTATTCAAATTTGACGGCATTGTGTGTCTGTCTGTTTGTTTGTGTATGCTCGTACCTCTGAAAGCAGGACTCTGAGATGGTTCTTAGCTATGTTTCGTGAAAATCGGTGAAGCCGTTTCCAAGTTATGAAGGTATTTCAGTCATCATATGACTGAGATTCATCACCAGTTTTGAAGAATCAAACATTCTTCAAGTAATCGTATAAATTAATTCCGTAGCACCGGTTGTTCTCAAGAAGATGAAGGAAGAAGTGAAGCTTCACAATATAAAGGTTGGGGATTTGGACAGCGCTTACGCAAAGTGTCGTAACGTCACTTGTCACATCCAGTACTCTATTGATGCTATCAAGTGAGTTTGAAGAAGAAGAAATTAGGTGGAGACCCTAATTTATGTATTGGCCTAAAGATCTACTCTCAAATTCATAAATATTGGCACAAACAAATACTGATTAAAACGATTTAGCGGACTGTTCAGCCTCTGGTTATGAATTCGGGGGTTAAAGCCGCATTACCCAGACACCTAGCATTCCAAATAATGTAAAATTTTGAAAACCCATCACCCACTAAAGTGATATTTTTAGGCCACTGTTTAAGACTTCTTTCAACATCATTAATTTTTTTACAAAACTTATTTTAAATATCATTTAATTTCAACTCTAGTAATTTTTAAACTTAATACAGATTTGGTATTATACATATTTGTTTCAAAGGGCGCCAATGATCGGAGTGGAGTACCTAGTGGAACATCCACCGGAGCAAGAACATTACGAGCCAGCATACATCTGCACTTTGTGCACCAAGCAGGGTCATCCGCGCACCATCATCAACCACATGACCTGCTTCTGGCATCGCTACAACTATATCGTGAGTATTAGGTATTAGCATAGAGTATCCGGTCGAAGAATATTTTGCGAAGTTATCTGCGGCTAAGTACGGAGAAACGAATTGAGTGTTGACTATTTAAGGGGCTTACATACAGGATCCAATGACTTTAAGAGTGGCTCTAAAGAATAGAGTTGAAAATCGATACAAATCTTGCACGTGGGACGGCTGAATACCCACTGTTTATAAAAATATCATCATCAATCATCAATATATATAAAACTCTTTTGAAGCTGACAGAGAATCAACGCACAGCCGAAACTATAAGTCCTAGAGGTATGAAATTTGGAGGGTAGTATCCTTATATAGTGTAGGGGTGCACTAAGAAAGGAATTTTAAAAGGTCACACTCTAAAGGGTAGAACGCGAGCAACGCCGCGGGGGACGACTATTTATTGATAAAATATTCAAAACCAAATGAATAATTAACATCAACTTAAGAAGGAGATGAAAAAGGATGATTTTAGCAAATAAACCATTTGAATTTGAAGATTTATTTTTATTTTAGTGATGGTATATTTGATTGCTTATCTTATAAAAATACGACGTTTATTAAACATTTGAAATGTAAAATTTGAAGATAAAACCTTATAGTATTTGAGTTACTTTCTATTTGCTCTAGTTATGGAAAAAGTTACCCAGCTATTTTCTCATAAGTAGCGATTCTATAATCATAGCATCGCTACTTATGAGAAAATATCTGGGTTCGGGGAAAACCGCCTTAAGTGTACGTGTGTTTTCAGAACCGTCATTTCCCGAAAGCGGCGCAGCGTCTCAAGCCGTTGATGCCAAAGCCGTACTACCGCGACGGCATCAGCATTGTCCTAAACCGGCTCGCTCAGCGCATCGAAGACAAGTACGGCCGTCTGCGGCCCATTCACATCGACAAGGAGGTGTACGAGAGAGAGAAGTGAGCGCCAATTTTTATACACAACAAATTCTTCATCATATTATGCTGATCATCATTAGACCTCGTATGAGTTAGTGGCCAACTCTGGTGACGGAGTTTTTGGGCCGCCTTAAGGCCTCCGTCAGGGCTTAATGACCGCTAGAGCCGGGACCGACTGTTTAACGTGCCCTCTGAAGTACGGAAGCGCTCAGATGTAAATGCCACTAATGATCACCCATTCAATAGTGACCGCGCTGAACTTAGGTTATCGGTTAGATAACTAAGAAAGCTACGCCACGAGCGCTTCAGTTCTTAAATCTAAATGCTTTGAGATGAACCAAATTGTAATTAACCTAAGATCCATCAAAACTGCGGTTCAGAGCTGATGAATATCCTCATAACCTAGTACAGCAGTTCCTCTATCACGAATAAATCTGACAGCCGCCGCGTTAACGTATTCAAGTTATGTTGCGCGTCAATGCCAGCTCGACTGCCAACCGTTGTAGTGTCACCGCGCAGTGTATCTCGGATGCGCTAGCGTTACGATACGTTTGCAACTGTCACATTTATTCGTGGTCAAGGCACTGGTCAGGGTTTGTCACTTCGATATAGGTACATTTTTGATCGTCAAGTTGTTTTCAGGGACAAAATAATGCAATGGATCTACAAGGGTGAACATCTAACGGAGACCGATGGAGTTACCTTCGAAGAAGTTGTGGATGTGGATTTGATTGAGAGCCTTCATTCACCTCGTAAGATACTAATTAACGCCCAAACACTGAAACGCTTCTAAATTACAAAATAAACGTTAGCTTACGAAACACCGCATATGACATATTGATTTCTTTAACGTGAATAATTTTTTCAGTTTTTAATGAATCGAGACTGGACACAGACAAACCAAAAGCCGTTATAAAGTAAGTCAACATCTCTAGGTAAATAAAATAGGTATTATTGGACTAAATGGCTTGTCTCTAAAATTAAAGACAATTTTTTGTTGCCAGGAATAAAAAAGACCCCTCGCCGCCACGTGTCGCGGCACCAAAATATCAGAAATCTCAGAATACGGTCAGTACACTCGAGTGAAAAAATTACGGGTTATCGATAAAAACGTGAATATCTTGGAAACCATGAATGCTAGCCCAATGTAAATAGACAAGCTAATAATGCAATTAAACAATTACTTTTATTTACTTAAAGAGTATTAAACTGCTTTCATGGATTCTACGATATGCAAGTTTTTATAGATGACCCGGAAATATTGCTATTTTCAATGAACACTTTATATATTTTATTATTGGTATTTTTTAGCCATGATTTTCTCACTGCAGGGCATAGGCCTCCCCTCCCTCCTTCGCAAACACTTATGAACACTTACGCTTATAAATATTCGATTTTATCATTATAACTGAGTAAAAATCATCATTTTCCTGCATGTATATAGCGCCCTAGACAAACGATAGATATCTCCAGTGCCGTCGACTTAATTCACCAGGGCTAAGTCACCTAGGTGAATAAAGTATACTATTTAGTTTTTATTTACTTTCTGCCAAAGCGAAGAGTAATAATACCTCGTTGTGTTTCAGCGTTCTTATCGCCATGAGCGTCGCTTGTCCATGGATCTCTCTGACATCAGTGATGATGAGGCGAAGCGTAAAGATGATCATAAACCCAGGTGAGATCTCTTACTTTTAGTAAATCTTTCTCGTGGCGTAGCTTGCTTAGTCAATCTTCCCTGATTATCTAAGTTAAGCGACATTGTGCGCGGTCACTATTTGGATAGCGCTTCTGTGCTTCGGAGGGCACGTTAAACTATCGGTCCCGGCTCTAGCAGTCGTTAAGCCACGACGGAGGCCTAAAGGTGGCCTAAAAACTCCGTCACCACTAACTTGCTTGCTAGTAAATCCTTCTAGTAAATTGCATACGTTAATGAGGGCTCGACAATACGATTAAAACAAAAGTACATTCAAAACTCCCAATCCTGAAAAACGTTATAGATCCTCTTCAACATTGCTAGTCATCATCAGAACCTGGAACATGGATCAGTTTATCAAATCTGATTGTTTGACGTTAGTTAAAGGTTTTAGAATGATATCATGCCTGAATTCCGAGCTGATTAATGCCCTCACAGCTCGAAACACTGATTTCTAAAACATCGCATTTCAGTCGGGCATTTGTTTTGGAGGTACGAGTATAAGGCCACCGATAGACTACTACTCTGTCAGACTTATAATAACCCTCATTTTTCATAGTACAACCAAGTGAGTTGTCAATTAGCCCGATATTCAAAAGGTGCGGGCTTAAAAACAGAAGAAAATTGCTGAGGTGTAAAGCTTTCGTAGTACTGTACTGACTTGAGCATTTATTTACTGATTCTGTGGTTTTTAGAGTGGACACTCACAAGCCTCGTTGGGAGCCATACCATCCGAAACGCAGTGACCAGCCTCAGGAGTTCAAGACCCGATACGCACTTAAAAACTCTAACGTAAAGACAGCCACCACCAAAACTGCGGAAGAAAAGGTGAATTACTATGAAAAATTTATGCCTGAGATTCCTCAAAACTGGTTATAAGCGTTGATGAACATCCTTAAAACTTGGAAACGGCTCCGCCAATTTACATTAAACATGGCTGAACTATGCCACATTATCACTTTTCTTAAAAAAAAGCATTTAAATCGGAGACCTTGAGGGGCCACAGACAATTTTTTTTAAAATTCTATACAAAGGTTACACGACAAAAACAAAAATAACAAGTTATTGGACTTAAAATTTATGTATTCCTTCAATTAAAGAATGGCACAGAATGCGTAAAAATATGGCCTCAACTAGAGTGAATAAACTGTATGCAGTACAAACAAACAGACACAACGCCTCGTCAATCTTATAACACACCTTCCGTTTTTCGGTCGAGGATTAAAAATAAACCTTACCTCTATAGTAATAAGATTCACTATACCATGGTTACAAATTAATTGTACTTCAGGCGGCAAGACCACCAAACTACGAGTACAAAGTAAAGCTATCCAGCGAAAAACAACAGGCTGCTGAAGAAGCCGCTAAGAAGATGCTCGCGTACCACGAGAAGAATCCGGAGAAGCACCCGCTTTACCCAGAAGAGTGGAAGAAGTTCTGGAATCGACGGTACAAGGAGATCCAAGCTGGTGAGATTTTTAGAATTTTTTTTCTATACCTATCCTACCCCTATTATATAAAGTTTAGAATTAGAATTGCTGAGATGTTTATTGTGTGTCCGATTTGGATAAAACTGGTAATATAGTTCGTAACTTGAATTAACAGGCTTTTTATCCCGTATTACGTGCAGCAGTGGACTGATATAAGTTGTTGATGATGGTGATGGTGATGATGATGAATATTTGTTAATTATTTTAATACAGAGGGCAAAGACCCATCAAAGCACGACTTCAAACCCGAATGGATTGTCTTCTGGACCAAGCGGATGAAGGAGTTACACGAGGAAGAGTTACGTGTGACCGTCGTCGAGATATATCGCAAAATGAACATATCTCCGCCAGATATGAACAAGAAGGATCAACCTTCGGATAAGGAACGTAGAAGATCGCCGGATGTACCGGAACGCAGGCGCCGAACGCCTGAGTATAAGAAGTACCCGGATCTTAAAAGGGATATTAGAAGGTAAGTTTCAAGCTATTGTAGAAAAAACATTTCGTTCTTATCCCAACAAAAACATAAAAGAACATTTTCGCATTTATGTTTTTGTGTTTGATACTACAATTTCATTAGTAGTAATTTTTGATACGTTTATTTTCACTTTGCGTTTCGATGCCAGGCGCTACGAGGTCCGGCAGTCCGGCCGCGATCATATTAAATCCAGGCAACAGCTCGTTTTAATGAAATATCTATTACTAGCTGGCGCCCGCGACTTTGCTCGCGCGGTAGCAGCGTACAAACAGTTTTGAATTTTTTTGAAACACGTGTCGAGTCAATTTATTTGACGAATCTATGTACCAATTTTTAAGGGTCTATCATGTACGGTATATTAAAGAAACGCATTATTTAGTTTAAATCTTTGACCCTAATTTTGGACCCTTTAGGATGTGACTTTTAAAAATTCCTTTCTTAGTGCACCCTTACACTATATAAGGATACTACCCTCCAAACTCCATACCTCTAGGACTTATGGTTTAGAGGCTGCGCATTGATTATCAGTCAGCTTCAAAAGAGTTTTATATATATTGATATAAACAGGTCACCGCCAAATCACCGTCATCGTTCTCCCGGGCGGCGCTCTCGCGAGCCGCGAGACGTGAGACGCGAGTTCGAACGCAGACGCACGCCGGAACGAATGCGCTCGTCTGAACGACGCCGCTCTAATGAACGATCCCTCGTGCCCGAATATAATAGAACAAGTCGCAGGTAAGTGACGTCACCACCGTCAGGTTACCGTCACACTTACCGCCCTTACGGTAATATATTTAAGGTACTATCACTTGCTTGGATTTTGACCCTGTTTTTAACAAACTCTGTTAGCTTTGAATATTTACACCGTGTTTCGTGTCTTTCGATCGAATTTGAATATGCAAAATAATGCAAAAGACAAAACACCGCGTCTAGTCTAAGCTTACTTCGAGTTTATTAATAACAGGGCTGAATATTTTTTCTTAAACACGCAAACAGTGTTTAGAACCAGGTTTATGTTGGTATTTTTTATGCAGTTCTTATAGTTTTGTTTGCAGATCTCTTTGGTAAGTGAAAGTATGCATATGCATGTTTAAATTGTACAATTTGTACATAAGGAATGTATATTATTACAAATCGGAAACGCTTATCTACTACACGGTTATAATAAATAGCAAGCTTATTGTCTCATATTAAAGACGTTATTCGAGAATTCTGAAGATGATGACGAGATATAAAACAATTGTGTTAAAATTGAGTATTCACTATGCAATAACATTCATGTTAGGGACTGTTTAGACAAAGTTCAAAGTGTTCAGCCGGGTAGATCTGCTGTACTATAATACATACAATTATTTTTAATTTTTTTTTATACAATATAGGCAACCGTTTGACCACAATCTCAAAAATCACAAATGACGATTGAACGGTGTTTATTGCATTATGCAGGTCCCCGCAGTTCCGTCCTATTCCGGAAGCACGTAACTCGTCGCCGCCGAGACGTCGCTCGCCGCAGCAGCAAGCGCGCTCACGCAGTCCACTTTCTAGGTATTCAATAACTTATATTATCAATTCTTATACAAAAATCTTTAGGTATACCGATACGAGCCTACGTCCTTAAGATCGGAAGGTATCAATCGGATTGTGACTACTAGATCACTGGTTCTCTCAAACGGTGAATTGAAAAAACCATGATAAAACCCGCGGCTTTAGTCAGTTGCAAAAGTTGGCTTTCCGTCGGATAACACCGACTAAGCTGAGTGAACGGTGTATGGGCTGGGCAAATCTGCTCCAATCTTAAAACGTGTTCCAGTCACTGCAGCGCATGTAAACAACGATATAGGTGAAGTTTCATTTGAAGCTGTACAATATAAAGGCCTGTTTATGAATCTTGATGATTTCAGATAAGTATAGAAGCATGTTCTAATTATTTTGATATTGTGTTTGTAGGCGCAGTCCGGCCCGCACCAACATAGTTCTAGATTCAATAGAACGCAGTCGCAGTCCATTATCCCGTAGAAACGCATCGCTGCCGCTCCGCAACCGCAGCCCTGTCGCAGCGCCGCGCGATCCGCCGCCGTCCATGCAAACCGTACTAGTCTCCGACGATGAGTTCAAACCGTTAGTCATCTTTTATCGGCATACAATAACTATAAAACTGCCTTTCAAACATGTAGTAGAAAAATATTGCTGCTTCAAATTCTCATGCAGTTTATAAGTTATCTGTCTCGTGAATTTTGAACAGTAGCTATGACATTACTTTGTAACTTGACGCCAACAAAGAAGTCTTATTGTTTCTAATCTAATCGTCCTTTTGCTTACAAACAAATTCCATTCCAGTGACGACAGCGTTTTATCACCATGGAACAGCGATAACGACATCGACTCCGTATGCTCGATCGCCGACATGCGTTCCGTCGCTGGCAGCGCTGTTTCCCGCGGCTCAAGGCGGCGGGACGCTCACATGTCTAGACCGGACCCGCTTGAAATGGGACCGGTTGAAAACGTCATAGCTACGTTGAGAATGTTGGTCGCTTTGGAAGATTATCTTGGGAGTATTGGACCGAAGATCGTAGATTTATTGACAGAAGCACTGCAGATGGAAAAGGTTAGTTTACTACATTGACTTTGTGGATCAATGCTTAGTGGCTTGTGTCCCAAATCCTACATGCACATTGGACTCAGTTAATGATTGAATGGTGTCATCCTTCGTAAAACACTACTCGGTAACGTGGCAACTTCCTGAATATCCGCGTACAACTCGGAACCTGACAAAACACACGCATACCAACGAAGTTTCGCAGTACCTATTACCTTCTTGACTCCTCTCGCACGACTCGTGTCTCGAGATCACTTCGCAGCGCAATCGACAATACTTCTAGTGTACATTTTTTGTTCTACTTTGATTTGCGATCAGTCTTCAGACTACGAGCAGGTTTGGTGTAAGCAATCTGGCATGTAGAATGGGAGTTCCAGCAAGCACTTCCATTCTTGGGGGTCAGTTTCAGTGTTGTTGGTAAGTATTTTGCATATTTTGTGGAACTATTGCATTATCTGTGGTACCTAATGTTGTCGACGAAACGATGACAAAACGCGACTTCTTATTGTCAAGTTTTGACACATCTGCAAACCTCGTTTTTGTTTCAGGATGAGGCGAACTCGTCAGAAGAGTTGCTGGTGCGCGACTCGGCCGTGGTTCTGATAGAGACGGCTAAGGAGAAGTTGAAAGGCGCCGCGCAGGCCGGCCTCGTGGCGCCGGCCGCCGCGCCCGCCCTGCGCGCCTGCGTGGTGCGCGCCGCCGCCACGCTGCATGAGGCCGACACGCGCATGAAGCGCGCACACAACGCCGCAAAGGTACACTTGTACACTTACCCTGCCTACTGGTACTGCCCTACTCTAGGTTTCCACTAAAAAACATACACAATAAAACATGCCCAGATTGCACAACTCTGTGAAGATATCGATTGGCGTTTCCACCGCCAAACCTTGTGCATGTTTGAAATTTTGAATTTTGTGTAGATTGTTTTAAGGATTTTCTTGATTGTAAAAACAAATCGCTTGTGAGGAATTGTGTTGTGAAGGTTTTATTGTGAATGTTTTTAGTGGAAACCTACAGTTACAATTATACGTTAAAAGTGGCCGGGCGCGGCACAAGCTTAAGCTACAACATACACGCGCATAGTTCTAGTACGATTTTGTAAAAGAGCTCGTCCAGGAAGTACTACCACCGTACCTATTTCTGACGCCTAGCAGTGATGCTCGTATATACGTTCGTTCTTGCATAAAATAAATAACACATTGATTAATTGCCACCGAATGTCTACAAACTCCCTTCTTTTCTAACAGAAATCCGCCGCCGCCGTTAGCACAAAGAAAACAGAACAATTGCAGGTGTCGGGAGTAGGCGACGTCGACCGTGCTCAAATCGCACAGCAAATGGCCGCAGCGCTGATCGCCCAAGGCAAGACTGACGTCACGAGCGCAGAGTTAGCCCAACTAGTCGATGCAGTGGTCGGCATGGCTGAGGCGAAGAAGCGAGAAGCGGAGGCTAAGAAAGTGGTGAGGCCGGTTGAGAAGCCAAAAGCGCAGCCTAAGTTGTGCGGCACTGCGACCGCTTTGCAAATGCTTCAGTCGGCGTACGATGAAAATGATAAGAAGTGAGTTGCATTCATTACGTTATTCCATCCATCCCTAATTACTTTGTTACTTTTTCATGTATCTACTAATACTTAACTCGAGTAAATGTATTATGAGATGATTTTTGGCAAGATCAACGATGACCAGCTCCATGAGTATCTATTTATTTACAAGGTAAAAATTGATTTAATATTAATGTCGTGCTTTTACCCTTTCTATTGAACAGGGAAGCGGCGAAAGAGGATGTACCAGACGCTATGGATGGCCTCTCTGACTCCGACCTAGAAACCCTGCTCAAGAATTTCAACGAACTATCAGCTGAGGAACAGCACAGCCTCATCGCATACCTCAAGAAGTTAGAAGCTCGCGAGCCGCAACGTGTAGAAAGACTGAGGCAATACGTCAGTGCGGCTGCAACGTCTTCTGCGTCTTCGAACCCGCCGGCGCCTGTTACGGAGACGCCGCGAGAACCGACACCGGTGAAGGAACCTCCGCCGGTGGTTGTTGAAAGCGATGATGATGATTACACGGTTGAAGAGGTAAGTCAACACACTTCATCTTCCAGCTCTGAGCTCACATAATAGATATTGTATTGCAGTAGTTTTATGATCTTTAATTCATTACTTTCAGGTCATAGAGTCGGCGCACCAAAAAGTCAAAGAAGACCAAATGCGGAAAGAAATTGAAATTGTGAAGAAATCACTAGAAGAATTGAAGGAAAAGGAAGCTACTCCACCACCCGTGGTTGCTGCTGCTGTTGATATATCTAACAATTTGTCATCCGCTTCGGATCTGTTAGCACTGGTCCAGGCGTCTATTCAATCCAGAGCGTCGATATCCGTCGCTTCAGCTTTAAGTACGCTATCTTCCAACGTTGTCGTAAACACTACTCAGCCTCGTTCCTTTGGAGATTTACCGTCGGCAATCGAGTCGTTGGTCAAATCACAAAACACTGAATTCTCGCCTCAGGCGCCGGTCGCCGCGCCTATCACCCCGGTGCCAATAGTTCTCGATGAACCAGTGCAACAGTCTCCAATGGATAACTTCAATGAACCATTCATTCAACAGGAAGAGCCCATGCAAATTTCTAACAATAATTTCAACGCTGAACCTTATAACCAAGATGCGAGTTATAACCAACCCCCACCTTACAATGAGAGTGATAATTACAATCAGGGTGATTCTTACAATCAAGGCGATTCATATAATCAAGGCAATTCCTACAACCAAGGTGATAATTATAATCAACCTCAACCTTACAACCAGAATGGACCTTACCAAGGTAATTCTTATAATCAGGGTGATTCTTATAACCAGAATGAACCTTACCAGAATGACAATTACAATCAGAACAACACATTCGCCCAGAATCAGCCTTACAATCAAAATCAGAACCAATCATTTATCCAACCATGGAACAACCCAAGGCAGAACATGCCAGATAACAGAGGGCCCATGAACCAAGGGTTCAATGATTTCAACCAACCGGGGCCGCTGATGCCGAATCCAGGACTGAACCAGTTCCAACCCAGAGGAAACTTCATGAACGGCCGACAGGATCACAAGAATCAGAACCAATTTGGTAATTTCAACAACGGGAATAACTTCAGAGGCAGGGGTCGGGGTAATTTCAATGGGCCAAGAGGTCGCGGAAGAGGTAGGTTTTAATTAGGATTCTGTTTGCTTAAATATAAATTGTTAAATTTCTATGTCATTGCTTTCGTTACATTTCTGAATTAACCTAATTTGACTGCTCTCAAAATATTGCTGTCACTTACCGTTACTTATAATTTTAGCACTGTCAAATTAGGTTAGTTTAGAAAAATGTAACAATGGAATCAGACCCCTATTCCTGGGGTGGACGTTTTACTATTGTAGAATGTGATGAGAGGATCTACTATTTTGTCATGTGTATGTACTGTTACTTGTTTCTAGACTAGTATCTGAAAACGGTTTCGCTTGAGTTATATACAAATAAATATAAAAGTATAGGTTTTTAGGACTAAATAATGACAGTTTAGCTGTTATATGTTTGACTTGTGGTATCAAATAAAGAAAGGAAAGCAATAAAACCCCATGTTTAACGGGGGATAAGTTTAGGGTATGTAATAGTGATTATCAAAGATGTACCTAATTAAGTGCTTATGTACCTAATGAAAAGATTAAAGGAATGCATTTTAAGGAGAGACCTATAACTATTTAGATTTAATCATTTTAATGTACATGCAAGTTTTTTTTTTAAATAAACTACTGCCATCTATTCTTATTCCTTTTTATTTTAAAAATAGTTCTGTACACAATATATCTAAAAATAATATCGAGGAAACGATTTTCTTAACCTATATTTTAAAATCTACACTAATAAACTCCCATTTCTAGTAGGGCATCAATCTGTTCTGTCTCAGGCAGAATATCGATCTCTACAGGTTCATTCTTGACTTTAGCTTTAGGATCTACAGAGAAGAACCTAAATAGGTTGGATAAGTTGATGATAGAGTATGCAGAATGGGCTAATGCGTCTTCCACCATCTCCTTCAATACTTGGAATGCAGCTGTTATCTCTGTCGATATTCGCGCATCTGTAATGGAAAAATGCATTTTTTTATCGACCGCAAAAAATATGAAAGGATCAAGAAGTTTGAAAAAGTGTTTTACGTATTTTTTGTGACAGTAATTCTAGCCAATGAAATACCTGCGCAGTGGTCTACGTGAACCCAGGCACGGTTTTGCTATGTGAGTTTGAAACATACTATGTGAGATTAGTTTCAACAGTGTTAGTACCTATGGTTAAAAAACTTCCTATACATTCAGCATTATTACTTACTTGAATTATTACTCTTGCTGAGATCAAACAAGAACATGAAGAAGTTTATTTGCAGATAGAGATCTTTTTCCGTGTATTCTCTGAACATGACTCCCTTCTCACAAAGTCTGCACACTGGATACCCGCCGGCAAATGTTTGCGGTAATCTCGTAGTGCGATGTCCACAGGCAGGGTCCTCGCAAGACACCCAACCAGCGTAATACAACGCATGGTACTGACGAATCTGTATACTTAGCTGGTTTTGCACAGACGCTATGTAATCCACCGGCCTTACTGAACATTTCTCGTTCTGACATTGTTCCAAAAACGTGGTACTCTCCTTATCCAGCTTGATGCAAGTTTCCCGTACTCTATTTACTGTTTTACAGTTTTCATTGACGCAAACGAAGGTGAATTCCTTGCATTGCCTGTATTTCTCCTGCTCGTTTTCGACCTCGTACGTGTCAGTGTTACCGGTTTCTCGTTTTATCTGTCTGTACCCTGAGGGGTCTAGGCCAAGGCAATCGGCGACTCGAGACTGGTCCATGCCTTCTATGGGGTCGCATATTCTGGATATCACAGGATGAAGTTGGTGGGCTAGGTAGTATTTGAAGTCTACTTTCAAGTGTTCAGAGTTTTTTAATTCTTCGATGTGGTAAGCGCGTTGCGTGGCGGAATTTGCTGTCCCGTCCTCGCATATAATGTATGGAACGATGTCTCCTTTCTTAAATCGTCGGCTGTTTTTGATGTTCATTCTCAAAGCGACTTGGACGTGCGGTTGTGATTGCTTATCGGCGTATTCATTGGGATTTTTCGTGAGCTGCTTTGTGATCGTCAACATGGACAGAGGCATTTTACCGTTCATTAAATCTTCCTTCAGTTTGTTCAGATGTGCCTGGATGCTTTCTAATCTTTCATCTGCCGACTGTTCGGAGAGAATTTGGCTCAATATAAACTTTCCAGCTTCAGCAGCAAGTTGTGACCAATCACGGCGAACTATATCCAAGCCCTTATGTTCTTGCGTGAATGTGAATTCACCATTTTTGTTTTTACTTATGAGCACAGCTGCGTACTTTTTCTTCTTGAGAAGCAGCAGATATCGGAACACTCCATCTATATCTAGCTCGATCTGCTTGTACTTCTTGTTTATTTCTTTTTTGATATCCACTCCAATTTTGAAAACGTTATCATATTCCAGGCAGTTGGTGTTGATCATCAAACTGTCCGTGTCTCCATAAACTACTTCATAGTTGGATTTTTGTACTATTTCTTTCGTATCTAAGAGGATCTCTCTGCCTTTCATGGTGACTAGAGCGGCCAACGGTTTTGCATAGAACCTCGAATGTGTAAAACCAAGACAGCCATACATGGAGTTAGCCGTTAATTTCAAGCCCATTTGTCTAATATTGTACTGCATGAACTGTTCTTGTGACAAATCAGGGGCTTTCATTAGTTTCTTCACTTCTCTTCTACTCTCTACCAGTTTCCGGATTTGCGTGGGCAGAACTCCTAGTTCAGTGTTGGGGTTCGGTAGAATTAGATTAGCTACGTCATTGTCTGTGGCCGACGAGCTTTTCCTTTTGATTGTTGTGAAGCAGATATTGTACTCTTGGATGATACTAGGATACAGCGAATTAAAGTCCATTAGCAGGATGAGTTTGTCGTAGAATCCTTTCTTAGGGTCTAAAACGAGGCCTCCTGAATAGGCGGCTTTTTTCTTCCCTTGCTTTTTGGATACATCAGTAGTAGTTCCGTCTTCTGGATCATCTCCGGTACCTTCATTGACTGCAGCAGCTTTTCTGCCGTACATTTTGTCAGGCACAATATAGTTTTTCTCAGTAAAAGCGTGGAGTAGCAAGAACTCATTGCGTTCAGATCTGCCGCCCATCAGAGTCCGGGACATAACGTTTCCCGCGATTTGAGTTATTTGTTTCGCTAGCGGTATAACGTTGAGCTCGCACATTATTTTGAGGATGTACGATGCATCTTGCATGCTGAGAGATACGAGTTGGAATAGATCGCGGCTGTTTTCGTAATACCGCGGCAAGTCTTCTAAGGCGACGTCCACACGTTCACCTTCCTTCATCTTTAGAACATTGACGCACAGTGTCTCTAGGTCGAAACTCCTCGCTCTAATTAACTCCATAGCCGATAACTTGATATCGCATACAAGCCTTCCCAAAAAGGCGTCTTTGGCAGCGTATTTCCTTTGCGGCTGGACTGATCTTTTCAGCCGGCCCAGCCTGGACCAGTTAGGAATGTTCATATCCAGAATGTTGCCGATGAGTAAGTCCTGTTGGAACCCTTGCAAGTCGTGGCCGACAACTAAGTCGGGGTCTAGCTTCCAGAACTGTACCATGAAATAGTTTAGTAGCTCCCGTTCTGTGTCGCATTTCGTAAGTTTAGTCGCTTGGTATTGTGGTAGCGCCTGTTTTAGATCCAAGGGCCAAATTTCATTGCATTTTGTCATTACTGTAAAGACATCGTGGTTTTTAAAATAATGTTTTACTATTAACAACTACACTGTACTGTACATGTATCTAAGAGTATCTTACCACAAAAATGCTGTTGAAATGGTGGATTTGGCGGTGGCTTGTGGATAGGGAAAGTGCTATGGGTCAAGCAACTCAACATTAGTATTTTTGTCTTCCTTGTCTTTGGGTCCATTGTTGTTCTCATATTTATCTAAAAAGTGAGTAGTTTATGTTCATTTCAGTACATCATCAATATGAATTAAGGCTTATAGTCACACTATAATTACATACAGTGTGTCTGTAGCCAATGGTTAACTCTGAAATTCATAAACAATGCAGAGGCTTCACCAGAAGCGAATTCAAGCGCTGCTAGGCGAATGCTGATTGAAACCCTTTCTCGGGCTGTTCAGTTCAACCAATTTTCGTGGATTCGGAGATAAGTTTGATATTTCTAGACTTCCCGTCATAGAAACGATTTTCCTTGATTGCCAAAACAAAAGTTATAGGATACTCACCACAGCTATGACCACAGGAGGCGGATCCAAATCACGCTCACTCCTTACAACAGTAACATTTTCCATTCTGTCACACGCCGCTTCAAGCTTACACCAAGAAACCTTCGCTTGAACAGTTTCAGCTTGTTTAATCTCCAGCCAGCAAGGACCTTTGATCTTACGGTCTAGGAGGAAAGTCTCCAGTGATGGTGTATTCGTTCCGAATATGTGAGAGAAAGTTAGGTGTTTTTTGTTAGCGGGTGGAGGGGGGAATGATGCCTGGAACAAATTAGATAAATAAGGCGTTTATAAAGTGCATTGTTAAATAACTTGCAACGTGAAATGGCGTGGGAACAAAATTGACGGAAAACGGGGTAGGGAGCTTCTATTTCTCAGGATAGCAGGGTAGGTGGCGCAACGGGCGACTTATAGACTGAAGGGCCAGGGGTGGAAGTTAGATTCCAATGGCATGTCAAATATTAGGATGTTTTACAAAATATTTCAATCTGGTTTGGGTGTTGTTGAACTATGGTAGGTACTCGTAATTTCTGATACATACCTACGATATTAAAAAATCTGACCTGACAATGAAATAGCAATAAACAGACTTGCTCTGGAAGGTAATGCGTTTTTAATAGGCAGACATAACTTAACATCAGATGGGACATTGCTTGTTCCATCACATTTTCTCATAAAATGTTTCAGAACCGGGTATGGGCTATCAAATACCTAGAATAAAATTGTGTAACTTACAGAGTATTTAACTTCAAGATAGTCCGATTGCGCTGGTATATCCGGCAGGTTAAAGCAGTAGTTCTTAGTAACCTTCCTCGACTTGAACTCTTTGAGGCCCAGTTCACTCGCTACAGAAGAGTTGAACTCTTCATACATATCCATCATTGTTACTTCGTGGTCTGTTGGTTCTAGGGTAACAGGGTCTAGTTTCTGAAAATGCGAAGAGATTACTAAAGCGTTTTTTTGTTTTGGGTAGGAGACGTTGGCATAAATAAATCTAACAATTGACTTATTCATGTTACACTGCCAGCTGACGGTGCAACGTTCTGCAGTGATCTGTTGTTGCCGCGCATTGTAAATCGTTTCCGCTACCGTTGTCACATTTTTTACCGACCCCGCTGTAAGTTCCTTAATTTTATAGAGAGCTATGTTGAAAATGCAATAACTATTATTTACGTATAGTGTAAGATCACATGACCACGAGGTACCTCGCAGCGACGCGCGATGATAGCGTTCTAATGCCAGTGGAGGAGCGCGAGGCAGTCTGTCTTCAAAATTAATTAATCGCTACATTCGCTACTGATTTTTCTTCGATAAAAATAGTTGTGAAATTCACAAAGCTGTTATAGAACTTTGAAATACTCTTATCGCTTTGATTGTACTTACATATTCCCGCGGTAGCAAAAACATCTGCCGATTTACATTCTTCACAACCAAACAGCAGGAGACGCACCCTTTCTTTTTATTAGTGGGATTTACATAGACCTTGCCAAACAGATACACCACTCCCGGCTTCACAAACCGATCCTCCCATGCATCGAGCCAGTAAAACCTTAGAACCTTCTCTCCATCTTCATTTGTTGTTAGAGGTAGTTGCCCATCTGTTTGAACTGTGACTGCGGTTTGATTTTCTCCCATTTGCTCGGACCATGTACTGGTTAGAGGAGCAAGTTCTTTTGGTGATTTCTTTGTTGGGAATATCTCAAAATCATCATATAGAAATTCGTCTACTACATCTGTGATAGTTGTGGATTCCTCTTTTTTGATAGTTTTTGGTGTAGTTGGTGGGGGTAGTGCATCGTTGCTAAAGTCGTCATCGAAATTGAAATCCTGTGTATTGAATTCTTCTATGTTCTGTGTAGCTGAATCTTCTAGTTCTTGTTTTATTTCACAATCTATTTTCCAAACTGGTTTCTTTGCTGGTTTGCTTGTTGATGGTTTGTGTTCTCCGTTTTCTTTCTGCAACATTTATAATTACATAAACTTCATATTTATTTGAGTGTTATAGAGTTAGAAGAATGTCTTGGTTTACTTACTGGTACATCTTCTTTGGATACAACAGTCTCGTGAATTTGGTCACCATTCTGAACCTAAAAATATGCTATAATTAGGAAAAACTTCTATGAAAAGTAAAACAACAGAAATTAACCAAAAGTTCAATAAATTGTGCTTGCTTAGACAAAAATTGTGCACAATAATCGATTCCCCCAAGGAAACTGTTTTGAGTTATGAAAGTCGGCGGCGAAGTTATGTCGGCGGCGGCGCGGCACAGACGGCGAGTTTTGGTATAAATCGCTCAAATACCCGCTAGCAATGATGCCTGGCTTACCTACCTATTGGCGGCATGACCGCCGGCATAGTGTATAGGAGCTTTAAGCCAAAAAAAACCATACCACTTTAATTTCCTTGAAACTATGAGACCCTTTGCTCATGGTGACAGCTGTGGGTTTCTTTATTGAAGACGATAGACTTTTGAAGTAGTTCTGAGCATCTTTCTTGTTGGACTCCACTATATTCTTATTCTGCACCACTGGCTTTGGTTTCAGTGCTGCTGATGATGCATTCCCATCCAGATCTGACATGATGTCTGACAAGATGTTGTCCTCAGATATTTTGATATCCTGAAAACAAACTGAATATTTAAAATAAGCTTTGGTTGAACTTATACCAAACCAATTTCAAGGCTCAGGTAGAAAACATTTCGGTCACTTTTAAGTTAGTGTGCCTGTATTACTGACTTGTCAGCCTTGTCTTTTTAATCTTGTCTAGAGCAAGAAATAACAATAAATAGTTAAAACAGCTCAAAAGAGATGCTAATTTGTCTTGTAAAAACTAAATAGTAAACACATTAAATGTATGTAATGTAAAAATAATAGTAAAGTAGGATGGTAAGATTACCTCTTTTTTCTTAGTAGGCATAGCTCCAAAAAGATTTCTAATATTTCCCTTAGCTGAAGGTTGAGCTGCCACTTTAGCTTTTCTTTTCTGACCACGACCAGAGTCTTTATTGTTTGTAACCTCATACTCTCCTTCATCATCGTCAAAGATCTCCCGACCATCCTCCACATAGCCAGTCCCATCTAATACAATTTACAATTACAAAACATTCATAACACTGGTTATAAGTAGTTGTGGATTTGTTTTGCTTCAGTAAACATATGAAAATTAAATAGGCTTACAACTCTATCCTCTGTCATGGTAAACATACTTTCAGACTTTTTGGCACATAGTGTTGAACTCTTGGCATTTATTTAAGACAGCATAAGGAACTTGTAAGGTGGGCGGCAAGTCCGAGTCCGGCAAGGTAGGGCGACGATCTGAGACATGTAGCTGGCAAACACTGGATGAGAAGAGGCAAAGACCGGGCTCAGTGGAGCGTCTTGGGAGATACCTTCGTCCAGCAGTGGACTGATATAGGTTGATGATGATGATGATAATGAAGGAACTTGCTCCCCGTATGTTTTGTTACAATTCAAAGAGGCGAATCATACTTGTGATGAAACCTGTCTGTCTCGCAGTGGGTGCTTTCAAGGTGAACAAATAATGGATAGAAAAACTTACCATCATCTTCAATCCAGTCGTCTTCCTGCCTTTGCAGGACTCTTTCAGAGTACTCTCGCTCATCAACAGTATCATACACATTATCAACATCATCGACGTCGTATTTATGTTTGTTGCCTTTCCCTTTGAGCTGCTTTAGTTTCTCCAAAGCCGAAAACCGTCCATGCTTGTCGGTTTTCTGCCGTTTAGCACGAGAACTAGCTGGAAGAGAACAGTTTGGTTATAACTTTTAGGGCACCTACGTTGAAATAATATAAATGCTGCTGTGATATTCACCTAGTGAATCTGCCATGGTATTCACATGAAATTGCTTTGAAAATTACGTAAATTCGATTAGTTTTAATACAAACAGAATAAATAATACCAACTTGTTTTGTTTTGGTGATTTTTTTTTGTTTGACCTGACATTTGATTTCGCGGGAATTTGTAGTGTCAAACTATCAGTGTCATGTCAAACAAACTATCACTGTCGTCCGTCACGTCCAGTCCGTTCCGTGTCACTCACTCACGTCATGTTTCGCGCCAAAAGCTAACCGGCTCGAACATACGATTTACAAATTGTTTAGTTCTGCTATTTTCTAGAAGATAAGAAAAGTTAAGTAGTGTTCAAAATGGTTAAAATGCGAGACTATACTGCAGACAAAGGTATTTATCCTTCTAGATAATGCACAAGACTTTGGTGGGCCACGAACTTATTGTTTATTTACATTGCAGAAACTTTCAAGAACTTCTTTGTGGATTTTTGTCAGACTGATGATGAGGGGAACAAGAATTTCAAATACGCTGAACAGCTTACGAAAGTTGCCCATCGGGAATCTGTAAGTTGATATTTTTTCGTCTTCAATTTTATAGGTTATAATTTCGGTAAATATCCCTTGCACTTACCCTACTTCGAAATGTCCAGATTAATTTCATCTTATAAAAAATAATTGTAAAATAACGACAGCTATTTATCAACCTATTTATTTATTATTATTCATGAGTTTATTTATTTTCATTCCATCACCAAACCAAGCACATATAAAATACAGATACTTCATTCCTCATTCCTCAGGTATCTTTTGTGGTGGATCTGGATGATTTGCACGATGCCCAAGAGGAGCTAGCGGAGGCTGTGAGACAGAACACTCGTCGCTACACTAACATGGTCTCCGATGTGGTGTATGAGATGCTGCCTGATTATAAACATAGAGAGGTATTTCTATGTTCTTGGGTCATCAAATCACTAGTTAACTACCCTTGCAAACTGCTAGGGATATTATGCTGATGGTGAAATGGTTTCTTGAACCATTCAGCCTTCTTGTATGAATTTAAGGAGTAAATTGCTTCCTGCACTTCTTTATGAGAACAATATTTTTTTCATAAAAAAGTGTACCAGTTAGGTACCAAAAAACATACTAATAATTGGTAGAAAAAGCTGATGTTGTACCTGGTGATGCAGTTAGCATTATGGTATCGTTTCTATGGGAAAGTATAACATCAACATTTTCGACAATAAAATAGTAAACTTAAATCTCTATAAAAACTTCTTTAAATTTTCTCGAATTTCTCAATACCCTTTTTTTTCCTTTAACAAACCCTAAAATGTTTAAAACAGCTACTTTTTATTGCAGGTGGCTGGAAAAGATGCATTGGATGTATACATTGAGCATAGAATCATGTTGGAAGCCAGAAACCATAGGATCCCTGGGGAAATGAGGGACCCTAGGAATAGATACCCACCAGAACTCATCAGGAGATTGTAAGATCTGTTTGTATTTATAACAGACACTAGAATAAACTTTCCGCTTATGCCTAATAGTGGACCAACCTAATTATTGTTCATGTATTTAATGGGAGACCAGCTTCTCTGCACCGATCAACATATTACACTACTTTCTATTGTTTTTGTTTTAGTGAAGTCTATTTCAAAGATTTATCTACTGCCAAGTCACAGCCTATCAGAGAAGTGAAGGCTGAACACATTGGGAAACTAGTTACAGTCAGAGGTGAGTTCCAACAGCCATAATATTTTATCTCGTATTTTTATTTTCAGTCATTGTTCGAGCTTTTCGTGACATCTATGAAATTTCATAGAATTTGAAGGACTTGTAATACCTACCTACTAATAAAGAAGCCAGAATTCTGACTACCATATCTATTTTTTTCCATCACCAACCAAGTCAAGTCAAGTCATACTGGCACAGAGTCGAAGCCCATTGAAGTGACTTAACATAGCCAAACATAGCAAATTCAGACGCGCGAAATCTCTCGTATGCGTGTGAATTCGCGCGTCTTTTTTTTATCTAGGAAATATGTGCATTATGTTGTGGAGATAAGGGTGAGTTTGCTATGTTAAGTTGACTCTAACCTAATCTTTTCCTATAGGTATCGTAACCCGATGCACAGACGTGAAGCCCCTTCTCGTGGTGGCTACATATTCATGCAGTGCATGTGGAGCTGAAACATACCAGCCAGTTCGTGCACTACAATTTACTCCACCACCTGCTTGCACGGCTGATGAATGCAGAATCAATAAAACAGCAGGACAACTGCATCTCCAGACCAGAGGCTCCAGGTTCCAGAAGTTCCAGGAGCTGAAGATACAGGAGCATGTGAGTAACCTTTGAGCCAGGTCATTAGCTTTAATTCAACCACAGCCATTATAGTACAATATACTTACCTAATGAAATTCTGCAGGTCACCATCCTATTGTACTATATTTCATATTATAAACGCGAAAGTTTGTAAGGATGTATGAATGTTTGTTCCTCTTTCACCAAAAACTACTGATCCGATTTGGATGAAACTTGGAATAAATATTGTCCTAACCTGGATTAACACATAGACTACTTTTTATCGCTGAAAATCAACGGGACGCGAATGAAGTCGCGGGCGGAAGCTAGTTCACTATATTATTTAAGACATGTCCTTCATGACGTGACATTCAATAGTCCTGGATTGACTATCAACTAAATTCTTCTTTCCAGTCTGATCAAGTCCCAGTAGGCCACATTCCACGTCAGTTATCAATCTACTGCCGTGGTGAGACGACGCGTCGCGCTCAGCCTGGAGACCACGTGGCGGTGACTGGCGTGTTCCTTCCACTTATGAACTCTGGCTTCAGGCAGATGGTGCAGGGTCTACTGTCTGATACCTATCTTGAGGCGCATGTAAGTGGATCCTACCATTCAACCAGACCAGACATAGAACAATCATCTATGTTTGCCACTCAAAAATTTTCGTTCTTTGTACGGATCAAACCCACGACCCACAGCATGGACGGCAGAGCTATTAACCAACTGAGCTGTGATGCTTGCTCGGAATGATGATGCTTACTCGTTCTAACTAAATAAGGATCTTAAATATGGAAATGAAATAGCCTTATTAAGGTGCTGCATTATTTGACAAAACCTCACAACATATTATCCATTTCTCCAGTCTGTGACCTGCCTGAATCAAAGCGACGAGAACGAGTTAACAGAGGCATTGACTGAAGAGGAATTGGCTGAACTAGCTGATGAGGACCTCTACTCGCGGATGGCGCGCAGTCTGGCGCCGGAGATCTACGGCCATGAGGACGTGAAGAAAGCACTGCTTTTGCTGCTTGTTGGCGGGGTTGATAAGTATGCTACGTTTTTAAGGCGCCATCGTTCCATCGTCAGTATTACCTGATCGATTTAGTCTGGAAATTTTCAAGAAAAAAGTGAGTAGGTGGATTATGGCTAGGCATGCTCCACCTTAGGCTGCAGCTACACTTACCATCAGGTGTGCTGGCAGCCAAATGCTTAGCGCGGCTGCGTGACACGTGATAATGAGCAGCCGTCCTAAAATCATTGTCGCATCTGCATAAGAGAGTACCAGAGACCAACCAGATGACCTACCCTATCTTCGCCGCTCTTATCTTCGCTGATCATGTATCATGAGATTCATGTATTATGTTTATCATCCTACCTAGCTGTTAGTTTTCCTAAAATTCGTAAATTAAATATAAATTATGTAGAGCGCTTATATTTAAGGATGTATCCTCTGTGGCATTGGCAAAGGCTTTCATTTTGACAGAACGACACTACAAGCATCTCGCGCGCATCCTAGCCCCGCTGGTTTTGTTATAAAGTGTCAATGGAAACAAAAACTTCTTCTCGCAGGCGTCCAAACGGCATGAAGATTCGTGGTAACATCAACATCTGCCTAATGGGTGATCCGGGAGTAGCCAAGTCTCAGTTGCTGAACTACATCGACCGACTCGCGCCGCGTAGTCAGTACACTACGGGCAGGGGGTCGTCTGGCGTCGGTCTTACCGCTGCTGTGTTGAAGGCAATTTTATAAAAATACCACCGCCTACTAATATAAAAATGTCAAAGTTTAGATGTTTGTGTTTCAATCACGCCGCATCTGCTAGTCCTATTTGGATGAAACTCGGAATATACAGGGTGTTACCAGACCACTTCCGAAAACTTGGAGGTTCCAATCAGACCATGATACTGAAAACATTAAGCGAAAAAAATCGCGAAAAAAAAAATTGACTTGACTATCTCTTTTAAATTTTTTTTCTAGTTACATACACACAGTACAACATAATAAGACATATCTACCTAATTATCTCATTTAAAGAAGCAAAAAAACAAATAAAATAAATAAAGCAGCAATGTACACGCAGCACTCAGATTACGTCTACTACAGCATGAACAGCTGAGAGTTCATCGCGGGTCATTCAAGTACGCGACGTGCGAGCGACCTACGTTAGTACCTACCTACGTTAGTAGGCACTTACGACACAGAATAAATATTAGTACTACGCCTCGACCTTACCTACGTGAATGCGTACATTGCGGGCTGGCGAAATAAATACAAATCTTTAAACATTGTTTTCTCCGGCTATAATTATTTTTCAGGATAACTGATTTTTTTTTGGTTGGGTTTTGGTGTGCTGTAGCTCCCCCTTTCGTTTTCGGAAGTGGTCTGGTAACACCCTGTATATATGTAGTTTGTAAACTGGATTAACACATAGACTCCTTTTTTTCCGGAAAATCGGCAGGATCAAACTGGAAGCTAGCAAAATAATGATTAAAGCCCATAATCAATAATTTTGAAAAACAAGGTCACTATAAGCTATACTGTATCCTTAAGAGAACTGGTTTGTTCCCCAGGACCCGTTCACAGGTGAAATGATGCTGGAAGGTGGAGCGTTAGTGTTGGCCGATCAAGGCGTATGCTGCATCGACGAGTTTGATAAAATGGCAGAGAACGATCGCACCGCTATACACGAAGTTATGGAACAACAGACTATCAGCATCGCTAAGGTAAAATACTGTGTACCACATAATACGTAATGTGATGTACCGAGCGAGTTTATTTGCGTGTGACGATCCCTGCCCGAAAGCTTACCTCTGCGCGTCATACGACAGTGTTTTTAACCGACTTCAAAAAAGTTGTTTTCAATTCGGTTGTTTTTTTATGCTTGTTACCTCAGAACTCCATCATTTATGAACCGATTTGTAAAATATTGTAACGGGTATTATTATACTTCCAGATTGGTCCCATAATTTTTTAATCAAAATCGGTTCAGTAATTTTGCAGTTAAATAAAGAATAATTGGAAAAACACGTACACGACATTGCGTATTTTCCTTTCCTGTGACTTTTTAGTTACGATCATTGGAATAATCCCAATGAACTGCTATCATCATCACCATCACGATGATGAAAACGAAACGTAGTCAAATTGAAGTCGGTTTTTCGAATTTTTTAAACTCATAAATTATTGCGGGCACATTTTTATCAAAATGAACGAAGCTAACGAAACTACAATATAATTACATCTGAGTAAATATAGTTCTGAATCCACGCATGTAAAGGCAATCTAAATGACATTTCAGGCGGGTATAATGACATGCCTGAACGCACGAGTGTCAATCCTAGCGGCCGCTAACCCAGCGTATGGCCGGTACAATCCGAAACGCACCATCGAACAGAACATACAGCTGCCGGCAGCTTTGCTATCACGATTTGATCTACTTTGGCTGATACAGGACAAACCCAACCGGTAAGTTCATTAAACTAGACGAAAGAAACTACGTCCGGGGAAGTACTACCACCGTACCTATTTCTGCCGCCAAGCAGTGATGCTCGCATTGCTGTGTTCCGGTTTGAAGGGTAAGGGCGCCGGTGTAATTACAGGCACATGAGACTTCAAGATCTTTACGTCTCAGAGTGATGGACGCAGTGCATTGCCTTACAGGGCACGTCCTCATTGGTCTTGCTCTGTGAGGTAATGCATTGTTATAGGCAGAAGTTACTACTTAACATCAGGTGAGCTATCAGCTAGTTCCATTCTTTTATCATTAAAAAAAAAAAAACTACCATACCCAACAACTGCGTCATTTATAAACAAGAAAACCTTTCGTATCCAAACCAAAACGACCCTCTTTTTTTTTTAATTTAGATGATTTTGTACCATACAAATTAGATCCTGCGTTACTACATTACACATTTTCATCGATACTGCTGGTAAATCGAGCTCAAAAAAGGAGGAGGTTCTCAATTTGTTTCTTTTTTATGTTTGTTACCTCAGAACTCCGTCATTATGAATCGTTTTTATCTCATAGAGTATGCCTGCTTACAGATTGGTCCCATAAATTTTTCATCAAAATCGGTTCAGTATTTTGGCAGTTATAAAAAAGAATATCTGGAAAAAACACTTCATCCACGTACACGACATTGCGTATCTTGCTTTCCTGTGACTTTTCAATTGTTTTTACGATCAATAAAACAATTCCAATGAACTACCATCATCATCACCATCATCATTATCATCATCATCTCAGATGATGAAGCTGTATCAAATTGAAACTTATAAATTATTTTACAGCGAGAAAGATTTAGAGCTAGCCAAGCACATAGCATACGTACACCAACATTCAACGCAGCCGCCGACACTGATCAGAGCATTGCCGATGCGGCTAGTGCGACGGTATATCGCACTTACCAAGAGAAAGCAGCCTATGGTGCCGAGAGCACTCACTGAATACATAGTTTGTAAGTACATAAACCACATATCTATATGGCTTAGGGACTGCTAGAACCGGGACCGACAGTTTAACGTGCCCTCCGAAGCACGGTAGCGCTGAGATGTAAATGCCACTAACGGTCATCCATCCAAATAGTGACCGCGCAGAACAAATCGGTGAAGCTTGACTAAGCAGGCTACGCCACGAGCGCTTCCTTTACAAGTCGTTTGTGCTTGAAATTTTATAAAAGCTGTTTTATAATTTGTACAAAGAATCCAATGCCAAAGCCATGTAAATGTTTGTTCCAGCGTCATACGTGGAGTTGCGCCGTGAGGCTCGCAATGCTCGTGACGTCACCTTCACTTCTGCAAGGAACTTGCTCGCGGTTCTACGCTTATCCACTGCTCTTGCACGACTGAGGTAAAAACAAAATAAAAATATACAATTGCGTCTTCTTAGACAGCCGTCATGGCTCAGTCGGTAGTAGCTCTGCCTTCCGTGCTTGTGGGTCGTGGTGTTCGATCTCCACCGAGAACAAACATTTGTGTGTGGCAAACATAGATGTTTGTTCAGTGTCTGGGTGTTACTAAATATCTTAAGTATGTATTTACAAAAAAAAATGTATATAAGTAGTCTATCAGCAATCTAGTTCCCATAGTAAAAGCTTTGCTTAGTATGGGACTAGAGAATGTTGTGTGATTTGTCCGAGAATATAATTTATTTTATAGTTTAGACTTACAGTAGTCACAACCAATTTACTCTGAAAATGCTGTAGGCGTGGTCTACTACTTTATTTTAAACATAAAATGTGTGTATTGCCTTAGGTTGTCTGATGTTGTTGAAAAAGAAGATGTATCGGAAGCCATCCGTCTCGTTGAGATGTCGAAACAGTCACTACAACACGTCGAAGAAAATGTACAAAGGTAAGATACAACATTAATTTAAAACAAAATCATACAGAACCACAACGCAGGAGTGAACATGACGTCACACGCATTGCGAGCTTCACAAGACGCATCAAGTTATATAAAAATAGCTAAAAGCCGATTTACAGTCATAAATACAGTAATGTTTACACTGCGAGGTAACGAGACAACGCTTCGCGATTGAGTGTGGTGTTATAATAGCACGGGAAATTAATGATAGAGAAAGGCCCTAGAATCTTTCAAGATAATTCGATGCCCAACAAGCGCTCGTGGCGTAGCTTGCTTAGCCAACTTCATCGATTATCTAAGTTAAGCGACGTTCTGCGCAGTCACTATTTGGGTGACCGTTAATGGCTAATGTTAATGGTGACATCTGAGCGCTTCTGTGCTTCGGAGCGCACGTTAAACTGTCGGTCCCGGCTCTAGCAGTCGTTAAGCCTGGAAGCCTTGAGGCGGCTTAAAAACTCCGTCACCAGAGTTAGCCACTAACATACGAGCTTGCTTGGTTACTGGATTTCTTTTGGCATCCTAAGGAATAGATCAGACAATTGCAGTTTGTTATGACTGATAATAATGTTGTGTTTCCAGGGGTATAAGTTACACGGACCGCATATTCGCTGTGGTCCGCGATTTGGCGGGAACTAACAAGACTGTGAAGATAGCTGACGTCATCGAGCGGTGCGTTGACAAAGGATTCAAACCGGATCAGGTACAACATCTAATTTAAAAAAAAACTAGTTCAAAAAATTTACAGCGAGTAACGGAATAAAATGTCCTTTTATCAAACTATAACTAACACTGTATAATGTATGTATAGCCAGCATCAGAAGATGATTAGCGAGTTGCCGACTCTTGAAGAATTTTAAAATACCCTTTTTGAAGTGTCCTATATTATAGTCACTAGGGAACACCTCAGCAAGGATCGTTCCGCAACCTGAGAGTTCGCGGGAGAAAAAAGAACCTTTACATCTTTATCAAATAAACCCTTATTTTTCATTACAGGTGGATTCTTGTATCGAGGAATACGAAAACTTGAACGTCTGGCAGGTGAACCAAGTGAGAACAAAGATCACCTTTATGTAAAATCACTAGAGTACAAACCATTTAGTTTAGTTTCCCACCTACTTGGCCTTTGGCGAATACTTGTTTACAGTCTAGCGGCTAAACTGCTAAATCCACTAAACTTCAACCGATGTCTGCTTGGTTGCGCAGTATTTACTAAGTTGAACTACAGAATACTGAGTAAAGAAAGATTATATGAATAATATGTAACTGAATGGAAATGTTTGTGCGCCGCTAGGCAAAGCACAGAGGTTCATTTTGTTGGTCACCAGCTAACTTATGTGTTATAACATGTGTTTACAAATGAATAAATGAATAAAATATATTTATATTCTGTGGACATAGGCTTGACTTCACTTTCATTCCCTTTTTCTATTCATAGATAAAAGGGGTTAAAAAAATCCGTAATAGCTAAGCAATACAGTGTTGACTCCGTTGACCTTCTAAAGTTTAGCTATTCTTGTTTCTTTTTATTTTAGCTCGTCTTATCTGTGTGGGTTTAGATTTTGTAGGTATTTTGATGAGTAATATACTTGTTACAACTTTAAATATGTTTAGTTTTAAGTAACAGTGTGCCTGATTATGTAATTCGCTAGCTTTATTGACTCAATATGAATAAGAATTTCGAATAAAGATCTTTGATACAAATTCAATATTGTATTTCATACTAAGTTTATTCAGAAGTTGGGTCTTATGATTGCCTACTGAATCATCAAAGTCTAAAGTTTCGTGGATATTATGCTTATGAATGATAGGATTAAAACTTATTAAACCTAGCGTATTGAGTGGGTATTTCAATTTCTAAATTGGCTTTGTAGCATGGACTATCTTTGTAGTGACTTTAATTAAGTTTAGCTAAACGTATTTCAAACGAATATTTCAGACTAAAAAGCCAGTTAGTATTTTAGAAGTTATTGTGTCGCTTTTCCCCATTAAAAATTAGAAGATGTCTACCATGTCCGGGAAATAGTGCTAAAACTTATTAGTTTTAATTATTGAACGGAGAAATGTGTTCCTTAAAAATATCACTCAATATCACTGAACTCACATGATCTATGCAAAACACAAACCTACCGCGTAGACAAAGAAGCAATAACTATTGGGTATTTTATTGCAATATGCTAACATAATAATGTCTACCTAATGCGATGCGTCCCTCCGTAAACGAAAAAGTTTTTGTTCCCCATTTCATAAGTTTTTTCTTCTCTATTCATAATAGACGAAGTAATAAATTCGTTGGCAGACTCGCGCTTATTGAAGTAATAACTTCTCAGAGTTCTCAGCCGATAAGGGGGATTTGGTATAGAATCGCAACAAATGACTTCTAATATGTATTACTTTCAATGTATATGCGGTGTCACTGGGTTTTTCTCGGTTTTACTTTGCTTAGAAAGCTAATAACTTTACTTAGTACTGGTGAAGTAACTGTTTGCAAAAAATAGCATACCGGAGGGCTTTGTGCCTACAAAAACTATTCGACGACAAATTGCATTTCGATAATCTTTCAAGTGCCTTTAATTTTAAAGTTCGGCCTAGAAAAAAAAACTATAATTTTTAGCGACATTATAAATAACTAGCTTGCGCCCGCGACTTCGTTCGCGTCCCGTTGGATTCCGTTGATTTTCGGTGATAAAAAGTAGCCTATGTGTTGATCCAGGTCACGGAAAATATATATTCTAAGTCTCATCCAAATCGGATCAGTAGTTTTTGCGTGAAAGAGCAACAAACATCCATACATCCTTACAAACTTTCGCGTTTATAATAGAAGACAGTAGGACTGTACAACTTAGTTGCTATGTACCTTGTCATAGATCAATGAAATTAGTCCATGTATGTAGTATAGATATCCGACATTGCCCGTCCTTCAGACGAAAAGAAAACTCTTAATTCGTGTCGTATAACGCGTTGTGTCTACGGGGACCTTTACTGCTGTTTTACGATTAGTGTCGCTCACGACGACGGCTCGAGACGACCAAGTTAATTGCGCTATTTGCCTCAACTATAAACATAACTGACCTTATCCTGATACCACTGGATGTTAAATCTGGTATGAGTAGTTGATACTTGTCGCAGAAGTAATCTTCCAAACGAACCATTGATGTAGTATTTAATAGGCTTATGAAGCCCCTCAAAAAGCAATTAGGTGGAACGTTAGGTAATACTAAAAACTAGGGAAGATTGACTAGGTACCTAACATTTTGAAAGTAATTCATAAGTTGAAGTTCTCATCTAACCGTAGGGTTCCGTAGGTGCATTTACGTTAGGAGACACGTAAAATTAAACAGATCAGAATAAATCTATCTGAAAAGGTAGAACCCTTATAAAACCCTACAACTCCTCGATAGAATAAGAATCTAGTTCAGGAACGTTGGTTACGCGCGTCGAATGCCAAACGCGTCATGTGTCTTCTTATTTGTTCCCTTCTGCGCCGATGGGCAACAAAGGAAAGTTTGTTATTTAGGCCGCGGCATAAAATCAGGTCACGGGACCCAAATGGATTACATACACCGAAGGCTCGACCCGAGATTGCTTTCAAGTCTTGGCCGAGACTGGAAGTCGCGTTTTTAGCCACTGAAAACTCACAATAACTCAAAAGTTTTTAACTATTCTATCAAAGGTTAGTAAGAGCATCATTAAATAAATAGTTTTTGCCAGAAAAGTGAAAAGTGATGATGATGATGTCCTAGCCGGTTTCGGCCATGGCGACTGTTTATCCGCATATTTAACTCGACTAAGGCGTTGTTGTTCTATCCTTTGAAAGTGAAAATTAAAGAAAAATAGCATGTCATGTAAATAGTCCGCTCAGATCACAGGCCTAATGGATTTGATAGGATTTGCCTACTTTACTTTAAAAAAAACATCAGCTCAGAAATCCGCTATCGTGCGCAATTCCAAGTTGTGCAAGACCAAAATACTATGTGGCTCTCGCATCCGTCTGTCTTCGAAAATAGTTGTAAAGAAAGCCTCCGGTGGCTCTACGCCGTTGGAGGGTTGCGAAGTTCAAAGGTGAAGAGTCCCAACCCAACACCTGAAACCGAAAACGTCCAGGGCCGTATCAATCAACTTTAACTCGTACCTACATCTAGTTAGTCCGATTTTCTCCTCGTGTCGTGGACAAACGGATTTATCTGTTTTACCATTTTAATGTTGGTTTGGACCTAATCATCATGCTCTAAGCTGTGCTAATAATACAATTGGACAATTGACTTTTTTGAAGTCCACATTGACAAAATAGAAGTTGATCGAGCAGCACATCTGTTTGAAATAACTTCTACTTGTAAAAGGTCACTTGTAATTGTGTTATGGAAGTAAGGTTAGTTTTACACCAAGATGACGACGAGAGACCAAACTTTCCTATTAGAATTTTCGTACCAAATGCGCCTCTGGGGAAACTCGTCACGTACTGCGGCTTTTTCGGTGTTTTCGCTTTCATCCGAGTTCAGGTCGAGTGCTAACGGAGGCACATGAAATGGTGCTTCATTATTTTTCAAGGGTTTCGATATTTCGAGAAAAAGTGGAATTACACCCGTGAGAAAGATTACGAGGTAAAAATGTCCACTCGACTTTAGCTGAATTCACCACAATCTTCTATGATTTTAATTTATATCTACTAGGTAACTACCTAACCTAGTATCTAGTGATAGTAGTTTTGGTCTCTAGAATTTATTTTAAGTACAGTACCTAATTAGATACCTACACTGGATACTTAATATCATTATGTAGTACTTCTTATAACAACCTTTATGTAGCTTTGTTTATGGTTTGTTTTGTATTCATCGTTATTCGCATTGCTGGGACTAACCCATTATTTGTAGGTAACGTAGGTAGGTATAGGCCCAGATAAGATAATACTATACGTATAAGTATAGGTAAGTACATAGACCGAAAATGTAGAGCATAAAACAAAAGTTTTCAAAACCTGAAAGAGCAGAAAAGTTGGAAACCAGGTCAAGTCATTATTTTTATGTGAACTACGAGCAAGCACAAAAAGTCCCAACTGACTCGCTTTCGAGTTAAAAACATTAAAGCCTTGCTCCTGAACTTCGCAAAATGATTAATGGGAGGAAAAGTCTCTTTTCAACGCACGTATTTCTCATTCTTACCTTTATTCAGCCCTATTCTAAAATGAATACCACTTTATTTTTTTCACATCTCTATATATACTTATGTTAACTTATAAAATAATTACGACGGAGAATACCTTTAGGTAGGTACGTACACTTTTATACAAATAAACTTACATCATTATTTCAAAAAATTACTTTTAAGACTGTTATGATGTGAAATAATAGGTATTTTCCATTGGGATTGTTGGAATTTTGTACCTACCTACGTTTGTGAATAAAGTCAGATATTACTGTCCTGAGTTACTAGGCACCTGGTTTATTTCACAGGCGTGTTACCACGTGCGAACAGAGAGGGGAACATTTCGTACCCATTATATTTTACCCTTTACGGAAACGCTTCGTCAACATTTCACTGGCGCAGCCGTAAAGTACGCTAACTTACCTGCTACTTAGCATATTTTCATAAACAGCGACATTTATTTTTTGTAGGCATGAATATTACTTGGTTGAAAACGGCCTGAAATGTATAATGAGCTTTGGAGCTACGAGGTAAGCTGGTTCAATATTATGTAATTTGATTTTATTTCTAGGTTTATTTATTTTAATTTTTTTCTTAAAATTAACTTTGTGTACACCAGTACCTACCTAAGTAAATTGCAGAAAGGTTGTTCCTCATTTCTTATTTAACACAGACAGACATTATAAATAAATCTAAAATGTCTTTTTCAACTTTGTACCTAGAGCACGGTTACAAAATTTCTTTTGTTTTTTTTATGTGACACCACACTTTTTTCGCAACAGTATCTGCATTTATTTAGCGCATACCTCACTGACAAATAAGCTACCTACATACTACTTGGTAATCTACATCGGGGTCAAACAATTATAACCCATCAGTTATAGGTACCATCACACAAATAAAGGTACCTTTCCAAAACTCGCCGCTATAGTGGGTATTGCGTGCAATATCCACTATGGTGCCAGTCCCAAGCCTGGATAAAGAGTGAGGGCACAAGGGGGGGGTGTTAGGCGTGGTGAACCAATGCATGCATCGGCTTGCTAGGTCGCACACCCCTCCCCCGTGGAACCCTACCCCATTCCCATCCTTCTCCCCCTCTCCTTCCCCATCCCTTATTTCCTCTTCCAAATCCTTTATCCGCTACGGAACCTTGTGGTCCAGTTCTGTGGGCCTGCCATCAGATATAAACATGATTGTCAGGCGGGGGGGATCACCTACGTCGAGTTGCTGTGCGTAGCAGGGGCCGAACGGGGGGATGAAACTGACCTGGTGGCTGAGCGGACAGGAGTTACCTTCCGCAACACTCCTCTTTGGTGTGGATTTCTTCCAAGACGGGGGGCCTCGGAATTAGCCAGCCGGGGTCTAACCAGCAAGCGACAGTCTTCTACAGTCGCGGCGAGGCGGGGGGATCGATGGGGTTTGCAGTCGGCGGTGCACGCCTTACGGACCGGCGACATGGTCATCGCTGGGTTTGGTGGTGCCGTTTAGACTCGTAAACAGCGCGATCCCCCTCCCTATATCGTTCCGGTAACCCTGGTGTACCTAGTACATCCCCAGGTGCGGACTCCATGGCGGGTGGGGAGTCGGAATGATGAATTTTTGTAAACACAATATAGACATGTCGACACAAAATAACGACCAATTAGTGACCCCAGCAGGGGAGGCGGCAAAAGAGCTGGAGGCGGCCCTCGCGGTCCCGCAGTCGTACGCTGCAACAAGCTGGACGGTGGTGAAACCGAAAGGCTCAAACAGACAGAATAAAAGAGCAGGGAAAGAGGGACAAAGGTCGTCAGCCGGAACCTCCAGTACCAGCGCACAACCACATCATGTGGCCAACGCAGGGAAAGAGGGAGAAAGGCCGACGGCCGGAACCTCTAGTACCGGCGTCCATCCCCCCGAGGTGGCTAACGTCCCGGGGGGGAAGGGCGTCAAGGCGCTCAAAGAGAAGAAGAAGAGATGGAGGAAAGGAGTGGCCCCGGCAGCGGCCCCGGTAACGGATGCAGCAGTAGGCCAAGGCCCCAGCTCCTTCCGAAAAGACACGACACAAGCCGTAGCCGCAGTGACCAAACCCGAACCGTATGCCCCGCCGGCGAGATTTGCAGGCTTGCCTGCAGAAAACGCTGGACCCGCTGGCGGCAGAGGTAGAGGGGGGACGGCAAAACACGGCAACCGCTACAACCGCAAAAAGCGTGCTGCCATTGCCATTAGCCGCTCGGCGCAGGCCCCGGCCCACAATGAGCCTAGCAAGCGGACGCGGCTGGACGATACAGTGTCTCCAAGGGAGCATAAGAGGCAGAAGACCGACAGCCAACGTCGACCCACCACCAGTTATGCCGAGGCTGCTCAAAGTAGTATACCGGTGGCGGTGGTACGGATCGACAATCTGCAGGTCACGGAGGAACAAGCCACCCTGGTGAAAAGATACCTCGAGAAGCGCATTTTCGAGGGTATCAAAAACCCGGAAGTCAAATCGTCCCCACACTTCGCGGGTAGGCCCGTTGTAGCCTCGGGAGCGCTGAAGCTGTGGTGCGAGGATGAGGCTTCGGTGAAGTGGCTAAGACAGGTAATCGAACAGCTGCCAACGACTACATGCGTGAAGCTGCGTGTCATCCTTCAGAGTGAGTTGACGAAGAAGATCCGTGCCAACATCTTCATACCGGAATGCACGAACACACTCGAAGACACCAGCTTGGTTTTGGCACATATGAACACATGGGCACAGGTAGACACGTGGATGGTTTACCGCCACCACATGCTGCAAGGGGACATCCTCTACGTATCGGTGGGGATACCAGAAAATGTGGTGCCCGAAATCATGAAGAGAGGACGGAAGCTGGCATACAACTTGGGTAGCGTGTACGTAAAGTTCGCCAAGACCGACACAACATCGGACGACCCGCTACCCAAGGCAGACACACAGACCAGGATGGATCAGGACCCACAAGCTGGTCCCAGCACAGCTCCAACCCCGGACATCGTCGACGCGGCAAACACAGAGAAGGTCGCGCCACCACACTCATCTCCCAAACCGTCGTGCTCAAGGATGATGGAACAGATGGTGTTGACGGGGGAATCGGAGCTGGAGGACTCGGGTGAGGAGGGCCACCAAGATGGTAGTGACCCAGACTCCCTCTCCATATAACATCCTTCAATGCAACCTCCAGCACAGCCTCACTGCAACGGCTAACCTACGCAGAGTGCTGGGGGCATCAGACAAGACCATAGCCTTGATCCAGGAGCCGTGGATCCGGGCGGGGCGTGTATGTGGTCTGAGCAACATGAATGGTAAGTTACTGTATGACAATACATGTACTAACAACATACGTGCGTGCATTTATGTACCACGGAACCTTACAGCAGTGCCCCTCACCGAGTTCTGTTTCAGAGACCTGGCAACAGTCAGAATCCAGAGCTCACTCGGGGAGGAGATCGTAGACCTGACACTGGCGTCGGCCTACATGCCAGCCGACGAAACCATCCCCTCAAAGGATGTCATGGATCTGGTAAGATACTGCGAACTACACGATTCTAAGCTTATTATCTCAGCAGACACAAATGCGCACCACCCAATATGGGGCATGCCGAAATCAAACAGTAGAGGTGATGATTTAGTTAACTTTCTGTTTACCACTACGCTAACAATAGTCAACACGGGTGCGGAACCTACCTTCGTAACGAAGCGCTGCCGCACCATAATCGATCTCACGATGGCATCAGGTAACTGCTCTGACACTGTCCGAAACTGGAGAGTATCAGACGAATCCTCCTGCTCCGACCATAGGTGGATCCGATACGAGCTGACCCTCAACAAATCAACACCAGCACCCTCTCGCAATCCTAAACGTACCAATAAGGTAACATTTACGGAATCTCTGCAACGACACCTCGGCGAGATGACAGAGGGACTACACATGACAAATACAGAGGAAATAAACAAGGCAGTAGAATACGTAACGGTAAGTCTCACTAAAAGTTACGAGGAAGCCTGCCCCCTCTCCAGCTTCAGAGGAGACACGCCACTACGAGGCTGGTCACACAAACTGGAGAGGCTCAAACACAAGGTACGCAAACTGTTCAACAGAGCCATGAACACCTACGACGACACCGACTGGGACGCATACAAGAAGGCACAAGCTGATTACAAGAAATGTATACGCCAAAACGGCCGTCGTAGGTGGACGGGTTTCTGTACGAACATAGAGCAAAACACTACAGCTAACAGAGTCAGGAAAATCCTCGCAGCCGAACCTAAGCGTGAGATAGGCTCCCTGAGGAAACCAGACAACACCTACACCAAGACAGTGGCAGAAACTCACGAACTCCTACTTCAAACACACTTCCCAGGGTGCCTCATTGTGGATGAGAACGAGTGGCGAGACAACAGCGCAGCTACACCATCTAGAGTAGATTGGGCGACTGCAAGCGAGGTAGTCACTACGGAAAAGGTAAACTGGGCTATAAACACTTTCAAACAATACAAGTCGCCAGGCATAGATAATATTTTCCCTGGCCTTCTGCAGTGGGGCGCGTCACTTGTGGGTGGGATACTCACAAGCATTTTTAGGGCATGTCTGGCCCACCGATATATACCACTCAGGTGGAGAGAGGTTAGGGTGCTTTTCATACCAAAACCGGGGAAAAGCGACTACACCGAAGCAAAATCGTATAGGCCAATCAGTTTAACATCATTCCTTCTGAAAACCCTAGAGAGGCTATGTGATAGGCACATACGGGATACAAAATTACTACAAACACCCCTACACCCACAACAGCATGCGTACAGCTCGGGCAAATCAACTGAATCAGCCCTGCACGTAGTGGTCAGTAGGTTAGAACAGGACATAGCAAACAAAACACTTTGTCTCGCTGCCTTCATAGATATCGAGGGAGCTTTTGACAAGACAAACTTTAGTAGTATACACGGAGCTCTGCAGAAACATGGAGTAGAAGAAACATTGGTGGACTGGATTATTAGCATGTTACAACTAAGAGCCGTAAGAGTGGACTTGGAAGGACAAACAAGGGGTATAGTGGCAAGGGGGTGCCCTCAAGGCGGCGTCTTGTCCCCCCTTTTATGGAACCTGGTGGCTAACGATCTGATCACCAAACTTAACAACCAACGATTTTTTACAGTGGGATATGCGGACGACCTAGCTATACTTGTATCGGGTCATTTCGCGAGCGTGGCATGCAACATCATGAACAACGCCCTGAGGGTAGTGGAAACTTGGTGCACAGACTTCGGGCTTAACGTAAATCCTTCTAAAACAGAACTTGTTATGTTCACGAACAAACGAAATCTAGGAACGTATCAACTTCCCTTCCTTTTCGACACACAATTACATCTGTCCGACGAAGTGAAATACCTAGGTCTCACATTGGATAGCAAACTAAATTGGGCAAAACACTTAGAAAATAAAATAAGGAAGGCCACGATCTCATTCTGGCAATGCCGCAGAATGGTAGGTAAGGCATGGGGCCTCAGCCCGAAAATAACCCTATGGCTTTACAACACTGTCATCAGACCTTCCCTTACATATGGTGCCTTAGCCTGGTGGCCAAAGACCAAGCAGAGCACCATCATAGGCAAGCTACAAAAATTCCAAAGGTTAGCTTGCGTAGCTACAACAGGCTGCATGAGAACGGCTCCCACAGCTGCACTGGAAGCCCTGGTGGGACTGACGCCGCTGCATCTTTACGTACAACAAGAGGCAGCGGCGGCAGCCTACAGACTGTGGGCCCTAAAGCTGTGGGAGCAAGACACTCGCGCAACTCACACTAACATCTTAAGTGACTATGCAATCGGTAACCCACTAATACTCTCAATCTATGACAGGATACCGAAAAAATACACATACGGTAAGAACTTCACCATACAACTGCATGAGGAGCCAAATGACAGCTCAAACATACATGAAGTGCGTATATACACAGACGGCTCCAAAACAAAAACAGGCACCGGGGCAGGCACCTTCTCGGAAGACCTCAACATCCACAAGGTATCAGCGCTTGGCCTGCATAACTCCATCTTCCAAGCGGAGTGCGTTGGTATAATCCAAGCCGCCAACGCAGTACTGAAACGAAAGGTAGCTGACTACAAAATCAGAATCCTGTCGGACAGTGCTGCGGTACTACAATCCCTAAACAGGTATGAGCACACCTCAGGGTTGACCTTACAATGCCACCAGCTACTGGAAGAAGTAAGTAAGTCAAACAGAGTTACTCTCCAATGGATTAAGGGACACAGTGCATCCAGAGGCAATGACGAGGCTGACGCTTTGGCAAGGAGAGGTTCAGAAATGCAGGCAGCAGGACCAGAGCCCATGATCCCTCTACCATTCAGTCAAGTCCGGTTCTGGATCCGACAACGTACGACACAGTTACACCAGGATTACTGGGCAAGTATACAAGATTGCAGGCAGTCGAAGGAAGCTTTCCCGGCGTTAAACCCGAGATTCTCCCGTAAACTCCTCAACCTGAAACGTGACAAGCTCCGAAAAGTCGTCGGCATTGTCACAGGTCACTGCCCTCTGAACAAGCACCTCTTCACTTTGGGTGTTACAGACAGCCCCCTGTGCAGGGGGTGCCTTAATGCAGACGAGACGGCCTCGCACGTGCTCCTGGAGTGCAGCAGCGTGGCGCCTCAACGAGCACATTACCTCGGAGCACCGGGGACCCCTCGGGAAGCCTGCACCAGAATCAGCGAGCTGCTGGCCTTCCTAGAGGACATCGGGTGGCTGGAGTAACTGCCCCCACCCTTCACGCAAAAAGGGCCCGTCGGTGGCCTAGTTGCGGAAACAAGTCCGCCGAACAAGTAACAAGTAACAAGTAGGTACCTTTCCATTGTTCACGTCTATACGATCACCTCGGTAGGTAGTTCACAATAACCATACATCTTATTACACAGTTTTGTTATGTCTGAAGTTGACGGAGTAACGATGCTTTGTAAAATATGATGCTAGCTCCGGAAGCTTTACTCAATGTTGTATTGTATTAATTTCTACTGAAAATGTTCAGTCATTGAGTTGATTTCGTAGTGTTTGTACTGAAACTCTGGTCTGGTGTACGTTTATTCGTCTTTTGCATGAATATGGAGTTCCGCGAAGGTATTCTATGGAAAGGCCATTGAAAATAAACTAGATCTGGCTGTATCAAAATATATCATTAGGAACATGTCTAAATGCCTATCAAGCTAAAACTATACACATGTTTAAATTAGTAAATAATTGGTCAATGGTTCGGCTTAGTGGCGACCTATATATATATCATATAGGAATAATATCTTCTATACCGATGTATCAATCGGATCACTAGCCTCGGAGCTATAACGCGGCGGTGATCCTTTGATAGTTATTGGGTACTCAGGTACGAACTCCGTAGACGGAGCGTAAGCAAATTCTTCCACTAAAGATTGTAGACGACTTCTGAAAGTCAGTAGCTTCGATTCCGGTATCTTCCTCACGTGGGGAAAGAGACTTTTGAAGAAAAATATGTGTTCATCGTCATCTTCTACTTCTTTATCACAAATGTTATCGCTGTTTGATTTGATTTCGGTTGTTTTGCTCCTTTTTTCTTTTTCTACTTTTCTTTTCTTCTTTTTCTCAAGTTTTGGTGATAATCTTTCGAAGTAATCGGATGAGCTCTCGTCGTTAACCTCAACGTCTTCGTCCTCGAAGTCATCGTTTGAGTAGGTGCGCGCTGTGACGGTACATTTAAGGAAGCTCAGTGCATTATAGTGCTTCCATTTCGGCGTGATCAGCTCCGGTGACGTCTGCACTTCTCCAAGTTTGACGCAATATTGGTCTCGTAGATACTTCCATTTTTTTCTGAGAGTGTTTTCTGCAAAGTCAATTTGATACCCGTCAGCCAGCCAGTCTCTATATTATTACATAGTATAGTATAGGGGAAGCGGAAGGTATAACAAAGTATAAGTTTACTCCCTTCTCTAACAACAAGGAAACCATATCATTGCCGTACCTTACAGTGGTTATTACTCTAGACTTTTTGGAGACAGTCTAAATAACTGATAGTGATGTGACGTAACGAACGAGTTGAGAATTTCCAAACTCGAGTTATTTGAGATGACCTCAGACAAATAAGCGAATCTTTTTTATCTGAGCTTGAACTGTAATAAAGATCATTGTTGAATTGTATTGATTCGGGTAGCAACTTGAATTGAATGAATCAACTTTAGTGCAAATTTAGGTGGTTAGAGAAATTGATACTAAACTTGTTTTTAACGTTTGCTTAAAGAGTATCTAGGTATCTATGAAACTCATAGGTACTTACTTGTTTTTAATACAACTAACTGATGCAACAAGCCGGAGGCCCACCTGATGCTAAGTGGTAACCACTGCCTACCTATAATGATGCATTGCCTCACTGAGCACATCCAGACATGGAGATGTGTCATGTACCTAATGCATTGCAATGTTTGATTTTAAGATTCGTTCGATTTAATACCTAAATAACTATAGTTTGAAAAAACTCAACTCGTCACTTCACTATTAGTTAGCGTGACTAAATAACGTGGGGTGTAATAGCCCTTTTACGTAACCTCCATTATAATTACCTACCAAACGATAACCAAAGACCGACGAGCAGGTAGGTACACTTTCACGTCATAGCACGTCATAGCAAGCCTATTCTGTCTGACTCAATGTATACACGGTCTCGCTCTCGCTTACACTCCGACACGCTTCGAGCTGCGCGCCTAACATCGGTAGAACAAAACTTACCGTCTATTTTCAATGCTGTACTGATTTCATGCCAGCATTTTGCTACTTCCAGCCTGCAACTATGATTTGGGTCCCTTTTATTCCAAAGCGCTGGCTTTTTTGCGACTAATTCGATCAACGCGCTCACAGTAGACACATTCATTTTACTCGTAAGAGGAGCCGCGCGACCGGTGCCGATAAGCGGTAAGCGAACACTGAGAAAATGGCGTCGGCCGCTCGGATCGGCGCTGGCAAGTCACGCCCCTACTAACCTCGGAAGAATAATAAAACACTGCTAGATTTTAGAGCTTTCAAATTAGGTTACTTTTAAAAATGCAACAAGAGAATCGGTACCACTGCCGACTGCCTAGAGTCTTCGAAGAAATTTTACTCTAACAGAAATGACGTCACATTGACGTTGAAAACTCGTTTCTCCAGTGGGTAAAACGGTTTCGGTCGAGATATGATGTCATCAACATCAGAGTAAAATCTCTGCCGAAGATATAGTATTATATAATCTGTGGCCGAGGCCCTTTGTCGGCCGATAGTTTGGTCGGGCTCATTGTATAGTTTGGTGGGTCAGTATGAAGATGTATACAATGCAAGTAAGTGCACATATTCGGTAGTAACTTACAACGATTTAGTATTGACCTAGTTTGCACTAGCAGCCCAGCCCGACTAGGTACAATATCGGCCGATCAGAAAGTCTGCAGTCTGCTAAGAGATCTTAGATACATAAATGGAGCAAGTATTGATGATGATGAGAGCAAAATTCAATCACAAAACAATACAGTCGTGCAATCGTTCCAAAATTAAGTAATTTCGAGGAGTAGGGGATAATGGAAACACAAGTATGTTTTGCTACGATGTAGATTATTTTATCTAAATCTTAAGGAAAGGAGAGGAGCCAAGATGGCTAAGGTACGACATGCCATCATATAGACAATATCCTAAACCCACGTTATTCAATTTACAGTTCCACATTCTAGGGTGGCCCACAACAGGTTCCCTCAGAGATTCCAAGCGCCTTAGTCACAGCGGGGTTATGAGATTAAGATTATTTTGAGATGTTATCGAGTGGCTCCGGTGGATAATTGCAGGCGCATGACTTTATGGATGATATGTTTCGTTCTAAAGACACTCCTACCTACATATTTCATTATTTTTATGACCTTAGCTAGTGCGAGTTTGTTCGCCGCTTACTTACATAATCACGTTGGCTACGCTGTTTCTTTTTTATTCTAAAGTCTCCGTGCCTGATAAAATCATACTAATATCAGCAGGGAGACGATTACGTCCAGATAATAACAACAAACAGTGTTATGTTTGAACGCCTGTCGACTGACGACGATGGACGGTTTCGCTGACGAAAAATACGTCGGCGATCCATCACTAATTTAATAGACTTTTCTTGTTTATATTTTGTTGCTATAATTTTTTAAAAGGGGCCAAAAACAGCGTCAGTTATTCAACCCGTGCCTCTGCGATAGTTGAGGCGCGGGCGAGCGGAGTGTAATCAAAGAGATCATTTCCCAAATCATCACTCGCTGTTCAGTCGAGTCAGTTAAGACCCTTCTGATGGCACCGCTGACGGAGAACCTAGAGCGTGGAGGCGCACGCGCAAAACGCATCGATAGCGCGTTCTAATCGACTAGTGGCGACATCTAGTTATGAATGGCTCAACTAAAAATTACTTATAAAATGTGAAGAATCTCGAGTGGAAAATAAATGAAAATGTACAAATTATTGTTCTTGCCCATTTTCTATTTCAGGCACCATGTACTATAATAGCAAAAGGAAGCTTGAGATTATTATCGACAACTAAGTACCAATGTCATTACCGATTATAATTGCTTCTTTCTTTGTAAATAAAAAACATTTAAAGAAATCCTTTTTACCTACGAACTCAAATAAAATACGACACAAAGCTTCTGTGTCTCAATAAACATTTCTATGCTTTTTAAGCGTTGAATAATACAATTAACCGTTATTCATCATAAAAAGCATAGAGAAAATAATAACCAATCTAGTGTAGATCTCACCATATAGCAATTCTAGATCTCTTTATTGTGTAACGCACAAAAGATACACAAAAGATCTGCACCGATTCAAAATTAATCAAAGGCTTTTCTATTGGAATTGAATGCCAATCGTGAATGATTAATTGCTACGATGACTAGAAGGTTCTGTGGGGTAAACTCATAGTTCAGCAGACAGTCATCATTTCTAAACAATGACAAACCAAACCATCTTATTGATTTTCTTGGTGTTCGATTCAAAAATTGAGTCGTATACGCCTTTTTGTCAATATACACGGACGATTGTAGGTCAAATTTGTTGTTAGGGAATTTGAGAATACTATGTGATAAATCATTTATCACATAGTATAAATGAGGTTTTTTGCTTCTTTTTAAATCCTGTTACCAATAAAAGCGATATTCGTTCGGAATAGTTCTACCATGTGTTGTCTTTTGCGTTGACAAGCAACTGCTTGTCAACGCAAAAGACTGCTTAAGTTACTGATCGAATTGGAAGTTTCCAATTCGATCAGTAACTTAAGCAGTTTTTTGGGAACAAAAAAGAGGATGATCTCGTAGACTTTATTTTTAAAATCTCAGAAACTATGAAGTTGTAACAACATCGCGAGCTCCCGTGTTATTCTGGAATCAGATATCCGGGTTTCATTAAAATTTGGGTAAGCTCATCAGAGTTTCAGAAGTGAAAGAAGGCGAAGACTTATGGTTATAATGACGAATCCATGTATTAAACTGAACTTTGACGTTGAAAGTTTAATGGAATAATGTTTAGGATACCCGAAGCTTTTAATAGCTGGGGATATTTGAACTGAAAGCGGAAGGGGTCTGGTTTGGAGGCAATTTATTCGCTATAGTGAGGATTTACCTTTAAGATTTTTGTAAGTAGGACCATAAAAAAAGCGCTAGGAACTAGGAATTTCTAATTTTTGCTCGAGCACTAATCCGGACTCAAACATACATTTTTATATGAAAATCTTTACCTATGCTTGAGGGACTTGAGTAACGTTTTCTTTATCAGTATACGGACCTCAATTTTAGAAGTGTCTAAAATCTTATACTTGAGTCTCTTTTCATCCAAGTTGAGTCTTCATTCAGACTTAAGCATTGATGCAAAATACGAGTCTGTGTACGGATAATTTTTTTTTAACATAAAATCCACACAAAGCCATTTTGTTCTCTTTTATTAGATAGGTAGCTATTTATTACCCTAAACATCCACTCTCCCGGGTAGCTGAGCGGTCTCTGCATAACTTATGAATCACCCCGCATCTCGCTGGAGGCTGCGTTTACTTTTATTTGTGGAGATTTTTCACGGTATCGTGCCGCATTGTGTCCATGGCCCTTAGCATTAGTTTCTAACTTCATCAAACTGTTAGTCAGTCGGTATTCTGTCTTGATTTTTAACTTTTAGTGGACTTATTAAAACTTGCTTTTACTTACCTGTTGTCAATATAATTTTATTTGGTTTCAGGAATAAATGGGACTGTGTGAAATGTCCATTAATATATATTTTGAACTATTAGTAGGTAATAAGGTTGACAGCATCACCTACCTAAAATGATTTGAAGTACATATATGTATTTGGATAGCAACGAATCAGACTGAACCGCAGATTATTTTATGACGAAAGACGGAACCCTAAGCTTAAAAGCTCCCGCCAGACTGAAGGTGGTATTTTTTGCGCATTCTCGCCGACTATCGGCTAAACTTGCGACGACAAGAAACGACACGCCTCACGCGATACCTTTACACAATTATTATCTATTTTATGCTTGGTATCCGTGTAATTTTATTGTTTTATAGATATGTTGAATTTAAACGTGAAACACGTTTAGGGACTATAAAATAGTTACGTAATAAAAATGATACATACATCATACAACCCATAAGCGCCACCACCAGGCATTAAAAACTACGGGTAGTAGGTACTTACCTACCTACTATACTTATGTTCATCATACGAAGATAAAAATAAGCAAAACTTCCGAGTCACCTATAAAAACTTGAATATCTTGGAAACTATGAATGCTAGCTCGGTGAAATTATGCAAGCTTATGAGTACAACAATAACTTTTAGAAGAAAGTAAAAAACTGTCAAACATGTTATTTTTTTCACGAATAAGTACGCAAGTTTTTTTAGATGACACGGAATGTTCTCGACTGTATACTAAAAAACATAGAATAATAAATAAACTACCACTAAGTACCTACTTTACCCACAAAAACTCAACAATTAAAAACTCGGTAACTCCATAAAAAACATGTGTTTATTCGTTTACTAACGCAATTTGAAAGTAGATACCTAACTAAACTACCTACATAACGTACCTACATAAGCTTGGAAATAAAATATAAGATAGACAGGCTGAATGGTTGCTATTTATTGATCTCCGTCTCAGTCATAGATTAATCAATAGTGAGTGTGATGCGCAAACGCATACCGCATACAAAAGACTTCAACGCGCGCACACTTGGCTACTTGCACTGTGCTCTTACATGCCACTTCAAGACGGACCTAATCATAAAATGAGCTTTGTTAGAACTACTTTAGAATCAAAATATCATTTGGAAGTTGGCAGTAATTCTGACTCTGAAAAGAAGTGTCTGGACTGCAAGCAGGCTAATGTAGGTATATTTTTATTTTGAACAAAATGATTTAGTTATTACCTAGGTACCTAGTCTCTTTCGAAGTGCAGCGAAGGAATTAAGTTCCAACTATTCTGTGTCTCTGTCTTCTATTCTCCAAGAATTGATACAATTTCCTGTGCATTACGAAATCCATAAGAAAAAATACTTCGCCGGCCGCCAAAGTGTCTTTACAATGTAAGTATGGATAAAATACAATAAAATACCTGGCGCCTTCCGTTAGACTTCTTTGAAAAGGTTTTTTCGGCGCGAAATATTTGTCAATAATAAATGAGACGTCCCTTTTATTACCAGTAACATTCATGGCCGGTGTACTGTAGTTTGGGACCACATAAATAAATTAGGAATAGGCACAGTGGACAGTTCAAGCTAAAAGCATAGGCGAGTACCTAATGTGCATGCATAATATTACTCCCAAACGGAAAACTAACCTGACTAGCAGATAGTAGCGTGCATTGACTTGAATTTTCTGACTCAATAATTTTTTGTTTGAATTGTACTTACTATATACGTACAACGTTTGTAGGTTATAATATAGAATAGTCCCTCAGTATAGAACAGAAGGATGATCATGAAGAAATTTGGCAGTCGCCGTATTACTAAACCTAACAACGTATTCGAGTCATATTGCGCGTCAACCTCAGCTCGACTGCCGAACATTGTACCGCCACCGCGCAGTGTATTTCGGATACAGTAGCGTTAGGGTACGTTTGCGATTGTCACATTTATTCGTGATCAAGACACACAACTGTGGTGCATGGTATCATCATCACCATAGTGGTGTCAAGTACGGTCAAGTATATAATAAGTCGGTTTCAGACTTCATAAGCACAAAATATTCATGTAGTTGGTTTGTATGTAAACAATCATGAAATCAGTTGAAATCGCTCTGAGTTTTCATATTGAACGTCTTCTCCACAAGACAAGTTTTGCCGCTAGAACCAAAGAGCCCTCACAATAACTTCGCGGCGGGCGGCAGTGGAGGCCTAAGGGCGATCAATGAAGCCCCTAAGGTACCTGGATTATCTACCGGGTGATAAATTAAAAATATGTCTGTTAAACGACATTCATCATCGGAATGGGTCATTTCAGACCCACCTTTGATGCTTTTGTTTAATAAGTAAAAAAACTCAATGTGGATGTCTTATACAATGTTTTCTTGATGCAATTCTTTACATTTTACTTTCATTGTATTGTACGTGAATTTGGAGTGTATGTGAACGTTTAATTGCTTTGATAAAACATAAGTAAAAGTAGGGAATATAGGTGCAATTTGAGAATACTAATTTAGCAATCTGAATCTGACAGATGAACATAACAAAATATTGGAAGGTGTGTCTGTATGTCTGTATACATATTATAAGTGTGATTTGAGGTGTGTATATTTTGTTATATACATATTTAATTATGTTACTTCAAGCGCAGTATCAAAGTTAGCAACAAAAACATTTGTAGCGATATAAAGTTGCACTATCTATTTGCAAAATGGTTTGGCATAGGGTGCTTTCGTTTGGGTTATGCATAGGTCTGTGGCCTGTCCCATTCCGAATTACAAATATTCATTAGGGCCGGTAGCTCATAAAACAAGCCAGGATCAACAATTATATGTGAATAAATTTTTAAGCTTTTTTTTCAGTTTCATGACTGGGATGGGCAGTTAGCAAATAAATAAATATTCTTAGACATAAAACACAAGGCTCTCTAGTCCCAAACTAAAAAAAGCTTGCTGCTAGTACTGTTGTTATGAGAGTTTGATACGAATAATGTATACTCATACGGGTATAATAGACTGTCAAGGCTTATCGTATCGTATGTCAGCCATTGTCAGCTGAATTTGCGCTCTATTTCTATATAAATTAAATGCAATGTTTTAGTGTTTTGCATTGAAGCTTCTCTGTTTTATCCTACTCTAGCTGGGTAGGGCGTTTAGTGGGGTAGAGCGGTCGGTTCAGACAGAGGACAGGCGTGCAGTGCCGCTGGGCAGCGTTCGATAGCTGCGCGCGCATCCTTGGGCTTCCTGCGGCATTCTATACACTGCCTCTGCCACCGACTGTACTGCCTAGTCTACCCCAAGAGGTGTCTGGATATGAATGAACTCACTAGACCTCACCTCATCGCCAACTACTTGCCCTAATCATCTTTTTGTACGAGTTTCATAGCTTCAAACAAATAATTCAAATAATAATTGCGCTCTATCATTGTATCGAGCAATTAATCTCGTAGCGCGTTCGTTTCAGGTTCACAGTCGATGGCGTCATCGATTCAATAACCCATCGAATTAGATTCGCTTCAGAATTCCGGTTTTGAAAAGCTCGATGCCTACCACATTTTATATATTATCTGTTCTCAAATAAAAGTTGAGAACGGCGCGTTTACGGTCCGGTCCGGCTGACGGCGCTAGCGGAGCGGAGCGGAGAGCGCGTACTCTACTCTTCTCCAGTCCGGGAAGGCGCTCCGATGTGGGAGCACGTCTCGCTCGCCGGCCACACACACAAGCGTGCGATCGCGAGTGAACACAAAAACTAGAGTTCAATTTGAAAACTTTATTTTGCGAAGGTGCTTCTAGTGACCATGCGGTGTTTTGTGGTGATTTTGTTGGTAGTGGCGTGCGCCCGGCTGTCGGCTGGAGCCGCCACCTCCTGCGCCCACTCCGAGCTGTTCCTCACCAGATACAACGTATCAGCTGACGATAGCGACGAACCAGGTGCGGATTCCCTTATAAACATTCTGCTGGACTTGGGTTGAAAGTTTAATTGCGATGAAGAGAGTACAAACGAATGATTTAATTGGAGAGCGAGAAAGCTCTCAGGAAGTTTTGGTTGTCTTACAGTTTCAATTAATGTTTCGAAAATGTTACTGCGGCGTATTGAAATTTGAAATCTTTATTATTCTGATTATTCTGTGTTGGAAAAGGGACCCAGTTTACTTTGACAGGGTGTAATTATAAAATATGTACTTACATAGTTTATTAAAGCCTTAGCGCGCTGTAAGACACCATGATATACCTTAGGACTAGGGCATGAAGTACCGGTACTATTCTATTTTCCACACATTTTAAATACATCGATGGTGTCACTAAATTCAAGCCTCTTTACTGAGAGTATTCAAAGGTGATTGCATAGGCAATCAATTTTATCCTCATGGGTTTTCCTAGAGTTTTCATCAGACCTATTAAAGTCGTTAAATTCTTGTATGCAGTTATGGTTGCGAAGAAAATGGATCAGAATGTTCTAACTGTCGCTAGCAGTCGATTAAATAACTCTAAAAGGGGATGTGCTATCGTGGACTCTGCTTCACCTATATAATTATTTTTGGATGCTTTCTAGTCACCGTGGGAATTTTTCCATAAAGTACTTTTAAAAGTATTTCCATTCATTCTACTTTATAGAATTAACAGTACTCAAATTACAAAAACTAAATACGGAGCTTAAATTTTCCCGGTCGCTCCGGACGTGAACGGTTTGAATCTGTGTACTTACTAGCCTTTGACACAACCAGGAAATCGAATGTCTGACTCGTCCCTTCCCGTATTCCCCAGGGAAATGTTTAATAAAATAAAATAGCCAGTTTCTTTACCGAGCTTTGCGGATTCAAACGGGATTGTGGAAAAGTTACCATTATGTTCAAAGTAGTTTTATTGAATTTGGAAGCTTACTCATATAAGTACCTACTTGTATCGCTTGCAAAAATGTTAAAGCTGTAGATCCCAGTCGTACCGGACACAAACTATTAATAATTATCCACCTAGGGCAAGCCGGGTGAGAGCAATCAATGAGTTGGTGGTTGAGGCGAGCACTCGGGTGACCATTGACCATCGCTCGTGCCGGTCCGCCAAAGTGGCACCTTAATTAAGTGCTATTCCGGCGCCCCTTTACCTAATAAATAAACGTGACGTTGAAATAAAGTGTTTCTTTTTCACTGTATCAAAATAATGAACCATCTTGTTGTAAGCGAAAAGAAAAATTGTAGCGACACTTCATAAAACATCCCGCGCGCGACCTCCTTGCTTCAGTTGCTATTACAGCTGAAATCACCCTTGGGAGGCATCTTATCCTATGAAAACTAGACCGAATTTTACTCTCTCTTGAATTTAGCCCGGACACCTCCTTGGAGATTACTTTATAACATGAGCTATACGAGTGGAAGTTACTAAATAGGAATAGTGTTCAAAGATATCTAAATATGTACACGCGTTTGTGTAATCATTTAGTGAGAAATGGGTGTCCGGTGACCGCACGCGTTGGTCATCAGGTGCATCTGGCACATCATCATAACAAGTGATTAGTGGTGATTACCTAATTGAATGATTACATTTTTTTGGAGAATGTAATGGAGAGTTATTTATTCGTACTATATTTTGGGGTTTGCAATTTATAGAGGCATGGGGTGTCGAAGAAACAAATGCTGTCGTGGTGTCATATATAAAGCTTAGTGGTTACCACTTAACATTAGGTGGACCATCGGCTTGTTAAATTATTTAGTTGTATAAAAAAACCTAATATTCGCACTTACTCACGCCTCGTGTCTGTCGGGTGCTTTGTCCACCTCCGATCGGTATTTCAGTCTAAGCCAGACAGTCCAAGGTCCAAATCTCCAAAAAAGCTGTCCAAAGAACAAAGAGCTTTTGTTTATAGTATCATGTACCTTCATAATAAAACTAGATGGTCGCTGTTTGACTATACGAGTAGTATGTTTTGCTATAGGTGATGGTTACCACTTAACATCAGGTGGGCCATCTGCTTGTTTCATAAGCTTTTTTTTTTATAAAATAAAATTATAAATAAATAAATAATTATGTATTCTTAATAAACTATGTATTCTTGTTATAGAATTGATTACTCTTCTAACAACTGGTTCGCAGATGTAATTCGGGAAGTGAGTGATCCATCCATTCGTGTTTTTGTTCTATTTTGACATGTTCTTGAGAGAAGCCCTTCGGTGCGGTGCCCTGGCATGGCCCTAATGGACTCGTGATGAATAACAACGTAGCGCCAGCCAGTATCAACAATTGGTAGAAGCCTGTCAAATTGGGTTACTTTAGAAAAATGCTTTGGTAGAATGGACACCAACGTCAAAATATCACCGCTTTGCGTGAGAGTGCAGGAAATTCTTCCAGCTATATTCTTCTCATTCTCTCCTATTCTTCTGACGCCGTTACGTAAAACTTGTCGTAAACCTCTAGATAAGCGCGTAGGCACTTTGAGTAACCCGTATAATGTATGAAACGTTACGAGTATGTAAAGTCAGCTGTTCGACGGTAGGTACGTGACACAGCGACACTGAACTGAACCTTGGGCAGTCGTATGAATGAGACAATAACACTCATTATAATTATACTTTTAATTATTATCGTACATAGCTCTACTCGCTTTATTTTTATGATAGATAGTTACGAGGGTTGTAAAATTCGCAAAACCATTGAAAAATTTATCTCTTGCGAAAGTTGAAAAATTTAAAAGAAAATGTTAATTTTATGTCATAAAGGTTTGAGCACGCGACGATTTAGAATATCGAAATCATTGAAAACCTATCAACGGCATCGTAAAAGCTGCCTTGAAGAAAGTCACGAAAATTGACGTGTCTGCGGGTCTGGGTACGGGTATGGGTACTGGGTACCGCTAGCGGGGAGCGCGCGGGGTGAATGGCGGCGCGGGTAGGCTTTGTTGCTTGTGCTGGAATTCCTCGCCTGGGAACCGGGAACGGGTCCCCCCCCGCGTCTCGCACCTGCCCCTCCCCGCGCCTGCATTCCAGCCCTCTCTCACTTTCATTGTTCCCTTCGGCGCGGGAGGTCGCCGGCCCGCGGACAAAACAGAATGGAACTTATGGAACCGCTTTACCACCGTCGCGCCCTCGCTCGCACTCTTATAAACACGCCCGACCTGTCCATAACTGAAATTAGGGATACACTTGTTAATTTCTCGCCGTCCGGATCCTCCCGGTTGCGTTCAATTACACTGGAGGGGTCACTTGGTCGGTTGTTCCAATTATCTCGGAACACTAATCATGCGTGTGACAGTTAACGGCGAGACGTTTAGAGACGCTGCACCTGCGCGGGCGCGTATCTATCTGCATCCTAATGAAATCATCCCCCGATAATACAATAGGTGGCCATTATTATTGTAATTTATCAGAAGGGTCGAGGCGTTAGTCATCGGAACTCGGTTCTGAGCCGAATTTTGATTCATTTCGGATGGTCGGAATGCCATTGTGGTCGCCGACACTACCTGGCAGAGTTGCGGCCAGGTATCGAGGGCTTCGCGTCACTTTTGTTTATACGGTTTGACAAACTTTTGTTGAGTCAAAAAGTGTTATTATCAACAAGGGTGGCTCCGACCATTGTCTTTATTATCTGTGTAACACTTGTTTCGTGTTAAATGTTACTTTTTTCGCTTGTGGAATAAAAAGTCTAGTAATAAAAGGTCGTTCCTACGATTAACCGGGATAAATTGTAGGAATAATAGCATTGAAGTAAGTAAATTATAACGGAAGTCGTCTAATAGCCGCCTTCGCTTCCTGCTAAGGGGGAAACGAAGGGGGAAGCCTTTTTGTTATTCATGGGAAGGCTTTATTTTTGTCTGTTATTGCATTTTAAAACTGCGATCATTTATAAAGGCTTATCTAGTTAACAGTCTTGAACGGCAATTAACACTTGAGATATTGTTTGGGAATATCTGACGGGCCTGAACAACGTTTTTAATTTATGGAGGTGGGAAAGAAAGTCTTTTAAAATGAGGGTAATTTGTTGAAATTGGGGCACTTTGGTAACTGACCTTTTTATTCACCCCTGTTTTTATCATCATTGGCTGTCAAGAAAAGTAGAATTGGCTTGAAAACCCGATGATTATAAAAAACCGCAAACATTCTGTAGGATAGCACATCTTAGTATCAACAGTTTGTTTTTTCCACATCCCAAAGATTACCTAGTAAAAGTATATCCCTAAATATTTAGGTAGGTAATCTAATCGTCTACCTACATAAATCTACAAAGGGTAGCACAGCAACAGTAGGATAGACCTCTCCACAGTCCCAACAGAATTAATTAACTAAGATAAGGCGTGCTAATTATTCTCCTAGTTCCTTCGCCATTCTATCTTCCATTGGGTTATCGGCAGGTCGACACGATGTACCCCGATAGGTAATGTTTGATTAAATAAAGGTTAATTTGTTCTGTTTCGTTGGTATGTGCATTTGATCGGAATTAGGTACCTATTGATCTCAGAACATTTCGTTGTGAAGAACGTAATCAGCCGGGAAATTTCGGAGTTTCGTTGGTTCAAGGTCAGGATTATTCAAACGTTCGTAGCTGATGTGAGGTTTCTGCATTCAAACTAGCGCTTTGGATATATATTTTTATATTTTGCTCCTCGATTGTGATTGGTCAGTTCAGTGGTAAAGCTGGTACCATTCGTTGATAATATTATGGCAGTTAGCACCGGAGTATTAATTGAGACAGGGTCGAAGAATGTAGAGTAGGGAAGCTTGGCGCCTTGACGGCTATTTGTTATTGAGGATTTTGACACTTGGGTAGTTTTTTGGAGGCTGAACTGGTTTGTAAGATTCTTCAATATTTTCTGATCATAATATAGGTGAAGGTTTTTTAATTATATTATGTATTTCGAAAATACCTATATAGCTTTCTAGGTAATTTTCTAGCTAACTGCAGGAATGTAATTTCCTACTGCAGTATAATTTCATTGTTATTTTCTTCAATGTCTACCAGTTAAAGTAAGAAACAGTCAAGGTTTAAGAAACAATTTTTATGGCATAATAACACGCGCGTTGCTTTACTCAGAGGCCTAGTCTAGGAATATTTAGCTAGATAAGCCTCTGGCGATAAATCAATTCAGTAGTAGATCTTCTAACAGGTGGTTGTTTGCGAGGGAATGTGACCCAAGTCCCGGACACTATCGGTTACGTCCGACGGGGCTTCCGTCTCCGGTTGCCTCGGCGCTAGCTTCACTGTCAAATGGTGCAGGTTGACAGCAACCCCGATCGATCGCTGTTGACCCCTTGAGTTTTCATGCGATAAATATCCAAAGATATTGTGTGAATAATATAAAAGTTGGGAATTTTTATGTAAAAATTGTTTTTCGTAACCAAACTCTACCTTAATAGAGTCTGAGATTACAGTAGCAATAAGGAGCCTATTTACCATGTTTTTAGTACTGTCTAGGGATGATGATGATTATGATAAATTCAAAGCCATAAAAAGTTGTATCATTCTAAAGTTTCCGAAATAGTGGCTAAATACTGACTTTACTAACACCAGATAAACCTTCTACAAGCGGAGAAGCTTTAGGGAGTTTTCAAATATACCAACTAAGTAGGCGTTCAGATTATTTAGCCAACAAACTATTGCGTTATCGAGAGAATTGATATTGAAAGCATTACGATGTAAAATTATACAGTGAATTAGACTATGGTTGCTTGGAGGTTTAGTTTCAACAAAAGTTTTAGCATTTTGCTGCCTAAGAACGTATTCTCAGAACATTACCAAAGTTATTGCTATCCGCTTCTATTTTTGTAGCCTGAACAATGAGTTATTACCTGAGTTTATGACTCAAGCGTTTCTTACTAAACGAAGTGTTGCAAAAGTTTTTTTATACTTTCTTTGCAAACACTACGTTTGATAAACTAAAAGAAGCTTAAAATTTAAAGAAGCTTTTAGATACAAAAGCTTAAGATGCTTAAAGCGTGTAAACTATGCAAGTTTAAAAATTAAGTTGCAATAGCGTTCTCGGAATTTTAAAAAAACGAGGTGTTTGAATAAACCACGAGTTTTTTCGCTTTAGATCTAAGAACAATAGTTTCGAATTAAAAAACTATTCTTTATGTATGAAGCTCTCGCAAACTGTAAAATAGCTATATAATACAAATGATATACATAGTTCTTTTACCTCGTAGCACTATAAAGCTAAGGTCAATTCATTGAATATTCTGGGTCAAAGTGTTTGGCAATTTATCTTCATTTTATATCCTTTTTTATCTAACCTTTTATCGTCATAATTAAACGGCCTTGATTCGCTTTGGAATTCCTAAGTACAAAATAATGACAAAAAACTTTTTAATTTTCCTCTACCTTTGAACCTTGGTGATTCAACTTTTATAGAATGCAGTTCGGTCGAGCTCTTGCCTGTAACGAGGTAGGAGGAGACAGGAAGACGACCATTCTAGTGTCAGGGATAAATTGAATCACTCTAATCAACCGGTGAATTGCCTCTTAGTGACGTCACACGTGACACGAGGCATGCTACATTCACAGGGTTATTCTTCCCTAGGATATGCATTGTGTAAAAAACTTTTTGTATAGGACATCCTTAAAATCCTTATACCAAACTGTTCTAACGTTAGTAGGTGTATCAATCAGTAAGATGAAACTTTTCTGAACCAAAGTAGTGGTTTTTTTTGTTTATTGTTAGTAGGTAGGTAGACCTAAAATATTTCAAGGATTTGTCAAGCCGGAAAAACCTCAAACAAATCATTTGGGCTCAAGTTACATGTAGTTTACGACTGTAGGTATTTATTTATAACACTTATAGACATTTCGCATTTGACCAGTTCAATTGTTATATTTCAACAATTTATTAAACAGGTTTTTAAATGTGTAGACAATTTGAAACATTTTACTGTTTATTGGCCAGTGATAATTGCTATAATCATTATAATTCGTCTGTTATTTATTACATCGCCTATATTTTTAATGATCTCAATAAAAACTCTCTTTTTAGCTATATTTTATTTAATTCACGATAGTTTTCGATGTAAGAGCGATTTATGATGGCAAATTCACGACATGTTTTACAACAGCTATGATTTCTAAAAAAAAAACTTAATCCTCTTAGTTGGGATTTCTGGAATGTATCAAAAGCACTAGGTTAGTAAGTTATTTAAATCGTAGAGGCATTTTTTGTAAAATCTACGTGATAGTCAACTTATTTAGTGCTTATTAGAGAGTAAGTAGTAAACTCAATGATCCTAAGTCGTTAATTAGACTCTTCATTGACTATTCTCGAGATCCCTCATTCTAATCTAGGTAGTAATCAGCTACAGAAAGATTAAACCAGTTAATTAGCTCTCGAGTACTTGAAGTGCTTGAGACCTGATTACATGCTTAGAGATATGCTTATCTAAGCCTTGACATTTGGTGAAATTCCTCCTATCTGGACCGCAGTGCGAACCTCGTGTAGACACGGTGGATGATAAGGATCTTATCTTTTCTACTCTAGTACGAACATTTATAAATGTCGAATGAGATCGCTACTGAGCGATAAGGCCGCCTATTGTACATTTTAAGCTAAACCTGTGTACTTTGACGTACAATAAAGGGTTTTCATATTTATTTTTAATTGATGTAAGTAGTATTGTAATAAATCATAGAAAAAAAAAATATCATCACATTATTAGGTTACACATTATTATTAGTACTCTCTAAAATGTTACTTCCTCACTTCCTAATCATACTTAATAGGAAAAATAATTTGAAAAGTCCTTTGTCAGTATATTTGATGATTGAACCTGCTTGGTTTAGTACTTGTGCCTTGATTTTTATTTTATTTTAAACATTTATTAACGTCGTGCCCTCGTTTCATTGCGCGGAAACTATAAAATATATTTAGCGGATCCGGTGACGTCAGCACGTGCTGAAAGTTACTGGCTCGCGCACTGCAAATGCAGGATGCAATGAAACTAAATTTTGCTACACCTTTAAACGGACCTTTCTCCGCACGGTTTATCAAACTAGTGGGGAGAAAACGAAAAAAAAAATAATTTTCTTATGGTTGGATACAAAAATCTTTTTTAGTAGGTAGATATAAACAGATCATCACTTCCTGGGTACACAAAGTTTTCGAGTAAAATTTGCTTACCCTTTTCCTTAGAATCTAAGTATAGGCTTTGAAACTATGGCCTCGTTCAACATAGCTGCATGTCGAAGTAATTAGCTTGCCGAGTTGCTGCTAATAATTATTATTATGGCTGCTATTATAGCAGTAAATTGGTTTCGTATATTGTTTAGACGTGCGGCGGCAGTCTTGAGTAGGTAAAGTAAGAAGTACCTGGGGAGTAGGCAGGTATATTGTGTGTGAGCTTTACAAATTATAATTTTTGAGTGCTACGCGTCACTGCGTAGCACTTTACGGGTACTACGTCTACGCGACGCGTAAATAAGGTTACTGCACAACAAAAAATTGTTCATGTAGGTACCTTTAGTTTCTGCTCTACTCGATACTAAGTTATAATTTTTACACTTAAGTGAGTGACTCAATTTTTACACGTCTTTTGCGTAAAAAAATGTAAGAATCGATACGTTATTCAGAATACTTATTCCATATGATAAGTACACGTAAACTCATATAAGTACTCAGTTTACATAATATAATACGAAGGAGTATCTTTTTAGATAGATAGAGTATTTATGATTTACGTTTGCTTAGTTGGAATATTTATTTCCCTTATTATTGAAGGACGACAGGTCACATTCCTTGTAAATTAGTGCGTGACGGTCAACTTCGACATCGAACTGCCATTCGATATTGAATAGCTCATAGCTCGCATATTTCGTTCCGAGCGGCTTGCTCCAGGCGATATGCCTTACCTACAGAACCCGGTTGTTAGTTGGGGAAATCTGAAAGGCAGTCTACGTATGTATAAACACAGAGTTATTGACAATGACTACATAGGTAGGTATTATTAGGTCAAATTTCGTAACTCCCGAAGTGTTAAACGAAGGTGCATATTATGTTAATAAGTGCAGTGTCGCATTTGGTATGCTGTGCGCAATGCGGCTTGAATGCACAATATTAGCATTACCTTAACGCACCTACTTTTAAACCAAAATATTCGGTACAATTTCGTACCGTAATCCCTCGACATACGAGTCGTACAACTCCGCAAAACCATTCCACCTAATTCGACTGAGTATACGTATTGCATTGCTGATTGCTATTCAAAACCCACCTCTATTAAAATGCAGTAGAGAACAACTTTTCATCTTATGTTAGAACGTTCGTCGAATAACTCAAGATGTTCATCACATTATCATAATATCGACATGTTGAATTCATGAAGCTTAATCCTACATGCATTTATTTTAGAAACAGGGTCATATAAGATTTAGGTGTATTTGTAGTGATTTTTCTGGTATGGCACATGTCTTGTTTATTTTAATTAACTCTTATTTATTTTAATTGGTTGATTTCCTAATTACCTGTTTTTCACTAAAATGTTATTTGGTTTTATGCAAAATAAGACTGAATTCCCTGAAGTTCAACCCAGCTTTATATTTATTATGCTGGTCTACATGTTAGTTCGGTTATGTAGAGTTAAAAATATGTCTGAATTTATATTGAATTGGTCTCTACTATAAAATATATTTCGTAACTTTATATTTGGAGTCAGCTTCGAAGACGTGTACTAGCTCTCACGACAATGCTAATGAGGCGCTTGCCTGACAGATATCGCTGCGAGGTACGCGACGGGAAAACAAACAGATAGATTTCACTTGGAAAATTGCCTAGTCAATTAACCTGCTTATTCCTCCGTCAAACCTGCTTATATTTGAGCTAAGACCAGAAAATACATACATACGTAGTACCTAAGTGACTTTCCTAAACTAGCTACCTATGTATAAAACGCCAATTTCTAGCTATTTATGTCTTTTTGGCTACCTCCACTTACTCGCAGTCGTAGGCAAGGCATGTAATCTTTGAAGTATGCCTTTGGAGTTTCATAGATTTTCCTTAAGATGCGATGGTTAAATGGAGAAATGCTATAGAATTACAAAGCTCCTAGTCATTCCAGTCAAATACGAAACCTCGAAAGATTTATAAACTAAAACCTACCGTTAGTCGAGTAAAAAGTGGTCACTTAGTTAGTTCACCTACCCACAGCTAAACAGTGCCAAAACATAAGTATTATGTACTTAGCTAATTCAATGTAACCGTAGATGTAACCACGATATTTATCTATCAGTTTGGTTTTTCATTTCCTCGGCGTTGGCCGTCTGCCAGTGTGTTCTATTCTAACAATATCGGTTAGAAGTTCTATTGTGCGAAATATGAGTCGTTTAAATAAATTTATTGTACAAATTCCAAATCTAGTTTCTATTGTCTCGCGGAGTTATGTCAGTCGATAAATTTTCGAAGTAACTGGTTAGGGACTTGTGAGTTGCAAGGCTTGCTTTGATGTGATTTGCATCTTTTGATCTGCTTGTAGATGTAGTTATTCGGTCCAATAATAATACTTAATAATCAAACTGGAACACAGAATGCAATCACATTTTGCGGGTGCGTGCTTTGGTGGGTTTCTGTGTCAACTTAATTTTACCGAAGGTTTATATTGTTTCAAAGGTAGTGCCTTTGCTATATGAGCTTTAATCCCACTTTTCCTATCCTCTTTGTTTTGCTTTTTAAAAAGTCGCACCTCAAGATGTCCGACTAAAGGAGAAAGTCCAACTTCGGACTAGAAAATCAGGACGAAAAACAAATGAATCTCGCATGGGAAATTGTTTATCAGTTTGTTTGAATAACTAACTAATGTAAAAACTATCTCTTAGAAAGTTAAATGTTAGCGATACATATCGGTGACGGGTGCGGCAAGGTAGGGCGAGAACCGATTTAGATTGAGGTGTCTGCCACTATCAATATCAATCAGTGTCAGAACGACCTTAGGGCGGGATACACTAGTTGCACACTCAAGAAAATTCCTAGTTTGTTTAGTACTTAGTCTGCAAAACTTAAAATGATAAGGTTTGAAGTGGAACCCGGACTATACAGCAAGAAGGCTTATCTATCACACCTTTTTGAATAAACTAAACTTTGAATAAACTAAACTTTGAATAAACTCTACCTACCACGTCCTGATGGACTGATGATATTGTATTCTGAGGAAGTCGGTATGAAGGCGTATCAACAGATTCTGCCCTGCTGCTATGCTCGTCAAAATATCTGATTTGATGAGCATGCTCACGAATTACGGTCCTAGAGAAATTTTAGTTATTGTTGAGCCTAGTTATTGCAGTAATAGTTTACTATATTGCAACGCATGCAGAGATATTTTCTTGATTATTTTCAAAGCGAGTTTTCTCTGTGCAATCTGTTTCACAACTTTATTTTAACAAATGGTTATTGCACAGTGCACACCCGATCCTCTGCAGTATTTATATGTGGCAGAATGTATGCTCAATATACAGAAGGCTAATAAACTAAGTGACGGTGTTCCCCAGCGCTGTCGTCGACTGCAGCTTGTTCTTAGTACCAACATTTGAATTTACCAGCTTGAGTTATACTTGCTTTGTTGGAATTGTGCCGAATAATGGAGCATTTACATAGAATTGCACGTCTAGCAACAACTTGGAGAACTTGCATTGTGTGGATTCTCGTTAGTTTTGATGGGAATAATCTTACAAGTTCAATGCACTCATTATTTTCACATGTTCAGTGGTTAGGTGTTCGATTATTATGATTTTGTAAAATGAAATTTCATAAATTGGGTGATTAGTTCAAATATTTAATGATAAGGTTATGGCTACCGATGTCTGGATGGTGGCAACATAATCGTTCCTCTAACAGAGGACAGACCGTCAGACGCCACAACTGGTGGTTGTGCAGACTGGTCTTCTGAAGCCAACTATGCACATACATCAATCTCTATTCAAATTCGGCCTGCCTCAGTGTCCGGCCGTCCCGTATCCCACGGTAACCATCGGCTCTCGGTCTCGATCAAAGGGAGGGACGAGGCTCATTTATAAAATTGACACGTGTTGATAAATAGATGCGTGTATTTGGTCCATTCGTGTCCGCTCATACAGTGATGGTACGAGATTTGTAGAGCGCTTTGATTCGGTTGACAGGCGACAATTCATGGGTTTGATTTATGTGTTTGTGATAGAGCTCAGCTCAGCCTGGCTTAGCAGACGCTCCTCGTCTTATCAATCCGGTAGCCTTGACCTGCCCTTGGCTAAGTAATAGCAGGTATAAGTAGACCACTTTGACCTCGTTTCTTGGGAAGCTATCATTACAACATTATTACCATGCTTATAGGTACAAAACTTATGTGAAACAAGTGAAACCTTAATAACTTATGTCGACTAATTGAGTCATTGTCCGAAATCCCTATTTAAATATTTGATTGGTATCCCATGGCTTACCGCGTACACCTTTTATTTCAATTCATTCGAATATTAACGCTTTCATTACTTTTGATTGTATCTTTGGCTAAAATATATGTAAATAATATGGTACCTTTGAAGCTTGTTTCAATGAAATAATTTATGTAGAGTTGGTTAGTACAAGCATTTCTAAATAGGAAGGTAGGTACATGGGAAAATTGTGTTTTGATGTATGAAGATAAGTAAAATAGGCACCTACTGTTTTATTCTTAGTCAAATACTTGATTGCGGTATCTAATAATAGCAATGTGAAAAAAGTTGAAAGCGACGAAATAAAATATGAAATAGGATGTAACTATTTTCGAATAAAAAGCGAATTCTAAACAAAGGTTGATGAATATGTCGACGATGGAAACGACGTGGTTGTGGTTACCTCGGTATTATACTCTCCCAAGAAAGTACTTTCCGAAGCAGGTGTGGGCGGACGGCTAGGATCGCATTCCTGACGCATACCACTCCGCACTCTGTGTCCCACACGACCCTAGTAGTAATTGCTTAGTACTTTTTGCCCTATGACATCAACTGAGTAATAAGGTAGTGGTCCCTTTTACATAAATGACAGTTCCTGCAAAATATAGAGCATGTTTTTGAAAGAGTCATTTGGATGCCTGCATAGGTCAATAACTCTTTTTATGCCGGTAAACTCTTCAAAACCCAGAGAAACCTTATAAAATAAAATATAAAGTGAAGTTGGTTCCACGAAATAAATCTGTGTTAGGTAAGTACCTACCTGCGTTAATCTCAATCAGGTATCTACCTGTCAAAGTCTTTATGAAGTAGTCCTTTACAAAGGAGTATAATCTTTTACCCGAATTCATGTTTTTTTTGGCACCTATACCTAAACGCAGTAAAACATGTTTCGGCCAGTCGCACTGCGTTTTTTTTTTGTTTATTTTATACTATTCCGTTCGGGTGATATCACGCAATTTGATGTGTATAAACGTATAACAAGAACGTGTAGGTTTTTATCCTTGACTTTACTCACTGCGGCGTCTATAAAGACTCTTTATTGGATACCGTATCTAGATTCTCGGGTGAATCATCTAATTGGATTTTGTCTCGCATTTTTATGGAGATCCTGGACAGTCGGTTTTCGGTTGATTTTTATTATTATTTATTTAGTTTAGTTTAGGAGCTTCAGCTATTCTCTAGAATCTAGATGATCTAGTCATAGTATAGGAGCTTCAGAATAACCCTCCTCTAGGTAGATGGTCTAGCCATACTTAGTTTTCAAAAAGTTTTAAAAGATCTAGATTAAATTTTTTTGAAAAGTATGAGGTAAAACTACAAAATTAAGATTATTTCGACTGCTTAATATATCGACTCGAGTGAACTGATTTTCACACGGCCCCTTCAATATCCTTTTCGTCGGTTTTTTTTGCAATTTTCATATCGTTTAGCACAAAATAATTATGCGGCCCCGGTGATATTTTTGCGAATTTAAATGCATAACGAGGACTTAAAGTTGGAAGTGGTAAGTACTTTAAGATGTTATAATTGTCTTACAGATTGTGACCAACTTTCTGCCGTGGGAGTAGCACTAAAAACTTGTAACTCAGGCTGAGATTCAGACGTTTTTTTGGAATGGAGCCCGGTTGGAATGCAAAGAAACGATTTACAATCATTCCTTTGCATTCCGGTGTTATTTTTGTTATTAATTTTTTATGTTACTCAACTTTCCTCTGTAGATACTCACTCTTCTTCTTCTTCTATATCTATATGACCTCTGTCCGTCATTTCGACAGACAATTTTGCCAGTGTCAAGTGGTGAATTTGAAATAATATAACTCAAGTCAAGTCAGCTGTCGTTTGTTTTGAAGAGAAAATGGTGGATTTTCTCTTCAAATCCTGAAACAAATTTTCACATTCGCAGAGAAACACTTTACACACATTTATTCTAATGGCTCACACTTTATAACCTAAGTATTATTGGTTAAAATTCAACCAAAATTAAACAACAAAACTCACAATAACACAAGAAAAACTATTAAAATAAAAGTGCTAAGTAGTTTCAAAAAATGACAAAACTCGAATCTAGATACTCACTCTCTCTCTCTTCAGTAATGGCCTGTGTCCGTCATTTCGACAGACAATTTTGCCAATGTCAAGTGTTAAAATTGTATAAATAAGACTCATACTGACTTATTTCATGATGACACCAATGCCAGATTATGTGTCAATTTGATTGAAAATTACATCAGTTTAAAATCAAATACCTATTTATTGACATTAGCTAAATATTTTGAATTTTGTAATTCATTTCAGAGCGTTGTTGGTTTAGCTAAAGTTTACACTAGCATAAATAAATACAAATACTTGGTTCAGTCAATTTAAATGACTTGCCCAATGATTGTATCTACTCGGAATTAAATGTTTAGAAACATTTTGATCTAGTTTATAATTTACTGTTTCTAGAATAGGTATTTTCGTACTACCGAGGTTATCAAAATCAGTTCGGTCTGAACTTCATGCTAAAAAACATTTTAGAATTTGTACTATTACCTAATATTTGGTGCTATTATGAACAAATTCATACATCGGACATCGATTGTACGTTATATCGTTTTTTTTTTAAATGCATTTTTGCATGATCTGCATTTGTAACTTCTGATATACAGGACACAAGGATCCCAATGTGGATTCTGTTGAGGAAACTGTTGGAACTTCATGCATACATTAATTAATAGATTGCGTATTACTCTACAGTCCAACAACAATGTCGTAAGCTATTCGTCACTTGAAAAGGGCCCTCAATTAAAGGTTTATTTATTCAGAGGTAGTTTAACGTGTAATGTGGTGCTTTACGGGCACGTTAATTTTACGAGTGGCGCGCCACGCGGGTTACTAAAGAGCTAAGCGTTGTGTCAACAGTGTTCCGGGTGTGTAGGTAATCCTCCGGGTACATTACTATTATTACGGCTGCCTATATTGTATAAAAAAAAAAAAAAAAAAAAAAAACTATCCTACTTTTCCTACAGAAGGGTTTCGAGGCACGATTTAGAATGCTGGGTGCCTAGGTACAATTGTCACAAAAGCCATTAAACAAGTCGAGATAAAACTTTTTTCTTTTTTAACCGATTTCAAAAAAGGAGGGGGTTTCTCAATTCGGTTATATTTTTTATGAAAAAATTCATGGAACTGTTAAAAAAATTATGTTAAGCGATTATCTTTGCCTGTTTATCTCACAGAAGACGTGCTCTGTATTAGTCTAATATAGTATTTCTATACTATTACTACATTTTCTAACATTTAATATGGTTGATTTGAATGTTTGTGCCTCAATCACGACGTAATACCGAGTTTAATTTCCATGAAATTTGGTATGGATACAGTTCGTAACATGGAGTTGAATATAGGCTACTTTTAACCCGGACACAACTCGTATAATGTCACGGGCCGAAGCTAGTATACGAGGTTGACCGTAATCTTTGTGGTTGCAATGAAAACTTTTTCTGGTAATGCTTTTACGATTTACGATTTTACGAATTTTTTTGCTGGTAATGCTTCCCTCCTCATCCCTAAACTAAGAACACTAACAACTATAATTTAGTATAGTTCACAGCTATATTACTGTTAAAGTAGCATTACCAGCCTTTTAATATTTTATGAAGGTCTTGACCTAAAAGCATCGTGCAGTTTTAAAACTTAACCTAGAAAACTTGTAACTTTTATGAGTTTTCTCAACTTTATCTTTGCTTTGCAACTTTTCACTTTTCCATGCTATTTAAAGTTTGCACAGTACTTAGCTATAAATATTTTTTTCTTCTGTTTCAGGTAAGATTGTTTGTCGCTAGCTGGATTGAGAGACGTGCCTATGTGATTTTCTTTACAATCTTGCGAGGAGAAAGTCTGAAGGTAGATGCCTACCGTGAATGGTAAGTTATATTTCTGACATTCCTAGTTACTTAGGCCTAGTATTATATGATCTGTTCTTATGCTGAAGGTAGTTACATATTGTGGTTTGTCTACAAATGCCAAAATAGATTCCTAACAACCACCGCTAAATAAGAAAACATGATTTGAATACAATCTATTTCACAAATTCAGCGAGCAGATAAATGAAGTGGAAACTGTAGACGCCAGTAGTGAATAAATACAAAATAAATCAGCCGATCGACTGCCAGACAGGCTAATCAAGTCACCGATTTGCATTCGACGTCTCGATTTCAATCTCGATGCTCATAATACGATTTGCTTTACAAACAAACCACGCCCTAACCCAAAAACTGCTACCTGAAGGCTTTATCACTCATTATTAAGGTCTAGTTTCGACTAGCAAACTAATGAAACTTTTTCTACGTTTCGAGAGAGAATCGAGACACACCTACGTTTTATACGCCTACGCTGATTTCCATTTACGGTCAGATTAAGTCGGTTACTGCAAGGTTTCCGATTTAGTAACGTCCGCTGTTTGGGAACTCTTAATCAGAAAAGTTTTGTAATTGTTACTTACCTACTTACTTTAATTTTATAGGAGCCATCTCGTCACTTTGACAGACAGTCGCATGTTTCAAAAAGATCTTTGTTGTACGGCATTTTGTACATAAATAAACAAGTACCTACTTACTAATATTCATTGACTAAAGTAGACGAGTTGATAATTTTTAGAAGACGATAAGTATAGTCTTCGACCTTTTGCGAGTAGGCCGCTCGGAGACGTGCCAACTTCACACTTGTATGCGGACACACTTTGAAGTCAGCAGGAAATCATTCGCATTGTCTTTTTGTCGATATAAATAAACACGAGTTGCTCTACTTCATTATATAAAGTCCCGTAGTAGTTGTAAGAAATTATTATCGCACAAAAATCACCTATTCACAAAACTTCCTAAAAGCTCAGCGTGTTTTCGTTATTTGTTTTCAATAGATTCTTTACGAAAACCAGAGCGTAAAGATAAAATAACCAGCAGCCTACAAACTTTAGTAAATGCAGAGGTATCTATTTCACACAACTTTCAAGACGAAAAATTGTCTACCACTTATTAAAATTCTTAAGAAAAGATCTCATTAACTTAGCAAAGGAGCGGTACGATTGAATGAAATATTAATTTCCTTTGTAAGTAGGTAATAAAACTTGAAAGATGTTCATCATAAGTTCCTATTCCCCCCCTAGAATTTATTAAGAAGCTTTTATAAGATGAAAATTAAATGAAAATAGATAACGTGAGAAAAGCTCAGATTGTATGTTAGTCTATAAGATGAAAAATAAACAGACGGCTACATTTTGATTAAATTCCTAACAATGTAGCAAAAGTTCTAAAACCCTCGTCGAAAACTCGTGTTGAATCTTTATCAGTCCACTCCAGTTGTTATTTTAAGCAGTTATTGAAATCAGTCGTGTTTTTAAAACATTAATCGTATCGTTTGTAGAACGCCTAAACATAGCAGTCATTGTTTCATTCGCTAGTGTCAGCAACTTGCTTTATAACAAAACCGAAAGTCTGTTTACTTAAATTGAATCGTAGTTTCGAGTCCTTTGTTCATTATTTTGTTGCAAAAAGGTTGCATTCATTGTGTAGAAACTTTGTAGCTGAATGTGCTCGATTTCGGACGAACGATTTCACTATTTTCACTTACGATTTACTGAATTTGTACGTATCGACTTTGTTTTCCTGGCTATAGCAGACGGTTGAACAAAATATCAGTAATCTTTTTTATTACTTACCTACCATCGACAAATCTCACTCTCATAGGTTTATAGTAGTATCTATACTCGTAGTAATAGAATTTAGTAACTATTGGTTTTTTAACTTATTTTACTTAGTTTGGTACCAAAATCACAGAAAGTACAATGAGGTTTGGTACTTGCCCCACATAATTATGTATTTGATGGGAATAAGCCTTTGCAAAAAGTATATTTTAGTAAAAAGTTTTACATACTCAGTGGGCCGGCCGGTCGGCTCGATGGGAATAAGCCTTTGCAAAAAGTATTTTTTGTATATTTTAGTAAAAAGTTTTACATACTTTAGGCGTGCATCGATGACGACTAACGCAACATCGCTGTCACTCCGGTCGACGTCTCTAATGAATGTCTTTAAATTATCCCCGAGAAATGTGATAACTTAAAAGCCTTCGTCATAAAATCTAAAATTACAAAATACTTACCTAGATACTTATGTCAAGAATATACAATTACCTACTTTACTTATCCAAGACTGCGTTGGAGCGCACTATTCAGTTCCAAGAGTTCCAAGAGTTCCAAGTATGGTTCTATCTTCAGCTTAGCTGAAACGTCACGGTGCAGCTAGTTGGATCGTTTAGCTAAAAACAGATGAAAAGCTACGGTTCAGCGGCGTTTTAGCTGTCAAGTTTGATAGTAGAATACGAAATAGCCCAAGAATAGATGGAAAGCTGTGGTTGAGCTGCGTTTCAGCTGACAAGCTCGTTAGTAGAATTGGCCCTCAGTCTATGTTACCACCCGTCTAATCTAAGACTACACTCAACTTTAGTAAAATGTTATTTATTGAGATAAAGAACGATTATGAGGATCATTTTGAAACCACACGTGAATAAAACGCAGTGTAGTTTAGCACTGACTCAACTCTGGGAGCCAAAACTGTAAGCAAAAGTTGGTTAATACAAAATAGAGTTCAAATTAGCAGTACCATTCACAAGTCCACAAGGTACTTATGTGGAGTACTTGAGATAAAACTTTACCGACGCGCGTACGTGAATAGAATGCACTTAATACATGGGTGCTACGCCGAAACTTTAGTATCGTTGCGTGAACGAAACTTATGTGATTAAAATGTTTATTTGCATACCTAGTTAAAGAAAAACTACCTAAACAAACATGTCATGTTAAGAAATAAATAATTTCTTGGCAAAAGCTAGAAATCTACCAGTATTCCGTTCCTTTGAACATTACTTATTACAATAATAATCTGAACTCTAATCCTCGACGAAAAGGCAAAATATCTGAAGGTTTTGTGCCGAAATTCCAAATATAATTATTAGTTAGGCATGGTTTGTCAATTGAGCAATAACATCAAAGCTTTTGAAGCTGAAAGTTTTCGTTTACCCTCTACCGTAAAAATTGTTATATACCTGGAAAAATTTCGTGCCAGCCAAAACCTTAGAATAACGGTCCTCCCCTCTTATATTGGGCACACACTGAATGTGAAAATTCGTTTTCAGGTTTTGAAGGGAAAATCCACCATTTTCTCTTTAAAACAAACGACAGCTGACTTGACGAATGACTTGACTTGATTTATTTCAAATATCTCACTTGACACTGGCAAAATTGTCTGTCGAAATGACGGACAGAGGCCATAAATAAAAGAAGAAAAAGAAATTAATTTAGCGATTGTAAATTGTCAACTTGGTTAGCGGTTTCGCAGTAGCGTCTAACAAGAGAACACGTAGGCATTGTGTACGAGCATTGCATTCCTGCCGCGACCTTTCATGCGACGCTGATGTCAGACCACTTGGTGAACTCACGGTGCATGCACTGCACTACACAAATACCTAGAATCCACGAGTAGAAACCTTGTTGCGAAATTGAATATAATTGCCACTGGTTAGAAATACCAAAAGCCAAATGCTGGTGCTTACGATTACGATAGCAACAGCTAGTTATATAGGCGAATTTGGGTAGGGACTAGGGAGTGTGCGTGTGATGTTTCACTCACACATGTAACGCAAACGTTCAATAGCTAAGAGCGTAGGTTACGTCCATCTTGCCAGGTGTTTGTCCAACAAAAACAAGGGTAAAACAATCTTTTAACTAGAGCAAATAGAAACTCAAGAAAAGTAGGCGCACCCCGCCCCAAATTACTCGTACACAAGGTTAAATGATAATAGACCAATTTAGAACTCTATAGCAGCTCCTTCGAAATGGGCTATCAAAGGAAGGAAATAAGGGTCGGTAGGGCAACGCACCTAATGATGACTAGTTATACGTTGGACTACTGGTGGTACTAAAAGGTTGGGAGATTGCCTGATAGAAAATAAGGATCAAGGGTCAACAGCACCCATCAGCACCGCGCCCGTTTTGTTCATAAATTCGGAATTCGTGCATAGCGTTTAGATGGCTTTTATAAAGCTTCCTTTCCATTGCTGGGATATAAATTGAGGGCTGCCAATTCTTTGATAAAGCCTATCAAAGTTTTAAATTTTTTACAAAATTACAATGATTTAAAATTTGGATACTGGCTCTAACCTTCTTTAAAATCATTATATACCTATAAAACTTATTACACAAGGTTAAAACTTACACGAGAATAAACCCGAGATGAAATCAAAAAGTACTTAGTAACATTGTTTTTCTAAACCTAATTATTTCATCATTTCACAATATAAAAATTTTAAAACGTTAAACACGCACTTAGTCAAGATTCTTAGAAATTTATATTTGCAAATAACTTGTTGCTGATGTAGAGTTGCACGCGCTCACGCATTATTTTTGTTTTAAAATTTTATTTGTGTGCAAAAAAATCTGTTAAATATCTAGGTCGGTGAAGATTTCTCGGAAAACTGTATCATTATTTGTATTTGACTATGTTTCCTGATAAAAAGTTGCGTGCAATGCTCTGATTTTTATATTATAAAAGTGTTCAGTGCATATTTGACATTTTAACACGTGTATTAAAAAAAAACCTTTTTTAGATTATACTGGAAGGAAGGATCTGTACCGCGAAACTCAATGGTAATGAAGTTCAAAAAGTTTAGTCGTATTATTACAATCTTAGCATTAAAATAGGGCATACTTATTAGCGACTGGTTTTAAATATACCTATACATATTGGCCCCGCTTCTGTTGTTTTATTTTTCTTTTACTATACCAACTATACTAAGTAACTGGTGGGCCAGATGGGAATAAGCCTAATTTAGCTGTATCTGTCGTTTCAGTACATGAGAAAGGGAAGCAACAATTTTAGTGCTGTCAAATTAGTAGATTTTAGGTAGGGATATTGTAAAAATTACAACTAAAGTTTTAGATTTCCATTTCGTTTCGCGATAAGCTTTGCTGCTTGAGTTAGAACGAACTACATAGTTAAAAGTGTTGTTATGTTCACCAAGTATCACATAAAACCATCTGAAAACTTTCATACAATTAGAAAAGGCATTCTCTTTAGACCAGATTAAAAGTTTGAGAAAGCTTCCATTGAAAACATTTAAGTAGTTAGTCGTATAAGACTGTATTGCTCTCTGGTTTTAGTCGTGAAATTTTAATTGAGTTCTAAAGTTTCTAAGTGAAACCAGTCGTTGAAGGTAAAGTTATTGGGAGAAGTGTCTGGGACGTTATTTCCACAAAGTGGTTTCATAATATAATTACGGACTAAATAGTTGGTTCTAGTGTAAAATACGTTAAAAACTATAGACGCAAAAATTGGCTTTCAGGTTTTAGGGGGTCTCTTCCATCACGTTTTCTCCACGTTTTTATTTTTCAGAAAAAGCTTCTATTCCATTTACTGTTCAGGCTTTAGGGTCAAGACCAGCTTCCGTATTCAGCAGTTTTGTTGCATACGTTATCACCTGGGACAATAAAATAGAGAGCTTTTTAAACAGTGATACCCACTTACGCAAAGCACGCAAAGTAAAGTTACGACTCTTTACGGCATTCTTGGATTACGAGCTCGCAATAATTCACCGCTTTATCACTCAAACTAAAATAATGCGCTTCGTATTCCGTTTTCCCGTGAAATGGAACGTGATTTTTCAAAGCTTTTTTCCGGAAGACAAGCCTGGGGTTTTGCATTTACCTGCTATATATTTAAGGCTTTATTTATTTGGTGCTTCGTTTGTTACGTAAGCCGTACCTATTGTTGGGTAACCCAGATATTTTGTAGAGTTCAAGGGATCTTAGCTCTGCAGTTAGATAATACAGACTGAAATAAAATAAACGGAATCTTGAATAACTTTGTTTTTCGCAGAAGTGCATGACAATTCTATTTTTATCTAAAAACAGAGTGCTTTTATAAACAAAAGAGTAAAAAAGTAAAATTTGAGATTACCTATATAGCTTTTAATATCCCGTTTCTAAAAACTGTAGTAACAGTTAGTATGGAAACACTTCGTGCGTACTACGCGCTACGTTCTAATTCGGGTTAGTTGAAAACAAGTGATTATTACGAGGTTCGTTTACACGCAATAATGTAGACATTATGCCAGTGTTCCGTAGGTAATAATTTATTTTGTTTTAGTGCACGCGAACGTGATAGTAAGTTATGGTTTATTTATCTTTTAGCTCCTGTGTTACACGTTTACTATTTAGGTCACTCGTATTTCGTAAATAAGCAGTTTCATTTATTTTTCTAGGCACTTTATTACCTAGATATAATAGTTTAATATCAACAGGGTTTATTGAAATTGTTCCGTAAGAAAAGTTAATAAAAGGCGGTATTTGGGTGGGCGTTATTTGAATACTTTCCATCTTAAAATTTCAGTGGATGACTAGATGATTTCACTTTAGTATGGAAATGAATTTGTTTTTAGAGAAAATGAGACTGCCACAGGATTAGCATAGTTAACGAGAGGATGGAAATTGGCAATCTTTTTTCGTCGCTCGGTCAGTGACCAAGATAGCAAGATCGTGAGCTAATCGTGGGACTCTTACGTCATAGGTACTATATTTCTTGTATGACAGTCAATATTTTCTGCACTCGAAACAGAAGGGGCCTTTTTTCTTAGCCCAAAACTGTGCCAAGACTAACTAATGTTTGGTGATGTTTCTGTTTATTTTCTACTTTTAGAACTCGCTCTATACTCAATTAAGTAATAAGTGATGCGACTATGCTCGCCACGTTGAAAATACTAATCATCTATCACTGAAAAAAAATGCTTTTTTCAGTACGTAAGAAACTTGAACGTCAATAAGTTTATCACACGGAAATCAGGATAAGACCGGGAGATATAATGGAGATATACTTTAAATATTATTTTGTTTTGTGTTTAGTCATTTTAAACGTGCCCTATGGACAAAATAGTTTTGGAACTATCTATGAATATTCTAATAACTATAAGCTAATAACCTATCTAAATTATTACTTTCAATGCATCTATGTTGTTATTAGACCGGCTACAAGTTACCATTAATATGTATAAGTATCCTAGGTTACCTACTTAGGCTTATTTATTTTGAAAGAGCAGACGTTTTGGTACCCGCAATTTAGCTATTCTACATGCATCAATAAGAATGACGTCATAAAATGGGCAACCGTATCCGTGCAGAATATTTGTCGTTTTAAATTTAGTTTTTTTTTACTTTTTCTGAGTCAGAGAGGTCGTCATCTCTTCTGGTATGAGTCACGTTAACAAGACATTTACTTTGGATTATAGACACTCCCCACCATTAAGAACTAACACGTGTATGTAAATTGTCAAAATCCACATTAATACTATTTTATCGCCGTGACTCCTACTGTTTTTCATTCTAAAGGAGCCAGCGCACGAGCAACGTTTGTCTCCGCAACTAATTTGTCTACGGGTTCGTAAGAAAGTGCGCGTACGTAACGTCCCGGCAGGCAATAGTAATCGACAAAGACATTCCTGAGCCCCGTAGTCTGAGTTTTGTTATGTTGATTTGCGACAAGCGAGAATCGAGAAACTCGCAGTTTTTGTATGGAGAAAAATAGTTTGCGAATCTCCCGCTAGGGGCGATTATCGGATTTTCATACAAAATATCAAGTCGCTTCTCGATATGCGTTTCGATAAACAAAACAAAACTCAAACTACGGGCAACAAGTTGCTCGTGCGCGGGCTCTCTAAAAGTTCGGATTGTTGCCAAGTTGTAAAGAAAAAAAAATTGATTGAATAGCAGTACCAACTCTAATGGCGCATCTCACAAGAATTAAGTGCTGTAATTCTGTTATGTATTGTTAACGATGCTCATAATGCTTGTCGTTTTCAATATAATGATTAAAGAATTAATAAAATATGCCAGCTAGAAAGAGTACTTTTTGTATCAATTATACTATTTTTATCGCCTTGAAATAATTATATCGCCTCTTTAACACGTTCCCTGTCCCCATACAAAATGATTTAACAACTTCATACGTCCTAACGTCGTGGCCCCATTGTGGGGCCACTGAAGTTGTGAACCCATAGTGGAAGCACGGACTCCTGAAAAAAGCTTCATGGCACCTGGACAGGGAGAACGTGTTAATTACGGGCACTAAATTATATGCATTGTATTTATGTACTACCTTTTTATCTACATCAGAAAGTAATTTTTCCGAATGTAATTATAGGATAACTTACTGTTCTAAGCCCGCTTCGAACTGATTGGAACAATTTCAATAGTAGTTACGCCTATTTACATTCCAAACTCGTGTAGGTATCGTAAATTAGTAGCTAAATCACCTTAATAATTACTATGTGTGCTACAAATAACAGTAATAAACGCTACTGGGACTACATCTCTGTCTTCTGATACTATTGTATTATTATATAGATCTGTACCTACCTACTCCGCACTAGAAACCTGCCATTGACCTCTTATTCTTTTTGTAGATAGCAGAGCCAGCGTACAAACTGACTTAGAAAGAAAGAAAAATATTTATTTTGTTATTTTTAAAATTGACAATGTTATAGGTAAAACTGAAACTTAAAATAAAATTAATATTAGCACAGGTATTAGTAGATCGTTTATATAAATTATGATTGTAGTATGTTTTATGAAATAAGTGTACTTACCGCATAGATATTTTCTTATTTATTTATTTAACTCTTTATTGATTAAATGTACAATTGCCTGCCAACCTACAAATCGGGAGCAAACTCGAGAAATACACAGTATTTATCAATAAAAAACTTAATAATATATATTAATGAGCGAACAGGAGACAAGAATAAACTACACTAATAATATGGGTTATATAAGTGTACCTATTTTAGGTAGTTATTATTAAAAACAGTATAATTATAAAAATCGTATACCTACCTAGAATATCCACAGACAGAGGTTTGATTACCTAGGTTTTCTACAAACCTTGCAGAAGAGAGCTTTTCTAGGTAATTGGTTTTATGCTAATACGCGCTCCGAGCATCGCAAGAGCTGACAAAACCACTAAGAATAAATAAAATTTTGCTGAACACCAACTTTCGATCTTCTAATCGACTGACAAGACAAAGTACTTCATTAGGTTTCTATTTTCTATTATACTCGAAAGTTGTAAGTAACAGGCGCTAATTTGCGAATACCTATGAGGCATCACGTTCTCAATTATTTGAATTTTGGATACACAAAACACTCATCTAATATTTATATTAACCTGTCAAAGGTTAATATCATAAATCACTATAGAGTCTCGCGGATGAATAGATAAAAAAGTGTTGATATCGTATTTATTAACATTTACCTATGAATGTATTGTACTCGTAAGAAGTATGTGTTCTAGTACTTTCTATTAATTTAAATCATAGTACATTGAAACAGAGTCTAAATGGGCCATTAAAACATTGCTCCCACAGTTTTCTTCCATTTTGGCTTACTTAATTATACCTACGTCTGGCATATTAATTAAAGAACTATTTATTATTATGTTACTTGTCACACCATTTTTAATACCCACTTCTATCACGGAGCTTATAATTTATACGGGCATAAGTCTTATTTTTGTAAATATTTGGACTGTAGATATTTACCTACACTATTAAAATCAAAACCTGACTATTACATCGTTCACTGAAATTAAGTTTTTAATATTTATATTTCAAAGGTACGAGTATAGACACAACACTGAAGTATAAAGTTATAACAAATTATACAGGTGAGCTCGGGTAATCAGTGTTTGTTTAGGTTCAGAAGGGCATTCGTTTTCATAGGACGAAAGGATGACGACCCCGTCTCAAACGCCAATTGTAACTCTAATGAAATCAGACCGCGCTTGATTGTGAACCATTGTATGAAATATTTCTTTCAATCTCTTTCGCTTGTACTTTCGCTATGCTATGTACAATATAAGGGTAAGGGCACGCATATAGCACTGGCTAATGAAAACCGGGTCATTAAAAACGTTAAATGCTTGAACAAAACGGATCAATGCGCTCTATTAGGCCTAATTAAATACAGCGGTATTCTGCTAACGTGATTGCTAATCAGCGATTTCAGCACATTTTCAGAATAATGTTTACCGCGCGCCATCACCGCTGCACCGGTACAAGCTTCAGTAGGTAGGTAAAACCACAGATTATATAAACTAAACTGTAAAACTAAACTTCCAGAAAGTTACGTCTGTCATCATAATGGTTGTAACTTCTACAACACGAGTTTTGACATTTTATCGAAAATTCCGCTTGCTGGTAATCAGTCAACCACAATACATATACTTACTAGGTAGTAGAGTGCAAAATAGAATATTATGAATAGTAAGTAATATGTACATATTAGGTACTTACTTAAATAGAATATTATGTCACGTAATGATGCTTTTATACTTATGGAACATAACATACCTACGCTCTTTAGCACCTTTAGTTTGCGAGGTATTTACCTTTTTAACGAAACAGCTAAAGAACTTCTATGGACTCTATGGACGTATTCCGAGTACTAATGTCAACACAACACATCAGTCAGTAGGTCTAATATAGGGACCGAAGCTTCAGGGGTTACACGAGTTTTGACATTTTTTGAAACGACACATAGCACTTTTATTTTAATAGTTTTTCTTGTGTTATTGTGAGTATTGTTGTTTAATTTTGGTGGAATTTTAACCAATAATACTTAGGTCGTAACATAAAGTGTGAGCCATTGGAATAAATGTGTGTAAAGGGGTTTTTCTGAATGAGAAAATTCGTGTTAGGTTTTGAAGAGAAAATCCACCATTTTCTTTTCAAAACAAACGACAGCCGACTTGACAAATGACTTGACTTGACTTATTTATTAAAATTTTAACACTTGACATTGGCAAAATTGTGTGTCGAAATGACGGACACAGGCCATTTCTGAAGAGAAGAAGAAGTAGTAGCACAGGTAATATTTGTTTCGTTATTAGCAGTATTATATTATCTGTGGTAGTAGTGTATGTATAGCCTTAATGATCTGTGGTATTAGTAGTAATCGAATACCTAGTGGCATAAATATAATGCGATAGAGACGTAATCGATGTAAGGTTCGAAATGGCATAATTTAACCATTCCTTTGGTAGTAGCAACAACCTTCCGATTTGTCCCTACGGCGGTTTCGGCGTAAACTTGAGTATCTTATCATTATCTGCAAACCGTTTATTTTCACAGCGGCTATCCTTTGAATTAAATTAAAAGAGAGCCAGGTCAGCGGCGCGCCGCATATTTCATGTTTCAGACCCCGTCTGACACCTCCCGCGGTCCTGCCACACCAAACACGTATTACTAAAGGAATTTTATGTAAATTGAACACCTTTTTCGATTTTTTGTTGTTTATGTGCGCATTCCTCTCGGCCACCGTGCGAATGCGCCTAATGAAGCTGGATTCGCGCGTTGAGATTTCTAATTCGATCCGGCGCCAATAACGTTTTAATTTTGATTATGAATCATTTTAAATTGGACATAACACCTACAAGCCTTTCGTTAATTTGAATTTACAAATTGAAATCAACAAAAAAGTATTACAATTTGGTATCGCCACAGGGTTTTTATTTGAAACTCCGATTATTTATTGTCATGACCCAGATTTCCACTTGAAGTATTTTCTTGCTTTAAAACTGTACCATTTAGCTAGAAAATCTAGATCAAAAAGTGAGGTAGTAGGTGAAAAAGTTGCCGCTGAACATTAATTGTAAGCGATTACGGCGCGCGTGACAGGAAAAGCTGAGCGATTACATCGGATCTCGATCGCATCGCTTCTCGGAACCCGTAATTGTTTTATTGATATAATGCCAGAATAGAGTTGTGGTTTGTGGCCACATTGTGCTCTAATGAAGTTATTGTGACTATGTTTCCAACTAAAAGGGTGTCAAACTCACCCAATTTATAGCTATGTAGTTCCCTCCCGTCTGCGGCTAAGCTCGCGTGGTACCTATCCGAATAAATATTCCAGTCGCTTGGACCTGTGTATTTATTAGATTCAAGATTTTTTACAGTTTTCAACAACATTCTCTATGCTTGACCAGTATCCAGCCTGTATCTGAGTTAATTGATAGATAAATTACTATTTACAGTACTCTGTAGGTGTGTATTTGAATTTTCGTCTAAAGTACGAGTCTAGTTCGAGAGTTTTGTTAGGCTGTAGAAAACAACAAAAATGTACCTATGGTTTTTTCCTTTTTTTTCGGAGTGCTGCTAGAATTACAATCGTCTTTTTTTTTAACATTACCAGGTGGGTTACTCTCGAGCACAGTTCCAATCCTTGACAGAAGTCATGTCATTTTTCAGTACAAAATGACATGAGATCTGTCAAAATCCGGATCCAATTTGGAATGGCGGTGGTCAAGAGTAGCCCCTCAGGCTGCACATGGACGTTTGAACTATAATCTTTGACCATCACTGCTAGACTAGTATCTACGCAGAGACAAGTCACGAATACTCCGCAGACCGCAGTAATGATGATGACAAACACACACAGTATTTGTGTTGAGGCTCGAGATGCAACCGAGTGCACCACAGCTGTGTGATCATGAATTACATTTACTAGATACGCCATCGTTGGATTGTTTGTTATATTTATATGTCGCTGATGGCATTAGCGTATATAAAATGAGCCACTAAAACAGTTGCTATCTCTTTACGTTGCTATGCAAAATAATATAATTAATAATTTCATGAAACGCTATAAAGCAAAGATTTATGAATAAAATCATGGATGGAGTATAATATGACTTTAGACGGCTACATCCTACCAACTAACGTCAGCTTGATGTCAATGTTATGTTGCATAGCGATCGCAAGGTCGTAGGTTCGATACCTGTAATTGGTATCTGCCGATTCTGATTGTTATGACCAGATTTATTATAAATACTAATTTAATTATGATTTTTTAAAAGTTAATTAAATTAGCGAACTGATGACGCTTAGATAAAAAAAATATACAGGGTGTTACCAGACCACTTCCGAAAACTTGGAGGTTCCAATCAGACGATGATACTGAAAACATTAAGCGAAAAAAATCGCGAAAAAAAAAATTGACTTGACTATCTCTTTTTAATTTTTTTTCTAGTTACATACACACAGTACAACATAATAAGACATATCTACCTAATTATCTCATTTTAAAAAGCAAAAAAACAAATAAAATAAATAAAGCAGCAATGTACACGCAGCACGCAGATTACGTCTACTACAGCATGAACAGCTGAGAGTTCATCGCGGGTCATTCAAGTACGCGACGTGCGAGCGACCTACGTTAGTACTTACCTACGTTAGTAGGCACTTACGACACAGAATAAATAATAGTACTACGCCTCGACCTTACCTACGTGAATGCGTACATTGCGGGCTGGCGAAATAAATACAAATCTTTAAACATTGTTTTCTCCGGCTATAATTATTTTTCAGGATAACTGATTTTTTTTGGTTGGGTTTTGGTGTGCTGTAGCTCCCCCTTTCGTTTTCGGAAGTGGTCTGGTAACACCCTGTATAATGAAAACTAAATGAGATAACACTAATGAATCAATTACAAGAGTGTATACAGTATTTTGTGTAATTTTTTCACTACCTAAAATGAGGTTTATCAACACATCAATTATTATTAATATAATTAAATATAATGAAGTAATAGTAATATAAGTATAATTAGAATCAAACTTCGCTTCAGGTAAGTTCGTTTGATCATATACTTATTGCCACATCTAGTATCAGTATGTCAGTTGCAACAACTGGAGCGGCCTTGATTAGCAATTAGCGCGATGCAGAGATGAGTGGGTTTTGCTAACTTTTGTTACTGCAATTAGTTCTCGGCATGCGATGAGCACCGACTGAATCTGACAGATAATTTTTTCAGCATTTTTGCACCTTATCTCGGAAATATGCAATAAAAAAATATAAGTAGGTAGTACTTCTGCCCACGGCTTTGCTCGCCCGAATAGAATGCCTCTTGTTATTCCGATATCTGAGGGAATGTCTACCATGCCTGGAAATTTAGTGGTGACGATCCTTTTTCATACCCGTGATAAAATATGAATACCCAAATAGAAAATGTCTTACCTCGTAATCTCCAGTCTATTAAAGTTACCTTTAAAATGGCAGGAAACGATAAACAATACTTATGGCCCTAGTTCCCACGAGACCGTATATTTTCAGGTTAGTATGTAGGTGATTGCGTACACAGCAAGGAGTTATTGTGCAAGTGAGTATAGAAAGCTTGTGTAAAAAACATAAGGTACTTAGGTACTCTCCTTTTGGACCGTGTCCGAATAAAATTATCTTCAGACCCGTATGTCTTAATGGCAGTTCGAGTTGGTTTGCAAGTTCTCATGTAGGTATATACATACGAACCTTAATTGTATAATACAAATGTCCATCGCCAGTGAAGTTGTTAAGCTGAGTTTCCTGAAGTAATTTAGGAGGCTTAGCGTGTGATCTGAAATGTGATCATAAACAAAATCTGACAGTCGCCCGTTACGTAAACCTAACGTATTTGGATCGTATTGCGCGTCGACGTCGTCTCGACTGCCGAACATTGTAGCGCCACCGCGCAATGTATCTCGTGATACGTTCACGACTGTCACATTTATTCGTGATCAAGGCACACTCGTCTGCAGCTTAGATCTGAAGCCTCATGTTGGCCGCCGTCCAAAAGTTTTAAAAGTTTTCAAGCTTTGACCGAACGTTCAAAAGTTTGTACGGTACAGACAGCGGTAATCGTTTTACTCCTCCCTACTCTACAAAATACTCGAATGGACCGGTAGCGGGAAGTCAGTGGATGAAGAAGCATCAAAATCGTTCTTTATGGAAATCTGTGGAGTGGAAATACCTTCGACAACCAACAGTGGACTTTTACAGCCTAATTTATAATGATGATGACTCTACCAGAGGAAATAAGGATTACACAATAAGCTCAGAATAAAACCTAGATGTTTATGTTTACACGATTTGCTTGCGTAAATCTACCGTAAATTATATGGTTTTGTTTTTAAAAATACCACACGCTAGGGAAAGAATATTTTTCATTTATTACTTCACAGAGGTTCTCATAAAAATGTCGGCATTTTATCACATACCTCCATTCCTCGCTACAAACAATGTGCAACATTCGTCAAGCAAACTGAGCGGGCAATGAAACCAGAAAATACAGAATATGTACATAATAGAAACGAAACTCGGTGCAGTAGAAGTACGTGAGAAGGTACGTTTATTACGTGATAGTGCATTTGGTAAATCCGGAGGGCTTAGGGTCGCATGAAGGCGAACGTCGTCATGGCGCCTGAGATAAGCACCGAATACCTCAATGATGACCGCTGGTCGTACTAAATATACGGTTAGGTATTTTACATACCTACATGTCTTGTGCTTCGCCTACCTTTCAAAAATTATCCATTAATCGTAATCCATAAAAAAAAAAACAACTCCTTGCATGCATAAACAATAAAACTTCTCCCAGTGATATTGTATATTTTTCCTTCGTAGTTCTCTCGCATCTTAGAAAGAGATTCGTTGCTACAAGCACAGTTGCCTATTCTATGGCATAGCATTGGAAGCCTCGAAGCCTCCGTCTGGCATTTCCATTCTTTACGACGTCTTCCCCCTTCAGCCATAAAAAAGCATTTTACTTTTATTGTGGTTACGAGTGCGTTGTGGGACTCATTCGTGCATAAATGAACGAAATGATAATCGGCTTGTTTTAATACTGTTTGAATTTGTACGTTAGAAAAGTTAGTGTTTGATACAGTTTCGTTTACTCCCTGTAGATCTAGTGATCAAGATCCAATTGGTTCTATTGAGAACTTTTTTTCCCAATAAATCTATTTTAAAAAACTGCGTCACGTATAAGTATTTGGAAACCAGTCGCTAAATAATAGAAACCTACAGTCAAAATGTTTGGAACGAGATGTCACGTGATCAATTTTATTCTCTAGCGAAGATAAATTTCAGGAAAATTGATTTGAATTAAATTTAACGTGTAATGTAAGATGACTTTGAGCAATACAATAGGTATATGCCTAACTAATATACTAACTTACTAACCTAACTATGTGTAGAGATGGTACCTGCGTAACTTTTCAAAAGCGTTTGAACTTCAGAGTTTTGGACGTGAAGCACCCTCACAACTTCACTTGAAGATGGCAGACACAACTTTCGCTATAACTTTGAAAGAAAATGGTCCTTGACTAAGTTTTATCAAACGTTTGCCCAGAAAAAAATTGCTTGTGCACAGCTGCTGTACTTAATATTTTCGTGTATTAATAATAGATTCTATTATCTGTTGTATGCATGAAATGGTATAGGTTCTGGGCAAACCTACTCTATCTAAATCATGTCCCAGGTAAGTAGGTACCTACTACAGCATCCCGTTTATCGAGCATTGTTAAAAAGTGGCTCCTGACGCTGAATAAATCATTGAGATTAGATGCAAAGGCCTTATTACGCTGTACGTATTCATATTATAAACAAAGTTTGTTTACCGAATTTTCGTATGAGTCGATACCAATTCTCTCCTTTATTATTGTTGCATAAAGCATCTTCTTGGTTACTTACCAAACAATATTTTCAAAGATCGGTATAGAAATCAGGAGTATTTTAAAGTGTCTGTAGTAGGTAGTCTTCTTTTCCTCCCAATGATGTGCGAGGCTGATGAGGGGTGAGGAAACAAATCCACAATACTACGAGCATTTTCCTCGCACATATTTGGTAGAATATCAGCTATATCCTTATCAAATGTAGAGTTTCGAAGGCAATATTATGTTAGCGAATGTAAAAAAATATTGCCTATCCAATTCACCCGTCGGGCAGTGTCATTGATAATTACCAACGGATGGCAAAATAAAATATCATGTGCCACGCACACAAAGGATGCTATCCATCAAACATCAACTATTATGCCCTTTGAATATTAATACGCACCTATTCTAGATACCATCGCTACAAGTGTTCGTGTTAAATAATATAATTAAACGAACATTCCACGTGTTTGTTGTTTATTTAGTGCCTATCAGCACGGACTTTCAAGTGATATCTTCAACACTATACTTAATTTAATAAAGATAGTGTACAAACTTGTAGAGGTAATAATGATATGAAAATTATTCTTTGACATGCTTGCGTATGGACAGCATAATTATAATATATGATTTAATAAATATTTCCACTCGATGTGTTTATCACGAGTGATAATGTTTTTCCTTGCAATTTTCCTGTTTTGTCCTAATTTAATAAAAAAAATGTTGATACTTATGGTAAGGAAAATATACCAATTTTGGATCAATAACTACTATTTATTGTTATTGTTACAAAATTTATATATTTTCCTACATTAATTAAACTCAGAATATCAGTGTTTTTTTGCGAAAGTACCTAAGCTTATCCATTAGTTTTAAAATAAGGGCACAAACTAAACCAACCAAATACATAGGCCCTCTGACTAAAAGGTATTATTTACAAAGCCTATGATGTAGCACAGTATTACCTAACCTACTATTTCTACCTATCTTGGCACCTTACCCACTCAAAGTAAAGTTTTCGATTGTGGTTGGAGAATTTGTACTGTACAAAACAGAATAAATACAAATATTGACTGAATCGATTCTACAAATATTGAGTTGTATCATAGTAGGCAAAGTTTAATCAAACATGTTCAAACGATAGACGGAAGAAACGTGACAACTAAAATAACTATTTTACTATATCAACAAGCCAGTAAAATAACATTAGAACAGTGGATTTCTATTATTGTTCCAAAGCACTTCCATACGTTGTATCTACCACACCAAATCGACTTTTCCTATAATGTGGATTGAAAAATGTATAGGTACTTAATTGGTTTTTGATTACAACGGCGTTTTATACAATGGACTTTGCATTGACGTTCTGAAAATGGAACGGAACAAATGGAACGAAGGCGTGAGCACATTTTTTTAGTTGAACATTATGTAGTCGAACGCTTTGAAGGGCTAGTGTTGTATGACAAATTCACTACTGAACCGACTAGCGTAAGAACATTATAAGTATGTATTTTAAAAGTTGCAATTTTTCGTTTGTTTATTTGTGTCACCAATTTTGACCCTACCACGTATGGTAGGTGCAAGAGCAAAGCCTTAATCGAAACCAATGGAAAATAGTTATTATTAATAGATCTAACAAATAACGGTACTTATAAATTCAATGGCAAAACAAGACCTAGGTTCTAGTTAGGTCCATAAACACAAAGCTATTGAATTAATCAGTTTCCTTATAGTTGGCTAATATGGCCAATTACAATTATCGTCTTTACATCAAGATCCATTTGTCGCTGTGTTATAATTAAGCTTAATAGTCTTGTCTAGGTTTACTTTGCATGTGAATAATCATGAACCTTAATAGCTATGGAAAACTTCCATTACGTTGAGAATAACATCAACCCTCCGTATCGTATTTTTATGTATTTCTTAAATATTTCAAATATATACTATTATAAAACTGTAAAAAAGCCAAAAACTAAAATTAAAGATACGGATAAATTAAATATGCAGATCTACTAAATAAACGATTGTGCACTGAGAGAAAATTTTGTGTCGTAATTACAAATTCATTTAGTAATAGTTTTTTATGTATTTCTAAGTAAAATTTAGTATTTTTAACTGGTGTTTAGTCATTTAAACAATGGTCATGAAGTAATCGCAACAAACCGGTTTTAGTAAATGTTGATTTTGTAATCGCAGCAATACAATAGTGTTTTCTAATAAACCGTTCAGTAATTCCAACAATACAAGTCTATTAGTTATTTCGACAAAACACAATTTGTACAATACTATTTTCTAGTAGTAGGTTTTGTAAATACAACAATAAATAAATGACTAATGTCTGACGTTTGGTGCAATACTTAATCCTAATAAACAGTTTTGTAATTTTAGCAACACAATGTACCTAGTTCCCAGCTAGTATACCTGGAATTATAGATAGGTACCTAGCTACCTGCATAATACCACTAATACTAGGTACTGTACCTACTGTTGCATAGGTACCAGAAAAATCTGATTTCGTATATCTAGGTACATAATAAATGTCTTGATTTTACTGGTTGCTGCACCTGACTTTATAAGTACCTACCTACTAAATTACTCAACATGACAACGTGCCAAGCAGATGGTAGGTATACTCTGCCACTGCCGCGCCTCCGGTCCTTCGCCTTTAACATCACCTTTATTCTCACCAAAGAGCTAGGGCATGAACTTGGCGATGTTGCTGTGGCAATAATTCCGGAATTAATCGCGGCATTCATGCCGGGCATAGGCATCCCCTATACATTTCCAGGAAGAACGGTTCTGAGCCCTTTCCATCCACCGATTTCCCGCGATCTTAACAATGTCGTCGGTCCATCGAGTGGGTGGGCGCCCTACGTTTTGCCTTCCGGTCTACAACAATTATTTACTCCAAAACTAGGTTCATCTGTGGGGAAAGCTGCTGATAATAAATCAAACTATTTAAATTGTAAAGAAAGGGTAGACTGGGATAGATGCCCCACTTTTTAAAGTTTATATCGTGTCATCTATTTATTCCGACGATTTATTTTAGACGAGCAGGCAACTTAGGCAGTCTTAGAAAATGGTACAAAATGCATAACATCAGGTTTTTCTGATATATAAACTATAGGTACACTAACCATTTTTTTTCAGGTAGAAAAAGAGGACTGACGACAGATTATATGAGGGAGGGTGTTGGGCTTGAAATGTCTCAAAGTATCTTGCCGGCAGTTCAATTAAAAAGGAATGCACAGACACGTGTCTAATTTATTTGATGATGGGTCACCATCACCCCCATTTTCCCCCGTATATGAATCGGATTCACACAGTTGTTATTTCTTAAAACTTATACGTCTTCTATATTATATTCTTATTCAAGTTAAACCGCAAATCATGCAAATCACAGAGGACACATAGGACAGCAAAATCATAGTAATAGGGTTCCGTTTTCACCCTAAAAAGTACTGTACGATGCTTACAAAATATCGATGTTTTCACCCGATACATCGAATGACATCGATGTACGGTTCTGATGTATCGAATCGAAAAAAAACATCATGTTTTTTCAAAGTGGACACCCCTACCCCAGTTTCCCCTACAATTCATACACGTCAATAGCAAGCCCTTAATAATTTCAACAATGAGTGTAGTAATTTCAACAATACAATTGTTTTTGACAAATCGTTTTGTTATTTTAAAAAAACGTATTGTCAAAAACACACACATTTACTTGGTTTTACATTATTTTGTAAAATATAGTAACAAATTTTTGTAATTTTAGCACTTCATTCAGTTGGCTAACCTGGTTCGGCGGGCGCATAACAAGTCATTATTAATTTCTACAAATGAACTAGTAATTTGAACAATACAAAATGTTTTTGACAATTCGTTTTGTAAATTTAAAAACACAAATGTAAGTTTTAGTTTGTTTTTTGTAATTCCGACAACAATTTTGTAACTGACTTGGGTGTGGTCGCAGGGTAATTTTGTCTCGTTCATTTTGTTTGAACCGCGGAACTGAGCGTACATACTCCTGGTATAAGTGAAACTGGTTTTGCTACATTACGGAGAACTTCGATTGTGTTGTGTGCGTACAGAAAGCGTGAAAGAGTAATGGTATTCTGTGACAGAAAGTGATAAGTGTCGCCGACGCCGCCGCCTCGCCACCACCGCCATATTTTTCGTGCTACATGAGTGTGCATGAGGTAGCAAGCACGTGAAGAAATACTGTGTCTAATAACGACACCATCCTCGCCGTTCACCGCCGCCGCCGCCGCCGCCGACAATGGACGAGCTCACCAGAGATTTATTAATGAATTGGGGCTTGTCGGAGTACACTTACACATTTAGAGGTATAGTACCTATTCAGAATTTTTTCAACCCTCTCTTCCACCCCCCATCTAGTAGTATAGTATACCGACCTATTTGCGATTTCTATATCATTAAACCTGTATAGCCTGCCTGGGGCGGCTCGCTCCGGGCCACGTTTTTACACATCTTCAAACTATTTTTTTTTATCATTGGTCATGGTCTTAGGTCGCCATTTTGAAAATCGCTTACCTATGTACCACTTTCTCTACACACTATCATTACTTTTGCTAAATCCGACTCGTTTTATATTTCTTTATAGATGGAAAAATTGATGGTGGAACACTAAGATTATTATCGCATGATGATATAATGCAGTTGCTATCTATACCGGGTGACAGGGCCAGGTTTCGGGCAAATTTAGAAAACTGGAAACGTGAAGTGGAATCTTTAGACATACCAGAACAGCGTTACAATATTTCAAATCAAGGGGTGCGTTTATTGTTTTCACTTCTGTCGGTTTTTTATTCCCGGAGTGCCACGATTTTTTACAATATTAAGTGCTTGATATTGTTTTCAGGTTCACGAGCATGAGGATATTGTCTCATTTTCTCTGCTTGATGCAAATGAATTGGACACATCTCTTACCAGTATCGGTAGAAGCACTGCACGACGTCGCATATTGACAGAACGAGGAATACTAGAAACTCGTTCCCGCTCCTCTTCAAGGGCTTCATTAACAGTTTCTGATCCTGCAACCGCACTAATCACTGCTGACATAGGTAAGCTTATTTATTTATTTATAGACGAGCAGCTTTTGTTGATACTAAGTATGTCTATGTCACACAGTGATGAAGTATAGTCATTTTGAGTCACTGTCCTTTCATTTAGTCACACTTTTTAAGCATATTGTTTTACATTATTTATCTCTGGTTATTAATGTAACGGTTTATATTTTATCTTTTACCTGAATTCTGATTTCCAAAACAATAAATAAATAAATATTTTGGACAATCCACCTAACACTATCTAGCTTCAAACTAAGCAGAGCTTGTACTATGGGAACCAGATAGCTGATATAATACTTATATACATTATATATATTTACTTATATAAATGTTTATCAATACATACTTAGAATATAATATAACACCCAGAAAGAGAACAAACATTTATGTTTACTACACAAATATTTTGTTCTCGGTGGGGATCGAACCCACGGCCTCCGGCGCAGAAGACAGATCTACTACCAACTGAGCCGTGATACTTGTCTTTTTTTTAAAGAACTTACATAATATATGAATTTTGTTACAGATCCTGATGAAACCACAGCTGAAAAGCTCAACTGGCTACGTAACTCCCTCGAACCATGGCATCTTGTGGAAGATAACTGGAATGCAACTGCTAAATGCAGATTGCGTTCTGATTACTCTGGCAGCAAAATTCTGAATAGGTACTTAGTTAGGTAAATGTGTTAGTGTACTCCGACAAGCCCCAATTCATTAATAAATCTCTGGTGAGCTCGTCCATTGTCGGCGGCGGCGGCGGCGGCGGTGAACGGCGAGGATGGTGTCGTTATTAGACACAGTATTTCTTCACGTGCTTGCTACACTCATGTATCACGAAAAATATCTGGTGAGCTCGTCCATTGTCGGCGGAATACGAGTATGTACTGTCATTTCCATAAGTAGGATAAGAATGTGTAGAATTTACCAAAGTGGCGGCGGCGGCGATGTAAAAAGAAAAAAAAATGTTCTGTCATTTACTTATTATATGTAGGATAAGAAATTATAATAATTATGTTGAGAAATATTCTCATACAACATAAAGGGTGAATTTTTGAGATGGGACTGTAAGGACAGGCAAGAAAATGGTCATTTTACCTGCCCTTACTGTCCCATCTCAAAAATTCACCCTGTATATTATGAATAAATAAGGACTTACATAAAGTTAATTAAAATTATACCTATGTAAAATAATAATGTATAACTTATAGTTTAACCGCGACCGCTGTGCCGCTCCTGAGGTACTCGCGGCGAGGTGGGGGCCGACGAACGCCGAGCGTTGACGGCAGCGATTGGACGGAGCGGCCAATACTTCAAGCTCCGTCCAATCGCTGCCGTCAAGCGTCGTCGGCCCTCACCTCGCCGCGCGTACCTCAGGAGCGGCACAGCGGTCGCGGTCTAACTATACCTTTATGTATGTATAAGGCGAAGAAATAAATTATGCCTCAAACGCACTTGCGGTTAACCGCGGGCGCGGCTAACCGCGCGGTTCCAGTTTTAATATACAACCGCAGTGCAACCGCTGCGTACAGCAGTTGCAGTTACATATGTTTGAGGCCTACTAACTCGTTTATTAATTACTTTAGTTATATTATCAAAATAAGCACCTACATTTACTTGGATGTATGTACAAGGCGAACAATAAAAACTCGTTTATTAATTATTATACTTTTTATTTTTATATAATATGACCTACCTACCTCAATACTGGTAATTCTTTACTGTGTAATAACGTTTTACCGAAGCAACCAACCATTGTGTCCTAGTATTTGTTTCCATAAATACCCATGTGATTTCTAGTATTTTTTTTCAGTGATTCCTATTTTCAGTTGATTAATTTCTGCAAAATAAGATGATGACTAAAAATCTCACTAGCGCATATTGTAGATCAATAGCCTAAGTATTTTTTAAACTACTATTATGTTGTGCTTTGTACTCTCTAGTTTCTTCAAGTATTTTGGTGTTAAAATACTTGAAGAAACTAGAAAGTGCAAAGCACAACATAGTAGTTCAACAAAATACTTAGGCTATTGATCTACAATATGCGGCCAGTGAGATTTTTAGTCATCATCTTATTTTGCAGAAATTACAAAACGATAAGTAGGAATCATTGAAAGAATACTAGGAATCACATAAATATTTGTTGAAACTACAAAAGGATTAGTAAAAACACAGGAAGGCATTACAGTAGGCTTGCAGAAATTACAAAACGATAAGTAGGAATCACTGAAAGAATACTAGGAATCACATAAATATTTGTTGAAACTACAAAATGATTAGTAAAAACACAGGAAGGCATTACAGTAGGCTTGCAGAAATTACAAAACGATAAGTAGGAGTCACTGAAAGAATACTAGGAATCACATAAATATTTGTTGAAACTACAAAATGATTAGTAAAAACACAGGAAGGCATTACAGTAGGCTTGCAGAAATTACAAAACGATAAGTAGGAATCACTGAAAGAATACTAGGAATCACATAAATATTTGTTGAAACTACAAAATGATTAGTAAAAACACAGGAAGGCATTACAGTAGGCTTGCAGAAATTACAAAACGATAAGTAGGAATCACTGAAAGAATACTAGGAACCACATAAATATTTGTTGAAACTACAAAATGATTAGTAAAACCTTAAGACCTAAAGACCTAGACCTAAGCTAGAGACTTGCAGTAATTACAAAACTATTTGTAAAAGTCCGTGTCGTTAGTACACTACTTACTTGATATTACAAAAGTCACTTTACTCGCTTTTACTAGGGTTTTACTTGTAAATACAAAATTATATTACTAAAGTCGCTTTGTCGGTTTTATGAAACGGTTTGTCATCGTTGGATTTACACGTATTTTTGTTGGAAAAAGTGGGTTTTTAGTATAATTTTCTCTCCGTGTGATTGCGAAAATTTAGTTTGTCTGTTTGTTTGTTCGCAGATCACGCCTTAACTACTAGACCAATTTTAATGAAAGTTATTACTATTCGGAAACCCTTTTTCCGGATTGAAACATAGGCTATATTTCATTGAAATCAAAGACGTGGATTCTTAGATACAGCTTGAACTCTCTGAACCAAAAGCAGCCATTGGCTACGAGATCCATCGTATGCTGGTTGTCAGTTATTTTGGTGGAAAGTTTTGCACGCGTACGAAGTCGCGAGTATCAGCTAGTCTCAAATAAAACCCTCGTCATTACACAATACCTAGTGTATAATAATTTCTAGTTCATGTTGTTTAGATACTCAACTGATTTCTAAGCGGCCCTTGAATGCTCATTCTACTTTCAGAAGGAAAGGGTAAGCACATCGTTTCACAACGTTTGTTATTATAAACATATATTTCAGTGGAATTTCTGTATTTAGGTCGTATTTTTCACTGTAAACTGTTGTTATACAAAATGTCACGCAGCAGTGTCGGCGACAGTCGCCGTGTCGCGGACGTTTGTCTCTGTCGTGTGTAATTTATGGATATACCTACCTATGTGTCGCTGACGAATCTAGTTGTTACATAATGCTGATAAGTCCACCTTCGCTATTTGTTAGATTCTTTATCATAAGAACAAATAATTATAAGTACTTAGAATACCTAAACGTAAGAATTAATAAAATTGTATTTTTTAAATAAATACAGTTGTGTACATACTGATTACTGACTAATATTAAGCTATGAAATCACTATGACAATTGCTTTTTTCTCTGACTTTATGGGACATGTCGTGATTCAGTATTCAGTCAAACAATTTTGACAATTTGAAAACAAATCTTCTTCTTCTTCTCTTCAATAATGGCCTCTGTCCGTCATTTCGACAGACTATTTTGCCAATGTCAAGTGATATAATTGTAATAATATAAGTCAAGTCAAGTCATTTGTCAAGTCGGCTGTCGTTTGTTTTGAAAAGAAAATGGTGAATTTTCTCTACAAAACCTAACACGAATTTTAACGTTCAGAAAAACCACTTTACACACATTTATTCCAATGGCTCACACTTTATGTTACGACCTAAGTATTATTGGTTAAAATTGCACCAAAATTAAACAACAATACTCACAATAACACACTAAAAACTATTAAAATAAAAGTGCTATGTGTCGTTTCAAAAAATGTCAAAACTCGTGTCCCTGAAAACAAATCAAATCTCTTATGTCAGCCGAATGTTTATTTCAAGTTTCAAGTATGAAAGCGGAGTTACGTCTCTGTATGAATAGAAATAATCAATTTATCATCATAATCCGTCGTCGCCCGCCGAAACGGGCTCATACATCCTACGGCCCACATCGCACATCCTCGCACGCATAACCGTGCATGCATAATAAGGATATTTATTTATACATGAGCTTCAGCGAATCTGCACGTTACTGGTTATAGCGAACATGTCTTGAGTAGGTGTTATTACACGTGTGCCCTTGGCTTGGGAAATCATAGCTGCAGCCTTGTTATTCGTATTATTAAGTATATTAAGTATTTTCTAGTACTCAAGTAACAGATATTCCAATCTTTTTTCATTGGTTACACGTTATGAAAACGGTAAATTTACAGTTACAAGTACTAGAAAACACCGGTACATAAAATGAAAATGTTTCTTCCTCATTCCAAGAGCATAATTTCAATTTAGCGTCTAATATTACAAGATGTAAGCACATTTATTTATTAGCTATAAAATTGTTACTCCTACCAGTCATACTACCAACTACTTGCAAGAAGCTATTCCATGAAGTACATTGAATGAATACAGTCAGCCACCTAAGTTGATGATTGATAATTATTTTTGACGCGCTCTAAGTACGCCGCGATGTGCTATATTCTGTGACACCGCGCTACTAAAAGCATGCTACGAAAGCTGACTCGCCTTGTGTATAGCGCTGTGGCGTCGCACCTTGTATTTCTTTACCAATTTACTAACACTTTTTTCATAGCACCAACCTACATTAAGTATTTAAAATACTTTGTCGCCAAGATTTTTTTTGTAAATGGTAGAGCTCTCTCTGAGCGCACCAGTAGCCGGTAAATAACGCCCAGCCCAACAAAATACAAATCACCTTATATCGCTGACTGTACCCATTTCAAACTTAATGCATATCCAAGATCACGTAATCGGTCATAAAAGTCTTAATATCTTCAGCGGGGATGATATGAAAATTTGTAGAGAATATTATGTCTAAATACACAAAATATTTGTGTGGTCTATTTTATTGTAAAAAAATTACCGTCAACACTTTAGTAAAACTCTACCTAGATTCCTGAAAAACAGAAACGTTACTGCAATCGGATGTTTATATGAGTCCTTTGGCCAGAATCTCACCTGATGGTAAGTGACGATGAAGTAGGACAGTCTTGAAGACACATATTCACTCTAACCTTGAAAAGACCCGGATTGTAGTTGTCAGGAAAGACAGAAGACGGCAGCGAGTTCCATTCCTTGGCAGTTCGCATAATGAATGTATAGAGCCAAAACGTTTGGTGCGAATGGGTGGAATGTTAACCGTACGGATGGTACTGTGCCGTTCGTCTGCTAGTTCTATAGTGGACAGGCGGTTTAACAAATGTTTTGTCTATCGCAAGGTATGCTAGGTTCTTTTTAAAACCTTTTTGAAAAATAATGAAGAAAAGTCTAGGTATGCACGCACATCACAACCATTAACAATTACAACACAAAGGACCGGCGCGGCGCCCTTTAATTATGTAGGTACTGAAAGTCTTTTATTTCAGTTCATTAGCAAGACAAAGAGAAATATGAATGGCTTAAAACGTACAATCAGGGTTTGTTTTTTTCATTTTTGTCTCAACGCAATAAGGTTCAATTTAGCGTGGTTTATGAAAAGCACTGTGTTTTTTAACTTTCTTCCAAGGGAATAGGGATCAAATTAGTATCATTTACATTTTGTAAGGTTGCAAATGGATAGAGGAAGTAAGGCTAATGCGCCCGACCCTAATTACAAATCGATCCTAAACATCTGTTCGGGCTTAATCAATTCCGTGACTGGAAAACACTAAGGTAGGAAAGCTACACCCTCCTAAACTCTAATAAAGCTTTAGAAGGGTAGGTACCTAGCTTAGTTATTGGAAAAAGGGGCATTACGTAAAGTGTAACCCAAAACTCTATAAACCTCAAAACAATAAGGGTTACCACAACAGCAGTTTTTGCAGGAAAATCCCCAAGGATTATGGTAGTTACTTCTCTAGTAGAGATATGATATCTTTGGCCCACTTGAACGAATGGAAATGGAAGGTTCACCAATATTATCGGATTCGAGCGTACACTGGAAACCTTAGAAAGCCACAAATTTTTCGTTGCTAGCAGTTATTGGTCTTCAAAACATGCACGTTTCTTTTTTCATCAATTTTTTTTTAAAGTATGTACTTACCTAATATTTATATCATTATTTTATATCATCTTATGGTAAAAGACGTTCCTTTGAATTCATAAGCAATGTAGAGCACAGAACAGAAATGTAGATGCTTTTCTAGAGGCGGATTCAGCCGCTGCGCTAGGCGAATGCTAGTTGAAACGGTTTAGCAGACTGTTCAGCTCTGTTTATGAATTCGCGAGTTAAAATACACTCGAGATCAAGAACTACGGCTCATCTATAAAAACTTGAATATTTTTAAAACCATGAACTCAAGCTTAGTGAATTTATCCAAGACAATTACTTTTATATGACTTAGGAGTTTAGGAGTATTAAGCTGTCTATCAAACACAATTATGATTTCAAGTTTTTATAGATGATTCGTAATTTTTGTCTCTACTGAGTTACCGTCGTTTACAGATAAGTTTTACGAGGTAAGAGTTAGAAGCAGTGGCCATAATTATAATTTGATCACTATAGTCAAAGTACCCTAAGCTCTTAACTGATTAGTTCAGGTTATACTCAAGAACCACTTTACTATTAGTTTCTAAGCAATTACGACATCTATTTGCAGCCAACAGGGACTGTTTTCGCGTGACAAAAAACATGAAAGGTATTCGCAATATCGGAATAGAAATAGAAGCTTCGTTAAAAGCCCAATCGAAATGTTTCCTGTTCCAAGTTCTCGTTTCAAACACTTGCGAATTCTGATGAGGGCGAAATAAGACGAGGAAATGTAGTTTCTAAAAGGTTTAATTAATGCGAGAAACTCAGATCAACGATTGACTACGCAAGAGTAGGACTTGGGAAACGTGTTTCAAACAGTAAGTATTTCGTCTTTGTCATGACTTTACTCATTATTTAAATAAAATGTCGTAAATTTTAAAGCTGAATTCCACGAATTGGTTTCAAAGGAATCAATCGTTGATTTCTCTTGTGTGGGCTGCGACACGTCTCATCACGGCTGCCAACTCTTTAAAATTTTCCAATAATTTTTAGAATTAGGTGGGATTGATACTTTAGTGAGAGATGTTTTTAATACAATCACCGGTTTATAGTTTTAAAACGATATTTCATTCAACGAAGTTCTAAATATGTAAATGTATATCACGTTTATCGCCTGTGTGAGAGTGCTTTAGAGTTCTTTAATAATTTATGCTAAAAAGTGTTCCAATTTTCCGAACTATACGTTACATCCGCACATTAGTTACGAGTTGATCGAGCAAGCGGAACGAGCGAATCAACATTCGAATGGTTTAAATCCGGTCTTCATGAAAATGTGTGTTTGTAGATAAAACTAACTAAAAACAGAATATGAAAACTTTTACACAACCGACACGATACCTACACAATATCGTCAGAGAGCTTATACATTACAGTTAATTGAAATCTGGCTCGGTCTCCTACTAACAGGTATGTCAAATAGCGACAGAGCTAGATTTTAATTAACGCGTGTATACCTAACGTATTCACACCGCCGTCGTCGCCGATGTTTTAGTTTGAGCAACTGACATGCCGGTATGGGCTAATGTGCAAACAATTACCTACGATAACTCCGTTTTCGGAAACTCTATCGATAGTCCAACAAAATGTCTATTAAACAGGGTACATTATACAAGTTTATCAACTAAACTCACCGCCGATAAAGATCAGACAGTTGTTTGGTTTTAATTACGGTCAGTTACGGTAAATAATTACCGCGAGCAAATTAAATCGATCCATTCGTGCCGAGGGTATTGTTTGATTATGCTGCTACACGTCACTGAGCGGGGCGACAAGCTTAGCGGGAAGAGAGTTTGCAAAAATCCGCGACATCTGCTGAAATTACGGCACCGAAAGTTCGTCTAAATACGCTCACAGTATTTTTTGAGTAACCTATGTTGACACGTCTTAATATGCCAACGTTCAAACCTTCTCAATCCTTAGAACTACGGGAGAGATGGGAGTCTGGGTTTCATAAAATAAAACAAAGCGGTACTCACGTTTACCCATACCTTTTATTCAGGAGGTAACTTATTCACACTAACTTTTCACAATGACTTCACTTATTAGAAAAGGTCTTAATCCTTCGATAATCGCAACTAGACTGACGGAGCTGTGCTCCGTTTGCCGTGATACCCCCTCTCCAATCACAACCGGCTAACGCCATCTATGTTGTGACTGGTCGAGTCAAAAGCACAACAACGGTCGTTTAGCAACTGAAGTCAAATGCTGCTTTCATCTCAATAAAGCAGCGTTTGCATTCAGTAATTTGTGAATTTATTATTGCAAAATTATTAAATAATTACCATCAAAATAATCTAATACCTTAACAATTTACAACAGTCGGCCATCCAAAACCAAGAGCATGGCCTCATGCTCTATTCACAGTAAAATAAGATGATCACTTTATATCAATGAAGTACCTTCTTTGCGTTTAATTTATTAAGATTTTGTTGAATGTTTGACCATATTGTTTACTTGATGAGTTATTCCATTTAATTTTAATTTTTAATCTTTACAGTGCCTCTTTACAGCGTATTCTGTGGTAGGTATTTAAGTTAATATTTTAATCACTTTAGATTACAGTTGGTTTATTAATTAGGAATTATTATTATTATTTTTATGTATTATCAATGAAATCCTATGTACCTAATGAATGTTTTTACATTGTTATGTACTCATCCGAAAAGTCAAGGCTTGTTACACAAAACTTATTAGGTATCTACTATCAACTAATAGAAAACTGTAAAAAGCTAAAATCCAAAATAAAGTATATGGATAAACTAAATGCAAATGCACTAAGTAAATGATTCTGATTCTGAAAATCGGGTTTGTCCGTTTATCTTTTTGTCCATTCGTTTACTCGCGTATCACGCCTTAACTACTAGACCGATCCTAACAAAACTTATATATCATTCAGAAGACCCTTTTCCGGATTAAGACATAGGCTTCATTGAAGTCAAAGACGTGGATTCCTAAACACAGCCTGAACTATCCAAACAAAAAGCAGCCATTTGCCACGCGGTTCATCGTATGTTGGTGACAGACACTTTGGTGGAAAGCTTAGCACGTGTAACAAGTTGCAGGCATCAACTTGTTACTATATAATATTAATAATATTTATCAACTTTGTAAACATATTATTCTGCTTCTGATTCTGAATCTATACGAACAGACAATATTATTATTCCCACCTTAGAAGCACATATAAAGTTAACTCAGTATGATTTCGGCACAGTACCTACACTTAATATGTAAGGGAATTGTTCAATTAAGGGTTCGACGTATGTAAAACGATGTCGGTTATTTATTTTTATTTTACTATATATAATTATTATTATTATTGTTGTCTAGATGTTCATCAGCTCGACTCGCTAGAGTCAGAAAATAAATGATGTGTACATCAGTTGATATTTGTTGAAAGATTTGGATTATTATAATATTTTTTTCTTAACCTTGCGTAGCCAAGCGTATGCGATACGCAAAGGTCAAACGAATTTGATATTGATACGTCCTCGACCTACGAGGGCCCGGCGCGGAACGACAGCTACTTGCAGCGCTGCGCCGCATATTCTATAATATTATGTGATTCCATTTTTTTTTTTTTTTTTTTTTTTTTTTAATAAAAATAATAAAAGCTTGAAGACTAATTTTCTTTTGATTGCAAACACAAAGCCTGAAGTTTAATATACTATGTGTATACCAGTCGTAAACGTCTTAGGTACTCACGTAGAACCAACCGTTGGCTTGAAGAGCAAATTGCAGTGTTTTCAAAAATTTACTTCTCCAAAATATTGTATGAACACACTGCAATTTTCCTTGAGGATACAAATCAAGACAAACTGAATATTAATATAAAGTTTTGAAACATCTCTCGAAACTATTCTTATGGGTTAAATCAAAGCCGAAAGCTTACTTATTTTACTCATCTTACGAAGACGCGTATTACAAACCAATTCTTTTATAAGATGTCTTATTCAAAAATCTTCCTACATATATTATTATATACATACATTTATTTTGTTTGTAGCGCCATCTAGCTACTGTGTTCTCCTCAAAATCAAACTTATATTCCTACAAAATATAGCTACGTCAGGCAATAGTCTAGATCCGGGATTCCCAAAGTGGGTTCCCCGGAAACTAGGGGTTCCGTAGAATACTCTGCAGGGTTCTGCCAAACTTATCTATTGGTTGGTGTTAGAAGTGAACACCCTCAAATAGCCAAAAAGGCTGTCTTGACATTACTCCCATTATTCACAACGTATCGTTGGGAAACAGGCTTCCCAGCCTAAGCTTGTACAAAAAAAAACAAGTATAGGTGAAGATTGGATGCTGTCCCAGCTATAGGTACGTATACAATAAAATTGTCGGACATAATACTCTACCACAAAACAATTAGATAGGTATTATTAATAAAACAGTAAAACAGTTTCATTCGTCACATTAAACCTTTGTGTTTCAGATTATAATACATATTTCTTTAAATAAATTGCTTTATATAAATATTAGTGTTGATCATCTAATACGGGGTTCCATAAAATGAAAGGTGTTCCGTAATCTTTAAAGTTTAAGAAGTCCTGGTCTAGAGGGCATTCTTACAAAAATTATACCAACACCAGACACTCTAGTCCAGGGGGCATTACAAATTTATACCAACGCCAGACACTAGTCCAGGGGGTATTACAGAAATATACCAACGCGAGACATACTCGTCTCGAGGGTATGCTTAACCACAGTATACCAACGCCAGACACTAGTCCAGAGGGTATTACAGAAATATACCAACGCGAGACATACTCGTCTCGAGGGTATGCTTAACCACAATATACCAACGCCAGACACTAGTCCAGAGGGTATTACAACGATATACCAACGCCAGACACACTCGTCTAGAGGGTATGCTTAACTAATAATATACCAACGCCGAACACTAGTCCAGAGGGTATTTATGTATGCACTGAAATTCATACTTACACTAAATTAAATTCTGTTGTAAATGGCTCGTGCAGCGTTACTCGTAAATTCATATATCGAGACTAATATAATTATTAAGCTTTCACTTGCACTGCGGATTAAAGAGTCCCAATATGGTCGTCATAGAATGTAAAAGGTATAAAAAGTAAGAGTTAAACACGCATCGTGACACAATCAGAAATAACCTGGAATGTAAATAGGCTTTGTATATGCCTGAAGACGGTGTAATAATGTGCTATGCTGGAGGCAGACTATGCCCAGTATGCATCCCTTACATTACGTCATCAGTACTTAAAAACCTTAGGTTAGAAACTGGAAACACTCCGTTTTCTGTAAAACGAAACAAAACAAAAGACCAACCAATGAGATTTTATACAATGGACTTTGCATTGGTGCTCTAAAACTCGACTGATACAATCGTGTTCAGGCGAGGACATGATCGCTCTCCTTAGTTATTCATCAACCACCTAAATACGGTAGATTGACGATCAATGTATAAAAATGAATCAGCGTAAAACATCACATTTCAAAAGTGTCAACATTTTTGCCCTTTTGGTATTGAGGAAATGATGGTTACTGCTGTATTGTAGTTCAATCGTACTGATACTACGAAGAGTGTATGTACGCCTACTTCGCTTCTGACCTGACGATACTAAAATACTTAATCAAGCTGTGAGATCTCACTGTTTCTGGTTCTCTGCAAGGCTACATGCTGCTGCTGGGTAAACGTCTGCATAACCAATAAAGAAACATATGAAGTCACCAAGGACACTCAGCGAAACCAGGTGTGCCACAATTCTTCGAGTAATCTTTTGAACAAGACGTTACTTTAAACGTGTTACACTTGCTACCAAACCAAACCCTAGTTAAATATCTATTGAAGACTGCGGAAGGTCTGATTAGATTAGGAATGACCACCACGTCGCTAAAGTTAAAACGCGAACGGTTAAAAGTGGTGGTATGCATCACTCTCGTTCCATCACGACGAGCTACTACCAAACGTGATCCCTTTCGCCAGATTGGAGTGACAGTGACCTCTGTCGCGCGCGGCTGTTTCATTAGAAAGGGCCGTTAGAACATGTACTAATCCAACATTCTGATCCACTGGCGATGCTAGAACGCTTCCAGCGCTACGTACCCTGTCTTCATATGTAAGTAATAGCACTTGGCCCTTAAATTTATAAATTGTTTTGTCATGTTGGTGATCAATGAAATAAAAAATAAAACAACACTACCGTCATTAATAAAAGTCCTTATCATCCATTATTTACAGAGTTAGGCTGGCCGCGGTGAGGAGTTGTCAAGACTCAGGAGGCAACACACGTTGAATAATACACCTCAACGCGAGAGGAGCGCAGCTCTTATTTCCCCACCTTGAATTAGACAGCGTTCTCGTTCGTTGGGTCTTTACAAAATACTGCTAAACTACGTGAGCGTTAGTTAGCAATCCTACTGCACAGAGAACATTTTCGCTACTAGTTCTATGCATTGAACCTGAACTAAAAAAGAGAAGAAACCTAGAGAAATTCATTAATGAGGGTTTCCTGTTATATCAGAAGTATTACCTACATGAAAACGACAAAATATCTATTTGCGCGGCTTCAGCACCCAGCATAACAGACCGATCATCAATACTATGCAAGATGCAATATTGTACGTCGATTGACAAAAACTAACCTTTATAATACCTAGTAGGTATTCCCCTAGCGACTAGGTAAAGCAGGTTCACTCGATCCACATATCACACAACATTCGACCGTAATTTTCTCTTGGACATTACAAAAACAAAAACCTTGTCTTGCCATTCTACCAAGTTGAACGACAGATGAAAAACCATCGATGATAAGCCAATCTCAGCAAAATAATTTTGTTTTCCATCCATAGATCTGGTGAATAGTCAAAGTTAAAAACTTTCATTCACCAAAATAACAATAATCACTTAGGATCGTCGGTGCTCGTTTCTTGTAACCAGAGCCTAGAAGAACGGGCAAGAAACTACAGCCTTGTTCCTAGCGTTTTTCCTACAAAGAAATATTTATATAATAATATAATTTAAGTATACTTAGATAATGGAGTTCCAGTGTGGTGACATCCACATAGTTATATCAAATTTAGAAGAGGTTTCTATTTTTTTGACTGTAATCTATCCTAGCTGTTACTGAGCATACATTGCCATAAATTATGCACTACTTATCACAATACGGTTTTGTGTGACAGCGTCAAACACTTTGAAAGGTAATTTCTGGTCTCCTTCAGGTCTATTTACGCATGATGATGCAATCAACTGACGAGAACTACATTCGTCTAAATGTTTTCAGAGCCAACTCAGTAGATTTGTTGTTCCTTGGGCAATTAGGATAAAGCTACGTGCAATGTGCGAAATGTATGACAGCGCACCATTATCTTTGTGTACCTACCTATACCCTGGCCACCCCTGGCAAATCTAAACGTGGTAGCGGTGCTGATACAACAAAGGATTGGACGTGCCCTAGATGCCTGGAGGATACTCCTTTAGGCCGCTAAAAGTGACAGTACCTCAGTTCGTCAGGGCCAGGCAACCAGCACCGCTGTGCGCCCCACAAAGCGGCCAGCATTATCTTTTCCTCCTGTTTTTGAGTTGGCTGGTAATACGTAAGGGCACGCGGACTGCGGCAACTGGCGGCTCGTAGACCATTGAGGCTGATAGCACGCAGAATGTCGTGGCTAGTAGTACCTGGACTGCTGCGGCTGGTGATATGCAGTAGCGCGCGAACTGCGGCAACTGGCGGCTCGTAGACCATTGAGGCTGATAGCACGCAGACTGTCGTGGCTAGTAGCACGCGACTGCTGCGGCTGGTGATATGCAGTGGCACGCGGACTGCGGCAACGGGCTGCTCGTAGACCACTGAGGCTGATAGCACGCAGACTGTCGTGGCTAGTAGCACCTGGACTGCTGCGGCTGGTGATACGCAGTGGCACGCGGACTGCAGCAACTGGCGGCTCGCAGACCATTGGAGTTGATAGCACGCAGACTATCGTAACACGTAGCATACGGACTGCGGGGGCTGGTGCGGTGACACGCGGCACGCGGCCTGTGGCAGCTGGTGACGCGCGGCTGTGGCACGTGATGATGTGCGAGCTGGTGTGTTGAACGGGTGAGCAGTGGACTGGATTGGCAGCGTGAGCCCAGACTAGTACTACCACCTGACTGTACCTTCGTATTACGCCTTTGTACCCTGATCCCAGTAGTTTCGGGCTCATTGGTGGCATGTGTACTACACGTTCTGACGAGTTCTTCATGAAGTTGGGCTGTAAAATCAGTTAAGGCCACGCACAAGTAATTTGTCGACGCAATAAAGGTATATTAATTAATATTCTTTTTTTTTTTTTCTTTTTTTTTTTTTTTTTTCCTTGTAATTCATGCTGGAATAAACTAGGTCGAGAACCTTTAATTTAAGGTTGCTTAAGCGGTTAAACACGGGGCTCAGTTACTTATCTAATGTTTGAGGGTAGGAAAAAAAAAATATGTTGAACGATAGTCTCGGTGATTTCTATGAGTTCATCCCACTTCTGATCTGTTGACACGTCTTAATATGCCAACGTTCAAACCTTCTCAATCCTTAGAACTACGGGAGAGATGGGAGTCTGGGTTTCATAAAATAAAACAAAGCGGTACTCACGTTTACCCATACCTTTTATTCAGGAGGTAACTTATTCACACTAACTTTTCACAATGACTTCACTTATTAGAAAAGGTCTTAATCCTTCGATAATCGCAACTAGACTGACGGAGCTGTGCTCCGTTTGCCGTGATACCCCCTCTCCAATCACAACCGGCTAACGCCATCTATGTTGTGACTGGTCGAGTCAAAAGCACAACAACGGTCGTTTAGCAACTGAAGTCAAATGCTGCTTTCATCTCAATAAAGCAGCGTTTGCATTCAGTAATTTGTGAATTTATTATTGCAAAATTATTAAATAATTACCATCAAAATAATCTAATACCTTAACAATTTACAACACCTATGACAAATCAACCGAAATTACGTGGTGTTCGGGACAACGTATATAATAGGAACTATAATTCAGTCGCCGCCGTACCTTCGACAGGTGTGTCGCTATACCAATAACCAAAGAACCCGATGTAAGCTTACCTTGAGACTGCTCTAACACTGGTGGCGAAGTGACCCACAGTTTTTTTTTGTAAGTCTATTCCGAGATTACTTTGCCTTTTTTAACTGCAAGACAAACTAAACTTTTCTTTTGAAAAATAAAGAGCTTTATCGCAGTTTCATTTTAGTAATGCTTATACCGCCCATCAACTTACACAAAATTAAATGTATAAGTGCCCTCGTGGGTTGGAAAAATCCTCAGCCTTTTCTCTAGCTGTCTTTCCTTTCGTCCGTTTGTTAATTCTGTCTACTCCACTCTGCTTATGGTTTGACGAGGCCTTATTACCCGCGGCTCGACCGAGCCAGTTAATGAGTAATGACAATGCTGACCGCACTACAAAAGGGTTTGCAATGATTTGCATAATTTATAACTCGCGCGCAATTCGTTGACCACTCCTATGTCTAGCGTCAAAAAGAATATGACATAAATTCTCCATAGGGTAATTTCGTTTATTGAACGCTAAATCCAAAATACCAACACACACAAGTGTAAATAATTTGTTTAAGTTTAACCTAAAAAAATACAGTTGCTTCACCCTTTCTTTATCTTAAATTTTATGATCATCACTATCGCTCAAGTGCACGAGACGTTTCGAGGAAAAGAGCGTCGCCGTCTCGTCTGGGACGAAGCGGAGGCAGCAGACCATCACATTGTCTGTCTGGCCGGCGAGTAACCTGATCCGCAATCACAACCAATTTAACTCAATCAGACGACAGCTTTTACCGCCCTCATTAAACTCATTAAGAGCATAAAAGAAACTGTTTAATTTGATATCCTGCTGATTTATCAGCAAGGTTGTCTCACAGACGATATGCGAACATTAAATAACCATTACTGCAAATGGAATGCAATACACAAACCGGGGTGTGCCATTATTGCGAGTCTAGATCGGCTAACATGAGTGCTAGAACACTCGGCCAACAATTTGCCGCGCTAATCTAAGTGCACCGAATTTGATTATGTGAAAACTGTCCGCGAACGCTCTCTGGAAATAGGGCAATCCACCCGCAGAGACAATTGAAATAAACGCCAGTGCACCCAGCGCGGAACTGTAAAAGTTGTAAGAGTGGATTTCACTGGCACGCGAATTTAATTCTTATCACAATAATGCAATGCTCGTTTTGGCGCGGCTATCGTGCAGCTTGTAATGCAAGTCAAGCGCTAGCTTCGTGAAGGTTTACCTTCTTTTTGTTTTCGTTGCAAAGTTTTATTTTAAATCTGCGGCTCTAACGAACCGAGCTCTTGTTTCTCGACAGGCCGCGCGTGCAGCTGTCGCTACCACAGTTTTGCTCGAACTTCCAGCTTGCTACGATTACTGCTAAATATCAACTTTTGCAACGCTCGGTCGCAACTGACTTGGTGGGTGAAAACTTGAAATACAATTTATTGGATGATGCTTGTACCAACAGAGCTAATGAATTGAAAGGTCTCTATTGTAACAAGCCCATAGGTCTCGTGGGGCGACGAGTCGCTCGACATGACATAGTGTTCTTTAGCGCACGGTACCTATGCATCAGCCAGCGTGCGTTCTCACGAAACAAACCCGTTCCCGGCTCGTGGCCCGCCTGCGCCAATCTCTCGTCGTTCCTTTACGAATCCGCATGCCTTCGTATCGCTTCGCTGACTTTTTTGTGTGAAGTCTGATCATCAAACCTCGCCGCCTCCTTGTCCCGAACGGATCGACGCCGTGTCCTGTCCCTACGCGAGAATATCCGCGCACAATCTCTGTGATACGCTTTAGTATGTTGTTTTTTAACAAGCGAACGAGGCGGTATTTAATACAACAAAACAGTGAGTGTTTTACTACGGTAAGTTTGGCGCATCGACGTTAAAATTTATAGTTCCATTGTCAGGCGTTGCAATAAAGCGAGCTCAGCGGATGAAGTTTCTACTTGAAACATTCGCGTTAATTGTGCCGCGATCGCATCGCCGCCGCGCGCCGGTGTAAACGCGCTAAAGTTTATAACGTGTAAACTTTAGTGTAGAAACATGTGCTTAGTTCTCGAAATAAGTAATGTTATGCCGGTGGCGGGGTGACGACGCTGGAGGCGCGTAGGGCGCGGAGCGATGCTAATTTCGCACGCCGCACCGACCGCTGACCGGCGGCGGCGGCGCGGCGGCAGCACGCCCGACGTAGGTATAAGCAGTTCTAATTTAGAATTAGTGGAATGCCCAGTGCGCCTCGCCAAACAGTCTGCCTCTATTTGCTTTTATATTTGTAACAGCACGATGACTGCCCCGATTGAGTGCTCTAACCGACGCTTGTTTTGTTGCAGGTAATTATCCAGCGGATATGATGTAATACTCTAACAATACGAGTTCTATATTCGCGTGAGTACCTAATGGGGGATAAGCTATATGATATCCTTAGTTTAAAATACACCAGTATTAGAATAACTGCCAAGGAGCTCAAACCTGCGGGGAATCTTCCAAATTATTTCATTATATAAGATCTCATAACCGTTCAATAAAAACGTTGAATAAATTAACGTCTGAGCTCAAATACGTGTTGCCGCCTGGGGATTTAATTAAAGGGGCTTAAGTGGCGTAATTAGAAGGTTCGTGAGATATCTTCAGCTTCAATTACGTACGAGCTGAGCGTCGAGCAGAGGCTTGAGACTCTCAGCTCGGCACTGAGACAGTGCTATCGTATTTTTTACTAATAACTATCGCTGAAAAAAAGCAACGAAATCGCTCTCCTAGTACCTAGTTTTTGGAGACTCTTTTATTGCTATAGCTAGATAGGAACGTCTAGAAATAGCCAGGATATCAACAAGTCATCCATAAGTAGTTGATACTCCATGCCAAATCGTAACACGCCTATCATTACTGCTTGATTGGGCTGTTGTGTTGGATCGCACGCTTCGCTTACCGCTCCGCTTATGTCCGGAATACTGTCTTAGTGAGTTGGATCTATTCATTCCGCTCAGGTGCTGCCCTCGTTTGGATAAACCTATATTAATTTAAGAGAACAGCAATTACACCAAACTAATATGGCACGTCAACAACAGTCACTAACTAGGTACCTACCGTACAAAGATAAGTAACCTTGTGGTTTCCTTAGTGCTATAGTACAAAATAAGGCATTATGTATTTTTAAAACAATAAATAAATTTAAAAAAAAAAAACAATGTTTAACCAAGAGTGTTAGATGGTTCTACTCCGCGTAACACAAATTTATTTGATAATTCAGTAAACTGAATAATGAACTATATCAAGTTACTCTTACCCAATTTTATCAATTATCGACGTCAAGCAAGCTTTGTACGAGATTAGACAATATATTCGTATATTAACTTTGAATGAAACATTACTTGCCGTTGATATTATTTTAAAGAAAGTAAGAAACAGCGTTATCTGTCATTAATGTTCATTTAACCGTAACATTTAAACAACTTCCATTTAAATGTAAATGAAATATCGACAAAAATAAGACAAGAATATCAATGTAGAACACAAGACAAAGCTCCGATTTTTATTCGCGTCTCAACTCAATAAATAAATATAAATATTCACGGACACTTAACACAACGCCTTCTAGTCCCAAACTAAGCAAAGCTTGTATACGATGGAAACTAGATGGCTGATAGAATACATACATAATTTTTTTTTTTGTAAATACATACTTATAATACATAGAAACACCCAGACACAGAACAAACATCTATGTTTACAACACACAAATGTTTGTTCTCGGTGGGGATCGAACACCACGACCCACAGCACGGAAGGCAGAGCTACTATCGACTGAGCCATGACGCCTGTCAATGGCGTAGCACCGCCCGCGTCGTAGCACATATCGTAGCACAGGCAGACGGACCGGATGCATATTGCGTAGCGTACAACCAAACCAACTTAATTTTGATTTTAAATGAAACTTTTTTCACCATGATACGTCTAATTTTTGTTTAAATCGGGTAGCAAGGGCTTACTACAGTCTGAGTTTCGTTTCGTTGATCGAAACGCATGTCGAGAAGCGACTTGCGAGATATTTTGCATGAAAATCGGATAAGCGCCTCTAGCAGGAGATCTGCAAACTATTTTTCTCCATACAAACACTGCGAGTTTCTCGATTCTCGCTTGTCACAAATCAACAAAACAAAACTACGGGCTCTGGTACAAGGGCCGGTCGCTTATAAAATATGTGACGTAACATGGTGAACAGAAAGTTTCATATAAAATCACAATGATGACGTAATTTTATAACACCGGGTAGCAAAGGTTTACTCCAGCAAAGGTAGTACATACACGCAGTTTTGTACATTTTGTAGTACATTTTTTACCGTGTAAGCATCAGTTTTCCTATGACATTCTACATATCGCATTACAAGCATCAGGAGAAAAAGCTACATTGCCGTAAACTAAAAGCGTGACTATTGCTCAAGGTTGTATTAGCAATGTATCATGATCGAGGTAACAAACAATTTGGTAAGCTGCATGCGCCTCGTGCCATCCATCTCCGCGAGTGACGCGTCATCTATCTCCGTATCTCGAGATTACGGTTAGGATAGGTGCCAATACTCAAAGCCCTGATTTTCAGGCCTGTTTCACTCCTGCCTAGGCAAGCTAACATTCTACAGTCGCTAGATAAAAAATACAAAACACAGCAGTTTTTCAGGGTGATAAGTCACGTGATTATTGTTTTTAAAGAATGAGTACTATAAAATAAACTCACTATTGAGCGATAAGGTCGCCCATTGTACATTTAAAGCAAATGGTTTTGTTTTAATTTCATATGTTTCGGTGTTGCTGTGTACAATAATGCGTTTTCATTCATTCATTCATTCATCTTTTAGTACAAAGATTTCCGAATGTCCGTCGCAGCTTTATGACTCTTAATTAAAATATCACGTGATTTTATTCACACTTTATTGGTCATCACAAATGTGTTTAGTGATGTCTCACATCGTCGTTTCACAACTCATGCATAAATTAACTTTTGATGTAGTTATTTCATGAAATAAGGCTCGTATCTACTGAAGCAACCTTGCTTTAGGCGTATAAGAGATACACCATAGTTTTACATTGTATAGTAAGCAGAGGGCCTAGTACGAGTTTTCAGTGTATAGTGTGGGTGTGAAACGTCTGACGCCCAGCACACCAGTGGACGCTGATTTGTATGGTGACACTGAGCGGATTCTTTGAGAAGCTCGACATGCGAGTACGGGCTTGGGGTAGACCAAGCTTCTCATAGAATCCGTTCAGTGTCTCCATACAAGCATGCTGGACGTCAGACGTTTTACACCAGATTTACACACCAAAACTCGTACTAGGCCCTCTGATATAGTTATTACACGGGTATTAATCGTGTTCCTTATAAAAATACTATGGCATTAATTGCAATCTGAATATATAGATATTAGAGTCAGCTGATAGTATATATTATAAGGCACGTAATTGAAATATGCCTTAGGCACATTTTACTAGTTTAAATGAAAAAATATTCAGTGGAAAGTTGCCTTAATCTTGTTTAAACAGTCCACCCACGTGCGCTTAATAATTGTAATTGTACAATAAAAATAATTTTATTCATTATTACATGTTTTCCGTTATAATTCAGATTGCTGCGTTATTAAATTTCCATTGAAATAGGTCCATTCTTTCTATAATAAAGCTATTAATGTTACTTATAATGTGTTCAGTGAATCGTGAATCTATTGCAATCAGCGGGGTAGATAAATTGTTTATTGTTTGCTTATAAGTATCGTATAATTTAAAAGATATTCTTGTGTTTTTTTAATGCGATCTAATTCCATTCAAATTAGAGGTCATTCACTATGTTGAATAGAGTGATTAATCGACACTTTGGCTTCATGTTTGTATTGAAATAAATGGCACTAAACTATAATGAAAATAATTAATAATATTAAGTGGTGTCTCGGCTCTATTTTTATTAATCGTTGGTATAGTTTTGCCGTGTATACATACCCTGTAGAGTGTGAGTTCGATCCCCACCGAGAAGTTCAAAATTTTAGGAAGGTAAGCAATAATTTGGTTCAGTTATTTACTTCATTATTTCACTTCATTCATTATTATAAAAGAATAGCTGTAGTGTATTCAAATACCCACACCACTACACAAAATACGATACATGTAACATACTTATGCCATTAAAATCATCAATTACAATATACCTACCATCGTACTATCCATTATGGTATTTCCTATATTACCTGTCGATATTCGACCATCAGGCACAGAACACCACGTAGTTACTGAGTATTATGATTATGAGCAAGCCGTGGCTATCGATGCTATTACAGCCGAGCTACCGCCTAACTACATTACCGTACTTATTAGGTATCATATTAATAATCCTTCTAAGAAGTACTATTGATGGCAAACTAAAATTCAACAAGTATATTGATTTTAGGATCTAGATCGAGGATTAAAATAGGAAATACCTAGGAAGATTTCTTTGTTATTGAACAAAATGTTTAGCTATTTAGTTAAAATTTACTAGCGTAGTTATTAGTTCATTATATTTGTTTCATACGTGGAGATTTGTCGAAGGATGTTGTGTTGGAATTTTTTTTGGCGTCAAACGTCTCTTCTATATGTAAAAGTAAAGTCCAATGTAGGTATAGCCAGATAGAAAGCACATACCTAACTGACACCCTTAGGGTAGAAAATACCCTGTTGGTGGCTTCATCAGGCTTTTAAACATTTACCTAGTTCAAAATGCAAATAAAAGCTCGAAAAGCGGCAGTTGCGCGGCGCCATTACCACATCGCGCCGTTATTTACAAAAGCCGTGCAAATGGCCCGGAAAAGCGCATTCTATACTGTTATTCAATATTCAGTAGACACCGTAAAATATTCCTCTGAATATATTTCCTTATTATAATAGAGTTTTGAGCGTTGCATGAGAAAATGCTGCGGGAACGAGAGAAAAGCTGGGTAACGATGTGTAAAGCAAAAAACTGAAATTCTGTAGATGATGCAAGTTAGCTAACTGGCATGAAGTTGTGTATTATTGTGCCATACACAGTACGAGTATAAAAACTTATTTTTACCATTCCCCCGCTAAAAAGCTTATTTTATTCACTATTCAGAATATTAGTACAAGTTATATTGAGCTACTCGCGTAGGAGTATATTTGTGATTTTCGCTTCGCTTATCGGCAGGACGTCACCCAATAAAACTGGGGATACGAGAGAGATTTAATATAGGAGCATGACATTTTCTTTGAGCTCCCTTACACGATAGATATTGGGATATTGGGCCAATATCTATCGCTTTTGCATTTATATCACTTTTAGGTGCCTAGTGTTTTTTAACAGTTTACGTCGCATAACTTAGCAATAATATACCAAGCCTACTCCATCTCAAGAAATGCCCCAAGCACTACAGCTTAAAAAGTGGCGACTGACGTTGAATAAATCATCTAGATAAGCTGCAATGTCCTATTTACTTATTTATAACATAACTTTCAAAAATCCATCAAAGAAATCTTAGTTTATTCAGAATCCAGTTTTGCGAATTCAAGACAATCCACATGCCATTTTTCGAGCGTTCGAGGACCATTATGTCCGTCCGATAAGTTTCCTATATCATTGGTCATACCATCGAGATTCGATGCATTTAAAATGGCGGATGTTATTGCAATGCTACGGTAAAATTAGCATATAAACAGAATCAAATCACATAAAACAGATATGCGAGTATCATCCTAGGTGTAGGTTTAGCTATAGTTTAATACGGGTGAGGGAGGCGGATAAATAAGCAATACAACACAATTCAGCAAATGATCATTGATCATGCATCAATTTATTCTGAGCTTTTTGCGTATTGTAACAACACAAGCTGGCATGCGTCACCTTGGTCTGAGGAATAATGCTATGAGGTTGTATAACCTAAGTTGCACATTGTTCTTTGTACATACTAGGCTTCTTCACAAGACTCTAAAACAATAACAATAATACTTAGGTAGGTACCTAAAAAAGATTGTTTTCGAATTTACTAAATGTTCGTGTTCGTAATATTCTGACCGAATAATAGAAATAAGAAAATGTTGACGAGTTTTATTTCACACACTCCACACATAAATTTTAGATAACAAATCTAACTGTTTTCCGACACGCAAACCAATATTATAAAGAAAACCTGCATTCACCCCCTTTCCCGAACTAATGCTAATTTAGCTGGCCTTGGGGCATATTTCCCTTCGTTCATAGGTATACTTCCCCTTATAGGTTGGGCCTGTGCAAATATGGATTAGTCATAGTCTCCATCTAACTAATCGCTTAGCGGTACAAAGTTGAAAGCCTAGAGTACCAACCCTACACACCAATAAAAAATACGAATGTAATAACAAATTATATTTTCCAAAAAAATGTATGTCAAACTAAAATGCTAAGTAATCTAGCTTTTATTTTAAATTTTTGAGTAACTCGATGTTCCTTCAAAGTAGTAAAACTGAACTGAGTCAAAAAACGCCTAAATCAAAGTAAATCTGAGTTTTATCCCTGGTTTTCCTAAAAGTGGTGACCGTAATGCCAAACAAAAATGGAGACGGAACGGTAAACTACGTATGGTACGATTTCTGAGCAACTTTTATAGCCAATTCATTGAAACGGTCATAGTTTCGCGAGGAAGCCAAATTTTCGTCTTTAGCCAAAACGGGTGATCTATTTTCTGAACTGCTACACCTGCGTTAAACGTCTCCGAATTCCGGTATCATTTAAAAATCGTAAAAGAACTAATAGCGGATGTAGAGGATGTTCTATTTTACTGTTATTGCGGTTTTGAGACAATCACGTTGAATATTCATGAGATATGCGCGGTCCAAGCTGTTTGTATACAAATAAGCACCAGTTATCTAGAGGAATTCCACTTTCCGCACCAAAATCTATACCGACACAATAAGTAGAAATACGCACCACTAACGCTGCTATAAGAATCATATAAAAAATATGTTTCAAAATATTAAATGTGAGCTTTTTATATTGAACCGCCTGAGATTACAAATCGATATGATAGATACAGCTTACATATGGGTATTGAGTTTATATTTGCTTAAATGGATTGAGGTCTGATGGGAATTCTCTTAATAAAATCTAGTCAAAAATATCATTGAGGTTTTATTGAGATGTCACAAAATTCACAAAAATCACTAAATGGCAGCGAAAGTGCCAAGACATCAATAAATAAAATAGAGATAATATTTTTACTAGGTTTTACTAAGAGAATTATCCTTCGGTTTGTACGTTCACCCGCTTACATTATTAATGCTTGATTGATCGGTTCTTCTAAACCAAGCCAGAAGATTGCCGCTAGTTTATTGTCGATCTAGTTGTCGTAAACTCAGATTTACGACTTTGTATACGTGTTAGAGCAAATTGCGGCGTCTTAATAGGTAGTCTGATATTCAAATTAACTCATTGTACATTTTAGATTCAGTGGTAACAAATCTGTCGTATAAATTCATCGAAATAAATTATAAGTAATTAACTCTACTAGGGATTTTTTTATGGTCATAAACGGTGTTCCAGCATAGTATGTAATTAAAACAATACCGTTATATCAATAAAAACACCTGTTTACTGATAATATCAGTAACTTATAACATGTATGAGAATAAACCAGAGAATAGAAGATGACCTCTTAGAAAACATTTAAGTAGGCCTATGCTTTGTCTGTTTAGTCCCTGGAGCTTCTATGATGTAGATATATAAGAAGAAACAGATATACATAAAAGAAAACCGCTATTCGTTTTACAAAATGGTTAAGTATAATAAGTGTTTAAAAAAAAGCGGTTACAGGTTCAAAAATCGACAAAGTTGTGTTTCCAATTATTATTGTGCTACGGTCTGACATAATTTACATCTGTAGCATAATTAGAGGGAACATTGTGTATAAAATATGTAACGGCACGGCACAGTGGAGTATTTCAGTCAGTGTCCGCACTTTCAAGCAGGAAGTGCTATTGTGCAGAACTCGCTTGAAAAGCTCTCCGATCCTGAAAGGCCACTTGCCCTGGCTCTTTGATCTATGAAATGTATTAACCAGATATGCCCTCAATGTGAAATGTTGCAAAACATCAGGTACCTATCTAGTACAATCTGCACGCCCATTTTGATATAGAACTGGCTTTTGTCTAGGTTTTAGAGGAACTTAAAGAGTACTTTTTTATAAGGAGTTGCGAACGAAACGGTGGCTAAATCTAGTGAGGACATCGAATGAGCGATTGTACACTGCTCGACACGTATACCCGATGCCGATATTTCAGTGGCTTTAAAACAAAATATCGTTATCAGCGCCAACATTTAATTTAATTGAAATGTAAATAAGCGTTTCGGCCTACATTATTAACAAATGTCACTGTTTAGTTTAAGATCACTACTCCGTAGAGTAGCTGTTTACTTCTCTTAATTAAAAAAAACACGATGTGAAATCTTCTAATTAAACGTTATTATGGACACTATATCGTGTTGTTTGCAGTGTGAAACAGCCATTGACTAAAACAATCATTTTGGGCGATGAAAGCACCATAAATTGTAATTTAAACAATATAATTATCGGATCAGGTGAAAGCGACGCCTGAACCCTCAAAGACCTTTATATTACAGAGGGCTCCTGAAGGTCCTTTGATTTATTTGATTGTAGGTCGCAGTGCTCGTAATCAAACACCAAACTTGATTAAGTGCCTTCAGGCTACAAGTCGGCAATCAATCAATAGGTAGGTTCCTGTATTGTAGACTTGCTCCTGCCTGCGGCTTTAAGTATACGTCGTAGTCACGTCGCAGTCACGCGCGTTGTTACTGAGTTGTAATGTATGAAACTCTACGAGACAGGACACACTGCTTGCGTAACGTAGACGTGCGCGTCATTACGCAAGCAGTGTGTCCTGTCTCATACAGTTGCATACATTACAACTCAGTAACTACGCGCGTGACTGCGACGTGACTGCGACGTGACTACGACGTATACACGTATACGCATCCGGTCTGCTTGAGCCTTTATCCACGTGGATTTAATTAATACTTACTAACTTTCGTATTTATCATATCAGTAAACTGAAAAATTAGAGGTCATTTTAATCAGAAGTATTCAAGTCCTTGCATAAAACATTATCGATTTTGCAATCGTAAAATGATAAGTACTTTGAACAATCGAAGAGTATTCTTATACACTATTCATGAAGAAGAAAAGCTTGAAGTTGAACATTCTATCGATTTTACTAGAAAATAGTAACGTTTTTAGCTTTGACTTTTATTGAGTAGGTACCTACCTAATATAAGGTACTCAATTTGAATGCACCTTGACAGGACGTTGCTAGAGTCAAAAATACACGGTTTTGTATATAACAGTTTCGTGCTCTGCTATATGCTAGTCTGTTACATATTGTTGATAAAAAAATATTTTGTTTTCTAAAAAAAATTTTTACAAAATTAAAAACTGCAAGAAGTAGCACTTTGAGTACAGAATGTGTGTGCAGAGTATCGCTAGAAGATGTTTTCTCTTGAAATGTGTTTACTGTGTACATAAAGTGTGTACTTATGTAAATCGATGTTGAGCTGAGTTATATTCAAACACTTTTGTGAAACTTTTAGGTTTGAGATTTATGAACTATAGCTAGTAACACAGGGGCCTTATGCTTCGGCAAATATTTTTATTTAATAGGGACTTATTAGCAGGTGGAAGTAGAACCCGCACATACTTCATTTGCTAAAATGTTAGTCTCACGCACTAAACCACAGTGAATCTATATTTTTTATTACCAAAAATAGTTTTTACGCCACCCGACTCTACTATTTATGACTTATTTCGCGTGTTTCCCATGTCGTCATAAAGCTGTGTAATAATTATAGTTGTGGCAAGTGCTGTAAATAATATTAAATTACATTTGGCACAATGTCGGCAGAGAGCGACGCCCTGGCCGCGTTCAAGGCTGCGCCCGCGCATTGTTGTGTGACACCGTGCTGACGAGACTAACATCCAGTTCGTATTACAAGCTTTTGTATCTTAGCAAAATTGCTATAGAACCTCCCTGGACATTCTTTCATCACAGAATAGATGGAAGTACAGACCAATATTTTTAGTTTAAAGAACGGTTTATCTTCATCAAATCAACTGTCCATTAAAAATAGATTTGATTTTGTTAATTACTGAAAAGATTTTCAGAAATCTAATAAAAATTAGGCTTAGCCTAATTAATTAAGCAGAGCTTATTTTGGACGTAATTTTCATTTCTGCTGTAAAGAGAAAAAATCGTGTTGATTTTTTGCTGCTTCATGAAAATGCTTTGTTCAATTTTTGCTTTGACTGTAATAGATATCTGGCACAGACAGCAGAGAGAGGCACAGAGTGGTGCGAGTAGTTTTCAAATAGTTAGCATTTATATGCACACATAAAGTATCCCCCTACTGGCTCTTTCAGCTCTACCCACTAATTGCTTGTATTAGAACCAAAGATTGTGTCATGTCCTGAAACATTGATCTGATATACAGTGGCAAAAATAGTAATACAAAATAATTGTGCCTCGTCCGAGGGCACCGTATGGAATGCGCAATAACAGCGCATTTTGTACGGTATCCGCTTCTGAAAGAACAACATTTTTATTTATCTACCATTTTATTAAAAACACGTCTTTACTCCACGTAACACAAACAAGATTAAACAAACCTCAACCATTTGCTACTTAACATAAAGGTTAAGATAAACTGCCGTAATTACACGTTCCATATTGCCGGCAAAACGGACCAATAATCGTGGGCCACTTGTGCGCTATTACGTAGATAGGCAGGGTTGCCGCAAGGTTGCTAGACTGAACGGTGCCTGCCTTTGCAACATGAACACTAGTTCTTGCAATTATTGACTAGGATTATTGAAATTTCAAGAATAGGCAATTCTAACTATAAGCAATGTAACAAAACTGGGTCAAAACAAAACAGAAGTAGGTACTAATAGAAATATTTTGTTCCAGGTCCAGCCTGCAACGGCCACTGCTGCGGTCGACGACGGGAGACACAGCTGCGGCTGGCGCTGCGGCGGACGGCTGAGAGCGTCACAGCCAAGTCTACTCGACGGACTAGCGATCTTTTGCTGTCTACCAGGCGGACATTGCAACGTAAGTACACTTTCATACACTAATTAATTTGGGCTTCAGTGGAACGTGAGATCGATATTCCTAAATCTAGTTTAGGAATTCTACAAGCAACTCCTTCGGAATTATTTAACTTAGTAAACTAGAGCAGCTCCTTTGAAATTATTTTACGGATATCGGCGAGATCTTAACACCTTTGAAAGTGGAACTGATAGGAGCGTAATAGAAGCAACTAATAGTATAAAAAAGTTTTATAGATTCCGACATTTTGAAAATTAGTCTCTCGAGTACTATCTTCCGATCCGATGAGCTAGTTCCAATTACGATTACGTGGCAATAGCTTTGAAAAGTTAAATTAATAGTTAGCACATTGCATCCCCCATCATAATTTTCCGCTTCATAGAACGGGGTAAGTACCTACCTACCTATAGGTAAATAAATACTAATAGGTAAATGTAGTTTTGTTCAATTGTATTTTCTTTGTGAATAAAGTACCTGTTTTGTTCAAATAACATTAAAAAATGGTCGTCACCTTGACGAGTTCTGTTGTAAAAGAAAAACTTTGCTCATTTTATGTTTAGTAAAATACGTTCGTCGAATCAATTTACATTTCATTGTGCGCTTTTTTTTCTTAAACTCTTTCTAACTCAAAGACTTAGTCGTGTTTCTTTTGAAGCAAGACTACAGAAGCAGCAATTATCCTAGAACATTTTTAAAGAAATTCAGGAGCTTAAATCTAAAACGCCTAAGACGCAATAAAACTCTTTTTTGTGTCAATACGGTGAGTATTGGAACAAAAAAAGAATGCTATTTGTTTTAGCTCAAGGAGGTAATCGAAATTGTAAATTGTATTGGCACCTAGCGTGTTAAGCGTACCGAATAAACACCAACAAGTTTGTAGATCTATATCAGCCGGCAAACACCAATTTCGCAGGCTTGTATTCGATTTCCTTTAACCAAATAATCGTACCTGACAACTTGTTAGATGCATATCTGCCCAATGTGCCCATACAGGTTTATATTTCCAAAGATGAATGAAGCCAGATGTAACACATCATAACTGTTGTACAAACAGGGCCTACCGCAACCGTGAGCGCAGAGCCAGCACTTACAACAATAAATACAGGGGAGGGATCGGCTAGATTCATCGAACAATAGTTGTTTAACAAACACTCCCGACGCGCCGACAAATTGGGCACTTTGTGTACCGACGGCCTGGCGCATAGCAAACAGTTGTGTGCCCGGTTGAGGCAGCCGATTCGATGCGGCTGATGAAATCTTCGACACTTTCGGTGTAGACAATTACTATGTAAGAGTATACCTAATAAAAGACACTTATGACACGTCGCTTTCGAAATATGTAGCGTAAGGTCAGGCAGGAGTACTAAAGGATTAATGTGATTGTTAATTATTTATATAATACAGTTTTTAAACATCTTGTGATGATATGTATGGGTATAAGTATGGGTACACGTGGGTGATATGTACGATGGATCGATCGCTCATCGCGTTTTGTAAACTAGTGTTAACTTTTTGCTGAGGACAGGTGCAGACTGAGATATAAAACGCAAAAACAAATCAACGCACCTCAATTTACATATATAAATATGTTATTACTTTTTGTAGATTTATGACGGATAATTTAATGGTAGCGTCTGGTTGTACATATTTAAGTTTAAATTAGTTTTATTTGCGTGCAGTAATTTAGTATTCCATAAAAAGTAATGGCTCTTGCTATTACGTCGCCGCGGGTTCATACACGGCGTCGTTAACGGGAATATCAAAGCTACGAAAGCTTCATTTGAGGCTCTATTTATTATGAAAATGAAATTGTATTCTTGCAGATATTTATATACAAATGCTCTACGCGGTCAGTAAACTCAGGAGGGAATAACGAAGACAAATAAAATATTCAAAGTAAAGGGTCTGAAGGACGCTAGTCAACCGAAGTTCTTTCAAAGACTTGACATTGGGAAGGGCATTTTAAGCCCAATTACTTTATTATCCTGGCAAAAAATATAGTTTGCATAGTAAAATAGTCGTTTCCAGTTTAGTTAATGCAAGTGTTTAATTAGTTTTTGGTTCTGTTTTTGTTCCAAAAGTGTCGTAAATAAAAATAATTCTTAATAAAGAAATGAGTACCTACTTTTACATTATTATGGTTATCAATTTCCGAAAGACAGTTGATTTTAGCTGATATTCACTTTTGATTATGTTACCGACCATAACGCTAGCGACGAGTAGTGACTGTTTTCTCTCAAATTTTTATACATAAAGCTTTGTCGTTAAAGTTTGTAAAAATTTTAGCCTAAGTACTTTTAAATTGATTTGTAGTGTGCCTACATGACGCTAAGCTCATATAGGCTTCTTCAATATAGCGCCGAGCGGCTCCGCGCGAACATGGGCCCTGAATATTACTTTATTTATTGCCAACGGTAGTGCCTCTGCCTGGTACTTTACGATATAAATCTGTACTTTTATATTGGTTATTGTATTTTATGGGGGCATAGGCATTACGCAGTAGAGGTAATAAATGTTTCAGTACCAGCCAGTATAACATTTAGTTATGTTTGATTAACGTTCCAGATGAAACAATTTCCTCTCCTGTCCCTAATTTCTTTTCCTAAGTAAACCACGTCAGAAATACGTAGGTACTTATAGTAAAAACCTAAAATAATAGCCGAGGAAATATAGGTTCGTGCGTCGACCTCGAATGACAAGTACGAAACAATGAGCCCCACTTTCAACCCCTCCGAGGAAATAATCAGAGTGTGCTCGACGCGAGGGCTGCCTTTCAATTCATTGTCGCACGTCACAGACTGCCTAACAGTTACTACTTCCCAGCCACAGCTGCTTTAGAAGTTAGTACGAAATAGTCACAGATTAACAAAAAGCTGGTATGGTTTAGTCAAAGAGTTGTGAAGAGTCTAGACCACACGCGCCGTCCTCATTATGGATGGAGCACTAATTTCGCTTTATGCTTTTGAACGTAGGTACCTACTTGAAAAGACCGTTTTATATGATTCGTATTTTAACGAAAGAAAATTATGTAATTTCTACAGTTTTACAGTTGAAATAAATTATGATGTTAGTCTGTGGCGTCTGTGCTTACCACATACAGGTTCTCAATATTATTATTCATCGTATTTTAAGGAGCCAAGTCTAGACCTAATTCCAATTACTTATGGAAATCTAAAATTTAGATTCGAAATGTTTCTTACCGCTAAAAGCTTCCATCGAATTCATTGCGTTAATCTATTTTAAATTACTCACGGCTATTTTCATAAAACCAACTCAAAGAAAGCAACTGAATCTAACAAACTTGAAAATGCCACGTTCATTAGTAAAAAAAACCTTTGTACATTAGCATACTAAGTAATTAGTGCAGAAAGCTCTGTTTAGGGTACCGTAGTCAAATGGACAAAACAAAAGTTTTGTAAAGAACTCCGTCATATCATAAGGGAACTCAAAGCATTTCAAAATAAAATTAGAGACCGTATTCGTAGTTTTCAGTTTATTTTTATTACGACTGACAGTTTTTTTTATGAGAATAAGGGAAGGAACAGTGTCAAATTTGTGTTGCGTTGGTAAAAAAGAAATAAACATAGACATAGGCATAGACACGCATTTATTTGCACACAAAGAACACTTCAAAAACAAAACTAACAACACTATAAAGAAACACCAAACAGAAAAAACCAAGCTAAAATATAACCATCTATGTAACCTGTTAGATACCTACTCATGATAGGTAAAGCCACTAACACCCCTGCCCTAGATATCGCAGTAAGCGCCTAACGACATATCTAGTCTTGGAACTAAGCCGCATAAGCCTTAAATACCGAGTAGGGGTGGCAATTGAGACACGTACAGCAGTAAAATCAGTATAAAAAGGCATGTTTAAACAATCTTATCGCAAAATAGTGCAAGAAGATCAGAGGCGACATCACGATGACTTACCGCGAAGGGAAAACGCCCTTTACATAGTGGCCGATACCGACACCTGCACGATATCGACGGCTCGAACACAAATGTCGGAGTCGGTGCCAATACAGTGTGAAAAACGTAGGTATACGAATTTAGCTACGAACGTAGGTATACGCTATCGTGTAGGTAAATGTAAATATTGGGTTGGTAACAGCCTAACGAGTGCAAGTTTCATAAACAAAATTACAGGAACCTACCATGTTAAATAAAATAAGGATCAAAAATATGATAAAAAAATTATCTATGGTAAACAAACCGAAAGCCTTGAACAAACGTAGATTAGCTAACAAAGCCAGGCTCGCCTGAATGAAACCATCAGGTACAGAGCTATTATCAAAAGCTCAAAAAACGCAGATTAAGCGGCTGTAGGATTAACTTCGTCACACTCAAGTAGAAAGCGTAAAACCGGCACAATTTATATCTACCATCTTTATATTTAACATGGAAAACACGATGGGTACTCATTCGCAATACGACTACACAAAGAAATCGGTAGATCAATAGTGAAAAAACCAACGGTCAGTGAACTAGTACAGCCAGTAGGTACTTAAATAATTTCAATGAGCTCTGTGTAAATGTACCTTGTAAAAATGAGAATCTACTTGCAACAGTTTAAGTAGCGCTGGTAAACAGTCGTACCGACTAGCGCCCTTCAGACGGTAAGCCTACGCCATGCGCTATGTCGCAGGCAGCAAGGGCGTCTAGAGGTCTACCGACGCTTATTATTTATTGAACCACCGAGCCGTATCGGTGAAACACTGAATGCCAGAGATTATTCCTGAAATACGACGGAAGGGCGGTCATCAATCCCCATCTCGGAAATTGTGATTTAAATAATGCCGGCTCTTTTTAGAGTTGTTGATGTTTCAGGGCATTTATCGAAAATGGTCGTTTGTCTCATCTATTTTATGTACTTTTATTCTGTGTATTAAAAATAGCAAATGGTCCTCTATAGATGCACTAACATGCACACTTCATGTTTATTAAAATATCGCTGTTCATAACAAAGCGAAGCACTAAATTCCTTAACAGCATTCTGTGCCCGTTACAACACAATTGAATAAATTAAAAACGGTTACATTTTCATGAGTCACATATCGGAATCCCTAAAAAAGAAATAGCTTTTCCAGCCGCAGTATAACGAAATTGGCTCTACCGACGACACGCCGAAATGGTGCCCATACAATTCACAGTGCATTTGCGTGTCACAGGCTCGTCCCATATCCTTCGAAAGGCATTTCGGGTAACACAGTTTGAAATTCCGGTTGAGGTTCTACTCCTTTTCACATTTAAAATAGATACGAATGCTCCACCGCCGTCCGTCCGCGGTGTGGCGGCTGAAAGCCTTTTCGTCAAGTACCCATACATCAAAGGGGCTCCCACCCTTCCCTTACATATTAAAACGACACTCTATCCACACACCAGCTCCATCTACATAGCATTACGTGCCACGCGGATCAAGTTATGTTTTAACAAAGCTTAATTTAATTAAAAGCGTGTTATCTTTGCTCGAGAGCTCGAGCCCGGTGGAGGTGTTTCAAAGGTATCGGATAAGACTCTCCCAGAGTTTAAATGAATTTATTACTGCGCAGAGGAATGTCTGCGGGGTGTCAAGCTCGTCGCCGTCGACTCGGACGAGATAACACTAGATACATTCACACAGCCGCTAGATATAGGACGAGCAGGTGCTGGTGCTAGCCGCAACCGAGAAACCGAATACCCGACCGAAGGGATGTTTGCTCGGAACTAAGCGTATTTACACAGTTAATATTACAACTTAATTTATTACATTACGAACTCGGTATGTAACGAGTTTGTGGTGAGCTCGTAAGTCGTCTTACGCAATGCAAACATATTATCCTCAGGCGGTAAACTTAGTTTCTGGAGATGTGGGCACACTCCGACATTGATAAATCACGCTGGGGTTACTTTGAATTGAATAGGACTATTTATGCGACATTAAGAAACTTCTGACCCTTTGCTCTCAATAAAAATACACAATGCTGATGTTATTTATTTTTTACAGAACACCTTACTGGGTTGTCTCAGCAGTCGCAGAACAAAACAGCTGGTTTCTTCAAGCAGCTGTACCAGGGTCAAGCGATAAAAACGCACGGACCCTTGGTTTCATTATACGAAGACATCCGAATGGTCCTCCGGTCGAGTTCAGATCGGGACCTCCACAGCATTGTGATAGAGTCCAGCCCGCCGAGGGACCTGGTGGACAGCGTGCGGAAGTTCTTCAGAGATATATTTCCATTAGCGTATCTGAACTTAGCGAAACTGGACTCGAAGAAGTTCACGCCAGAGTATGAAGCGTGCTTGAAAGACGCGTATGACGCTGTACAACCATTTGGAGATGTGCCTAACAAGGTAAGTCGAATGAAAATGTAAGATCTAAACGCTATTGCTATTTTATGCTTTGCTAACAATGAAAAAAATTTCTTTAGGGTGCAACCCAAAGGCAAAGCCCCGGTGTCTTTAGAGGCGGGGCACAGGTGATACTAGCAACCTGAGATAGAGGATATATTTTATTGTCTATCATGCACGGACATTGGGCACGATAATCGTAATTATTTTCCTGTATTTTTTCACAATCTGATGTTATCTCCATTCAGCTTGGCGGCTCGCTCTCTCGATCTCTGGAAGCAGCTCGCGTCCTTCTCGAGATGCTGGCAGTGGGTGCCGGAGCTCTCGCCACGACCGAACACGTGCTGTCCAGCGCCAGTGAGGAGTGCTCCAACAAACTGCTGCGGGCTGCTGGCTGCGCGGTCTGCTCGGGACATGACATACGCCCTTGTAGAAATTACTGCTTGAACATTGCTCGAGGGTACGTAGTACTGTGGATACACTAGTATTTATCATGTTATGTTATCGGCTGCATCGTTGGAATGGGTTTCGTTCTGAGGCGGATCCTTATATGAACGAATATAAAATAGAACTTGAACGAATAATACAAGTTGCATGATGAGACGTAATTGAGAAACTTAATTACTCAAATTAGCCTTCCGGGATGGCCAGTAAAGCACATAAACCAACTTCATAATACAAGTTTAAGAAGCTTCGCAGCTAATTAAGTTTCGTGACTTTGCAAAATTATAAAATAGGCGAATCGGTACGAGTAGTAAGCCCCGCTACAGCGCTTGAAGCGAACTTATTAAAATACCTCTGGTTCATAATTTCTTTATTAATTTCAGCGAGCCAGCTCTTATGAAATCCGCTTCATAAACCAATTTTAGTCTCCTCAATTTGTTTCAAAACCCTACGTAACAGTGGCTAAAAGTTTCGCGTAGCTCTACCAAAATGAGTAAATAATCCCTATCAGTTGGCATAGAGTACAAGTTTACACAGGCTTTAGTTAGACTGAAGCCTGATGTAGATTCTTAAGAATGTATATAATAGAACTGACCTGATTACTATTTAGGTACAGCCATTTAACGAGCCTCAGTTTATAACCATGCTAAGCGCACGACGTGTTTATTACCTAGTACAGACTGCCAAGGGTTGTATGTTGTGTAGAAGTTGAGGTTATTTATATTTTAAAAACTGCAAAAATTATTTGTAAGGCGCACCGTGGGTATTTTTCTCCCCTTGCTATTCCGCTAAAGATTCATTGCAATGCAGAGTTTTTCGTTCTGGGTTTTCCACTCATCAGATAACACACAAAACACATATATTTCGACATCTTGTCAACAGATGCATAGGATCTCTACTGTCTCAGTTGGACGGACCCTGGGCTGGGTATGTGGAAGGCGTGGAGAGGCTGACGAGGGTCGACGCTGACATCGCCTTGAGGCAGCTCGAAGCCAAGGTGCAGGAGGCCATCATGTACTCCTTCGAGAACAGAGTCGTCCTGGAAAACAAGGTTAGTTATGCTGGTCAGCTGGTGGTATCTCTTTCGCAATGGTAGGTAGTCAGTGGTATTTATGGGACTAGTAATTCCCAGATTTCGTCAGGTACCCTATGCGGGCTGTAGCTGTGAGTTACATAAATATAAGTGTGGTACGGACGGAGTAACAGCCTTTTTGAGACTGATACTTATGAGCTATTTGATCTCATCATAATATAGATTTTAAAATTGTTGTTCTTAGAAACTCACAGATAACTTATAATCAAGGATGACCCATTTTTCACCTCGCAGGGACTAAACTAAAATATCTTCAAAGAGTGTCCCTCAAAAGGTGTTGCTCGAGGCGAGTTTATTTATTTTTATATGAACTTCTGATAACGTAATTAGAAGACCAGCCCAAAATATTCACCCGAGCCTGTTATATCTGACCTTTCCAATTTAGTTTCGTAGCTGTAGTCTGAAGCTGAATGGAGCAATGTTGAATATAATTTAACCCTTCTCGCCCTCTTAGACAGGGTTGAGGACCAAACTCACTAGCCTGGAACAAGCTATTCACTTACAGCAGAATACGTAATACGATGCTTCCACTTTCGTCACAGAATGTCTAACATTCACTAAGCTTCCGAGTCCCGTCTTCAGAGAGAAATGGAAAGACGTGAATCCACCTCTCCGTTAACTAGAACCCTATTGTGTCCTCCCAAGTATTTTATGCTTGTACTTCGGAGTCATAATTTTCTCGTGGCTGGAATGGAAAAGCCCTTTATGATCGCTAGAAATTTTTGTTAGGGCTTAGGTACGTAAAGTAAGTTTCTCGTAAAGAAATTAACTTTACCTATCAACCATATGAATCATGCACCACATGATTTATTAATGGGTGTAGAAGAGAATCAGGGCAATTACAAATGATTATTCCAGAAGCGGTAAATCGTTGTATGTAATTTAGTTCCTCGTTCAAAGCTTAGTGTTCAATTTGTTCACGAACGAGATAATTTTCTGAGCTATAAAATATGACTGTGAGTTTGCCGCGTCTCACTATAATTTTGTTTGATTTACCGCTGCAATGGTAACTAGAGAAGTTCTACATTTTGCACGCGATTTATACATAAAATTGCTGTTACTTCCAGCTAAGTGTAAATTGTAAATAATAGCTCTATCGGGTGCCGTTTTAGATTTTTTATCAAAATGAAGAGTCAAACAAGAAGCATGTATCGTATATTTCAATTTTCGACAGCGCGGTTCATGAAATAAAGCCACCGGACGCTGTGCACCCTTGAGCCTGGCACGAAGCCACACGTGCCCCGAATGCCGCTAAGCGAGACGTTTCAATTATTCCCTCACTGCCTCCAGTGCCCGACATGCCCATCCGCTTTGCATGCCCATTTCCTCGTAGTAAAAGACGTCGAACAAGAATCCAATCTCTATTACAAAGGCGATAGTCTGTACGGCGATCGTAAAATGTAGAACCTCTTCTTAGATACGTTTAGTACGTATTACTATTGCATAAACATCGATGAGGCCGACGTAGGTTATGGGACGAGCGGGGTCGAGCGTGGGCGCGGGTCAGCGTTCACCCACCAACAAAGAATTTGCTTTCGGATAAAAGGTTACCTTTTCGGGTAATTACTCAAATTATTCCTTTAACTATGGAGCTATATGTAGCTAAATTCTCTGGAGTATAATTGCGAATCTTCCAAGTTACGATTATATTCTACAACTTCACGAAATAGTAGGTACCGTTTTTACCGACCGTTGATCGATTAAATACTTGATCGGTTCACGACTCGAGTTTTTAGTTGTCTGGCTTCAACTTTCTGCATTGATTTCGTGAGAATATCCTGTCGTGCAATTTATCAAATGAATCGCTACCAGTTTCCTATCTAGCTTATTTATTTATTACTTTATTGATTGCGATTCGACGATCGATTAAGGCAATAGGCGGACTAGACTAACGAACTTGAACTTAAATGGGTTCTCAGTATCGATACTGAAATGTATTACGTTGCTATTGGTTTGGTACCAATAAGCTATTATAGTTTTCAATTTCTGTTATTGTTTTTATTCCAAAATAAACTTTATTGATTTGATTTTGATACTCTCGAGGACTTTTTGTAGAAACTGTAGGTTTGAATAGGTGTACGCCCTTGAGCCAGCATAATCGCAAGTCACATATGGCCAGGAGAAATATCGCAGACCGTATCGGTTGAGTCACAGTCTGCTCATAGCCACACAACCGTCGGTTATGTCACACAAGGTCAGCGTTTCCGTTTTTAGGCGCCAATTAATCGCTTTGTTATTCTATAAGTGCGAACTTTAGGAAGATGGAACTTTGAGACCTGCATTAAAATTTTTGGATAGGTTGTGTGTAAATGTGGTTTAAAGTTGTGTGGGAACCCACAGACGAAACATAACTTGTAAATCATGCAAGAAGGAAAAAGATTGTCATCTCCATCAATCTTCATAGATATATTATGTCCCTATTTACTCGAAGTAGAGTCGCCCACCCACTGAAGAGCAATTCATGATAGCATAAGAGACACATGAAACTCTTCAATAGACAGATTCTATTTCAAAAGCAACTAAGCTTTGTTCAGTTCTAGAAAGCTATCGGGTGTCATTGCAACAGAGTGCCCTTTGTCACAGAACTGTGTCAAGATCACACGATGATCGCCTCCGGTCCTCCCATCAAATGCCTGAATTAAAAGCTGTGAATTTCTATTGAAAAGAGCCGAGCTCAGTGGCGCGTCTTCGGAGAGACCTACGTCCAGCGGTGGACCGATATAGGTTGATGATGATGATGATGATGATGAATTTATATTATATAAAGTGATCATAAGTTTTGAATATTGGTTCGTGATCAATTTAATTGTTAATTTATTAGAAGAACAGGTGTTAACATACGTGATTGATTTGTAAACGCGTGATTACATAATACCTCAATTCGTATACACAGTTTGATTGAATTTACATTCGTATGTAGCTAACAAGTACATAATGAGCCCAGGCGCTCCACGAACTGTGTCAAGTTGTACCGATCTCTTATTGGCGCCGGATGCCTCGGGTTGCTTGCTTCTCTAATCACAGTCATCACGCAAAGAGTATAGGCATGTTTTTACCTCTGTCGTTTGAAAAGTTTGGTTTCGTTTTTACATTTATTTAATTTTAGTAACTGGCTGATGTCTCTTGATTTCTATTTGCTATTAAAACAGTAGAACAAAGAGACTTAACCACAACACAACGTAGGTAATTGTAATAATTGAGTCGAATAGCAAAATCATTCAAAATCGATTCGATCTCTGACTGCATAAATCTACTCTAATAATGCATCAAATACATAATATCTGCATAATTACTCTGGACGCCTAGGTTACTCAAAAATGTTTCCCAAATTTTTCAGCTAACAAACGATTTTCGTAAGAGTTTCAAATCTAAAAACATGTAAACTTCACAACATTCCCGACTTTATTTATTACACAGCACACGCCTGACTCTAACAAGCCGGAGACGTACATAATTAATTTGAGACAGCAAAGCCTCATAACCGTCACTTCTATGGTAAAGTGGTGAAGATCTGATATCGTATTACCTACGCCGTTGGGGCTGAGGTGTTTAGCGTTAGTTCTAGAACTATTTATGGATCGATAGCGCTAGGGTACATGCAGTGAGGTGGTAGTACACACCAGCCGAACCAGGAACAGGAGTGCACCGTCACATACCGCACTAAAGTCATAGCAAAACTAGCCAGAGAATTCGATGCCATTCGATGATACAATTACAGTTTGTATAATTTGATGCCGTGCCGTATAGATGTCTATGACCTAAGTGTGTGCCAACTTAGCGGTTCGACTCTGAGGTCTCATGTTCCATCAAGTCGCAAGCGCCGGCGCCGCCTACACACTGCGTGCTTTCTCTGCGAGAAATGGTATAAGTGCTGGTACGTGCTCAAGTTAGAGAATATAGCGAAAACTGTGGGCGAGTTCTTGATTAGAAAATACTACACTTGGTAAAATTAATAATAATTTGCAAGCCTCTTGGTTTGTTTTCTCGAGATTTCTGCCACTAATCAATAAAAATTTGCCACAAAATCTATGCCTTTTCAGACTCTATCAAACCTGCAGCATACGAACTTAATAGTTGGTAGAGTCACAGTAAATTCCTTTCATTAGTCAATCTAAAACCACATTTCGCATAGCATGCGAAACTACAGACAAAAAAATTTGAAATAGCAACCTTTGAAACAATTGCTGTAATTTGCGAGCGTCGCAACTGCAAAATTATTATCATTAGAATTGAACAACCTGACAGTCTGACACCCACTTATTGACCTCAAATATGGGAGCTAAGAAAAGTAATGTTATGATAGACAGTGGGCAGGCAATTACGTTTCGTTTTCACCGCTCGTGTCTTGGGTCACGACCTGCGTAGGCGCAGTACAGCCTCGATTCGAGCCAATCGCTGGCTCAATACAGAGCAGGACTTAGTGTCAGAAGAGGGGTTCACTTAGAAAGCCAAGACTTCTTTATACGAATTGTTTGTACTAGAGAGGACTAAGAGCCTGTCCAGATTCGGCATTTCAATTTATTGTATGAAGAAACGCGCGGCAGGTTCTGGACGCAATATAGGTACGTATTGCGTATATTGTTTTACGTATTGTTATTATTATGTGTATGTAGCTCTAGTACGAGTATCTCGAGAACGCGCGAGTGTCTACGCGCGTGTGATCTCGCGCGTAAAACGCCTCATCTGGACACGGTCTTAGAGTGAACGTACTAGACAATTATTTGTCTACGAAAGAGTACAGGTACGTCGCTTGTGCTAGACCTTTAGCTCTTGCTTAACATGCGAGCTTTAGAGCTTTATCTATTTTGTACATGAGAACAGTATGCATTCCCTGGCAACGGCCCTGCTATCGGACCACCCGATTATTATTGATATATCGCAGCATCCCATGTATTTATTGATCATCTATAGCTTGTTTATAGGACTGGTAGATGTACTACTGGTTTTGTTAGTTTATGTGACAAATTAGCATAGATTAGAAGAGAAATTAAAGTGTTACACATTCGGCGGTTTACGAGGAGAATTGTAAAAATGTAGTTTTTATCTAATTGATATCCGAAATAGAGAAATCGATGAGAAGGTAATAAAACGAACATTGGTATTTGGACAACGTTAGGAGATAGTTAACTACGGTACATACAGGGTGTTACCAGACCACTTCCGAAAACTTGGAGGTTCCAATCAGACCATGATACTGAAAACATTAAGCGAAAAAAATCGCGAAAAAAAAAATTGACTTGACTATCTCTTTTTAATTTTTTTTCTAGTTACATACACACAGTACAACATAATAAGACATATCTACCTAATTATCTCATTTAAAAAAGCAAAAAAACAAATAAAATAAATAAAGCAGCAATGTACACGCAGCACGCAGATTACGTCTACTACAGCATGAACAGCTGAGAGTTCATCGCGGGTCATTCAAGTACACGACGTGCGAGCGACCTCCGTTAGTACCTACCTACGTTAGTAGGCACTTACGACACAGAATAAATAATAGTACTACGCCTCGACCTTACCTACGTGAATGCGTACATTGCGGGCTGGCGAAATAAATACAAATCTTTAAACATTGTTTTCTCCGGCTATAATTATTTTTTAGGATAACTGATTTTTTTTTGGTTGGGTTTTGGTGTGCTGTAGCTCCCCCTTTCGTTTTCGGAAGTGGTCTGGTAACACCCTGTATACTACTCGATAACTTGGTAGAGTCAACAAAAACAAATTCATCTCATCAAAAACATCTAAAATTATTGATCGAGTGAGCGAAGCGAACGAGATCTTAGTGACAACTTGGACAAAAATGCTTTGTATGTTTGTTCGACGAGATCTTTTGAACCGATCTTCATAAAATTGGTAGGTATACGGATAGTACTCTTAAGTTTTACTGGTTTGTTAAATGATGTAAATCGGTCAAGGGTTCGTGAAGTTATGAGGGTCCAAAGGGAGTAAAAAGAAAAGTCGTACAATAATTTCAAGAGGGGTGTCATATGATAGGGTTTTGTTTAGACATTCCAAAACCGTTTTTATTTTGATTCTAGGTCTTATAGTTTTTGAGTTGTTGTAAAAATTATAAAATTGGTAAACCCAGTATAACGTGAGCTACCATTTCTTGGAGTTTCAATGATTTTGTAGTTCAAGTAAGACTGGTACATAGCTAGACGGCAATTTCGAAGCGATTTGCAAAGTTTATTACAACCATTGGTCAATAAAAATTGTTTGGGTTTTATTAACCTCCAACCATCACGAGATCTCAGTTCGGGGCGAACCACTAGTAGGATGCTGAACAACTTCTGAACCGATTTGTATAACTTGTGACCAAAATATATTAAAAATTATTTACTATCGTAGCAAAGCTGCAATTGAAGGCCGGTAGGAAATACACTGAAAAGTTCAAATGAAAATGGGATGAGACTATATCTTTGCAGCTTCTAAGTAAAAGTGAGACGAATGAGGTGTCTCCAGAGAATTCTCTAAAGGAATCCTTAGCATTCCCGTCGGCTCCTTATTCATTCCTTTTACACCCGCTTTCCTTTGTATCAAAGGAGTGAATCAATCTTTTGTTTACTTTATTCAAAACAGCACAATTTTCGTACTTTTTTTTGCCAAAAGTATAAAAAAACATATTTATTTCAAACAAATAGACCACAAAATGATAGAACAATAAGAAACACAAGCTGAATGATAGTGTGATTTTTTTACGACTATTAGATTTTATTATAACCATTTATTTCTAGTGGTGATATCACGCACATACCATTAGATGAGTAGGTAGATTGAACATGATAATTTCCACATGCAGTGTTTGTTTCCAGTCGCTTATATAGCAAACATCACATTATGTACCTTAAAAACCTTAAAAACATAAGATATCTGGTATATCAGTATCCGGCCGAAATGCCTACAACATAGCGTGTAAAAAGCAGATACGTAACGTAAAAACTTATAATTGAGAACCTAGATAGTCGCGTGTTTTGCTGCGCTGTTCAAAGCCCCGTTCAACCAAACTCCTGCAGTTAGTTACAAGTTGAGCTACTTCTTCGAGAAAGCAGGGTAAGTCTCTTGACATTTGTAATCTACGAAGGTAGTAAGTAATCCGATATGCTAAAGCTGAATTACGGACTTGACTCGCTTAGTTGGAAACATGAATTTGCTGGAATCGCGATGTGGCTCGATATTTTACATTAGGTAAATATACTGACTGTTTTATTCTATCCAAGCTTATTTATCACAATGCGTTCTCATGCCGCGGTTTCTTTTACTAAGTTTAGTAATTTTATAGAATAAAATCCTCTTTGAGAGTCGTCTTTGAGTTTTCGAAGGCACATGATTTTAACTTTTGGCCTTTTGTTTGATGTTACTGGCATAAAAAACGTTGCTTAGTGGATGTTTGTTCCATGTCATGTAGCAGACATTTATCTACCACGTCATATATAGTAATATGTCGTATATTTACTGTGTCTGAAACTGGTTCCGGTCATGTTTCGGTAAGCCGATGTCGTCATACATTTTAAATCCAATCCGTGCTGGGTACCGGACGTCCTGCATTGTTTTAGTTGTAAATCAAATTTAAAAAAAAAATGGCAATTTGTCAACATATTTCGCCGTAAATACAAACTAGTCTTCAAAATGTTCGTAAGGAATGTTCTAATGGCAAGGGCAATTCAATTAAGTAAATCAGGAGCGTTTCAGATCATATGTACGTAATTTATTTAAATATGCATAAACTGAACTATGAATCACAACACAAGGCCGTACAAAGACCTAGCATTGCTTATTACGTTATTATAATTGATCGATTACACAATAGAGTTAGTCAGACCGATAAAAATGGTATGTAAATTATTCATCATTTGTCTCTGTTTAGATCATACATATCTTAACAGACTATTTAGGGATGGTGATGAATAGGAACAAAAGAGTTTATTACAGATGAAGATAAGCGTTTTTAAAACTGATTATGAAGTTACGATTATGAGTTTACGACACCTACTCCTACAGGATATCCGTAGAAAGGTAATCTCATACATTTAGTAGGTAGGTAGGTACTAGATCTTTTTACACAGTGTCAGCGCCGACACCGATTTTTTTTGTTTAAGTCACTAACAGGAAAATGTACCTACTTAGTTGCGGTATCGTGTAGGTATCGACCAGTGGAAACGCTCATTACCTAAATACTTTTTTGTTTTGCTAAATTAAAACAGCATTTATTCGAATCCTGCTGTTTCCTCACTTCGGGTAGGCCGACATTAATGCTTTCTTCCATAATTACACCGAGGCGCCCACCCGCGGCAAACGATGCGCTTAAATACACATTATTACACACGGAAAAAAAAGATGTCTTAGATCAAGACAATATCGACTTGGTCAAGACAAATGTAGACTCATATATGGGGAACACTATATATTCTTGAACAGAGAAAATTATTGTCTCAGTTTTATTGTCTTCGCATAAGACATTCGATTTTGAAACAAGAATTCTGAAATTTCGTTTGAAGAATGTACGCTATTTTAGTTAAAGAATGAACTGTTTTAATATTTTTTTTGTTTTTTGCTGCAGAATTATTACCGTTTCGTACCGAGACAATATTATCTTAAGCAAAGCCTCTACTATTCTTAACTGAAGAGTTCTTTGTGTTGAGTCAAGTATTGTTTGTTTCCTACTAAGACAATTTAATGTTAGTAATATTTTTAACTGAAGAGTTCTTTGTGTTGAGTCAAGTATCGTTTGTTTTCTACTAAAACAATATAATCTTAGGTGAAGTCTCTACTGTTTTTAACTGAAGAGCTATTTGTGTTGAGTCAAGTCTAGTTTTTTTCCTATTAAAACAATTAAATGTTAGGTGAAGCCTTTACTATTCTTAACTGAAGTGCTATTCCTCTTGAGTCAAGTCTTGTTTGTTTTCTACCTAAACAATATTATCTTAGGTGAAGCCTATACTATTCTTAACTGAAGAGATATTTGTGTTGATGCAAAACTCGTTTGTTTTCTATTAAAACAATATATTCTTAGGTAAAGCCCCTACTATTCTTAGCTGAAGAGATATTTGTGTTGAGACAAGACTAGTTTGTTTCCTATTAAAACAATTAAATGTTAGGTGAAGCCTTTACCATTCTTAACTGAAGAGCTATTTGTGTTGGGACAAGTATTGTTTGTTTCCTACTAAAACCATATAATCTTAGGTGAAGCCTTTACTGTTCTTAACTGAAGTGCTATTCGTCTTGAGCCAAGTCTTGTTTGTTTCCTACCTAAACAATATTATCTTAGGTGAAGCCTATACTATTCTTAACTGAAGAGGATATTTGTGTTGATACAAAACTCGTTTGTTTTCTATTAAAACAATATATTCTTAGGTAAAGCCTCTACTATTCTTAGCTAAAGAGATATTTGTGTTGAGACAAGACTAGTTTGTTTTCTATTAAAACAATGTAATCTTAGGTGAAGCCTCTCCTATTCTTAGCTAAAAGATATTCGATTGATTTTAAAAACCAATCCGCCTTCAGCTAAGGATAGGAGAAGTTTCCCGTAAAATTATATTATTTTACGGGAAACTACTTCTATTCTTTAAAATCAATCGAATATCTTTTAGATGAGAATAGGAGAGGCTTCACCACCTAAGATTAAACTGTTTTAATGAAAAACCAACTAGTCTTGTCTCAACACAAATATCTCTTCAGCTGAAAATAGTAGAGGCTTTACCTAAGAACATATTGTAAAATTATATTATTTTAATGTAAAACATACAAGTGTTGCCTCAAAACGTCTAAGGTTCTGGAAGCGTCACGTAAATTAAATGCAGTGATTTTTATGAAATATTTATATTTTTTATTAATGAAATAATATAACAAAATGTCTGCAATGCACATCACATTATAAAAAAAATCTTCATACGAAATTAGAATGAATACATACAAAGCAAAAGTAAGATGGTAAAAATACTCTACTATTAGAAGTTAGTATCAAATTAAAACTAATTTCTATAATACTAATTTCTAATAGTAGAGTTTTTTATGTTAATTTTGCTTTGTATTCATTCTAATTTCGTATAATATAAAGATTTTTAAAAAAAAGTATAAACCAACCGTCATCAACTATTCCATTAATATAATGGACTAAGCCTGCCACCTCTTCATTTGCATGTGGTTTTTTATGTCCTCAATATTTGCAATGAATTCCTTCCATAGTAGGTGAAATTTATTGGCTCTTCCAGGATGTAATGCGTCGAAGTCTCATTGAATCTAAAAATTAAAAAGTTTATTTTACATTACTTACCTATACAGAAACATTTGATAAATTTGACTTTACTCAATTATAATTAATTGATTTAGGCATGACTTTGCGGAATCCCATTATCAAATATAAATTAACTGAAATAAATATATACCTAGTACTAATCCGCTAATATATTACAACTTACAAACACATTCCTACATTCCATATATTATTTAGACTGCTAAACACATACCTAACCCTCTGTAGTCGGGTAAAAAAGAGTTGTTAACTTACCAACGCATCGCTTCTGACATCATTTAATATGGGCCAATTTTCTATTAATGCTTCCACGGTTTCATATTGTAGCAGCTGGCGTAAGTTATATGTAGCCTTCCACTTGGTAATGACAACCTCCCATGGCTCAGAATTTATTTTGAGTCATACAACATCATCTTTGTGCAACCTGAAATAAACAAACATTGAATGTTTAAAACATCCCTTTTCTCAGCTGGTCAGTTTTTTTACATAGCAAGAGGCAAATGAATAGAGTAGGTACTTACTGATTTACAACACGTGTAAAAGTACGCCTACAGATGACATCTGTGAGATTATTTCGATGTTTGGCTGTCAGCTGTTTATGCGTCTCATAATATTTGAGAATGTTATTCCCAGAAGGTGATGTTGAAAGTAGAGTTTTTAAATCAAACTCTGGAAATTGTGGCCGACATCCAATTATTTCCAGCAGTATGTAATCTTCCAAATTCGATTCAATTTCGCTGATTTCAGTTTCTGTGTTTTGAGGGCAACTGGGCACAGAAGTGATGGTTGATGTTTTACTCTAAAAAGTAAAATAAATATTTTATTATAAATATTACTTGAAAGGATCAAACTACATCAATTTAAATATTTCATCTATACTTATATTATAGAGTACTCATATTAAAATATAACCCTTTGTACATTTACTATTTGTAACCCAAAATGTTTAACAAATAAATGTACACCCGTGTGAAGCCAGGGCAGGCCACTAGTAGGTACTACATTATAAAATAATAAATGGCGGGAAATGTAATTGCTTTAAAAAACTAACCACAAAATAATGGTGTATCATAAAAAAATATTATAATGGTGCCATGCATGCAATGGCTGCTACAGATGTTAAACTTGGTTTAGATTAGACAGACATACTAATATGTTATTATTTCCTAGTAGAAGTATAGTAGGTAAATACAAACCTCTGCTGTTATGTATTCATGCGTGTAAATTTTTGGGCATAGCTCCTTTAGAAGATCATCCGTTAGGTCTTTAAAATAACTTCGGGTAATGCCATTTTCTGAAATTAATAGGTAGAATTTGAAACTCATCAGGTATAATTATGTAGGTAGGATTAACCATTAACCCCATAGAAGACTTTTTTAAGTGTCTAATAGGTACATTCATGAATTCTTGTTTCCAAACTAACTACCTACACTACCTACTTAAAGTGAAATGATGTGAACCAATTGACTAGCTAGAATAGGAAGGTACAAGTTTAGGTACAAACAAACCTGGTAGGAGGTAGGTATCTACCTACCTAGGTAGTAGGTACTCAATCACGCGTTTATCTACGTGTAGGTTAAGTTAACCTTACCTACATGTCATCATCCCGGTAAACGAACAGCTCCCTCGGGATTAGTTATTGCTTACAACCACTTACAACGTAGATACCTACTTCCGAGCAGACGGTGCATTGGAGAATATGTTTCTTGAAATAAGACTTTATGACGTGTTAAACGAAGAATACAATTCTTGGGAGATTAGTAGGTACGTACCTACCTAGTAGGCCTAGGACGGTACTTATGTTGTTGAATCACTATGTACCTTCTACAAAATATGAAATAACTAACACCTTAGTACTAGTTACTTCTATAGAACTGTGGATGTACCTACAATGAGAAAAGACAAAAGACTTACACGTAGGTAGGTAGGTGCTTAGTGAAAATGCATTATGAGACTTACTTGCAAAATTGTCAAATTATGGCTCCCTCGATGTCCCAGCCTTCCAAAAGCTCACGCACTAGCTCTATTTCTAACATTATAACCACAACACACTCATCAGAATTATTAAATCAAAGACACCAACCAACGCACGCAACGGCAACGGTGAAAAGAAAGAATAGAATGAAATGAACAGTGTTGCCAACTGTCATGGCAAAATTATAGCTAGTTTTTTTTTCAAAAATTCCAAAAATATGCTGAAAAAATCTGATAGGTACTTCTAAAAATTGCTAAAATAAAATGCCAAAACAATATTCTTTATTACTTAGTTCTGATAAATGGTCTATTGTCATTATAGGAGCATTTATGTTCACAAATAAACAGAGCTAAAAATGATCCTTCTGCTTTTGCAACATCATGGTTTCTTGCATGCAACTGAAGGTCAATCCTTCTTTGACTTCTCAATGGTTCAACAGTTTTAGAGTGTTTTGCTGAAGAAAGATGCTGTTTTTTTAAACAATACATTTTAGCAATTATATTGCACTGACAATATTTACAGTAAGCTTTAGCTGAATCGTCTGGGCATGTAATACTATGTACTTACACAAAATAAAATTTCTTATTTAGTCGCTGCACTGCCTACTCGTAAGCTAGGTTTGGTTGGATTGGTTGGAGACAAACGGCCGTTTTCATCAAAAAAGGAAAACTATAGACAACGTTCCGTTTCATTGCTCGTTGAAATTTGTGTTCCTAGCAAGGACAAAAGTATGTACCAATTTTTTTAATGCTAAAAAACATGTTAGCAAATGGTAAAATAAAATGCTAGGCAGCATAGAAATATGCCAGGTTTAGCCATAAAAATGCCAAATTGGCAACACTAGAAATGAAGGAAGACTGGGATGGAAGAGTGATTGGGTGGACTGGGGTCCGTCAAGACTTGTTTTCTTGAGCCAAGAATACAAGTCTTGTGTTTACCCGACTGCAGGAGGCGGCAGGAGAGTAATATTTTTTCGTTTGATTTACAACTGAATTGTAGACTTGTAGTTATTTAGGAAGTCGTACGGACATTCTTGTTCGTAGTGCCCATAAATGTATACCTACCTACCTACCTAAATAATTTTAATTTTCAAATGAAACGCTGAAGCGTGGACCTACTATACATATAAAAGGTATTTAGGTATCGCTCGCCATACAATCACTATAACTACCTAGGCCAGTAATATTAAAATGGGTAGGTAGGTATTATCTTAACCGTTTGTGGTGGCTCATAGTGATTGTATAGCAAGCAGCGATATTGTAGTCTGTGATACGCTTATGTAGGTACCTACCTAAGTACCTATGAGTTTTGCCGCTTGCATTATCAAACTTAAACAGTAAAAACTATCCTGTATGTGAACACTCACGAACGATATCGAACCCTTTCTATTAGAGAATTATAGTAGGTACCTATACCACAATTAACTTTACCGATGGTTGATCCACGCACAACCCGGGGTGACATTGCGCGGCAGCGCGCACCATACATAAATAAAGAATAATAAACATCGGTGGAAATTCCACACAGCACTATCTAGCCCCAAACTAAGCCAAAGCTTGTGGATATGGGAACGAGATAGCTGATATAATACTTGTAATACTTTTTTTGTACCTAAATACTTTATTTTTGTACATGTATAAACACAGAACAAACATTTATGTATGTTCATCACACAAATGTTTGTTCACGGTGGGAATCGAACGGGCAACGGCGCAGAAGACAGAGTTACTGTATAACACAATGGATTTACCTATATACCTACCTAGTTCGTAAGTTTGTATCAAATACCTTGTCGCTAAGTACCTATCAAATGATATAAAACTATAAGAATATAATAAAAGCTTAATTAAATTGAGGTAAAGCCACTTCTTCGATTAGTCTTGTGTTGAAGTATTTCTATAATCTATACCTACATTACCTACCTACCAAATAGAAGAATCTTTGTCATGACTGACAGCAACATAAACAACGCACAGCAAGCTACCTACCGGTCGTAGAGACCTAACATTTTCAGGGTATATTTGCGTTGGTAGGCGTAGGGGTGTAACTAAGAAATAAATTCCTGAAACTCAACCCCTAAGGAATGCAACGGAGGATGAAGAATGTATAAAAATAGCGACACGCGGACGAATTCGCGAGCGTTTTTGCTAGTGTTCAGTCAGATTTTAAACCAAACGCCTACCTACAAACCTACCTATTGAAATAAGATATTCTTCAATTACTCATAGTAGGTATATATTCTAAAGTCAAGCATACAATAGTACATTATGGTACTAGTGTGGTACATTGGTGCTTACCGCCGAGGTGCCATTGAGACCCGAGCCGTAGGCGAGGGTCTTAAGAGAGCCGAGGACGGTAATCACCAATACACACGTGTATCATACGACGTTTTTCAACACACTTGTGAATAAAATAACTATAATTTCAACAGTGAAAACGAGTTTTGAAAAATGTTTCGCTATGGCGGGAAAAATTTCCTATGCGCGCGCATCGCGATCGGCCACAGACTAAAGAATGGGATAAGGTTTTTTTTTTATTTTCCGCACATAGGGTTTGCGTATATTCTGCCACGTATAAAATGGGGAATTTAAAGTTTTCTTTTATTACAGAGAAAACAAAAGTTATATTTGAGTGAAAGTTTTATTTATTAAACACGTACGAGTTAAAATTATCTATTTAAATAAGAAGTTGCATGAAATGAGCAAGCAATAGGAACATTAATTTATTTGTTCTATTGGACACGATCTTTTTTAGAATAAAAACTTTTTTAAGAACAAAGCAACTCAACCAAAAAAATTCAAAAAAAAAATCTATAACTCACTAGTGAGTTATAGCAATGAAAAAGTCACAGTTTGATTATGGGTGCCATTATGTGCCTAATTGCAGTGACCATAGAGCCACTTTATGAGCAAGTGTGTTGAAAAATAAGATTATTTTTTAACCGACTTCAAAAAAAGGAGGTTCTCAATTCGACTACATACGTTTTCATTTTTTTTTATGTTTGATACCTCGTAACTTTTTACTGAGTGGACCGATTTTGATGATTCTTTTTTAATCGAAAGCTTGTGCTTGTCATGTGGTCCCATTTAGTTTGAGTCAGATCTGACGAGTAGTTTTTGAGTTATAGTAGTATGAGTGTATTTTTCAGTGTATTTCAAGTCGGTTATTTCTTGAAAGAGTTAAAATATTATAATCACAGTGAAGCAAAATTACACGTTCTTGCTAAGTGAAACTAAATAGTCTTGAATTGAAAAAATGTGTACCTACCTAAGTACATATTATTATCTACCTAAATCTTGATATGAAATAAATAAATTAAAAAAAAGGTATAAACAAACATTCTTGAACGAAAAATGTTGTGAGTTTTGTTTCAAAAAAGAGCAAAATGATTTAAATATAAGAAAGTGACTTCTTGAAAGAAGAAAAAAAGTCTTGATTTGAAGTATTTCTATGACGTTCAGATAAACCAAGCGCTGTCTTTATATGAGATTAACAAATTCTTCAATTAATCGTAGAATATTCTAAAGTCAAGTCTGAATTTCTTGAAGCAAAATTACACGTTCTTGGTATGAGAAACAAAATCGTTTTGAATTTAAAAAAATGTGTAATCTTGATATGAAATAAATACAATTTTAGAAGAAGATGTAAACATTCTTGAACGAAGAATGTGGTGAGTCTTGTTTCAAAGATGAGCAAAAAGATTTAAATATAAGAAAGTGACTTCTTGAAAGAAGAAAAAAGTCTTGATTTGAAGTATCTCTATAATGTTCAGATAAACCAAACGCTGTCTTCAAATGAGATTCAGAAATTCTTCAACTAACCATAGTATATTCTTAAGTCAAGCAAACAAAATTAGATTATTTTAATCGCAATTAAAGGAATCTGAAGTTCTTGAAGCAAAATTACACGTTCTTGGCATGAGAAACAAAATCGTTTTGAATTTAAAAATATGTGTAATCTTGATATGAAATAAATACAATTTTAGAAGAAGACGTAAACATTCTTGAACGAAGAATGTGGTGAGTCTTGTTTCAAAGATGAGCAAAAAGATTTAAATATAAGAAAGTGACCTCTTGAAAGAAGAAAAAAAGTCTTGATATGAAGTATCTCTATAATGTTCAGATAAACCAAACGCTGTCTTCAAATGAGATTCAGAAATTCTTCAACTAACCATAGTATATTCTTAAGTCAAGCAAACAAAATTAGATTATTTTAATCGCAATTAAAGGAATCTGAAGTTCTTGAAGCAAAATTACACGTTCTTGGCATGAGAAACAAAATCGTTTTGAATTTAAAAATATGTGTAATCTTGATATGAAATAAATACAATTTTAGAAGAAGACGTAAACATTCTTGAACGAAGAATGTGGTGAGTCTTGTTTCAAAGATGAGCAAAAAGATTTAAATATAAGAAAGTGACCTCTTGAAAGAAGAAAAAAAGTCTTGATATGAAGTATCTCTATAATGTTCAGATAAACCAAACGCTGTCTTCAAATGCGATTCAGAAATTCTTCAACTAACCATAGTATATTCTTAAGTCAAGCAAACAAAATTAGATTATTTTAATTGCAATTAGAGGAATCCGAAGTTCTTGAAGCAAAATTACACGTTCTTGGTATGAGAAACAAAATCGTTTTGAATTGAAAAAAATGTGTAATCTTGATACGAAATAAATACAATTTTAGAAGAAGATGTAAACATTCTTGAACGAAGAATGTAGTGAGTCTTGTTTCAAAGAGCAGCGGAATGAATGAAGGATAAGAAAGTGACTTCTTGATATTAGAAAAAAGTCCTGATTTAAAATTCTTGAGGTAAAAAAGATTTTAAAAAATGAAACAAGAATGACATGTTCTTATAGGAAGCGAACGTTTCTTAGATTAAGAAATTATTTATCTTAAACCAACTTTTTTTTAATAATCTTAAACGAAGTCATTTGTCATCTTGAAAGAAGACAAGATTATCTTGATGTGAAAAGTTTTCAAAGTATTCCGTCAAAATCAGATGTCTTCTTCAATTGAGATTGCAATATTCTTGACTCAAAAATATTTTCTTAAATCAAGAATTAAAAAGAAGAAAATATTATTTTATATTTAAGTAAACACGTTTTCTTGGATGAAGAACATTTGCTTTAGTTAATAAAATATTTACTTGGATTGAAACAATTTTTATGAGAATATTGGTATTCTTGGATTAAGATATCCTTTTTTTCCGTGCAGGGTGTTAAAATACTATTTCCGACAACTGAAGCACCGGACTCTTTTTAGATCAAGCTTGTCTTAAATAAACCCTCGTTTAGCTGGTTTGAGATTGTGATCCCTTATAGCCTAATCGACTTCAAAAGCCCTAACATCAACATCGAATTGTTTTTACTAAACTTCCAATTATATTCGAAAATCGAGTCTAAACGGTCATCCTTTGCGTAGGTTATTTATTCCTTTACTATCCTTACATACCTACTACCTACATACATCACAACCAGACTGCTTTTTTGCAAACTTTTTTCCGAATCAGCGCGATCCGGTTTGCGGTATTACAATCGCAAGCGCTAATGAATATTTACCATACATGTCGGTCTCTTTTTACCCCATCTTAAGAGCTCGTTTCCGAGGAAAAAAGAAGCAATTAGCACATAATGTCAAGACGTCTGATATATCCCTTTTTTTATCGCAGCTTTTTAACAATTCTATTAGATTTTTTTGCGATCTAACATTTGCTAAAAACATGCCAAACCTTTAGTATCATATAACGTCTTTATTTCGTTTCTATTAATATTATATCAAGAGATGAATATTGGGTTGTAAATGTGCCGCAGAGCGACAGATGTCTGTGTCGTAAAAAAGTTTTCCTTGACTGGGGTAATCGAGTTTATATCCTTCACTCCTTCACTCCTTTACGAAACTGGAAAGAAAATTATTATACCTATCCAGAACAGACATCGAACTTTTCGAGATACTTCAGAGTTGTTTTATTAATTTTCTGGGAATTTCTATAACATAACATGTATCAAGTTATGAAGATTAGGCGGTTTGTACCTGTGTACTGAAACTTTTTATGTTGTGGTAGGCTTTATTTGCTTAAATTGCAAATCTAACGTGTATGTGACATGTGTATTAGAACACACTTCTAGGTTAGGAGTTTTTTTTTCAAACGATACTACATGAGGCTAGTTTATTTCCTGATGTTGAACTCTACCTCTTAAACATCTTTTTATCACAAATTCAGTATTTTTCTGTGAAATATGTAAAGTATCATAAAGGTTCGTTGTAGTTAATAAGTGAGATTGTCAAGAATGTCGGCACGGCGGCACTAGTAGGTATGATCACCGCCCCCGGGTGTATGATGTCGTGTTTTTGCAATAATTGCGTAGAGCTATGTGCCTATTTGCGTCGGCGCTATGTGACTGCGCTGTGTTGGTTTATTTGCGTGTGTCGCGCGTCGCTGCGGCCGTTCACATTACAGCGAAGATATCTTCTGTCGGGACTCGGGAGACACCTTATGCTGAATTTCTGGATTGTTTTTTTTAGAGAACCGACAGTAGGTAGAGTTGTATTCTAGAGATAAGAAGAAGGATATGGGAAAGGAGGGTAAAATGATCTGAAGAATGACATGGTGTTTTTTATATAGATTTTTATGCTGAAATAGTTTCACGGGAAAACCACAGAAAATACAATGCTGATGAAGTTGTAGGTAAAAGTTATGGATTTAATTCAGTACTTTACAATCTAGCAAAAGACTTCCTATCTAGAATCAGGATGTAAATAAAGGTGGTGAACGAAAACAACGTCCATGCGATGAACACTCCATGCAATATAAGTCGCACGCGCAGTTCGCCTCCGCACCTCTCATAATCATTTCCGTGTTACCATCAGTGCAATGGTAAGTACACAGGTACACCTTATTGTACCACTATACCCACTGTCGTAGGGTCCTCTAAATTAATTATGACAACATTGAACCGTTCATAAGGTTTCATTTCATAGTTCAAGTTGTCAGCAGAACACAATATTTATGCCTTGAAACCGGCACCTTATTCATTGAAAGTCTATGTGAGGTCAAATAGGCTAGAACCTCTGGAACATAATAATGAGGGTCGAACCTAACATGCAGTATTTCAACCACTTGCAAACAAATGACGCGAGCTCATCAACAATGCGGCATCAGCTTCATCTACGCGAGATTACATCTCGTTTTTGCTGTTTATAACGTTAGATGCTTTGCATTCCTTGTTAGATGATCTCTGGTTATGTTGAAGATTAATGTGCTGATGTGTTGGGCAGGGAGCCGGAGTATTTTTGTTCTCTTCATCACTTATATGTAAATCTGATTTTCGCGATATCTTCCAATAATATCTTTCGACGCTTCGAATTCCTGTCTTAGTGAAATCCTAAGCGACCGGTTCATATAATATTGAATGCACTACCTTTAGTTAAGCATTGTCTACACTATACCAAGAACAGATTATCAAAACACCTCAAGATACCATCTGTGATTTAGAACTATGCGCTGATTACCATATCAGCAACAGTAGTTTTTTATTAGATCTGTAAAACGAATAAAATTGATAAATAAGACAACCTGCGGCGTTTAGAGTCGTTTGTTTTAGTTTCTGATAAACTAATTAAAGTCAAGGCCGGCCGACAACCCGCCGCCATTGCTCTAATTAGCGGTGCAATAAATTGATTAATAGAGCACAATGAACCTATTGAATGAAACCAAAAAATAATTCATCTCACGGCTGGGGGGTCGGCACGCATAATTTTTATGTTACTTCAAGTTACTCTAAGCGGTAATGATCTTTTTCTTTCACCACGCTCATTTCAACGTTCTATTTCCACTAGGTTCGCCAAGAATGCGGTCTCCCATCCACCATCGACGCCCCGGAGTTCTCCCACAGCACCGGCAGCGTCAGGCGAGATGATCTTCGAGCCCCTCCACCTGACACGGAACTGCTCCAGTTTGCTGCCACCCTCGCGTCGACGAAGAAGCTGTTCTCAGCGTTAGCTGACAAAGTGTGCGATGAACCGGACTTTGCTGATGAAGGAAACGATCGGTGTTGGAACGGAGAGAAGATCGGAGAGTGAGTATTTTAACTACCAGTTCTGTTATTTATAATCTTAAGCCTGCAGGCGCACTTTTAGATACAAAATATGGACTATAGCACACAGGAAGGTTAGCTTTTTTAGCGTTTTATACTAAGAGAGTTCCTAGTCACCTCTTTGTGCGCGTGAGGCTTATATCGAGAGCTGAATGTCTGAAATTGAGCTAAACAGTTGCAGAATTGTACAAGTTATTAAATCCTGAACTTACCTACTTAGAATCATTCATTACAGCATAATTTTCTGCTTTCTGTAGGTACACCAAACCGCTAGTGACGTCGATATCCGTAAGCGACCAGAGATACAACCCGGAAGTCAGTGGTACCCCGCCGCAGGACTCCAGGGTGACTTCCATCGCAGATAGGCTCCAGCAAGCTAGAACGGTAAGTTAGTTTTCGATTGGTTTCTAGCACTCAATACTGTATCATCTTCTACTAAGTATTTATACACATGACTCAAAAGGATGTGAAGAACCTACTTCCGCAGAGTGTACTGTAGGTACTTACATAATATAATTAGGTATTTCTGCGCAAAAAAGTTGCTTCCAAATTGAAAATAAATACATTTGCTTTTCACTAATGAATTCTATTGGCAGTGAACAAGATTTATCCATTACATTCTCAAAAAATCACGCGAGCATGTTACTTATTCAGGTCCATGAATAAGTGAGTCACAAGCACATTATAAATCAACGCACTCAGATCAATATCTTCAAAGGCATCAGCAGCTGTCTCTCGAGTCTGAAACAAAGATATCAATCCACTTTCATCTCTACATCGCATCAAGAACACAATTCGATCGAAAGTAGACCTTAGGTCAACAAAATAAAGTTTCAACATCAAAACAATGAATCTAACTCCAGACTTACCGCACTTTAATTACACTTTGCCTTACCGCAAAGTGCAATTGGTGCAGATGGAAATAAAAAACTTTGGGTGCAATTTTTTTTACTTTAATCAAGCCTACAATGTTCGCCGATATTTCAGTTTGGTAATTATTTAAAACTGAAAAAAAATTACTTAAGTTTTTATTTGGCGGTAAGGCAGCTGAACGGGACTTATGTGTAAAAAAATCTATAGTAAAACCAGTTTTGACACTTCGCTGTGGTCAACAGTTGCTGATATCCCATTCCGGAGCCAACGATGCTCAAGCAGAGGCGTTCATGCAAGGGGACGAGGCTGGCGAGGAAGGTTCAGGGTCGGGCAGGAACTACCCGGACGATGACGCTGCTTATGATGCTGAGGGCTCGGGAGAAGAAGGCTCCGGCTTGCAGGAACCTGGTGAGTCTATGTTGCTATTTATTTAACTAGATATTACAGTTTCAGCTGGAGCATGCTCTGGGACGAAATCTAAGACGTTTCATTTAAAAAATCAAACGTATTTCAGATTATGAGAAAAAAATTGTAGGTAGGTATTTTAGTAGTTTCAAAGGAAAATAGGTCAGGGTGCTGGCGTAATTAGCCCAGAAGCATAATCATCGAAGAGAGACATCGACTTTGAGTTTTTTATAGGCCCCGGGCGGTAGGAATGAGGAAACTGTTGCTGACTCAAATTGAACCCTATGCTTTCAGTACATAGATACTTATACGTTTTCGGCTGGCTCTGCAGGGCTTCAATTGACCAGCCTCTTTTACAGCTAGACGAAGCTGAAGTACTTAAGTACCGGCAAGGGTGTAAACATCTTTTTGTCTTTTTTGTCCCAACAGGAATCAAATCAAACACAAACGAGGAGACCACATACTCTTCCACTCCCAAGACCTCGGCAGCATCATCGACCCAACCTCTGCTTGGCTTTGTGGCGGCATTGCTGGTAACACTCCAACGTCTTACTTAGACCACGACGACTTCTTGAGTCTACGAATTGACAATCCGTAACAAGATTTCGACAGTCAGTATCTTGAAGAATTCAAATTCCTAGCAAGGTAGGTAGGTTTTAGTAATTTCTGCATTTGAACTGTGGGGTGATCACGAACAAATCTGACAGTTGCCGCGTTACGTAAACCTAACGTATTCGAATTCGAATCATTTTGCGAGTCAACGCAAGCTCGATTGCGAAACATTGTAGCGTTACCGCGTACATCTCGGATACGCTACGATATGCGTAACGATACGTTTACGATTGTCACATTTATTCATGATCACAGTACTTTGACACAGTATCAAATCAATACTGGCAGTTGAAATCGAGTAGTGATGTTTTAGTGTAAAAACTGCCGAATAAAGATTTTTGAAGTCTAAGTTATCGAATAGTTTCTCATTCGATCATCGACAGCGACGATTATCGACTTGTACTATCGATTTACCAGCATACAAGGTGTACACGTAGGTACTATGGCAGAATAACCATATCATTGTGAAAGTGTGAGTGTGTAACTTTAGAATAAAAAAAAATTAAAAGACAATTTTATTTGCGTGAATCGGGACGTTACCGAGTGTAGTATAACTATCGTAGCTAGTCTAGAACTATCAGAGTTCGTACAGCTTTCAACTAGCTATACAAAAATATGCAATAGTCACATAACTGGATTATGTAAGGTAAACAGAAATGAAAAAAAATAAAGCATTTAAAAATGTACAGTGCATATCGATATTGTCTTCATTTTATGTAAATAAATTTAATAATCAACTTAGAGTAAAAATTTAAATATTTAAATATAATTTTAGGGGTGTTTGCACTCTAAAAACTGTTTAATGACAGAAATGTAACTATTTCGCTTTGAAAAATTACATCCTATTATTTAATCTAAAGTTTGTAGGCACTGCATTTAATTTTTTCAACTGTGAAGTGAAAATCGGCATAATAATAAATTATTCAAACATTTTAAAAGTTATTGAACTAGCTGATTGGCAATAATTTTATTAATATAAGTAAATGTATAACGATTAGGCTCGAAATCGATTATCTAGGATTCGACTGTACAGATTGTAAATATCTGAAATCCTGGTCTAGGTGCTTAGCTAGAAAATAGATTTTGTTGCCATATTAATTATTACGGATATTATTTATATACGTGTAATTTTAATTTAGTCATATTTTAATATTATTTTATGTTTTGTGATAAATACTAGTTAAGTTCTGAATGCACTTAAAGCTAAACGCATATTATTTACTCAATTTAAATTATCTGGAGTTGATTTGGTTAAAAAAATGAGTTTTGCTTGTTTTGGACCTAGCCTGATACTCGGCTATATCGTAGGTAAGTTATATCCATTAAATATTTTACTCAAGGGCATTTAAGTATTCTTTGAAATGTTAAGTTTACGCAAGCTGTCATATCAAAAAATATTAAACAAAAAAAATAGCATGGTTTACAAATATTATAAGAGCTATCTTTCATAAGTTCTGTATTCAGCCAATAATGTAGGGATTTCTCTAATTTTAAAGAAAAATATACGTAGTTGTAACACGGTTGTATATTGCTTACAATAGTTATTTCCAGAATAAATTCAGTGAACATCATGTAATGATGAGCACTCTGTATGTATCGTAGTGTATGAAACGGAACGTTGGATGTGTGAGGACCAGACAAGAAATTTGGGATATTTTGATTAAAAATAACTGTAAAAAGACCATGCCTCATCACCGAAAAGCAAAACAAAAATAGTCTATTTGCCCAAAAAATTTGGTGTTCATTTAGTTAAAGTTATGTCAACATAAATCTAACTCCTGCTAAAGGACTTCGGTTAAAAAATACAATGTTTTGGAGCAGCAGGGCAGGTCCCACTTTAAAGTCTAAAATATTGTCTCGGTACGGTCAGTCCTTTAGTTTTCGCGAGTGGTTTTTTTACAACCTGACAAAAATTATTCGAAAAAGCCAGTTAAACTGATTTGGCTTTAAAAAAGACTTATTTGTTTGAAGTAATGGAATATAGATACGTTACGTTTTAAATTGACGTAGATCCTCTCGGCGACGTATCGTAGAGGGTCTACGCGTCATTAAAATGTAGCGTAAGTAACGTAGACCTTATACGTAACTTGATATTCAATCTAATTAGTGAAGCGCTCGTGGAGTAGCTTGCTTACTCAAACTTTAGCGATAAGCTCTGCGCGGTCACTTTTTGGATGGGTGACCGTTAGTGGCATTACGACGGCCTAGAACTCACCAGAGATGGCTACTAATTCATACAAATTTACTTTGATCTAATTAGTGGATTTATTTAGCTAGGTAATTATTAAGAGTATTATTTTGTATTGCCAGCCATAGTGTAAAAACTATGTGCGTGCTTTTTTCAAAATATCCCAAAAATAAATGTAAATATTGTTGGAGATGAGTGTTTGTGATGGAGACAATTGCTGTTATATCTGAATATATTATAATATTATAAAAATAAATTCTGTACTATACAATCTCTAGTTTTACTTTGCATATTCATTTAGGATCCTAGATCGTCAGTCGTTATAAATGTATGGGATTAACAAATCTGACAGTCTCAGCCACCGCATTACATACACCTGCCGTGGTCTAGCGCTAGCATATCCGAGATACAGTGCTTAGTGACACAACAACGTTTGGCAGTCAAGCTATCATTGACGCGCAATATGATTCAAATACGTTAGGTTTACGTACCGCGGCGACTGTCATATTTGTTCGTGATCACTCGTCTGAGCGTAAACCTAACGTAAGTATTCGAATCATTTTCGCGTCAACGCCAGCTCGACAGCCGAACTTTGCTGATCTCAGAAACGCTACTATTAGGTACATACGTTTACGATTGTTACATTCGTAATTCCACTTCAAGTGATCCAACGCAAATGAATGATTAAAGCAGATTTGAATCCCCTGAACCGTAAAACGAATACCTTTTCAGTGACCTTAATTGTTAATCGATATCTACCACCAAATCCGAATCAGAAATTATAGAATCAATGCCGGACTGCGCACAATAGGGTTCCGTTCAAATCTCTCTCAAATCATTTTTCAGTTAAGCGATTCACAATACATTGACTGGTATCTAATATCTATTACGGTTTCTTCGGTCGAGGCAGAATAAAGAATAGTGCTTTTGCGCTGACGTTTCACTCTGAAAAAATTGGGTACCTATCTGCAAAATGTCGCTGACGAAAACGGCTGAAGGTGGAGCTCAGTGGCGCAGCTTGGAAAAGACCTACGTTCATCAGTGGTATCATAGGTAAGGTTGATAAAGATGATGACTTTAGAAAGACAACAACCGTTTGACTACTATACAATTTTTAAAAATTGTTCTGTAGATACATTCATTGTAGGTAGAGCTTTTTAGGTAATTTAAGATGTATTCGTCTAGAATTTACTAATACTAATTGACTACCTGCTTCTTTTCTCAGCGTAGTGTATCTTGCTTACTTAGATTTACCTATAAAATACAGTGAAAAAGCAATTCCAATTCCGAATGATACAGGCTGGGCAAGTCGGCTGGAATCTGTAACGATCAGAATAAGTCAAAGAGCTCTTTATATCAGCCGGGTGTTTCACGGATCATTTGACCGAAGACTGTTCAATTTATAGAATTGCTGTTGCTTAGGTACACGTGTCTCGTCTTGAGGATAGAGTTAGGTTGTAGATTTTAGAAGACGATCCTTGGTTTTTTTCTTCCTGAGGGCCTAGTAGGTACGAGTGTGCTGGGCGTCAGACGTTTCACACCCACACTATACACTGAAAACTTGTACTAGACCCTCTAGACACTGATGACTTGGCGTCAATTGTATTTATCAGTTTTAAGCAAAAACTAAAAACCCAATTTCATTCTCTTATAATATTACCTACCTACCACCTATTTTCGTTCTTTTTTATGAAGTTATTATCCGCTCTCTGATAATGTCTTCTGAGGTTTCATCAATAGATTGTAGGTACTTTCTTATTTCCACAAATCAGTAAAGGAAAATGTTTTTTAGAAGATTGTTTTTATATTTTTCGTAAAACCTAGATCTCTTTTTTTTTAAAGATTTTAAGTTGAATTATATTTTCTGTCAACCCTAGCTCTTGCAGACTCAATACTCAGACAAGATTGACTCCGTCTCCGTCCTTTGATTACATCTAGAGCCATTGATCAGCTATCGGCCGAACAATACATCAATCTATTGCGCAACCAACTTGTCCCCATTCAATGAAAAACTCTATTTTTTATTGCACATACACAGTAGATTTTTTTACAAATTGCGTGCTGCTTATTTAATTTTTGAAGGACTTACTACATATCAGTTATCTGTGATTTTAGCTTTGTCATTGTATGAGCGCAGTATCAAACACATAACACATCCCTGTTGAAGATTTTCACGAAAAAGATTGCAGGTACTTAGGCACTATGAAATTATCTGTTATTATGGCTGATATAATTCTACAAAATTCTGTACTAACTTTTCTTTCTAAATAACGGTTGCCTATATTTAAAAAAAAGTATTAAAAACAACTCACAGAATAATTCTTCGAACGAGGGCCCGTTTATTTGTATCTCGCATTATTTGTATATTCTGATGTTCAGGTAAACACGCCGTATTGGCTTTTAAATGATTGATGTGACTCCATAATCCCTGATCCAATCTTCTGATTTATTGCGATGAGCATTATGTTTTTGGAAAATAGCAGTAAGCCCCGTCGCCTCTTCGACTAAGAAAATCTTGGCGAATGGGGATTTGGTGAGAAAAATAAAAAAGTGCAAAAAGTTTATTAAAAATTCTACCACATAATAGACACTTTTGTGGTAAAGATAACGAGAGAACACTAACTGTAGATAAAACCAGATAAAAAGAATAGAAAAAGAAATATGTAAACTACCTGCCAACCTATGTACCCTTTTCTTGGACGAATTAAGACCCTTTTCCATGTAATTGTAATAATATAGTTTCATGCCCTTTTCAGCCAAATTGACGCTGGCATGCACAGAGATGTCAGAAATGGGATAAGTAATCATTGAATGTAAATCAACCCACTTATTTTTCAGTGTGAAGTTACCTAATACATAATGTACACATACATACCCACCCATTCTCCAGCGACACAACATAGGTCGTTATTCAATACAGCTACTCGTATCTAGAGTTTGGTAGCGGGGTCGCGGTGCCAACTCGTGTCGCGTTCCTGACTCCTGTTTCCGCGAAGCAAGGTCCTCTATTGCGGCGACAGTTTCAGTAAACAGCTACTTTGCGAATAAACAGGAAGATAGGCGAAAGTTCTCACGGCTTCGGACTTACTAATGCTTTGCAAAAGCCAAACTAAAGAGGTGTGTTGAAGTTGTTATTTGAGAGTGTTTCTAGTTAGTCTAAGTAATATTTATTATGTGACTATTGAGACTGTTTCTAATTACCTAGGTCTTTCATTTTATTGCTTTAGAATATAAAGTCTAGCTATATTCCTGTGCACTTAATGGATATAGGAGTTTACGACAAGTCATAAAAATGCCTTTTATGTTTTTGTTCTAACTATTATACTTTCTAGCACACTAGTAGACGATAGTTTCAGTTCCATGTTATGTAACATGACAAGAAGCATAAAAAGACGGAAAAAATGGTTTTAGGGGTTTGAAGACTACATAGATTATTTCTATGGGAACTAATTAAAGTAAAATAATAAATAAATAAAATAAATAAGGTATTTATCTACCTTAGTTCCCATAGGAAGCAAGAAGGTACCTATCGAACAACACTCGTAATCTGACAATAGATGGGTCACTGTGAGTGCATCGCATTGTCCATTGACCACAAATTGAATGATTCGAGTAGCACTGGATGGGGCTGCGTAGGAGGCATGCTAGAGTACCATTACCTACCAACCCAATAATTAGCGACGGCGATGTCTAATAAATCTAATGTGCTTTTTTTTGCGCTGAACGCAAGTATGTACCTACTTACTTATCTACTTTCATTTAGAACACCTAGTTGCAAAGATATTATGAGCCAGAGCCATACCTACTTGCTCCGTTTTTCTTTTCAATTCAATTAAAAGTTAATAATCCTGAGTTTCTGAATTCGCAGATTCACAGAAGACCAACAAAGGGCATCGATAAAACATGTTACCCAAGTAAAGTAACCGTTTTACGAGTGTCAACATCCTTATCCACGAGAAATCTGTGAAATTTGTAAATTATACTTTGAATCACAATAAAAAACTTTTGTTCCTCGTTTATTATTCAGCTGTGGTGTGATCGAAGTTCAAATTGGCTCAATGATCGGCAAACTTCAATTAGATGGCGCCCCGGGGACGATGCGGACGGCGCGACTCCAAAACATTCGACCGGGAATATTAATCATTCGAATAACACAAACTTCGGGATATTGATACTAGTATATTGTAGGTATAATAGGATGTTACCGGCAGTCGGTACAGTTAGGCCTTCTATAGAACGGCTAAAATGACGAGACAATGTATGGAATAGAGTTTATTACATAGAAAATGTGAAACTCAGCGAACCAGCCTCAAATATGATTTACAATACTGCATGTGAAAAACTATAGCAAACAAAAGGTTAATTTAGATCTAAAGTGTGGAGTCAGGTCAAGAGTGCCAAGAACGTTGCAAAGAATTTTCTCTCTCCGTAAATGAATCACTTCTTAACCTTCGCGTAGGTGTGGAGTGGAATTTATCTATGTATCTTCATAAAGTTTTATTGGAAACAAATTGACGTGTTGGCAGGCACTAAATAATTCAATACTGGGATAGTAGGTAGGTACGGACGTACTTTTGAATAGTAACAGAGCATACAGTTTGTATGATCAATCCGTCCTTCCCTTGCCAATTAGGAAGGTTCAGCGCTTGTGTGACTGCTGTCGTATATAATTGGACGCTCGACACTCGGCACTTGAACATTAATATTCTGAAATCATTTCTGAATGGTAGGAAATAAACAAGTGAGCATCGTATTGATCACGGCCTTGATCACGAATAAATGTGACAATCTCTAACGTATCGTAACGTAAGCGTAACGGTAGGGCAACCGAGCGCGTTGACGCGCAATTCGAACACGTTAGGTTTACGTAAAGCGGCAACTGACTAATTTGTTCGTGATCACACCTCACTTCAATGTACAATTATATGATGACGTCTACAGAGCCAATAAATTATTGACTACTAGCTTAAGCCCGCGAATTCGTTCGCGTCCCGTTGGATCCCGTCGGTTTTCCGGGATAAAAAGTATCCTATGTTACTTCTAATACCTCCAAGAATATGTGTACAAAGTTTCATGATGATCGTTTAAGTAGTTTTCGCGTGAAAGCGTAACAAACAAACTTACATTCACATTTATAATATTAGTATGAAGTTTGTAAAATATGAAATGTACATCAAAAGCTTATGAATAAATATTAGTACCTAGGTGAATATAGTCGTATTACGCGAAGCATCTTGAGTTTTGGCGAATAAGAAAGCTATAGATGGCGTTTCTTGCCTAAAATACTTGAGTGTAGTCTAAACAAAGCGTTCCTTGGTAAAAGGGCGTCGTTGTGCTGGAAATAGAGTCTACAGGGCTCTGCGGTGTAACTTTAACAATCATACGAATAAAAAAAGCTGCACGTAAGCTTTCTTCATATTTAAACCCACAGAATGTTGAACCTGATAATCTGTGTTTGAGCCACACACTATAAATAAATAGGTATGCTATTTCTACATAAATATAACTAGGTGCCTACGTATAAAACAAGCCATCTCATCTTCCAAAAACAATAACATAAAACAATATTGGGTGTGGAGTCACCGAGTGTATTCATTATTTCGACATAAACCAGAAATCGTATCAAATAATGGAGTTCAAAGCTCTCATATTTAAAAAGCAACATTATTTATTGTGAATTTGTTTGAGACGCCCACAGGGCTCGAAGTTCGATGTTAGGTTAGACTTAATACCACTATTCTCATCCCAGCCATGGGGCGTTTGCACACTCGCTGATACCGACATATCGTACTTTGATCAAAAAATAGGTGTCGCCGCCGAAACTGTGTAAAAGCTTCTTAAATCTCCGCTGATATCGTCTAGGCGTCGTGTCGGTCAGCGTAATAACAGCCGTCAGTGTAGGCGGGAAGAGGTCCCGGCCACTTATGCAAAAGATAAAGTTGAGATTGATATAGGAAGTAATAAGACATCAACTTAACATAAAAATACAGTTCTTGAACTATTTTTTCAGAAGATATTTTAGAAAATATTTATAAAACTATAGGTTTAAAATGCTTTGTCAATTTTTTAAATAGTTAAATTCAAGAGACGAGAAAATTCAACAGTTTTAAAGCAACATTTACAAATGTTTATGTGCATGAAGATAAACTTGGTGTCTAAAAGAAAAGTCGTAGATAAATAGCCCTCAGTTTAGGTACCCTACAGAAGATCTTATCTAGAGAAAGCATTATAAAACTCTTTTACATCATAATACTTGAAGCATTTTGTTTACTGATCATCATTCTACCTAAGTTTGTTGACGTGCACCCACGAGCCAAAAGATCCACCACTTTTCTCTGATCTTTACGTATAGCTCTAGCTATGATAAAAGTGAGGTGATTAAAAACGAGAGAGTTCATAATATAGTGGTTACAGTACCACCCACAGATGCCGTACCAAACTATTGTCTTGCGTAGATTATCTGCCCATTATTTATAATGAGTAAGTGCATTCAGGTAGGTACTCCTACGCAGTCCAATGGGTGTTCGAAAATGCGGCAACACTGAGGCATGGCTCTCAATGTATTTATATAGTTATTTAATTAGAAAACATAAAACAATAATGGTATTGTTTATTCGATTAACTGTTTTAGATATATTTTACTGTCACGAGCCGATTATTAAATTGTGATCAAGTTTAATGGTCCTATTAAAAGAAGACGGTTTATGTGAGCTTTAGGTGGGCCGCTTGTTTAGAACGTTTATGATAAGAAAGAAAACCCTTTAAAGTTTAAAGATAATGTTGAAGGTAATAAAGTGAAGTCACGTGCAACGAGGAAGTAAATGGAATATTTAAACTCCCCCGCAAATCTCTTAGTGCATGTTTGCTTCAAGTCTTGAACCTTTACAATAAATTTGCAAACTAATGAGCTAGCCGGTTGTATGAAAATATTGTCTACTGTAGGTAGGTACCTACTTTTTAATAATCGCCAAACTCCTTCCATATTGAGAATTTAGTTTTCCTTGTGCAGTGTTCAACTACCGTCTATATACGAGTATACCTAAGGCTTTATTCATATTGGCTTGGGGCTTCAGGGCTCCAGGCTTGACTACCTAAAATTGAAAGTAATGTTTATCCACGTATTATATGATCTGTGATAAACAATCATCATCATCCTCATCAATATATATAAAACTCTTTTGAAGCTGACAGAGAATCAACGCACAGCCTAAGCTATATAAGTCCTAGAGGTATGAAATTTGGAGGGTAGTATCCTTATATAGTGTAGGGGTGCACTAAGAAAGGAATTTTGAAAAGTCGCACTGTAAAGGGTCTAGAACGCGACGCTAGTACATAAGTCTATTTCAAAGTATTGATAATTTTTTCCATAAAAGAGCCCTTGCAAATGAAACCAACGTACATTTTATCTACAAGAAAGTAACTACCTAGTACGGAAAGAAATAAAATTCAGAACGCCGGCCGTTTCTATAAAACCACACTGTGTAATAAAACCACTGCTACTTACTTGCTGGTCTTGCTACCGATTGATTTCTGATAGTAGGTATCAATCAACTAGATTGTAACACGGCCCGGGGTTTCACACCTCTTTTTTTTAACAAATACAATACATAAGAATTTTCTTCTATAACGAGATGGTCCAAATCCAACAGATAATAATTAAAATCTGTGATGGAAAGCTCTGGGTTGCTAGGACGCGAGGACCGTTTTTTGATGACCGTAATCTTTGTGATTCTGTAAGTCCTTGTGGTCTAAAACATGCACATTCAGGGTGCAGGTTTTTAGACCTCATTTACTAGCCCCCGGCAGTGGCAGGGGTCGCTAAGGGAATTATTGGACAAAACTCCCAGAAATCCCCCACGCATGGGACGCTCGCAGGGGAAAACTGGAATGAGCCCTACTGAACATAGGTAATATGGAATTAATGGCCGTAAATGGTAAGAAAACCTCTTCGCAGAAACCACGACCATAGTAGAGTTTTTTTTTAGGAAACCAATGCCTAATGGGTCGTGGTCTGACGACACGTGCCTTGTGGGCAGACGAGATGATAAATTCTCAGCCTCAGCAACGGTGTTAATTGACATGCTGCTCTTCATGCTATTAATATGCAGCGGACTCTACTATTTCCATGCCTATTTAAGTGAACTTTTTGATGAAAATCATCATAAACAAAGAAGATTTTACTAATAAACATCAAACCCTAAATATGTTGATACCTACTACAGTACGGCCGGCGGATCTAGACCGGTCTGAAGTTGCGCTTTCGGAAATTGTGCGCAGGTACAGGCGAGTACCTAAAACCTAAGTACCCTAAAAGTGACTACTGCGCAGCGTTCCGAACGAACTTAACGCCGGTCTAGATCCGCCGGCCGTACTGTACATAGGTAAGTTCTAAACTACAGCGCTATCTGTTCTCTGGACATAGGGCATTCTATGTCTATTAGAAGTAGGCTCAAGGTCTCGTTATAGGCACTCGGCTGAAGTGGAGGGGAAGTGGGTGCTTTGCGCAGCCAAACATATAAATTTCAACTTTAGTAACCCTACCATTACTTTTCATGCAGCCTTACTAGAATTTTTCACCAAAGTTATAATTTTTCTATGCGTATTCAATGATTGCAATGAAGATTGGTAAATAGAGCTAGTGTAGGCTTCCGCCGTTTCCGCTGCTGTGTCCGCTGAATGCACATAGAGTTTGACAGAAAGCTTAGTATACACAAGCCGTTTAGTAAACTTTTAACTCGTAAACATGTCTCTTGGACCGCCCACGGCATCAGCACTACAATTTGTTTTAAACTAATCTCTACCTAAACTGATTAATGCCTTTGTTAGTCTAATGAGACTTGCGTGATGGCCTATAATCAATAATAGGTATACAGGTTTTTATATTTCCCGAATAAACATATGGCTACATGTATGGCTTGAAACGCCTACGTAAATAAACCGTAGATCACGTTACAATTCTGGTTCGTGTGTGGATTAGGTGGTAATCTTGTTGTAGAGGCGAAGCGTTGAGTTCGGCGGTCGTTACGTGAAACAAAACTACGTCGTTGGGGCAAAGAGGGTTAGTGTTTTGTTTCAGTGATTTCTTCAATGAACTTGTGAAGTTGATCTTGTGAAATTACTTTAGGCTCTTTATAGATTGTCACCATTATTTTTCATTTTAGAAAACTGTTCTATTCAAATATACAGAAAATCTTCTAAATTATACAGAAGAGCGTGTTCTTATTGTAACGCTCATCAGTTAGTTCAGTTTTAACGATTTGATTAAGACATAAAAATATTTAGATTCATGTTGTATGTGGCCAGGCAGTTCCAACTAGTTAATGTATGGGCTAGTATAATAAATAAAACATGAAGCTGTCAATGTAGGTACGATTCAGTTATTGAATTTATAGCAACAGCAAAGTTTTTTATTCCTGATAATTTATATTTCTGCAAACTCGAATTTTGTCACCATGTCGACGGACTAATTTGAACTTTTAGCAAATAACTAATGCAGAAAATTATCATATTTTTTTTTCTAGACTTGTATCAAAATTATAATATGTTTTTTGATGTTGTCTACGTTTTTGAAATTGCCTAGACGGCGCCACTTTAGTAATATGATAGGCGAAAAGAATTTTAATTCTTTGAATAGTCAGGAAACTGTTATTTTGTTTGGATTTTATTGCTAAATAAATCTTTAATTATCTATGCGTCTCGTATAAAATTACTCTTGATACATTGAGACTTTTAAAAAATAGGTAATATATATTTAAATAGGGTAGAAGTAGGTATGTAGACTTTATAAAAAATTTAGGCTTTTATAAATTCGAAATAAATTTGAATAAGTTTCAAGGCTTTATTTTGTTTCTACCTTACAAAATTGTTTTTGAAATGTACTAAAAAATGAGGTAAACCATGACGTGCAGACTAAAATTATCGGAGCATACGGTATCGGAAGGTCATTGCAGGTTCGGCGAAAGTTAACTATTGGAACATACCTACTTTACTGCTTGCTGTTTTATGACTAGAAAACTAAAATTATAACCCCAGTTTGAAAGTTTGTACCTCTTTACAAGCCAAAGCGAATTTTATTTCATCCAACCTTTTTTATCAGGCAATTTTTATCCGTAGTAAAACTATTACTACGGATAAAAATTGCCTGCTACGGGCAGCAAAGTCTAAATAATTTTAAAAAAAGCGTCCATTTATTATATTCGTGATTTCTCACCAAAACTAAAAATCAAAACGACCTCTTTACTGTAAGTACCTATCTTTGCTAGTGATGTGCCTATTTTATCTTTACTGTGCTTGAAGATTAACTTAGCTTATATTGTTGCCTATCACGGAGTCGACGAGGAACGAGGAAGAGAGAGCGTAACTCGATATTTATTGCTTTCATTAAGATCGTATTTGCTTGGATGAGCCTCTAATAAGCAGCTATGAAAACAATTACACAGCTAAGTGTTTCGTGTCTTTCAGGGCGTGGTGGGTAGCAGTTACTACGCAGGATTCATCATATCGTTCTGCATAAAATGTATCGATTTTTAAGAACACATGTCACTGGTTAAGTAGTTAATATTTGGTCTATTTTTTTTTCTAAAAGTAGACAAATTGAATATAAAAAATATATTTTAGAGATAACCTACGTGTACGTGCAGTAAGCTGTCGGAGTCACTCTGGTTAACCAAAAGGTGATATTGGCATAACACAGAATCAGGTACCCCTGATATAGACATTGTCCAATACCAACACGAGTAATTTTATGAACCACGTTATTTCGTAACGAAATAGCAAAGTTAAAAGTAACGAGCTCCGAAGAAATGTTCAGTCGTCGTGAACACAATAGAATAATTTGATTTCGAGAACATTAAGGTCACCAGCTCGAGGGTGATCCCATTACAGAGTAAGACTTTTATCACTTGAAATCGTGTTTTTCAGAAGCTGTGATGATTTTCTTATTTCTTAAACAACGACATTTTGTACAATGTACATTGGCGCTCTGAAAATGGAACGGTACAACTGTGCTCAGACGAAGGCGTGAGCACACTTCTTAGGTATACATTAACAGCTTGATAAACGATCACTTTGAAGGGTTAGAGCGTCAATCTGCAATGCACAACGAAATTACCACTGACACACATCACATTCCGAAAGTGTCCAAATTCTGACGTTTTTCGTAATGAAGTCATGGTTCTTTTGTGTTGTAGTTTGTGTGTTTGAGTGGTCCTAAACAATGAATAGAATACCTACATCATTATTCCCCGCAACAGTTGGTAAAACAACCTCTCGTCAACCTATGAAATTAAGTTACTGGTACTTACTCGTAAAGAACTACCTTAGTTAAGTATTCTGACTTCCAATGAAGACTTGAGGGTACGTTTGTTGGGTCAATTATAGAAGTTTTAATTCTTTAAAAAAAACTAAATCATTTTATTAGAAAGTTTTATATCTGTCAAATAAAATTGAATGAAAATTGCTATCCAGTACAATCTTAACTGATGTAACCTCGTTGCTATAACTTATTCTGTGACATCGCAATGCGGAATGAAGAGTAGACGGGTCAGTGATCGAATGACAGATGCAGGCAGACGGACGTGACTGGGTTCTATGTGAAGTGCATTGGACTCCTCAATTTTAAAACTAGCATGTAGTAGAACTTTGTAAAACCTGAAAAAGTTTGTAAAGGGCTGTACCGTATGTACCAACAAAGGAGTATTTTCATTGATGGGTTAGTGAGGGGAAATTCTAAACGGTACCTAATAGTTATTTAAAATATGTTGATAGGACTCGATTCAATCGATTTTGACAAAAATAAAAACTGGATTTAAAGATTTTGGCACTGAGACATCTAAAGATTCTGATTTTCTGAGAAAAGTGTAGGTAAGTATTTTTTTGCTGTACAGTATCGACTTACAAGACATGCTAAATGTGCAAAATGCGGTAGGCAAGTTACATTAAAACTTTTGGCACAAAAAAAATACATAACACTTACTTATAGTGAAGCAGAAAACTGTTAGCGAAGTGTTTAGGTAGGCAAAGAGGCTACTAAGTACCTATACAGAACAATAATACAGAAGTAGGTATATATTAGGTTTATTTGTTTGGAATAGACGAACATCTTCCGACCCCGCCTAATTTTTAAAAAGCTTCGATCCTATTTCACTTTCAAATGCGAAAGATATTTAAATGGAAAGATGATGTTTTAAGGATTGGTCCAATCAAAGGAATTAGTAAGTCAAATTGAATAATCGATTTGTGAGTCAGACAGTCGATGAACTTCATAAAAACGTGTCGAAATCGCAAAGACCATACCAAATCGTAAAACTTGTCTGAATTCTCAATGACACAAGCTGAGCACGACAATCGTATTGTGCAAAAAATATGTGCAGAAAAAAATAACGAAAAATTCTACTAGTATAATAGCTTCTTCTTCAGAAGGACAGTGATCGTTTTCAGTTTTTCGTGTCTTATTATTTATGAAACTTTGAATGTCAAGTTTTTCTTCTTTTTTTTTATTTCAGTCCGAGGCTTGTAAAACCAGCCTGTAGTGAAACTGAAGTCTACAATTCTAAATTTCAACATAACAACAGAATAGATATTTCTATCAATATAACTAGTGGGAATAGACCTTTCTATCTCCAATAGAAACTTGCCTGACCACCATGTTACTGCCAAGAGGGTCAAATTCTTAAAAGCATTGACATGCAAATACTACATTTTATATGTATTATTTTCTTATTTAAAGTTCACAATACAAATCTCTTAACTATTGTTATTCGAAAAGCGTATCTAAATTGTTGTATTTTATGGTTATTTCTTGCGACAGCTGATTAACATATAAAAGTTTGGTCTAACGGTGACCTTATGAGAGGGTCAATATATCTGAACAATTTTGATTCGATATTTGAGCGCAAAACGTGGCGTCGAAGCGCCGGCTACGATAAAAACGTCAATAAATTAACATAATAACGTCCACAAATTACGATATTGTATAAAAATATTCGTCAGAAGCTTAGCAATTTGGCTTTAACTCATTTTGTGATATATCTGAGGAGATTCAGCCTCATAAATTAGACAGCGCGTGCCATGCCGTAGTCGCCAGTCTCCATTGATTGCTGCAACTTTTTAATTTTTCTATGAATATTAATAGTGCTTTTTGTTTGGTTTAATTGTAATTTATTGGGAATTTTTACTAATTGAATTATATGAACTACTTATACATACCTACACGTAGGTATAACCTAATCTCGAAGGCAACTATCTAACAACTTCTCGCTCGCAGATTTCAACAATGTTATAAAATTATACAAAACCGGGAAGCTTCACGCTCTACAGAATAACAACGCCCTTTGAATTGTTCAGCAAAAAAATCATTTTAATCCGAACAAATTTTCTGACCAAATATTTTTTTTTTTTTCCTTTTTACCCTTTTTTTTGCTAATTGGCCGTACCCCTCTCCCGCATGACGTCATGGGAACCGGGAATGCGGGCGCCCAGTTCAGGAGTAGACTTATTGGTATTCCGTGAACCGGGCTCGGGTTACCACCATTTACTGCAGTTCTGTTTTTATTAGTGGCAGCTACCACTATGGTGCGGTTAAGTCGGTTTGGCTTTGACCTCATATAATATAACAAGGTAACTGCACGCCCTACATTTACGGAGCGATCTATACCTAGTTATAATAATATATTACTAAGGATCATTTCTAAGGACTCACTAATAACTAGAGTCAGTCTATTCAAAAACTGCACTCTCTTCCGACACGTTTTATTTCACTTTGGACACATCCGGTTTTTCTAATACGTTGTTTAAGTTGTTTGATATTTATTATTATAGTATCTGATAGACTCGCTATTATTTCAGGCTTGTATTTTTAGCCTATCTCTGTGAGCATCTCTGTGAGCGCCCCGGCTTGCTCAGCACTTTGTGCAAGACTGATGGAATTGCATTTTGTAGTGTAGAGGAATAAAGGGTTTATTTGAAATAGAAATAAAATGCGGAAAACTTGCAAGATAGCCAGATTCTGGGTGTGGATTTGAATTAACTATTTATAGGTAGATGATAGCTGCGTTTCAAATTATCTTGTTCCACGTTATATCATTGTAGGTAGGCTGATAAATGATCAAAAATAAAAGAACTAAAAGATCTACGAGTGGCAGGAAACCCCTCTCTAGAGTAGTGAGTTCGTTTTATTTTAAGTAGGTAAATCGAAGGAAGCGCTCGTGGCGTAGCTTGCTTAGTCAATCTTAATCGATTGTCTATGTTAAGCAACGTTCTGCGCGGTCACTATTTGGATGGGTGACAATTTACATCTGAGCTCTTCCGTGCTTCGGAGGGCACGTTAAACTGTCGGTCCCTAAAAACTCCGTCAACGGAGTTAGCCACTAACTCATACAAGCTTGCTGGGAAGCATTCTTGTGTGATTAAAGCTAATGCTGCAGTCCATTGCAAAAATTCAATAAGTACTTAGGTAAATGATGATTTTATTCAATGTACCTACTTACCTGTTTTATTAACGTAGAAAAATAAATAAAAGCCTTTGTTAGTAGGTAATAATTTACTTTTGTTGATCATTCCTTTGACATAACCCATGTGCTCAATAATAGATAAATTGTCAGTCCTTTAAAAATTAATTGGCTCGATCCGTACCTACGTTTGTTTTGTTTTAGTAAAATAAATATTGAATCGCAATATCAAGATGAACCCAGATGACCCAAGATTTGTCATTGGATAAGCCCAAGATTATCCGAGGACTTAAAACCTTTGCAAAATGAGACAAACACTTCAGTGATTTAGGTAGTGACTTACGACGAATAGGTATTTCCGTGCTACCATGATGTATGCAGTACCAATGATGACTGATGAGTAAGTATAGTAATCAGTCAAAGAGTATTCGGTTCAGCCTGAACTCACGCTAATAATGCATTTGTCGTGACGTGTCGTGCGTGGGCAATGACACTTTAATTACAAAATGTCATTGGTCAAAGTGATTCTTGTGAATTCAATGAACGCAAACTTAGGTAGCGTGACTATGGTAGGTAACTGAGCACCATCTGTCCTACAACGGGATTCAAGCAAAGAACCACGAAAATGTCCTCGGTGCTAAAAAAACAATGTACTTACCTAACATTGTTTTTTTTTGGCACCTAAATTGTGCCCTGTGATTTTACAAATTTCATAGATTTTACTGAATAAAGCTGAATAAAGGTTTTTGACTTAGACATCGCATATAACCCCTTTAGCTTAGGACGACGCGTAACGTCAACAAATCTTGCTCGGATATAAAAAAATTAAGATAAAAATCACTATAATTATGTCAAATCGCCATGCTGCATGGTCTACAATCAGCTTACCATACCGCTGCATTGTTATATTCTGTAGTCTATTTTTTTTTTAACTATTTTCTATTTTTATTTTAACTATTTATTTTGAGCGCAGACGTTTGAAAGGTGAAGCGGTGGGCGTAAAGCCTAGAGTTTTTTTTAAATCCTCGTGTTAATTCTGGCACAAATTTCATTCCGCATACATCCTGCGCGTTATTGCGGAAGCACAGACAGTAGAGCAGTGTTTACAGCCCGTGAAGAAGACGCTTCGTAAACTCTGTTACTTAGGTGCCTTGCGAATAGAAGCCACAACAAGCTTACCTATGGTTATCAAATTAACAAAAAACTATATAAGGTGGGTCCACATCTGATCTTTTGTCCGTACCGTAGCTCCGTATCGTATCAACGTCGCGATCAGAGAACGCTAGTTTGGACGCCGCCGTACCACCGTGCCGTAACCGAACGGGCTACGATACGGACAAAAGATCAGATGTGGACCCACCTGGTACTGTCCAACTATTGTAAGCACTAATGCTAGGATCTGGTAATGTACTCGTAGCAGAGAAAATTTACGTTGGACATGTCTCTGACTACTACCTTTATAGATTAAGACTTTGAACCTATTTTATTATTAGTTTTCTTCATCACTTTAAAAACAATATCCGATAGAAAACCCAAAAGTCTAACTCAAAAGGTCTGTAGTTCGTCCGTCTGTTTATATTATTTCAATCAATCAAACAAACAACCAGTATACTTACCTTAATTACACCTATAAGGTATCATCACAATTAGCAGTCATTCACTTAATACTTAGACCCCCATAGCCGGCAGTGGACGGCAGTCATTTGGTAACTACTAACCTACCATAAAATGTTCTAATCACGAAATCGCAATTACACAATAAACACGAGCATTAACCTCCGAGTGGGAAGCGAGAGGTTACTTCCTATACCACGCCCACCCGTGGGCTAAAGCCAGAGACTCACTGATGCGAGCTCTTATAATTTTTTTTTTTCTGAAACTTTTATTATTCCCTTAACCAGATGAAAAAATAGAGCCCTCCATCGGATGGGATCTGCTTCTTCGTTATTTCAGTGCTTTATCCGACGATTTCGAAGTCAAACATAACTTAATTAGCTTAGTGTGGCACTAGAGGGCGTTGTGTGATGTGTCCAAGAATATTTATTTATTTACATTTATCAAATGCTCGCATTCATGCTTGACGCACGTATAAAGTTCAGCAAATGCACACCCACACAAAGATATGATCATCTCAGGATGCGTCCATTGTTTCATTAGCGTGAAACACCCACACACTGATTGGTTCCCTTTGGTTCAGACAGTTTTTAGTCAGATGGTGTCATCTCATCCCCCACTAGATCGTGAATAAATCGATACCTAACTAACTACAAACGTGTAGGTAAGTACCTATTTTATTTCTGGCAGCTCGTGGTCGAATTGGGTTGTAGTAAACGTTGATCAGAATACGTGTTAGCACAAAAGATGCTGCTTGGATATTTGACTCTACCTAATTTGTAAAAAAAATATTGTCAGGTTTCGGTTTACTTTACTTAGGTACGCGTATATGGGTTTCAATTATTTTGTTTTATTTGTTTATTTACCTATTTTTATATAGGTAGTTACTTTTCACAGCGTAAAATCAAGAAACTCCGAAGTAGGTAGTCTTTTTACACAGTAGGAAGATAAGTGTAGGTAGATTTTCGAAACCTTTCAATATTACTCAAGAGAAACCAATTAAGGGTAATAAATAGCTTAGCTGAGGTGTAAAATCTAATTAATTAAAACTTAAGTAGTGATTAAACCAACTGTAATCTGTTTCGTCGCAGGCATTTTAACTCCAGCCATGAATTTTAGGCACGGTGTACACCAAATAGGACCAAGATAACCATAATATAAGTTCTTCTTCTTTTATTTATGGCCTCTGTCATTTCGACAGACAATTTTGCCAGTGTCAAGTGAAATATTTGAAACAATATCAGTCAATTTTTATTTTTTTTCGCTCCTCGAAGCAGGCTATAGTTTTAAAACCATACCGCCTAGTCTAACGCTATATTTTTTCCCATAAGTTAGTTTGTTTAAGTGTTTGTCTTGCGTAAATGATAAGTCAAGTCACGTCATTCGTCAAGTCGCTCGTCGTTTGTTTTGAAGGCAAAATGGTGGATATTTTTCTTTCAAAACATGAAAACCAATTTTTTCATTTTAGGAATATCACTTTTAACACTTATTCCAATGGCTCACACTTTATCTACGACCACTTATGAAGTCAAACACCAGTGTACCAGCAAAAGCTTTTCGCAAATATAGAATTTTTACTTTTTTAATTAAAAAAAAAACAACTACCTAAATAGCACCAGAATTAACCATTATAATATAGATCCTGTTAAATCTATTTAGTATAATGTACGAATTGTTAAAATGGTCCTACTTATAATTATAAAAAAAAAATACAATCTCTCATCACAAATACAAAAAAAGTGATAAGTACAATGTGGACGATGGGCCTTATTTTGGAATCAATTAGGTTTATGGTTAGCTAATGACCGATTAAGAAACCGGCATGTTTAGTCAGATTTTGATAATATTTTCTTTTGATAAACTAATTTATAGTGGTAGATTTACAAGTAATATGTATATTTCGTAAATTAGTATATCTTAGGTTGCAAACACACTTGGCAGCCAAGTCGCGACTACTCGCGACATATTTTGTCGCATTTCCTTCAATATGACAGTCACCGCGACTTGCATTTACAGCCTAACCTAGGCAGGTTAGGCTGTATAGGCACTAGTATAGGAAAGATTGGCATAAGCATTTGGTACTTATTAGAGCGCAAGTATTCGCTAGGTTTCTATGGGTTGAATGATAATGATATGACGACCAATACTCAATACATTTGTTTAGTTTAATTTTACATAGGTTTTGGGTGTAAGCAGGCACAACATGCAGGCACCATTCGAATCAAAATGTCCAATTTCCTCTCAGAGCCGAATTTCAGTGAGCGACAATATTTCGTTAGGGTTACGCACCCAGACGGAGATTATTTCACTGGCCAACCAAAGTGCCACTCTCAATCACTGACAGATAATAACAACTAAGATGACACGTCCTGTTTGTCTGTCCTAACAAATTGGACTTGAACGTGAAGCTTGCTAGAGAGGCTATTAAACCTATCCCACTTGAGAGTGCCTACTGAGTGGGTGGAAAGATTTGATAGACAGTAAACCCCAGAGCCCATAGTCCGTTTCATTTTGTGAAAAGTGTAATTTTTGTATGAAGCAATTTTTTTGGGAAAACGCTTTTAATCCATACACAACAGAGATTTTAAAGTTCACTTTTCGCGAATCAAACCAAACCAAATCAAACTCGGCGAAGTATGAGCTCCTGTACAAATCTGCAATGTTACGAGTGTTTACAATGTCTCTACAATGTGGAAAGTGGAGAGACTGTGTTGTAGTAGAACTTAGAAGCTTAGAACATTCTTTGAAATAGCCAAAATAAACCCTAAATGTAGAGTTTACATCACTTTTCATAATGTGATGAACTGGTGAATAATTTTAGATTACAAAATGAAAAAGGAAATTTTAGATCTCTATCCAGAATCTACCACCACTAAATTCGTAGGTTCGAGTAATTCTTTATTAATTTGTTAGTTATGGGATAAACTCTACATTAAAATCTTTTTAGAACGAATAGAACCTAATGGTGTTAGAACTTTTTGCAATTAGCTGAGTGGGTACCGATTTTTTTCAGTGGAATTAAATTACTTGGCGTGCACTGCACAACACACATTACAATGCAGAACGGGCCGCATTGAATCGATACCGTGGTTTCGACTCACAAACACCGAAACAGGTTCACCAGCCAAGTTGCTAAAATACTAAAAACTGGTCAAATGTGCGGTCATTCATTCAGCCAACGAATGTTTGCACGTTTGGATTTTTTATTACCACTTTGGATCAATTTTGTGAAGATCAATTTGCTGTTTGACTTTACAAACGTGACGACACTGGCTGTGAAAGCGGGCAAGTGCGAGCGGTAAACTGCGAGAAGTGGTTTTCTCCGTTTACGTGTGTTTGATTGTTTCTGACGTTCAAAAAGTACTTTTAGGTAGGTATCTAGGTATATCTGTTTAAGGCCTATTTTCACCATCTCATGATTACGCTATCTGTCAGTTACTACCTAAAAATATATTTTTTGTGTTTTATTTGCAAGGAATCAGCCACTTTCGGGATGTTACAGTTGATAACGTATTAGGTAGGTACCTTAAAAAAATAAAATGAAAAAAAGAATGTGATTCGGTGCACCTAAGGCTTCTTTAATTTTTTTTCAGAATTCTAAAAACTGGTGCCGCGTCCGCCAAGAACCATTCAATGGCGCCAATTTAGCCAATTAAAAGTGACTTGCAAAGATATTCTCATAAATAACTAAATTCCTTGTGATCCTTGTCGATCGACACCCACGTCAAATCGTTGTTTTATTCAAATATAAGTTGCTGAAATCATAAAATCAGTAAATACGAGTATGGCCTCAGTATTTACCTACTTTATGCAAGCTTAGGATTGTTGTTTCTGGTAAAATAAGACAGTTAGGTACTTATTTTGCCTCGTACCTACTTATTTACCGGTTTTATCCCGAAATCCCTACGATAGATTGTCTAATTTTTCAACAATTAAAAAGACTGGCTGACAATATTCAAATATCAAAAACAAAAAGTCATTGTTTAAAAAACAAAGACCCAACTATTCGATATTTGAATCACATGAAAAAAATATTTCTATTTCCTTTCGTTTGACATTTTCCGTTTGAGCGGGAATTGCGTATGTGATGGAAGCCTGATTACGAATATCCGGGCCTAACTCGACAGCGCTTGTTTCAGGGCCATTTCCGGCCCCTGAAGCTCCGGTCCCTATATTAGACCTACTGACTGATGTGTTGTGTTGACATTAGTACTCGGAATACGTCCATAGAGTCCATAGAAGTTCTTTAGCTGTTTCGTTAAAAAGGTAAATACCTCGCAAACTAAAGGTGCTAAAGAGCGTAGGTATGTTCCATAAGTATAAAAGCATCATTACGTGACATAATATTCTATTTAAGTAAGTACCTAATATGTACATATCACTTACTATTCATAATATTCTATTTTGCACTCTACTACCTAGTAAGTATATGTATTGTGGTTGACTGATTACCAGCAAGCGGAATTTTCGATTTCAAATCCCATTTCGTTTTATGACTGAATTGTCCATTTATGGGCACTGGGCAGAGCTGAATTAAATTATGGTCGAGAGCTGAAAGCTCACAGCACATATACAACAAAATATACCAGCTAGGTAGTAGATATACCTAATAATTTTCTGGAATTCATTGGCTAAAATGAAATTTCATTCACAAAAGACACGTCTGAGGAGTTAATTTACATTCAACGGGCTATGTAAACACTAACTATATGACAAACTCATCAAATAAATATCTCAGATCCGTCAAGCCAGACGAGAAATGAATAATCGAAATAAGAAAGGAAGTAGTCCAGAGTTACCAATATTCGAAACCAAAATAAACAAAAGCCTGACTGCAAAATAACATCGATGCATTTCAATTTGCAGCTGACACCAACGTGAACCAATATATGCATGGACAATAGTTACGTATGTAGGTCGACACGTCCGATGCATTTATACCATCCCGATAATATTGTAGTACCCACTACACATCGAAACACGAATACAAATAACTGGAAGTTCAGAGGGAACACTGCTAAACTGAATGTAAATAACAGCTTTGGTAGAATAACGTACCTAGTAGAGTAAGCTAAGCGAGATGCCTGTACTAAGTTAAGAAAAGTTTACATGTCATAGTATTTTAATACCTGTCTGAAGAAGCGCGAAGCGAAGAAGTGCGTAGCTGGCTTAGTCAATATTCACGGATTATCTAAGTTAAGCGACGTTCTGCGTGGTCTTTATTTGGATGGGTGACCGTTAGTGGCAATTACATCTGAGAGCTTCCGTGCTTGGGAGGGCACGTTAAACTGTCGGTCCCGGCTCTAGCTGTCGTTAAGCCACGACGGAGACCTTAAGGCGGCCTAAAAATTCCGTACCAGAGTTGGCCACTAACTCATACGAGCTTGCTTGCTAATACCTGGTCGTACAACTGTTGTTTGACTTGCAGCATTTTTTGTTATTTGACATTTGATATTGGCTTATTTAGGCCGTTTTTCGAACTCGAGTTTTACTAAACGCTGCGCAGCGCTGTTACTTATTATACCTATCAATAAATTAGCCGTTATTATGCAGTTTATTTATTATATGGTTTACTAATGCTAATAAACAGGTCCCTCAAGACAATCGACTTTATACACTAAACTTGTTTATAGTTTTTGACTAAAAAACCTGTAGGTACCTCTATCTTTCTCTGTAGGCTAGTCTACTTCCGCTGCCCACGCGTTCGTAAGTAGAATCTGATCACGCTAAGTGTGTATTACTTTGAAAACCTATATAGTTGGATTGGAAACACCATCCTGTACTTACTGCGAAAATGACAACCTACAACCATATAACAACCATATTATAATAGGAAAGTTATTATAGTAAAATGATACCATGTGCCTTATAAGATTTTTAGGATTGCCCATTTATACCATTGCAGACTTAGCGTGGTCCCACTCTAGCCACTAATGCGCTAAAATCGATAATATAAGTTTTGAACAGTGGCATTGCCCTCGTGTTAATTCGTCCACCTCGGCATTATTGCGATATCTTTGTCAAAATTAATTACCTACGTTACCTGTTACTACCATTAGACTAAGTACCTACCATTTAGTGATATTTGGAATAGCACAACTTTGACCGTTTGATCCATGTGGTATTCCCCCTATAGAAAAGCAGCTTTAGTTATTAGATACACGGTACACGAAACATCTGTCTCGTACCTAATAACGTAAGCGCGGTAGTAAACTTAATTTTACTGGGAATAGGGGTCGGCTTACTTATGCATGTATCCTACGTGTCGCGGCGTTCAATCACTCAGCCAAGCTCTCACCTCACAGACTTGATTAAACGCTGTGCTGTTGGTATTGTGCCAATTTCACGCATCGAACGACTGATTGCAAATAAATCTATACGAACGAGCCGATGCGACGCGACGCTGGGGGGGTTCTGCTAAGTGCTTATTACAAAGCTATTGATTGGCTACTAAAGCCAATGTTTTTCGAAATAGTACCTATCCGTTTTATAATGGCCATATAGATTTAGAACAGAATCACAGGCTATGACTTTTCATCAATGAGGTACCTCCTAGGTACCTAGAACTAACCACCGATTAATTAAAAGTTCACTGTAAAAGACCGAATGGTAGCGCCATGAAAAGTCTTCGGTCTCTTGTAATGAATTTGGCGCAAAAATTTGTAAAGTATAAAACCGATTAAAACTCTATAAAAAGCGCTCCGGCATATGACGGCTATTATAAATCACTATAGAGTTCCAATTCGCAAGGGAAAATGGTCCAATTTAAGCTGCAATTTTCCACTGCATGAAAGGAAGAAAAATATGAAGAAAAAACTAATCGCTGCGACCGAGCGCTCATTGCAACCAACGGGACAAAGTCAGTCGTAGAAAGTATTATAAGCGTGGATAGGTAGAGCTTTTTTAAATACTTGGGTACGTATAGTAATGCTTGTAATGAAGAGCCCTTACATTGTAAATTAAATGTTCTTCTAAGCCTTTGTTTATGAAAAACCATAATAGAGAAAATTATTTTACCCACCAAGTCCGCTAAAGAAAGTTTGATCATCCAAACTCTCAGTGTGAACCTATGTGTGAAAGAGCGAGAAATTTTCACGACTGGCATATTGATCATAAAATCAAGACCGGAAACAATTCCATTTAAGAACTTTCAAGAATGATTTCCTTTCTTCGCCTTTAGGTAAATGGACCCTAATAAAAACCGAAACTGAAAAGCTGAAGGTCCATGAAACGCGGGCAATGTTAACTTGGAAAGAAGTGAATTCTTCACTTGCGTATTAATTTGCGGCAACATTGAAATGTTCTACGGTGCTGCCATAAAAATAATGTAGCAGCCCGCCCAAGCGGCGAGCTTTACAACAACGGTTTTACGACACGCCAAAATAGCTTTGGCATGGTATTAAAATAAAACAATACAATACTGTTTCAACTTATCATAAATCCAACAATAAAATGCTTCAAAAACTTTCATCGACCACGCTGCTGGTTCGACCATTATCTATTTTGTATCATGCTACAGCCGAATGTTTAGCGAAGCGCTCGTGGCGTAGCTTGCTTAGTCAACTGGCCAATCTTATTATTATTTAAGTGAAGTGACGTTATGTCGCGGTCACTATTTGGATGGGTGACCGTTAGTGACATCTGAGTGCTTCGGAGGGCACGTTAAACGGTCGGTCCCGGCTGCAGCAGTCGGTAAGCCACCACGATGGAGGCCTTAAGGCGGCCTAAAAACTCCGTCACCAGAATTGGAGCGAGTTGACTCATACGAGCTTGCTTTTACCGAATGTTTTGTACTTAGCTTGATTTTTCGCCTGCATACAAGTGTTCGGTTACTCTACCATAACTTCACTTCTGTAGAATGTACCTATGTTCTATGTAAACTGATATTTGATGGTCACAGAACAGAAGTAAAGAGAGTACGCCGTTCTGCAAATCGTTCAAATGGACTCCCTGGTCAAAGTGCTTTAGTTTAGTCTAGTCTAGCCTGTCTCCAGACAGCGGCAGTAGTTTTGTATATAACCAGCCGTCGCCCGCGGCGTTGCTCGCGTTAGAGTGTGACTTTTCAAAATTCCTTTCTTAGTGCACCCCTACACTATATAAGGATACTACCCTCCAAATTTTATACCTCTAGGACTTATAGTTTAGGCTGTGCGTTGATTCTCTATCAGCTTCAAAAGAGTTTTATATATATCGATTGATTGATGTATATGCAGCCATGGTTCATTTAATGGAAATAATACTTACCCATGAAATTAAAGTGATTTTTAATTTCATTAATAGCTTGCATAATATCAAGCTAGCATTCATGGTCTCCAAGATATTCAAGTACCTAATATTATCCATTCCAGACATTCCCTTTGTGCTTTTTGTTTGTGTACCTACAAGAAAGTTTCCATCGCTCGTCGAAGGTGTTACCCCTCTCCTCAACCTCGAATGTTTGCAGAAGCGAAATTGAAAAACTTCATCCCTCTTCAAACTTGTGGTGAGGTGTTTTTCAATAATGCCGGATTTTGTGAATATCAGGCAATTTTTCGTAAACAGGTCCTGTAGGTACACAAAGTTCGGTTATTGGTTCCCAAATTGATATTGAAGGGCCCAATGATCTTGGTAAAATGCTATCTAATATTTTCTTATATGTTGCATTTTGACCTTGCCAAACTTTGCCTATCAAAACATTTTGTAAACTGCAATACACCTACCTACCTATTATTATTGCCTACCTACAACTGATGCCACCGCTGCGGAGCTGATTGATCCAGACTGCCGCATTGCACTGTCATCCGCCATGCGGGCTTTCGTTGTACCAACATTTAATATGCTATATGATAATGATGACTATATGATTAGATACTAATACTAATAGCCGGTAACTGTTGTATCATTTGTTACAACTTACCCACCCACTCTAAGAATTGCTTTCAGACACTTTGCAGAAAAAATTAATAAAATGTGACAAATTATCTTGTTTTATTTTTCAAGTTCTTAGTTCTGCCCATTTTTGTTACGGGTTACGGGTCGATAGTGTGAGCACGTGGATGAAAAGATTACCTGACAAGCCCGTTTTATGTGTCAACCAAGGGATTATTTATAAGGATTAATCGCAAGCAGGAAAATGTCGGAGGCACATAATAGGTAGGTATTTTCCTAAAATATCGAGCAGAGAAAACTTAGGTGAGGTCTCGACTGCAAGTGGAACAGAGTCATCAAGGAGTCTCCGCCTCTTCAACTCTCGCCAGAAAAAGAGAAATAACATCACTTCACGTCCGAGAAATTTCTACTCGGTCCATCTGTTCAAAAAAATAAGTCCTACGCTAATGCTACGAAAAACGCTACGTGCACTACGGCCCTACGCGAATGCTACGGGCGTGCTACGTTGGTTATTTGACTATGATGATGGATAGGTAAAGTACCAGAAGGTGAAGGAAAACACCATCGTTAGAAATCAAAAAGCAGTGGGTTTGTAGCCTATTATGTTTTAAATATGGAAATACTAACTACAGAATAATGTGATCATTAGTTAAAACATATTTAAGAGGTTTAAGAGGACGTCAGCACCTCTGTATAATCAAGGAATAAAAATAACCACCATCCCTTAAAAGTCGGTAGAAGGTAAGCCGGTAGGTAGCTTATGGCTTTTATGGAATTCTGTGATCAATGGCGAACTCATTCAGCTAATGGAGGTCGCGAGTTATTTGGCAAAATACAGCGAAAATGAAACATGTTTTCTGTAAATGCATTGATAAAATATTAGGGCCTAAAAAATTTTACCTCTACATATACCTAGGTAGGTATTTCTAAGCCTTATGATATGTCAATCAGACATTTAGTAAGTACCTACCTAAGCTGTATGTTATAACCGTTATATTTGGGATCAATTACTACCTACCAAGGTTTCACGCGAAATCCAAAGCACCTTGAATGCTTGGTCTTAGGTTGAATATCGTATCTCAGTAATTCCATTAGTTGATCACAGTCAGTCAGCGCTTAGTTCCGGTGTAGTGTGAAATCGATTTAACTTTGCCAACTGAACCTAAACCGCATTATGTCGACTCAAGTGGCAAAGCCACAATACAGATTGATACACAGTCAGTTCTACAATCTAAGAAGTGCTTCTACGCTAGACTTAGAATATCGGCTTTCGATAATATTATTTGTCTTTTTTTTATCTTCTGTTTCTGTCTGCTCTCATACATGTACAAGTACAAGTACCTAGGTACCTAATTCAGTTTTGAGGTTGAACGAGGTATTTAGCTATAGCACCGACAGGTAATGGTACCTAAATGAATTTAAATAAATTGAATTTGTAATCCACATTATGCCTATCGACTTTATCTAGGCCCGTTTACTTCTTGTTTGTCTGTTTGGTGCCTGTTTACTTTTTTGTAAAAACCGCTCATACCTACCCTATTTTATTTATTTATGTGCCGAACGAATCCCACTAGCGCGTCGTTAATCTCCGATTTCATTGTCTACTCGTCTCGCGTAAGCTTTTTGTAAGCACCTATTTTCCTCGTGCTCGCAACTAAACACTCGTATTTTCTCATGTTGATTAATTCCCAAAAGGATCTTCGCTCAATACAGGCGCTTACTAAACAATTTCCTTTGTCTGTACTGTACGTCCTAAGCCGATTAGGAAGCACTCGCTAATCAGATCAGGCGGTCAAGCGGGCCTAGTAGAACAGTGATGAGTGTGAATTTATTTACGGAAAGGTGACCTACACTCAACGGTAGAACCTTACTAACGAAAAAATACTATTCATCTGTAAGTGCCATGGAGCAAAACATCTAGTAAAGCCTTAGGTGGCAAGACTGAAGATGGTAACAAATATATCCTGGGGCCAGTTACTAATTCAATGTAAGAGTAATAACGAAGGTTTATAATGCCGTATCAAGCTGACGACACGGGCGGAGGGTATGAATAAATCACTCTCAGGAATTCAGGGATTTCACAGGAACAGGCTAATGGAAGTGATAATCTAGATTTAGGAGCGGTACTCCTGCTAGTAAATAGTTTCGTGGATGAACGTTATCGCGTCTTCAATCAAACAATAAACAGGCAGGAACATTTACGTACACCATCAGTCATCTGTAGTACCTACATTTTGTAGATAGCAAACACCTCATATCAGTGAATTTATTATAGTAGGTACCTACTTAGGTAGTAGATACGGTACTTTCCCACATGGTAGGTAAGTTATTTCATGGTGTAGTTGTAGTTCATTCATGGTGCTTGGTGACATAATGAAACATCTGACCTAACTAAAGTGTCCTTTCAGAATAATATACATTGTTACTACCCTAATTAGGTAATATAGTTAGCTTCGAAGTGCAAGGTGTAACGCAGCTTACAATAACAATACAAAAAGTTATTGCCTCGAACTAAGCTGTTCGACTGGCTGGCCTGTAGTTTACAGCGCCTTAGTTAATGCAAGAGCATGACAGCGGCAGTACTTTAACAAAACCACGAGGCGAACAAGTTTCCGCGCTAAAGCGTTCTGTAGACATTTATACAAGCTAAGAAAATGGCAACTACACAACATCAGCACAAAAAAATCAGCAGCACTAGATCTACAGGTCAATGCTAAGTCACAACACTAAACGCTATAATAATATACCACACTATCGACATAATATCTAATTTAGTCTACATCAGAGATGTCATGTAGAGTAGAGGTAGTGTTGTGCAGAAGGCTAGACGTCGAAAAATATCTACTTGATGAACGGTGACATTGTAAAGATCGCGGGAAGTCGAAGGATAGAGAAAGGCCAAAAGCGGTCTTCCTGAGAACCTATGGCGGCTTATGTTCATTTCATCTGTAGGTGCACTTCCTTAGGTTGACATGATGAAGATGAAGAAGTGAAACACTAGTTTGTAGGGAAGTATGCTACGGCTGTTTACGTAATCGGCCAACTTTACCTACACCCATGCACCCGCCGGAAGCTGTTTGCCAATGTTATTGGGTCAGTTTACAACTTCTGAAGCACAACCAACGAACCGAAACTTCCATAATTAAATGTTCTTGAGCAATTCAAAGGTATGAACTATAATGGATTACCGCTTTGAACTAGGAAATTAATTATTAGGGCCTTCAAAATAGAAGACGGGAAAACGAAATGGCGGGAAGGGGAATTTCCCCGCATAAGCTAATGGAATCAATAAATTGAAATTGGAAGAGCGAAGAATATATGGAACGAAAAAAATTACCTAGAGACTGATTGACTACCGCGATGGTTGTATTGTAGTAGTTAAGTGGTTGGACGCGAAGAAATTCAGACTAGCAACCACTGAAACACGGACGAGAAGATAAATGAATCGGAAAATTAGGCAACGCCATCTGTGTGATGGCCGCTGAAATAAATAGCTAAGTCTCAACTCAAAAGTGCGAATATTGTATTTAGGAACGTCTTGCGTAACTCTGCCAGCCTCTATCAAAATAAAATTACCTACTTACCTACCTATCAAATAAATCACGTAAACCCTCCCCTCGCAAAAAGTTAAGAACCGGTAGTAAAGTCATGATGTATACTAACAGCAGACATTTTACGAGCCGACCGACACAATGTTTGGTGGGAGTTGATTGGTGTACGCAACGGGCTGTCGCCGGCAAACAACTTATCTAAATTAAATCTCCTCCCGATGCGAGCGGTTGCTTAGCTTGCTTTATTAGCTACTTTGGTGACTGCATCATAATATAGGAAGATAAAGAAAGAAATCATGTTCAACAATAATTTTTATTACATAAATAGGGTTTTTAAGTATTTAAAAATATTTTGTTACTTGATTATAGCACGATACAATATTGTACATGAATGTGCAAAGCATTGCGTTTTGTGTCGCACCACGTTTTAGCAGGGAGGGTCATCTATCTGACGCTAAAAGTAATAGTTTTTAGATGCCACACATTTAATTATGATAAACATAGTTTTATCAGATCAATCAGGTGCTCACAATGTCAGTGACGAGGCCAGCAGCAATGGTCACTCCAGCGACCCGGAGCATCACTCGCCCTAATTCCTTTACATCTTTATACCTTTCAATGCAGACTGGCTTGCTTACTTCTATCTCTACAACAGCTACAGAGTTATTCCCCAGAACACGAGGCTTCTTCTTAACTAATTCACCAGTAGTCTTATTTAACTGAGCTTTCAATTTGACTATGTTAGCTGATTCCACCAATGATTGGTAATGTATGAGCACGGGGAAACCTCTCGTGATGGGTACCTTCACATTGAATACCACAATTCTAGCTTCAAATCTGGTAGTGACAGGGACCTGGTTGATTGGATCACTCAAAATGTAACCTACACATACATTCTGCATGTCTACTCCCGACAGAGTCACACTGACCTGGTCACCGGCGAAAGCGACATTGCTTGGCATGTCATTGATGCTCACACCTCTCACTTCTGCAGCTTCTTTCGTGGGACACACTATCACTTTATCTCCTTTACTAATCATGCCATTCACGATACGGCCCGCCACACAGAACCCAGATCCTGTCCCTTTGTAAACGTCATTGATCGACATGCGGAGTGGTTTGGAAACAGGCCTTTCAGGAACATTGAATTTGTCTATAACCTCTATTAAGCATGGTCCTTTATACCACTTCTGTAAATCAGGTTCAGCTGGTTGTTTTACAAGGTTTTCTCCAGTTAAACCTGAACATGGAACATAAGTGACATCGGAATCTTTGAAACCAGCTTGTTTTAAGAATGCCCTTAGTTTTTTTGTAATCTCTTCAAACCTCTCTTGAGACCAATTACTTGTGTCGAGTTTGTTGACAGCTACAGCCAACTGACTTACTCCCAGTGATCGAACCAAAAGAGCATGTTCCCTGGTCTGGCCTCCAAAGTCAAAGCCTGACTCAAACTCTCCTCTAGTAGCATCTACGACTAGCAAAGCCACGTCAGCTTGTCCAGCTCCCGTTATCATGTTTGGTATGAAGTCAGCATGGCCAGGCGCATCTAGTATAACCACTTTTTTAGTCTTTGTTTCAAACTGAGCTCGTCCCACATCCATAGTGATGCCTCTGACTCTTTCCTCGCCTGTCTCATCTAGAACCCAAGCATACATGAAGCTTTGTTTCCCTATCTTCTTGCTTTCCTGCTCGTACTTATGTAAAGTCTTTTGGCTGACTTCACCAAGCTCACAAAGTAAACGTCCCATAAGAGTAGACTTGCCAGCATCCACATGACCAATAACAACTATGTATAAATGCTCTTTATCTGTTGCCCTCTCTTTGGTGTACTGTGATATGGCACTCGCCCTATTTTCTTTTGTTTTTACAACATATTTGTCAGTTGACTGATCCTTTACCCTATCAGGGCATGGAGAAAGTTCCCTGGGAGTTTCAGGTCGACTGCTGGGGCCTTCAATCTTCTCTACTCTAAAACCCTTCACAATTCCAACACTCTTGGGTTCAACATTACTTGCAATCACTTTTGGAGTGTTTACACTGGCAATAATTGGAGTCTTAGCAGACTCAACAATGACTGAGGGAACAGGTTTGGGGAGTTCAATTCTAGCTTTTTCTTTGATTTTTGAGTTTAAAATATCGTCCAGCGCTTTAGTGAAATCAAATTTATGATGTAATACGGATTGTATGAGCACATTTTCGGAAACAGTATCACCCAATACATTACGCAGTTCATCTAGGCACGACATGAGCTTGGCTTCATCATTTTCATCGAGTTTCAGGCTCCGGAAGTCTGTGGACTCGCGTCGCTCAAGCGCCGGCGGAGACGACACCGATGACTCTTCTTCATTTTCTTCCTGAATGTCATCATGACTATCTAAGAAGTTGGAAATCGCCTGTGAGTTCCGGGTGCGGTCGAACAGCCACTGAGATGAGTCGTTCGGTGATAAACAGCTGTCTTCTTCCACGGAGTGTCCGTAAACATCGTCATAGTCGTAGTCGTCGGAGTAACTTCTGTTCCTGACGTTTCGATGGCGAGCCATTCTGTATGTTTTTATTACCTACCTAGGTACTTCAACTAAGAACATTTTCTGCAGGTTGAAGTTAATATTACACTTGATTCGCACGTGTTCTTCGATATAAAAACTCGATGTATGCGAAAAATTGCGAACTAGACTCAACTAGACTACTAAACGTAGAACATTTTCATCAATTTTCATTATTTGGCCAAAACGAACGAACGAACACAAACTCGAAAGAATGAATCAAGAGTGAATGATTTAATCACAGGAAGGAACCTAGCACAGACCGAATACTAAATCTATGGTATGAATGATGGACTACCTACGCTACATACATGGATCCGGATTCCCAGATTTTGCATTTCGGAATGCAGTAGCAAACTGTAGCAAACGGATAACAAGCAAGCCTGTTCCAGAAAAAATAATTTTTTTCTATGCTTTATAACTTCCGAAATCCTCAACGTTACGTCGCTAAAGGTTTTCCGATTTTGTCGTACTGTTTGATTCATAAACAATCAAAATAAGATTTGGCAAAAAAGCTAGTATCCAGCGCCAGAAAAATAAAACAATTCATTCATTTCAGCACAGAGTAAAAATCTTTCTTCATTCAGTCAGTCAGTCAGTTGCGTATTTGCATTCTATAGGTGTTTAATATTTCTTTCAACTAATGAAAAAAACGAATAAAAAAAAATAACAATAACATTTGTTAAAAAAAATGGCGGTGTTCGAATATTTTTAATAACACATGTTATTTCACTTCAACACAAGGTGAACTTATGTAGGTAATATTTTTATTATCCACTTTCTTTACTGCATTGAAATTTGAACCTACGCTTGCTAGATATAATGAATAATTTTATAACTCACCACGAAAATTATTCTTTCATTTTAATGCATTGAAATTTGAACCTACGCTTCCTAGATATAATGAGTAATTTTCATATTTTCATTAGAGTGACCGGCCTGAAGGTATTCTTTCATTTTAATGCATTGAAATTTGAACCTACGCTTCCTAGATATAATGAGTAATTTTCATATTTTCATTAGAGTGACCGGCCTGAAGGTAGTGCTATGTGCCGGGAAGCGGCCGTTTAATTTCATTTCCGGCTTCATCTGCATTTTTGACTGTGTACTCTATTATCTATGAGATAAAGCTCAATATAGAATGAACCACTACTTACGATAATTAAGTCGTTTAGTGTATATTTAACAACATTGATCTGCATTCAATTGTATGCTTTAAGTTGGTTAAAATAAAACACAATATAATTTTTATCCAAGGATCATGAATACAATTGTTATTTTTGGCAAATTGAATGAATGACAATAATTGAATGAATGAGACCTAAGAGACGAAAATTTATTTAGACTTGCGATTTGCATTTCTGCGCCATCGTTAGATGGAAGAAAGTGTTTGTTTTGAAGTCGTATTATGTGAAAAATGCCGAGAATAAGTTCGGATATATGGAACCATTTCGATCAATGTGCGCGCCGATGCGCCGGTACATTAGAATAGAATAGAATAGAATAATTTTTGGCAATAAAAATTATTCTATTCTATTCTATTCTAATGTACAGGCGCGGCGGCGGTGGCGTCGCAAAGTTGGCTACCTGCAAATACTGCAAGAAAAAGTTTTTATTTTATTGAAATATGAAAAGTAAACCTGTGTAGGATGCCCTTACATTTCTTATCTGTGGACCGTTCGTGTGAACGGTGAATGTTTTTGTCTATGAAAAATTGTCTGTGCTCGCTCTCTGCTAATATCAATCATTCACTCATGCGTATAAATAAATTTATCTAAGCGAGTTTATCGAATATTTATTCAAATAAAATTAATCATTAAAAATAACGATATATTTTTTTATCGCTATAACATTAACTAATAAAAAAAATTAACCGATTTTGACACCTCTATTGCATTCCTCCGTGATTCCTCTCCGTTTCAGCATTTCATTCTTTCATTTTGTTTGGGAGTTTTGAGGCTGAGGCGGAATATTTTATTTCGGCTATTGGATTGGCGAATCATAATAGCTGTCTGAAATTATCGCAGTATAGTAAAAACTAGCTCAAAATCATTCCCAGAGCAGTTAAGAATTTGACCGCGACAACTTGTGCAACATGAAGAAAAAGGTACCTACTTGTTTTCAACTTTCAAGAAGAATATCTGTTTTTACTCTGATCTCCGCTTCCTTCACATATTTATACGTGAAGAAGTCGGAAATCAAGTCCCTTTATGCATTATGCATTATGCAGTTTCCATCTTAGCCTTGTAAAGGCTTTTTAGAAGCTTGAAGTTTGTGGTGGAATTTCCATTACAATTTGTGTTACCTACTTACAGGTGCTCCTGATGGGAAAGAGTGGGTCTGGAAAGACCAGTATGAGATCTATTATATTTGCCAACTACATAGCTAGGGATACACGAAGATTAGGTGCAACAAGTAAGTCTTCTTTTAAATATTTTGTTACTAGGTGCCGCCCGCGACTTCGTCCGCGTCCCGTTAGATCCCGCTGATTTTTCGGGATAAAAAGTAGCCTATGTGTTAATCCAGGTCACATGCAATATATAATATTACAAGTTTCATCCAAATCGGATCAGTAGTTTTTATGTGAAAGAGTAACAAAGATCCATCCATACTCACAAACTTTCGCGTTATAAGATTAGTAGGATAGTAAACTTGAATAGGTATCCAATCATAAATACCCCTAGATCATTCTAAGCCTGCAAAACCCCCAGGAAGCGTCTGTGGTTCTGGGAGGAGTTAGGCTGGCTATATTTTTAGCTAGATCACCCCTCACATATTATGGACCAATTTTGAGTCTGAATGCGGAAATGAGAGTCCAATCAATACCAATAGGTATTAAGGTCTATAAAATGTACAGTAGACCAAAGAATTTTTGTATCAAATTGCCTGATCAATGTCCTATCTCACACACAAACTACTTGCACAATGTCCTATCTTATCTAAACAAATGCCCTGTACTGGGCCAGATGGTGTCAGTCCATTTTTCTAAACTAAACGAATATGATAGTACTAAAATAATAGCTGTCTTTGTCGTGCACTACAAAACACAACCAGTTATCTATAAACATACACACACACAGTTTCTGCCCCTACAATAACTGTTCAATAATATACTTTTTTTACCTGTGAATCCAGGTGGGTACATTATCAGGTGGGAGATGTGTGTGAGGCAGAATCTCTAGATCATGCTAATTAGCATACAGACATTGATTGTAAAACTAAGTATAAAACAATGAAATGAAATTAGATTTTACTGAAAACCTTTGTATAATTTGATGAGTGTGTCACTGGCCCAGGAATAGACACTTAAATCATCTCCATACAACCCAATTATGACTTAATTGTAAGTCTTTCAAGAGTCCAAATTCCCCACTTGAGTCATTACGATTATTCTGTATTCAAATTTGAGCATTATTTCTAAATACAAACATATGTGATTTATAAAATAATGTTCTTATACTTCCAGTTGACGTGGAGCACTCGCATGTCAGATTCTTGGGCAACTTGGTACTGAACTTATGGGACTGTGGAGGACAGGAAGCGTTCATGGAAAACTACTTTGCGTCACAAAGAGATAACATATTTCGGAATGTGGAAGTACTCATCTATGTGTTTGATGTGGAAAGTAGGGAGATGGAGAAGGATATGCACTATTATCAATCATGCTTAGAAGCTATATTACAAGTAAGAGTATTTTCTTTGTCTATAAATAATCTTCATTCGCTTCACTCACTCGATCAATAAATATCGTTGTACATTTCACACAACGCTCCCTAGTCCCAAACTAAGCAGAGGTTGTACTATGGGAACTAGATGATGAAATATACACCACCATTTTGTAAAAATTTGCATTGACCATTGTTGTTTACATAACATTTCCATATTAAGCTTGAATCATAAAGCATCTAACAGAATTCAGATTTTTTTGTAAAAATAATGTATTTCTTTCAGAATTCGCCAGAAGCCCGTATATTCTGTCTCGTGCACAAAATGGACCTCGCAGCCGAGGAGCAGAGAGAGGAAATCTTTCGCGCCAGAGAGGAGGATCTAAAGCGCCTCTCTAAACCGCTCGAGTGCACTTGCTTCAGAACCAGCATATGGGACGAAACTTTATACAAGTAAGCCTAAACATTACATTTCTTAAAACACATTATTTATAAAAGAATTGTAGTCATACAAAACCTAATGACGATTCAGATTGTAAAAGCTTTTTGAGTTTGACTTTGGTTCATAAATGACAGACCTATGAGGTAACAAACATAACAAAAAAAATTACACTAAGGAATCGGTTGTTTTATGATGCTTAGTATACTATTTCTGTTTCAGAGCCTGGTCAAGCATAGTTTATAAGCTAATACCTAATGTTAAAGCTCTGGAATCATCACTCAAACAATTTGCGGCGATAGTGGACGCTGATGAGGTAACAAAATATCATTCTCTTATTAATTAGGCTCAAAGGTATATTATGCGCCATCGACGAGCACTAGTCATCCAAGCGCAAGCTAATTTAATCCCTATACTGTTGTTCACAGGTGCTATTATTCGAGCGTGCCACATTCCTGGTAGTGTCTCATTGCCAACGAAGGCCGCACCGCGATGCGCATCGCTTCGAAAAGGTTTCAAACATCGTGAAACAGTTCAAACTATCCTGCTCCAAGCTTGCAGCACAGTTTCAAAGCATGGAGGTAACGTTTTACTAAAATTTAACCTTATTTTTTGCTATACATAGGTACAGTCACCAACATAAGTGGAATGTCCGTCGTCAAGTGAAACACTTACGACCAAAGTGAATAACAAATTGAGTTTTCAAAATCTAAGTTAATGCAGTTGCAAAATATTGTAAGCAGTTTTATCAAATTAGTATGAAGATCTGCCTAAAGTCTTGCAAAAGTTACAAAATAAAATTGTCAAAAGCCCCAAATCAGAGAATCTGAAATTGTTTATCAATTTATGTTACTGTAAAACTGTAAAAACGCGTTTCTAGTGGGTGATCTCCACTCGAGAAGTTTTTCTTCAACCACGGCCATTAGTAAGAGTTATATTGTCAATTTATTAATGCTAAGAATAAGCATCTGAATAAGCATCAGAATAAGAAATCACAAGTCATCCTCTGCAAATCAAACTATAATAGTAATAGATCCTATAATGAATTCGAAAAAAAATAAGTTATTGTGCAGTATAACTTTAGATAAGCAAAACTTATACACCTCAAATAGCTACAACATCATTTCTCCTTAGGTCCGCAACAGTGTGTTCGCTGCGTTCATAGACGGTTTCACGAGTAACACATACGTGATGGTGGAAATGTCAGACCCGAGGATACCTTCCGAAGCCACTCTCATCAATATACGTAACGCGCGCAAACACTTCGAGAAACTGGAGAAGGTTTCTTCGTCAGCGCCCAGCCAGTACTAGATACACCCTTATTGCCTTTGGATCAACGGAGATTACCGCGGCAGAACTTATTTTGATATGTTGTATAGAGCTGAAGATACAATTTTCTTATGTAAAAGTACTACAAATACATATATCAAAACTATTGAAGGTACATTCATGTAAATTATGCGATTATTGCTATTTGTTTTGGAGTGCCGAGCGCATTTTACTCATGTACGAGTATGATTCTAATAATATGAGCTAATCTTTTTGAACGGTGGGAAGAACCCGCGCGACATAGTCAGACAAGGGTCGCGCGGGTTGACAACGTTCAGACAGTTTAAAAATATTCGCAAGAACTCTAGGTATGTATGTACCTTCTATTAAACTGTTGGTTAATGTTGGGTCTACAATTAGCAGTGTTTTATATTTTTAACAGCACAAAAATACTATAGTCAACGGCAAAAATACAGCATTACATAAGTACCTACTTATTATGTTTTATTATTTGCTGATACCTACTGTTTAGCGTCGCGTCGGTCGCTCTCATTATACTCGTACTTACACATGTTGAAGTTCCAAAAACTTCCTTCGTTAGGGAGATTTTTTTCCAATACAATTAATATCTTCTATGTATTGTGACTACACTATATCGTATCAAGAACCTACCACCTGTAACATTATAAGGTAGGTATAACTTATATAAAAGTGTAACTGTGTAATATATTTGTTGCTGATGTATAAAATTTTAATATACCTGAATTATGTTAACTGTGATTTTCTAATATAGTTGAAATTCTTAGTTACGAATACATTATTTATCCTTCATATCTGAGTACTCTTATTACAATGTAGGTTTTTTTATTTCTTGGGTTTCCGTTGCGTAGTTATCTACTACCGTGGACGAATTAACACACCCTACTACTTGATCAAAGAATCAATCCATTTGAGTAAGAAATTCTGTTTCGTCGCATGTTATCAGCAAGATAATGCCAGTTATTTATAGGTGTCTTTATCGCTCCCTACAAACTACAAGCAATTTGAATGAATAAAACGTAAATTATAATAGTGACAGAAAAGATTTCTATGAAAAGAAACAATTAGAAAAACCCATTCTATATCTTCCTTAGCTATTATTGATAATAATAAAACTAAATTGTTAAAACAAACAAACTAGGTACCGACTGCGTGAACCGCGTGCAAAGTCTTCACACCACACTATGACTAATATTGAATATGAAGCAAAGATTAGCGCCGACGTAAGTACAAGCACACAACTCTACCATAAGTGCTCGAAGCGTCTGCTGACGTAAAACATTCCACATTTCCACGAGGCGATTAAGATTTGAAGCGTTCAGGAAAATTGCGAAACAGTTCCTCCCAGAAGGTATGCAATGTAATGACTTAAGTTAGTATAAAAGCTATTTCGTGATGTGACATCATTGACCGAGGACAATAGGTAATCAGTTGAGTGATACAGTTTGACGAGTGTAATCGTGTAGTGATACTTTTGGTGTTTCAGTTCGGATTTCCCTTGACCTTCCAAGGTTCGTTTATAGCATGTTTGTTTATATTACAGGCGTATTATATGATCTGTGACCTACGTATACCGTGGATTGAGTAATCATTATGTTTTTATCTAGGGATAGTAAAGACGTAGGAACCTAATGGTTAACAGCAGGTAAAAATATCTGTGTTAGGTAACTTAGTCATGAAATGATTACTTCAGTGCCAGATAGTACATAATTTGTGTGAATATCTTCTAACTAATTGTACAGGTACCTAGGGTCACTGGTCACCTTTATCTCTTTCTACGGTCCCGACACGATTTATTAGCTCTCCGCGAGCGCTAAGAGATGGTTGAGAGGAATATGTATACCTCTTTCTATCCTATTCTAAGTAGCTCTTTCACTTCTCCATTCAAGGGTTTATTTTTAAAATCGATTGAAAGGACATTTTCATCGAGTTTCAGACTGAACGATGGCAGAAGAGAAACCAGTTTTCGATTACCATGAGGAGTCGCATTCCGAAAGGTTGGCGCGCAAGTCCAAGGAATCTCCGTTTATGGTTATTGGTAAGTTATAACGTGACAGATAGTTAGGTACCTACCTAAACCTAGACTACCTTCCTACGCTCATCCTTATCCTACTAATATTATAAACGCGAAAGTTGGTATATATGGATGTTTGTTCCTGTTTCACGCAAAAACTACTAGGTACCTACCTAATCCGATTTGGATAAAACTTGGAATATAGGTAGATGTCCATGACCTGAATTAACACCTAAGCTACTTTTTATCCCGAAATTCAACGGGATCCAACGAGACGCGAACGAAATCGTGGGCGGAAACTAGTTATACATATGGTTAAGCAAGGAGGTCACAGGGATCCATATTGGGTCCCAAGTTAAAAGGTGGTGCTTTGACGCGTCACGAATAGGTTACGAAAACCTTAAGGTTCACTTGGTCCTCAGGTATCACAGGCTGTCTTGCAGCTGTGGGTTACGGTGGATGGGCCTACAAGAACCGTGGTGCGATGAGCACGAGTGTCTTCCTCATGCAGTTCAGAGTAATCGCCCAGGGGGCGGCTGTGGGTGCTATCACCGCTGGAATGGCATACACATTGTACAACAATCATTTCAACAAGAAAACTGTAGCAACCAAACCCATTGAGCATTGATGTGTAAAACAGACATAGGGATAACACTCACTTTGGTTTGGTCTAACTTAACTTTACATAAGATTTGTGTACGCATTTAGATGAGTCACTATTATTATGCTAGGCACCTACTTAGTTTAGTTACATACTTACTTTATTTACCAAAGACCTACTTAGTTCAACTGAACTATTTTTGTAGGTAACTTTTTCCTTTACTCCTATAAGGGCCGGTTTTTTGATGCCTAGTTAACTCAACTAATAGTCAAATTTGGTCCAAATTTGACTATTCGTTGATCCAAATTTGACAATTAGTTGAGTTAACTAGGGATCAAAAAACCGGCCCTAAGTAAGCGTAATTAGGTAATTCTCTATTAACTATTTATTGGTAACGTTCGAGTATGTGTTATTGATTGTAAGGAATTGAAAATCTAGTTTCTATGAGTGGGTACCTACACCTAAATCAAAGTGCCTACCTACCTAGGTCCTTAAATTATTAATGAGAGAATGTAGACCTCTTATCTATTTAATGAGCCTATGTTGCATGTTGCAGCCAACACAAAACACGCAACATACATAACTAACAAGCCAATAATAATAATAATAATAAGACAAAGTAATTGAAATAATTTAGTTGCGAGTTTATTTGTAACAGTAGGTATATTATAGATCAATGTGAATTTTTAATTTCATAATGAAATCCATAATTATAATTAAACAAAAAACTAATAGAATTACATAAATAATGAGTCCTTTTTAATGAGTTTCCTTAAAATTTATGTAAGTAAATCTAATATCACAATTTTATTTATGCTCGAATGAATGTGATGTGGCAATAAGCTTGTAATACTAATAGATTATATGCCACCAAGAGTCACTAGAAAGCCACATAAACAAAATTAAAACATTGTTGTTCATAAATAATGTACAACTTAGAAACATAGACATAGATTTTACATTTCTAAGTCTTCAGACTCAATGGTTTATAGGGAATCTTCTAATAGGCAAGAGTGAGCCAAACAAAACATGCTGAATCACTGGAAATTTTGCCAATACTTCTTTTTTGTACATCTTTATGAGCCCTTGATTTATCTTTGCCCAGGAGCCCACAGCACTGATGCTCCACAGCTGATTAGAATGCTCAGCAAACGGCCCCGTCTTCACTTCTTTTATGTACTTTATGCAAGACAAAAACATGTATTCATCTGCATACTTATCTATTATATCGTCTTCTAAGAATTTAACTGGTGGGTATATCTTAGGCTGATTGATGAGCTGAGAGCTGCCCCAGATAAATGGCACAAACTGATAATCATCTAAACTCCACACTCCATGACTACCAGCCGGCTCCATCCTGTATGTCGTCTGCAATCTTCTAACAATGTTGATATACTTAGAGAAAATCAAAAATACTGTGGCAACATTGTCTTCCTCATTAAGATTTCCAATTTTGTAGAGGCAACACAGGAACATGACAAATGACATTTCGTGACCAGTTCCATAGTCAATCCTGGTGCCATTACCAAAGCTTTCTTCTAAGTATATTTTGATCTCGGGTATTGCCAGGTGTAGTTTCAGATGTAACGCTTCTTGAAGAAACTGTGTTGTGTTCTGCTTTATTTTAACAAGCCAATCTCTAAAGGCAGTGTTCCCGAACCTCTGAGGTTGCTCCACCGGAGGGAACTCATCAATGAATAATTCAATCTTATCAAGTAAAATCAGAATTTTTGTTACATTCTCTGAGATTTTGCAGTCAACTGAGAGAGGTTTGGCTTTTATGGCTTCATTTAGGGTGGCAATAAACCCGGTGTACTCCATGTATGCTTCAGATTTCTCCCAGATTGCCATGTCAGTAATGCTCTTCACTGCCTTTACTGGCTCCAGGAATCTATGGTTGACAGGGAGAGATGATGGTACATTCTCATCTTTTTTGGCTACATCACCAATTATACTGCTTTCTGCATTCATCTGAAAACAAAATTTAATACATGCTGCTGTAATATATACCTAATTTATATTTTTCACAAGACTAGGATGAACACTTCTGATTAGATAGTAATGACGCTAATTTCAGTAAGTTTTAATCAAACATAGTAATAGTATGTAGGTACCCAAGTAATCTAACGGATCTTACATATTTTATGAGATAACACATGTGTTCTGTTCATGTTGCTTAGTGTGCGCGCTTCTTACGCACGTTGATTGACCTACAATTTACTTGAAGTAAAATAGTAGCACAACGCGCGCGGGTACGATAAGCTTAAGCGTGTGAAGTGAAGGTCAGAAATGTCAGACTGAAGCTCAGCACTTGCCTGACCGCTCCAACGACTAGCTAGTTACAACAAAACAATAAACAGCTGATGTGATTGCAATATTTGAAAAAATATGGAAAGGATACTCAGAGGGATAATGAGGTATCGTGTGTTGGACCGAGCAAGTATGGTAAAGCAATTTCAAGAAGTAAAGGACAATCCGACGGTGAGAACCAACCTTTTCTTGTACTTGTCCTAATTCACAGCAAAATATTTCAATACTTCGGACTAGTGTTAGTTAGACTTCTTGATGCAAAACTCAATCGTTTTCTAGAAATTGCTCATCAAGCTTACCACATTCATTAACAACAACAAATTCGCGATGATGAAATAAAATAAATTATAAATTAGGTGCTTGCGCTGCGCATTTTTTTCTGTCTGTCTGTTTGTTTTATTTTATCAATCAATCAAACAAAAAACCGAACTAACATGAATGTCAGTGTCACTTGACAACATGCTGTCAAGTGACACTGACATTTTTTTCTCGCGTGATCTCGTGTAACCATTTTAGGGTAATGATACACGGTCAAACATACCTACCCGATTGAATACCCAGAGCAAAACGTAATGCGTGTACAGTACAGACAGACAAAAAGTTACGACATTTAATATGTTATATAACCGAAGTTCCAACTAATGGGGCTCTATACCTAGTAGTCTAAGAATCATAATAAATTTCATATTCGACTACCTTCCTACCTACACGATTTTGAATGGTTTTGGGTAGGTAAGTTACCTACTTAAAACAGTAACGAATTTGTTTATATTTTTAGCCTAAAGCAGTTTTTTACACATGCATGGATAGTCGAATGATCCCTACAAGATTTACAGAAACCAGCGTTGGGGACATGTTTGTAGGTTAGTTGGTATAAAAAATTGTTACCTTATAATATTATATTAATTTAATATTCGTAAGTATGTATCGACAGCAAATTATTAAGATGCAGTACCTAGGTAATTAGAAATAAAGAATCTTTCAATTTTAATTTTACCTTTGTTTTATTTCAGTGAGAAATGCTGGAAATGTCATACCACATTCACAATATTTTGTAGATGAAATGACAAGCTGTGAACCAGCTGCGCTAGAACTTGGCTGCATAATAAATGACATTAGACACATTATTGTTTGCGGCCACAGTGATTGCAAAGCGATGAATCTTTTGTATAGGCTTAAAAGCAAGGAAGAATCAAGTATAGTAAGCCACTAAAATACATTATTTAATTACAACTTATACAAAATACAGTATGCCTACATACATAGGTACCCACAGTTAGTTTTAAGCTTTATTTACTTTTTAGGAACAAAGAAGAATATCACCACTGAAGTCATGGTTATGTACGCATGGCCAAACAAGCTTAGATAAATTTTTGAACATGAATAATGATTTTACAAAACCAATGCTTTTTACGGGAGAAACACCACAAAGGAAATTCGTTGCGTACATTGACCCTGAAAACAAATTTTGTATAGAAGATAAATTGTCACAGGTACCTATGGTGTGCTTATATTTTGTAGTAAATCATCAAGTTAAGTGATCACTGATTATCCTGATCACTAGATACTAAATGAATATTGTGACTTCTTAATGCGTTCTTCTGGGAATTAATAAGATTCTTAGTAAAAGATTCTAGATACCTATAGGTTCTATAAATACAAAATTTTCTAGTTAATACATTTTACGTACCTAGGTATGTATTTATTTGATTATTATGATTTAAATAAACATAAAAATAATTTTCAGGTCAATACTCTTCAGCAACTTCAAAATGTAGCATCGTATGGAATGCTTAAAAAGCGGCTTCAAAAACATGATTTACACATTCACGCACTATGGTTTGATATTTACACTGGAGATATCTACTACTTTAGTAGACGTGCAAAACAATTTATAATTATTGATGAATCTACCTATGAAGTAATTTTATCTGAAGTTCGAAGATTTTACTCATAGTAAAAACTAAAAATGCAACTTTAGCATTGGAATATTGCATAGGTATCTACTACCCAGTTATTTGATTGCTATTAGAATACCTACCTAGTTTATCTGGAGGATTCCTAGGCAGGTTCCAGGCAGATACTGAATAGCTCATTCAATCATAAGCTTACCTTGATTTACTATCACATCGCAAATAAATAATATACATTATGTAAGGAACCGGAAGTGCCTTATGTAAATTTTAATGCATATAAGAGTAACAATCTTTAAGTGTCACTACAAGTCAAACTGACAACTCCATTACGGCCCGACTGTGTTATTATTATGCAAGTAACTGTCATTGGCAGACGTATCGGTCTACCCTCTATCATAATTATTCACAATAAAAATGACGTAAGAAGGTAGGCGGATACATCTACCAGTGATAGTTACTCGCAGACTTCAGTTTGCCACGTGACCATGGCACATGCATCTGTCCCGAAATATCGGAAAACAATCAAAAAAAACCCCATGTTACCTACATACAACACAAAGTAAAACATCCCAGCTCTTATCTTACCTACTAGCCCTTACAAGAATCCCTAACACATAGTAAAAAATCCATTTTTATTAGTAAATATAACTCTGTAAATGCCTCATATTCTCTGATAAATGTTTCTGTTTTCTGTTTTTAGTAAACTACATAACCCAATGTATAAAATCAACACAAAACTCAATATTATTCTATCCAAGATTATTAAAAGATTATATTTTTGTATTTTCTCATTAAACAAGACCGGTTACGATTGGACTTGCCCACCGAGGTTTCCAAACCAAAACCAAACCAAAACTGTGTGGTTTTTTTTCTATGCCAGTTAGAGCCTTTGTTTTTTTCTGAAATTCAGATATTCTTTTAGGTAAAACACAACAAGTAACTATTTTAAATGTTTTGGTCTACAAGTTTTGGAGATAAGGGGAGGTAACCGTTTATTTTTTGACTGTTTTCACCATATTACCTATTAAGTGAAAAACATTTTTAAAAGACATTAGGGACCTATAAAAAATCCCCCTTACAATGTTACGACCTCAAGTATTATTGGTTAAAATTCCACAAAATTTAAGGAACAACATTCATAACAAGCGACGCGTGACCCGAGGGCTGGTGATTATCTAGGCCAGCGTATCAGCATTGCTATTCAGCGCGGCAATGCAGCCAGTGTTTTGGGCACGCTTCCGATTGGTACTGATTCGGACCAGTTGAGCTATCTATAAATCGTTTGCAACGGTTTGTAGATGGCTCAACTGTTCCATGTGTATTTTGTAAATATTGTAAATATTGTAAATAATGTATTAGTTGTAATTTTCTTTGTGAATAAATATTAATTCATAACATCAATACATAGGTACAATATTAATAAAATTTAATCTAAGTACTAATGTTGCTCTCAAAAATGACACAACTCGAATCCCAACTTCTTGGTTTAGAGCTTTTGTGGCTTGTGGTCACTGCCAGCGTTGAGTTTGTAATGGAATAAGAATATAATATGGTCAGTTTACAAAGGGACACTTGATAGTTTGTACACTGCTTTAGTCTTAGGTATTCAATGATGTCTTCTTCTTCTTCTTCTCTTCAGTAATGGCCTGTGTCCGTCATTTCGACAGCCAATTTTGCCAATGTCAAGTGTTAAAATTCTTCTTCTTCTCTTCAATAATGGCCTGTGTCCGTCATTTCGACAGACAATTTTGCCAATGTCAAGTGTTTAAATTGTAATAAATAAGTCAAGTCAAGTCATTTGTCAAGTCGGCTGTCGTTTGTTTTGAAATGAAAATGGTGGATTTTCTCTTCAAAACCTAACACGAATTTTCACATTCAGAAAAACCACTTTACACACATTTATTCCAATGGCTCACACTTTATGTTACGACCTATGTATTATTGGTTAAAATTCCACCAAAATTAATGATGTCAAATTCATGTCCCCGGACATGATGACACTAGTCTGACTTGACATAAGTGTTACTATTCTTTTGTCAAGGAGTTTTTTTTTCAGTATCCCCCCCTATCCCGTGCAGAAAGAAAATTTTGTTTCGTTTCGACTGCCGATTATTTATAAACCTAGTAATCTGTGTTTAGAAGTATACCTAGGCAGGTACCTACCTACTGTCTACTGTGTGGTGTCAATTGTGGAATTTGTTTATGTATTTGTGGTGGTGTTTTCAGTAACAACGTAAGTTTTGGAAAATGTGATGCAATTTCATAAACTTATATAATAAAATTCACCCATATGTGCCTACCTAGGGTTTTTCATGTTATATAATTTTACCTACGTCCACTGTTTACCTTCTCAGCCAGGAAAATTCCACGAAAAAACTAGCAAAAATTCAATGTCTCCTGCCTAATGAAGATTTTATTCTAGGCAGGTAGTAGGTACATAACCTACTCACACGACAGATGGGTCGGTAGGTAGGTACTAACCTGGGTACTTATTTTTCATGTACCTACCTATGTCATAGTCAAGGTTACCTTCTACAGGGAATATTATGCCATCACCATCATCCACAGGGCGACTCAACCCATCTCTGTCATTCCACATAATCTTGGAAGGTTAGGTAGGTACCTATTGTATTGTAACTGCTTACCAATAATTTTTTTTTAGGTATTCGTAATGTCGAAGGCCCAGCCAGTGTTTGATTACACAGATGAATCTCAGGGAGCCAGGCTTGCTAAGAAGGCTAAGGATTCACCTTTTATGATATTTGGTAAGGTGTTACCTATCATTCACATTTTTCTGGTATAAATCTGTTGACTCTGAAAAAATTATAAGCCTTATTTCTACTTTTTTATGTTCTAGGTATAATGGGCCTAATGGGAGTGTGTGGATATGGAGCCTACTCATATAAAAAGAGGGGGAAAATGAGCACCAGTGTGTTTTTAATGCAGCTCAGAGTGGCAGCGCAGGGTACGGTCGTCTCAGCCCTGACAATAGGTCTGGCTTACACACTAATCAGAGATCACCTTTTCAAAGATGACAAAAAACAAGATTGATAATCTAGTAATTCATAGACAATTTAGTAAAATCATCTGGGGAAACTTGTACAAATACAGTCCGCAACATAAGTTGATTAACAAAAGTTTGAAATCCATATGCTATGCCGTTGCAGAATGTTAAGGAGTTCTATTACAGAAATTAATATAAAATCTACCTAAACTCTTAGCAAAAGTCCTACATAATCTCCGAGTTGGACAATCATAAATCCTCATCAACTTATGTTGCAGAGCAGTAATCTCATCAAAGCTTAATCAGCATTACTCAGTCACAAAAGTAATCTCTTAAAATTATATCATAAAACAAATAAGTTTCCCATTAGGTAGAGCTTTTAAATGTTTTCTGTGATTTTAGCAGGTATTAAGTTTACATTGCGGTGTAATTATTTTACATTTAGGAATCTATTTATGATATATGACTAAGTTACAAACTGTAGATTTAATTTGCTAATCATTATATTTTTTAGTTTTCACCAATTTTTCCAGAAACAATAAAATTATTATTGTTGTGTAATATAAAAAGTGTGTATATACTGCAAACTATTAATTTAAATAAAAAAAGTAGGTATGTACCTACCTATCCTAGAAATCAATAGGTGAATAGGTGGATTGTAGCTAAGCGTGCTCCACCCTAGGCTGCAGCTACACTTACCACCAGGTGGGCTGGCAGCCAAATGCTTAGCTATAGCTCATAAAAAAAAAAAAAAAAAAAAAAAAAAATCTGATCTGAGACCTGTAGATATTTTAATTATATTTATAAGTGTGATGATGATGATAAATGTTGTAAATTGAATATAATTCAATTTTGCTGCAGTTGTATAGCTATTTCATTTAAAACCACATACGTCATGATTTAGGTGCGGGTGTAGTAGTTAGGTTAGGTTTGACGTGTGCGTTACTCGCATACCTAGTACAGTAGGGTAGTCAATTTCTTAATTTGTTCAGTTTAAATTCAAACAAAAGGATAAATTCACCATTTGATTTATTAAAATATACATAGGAACCAAAAATTTATACCCTTTACCATTTCTTAAAATAAATTATAACTATTAATAATTAAAAACATAAATAATAAAATATATTTTAGTCAAAGTACATTGCAACAATTTGTCAATCACTCTTGCTGCAGTCTGAATAACCTTTATTGATTCTCAGACTGAAATTAGGAATGGTCAAATCATCTTTATCAGATGTGGAATGCTTCATGGAATTTGAAGTTTGCTTCACTGAAGACAAGTCATCAGCGTTGCTGAACAGGCCATTTGATATGTTGGAGCTAGAGCTCGACTGGTATGTCATGGACTTAAAGAGCTGCACAGGGGTAGAAGTTCTTGCTCTGTTGGCGCTTCGTAAGCTGTTGTCTACTGAATCTTCGCGCACCATCCGCGATGTATGTTTCATCTCTTCAGGCATCTTTGTCTCAAACAACGAAACAAACTCTTCTGTATCGTTTCTAGATTTGTTAGTGAAAGTAATTTTCTTTGCTAATTCGTTCGTCAGGAATTCTTTGACTGTCATTGAATTCGTTAAAGAAGTCTGCTGCTCTGCATTTTTCGAGATATCGGGCGCATTAGGCTTTTGCTGTTTCTTGTTGGATAGGTTCAAGACGGATGATACCGTATCCGTCACAAGAACCGGTACGTCCTGATTGAAGCTCTTGATTTTAAATTGTGATAAACTCGAACTTGAAGTGTTGGACGAGGAAGACAAAGCAAGTCGCTCCTTTGTCTTCTTCAAAGTAGAGGAAGCCCAACCCATGCCCAGCATTTTGAAAGCGTTCTCGAGATCAGGGTTCGAAGATATACTAAGGGTATCCGAAGTTTCTCCAATGTTTTCTTTATTTTGAAACATCACACTGGACTTCTTTTTCTCTTTACGCACTTTTGATAAAGCTAAAACTGATAGTGTAGATTCAGATGAAATTGTGGTAGAATTAACATTAGATTGCGTATCAAACTTGAAAGGTTCGCTAATTATGTTTCTTTTTAGTAATTCCGAAATTACATCCGGCAAACTGCCGTCTGAATGTAAAGAACTAAATTCATCATTTATTATGTCGCCCCTTGCAAAATCTTCAAGATGAGAACCATCGTCTAATGCACCAACATTATGATGCTTGGCATATTCTTGCAGACTGAAAAATGGCTTTAGCATTATTTCGTTGAACTGGTTCATATCGATCATCTGTACTTTGGAGTCATCTGAAGACTCCGTTGCCAATATTTTCGTTTGGCCAGGTATATCAACTTTACTGACAAGTGAATCAGGGTTTGCGTTGTTCCTTTCATCGTTTTTGTGATCAGTTTTGTAAGTTTCATTATCGATTCGATTAAAACTATCAGGCACTTCTAGTCTGGTTTCGTTTCTAGATGACTGACTTTTTAATTTCACGCTCATCGGCGAGTCCACTTCCACAACAGTAGACAATTCGTGGGGTATTAAATAATCTTGAACGTGCTTTAAGTGAATTCGTGACAGTGCGGGAGGTGGTTTTCCTCTACTTTTCAGGTGGTCACTAGCTGGAGATGAAGGATTCGATTTATTTGAAGAATTAGAACTGAAATTTAGCTCAAAAGTCGGCGATTTCAATGAATCCGGTTTAGGAATATCATCCAAGAAAGGCACGAAACTGTCTGTATGATTTTCGTTTTCATTGAGTTTTTGCATAGGAGCGAAATTGTCAGGTGTTTTAGATTCTAAGCTTTTTTGCGTGTCTTGAAATGACTGATATACATTTGCAGGCATTTTGTTCGTGGATTTATCAGATTTTTGATCAGAATCGGATGCCGTGTCAGACGTCGAGATTTGGCTATAAGCCAATGATTTATTTCGTCTTACTTCCTCTAAGACTTTAGCGAGATTTGATAATCGTTTTGTACATTTTTCCGTGAGGTCAGCAATCTTCTCCATATTTTGGATTTTATCTTCATCAAATTTAAGGAAGTTTACTTCACTGCTAGTTTGCGTGGACATGTTTGATGGTGTTTCATAGTTGTTGCCTTTGCGTCGAGGAGCTGATATTTCGGAATTAGGAGACGTGGAACTGGTTGTAGCACGGTGGCAAGGCAAGACCTCTGTTCGTTGTCGTTCACGATTGTGCTCCTTACTCTTAGAAGATTTTGCACATAAATTGCCGGATTCTTTTGATATGTTGGGCGCTACATTAGTGCAGGTTTTACTGCGTATGACATCAGGGTTAGCTGGCGCCGATCTGGGCGTGGGCGAGCTTTTACTGCGGATTTTACTTTTACTCGGCAATGGTGGTATTTTTAAATGTTCTTTCGTTATGGATGAGGACGACGACATTTGCTTAGGTTCTGGTGGTTTATTTTGAGATGTTTTTTTATTTTTAAACAAATGCTTCGATATATTCAATGATTTTACTTTATGTATGGTCTTTTTTCGAGGTCCTTTAAACTTCTGGTTGTTATTAGAAACATTTTTCAAACATACGTCAGAATAATTGCTAGCATTACTTGTTTCCTTTTTACATTCGTCCAATATTTGTTGTTTTAACATAGTTTTAATTTGTTCTAAAGATATTTTGTTCTCTAATATAGGCTTTTTATTATTATTGTTATTGGGTACGTTAACAATGGAACTCCCAGGAGTAGCAACCGAACTACAATCTTGGTCCACGACTTGAACGGCTACAAGGCTTTCTTTGTTCAGCGCCAGTAGTTTATTGACATAATCTCTGATGATCGGGTTTAGGTTAGGCTTATTCCTTCTCTTTTGTCCATCCTTGTTAGTCGATGCAGAGCTGGCAGTGACACGCGGAACTAGATTTTGGATCGAGTGTTTTGTTGTAGTTATTCTTTTGTTTTTATTTAAGTGACTACTGGAACTGGTGGGTTTTTCCAAGCCATTCCTAGTGCGGCATTTGCGGCATCCGCAATTTTCCCTGCTGTTAGAATCAGTCACTGCTACATCATCAAAATCCTCTTGATCACTTCTAGCAGTGTTTGGAGGAGCTTTTGCCCGTCCTGTTCGATGGTTGGCTTTTTTACATCTGTTTGTGTTGGTCCTGCATAATGTTATCTTTCTTGCATGTCGGCACCTTCTACATTTACATTCATAATCTTCGCAGTACTCGTGTTCATCTGTGACTTCGATTTTGTCTTGCATTTCAAAGTTTCTAGGGTCGTACAAATCGTCATCCGACATGCAATGGTCCTGTCTAAGGAATTTGGGAAGGATCATTTCAGGTGGGCTCATGTAAGCCGTGGAAGTTGAGGAACTCATGTGGAAAAATACAGGCCTGTTATTCGGTGAGCTCATAGAGGTTTGTGTATAAGTTGACGTGGCGGGTCTGGGATTAGAATCAGATTTTGGAACATGAATAGGAATCGCAAATGAGTCTCTGAAAGAAGTTGATACTCCTTTCTCAGAAACATCTTTTACATTTTTGTATTGTACGTTTATATCTTCGTCTGATTTCATGCCGGATTGTTTAGCAATTTTGTTAACTAGAACTTCCGAAGCAACATTTACAACAATATCTTGTGTTTTGTTATTGTTTTTAGTATTATTTAGTTCGTTAGACTCGTTGGTAATACTTTTATCAGTATTGATGTCTTCAGCGGTTTTTAAAGGAGCAGTAAGCTTAGTCGATTCAGTAGATACAGATTCTGTATTTACAAGTTCTTCTTCGTTGATTTTAGGCAGTTCTGTTGGGATTTCCCTTACCTCTTTATCATCTCCTTTTTTTCTGAGTTGTATAACAACTTCGTACGCATCATCTTTGAGAAACCCTGATGCACCTATGTAGAATTTGCCTGCTTCTTCGCCACCTTCATCAATAAGCTTGATGTAACCGCCGTCCGGTAAGGCGTTGTTAGCTTTGTCATTTGTAGCGGTCTTGAATGAGGAAGTGGATGTGGCTGCAGACGGCTGTCGCGCCGACTGTTGATCTGTAGTTTCTTCAAGGACGTGTAATTTGGGTTGGAAAGGGTTCTTGCATCCGCATTTGCACTCGGAGCATGAGTTCGTCGGCCTGTAATATAAGAAATAAGAAAATATAAGTGAGTATACCGCTTGTGCATGGATAAACGGTTTTATGTCCTATAAACTTCTTTGGGTGGTTAGATTACGCAATCGAAGAAAAAATTACCTTGATTGTTGAGGAGGATTGTCGCCACTTTCCCATTGGAGAGATGTAGTACCTAAAAATAATTAAAATGAAATAGGTACAAATGTTCGTAAATTCTCTATTAAACTTAAAAAAAAAATACCACTAAACTAACCTTTTTCTCGCTGTTGATCTTTGCTCAACGTTTTGCTGCAACAACAAGGGCGCCCATATTTGAGTTCATCTTCTGTAAGCTCTATTTTATCTTCACCTTTATCAAAGTACATGGATGCTATGTTGTCCCTAAAATCAAAATATTTCTAAGTTTCTCTAAACAAATCAATGTTCGTTTTTTTACCCACTTACGAAACAATAAAAAATATGGTTACATGTTACAAAGATACAAAAGACTACCTAGATGAGGAAAAAAATAATGATAATGAAAACTAATAAAAAATATTTAAAAAAAGTATTAGTCATCCATTACCACCAGGGTTTTCGGTCGGTTGTACCTCGCCATAGTTCGATATTGGTCTTGTAACAACTCATAATATTATAGGAAAGCCTGAAGAACGGAAGGAAACATAGGATAAGGTTTAAAAATAAATATATTTATATAGAAGTTGCAAGGATTTAAGCAGTTTTTTTGAGTCTCCTCCTGAAGTAGGTAGTGAATGTGATAGGTACATCAATTCTGATAAATCTTATTTTAATATCGGCCCAACGACTGAACCGTTTGGTTACAGCAGCAGAATGAATAGTAATATAGTTCGTAACGTGGAATAGCCGACTTTTGGATCACTTACCCAGTTCCATTCTCATTTACAGCTTTGTATACACCTGTAAAAGAAAATGTGCAAAATAAGCAATACAATCACATGGAGTTCAAAAGTTTTAAGACTACGACTAACGTCAAACACATTCTCGCTCGCAACTATTTTTGATGAACCTTTAGCATTGTTATTCTCTAGAGTGAAACTTTACGATTTTGCATACGAGTGAAATTTCATTCCGTATATAATTTCACTCGTATCTTCAACAATTTAAATGTGCGAGCGAGAACTTTATTCGACATTAGTCGTCGTCACTATGGAATAGTAAAGACCTTCATTTAGCTCCTCAAAGGAAATTCTTTTATCAGAATCACTACTGATTTTCTTTGCCTTAGATTGTTTTGAGTGGATCTTACTTCTGCCTGTAGTATTTTGTTTTTCAATGAAAGTCAAAGATTTAGCAATGTCTTTCATAATTTTGGAGTTTTTTGTCTTCTCGTTTTTGGAGTCTAAAATTTTGTAAATTATAATTCTTTCTGCATCAGACAGTCTCTCAGTTTCTTTAGGGTTGTTTTTCTTTTCCAGATGTATATTATCCGCAGAGCTGGCTTCTGATGAGACTGATTCAGAGTCACTGGAGCTATGCATGAGAACCGTTTCCACAAAGGGCTTGGGCTGTTGATTTGTATCTTTGGTAGGCGGTGTGTGCTTATGTCGCGACCTGTACTCATGGTAGCTGTCAACTTGGCTGAACTTCACGGTGTTACCAGACTTTCCTTCTTTCAAAGAGGTGGGTATAGTGTGGATAGCAAGGTTGCCATCGCTTTCGGGAACCGGCATCCAGGAATATTGGAAATCAGTGCTGTCAAAGTCATTTGATTTTGATGGAGACTTTGATTTGCTTTTGGCTTTGTTCTGAAACATTACTTTCGAGTTTGAGAGACCTATACCTACAGTTTACAAGTATAGTAGGTTAGTATTAAGCGCAAAATAACGGCTAAAAATCGCGTTAGTATAATTACCTTGCAGTTGTGTTTTTCGCAGTCCTTCACTATTTTCTTGTATTCTTGTTGAAGCTTCTGTTGGCGGCAGTCTCTCATGGACTGCTGACGATCTTCGTCCATATAGGCACGTCTCTGAAATAATCGACATAATACATTAATGTCTGGAGAAAGTTATAAAATTATTTACCTAAATTGTATTTCTGGAAAAATACATACAAGTGGTTTATTTGTCATGTCCTTAGGAAGTGAATTCAAAAACGATATTGTATCCCTATATTCTTTTTCGACATTTTGTTTCTTCATTGCGACTTTGCTTCGAACCTCTTGTATTTTTTTCTGATGATCTTTTTCTTTATTATCAGTAGTACTCTCTTTCATTGCTTGAGAGTAAGCATCATCATCTATTTGTAGATCTCGTACTACTAGTTTCTCATCATTGTATGGAATGTCTCTTTCTCTCCTTGTTGAATGATTGTACATTGTAACAGAGCTTTTCTTAGGTGCGGCACTATTGACTGCACACGGTTTTGATCCTTTATCAGCATTTCCTTTAGCTGAAACTGCAAAAAATTCGTTGAGTGTACTATGTTTCACACTAAATAAGTAATTCAGCATTGCATTGGCAGCGCCAGCATGATTGATGAATTTGTAAATGCTGTACAACTATTAGTAACGTTTTAACTAACATTTGTGTAGATGATTATAATGTTCATTGTAATTGGTTACACTATCTAATTATATCTAAAGCTGCTTTACACTTGCTATAATCAAATTTTAAAATATTATGGATTCCAACATTTCCAAAAGCATGATATTGAGTTACAATAGTCACAAAAAAATTTGATGGCCTGGAAGTTTTAAATCATAATTTTAATTTTACAAGAAGGTTCATCAGGACTTCAAAACCACATAAATAATGTTGAAACTGCTGTAAGTTTAGTTAGTTAAGCAAAAGACAAACACATTTTACTCTGCTGAAACCAACTTGTTACATGGTTATGGTTAATGACCCAGTTACTGTGAACCAAGCAGACCTAAAGCAATAACTGTGCATTATTTCTTACAACTTCTCAAAGGTATTCTATTCCTTCTAAACGGAGTTGTGCCTCTCAAAACCGGACTGGGAAGCAAATCAGGCTGCAAAGGTTTCACGGGACTAAAAACATTATTCACATGCAAGCTACTGCAAGTTCTGGTGTGTTTAAACTGCCTATGATGAGAGATGCTGTGTGTGCAGAATCCACAGTTAATCTCAGCGCGCCAAGTTGGTACCGGCACCAATTCTTCATCGTGCACTTGACACACACAACCTGTACCTTCTTTAGGGGCCCTAGTGCGTTGTATAGTCTGTTTCAAACTATGCAGCTCATCCATATTCTTCTTCTTGCTAGATTCAGCAGTGTCAGTTTCTCGTAATCGAAGTCCACGGCTTTGTAAGTATTCTGATACTAGTGTCAGAGAGGGTTTCACAGGTACTCTTTCTTCTTGTGTGGTGAGGCCTCCGCGTAAGCTTGATGGCATTTCTTCACTTAGCGCAAATAAATCAAGCCTTCTGCTTTTGTCAGATTTGCTTTCAATATTGTTGTTGCTCTCTTTATCTTTATCATCGTTTGGAAGTGACAGTTTTGGAATGTTGGGTTCCCATTCATTAGGCTCAAGGTCCCACTGGGTTGCCATGTCATTACATTTTACTTCAGAGCCATCACCACCACTTATTGCTTGTTTGTTTGAGTCGGGAACACTATCTTTACTTTGACCCTCAAGATCTTTGTTAGAAGACTTTGTCAGTTTGTTCAATACAGTTGCGGACTTTTCTCTACTAACTTCATTAGCTGCTTCTCTGAAAAATTAATGAGAAAAAATTTTGGAAGAGTTGCAATAAGTTTTTATACATTTATGTAATAGGTGAATGAATTAAAAAATCAAACCTTGCTTGCAATTTTCTATCTAAAAGTTTTTTCTGTTCATCAAGTTTCTCCTGTCTTTTCTTGCGTAGTTCAGCTGCTGCTTCCTTGCCTCTTTGTTTTGATGCATCTACTTTTCGAGTTTGATTCTCTGACAAATTTTAAAGAAATTAAAATACCACTGCATATTTAACAATACTCAATTTCTGTGTATGTGTGAGCCAAAATGGTAAATAATAAACAATTATCTTTACCTAGTAGTTTAACATCTGAAGCCTTTTGATGGCTTACACCAACATTTTCAATTCCTTTAGCATAGAAGTCTTCAAGTTGCTTCACAAGCTGCTCCTGACGTTGGAAGTATTCCTTCTGTTTGTTTGCATCAAGTTCAACGACCTGCCTCAACCTCTCCACTTTGGCGCGCTGCCTTATCTTTTTTGCAATATCTTTTGATTGTTCCCTCACCTAAAAACTCAATAGCTGTTTTAGCGTTTGGGCTTGAACACTTGACAATTTTCTAACTGATAATGTTCATTAGAAGACGAATAAATCATAAAAAGGCCAAACCTGTTGAAGTCTCAGCTTTCGGCGACGTATAAATTCACTTGTTTTCAATGCGTCAATTTCGGTAGTCATCGTGACATTTTGTGCGTAAGTTAAAAAGGATTATTGCAGAGGAATTATGTATTCAAATCACATTCAATTAATACACAAGATAATATAAACTAAAGAAAACACAAAAAGAAAATCACAAAATTCATTCAACGAAATCAATGTTTTGATATCGCTCGTTTGTTTTCAAAGTAATGTCAACTTCAACAAAACCCAACGATCATTTTTTCTGACACTGACATAAAAGCATTTAGTTATGCTCTGTGGCATCTCATTTTCCACTCTTGCACAGAAAAAAATACCTTCTTTGTTTGGTTTGATCTGCGAGCATGGTTTGATGGGTTTGATCCTTGATCCTTGATCCTTTTAGTCCACTGCATCGGGTATATAGATTTGCCTAGTACAAGGATGCATAGCTGTACAAATTCCATTCCATCAGTGACCAGAGGTCAATGAACTTACTTGACCTCATCGACGACCTATTTTGATGCTTGACCTCTCGTCGAGTTCGACCGAGTAACCAAACGAGTAGCCTGTCATAGAAGTCGAAGAAACGAGTTTTAATTAAAAAAATTTTTTTTTTGTTAGTAGCCTGCCCTGCAGGCCTGTAGGATTTCTCTTAGAATACCCGGTTTTATTAGGTAATTTTTTTTTCAGAAAACATAAAACCGGAAGCATCTTACCTACCTAACTAAGTACCTACCTAATTAGTAGGTAGGTACTTAGGTACTTAGTTATAGGTAAGTACCTACCTACTAATTAGGTTATAGCTTCAAAACATACCTACACACCTACTACTAAGCAGTAAATGGGGTCTTTAGATAAGTAGTTTCTAAACAATCTAAGCATTAGAATCTATGTAAGAAATTAATATTTAATAATAAATAACTCTTTATTTCGGATATATAGATAAAAACAACAAAATACAATACAAGTTATAGAAATGGTGAATTTCCTGTTAGATAGAGGATGTGAAAATACAGGTAAAGGCACTAATAAAATTTATTAGTAGGTAGGTAGTACCTATCATAAGTAATTTACCTATTTATTAAAGCGAAAGTGTGTCTGTGTTAGTTACCTACATTGCCATGCCGCAGCCAAAGATCGAGATTACAATAAGTACTTAGGTACCTACCTGCCTACATTATACTATACATACCTATACAGTACTATACACCCTATACAATACATTTTATTGGATGCTAGGTAGGTACTAGTGCCAAGTAGGTAACCTACCTAGCATGCAGACGGGTATTAGGTATAGGTACACCTGGATTTGCACATTTTGCACTAATAGAAGCCGGCCACATTACCTACTAACTTTTAACTGTACTAGTCACATTAGTAATTTGTTGGTTGACTTGGTTGACATCTCCAGCATTAGTTGGATTTGTGATCCCTCCTAGGTTATTGCTTTTGTTTGGAAGTATACTCCCCCCTTCGGCAGTCGGAAGATTATTTCCTGGAGAAGTGATACCGTTTCCTTGTCCGTTATTATCCGTGGAACCAGTCTTGACAGGTACTGTACTGACAGGAGTACTGGGGACAGGAGGGGTAGTGGTTGGTGCAGTTTTGCCGTCATCTTTACCCAAAGCAACATTAATAAGTGTAGTATTTCCAATACCGACATTTGCAACACTATTGCCCTTGTTCATAACACCCAATTGGATGAGTCCATCATCATTTTTTCCCGAAGTCCCTCCACTAGAACCTTGACCTGAACTCCCTCCTGTACCACCCGGATTCACTACGCCCGTGTTACCACCTGGTGTACCACCTGGTGTACCACCTGGTGTACCACCCGGATTCACAATACCTGTGTTACCTCCTCCTGTAACCGGACCTAAAACTCCTATAGTGTTACCTCCCCCTATGAGCCCACCATCTGCATTACCCCCACCCACGTTATTACTCCCCCCGGGATATGGTGTACCACCTGGTGTACCACCCGGATTCACAATACCTGTGTTACCTCCTCCTGTAACCGGACCTAAAACTCCTATAGTGTTACCTCCCCCTATGAGCCCACCATCTGCATTACCCCCACCCACGTTATTACTCCCCCCGGGATAATACCCTCCACCGCCTCCATTTTTGTAACCACAGTTATGGGTTGCAGTGAAGATGAGCGCGTTGATAAGCTTCATTATGATGTCCTCGCTAAATGTGGAAGGGCATGTTGTGCAGCTGCAGTTCTTGCAATCTTGTTTGAGGCACTGAGTCACTTCCAACAACGCTTTAAGATCCTCGATGCTTTCCCGGCATGATGACGTGTCGTACAACGGATTTCCATAATAGTTCGGCTGACGCACCGGAAAATAAGCTTGTGTTATCTGTAAATATACAACGTTCAAAACCAACAGAACTATAAAAGTACCGTACTTACATTAAATAAATATTCTAAAATTTGTAACGATAGACTGACGAGAAGGAAGTTAAATTCTTATTTATATTGGGATCTCTTTTTCTCTTCAGAAAGGATTCAGCATGATTTTATTTAATTACTAACCGCAAAAATCGACACCACCAGCAACAAGACACCACTGTACACAATAACAGTCATGTTTATTTACTTGAATACTATACATTTCTTACTGACATTTATATAGATTTGTACATTGCAACACCTGCTGCCACTGATGTGTGCGTATTCCTGGAAAGCTTTGTTAACCGTTTCGTAAATTGATACAATAATTAAGGTGGTAGGCCTATCGATTTGAATATAGGTTAGCAGTCACGTAGCAATTGAAAGGTTGATTTTGTGAGGAGAATAAATCGCAGTTATATCAGCGTGCACATAATAAAGTTGTGAATGGTATGACGCATCACATTCAAATTGAACATACGTTTTGCACGTGGTGCAAATAACTAAGTACCTACATAAGATAAGTAGGTAGGTACTGCAAACATTTGAAGAACCTTCATCGGAACAAAAGGTTATGATAAACTTACTACGTGTCTTTGAACTTATTCCCAAAAACAGATGATCAAGCAAGACCAACTGGAATCGGTAATACACCTAGAAACCAATCAAATGATCTTGGTGTAGTTTTTTAGGTCAAAAGATAATTTTATAAAGCTCTACAATGGACACAGGTCCAAAGCAGACAAGGCTGATGAATCCCCGCTTCAAAGCAAATATTCTGTCTGTTCTTACATTTGGGTAAAACATAAAAAAAAGCCAGTTTTAAGCCAGTGTGATCTACCTCTGTCCTGTCTAGCTGGCGCAAGAGTTACAGAGAATTTACGCTACTAATCCAATTTCAGATGGACAATAGAAACCTTTAAGCTTGGATACAGCCGTGATATAAAAGATAACGATCTCTATGCACCACTGCCTGAACATCGCTCTGATATTTTAGGTGAGTAACAACATTCCGGTGCGTGACCGCTTATGTTAATCTGGCATGTCTAATACCAATCAATATATAGGGGATGCGGTTCAAAAAACTTGGGATCGCGAAGTGGAAGACACTCGAGATGGAGGATCCCATAGAAAACCTAGTTTGTGGCGTGTGCTGTTCAAGGTGTTTGGTCCTGAATTCGTGTTATATGGGTTGATCCTTGCGGCTATGGAGTTTCTAATTCGGTAAACTGGTAGAGCAATTTAAAATAACTGAAAATCTTTTCGCACCTAATTTCAAAACGCATCTTCACAAAATTCGAACGTAGTTGAAGTTATAAGACATTTGGTATTTCAGGCTTCAACAACCGCTCTTCCTAGGTCTACTTCTGCGTTACTACAGCCCTATTCAAGAATTAAATAGCACTTCGTAAGTTTTGCTACTATGCTCTCACAAGTAGGTACGAGAAACCCAATATTCTTCAATAAACAATTAACAAACTCTACAGGTCTCAACACACCTACATTTCCCGATTGTTCAATTACTACGATGCCAAGGGAAGTGTGTCTTGGGGTGAGGCTGTGTTCTTTGCTTTTGGGATCATCTTCTGTAGTACTGCTAACGTCATGGTGCAGCATCCATTTATGATGGGAGTTATGCACATGGGTATGAAGATGAGAGTTGGTGTGTGCAGTCTTATTTACAGAAAGGTACATTACAGAAAGGATAACGGTACATTTATTTACTTGTGTATTCGGATGTCGCTGCCTTATTTGTACGATCCCTTGAGAATTTTGTTGCAGGCTCTAAAAGTCAGTCTCCAAGATATGTCTGAGAGCAGTGCAGGTCTGGTAGTCAATCTAATGGCCAATGATGTGAATAGATTTGATACAGGACCCATCTTTGCACATTACTTATGGATTGGGCCGTTTGAAACTATGGTTTGGTGCTTTAACTATTTTTAATCATCGATGATATAGTGTTATTCCTTCAATTTAATACTTATTCCTTTTACAGTTGATGACTATTTACTTGTATAGAGAAATGGGAATGTCTGCGGTCTACGGGTCTATTGTCATTTTATCTGTTGTTCCTTTTCAAAGTAAGATTTGTCTCTACAAATTGGTGATCGCAACGAGTGAGGTTTATTTTTATCATTGTTCAAACTTTTAGTTTTCTTGGGAACACAAACGGCGTACTACAGAAAAGGTACAGCTTTGAAATCTGACGAAAGAGTAAAACTGATGAAAGAAATTATAATGGGGATGGAAGTTATCAAAATGTACACGTGGGAACAACCATTTAGAGTCATTATCGACACTGTCCGACGGTAATTAAAAGTAACTCATATATTTTCATTTCGTTTATATAAAATGTCAATCCAAATTATATTATCACGTATTGCAAATACAATCTCTTTCAGTCACGAAATCTATTTCATCAAAATGACGTCATACATCCGAGGTGTGATCATGTCATTCATAATGTTCACGTCTCGGTTTGGAATCTTCATCACCGTGCTTCTTTACGTGACATACGTTAATAAGATTACCGTTGAGAACGTGTTTTTTCTCACCTGTTACTACAATATTAGCAAGCAGACCATGACTTTGTATTTTCCTCAGGCCGTTGGGCAGGTACGAGTATATTTCATTTAGTAAACTCTAAGGCGTGGCCTTAGAATACGAGGCAATTTAAAATCTTTCTATGTTTTAGATTGCCGAAATGAATGTGGCAGTACAGAGGATACGCGACTATCTATTAAGTGAAGAGTGTCAGCTACCTCCTAAACAAAAACCAGAAAGTTTTCAAATTGTGGATGACATTCCAAAGAAACGTGTTACTATTTTAGGTAAGTTCGATTTACGGACGCTACGAACCTAAGTCAGGAATAAAACTCTAGAGAGAAATGTATTAAACATTGCTATATTTACAGAAGAACCCATAAGGCTTTCAGCCCGTGGTAGCAATCGACCTCAAAACAGCAGCGAAGCCAGTACCTCGCAAGCTAAGTTGCAGGATAAAATTGATCAAGGTTTTCCATACATTAACTATTACTATAATTTTATTTGTCCTTTACCGACGTTTTCGAGTTACGGGATGCCTAATGCCGTGAAAATACTATTAATAGTTCACCCCGAACTGAGATCTGACAATGTTCCCAGAAAGGAAAAAAAAAACATTTTTTCCAACTAGGGCCGAGGTAAACTTTGCAACTTGCATTTAAAACTGCGATCTAATCCTACCAGTAAACTATAGTACGACTATCTTCCGACATACCTAATTGAAGATCGGATAAAAGCGGCTCGAAAGTTATGATCTAACAAACATACAACGCGATTCGCCAGAAACACTACCTAAGGTTCCATCTGTAGGACAGTGAGGACCTCAAGATTTGGACTTGAGTGAAGTTGAGTGCAACTGTCTGTTCTCTCGACTAATCAGGAAATCATGTTACAGATATCAATAAAGAAGAGACAATGATAAAGTTTGAAAATGCTAACAGTAGATGGATCAAATCCACAGGAAAAGACGACGTTCAGAATCTCAATTTAGATGTTAGTGGGGTTTGCTTGAATTGAATAAAACAAAAAAGTATGAAATTTATTTAATTCGTTTTACCCCAGATACACAAAGGTTCCTTGACTTGTATAATTGGAGCTGTTGGATCAGGAAAATCAACTCTGCTTCACATGGTGCTGAGCGAACTACCTTGCTCCATCGGAAACATGTTCGTGAATGGGGAAGTTAGCTACGCCAGCCAAGATCCTTGGTTATTTGTTGGTAACACAACTCAACTATGAACGACACCAACAACTTTTCGACACAAATTTTCTACAGAGTAAAGGTTTTCTTTTATTGAAGGTTCTGTACGCCAAAATATATTATTCGGGCAGCCCTTCCATAAATCTCGCTACATGGAAGTATGTAAAGTGTGCGCTCTGGAACGGGATATATCTTTGTTCCCACATGGTGATAAAACGATAATTGGAGAGCGAGGGGTTTCGCTCAGTGGAGGACAACGAGCACGTATAAACTTAGCAAGAACAGTTTATAAAGAGGTAATTTCTTTCTAATCACTATCTTGCAATACATTTGCAATACTTTCCCGGCCTTTCTGTGACCGAAAGTACGTTTATGATGATGCATCGGGTTTTACGGTCATTCATATACGTAGCTTCGCTATTTTAAACCTCTGATTTGTTTACTGTTTACGTTTAAAGCTACGCGTCCTACGCGTAGTGGAAGCGTAGCTTTATTGTTACTCATTGTAACTTATAATTGCAGGCTGATATTTATTTGCTAGATGATCCATTATCCGCAGTAGATACACAAGTCGCTAAACACATATTTGAGAGATGCATCAAAAGGTACAATGAAATAGTAGGTAACTCTCTATTCGGTAATGTAAATAAGAGTACCTATGTGATGAATAATTTTACAGGTTCTTGGGAAATAAAACTGTGATGTTAGTGACCCATCAAATTCAATTCATCAAGTTTGTTGATCACGTTGTCATCATGGACAAAGGAAAAATACTGGCCGCAGGAGCTTTTGAAGATCTTGACGTACTAAACCAGTCTTTTAAACTTTAATTTAAAGAAATATGCAGACTTGTTACAAAGAATTTCCCTTTTAAGGAAAACGAGCTGAAGATAATACAATTGATGAAAGAGAAAATCCGAGAAGTTCACGAGGACGATTTATCCTCCAGTCTGCAAAGCACGTCGATGATCCAGCCGAGTACAGTCAGCTTGCAGAGGCGTCATTTATCTCTGGTTTTCGACGTTAGCGTGGCAGTAAGCGATCGAGTTGCTACGAGTATCTAATCATTTTTTCAATATCCGTTTCTTTTTACCACTCTTATTGGTCTGCTACAATTCTTCCAGCTCTTCAATATCTTTTGCTCTGAACGGTTTAAAACAGTTTTGTATTCGTAGGATCAAAAACCAGTAGCGGAGTTTCAAACTATAGGACGTGTCCGAGGGTCGGTTTACAAGGAGTACTTCATAACTGCCGCTGCGTGTCCTTTCGTAGCACTTGTGTGTTTTCTTTTCATTTTAGCACAATTTTGTGCTAGCGCTTGTGACTATTGGATCAGTCGATGGTACTTATGAATTTATTTCTTTATCGTGATTAGTATATGTAGGTACTACCCAGTACAGTATTATACATATAATCTGTGATATGGGTATCAGTGATTCTATAAGATCTTTTTCAGGAGTTCCGCCGAAGACTCCATGACGGGCGATGCAACGATTGACAACGTCTTGTGGTCGGAACAAGGGCTAGATCGGAATGGATTTGTGCTCGTTTTCGGCTTGATCACGATTGCTACCATTATCGTGGCTCTGATAAGGGCTTTCACATTCTTCTCTCTTTGCATGAAGTCTTCTATCAAGTCAGTATCTTTACGCTATTTAGGTACAATAATGACGTGAACGTGACTCTATTTTGGATCTAATTTGGACTACAACCCTACCTAGACTAAAATTATTTCGAATTATGAGCACTGTTCCTTTCCTGAACATTGAATCAGAGCACTGTATGTAATGCAGGACATCGTAGGAATACGGTAGTCACACTTCTACCAGTAATAAACACACACGTAGAAGTAAATTTTTCTTACAGATTGCACGACAAAATGTTCGAGTACATTTCGAGGTCACCAATGAGCTTCTTTCATGCAAATCCGTCTGGTCGTATTCTCAATCGCTTCAGTAAAGATATGGGGGCAGTGGACGAGTTGCTTCCTCAAGCCATGATAGACTGCTTCCAGGTAAACATTGCATTACCTACGCATGTTTTACAATACCTACGAATCGCCTATTATTTTGTAATATACTAAGTTATTTTTTCATTCAGAAGAACGTGTGCGTTGATAAATTTAATTTAACCTCATGTTGGTTGCGTATGTGCTAAAATATCGTAACTTTTATGGACTTCTTTTTATTTTTATCTTTAGTTTAACTTCCGCGCCATGAACTAAATGTTTTTGGAAATCTACATATAATCTAAGTAGGTACACAAAAACCGTGTTTTTGCTTTAGATTAACCGGTATTAATTAGGTTGTTTTAATTGTTTATTAGGCAATTTAACTTAATAATTGATTAGGTACGATTTTATTTATGGCTTTTTCTTTTTCAGATATTGTTGAATCTCCTAGGAGTGATAGTGGTGATTCTAATGACGGATATAACATTGCTGATTCCCACGGCTGCAGCTCTTATAATATTCTACATTTTTCGCGTTATTTATATTCGTACAACTGGTGCTGTCAAACGATTGGAAGGAATCAGTAAGTAATAAAGTGAAATTGTATTTGTTCACTAAAAGGCGCGTTTAGCTTAGGCGGCAGTGGGCAGGGAAGTGGGCATGAGCCTAAACTAAACACGATAATGGCTCTGTCCCAACTCGTGCTTATGTTCATGCCCTTGCTCCCTAATAAGAATAAAGGCAATAATTAAGGAATTAATCGAGGAAATAATGCCCGCAGCCGTATGAAAACGCTACAAGACACTGGCTCATGATCTATTCGCTTGGTACTACGGAATTTCACTTGTTATTCGCTCGTGCCAAGATTGAGCTAAAAACACGTGACTGTATACATTCATTTAAAAATTCAAGAACTCGCTACTCTTGCCAAAGCAGCTGAATGTCCCTGCCAAAATGCTGCCACTCACACTTTTTTACATGAAACCAATTACTCCTAAAAAAAATTGTAGAATAAATGACTCACATATTCTCCAGCTCGCAGTCCAGTGTTCGGTCACCTAAACGCCACAGTCCTCGGATTAGCCACTGTCCGTTCGTTCGGCGCGGAAGCTCTCCTTAGCGCGGAGTTCGACCGTCATCAGGATCTGCACAGCGCAGCCTGGTACCTCTTCATCACGTGTAGCCGAGCGTTCGGATACTTCCTCGATGTTATATGCCTGCTGTTCATTATATGCGTCACGTTCAGCTGTCTGATGAAAGCTGGTGAGAATACGTTCACAGTAGGTACCTATCTGTAATGGACCGACAACAATTTTATGTACGATCGAGGACGTCGTCGGAAAAGACTTCGTTATAAAGAAGAATCGTTCTTCTTGCGTAAATCTATAACATTAATTATTATTTATTATTTTATTTAGTTAGTTAATTTTTAATAGTTTTCAGAATAGCTTTATATGTTGATCAGAAGTTACGTTGCCCGTTTATGGTTCTAAATTATGAAAATTGACTTACCGCTTTCCAGATATTGAAGGCAGTAATGTAGGGTTAGCGATAACGCAGTCGATATCCTTGACTGGTATATTCCAATGGGGTATGCGGCAGTCGGCCGAGATGGAGAATCAAATGACCAGTGTGGAGAGAGTGATTGAGTACACCAAACTACCTCAAGAAGCTGCTTTGAGAAGCGTAAGATTTTTCCTTCAATCTTTTGATAAGGTTATGAAGATTAATTATTGGTCGTTGGAATCTGTTAAATTTACATTCTTTTCTTTAGAGCCCAGCCAAAAAGCCACCAGCAGATTGGCCTTCGGAAGGCTTCATACATTTCGACGATTTAAGTTTGAAATACACTCCGGATGGAAACTACGTTTTACATAAACTGCAAGTTGAAGTTTTCCCCCAAGAAAAGGTAAAATTAATTTGTGTAACTAAAGTAATAAAATATTTCGATGTTTTTTTTTCGTTATGTTAATAACAAACGTTTTGTAGATAGGAATTGTGGGCAGAACCGGAGCGGGTAAATCGTCAATCATTCAAGCGCTTTTTCGATTGGCGTATTTGGAAGGCACCATCTCTATTGATGGGGTGGACGTATCGTCTATCGGTCTTCATGACTTGAGAGAGAAAATATCTATCATTCCACAAGTGAGCGTATTGTATCATTCATGTTCTATTGCCATAGTCACATGACGACCTAAATTAAGATAGGTAATTTTGTCAGTCAGTAATTTTGGGGGAAGTTAAACCAACTTTGACTGAGAGTAATTTTTAGGAGCCAGTTTTGTTTAGCGGATCGATGCGCAAGAATTTGGATCCTTTTGACAACTACCCGGACGAGTTACTGCTGAGAGCGTTGCAAAATGTAGAACTGCTATCTGAAGATGAGGGAATTGGTAAATCTATGTTTTGTTTGATAAACCACAGATTATTCTGACTTTAAAGGTAAATAGTAACCATTTTATGTTTCATGGTTTCATGAATATCTAGAGTTTGATTTAGGTTGCGTATCCCCCAGACATGTGCGAGGTAGATGCGCGGTTTGCTAGAGAAATATCAATCAATAGACCAATAGTGTCACTACATTCGTCATGTGAAGCGATAATACTGTTGGTAAACATTTTCCTCGTATCGTACATCTGTGGTGGATAGGCAGCTATAGGTGTTACACATTTTATTTCCATTTATTGTTATCTAGGTGCACTTTACAAGCAAGTATCCGAAGGTGGTTCAAACTTTAGCGTAGGAGAGCGTCAACTAGTATGCTTGGCCAGAGCTATAGTCCACAATGATCGCATATTAGTGCTGGACGAAGCCACTGCTAATGTGGACGCACAAACGGACGCGCTCATTCAGACGGCTATTAGAGAACACTTCAAGCATTGCACAGTGCTCACGATAGCGCATAGATTGAATACTGTTATCGATTCTGATAAAGTAAGTTCAAAGGCCTGTCGAAGTTAGGTGCATCGGTCATTTAACTGCTGAGCACATCACCGCATGTGCATTAAAGCCCTTTTAATTGAAATAAAAAAAATAACACGAGCACCCCAGACAACATTTCTTTCTACTTGAAGCGCTCGTTGCGTAGCTTGCTTAGTCAATTTTCACCGATTAACTAAGTTAAGTAACGTTTTGCGCGGTCACTATTTGGATGAGTGGCCGTTAGTGGCATTAAAATCTGAACGCTTCCGTGCTTCGGAGAGCACATTAAACTTACGGTCCCGGCTCTAGCAGTCATCCATAACGGAGGCCTTAAGGCGGCCTAAAAACACCAGAATTGGCCACTAACTCGTACGAACAGTCCGTCAACCGAAGAGAAAACGAATCATGCTTCGTCCCATTGTTTTGTCTGGTGGAAAAAAAGAGGGAGAAATATGTTTTAGGTTACTCTTGCGTTGACAAATCGTTATCAAGGGCCGCTCACGCTAGGCCTACTGAAAATCTGAGAACAGCACTGAGACACGCAAGCATAGACGCGGGTGACAGGGTGTTTTGTGTTTGACTGGTTTGATCTCTAAGCATGGACAACAAAATGTTACAGATATTGGTGCTAGACGCGGGTCGCCTGATGGAGTACGACCACCCGCACATTTTGTTGCAAAATAAGAAAGGTTACTTCCGCAGAATGGTGTCTGAGACCGGACCTTCTATGACACTCGTGTTGCACAAATTAGCCGCTCAGGTAACATAAAAAAAAAACAATTGATGTGTATGCCAGTCACTGAGTAGACATTTTCTAAGGTGTCTAAGTTATAGTCCAGTCATCTTAGTCAAAATTAGGTAAGAATCTCGGAATTTGAGATACTCAGCTATAAACTAGCATAAACTTGTATCTTGACATACTAAGAATGCTAATGTAGAATGTCAAGATACAAGTTTAAACGAGTTTATAGCTCTGTATCTCAAATTCCGAGGTGAAATGCTAAAATGACTGGACTATTAGTCTAAGGTGCGTTGACTGTTCTCTGACTTACCTACTCTAAAAGTAGTTTCGAAACTACCTAATAAGTTCAATGGTACTTTAGATACACCTACTAACCGCATTTTTTCAGAACTACAAGAATATGAGAAGGTTGACAACTGAATAACCGTTATTTTCGAAAGTTATAATTATTTCACTTTATATTAGTTATCTTATATACAAAATAATTATTAAAACATTTTAAAAACTTAAATGTAATGTTTACAACAATAAATACTCTTAATTTTATTTAAAGCTTATTTACTACTACGGCAGTTTTTAGATAAAACCGCTAGTACCAATATTTATACAGTTTCCATATTGTAATTGAGACACAATAGTTGTAACTCCATCCTTTTTTTGAATCCGATTACAATATTGTCCATTCGCCTAAAACAATTAAAATTCTGCATAAAAAAGATTTCCATGTTTGTGTTTAAACTGTGGTGAGGTAATTGTAAATTGTACTTACTTTTTATCTTCTTCGCTTTCTAGCGGAGGGATACCAGCCATAGCCTCTGATAAATAGTTTCTGTAAGGAAAACAAAAACTTTTAGTAAATGGAGAGACGAACCACTCTTAGAACTGCCAAGATAGGGGGAACACGCCAGGGGAAAACTGGAATGAGCCGATAGAACATGATGATGATGATGAAAAATAACAGAGTAGCCAAGCGAGCCTGAACAAACTGTGTGCATTCTCGCAACTTCTCATATAAGCTCAAGTACACACAAAAATCTTTTATTATATGTACCTAATAACATAAATTTTAAAACAAAACTGTCAGGCAAATCTACAAACGCGACAGAGGCATGTAGGGCTACTCTCGACCCCCGCCGTTGCAAAATGGATCCGGATTTTGACAGATTTCGTGTCATTTTGTACTGAAAAATTATACTACTTTGCCAAAAAGATATGGATCCAGAACTGTGGTCGAGAGTAACCTACATGATCGTGTTTACATTGGGCTCATGCGTACTTCCCCGCACACTGTATAGTACTGCGCGTCCTTGTCACGTGGTTCGCCAGAGGACAACTTGTTTGTCACTTATTAGGTATATCAGAGCCCGTAGTCTGAGTTTTGTTTTGTTGATCGAAACGCATATCGAGAAGCAACTTGCGAGATATTTTGTATGAAAATAGCGCCTCTAGCGGGATATTCGCAAACAATTTTCCATACAAAAACTGCGAGTTTCTCGATTATCGCAAACCAACGTAACAAACCTCAGACTACGGGCTCTGAGTGTAAACGCAACATTATGTACTCACTCTGCCTTCCTCGTGAGGTGGTCGGCGCACGCGAGCCGCAGTAACGTGTACTCGAGCCGCGCTTGAAAAGCGGAAGCGCGGTTATTGGCGCCTGACGTTGCTGCTAAACGTGCCAGTTCTTCACAAACTGTCTCACAGATGTCGCGCACGTAACGGGATGATGTGGGCCCACATACACTGTCCACCTATAGAGTTATAAAACAGAACCTTGTTCAAATTGAACGAAGCTAGCAACGTGCCGGGTAAATAAGTTAAAAAAAAACTTTATTGAGGACAAGTACAACTTACAGTTACGTAAGAACAGGTAATGTCCTGCAAACGGCGGTCTTATCGCATAATACTATTTCTTCCAGACGACCTTTACTAATCTAATTTAACACTAAAAACTAAAAAGCTGTTGTTTTCAAAATTAGTGTCGAGAATGATGTTTTGTTTTCAATAGTGTAGGACGCCCTCCGGCTAGGTCAGGTGACGGTCTGCGAAATGTAGCTGGCAAATACTGGATGAGAAGAGCCGAATACCGGGGTCAGTGGCGCGTCTTGGGAGAGACCTACGTCCAGCAGTGGACCTATAGGGTGATGATGATGATGATGGTGAAAAAAAATGTCTCACCTCAGAATGCACTGCGATCAAATTATTTATAATCTCGTAGACATACGGCCTCGCGTCTTCGATCACTTCGTCGGGATCCGTTTTAACCCGTCCCATGTACATGCTGGGCTCAATAGTGCCCACTAGTGGGTCACCTTTGTGCTCGAGGTATATCTCTACTATGTTGGACTCCAGAGAACTAAGCGCTTCTTTTGTGGCTTGGATGGCTTCAGAGGGTACTGGGAAACCGAAACTGTAAAAAAAATCAAGAGTCTTATCACAAACACCGGTATCACCATATTTGAGAGAAATCCTATTCTACTACACGCAAAAACTACTGATCGGATTTGGATGAAACTTGGAATATGTCCAGGATTAACACAGGCTACTTTTTGTCTCGGAAAATCAACGGGACGCGAACGAAGTCGCGGGCAGAAGCTAGTACTTCATAAGAGAGTTGACAGAGACAGGCGGACAAACGAACGGACAGACAGACATTGAAGGGATCTTAAGGTTTCAGTTTAAACAAAACATCAGACATCAAAAGCCACCCAAGGTCACCTTGTGGTACACCTACATTTTTTGACACACAAACAATGTTGCTACATGGTAATCTAATCTACATCGGTGAGTATGAATATCGAATGACATAAAAAAGTAACGTACCCCTCAATGCGCTCAGCGAGTACAAACAAAGTGACGCGTCGTGAGTAGTGTGCGTTTGCGCCGCACACTAGTAGGCGGCGCTGCCAGTCATTGCCCGAATCATTGTCTTCTACTCGCTGCTCTAAAGCTACTGACAGACTTGAACTGTTCAACTCCTGTGAAGAAAACAAAGCAGTGTAAAGCAAAAACTTAGAAAAAACGTAAGGACACTTTGAATTGAATAGCCCATAAATCAGGTAAATTTATAAATATCTAGTCCCAAACTAAGCAAATCTTGTACTATGGGAACTAGATTGCTGATAAAATACTCACTTATGATACATAGTAACAAACACCCAGACACAGATCAAACATCTATGTTTGCCACACACAAATGTTTGTTCTCGGTGGGGATCGACCCATAGCACGGAAGGCCGAGCTACTACCGACTGAGCCATGACGCCTGTCTAATATCTAATACCCAGTTCCATAACTACCCAGGCATACATAATTAAACATTTGCAAAATTATAAGTACATTCATGGATGGTACATTTTACCTGATCAAGATCTTGATGAGCAAATTCCCTCAGTACAGCAACATACGCTAACAGTATCTGCTGCGTATGCTTCGCTAGTATACCAGCTGGTTCACTGCCTTCCGCTAACAACTTGCTTTCCCGCCGACCGGAACTAAACACGCATTTATGAATAGATGACAACGCGTCGATCATGTATGATTCTAGAAGATGGGGCTGTAAAAAAAAACAATTGTAACCAATCGGGGTCTAGGTACTAGCTATCTTGTATTTATAAAAAAATAAATGGTACCTACAAGGTTAGTAATAGCACCATAATCAGAATACTCCTCAATTTTCCACGTCTCTTTATCTTGCAAGCCCTTGACGCGTTTCAGCGCTCGTTGGAGGAACACAGTCATCCCATGCACGCGGTAGTCGAATATTGTCTTCTCGACTATGCTCAGAGGCTGAAAAATAGAAAACAAAGTTAAAACCTAGGAAATAAAATATTCAAGCACAGAACTAATAAGCTAGTTGTAAATATTTGTAGATTAGAAGCAGCGATGGGTCTCGCACAACTTTCGTTTTACATGACATCGAATTATATGACAGAAAATATAATCGAATTCCATTTTGCCCTCACCTTAGAATAATAATACCAAGTGATAATAACAAGTGTTATTAATCTAAGGCCCTCACTATATTGGTCCCATACAAAAAGTACTATGTATTACAATCCTAACCTGCGAGGGTAGATCCAGTTTGATCAGATGTTCGTACGCGTCTCTTAGATGTCGCAAATTGGTCATCAGTCGAGTTCGTAGCGCATCGGCGGGCGTCGCACCGCTTCCGCCAAGTAGGCAAGATCGCATGTGACCGGAGAATAACTCTACTGCGGATATTATCATCTCCTGTAACAATATAGTCAGTTTCAAGAGATAAACGGCTTCGTTTGGTTTTGAAATTAACAGTCCTCTCAAATGGACCAATTATGGGACCGAAAAAACATGAACATTTATGGCAGTTTACAAAAACTGGAATGCACTGCAAAACACAATAAATAGGTTATTCGAGTTGTTTCATTTTAATGTGAGGTCTCGAGGCTTCAGTTTCTAGCCAATGATTTTGAGTGTAAACTTACAAACGTTAGTGAGATAGGATCAGTTATTTCAACTTTAGTACCAGTGTGTTAGTGAGACTGTCAGGATCTTTAAGTTCACCTTTAGTAGTGCATGTCGTTCTGGTAGTGCCGGCTGTCCCGCCAGTTCACCCGCAAAGTAACGCCTCGCGAGTGGCCACAGTGCACTCAACTCTGCAGAAAGCGCCCCGCAAGCCGCCCCGCACCACGCGCTCCGAACTAAGCTCCAAGAACCTTCGCTTTCCGCTTCTTTACTCTCCTTTGACTTGCGTTTCCCTGTAAAATATATAAATAGTTACAGATACCTTGCTTGGTATTTGTACTAAGCAAAAAAAAATAACTCTGGCAAATTGGCTGCAGCTCAGTTTGGGGAATATGACGCACGCACGTAACATCTAGTTTGAAATTGTACCGGTATCTTTTGAACACGCCACCATGATCAGATAATCATAGGTACTTAGTTAGAATTGTTAAAAACTACCTTTTTCATTAGTCTCCTGTTCCTCTTTCTGCTTGAAGTGATCTTTGACTTTATTCAACAGATTCATGAGATACTCTTTCCGACTATTGATAGCTGTCCAAGCCGCATCGCCTTCCCAGTTCAAACTGATCAACAGTCTAATGTACTTGGTTTGTTCTTGAACGTTTATAGGCATGGTTTTTATTCTATTGGACAATTTCTCTTTCAAATCATCAATTTTCTTGTCAATTTCATCAAGGATTTTTTGGAAGAGCTGAAATCAATTTTATGGGTTGGTAATTACAAATATTATTGCTTATTATACGCGGGAAGTCAATAGATGGCCTATGTCAGGCAGTGGACTTCTACAGGCTTATTATGATGGTGTTGAATTAATTCAACAGTTTGTTGAGAATTCCGGAAAAAAACACTATAAAACTAGTAAGAAGGCTGATTCTTCTTTTTGATAAAAATAGGGAATAAAACACATGATAAGTAAGTACCTTGACATCAGTATTCCCAAACAGATTTTTCACTCTTGTATAATCATTTACAACCAAATCATATTCCTTCTTCTTGATATTCTTGTCAATAGATGCTGGCAGTTGAAACAAAAACTTGTGGCGAACCAGAAGAGATAGAGCCTCCCGTGTCTTATCTGCATTCTCTTTGCGAGAAAGAATTTCCGAAAAGAGAGAATCAGCTAGGCTTATTGATTCTGAAAAAAAATTTAGGAGTGAGAGTTTTTTCAACTTTTTATTTTTTAGACAACATTTCTATGATCCTTACAAAGAAATACTTGGCATACCATACCTTCTATAGCAGCCTTAAGACTTGGTAGTGGTTCCTTGCCATTCTTTCTTTGGTCTTCCTCAAACATGTTCTTGAGAAGTACAAGTCGGTCCAATTGATCCATGACTGCCCCAGTGTTTGATTTGAGGAAGCTTAGCTGACCCTCTTTTTGACCTTCTACCTATGACGATAAAGTGGAAACTCATCATACAAACTCAGCGCAGTAATAAAACATTGTATTCATCACTCTTCACCTAGCATGAAAAAGCAACAGCAAAAAAATGAGAATATGAAACAAACAGGCTCCAAAAAACATACTTTTCTTTGCAGAAACACCATCCCAGCTTTCAAGTCTTCAAAGGAAGTGTTGCTATGATGTTCCAACAAATACCAGCCAGGTTGAAAGTTATCATCTGAGAGCTTTCCTGACCTAAAACATAAGTCATTTAATTAGGTACATTATTCTTACTTATTTTTTCTATGATAATAAGTAATTAAACCAGCCTAAGGCACATATTACGTGGTCACCTCTACCATGTCATTCCTCACTGAGTAGATAGATCAGAAAGATAGGATTTTATAGTTCCTAAATTATAATCAATATTCCTGAGTGTGACTTTACTGAAGTAATAAAAAAAAACATTCTTGGACATATCACACAATGCTTTCTAGTCCCAAACTATGAAAGTTATACTATGGAAACTAGATTGCTGATAGTATACCTATATAGATTTTTTTTGTAAATACATTCATACTTATGATACATAGTAACACCCAAGTAAGCATATCTGAGAGATTTGTAGAGAGAACAATCTGTAGATCTGCAGAGGCTGTCAAACAATGATAACATACTCATGTGGCCATATAACATCAGACAAAATAAATAATGTTACAAACAAATACTTGCCCATCAGGAAACAACTCATTTAGTTCCTCTTCAGGAAACTTGCCATCATCACCCTCAGTGGAAAGCCCCAGAGGATCAGGAGGGGTGTAAGCAGTCGGAGACATGGGCCGTCTACCCCATGGCAAAGATGGGGGTGCGGCTTCTTCAACCCATACTGCACTCTCTTTGACAGGCCCTATGGACTCGTGGTACCCTGGAGATAAAAGATTCACATCTCAGCCCTAATGTCACAGGCATTATATTACTTTATGATACAGACATAGGTAAGTAGTAATAAAAGTTTAGTGTGATTTCTAAAATCTTAAGCCTAGAAGTTTTAACTTTTAGTAACTTCTGTTCAAAAAAGCAGGAAGTTATTCAACATTAGTATAATTTCAAAGTGAGATCTGCACGCACTGCCGGCATTGAGGTTTATTGTGTATACTGTCTCCCTGCTAATCTCACCCCACCCAGCCTTACTCCATAAAATAATGGAGAATAACTTTGGGTTAATGGCAGCAATGTTCTAGCATTCTCTTTATACTTATATTATTATTTACTCTACCAAACTAGGATTTAATCCAGCACACACACACACCTCTAAACTGCACAGTGGAAGTTCCTTGTCCACCAGACCTTGTAGTCACAATAATGTCACCCCTGCCTTTACACGGCCCAGACCTGGCTACTATTTTATTTTTGCTCTTCCATTCTGCCGAGAGGAGACATTCGCAGCCACAGATTTTAAGACCTGAAGAACAAGAGGGGAAATGTTAAATCACCATCGCATTTCCCTGTAGATGTAGGAAGAAGAGTTTACGCCCACTGAACGAAGCTCTGAACTTACTTGGTTTCGGTTTCTAAAGTGCACTGGCAAAAAGTTTTCAAGCTTACCAACGAGATCTACAGCGCTGGTGCCGAGGAATTCACCACGAATAGTAACCCTTGTCCCTGGTGGACCCTCTTTTGGAGATACACCGGTTACAACGGGCGGAGGACCCATCTTTCACAGCCTGATACCGCTCCACTAGTAGAAACTGTATTTTACACAAAATTTGTAACTCTTTTACTCAAAGCAGTGACCGCTCTGTGATAGCAAAAACTATGGAAAATAAAGCTTTAAGCGATAGACTTATTTATATGGAAAAGAAAATACAAAACTTTTGATTTTCTTTCATCAAAAATCATAACAAGTCGTCAAGAAGTTTTCTTTTTCTTTTTCTTCTTCAAATAAGGCCCTTGTCAGGCTGTAGGGGTTAGTCATGTCGGTATGCTGTCATGTCAGTAGTTTTGAACGGTAATGATTTTAGCTTGCTTGATATTATCATAGAAAAAGAATATTATAACTACAAGATACACCAAAGGACGTGCCACAGCACTGACATATCACAAAAAAGTATTTACTTTTTCAATCCCACGTATTATGTACTCGAATTTCAAACAATTTCGGTATAATATATCCGGTAAGTTTTCCGAATATACCCAAATATATTCGTATGGTGAACGCGGACAATTCGTTTTGACATTTTGGTTACCACTCATTTCCTTCATCAATTTCTCACTCATTCATTCATTTTCTTGTGTGGGGGTGGGGTGATGGAAGCCGAGTTATGTTTTTGGGCGTTTTTTATTAAAATAAAGCGCGATATTTATGCTATTCGATTATGCTAATTTAGATATACAAAAGTGAAATAACATAAAAATGGCACACTCTTCGTTTAGGTAAAATTATAAAATATTAGCGTTTACATAATAAATTGACCTGATAACATAGGTATTGTTTGTGAATAAAACTGTTAAATTCTAGCACTGTGGATGAGTACGGGTTCGAGAGACATGAAGACTTCGATTACGATAGTTATGAGGACTTCATGTCGGTTTACCTGAAGGTGCTAGCGACGAGAGCACAGAAATGGGCCACTCTACTTGGCGAAGGAAAGTCGGTCAAACGCACAAACACTGTCAAAAGATACGTACGCAAAGGGATACCCAGTAAGTTTACATACGTAAAACAAAATTAAAAATCATTTTATAATGGTATATGTAGCTACAGAACAGTCACATAAATTCTGGTTAGGGTTTAAAAAATTATAATGCAAATATTCCAATAGTAGTGCTGTGGTATTTTTTAGATACTACAAATTGTAGTGTATTGGGTCTAAATTTTGATAAATAACATTTATGTTGCGCTAAACCTTTGACAATTAAATTTAATAACAGAACTAAATTTTAGGTGAGCACCGTCCGTCAGTATGGATGGCAATATCTCAGGCGGAGATGATGAAAGAGGCATCTCCTGACCTCTACCAGAAATTACTTGATGGTCCATTTGACAAGGAGCTGGTTGATATTGTGAAAACTGACCTACCTCGTACATTTCCTGATAATATTTACTTTACGAAGGAAGCAAATCATCAAACACACCTGTTTAATATACTTATAGCATACGCACACAGTAATAGAGTAGTTGGATACTGCCAGGGCTTGAATTACATAGCAGGTATGTTGGTATTGTTACTTATGATTATAGAAATCTAAATTTTTACTTCTTTAAGGATGACTACAGTACAGTGCCCCGCTAAGTGTAGGCATAGGTTTCCTTGTGACACTGTATAAATCATCTGCAATAGATGTAAAGGCTTATGGTCTATCTTATAAAAAGTTAGAGTAGACATTATGTCTGGTTTACCATACGTAATCAGGACATAATGTCTACTCTAACTTTTTATAAGATAGGGGGTTATTATATTATTTATTATGGATGACCTACATGAATTAGGTGTATTTATACTTGACTCATAATTATAATCCCTCAGGATTGTTGCTTCTATCTACAAAAAATGAGGAAACATCATTTTGGCTACTAAAAGTGCTTGTTGAGAAGATTCTACCAGATTACTACACTAGAACTATGGACGGCCTGATAGTGGACATTGAAGTGTTGTCAGAACTAGTCAAATCAAAAGTGCCTGATGTGCACCAACATGTTATAAACTTAGGTATGTAAACAATTAGTATATCTTCAGTTACCTACTGTATGCAGTTTGGTTTTATGGTTAATATTTATTTTTAGTTCCCATTACTTTATATTTGAACTTTGCTTGGGTGGTTTTTTGTTATGCCATAGCTGGCAGACGAGCAGGCGTGCCACCTGATGTCATACTTTGAGTCGCAAACTAAACTACTTATCCAACCATAATCTTAATTAAAAAAAATTAACTGTTTAGTCCATTAGATTATTGATGGGCACTTTAACCCATCAATAATGAAATAGGTACCTACTTACACCAAAGTTTTCGTCAGTTAATCCAGTACAGATAGATATAACAACCTTGTTTGTGTCAGTTTTATCAAGTTGTTTAGCTGATAAAAGTTTTATCATTTGCTATAGATTTGAGTTATTCTAAGTACTCTTTATAATAATGTTATCTTTATTTTCAATGGAAACAAATTGTATAGGAATAAAATCTGATTTGGATTATCTATAAATTTCGCTTTGCGCCATAAAATATGACTCTAGTAATTTGGTAACTATGAAGGGTTAATTTCGTACCTACTTCAAACACAGTAGCCCGAATTTTGGTTTGCCGAAAAAATGGCTCATATTTATTCTAGCTCATCCCTTACTATTCCATGTCTGGGCAAAGTTTTCTTTAACTTTTTTCGATCCTCGTACTTAAAACTGCTCTCACTTCCAGGCCTCCCATGGGCCGTCATAACCACCAAATGGTTCGTCTGTCTTTTCGCCGAAGTCCTCCCGATTGAGACAGTACTACGAATATGGGACTGCCTGTTCTACGAAGGCTCTAAAATCCTGTTCAGAGTATGCCTGACTCTGATAAAAGGGAACCGAGCTGATATAATGGCCTGTAATGACTTCACGTCGTTAGCTGAATGCTTTAAGGCGATCGTTAAGAATGCCAGTGCTCTACATTGCCATGAGTTTATGCAAGTAAGTTTTTCCACATTGAAATCCTTTTCACTCCACTGAGACGTCACTCACATAAAAGGTGTCTCTGTTCGTCAGTTTCCCGGTACTGTTGAGTAGAACGGTACCCGGTACTCCATGCCGTAGTCAGTAGGTACCTGTTCATTGGTAAGGGTATTAGTAGAGTATTATATAATCTGTGGTAAGGGTGTCAATCGTCTAAGCGTTGATTATAATTAAACGTGCGTTTCTGAGTGTGGCAGTTAAAACTGGTGTAGGCTGATTCGCCGGCTGTAAGTAGGTACATCAAACATAGAAACTGTAAAAGATTGCTCCTAAAATAAGATCTCGGAATCAATTGAGACAATTTGCGTTTGACCCAATCAAATTACCGAATTGACCACGACGTTCACAGGTTAAGCGATGAGTAATCTTGGCTTCTTGGTTGACTGGTCAGATTATACGATTTTTTCCTCTCGAGCATCTTAACTATAGGAAAAATTGTGCCTGTTGTGGCTATTTATTAGCCATTTAGTTTAACAACCTGATGAACTGCGCGGTCAATCGGACCGTGCCTGCTTGAACCAAACTCGATATTGTCGCAAAAGAAAACTAGTTTGTTACGCCAAGGCAGGCCAGTTCTAAAATCTTTGTTTTTTTTACAGTCAATCTTCAAAGTACCTGGAACGCTATCCAACACAACAATAGTAAAGTTAAGAGCTCGTTTCGCGAAGCAACGTCGCGACCAGCAAAAGGATCCCAACGTGCGGTGAGCCCTCATATCCGAGGTGCTCTGATCTCATTCTTGAACCAAATTGTCTAACTTTTAAAACAAAATAACAGTGTTTTTGATATATTAACTCCATTCATTACTTTGTTACAATACAATGTGAGGACATGGTGAAAAATAGAATGCTAAAGTACGCAGACGCTGTATTATAAAATTATAAATGAAAATCGAGAACTGGTCGAACAAAGGGCACCAATTAGCAAGGCCTATCAATGGGTTAAAGGGTATATTTTTCTGAACATAAAACTGCACAGACCAAAGAGAGAACGGAAATTTTTCACTCTACTTCGCAGAACTGCAATAGTTATTTGTTATACAAGAGTGCAAAGTTGCTTTTTAACCGCGTGTTCAATTTTGATGACCGAGCAATCGAAGGATTCTAAAATTGAATCACTCGCTGCGCTCGTGATTCAAAATTAGAATCCTGAGCGTTAGCGAGGGAATCAAAAGAGCACGAGGTGAAAAATCTTTGCACTCGAGTGCAACACGTAACTTTTCATTCCACCTCAGCGAGGAAATGACTAAATGCAAAAAAAGCAAATTGAAAAAAGAACACCAAGAAGGTTCCGAGTCTGAGTTTTTAACAAATTAAAAAAAAGTTGTATGATATATTCGGCACCATAGAGGTAGCAGTAAATAGGTTTAATGTTTTTTTTTAATTCACAAACTTAGTGCACACGATGTTCTAAATTCAATTTACTTTATCCTCTAGAGAATAAAAACGGCTTTTCCACTCAGATATTGAAGATTAAAAATACTCTTTCCGAGATGGTGGGATGAAAAGAAGTTTTTGACGTTTGTAATTCGGCTTGTCTCAAACATTCCTTTGGTCTGTATGGTTTAAATTACTTTTAAAAGGCGGGGTTAAGCGGATTTAACTTTTTCGAGTCGCCGAACAAAGATTAATTCAAATAAACAAGGAGTGGATTAGCAATAAGCTATATTTCGATTTTGGATGTGGTGTATTTAGAGTTTATATAATTAGATTACTGATACTTAGCAAATTTATATCTTTATGTATCTATGTATAATTCGCTTCCGCATTTTTAACTCGTATAAAACAACTTGAAAAGATTTTATTATTATATTTGCAGTTAACTGGTTGAAAAAGATTACCAAACTGTAAAAAGCTTATTTTCAAATTGTTACTCTGAGCTCAGTTTCAGCCTATTTCCTGTTTCGTCAGATGATAAATTTATTATGTACCCTACCTATAGGCAATAAGTTAGTATATATATTATTTTATTAAATGTGTGTTGGTTCTCTTGAAACTTAAGATAATGTTAAATACAGCTGTATCCCTCCCTACACTTTTATAAGCATCCCACCAACGTAGTAGGCACAGTACTACTTTGATAATAAAATGCCCGTTTGTCGTAAAAAATAATTCATGACTTTAAAAGCTCTGCTATTTAAGTGTTATTTGAATTTTCTATCAAACAAAATCACTTAAAGCACCTTATGTATAGGAACAAAGATGATGAAATGAAAATAAGATACCAAATCAAAGATTTTTAAACTTTTTTTATATATTTACTACTAAATGATGCAACCCCATGGCCCACCTGATATTAAGTGGTAATTACTGCCTATAACGATGCATTGCCTCACTGAGCTCGTCCAGCTAGATAAAAGAAAATTGACCTATCTATAATCAACTACAAAAGAACAAATGCATTGATTGATTCTCATGTTTTATTCACCTTTGAATCATAATTTTTAATAGTGTCACATGCCCTAAAACTGCATTTTTAAATGGTATTGTTCTTAAGGTGTTTTGTGGGTATACCCATTTAGCTCTCTTGAGAATAGACCAATGGGAGTGAGTGAAAAACATCTATTTATATTTTAGTAAAGTAATTGTACAAATAAAATTATTTTTAAGATTATTTTGTCAGCTCAAGTTTTGTTTTGCATATCATTAAAGTATTTTGTTTTGTCAAATGTACAGACTTCAGATAAAGACTTTACACTATGCTTTATATTATCTAGTGATCAATAAATAAATTATCTAGTTATCATTTTGTGTACTGACTTTTATTTTCATGCAGGATTGGTACTTGTTTCAGTTTTAGAGTCAAGCAAGCACTTTAGGATCATTTTATGCAGCATCTATTTCTCAAAATCCAACATGTTTTGTTCACTAATAATAGTGTAAAGCTAGAAAATTCACTAAATTGTGCTCATCAATGATTTCTCGTCTATGATTTGCCACTTTCCAATACATCTTTCGCTTCATTAATTTTAGCAGCAATCAGTGGAGAACCTCCTCGGTCAGGATGATTTAAAAGCATTATTTTCCTGTGTGCGTCTCTAATCTGTAACAAAAATTTTATTGAACCTTAAAAAAATACTGTCACTATTAAGTACTGAATATTTAATACCATGGGATACACTCACGACTGTGTAATCCCCAGAAGACATCCAAACATACCTTTGATTTATTTGCTGTTGGACTAACTCCCAATATTAAAGATGCTTCTCTCTTAGTCATTTTAGATTCAAAGCCACCCTTATAATATTTAGAGTTGCCTAAGGATTCTGAATCAAACTTTGGTAGATTTTTCACAGCTTCAGCAAACTTCATAGAAGCATTAGGCATCTGTCGCAAAACGTAGCGGCCGGCAAAACCTACAGCTGCCATACCGAGGCCTGCTAGAATCAAAGTACTAGCCTGGAAAGTAAATAGTATCTTTATTTGATTATGTTCCTCCATACCTCTAGGTAATATTGAGCTCATTTTAAAGTATATCCAATGGATCAGCGCACAATAAATAGTCCCATAAAAGAATATGCAATGCAAATGCAAGCTTAAATTGAATTATAAACTAATTAGAAATAATTATTGTGAAATAGTAACCTCAAAATACATTGCTAAGCTTACCATTTTAGTACGTTTGATGGGTTTTATATATCAATAAGTTTAATTTTTTATGTCTCGGCGTATGTGTAACATTATAGTTTCACTAAATATAGAATTTATACTAAATCCTCCAAACAAAATATATTTTTACAACGAAACCACAGTGCTAGGCTAGGCGATTTTAAGATGAGGGACGAGGGGGGAGTGCAGTACAATACAATCTATCAATGGGACAGCTGATTGTCAAAAGTACAAGGAACTGTCATAGTAGTAGAACACTCCGGACTCCCCTCGCCTCGCCAAGAATATTATTTATTTATTGTCTGTGGATAAAACACACAGAGCGTGCACAGAGCACATTTTTTTGTGTACACAAAGTAAAAACTCTGAACTATTTGTACATAATTTCCTACTCTACAATCTCTATAAAACCGGTATCTTTCCGAAAACACCAGAAAGCACTGGCAATATGGAGTATGATGACAAACCCTATTGAAAATCTAGAAAAAAAAGTTGGGCTTGGTTGGTTGGTTGGGCCTTTTTGAAGAAGTTCAACATGGCAGGAGATCAAGCGCAATTTTACCAGTTACTAAATACATTATTATCAACCGATAACGACACAAGATCGCAAGCAGAAGTAAGTAATAATTATTTGCGTAGTTTACATAGTTTATTACTCACTTGGGGCATCAATCAGCCGGTATTTATTGCGAAACTTGGATCGATGGCCTCGTGTCAAAACGTGGTCATGGAGGATCGCGCTATGTAATTTTTGCGACAGACTGTGTACAGCGATCTAGAAATTCGCACGTATGTTTCTTTTTTACCTGAGGCATTAACAGCTTTTCTGTAGGTTATAGTATTGAGTAAATACATTGATATGCAGTCTTATTTTTACGTTATTGTAAGAGGCACGCCTTTCTCATGATCGTACCTACCGCACATGCGATACATGTCACTCAATCTCAACGTAAATACCACGTTACAAAACTCCTTATTAGGTACATATGTACATACATACCTTGTAAAACAAGCATCCGTTCGCGGCTTCATCCTCATGGAACGTGGATACCTGTATGTAGGTAGGTACAGGTACTTACCTACTGTATCATTTTCTATGACTATCAGACTACCAAAATTGGTAAGGCTGTTGTTATAAATAATAAATAATTGATGAGAGAATACAAAAAAGTTTTAAGTCTTATTTTATAATTTATCCAAATCAATCAAAAAAGTTAAAATTATTTAATAACTTTCTCATTTCTTATTATTCCAACAGGAAGTATACAACAACATCCCAACAGAAACAAAAGTAGTCCACCTTATAGGAGCTCTCCAGAATGTTGACCTCGGTGAAGATGGCCGGCAAACTGCTGCAGTGCTGCTCCGGCGGTTACTCAGCGCAGAGTTCTTTGAATTCTTCCCAAAGCTTCCCATGGAGCAACAAGCAGCCCTCAGAGAGCAACTACTGCTCATTCTTCAAATGGACCTTAGCCAGCAGTTGAGGAGGAAGGTAAGCGTTGTCTGTTTTATCTTGTGAATCCATCTGAAGTGAGGTCAGCAGAGGGACAATGCACAATACAACCCAACGCAAGATGTCAGTGCAGATCTCATTCTCCCACAACGAATTAGAATTGGTTCCGTGAAGTAAATTTTCAATTATCAATATGTAAAAAACTCTTTTGAAGCTGACTGAGAATCAACGCACAGCCTAAACTATAAGTCCTAGAGGTATGAAATTTGGAGGGTAGTATCCTTATATAGTGTAGGGGTGCACTAAGTAATGAATTTTGAAACGTCACACTCTAAAGGGTAGAACGCGAGCAACGCCGCGGGCGACGGTTAGTAATAATATATGAATGAAACCATTTAGAATGCTACAGGTATTCATTCGATTGCATCTGCAAATCAGGACTATCAATTGCCTGTTGATAAATTATCTGTCATGCACTTATTCATTTGTATAACCACAGCATAACCTATTGATAAATCAATATGGCATTGAACTAAATCGGGTACAAGATGTTATCAGCTATGCAAAGTATAGTAGTGGTAGATCAGGTTACTTTTTTTATTACTAGCCTGTTGTAATAAATTTTTCATAAATAAATATACTAACCTTTTTTCAAATACTATTGAATGACCTTGAAATCCTTCCCTATTCATTTATTTATTTTATTTTCTTTGGGAAATTAACAGTACAATATACTTCATAATAATATTGATGTGTAATTAATTTTACAACCCAAACTTTTCTGGAGCGGTTTTATTATTATGGTATATGTATAGAAAAAATTTCTTATTCCCCTAGGTTTGTGACGTGGTATCGGAACTCGCACGCAATCATATCGACGACGATGGCGGCAACCAATGGCCAGAATTTCTTCAGTTCATGTTCAATTGCCTTGGTTCTCAAGACTCCAACATCAAGGAGGCGGGAATTAGGATGTTCACGTGAGTATCACACCATAGATAAAAAGCCGAGGAATGATGACGCTATGTAAAGCTAAAAATACCTACCGATACGCTGCTGATACCGACACTGAGGAATCTTGATGAAAAACGCGATAAATTAAGCTTGTAAAAGTGTGCTCAATATTCGTGTCTCTCAAAGTCACAACAAGGCTATTTTCGAATCACAAATTACGATAATTTTACCTTATCAAGGACATTCGCAAATACACATAGATCTGATTATTTGCATTGAACAGCAAACTATAAATATCATGCTTGACGGACTTATAGCTGCCTAATTAAAATATTTGAATTTTAAACATAGCTAAACATTATATTACGCCTGTTTCTAAATATTTAAAAAAACTCTGGATACATAAATTGTATGCATGATTTTAGGTGGAGTAGGGTTTCTCAAGTCGTCATTACATCGCTGCTTAGCTGCTTGTCGAGAGTTTCATGATGTTTTATTTAGCAATGTATTTGACTGCGGATTTTAGACAAGAGAAATGTCTGGAACGAGATAATTCAAACCTTAGGGTTGGAAGGAGGGGTTGATAGATACCCATAGCTAGACCACTCTGGTTTCTCCGAGTAGGTACCTAATCCGAAACTAAGGCCCGTATGCTGAATTATTGCTCAAGCACTGATCCGGACGTAAGCATAGATTGATGAAAATCTTCTTTTCATCAATCTATGGTTCAATAACGATTTCTTAATCAGCATATGGCCCTAAAATGTAAATGTATGAATCTTTTCATTAAGAGCGAACCGAAGTTAATAAATGCGTACAATTAGAACCGAGTCGAATCTATACGAACTATTCGGTGTCGAAGTGCGCTACAGTATTTTGTGTGGAAATCCACGGACTGACATTTTAATTGCAGTCTGATATCACTGGCCACACTACATTTTGATTTCAGCATCAAACAATTACTTATTAATCTATGGTCGCCTCTATGGTATTGATTACATGGCTGGCTTACATAAAATTCCGGTCTCGAATATCAACAATCAACTACTGCGGCTTTACTCGAAGTAGCTATTGTATTAGATAAAAGTGATGATCAACAAAAAATAGAATGCCTATTTTCGTTCAATACGACGATGTATTGTATTGCGTCGATGTCTCAACAAAGTAGAGAACAAGGGCCTTACTTATGACAGATAATCTGTTGAATCGAAAGTCTAGCTCTGTCACTGTTTGACATTACATGTTAGTAGGTGACAGCAATAATCTAAACCGCTGAATAAAGTTATGCAGCGATCGTAAGTAAGGGGGCAAAAGATTACTGGCAACAGGCTGTACACTATGAATGACTGACTTCTTTTTCCTTTATATCACTATTGGTCGATTACTCAAACGCCACTCAATTTAAGTTCACGCTTAAATTATTGCCATCTCTTACAAATGAGTAATGTCAAACAGAGGCAGAGCAATTTTAAGTGGTGCTCAAATTTGAATGACGTTTCAGTATTCCAGCCTAGGTCTTTTTGATCACCAATCACCAGAATGGATTGTGGTACAAGAAATAGTAAAGAGCAATGATTTTGATCCAACAGATCAGTACCCGGTGTATTTGGGAACCAGCAGAACGAGAACCTAGATGTTATAAAGCGCATGTTGCTATCCGCCCTGCAGCCGACTGAAACCGAAGCCCTACGTAACCAGGCCGTGAAAGCTGTCGGCGCTTTCATTTTACTGCACGACAAGGAGCCTGCTATTCAGAAACACTTTAGCGACATTCTACTGCCTTTGATGCAGGTATGTTATACCCAAGTAGGATGCTTTAGTACATCTCTGCCACATGTGTACCACTTAACCTCGTTAGTTAGATACATAGGTCAATTCTTATAGGTACATCACGTTATCGGGCCGCGTAGTCGCGTCACGTCATAGCTATGCGTGACGCCAAGCAATTAAAATAAACTATGAAATTAAATATTCGTCCATGAATTTTGCTTTTTACAATACAATGCATTTTCAACATGTATTTCTAGGAATAAATAGACTTTAATGTGTAGATTTTGAAATCACCGACTTCTCGGGTTCATGTTGTGCACATTAACTCCTACGTGCGTATATTATCTTATAAGATACGTTACTGCCAAAATGTGCTATATCAAATTGAGAATTTCGCTAACATCATCCTTTTTATAAGGTGGAGTTTGATAGTAATTCTTCATACAAAAACATTACATTTTACAAAGTTTTCCTTGTGTATAAATTAGATTTTGATAAACATGTTTTTATACTCTCAGGTTGTAGTGGAGTCAGTAGAGAAAACCGATGACGACTCTGCCCTTAAAGTTCTCATTGAATTGGCTGAATCTACCCCGAAATTCCTCCGACCCCAATTGGAAACTATATTCCAAGTGTGCATAAAGGTAAACCAGAGTTCAGATCTGATTAATTATCTTATCAATTTTATTGCGAACACAAGCACATACACTCATTCTAAAAAGTACCAATTATTTCGTTTCAAAATGTGGTACTTCTGTTATGTGCCAAATAAAATTGGTAATTTCGCTAACATCGTCTTCCTTATAAGATGGAGTTTGATAGTAATTGACCAGACATTTCTAAATGTAGTTTTTTGCTTATTACATGTAAATTTTATAAATTACCATTCTGCAATACTTTGCTTGCTGGTAGGTAGCTCTACAGTATACATTATTACATATTCAATGATTAACTGAAGGAAGGCTTATAAAGGGTGTCCCTTAAATAAAAACTTGCAGGCTGCAGTAAAAACATTATCGTTTCAAGGTGGTCGGCGACAATGACGCCGAAGATAACTGGCGGCAACTCGGCTTAGAAGCCATGGTGACCCTCTGTGAGACGGCACCGGCCATGGTGCGCAAACAAGTACCCAATGCGATTCGACATCTCACTCCACTTGTGCTGGAAATGATGTGTGAGCTGGACGAAGAACCCGAGTGGACGTTGCAAGATGACGCCGCTGATGACGATAATGAGCAGTAAGTTGTGCTAAACTGTGTAATATGTGTAAGCCTTATTTATTTTTGCGCGTCAAGTTTCATGAGTGCTCTACACTCGCGAAAGTAACTGGAGAACCAGCAAAATAAGAATGTCGAACGTATTAGCGTATTCTTTGCAAATTCCTGACGTGACTCACTTGGAGCGCGATAACCAACCAATGAAGAATATACTTGAAGAAATTCATGTTTTTCGTTTTGTTCGTCAGAAACGTGAACATCACTAAAGTGGATCGACACCATAGACCATAGACCAGTTTCATTATTTTTACTATGAGTTATAAAATTTGGATTAACTATTTACAGAAACTATGTAGCAGCAGAATCTGCATTGGACCGCATGTGCTGCGGCCTTGGAGGCAAGATAATGCTAGGTCTGATTGTGGGTCAAGTGCCTGAGATGCTGCAGTCTCCTGACTGGAAGAGGCGTCACGCGGCCCTCATGGCGGTGTCAGCAGCAGGAGAAGGATGCCACAAACAAATGGAGCAGATGCTAGAGCAAGTGGTCACTGCTGTACTGAATTACCTTACTGACCCTGTAAGTGTCTTTTTAACAATATTTAGCAAAAAGATTTTTTGAGCTATCCGTGAAAGAAGTCTAAGAAGTATTCATTCTTTCAATTTATCAAGAGGGTTATCTAGATCTAGGTTATCACGAAGCTGTTCAGATTACTGCATTATGTAAGATTCTTTATTAGCGAAATCTTATGGTTTTGCGGCACAGAATTTTACTATAAAAATAACAAGATAATTAGCATCCTTTTCCATATGGATTTGGTTGTCAGTCCCTTGATTACATTATGATTATGTGATTACTATCATACGGGCAGCTGATACTGACAATGCTCAAATAAGGCAATGATTTAAAATGTTAATTGCTATTTAAAAAACTAATACAAATGATGCAGAGAGAATACAATACGTATTTTGTGTGCAGCATCCTCGCGTCCGTTACGCTGCATGTAACGCTGTTGGCCAGATGTCAACTGACTTTGCTCCTATCTTCGAGAAGAAATTCCATGACAAGGTGGTCCCTGGTCTGCTAGTGGTGCTTGATGACAATGCTAACCCCCGTGTGCAGGTACATCGTTTATTATATAAGTTTTTAGTATTTAATGCTATAAGATACTGATAAAGGCCTTCTAAAATGGCCATGAAAGTAAGTTCTGTAAATTTACACAGGAGAAAATAGAATAAAATTTGTTTATTTTGTGCCATAAAAAGAAACATGCATAGGTAGGTACAGCAAAGAGATAAAAATAAAAATAGCTGACCTCATTACTTAAACTTGTAAATTATGTTTGTGTGTCATAAATAAATGTATATTCTTTCTTCTTTCTTTCAATTACATACTTAGCTGTACATGCTATTTTGAATTGCATGGTTCCACAGATTGTGTACTATTATAGTCACAGCCTTCTAAGAACATGCCACATTAATAATTCGAATCCTTTTACAGGTTATTTCTTTTATTCGAAATTACCTTAGTGGGGATTTGAATTTACATTTTATACAACTCTTCACATAGGGTGGCTGCAGTGTGATTTTTTGTCTTTGAATGTAGTGTATGGTTCATTGAAAACTTGAGTTTTCTGGCATTACAGGCACATGCAGCTGCTGCTTTGGTAAACTTCAGTGAAGACTGCCCCAAGCCAATATTGACTCTGTACCTAGACCCTCTGATGAGCAAGCTCGAAGTTATCCTGACTACTAAATTCAAAGAGGTATTTTTCATGTATTTTATTTAATATCCAATGTTCGTTAGTGGTATACTTTTATAGGTACATCACTTCCATAGCATTGGTAGATTAAGTTGTGAGCTTTGCTCCGTTTCTTTCTTTTGTAGAGAGTCAGGGATCTCAGCTCACATACATCCATGCTATCACGAAATTCACCCATCAAGAAAAATAACAGATTAAATTCATAAAAGATTACCAAGAAGCAGGGTATGAATTGAATAAAATGTTGATTGTTCATTTTGAAGCTATTTTCAGCGCGATGTAGTTTGTTCCCATGAATCCCAACAATTTTCTTTATGTGCTAGTTGGTGGAACGCGGCACGAAACTAGTGCTTGAGCAGATCGTGACTACCATTGCGTCCGTCGCCGACACTGTCGAAAAGGATTTCACCATCTACTACGACAGACTGATGCCGTGCCTCAAATACATTATCGCGAACGCTACTACCGAAGAACTTAAACTCCTCCGTGGCAAGACTATTGAATGCGTCAGTCTTATTGGTGAGTTACGCATCAAAACTCTATGTAACTAAGCTTGGATTAGTTACACACTATTTTGTCTCTTTCTATAGAATTCGAATCTACTTGTGCAAAAGACAAAAAGCTTACATCAAGTTTATTAATGACACAGTCAAAGAGAAATATTACTTGTTGAAATTTTCAGCTGTGCGTCAAGTAACATAAATGTGTTACTGGCATTGTGTTTTAGATAAAGCTAAATGGTCTAAACTTTATTACAGTGTGGCACATGAATTGTTTTTTATAAGTAAATAACCAATGTTCGTTAGTGGCAAACCTTATTTATTGGGCTTATCACTTTCATAGCATTGGAAGATCAAATGTGGCATTTGCTCCCAGACATCTTTATTTATGGGGTGTTAGGGATCTCAGTTCACATACATTAAATAAAACTCGCCTACTTTATAAATTAGTCACAGTTTACCAGTTGGTTGAGTGAGAGAACAAACATCAAACATGGTTACATGCTATGGGTTTTACAGCAAATTAGTCTGTAGTTACCAACCCTGGCTGGCAGACCAACAGAATAGGTAGCAATAGCTGAACCATGTATTGTTTAGGTCTTGCTGTCGGCGAAGAGAAGTTCATGGCCGACGCTTCAGAGGTCATGGACCTTTTGTTGAAGAACCACACCGAGAGTGAGGCACTGCCAGCTGATGACCCCCAGACTTCATATCTCATCTCCGCCTGGTCGCGTATCTGCAGGATAATGGGTAAGTTTCTAGATAATGGAGTAATATATTCTGCATTCCCTCTGTATCTACTCTGTCTTATCCTACTGCAGAGCAAAAGCCAGTCTTTTTTTTCATATATTTCAAAACATACCTTTATTTTTGTGATAAGAGTTGTGAATTCAGACCAAATATCGCGAGATCCCATTATTATTATTTATTATGATTACGTGTTTAACATGTCAAGGTTGAGAACTAATAAGATAGTGTTTTCCAGGCAAGAACTTTGCTCAATACCTACCTATGGTAATGGAGCCGGTGATGCGCACAGCGGCCATGAAGCCCGAGGTGGCACTTTTAGACAACGAAGATTTGGAAACCATTGAGGGCGATCTTGACTGGCACTTCGTCACGCTCGGCGAACAACAGAACTTCGGCATCAAAACTGCCGGTAATCTATAGATCCTCATTAATTATCTACTCATTCTGGTTAGGCAATATTTGTGAAATATCGCATTATTTGTGTAGACATAATGCTATAGTATGAAATTAACCATTTGTGCAGGAGTAAATTAGAGACTATCTTGCTAAACATTTGCTCCTTTGACAGGTCTTGAAGACAAAGCCTCTGCATGCGACATGCTTGTTTGCTACGCGCGTGAGCTGAAGGAAGCTTTCGCAGAATACGCAGAAGATGTCGTCAAGCTAATGGTGCCAATGTTGAAATTCTATTTTCACGATAACGTCCGCACGGCGGCGGCAGAATCACTGCCTTACTTGTTGGAGTGCGCGCGTATTCGTGGCCCTCAGTACATCCAGGGCATGTGGGCTTATATTCTGCCTGAGCTTCTGAAGGCTATTGATTCGGAGCCCGAACAGGATGTTCAGGTGGAGCTGCTCAACAGCTTGGCTAAGGTGAGTTTTAACCTTTTTATTTAAGGATTACTCAAAACTACTAAATTGTCTACAGATAATACATATTTGTATCAAAGCAATATTTACCTCAATAAGTGATGATGACCTCAGTGAGCTAGATTTTTAGACACGTGATTGCGCTTTGTTTTTCGTAAACTGCAAGTATTTACCTGTAATGATTGTATTTCCACAGTGCATCGAGCTCCTCGGCGCTGGCTGCCTTCCTGACGAGATGATGGCAGAAGTTCTGCGCATTCTGAATAAGCTGCTAACGGAACATTTCGAGCGCGCCACTGAGCGCAGACAGAAACGCGCTGACGAAGATTATGATGAGGTATGTACTAGTCTGGTCTATAGAATTACCTAAGATTTCTTTTCCACCAAAGATGTGTAAGGAATTTTTTTTTATAGATAACTTTTTGAGTTAGTCTCCACTTTGTACAAACCTACAATCGGTCTTCAAGTCAAATCCTCTTCCAGGTGGTAGAAGAACAGTTAGCCGATGAAGATAACGAAGATGTTTACGGCCTATCCCGAGTAGCCGATGTACTCCATGCTCTGATGTCTGCTTACCGAGAGGCATTCTACCCACACTTGGACACTTTGCTACCACATCTGGTTCAATTGCTTGTCCCCGGCCGTCCTTACGCTGACCGTCAATGGGCCATTTGCATTTTCGACGACGTTATTGAATACGGAGGTAAGTTGTAAATATTTATAAATCTTATAATACGCGTTTGGTAGTGTGGTGTAAGGTTCTTTTCTTTGGTAATATCTCATGGTGTTGCTGCCCAGAAGCTTACTATAGAAAATAACAAGATAATTAGCATCCTTTTCCTCATGGATTTGGTTGTCAGTCCCTTGATAACACATTGCGTATTGATTTATAATAGGTTTATTAATTTAATCATATTTTAGATTTATTAAGAATTTATTTCAATCTATTACACGGCAGACTATAAGTTTACAGAAAATGTCTTTTAGATCTGTTGTCTTTAGTTGTAAGAGTTCATGAGGTAATATCATAAAAATAGTCTATAAGTCATTGTCCAGCAACTAAAAAGTACATGTTTTGCAGGTCCTGCATGCGTAAAGTACCAGGATATATTCTTGGAGCCGATGCTGAGCGGGCTATCGTCAGGCGAGGCGGAAGTGCGGCAGGCGGCGTCATACGGCTGCGGCGTGCTCGCACAGTTCGGCGGAGAGCAATTTGCACCCGCATGCGCCCGGGCTCTGCCACTCCTCGCTGCACTTGTTGCTGAACCCGACGCCCGTTCCGTCGAGAATGTCAATGCTACAGAGAACGCCATCTCGGCTGTCACCAAGATCATCAAATATAACCACTCGCAAATTAATAGGGATGAAATTATTAGGCACTGGTAAGTAACTTCCCGAATTTACCTGTTTTTTTAGGAACTTCCGGTTACTGTCTATGGCAGTTCCTGAACTGTGTTTCAGTATGTAGATTGCATTATGTGAAATGTCCATGAATATTCATGTTTATTATTATATTGTATTTTTATTTCCAGGCTGACATGGCTCCCGGTGACAGAAGATCCTGAGGAAGCTCCTCACGTATATTCCCTTCTATGCGAACTGGTAGCGAGTGGACACTCTGCTCTTTCGACGCCCGACGCGCCGCAGCGAGTGATCGCTGTGCTCTCCGAGGCTTTCCTGCGCGACGCTGTCCCCGATGACAACCCTGCTTATAACCAGATGGTCGCCCTTGTGCGGCAAATACAGGTGAGCATAAACATTAATACATACATGTAAAAGAATTATTACATGTCACAATAGAACTTCTACATAGCAAAGTACAACAATAACATTAGAGACATGTGTTCTAGTATTGAATGGATGCCTGTCTCCATTCGTTTTGAAGATGTTCAGATTATTACGCACATAAACGGCAATCTAATTAAATGTTACTTGTCCTAGGATTAGAATTTTGAACTGACCATAGAAAACTGTTGACCTTAATCTCACTTATTTATTTTTATCTTTCAGTCCAATGCAGAACTGTTCAACTCGTGCCTGATGCACCTTAGCAATGAACACAAGGAAGCTCTGCAAATTGCCCTCACCACATAGCCGGCGACACCAGCCCGCTTGTATTTATTATCCGCGCCCGCCACTCGTCACTCCGTCACACGTTACCCAGTGCTCCGCTCTCAGTTACACCCCTATTCATTCGTACGTTGTTGATCGTCGCTAGCCTGCGATTACCAATGCATAATTACTTTAGTTTGCATACTCAAAACGTAATTGGTTAAATCTTTCATTTCAAAGATGAGTATATTGACTGAGACAAAATCATATAAAATGTAATACATAATATGTATTTATACTTATAACTTTCTGAAGTTTCTTTTCCTTTCAAGGATTCATCTTAGATCTCATTCTTGAATATCTGTTGGGCTAACTAAAATTCGCTGTGATATATTTTTTAATAATTTAAAAGTTAATCCATGCTTGAGTTATTTATGAATAACCTCTGTTAGTTTGATATCTAGACTTATATGATTTTGAAAATGAATGCAATGTGGGTGGTCCAATACCATGGATTTTAGGGGAATAACCCTTATTCTTTATATTTACGTATAAGGTTTTATGAAACATATTATTGGAATTGACATACTTGTATTGTATTATGTACCTACCTATCCAAAGCAGCTGATTCAATAATCGTTTCATTGGACTGTCTAATGTCTGCATTCATATCTTATGTAGCCATTGTAAAGGCTACAATGGGATCTTGGTGGCTGTTCTCGCAATGGACAAGACTTCAAGAGTTTGTAAAAAATAATTTTATTCATTATAAACATTATTATGTATACATTTCTTTGTTTAACTGAAATAAAAGTTATTTGACATAAGCCCCTTTTTTTACATCCATTTTACTGGTTTTACAGTGTTTGTAAGGATAAAGCCATGTATCAGGCCTCAAACGCACTAGCGGTTAACCGCGCGTTTCCAGTTTAATAGGCAACCGCTGCGTACAATCGCAAGCGGTTGCATATTAAACTGGAAACGCGGTTAGCCACCCCCGCTGTTAACTGCTAGTGCGTTTGAGGCCTTAGGGCTAGGGGACACCGAGGGGCGTTTCGCTTCGTATAGACCATGTAATACGTAGTTCCTACGTACGAAGAAACGGGATTCCCATTCTACCAAAATTGCACACTGAAAATCTCGTTTTGTATGAAACGTGATTCAAATTTTGACCCCCGTTCGTTTTTCGAAAGCACGAGTCTATAGTTCGAGAGTTTCGCCAGTCTCTGAAGGTCTATCACGAACAAATCTGACAGTCGCCGCGTTAACGTATTCGAGTTACATTGCGCGTCAATGCGAGCCCCAAGTCTGCATTTGTTTTACTTTCGACTCGATTATAGCACACGCAAACGCATTCGCAAAGCGAGAAATTTGGTTGGGAATTGCACATTTCCAAAATCTTCCGCTAGAGGCGCTTATCCGGGTTTCATACAAAATGTCTCGCTTTGCGAATGCGTTTGCGTGTGCTATAATCGAGTCGAAAGTAAAACAAATGCAGACTTGGGGCTCTGCTCGACTTCCAACCGTGGTAGTGTATCTCGGATACGCTAGCGTAACGATACGTTTGCGATTGTCACATTTATTCGTGATCAAGGCACAGAACGGTCCCAATGCACGGTTTCTTTCTAAGCCGGATTTTAACAGCTCTGGCTGACTGTGAATGCCCGGCTTGGTTTGGTTTCTATCTATCGATCAATGATCGATGGTTTTCTGCACAGCAGGTTTTTTCAGTTTTCTGTCATAGACGAAGAGTATTTTTTTTCTAGCACTTCCATGCCACAAATATTCTCTCTGGTTCAAAATGTGCTGGCCGTTTTCATCTCTATGGTTTGTAGAATATACGTCAATCCAAAAAAAGAAACGAACGTCAAAAGTCAATCAATCAGTTACGTCATCCATCCATTCCAAACCAATCGGCAATTTTGGTTATTCCTGAAATGCAATTCCGTGTTACGTACAAACTTTCTACGATCTTACAAAAAACCATAGTATTTTGATTTTAGTTTTGACACAAATTAGCGATTACAACAAATTTTTGCTATTTGATAAGTTTTGTTGAAATTAAAACTTTCATCACGGTGTCTTGACGGTGTTCACTTTCTGGTTTGGTACACCCTGAAGATACTACCAAAGGACAACAATTACTTTCCTTGTGTAACATCAAAGACACTAGGATCTTTTCGGAAGGCTATGTAATAATGTCCCGGAAGCGCACACGCGAAGAAGAAATGAGCGGCAAACTTCTCGAAGCCGGCGAAGGTCAGAACGGGAGCGACACGAGCTTTGCCAGTACAACCAGCCACGCGAATGATCCGGTAAGTGTTTATATCTCTCTCTATGTACACTTTGTGATGATGAGATGAAAGGAAGAAGTTCCTTGAGGTGCAAGGGATTCTTTTATCCATTCAGTACCTACTCTCTCAGCAACCTTACCATCAACAGGTTATGTTCTGAACCAGGATAATTGATTAGTTTATCTACAAATCTGCTATACTCATTAAATGTTCTGGGGACTATTAAGCAACAGACTTCTGCTGCACTATTGTTCCACGGACAATGGACACTCACTATCACTCAAATAATAGGTCGGTATTAGCTCTGCCTTCCGTGCTGTGGGTCGTGGGTTCGATCCCCACCGAGAACAAACATTTGTGTGTTGTAAACATAAATCTTTGTTATGTGTCTGGGTTTTTGTATGTATTTACAACAAAAAATGTATGTATGTATTCCATCAGCCATCTAGTTTCCGTAGTACAAGCTTTGCTTAGTTTGGGACTGTGTGGGAAGGTGTTGTGTTAAGTGTCCGAGAATATTTATGTATTTATTATAATTAAAATATGAGATCTTCCTTATTTTGTCATAACCTTTTAATGTTTTTAGCTATTCGCACCAAATGGTTACATCAGTGTTTCTCAAAAATCAATTTGATCGCTTTGAAAGCGAAACTTATGATTACAATATTCATATAACTATACCTATAAAAACATTATATTGATTTTAAAGTATAAGTTGTGCTCTATGCATAACAGTTACCTGGCCTGTCCTAATGTTATCTTTGCAATTGCAAAGTAGGAACCTGTAACTGGATTAACACAAGTTCACTGCCCGAGTAAACTCTTACATCATTCAGTGAATTGGAACAACCTGTTAATCTTGTAAGGCTGCTTTATCATGATTGAAAAATATAAAAAACCTGTATGTAATTTAAAAAAAATATAAAAAATAGTTTTTTCAAACTAATCTTATAAATCCAACAAATGTTACAATCAGTTGAATGAAAAATGTTTGTAACAGGAAAAAATTCTTTGGTGCAAACTTAGTTCAGATGATATCAGTCACATCACAACTTCCAAGTTTCCAACAGTCAATATTTTTGTGTATGCCACAATAAGTTGAAGTAATTGTTGCTTAACTATCAGACTTTTACATTGAGGCTGCTGCATAAAAACAAAAGCCAAATTATCAATTGTATGGGCTCACAGCCAAAAATTCCGCGTGGCGCGGTGGCGTGATCACTGACCATGCCACGCGTAAGACACGAATAGAGTTACCCAAACCTCTTCAATCATCTATGTATGTATTTAGCTCTAGCTGATAAATAATAAATATTATTTCAACATACGCAAACACTGGTATTATTTGGAGTCAGGCCATATTGGGATGATGATGATGAAAGAAAACAATAACTAATTCCAACTCTACCTCAATCTAATCAACTAAGTACCTAGGTACATTGTATACCTTCCTACCCACCTAACTAATTAGTATTCTTGTCATGTGGATAATCATTTACCATACCTATGTAAGTTGATTGTTTTTGTACCTTTGACTCTTGCTAACAGAGATGATTTTCGTTTACAAATCTTGTATGTACCTACATGTACATAACTATCTCGGGAAGGATAACAGATGCATATCAGACTGCAGATTACTTTTGGCCAAATTATTTTACGACTGAATCATTTGACATACCGAAATTTAGTTTAGTTTTAATAATAAACAATAGGTACTAACAATAACCAATTTATCATCTTGATACGAGCCATTTCGTTAGCGTGATAGGTAGCCAAGCATTTTGCGCACAACTAGACTGTGTCGTAAAGTAGAACGCAGCGCCCAATTCTTCGTAAAATGTGACTGAGATTTTGCAACATTCTGCATTAGGATCGCGTTCAATTCCAGTTATCATCACGCCATGGATTCGTGTCCACTTGGCGTGACCAATTGAAATATCCTTGAGCCCGCATACCTGCCTTGCTAACGAGTACCTACTTACTCGTATGTTGATTATTTAAAATATTGTTTAAAATATAGATGTCTGTTTAACTGTGCTAAAAGTATTATGGATATATCTCCAAGATCAATAACGTCCTTATTTCTATTTGTTTTGGAATGACAAAACCGAAATGTTGCTAAAATCTTATCAGATAAAAAACCATTTATCTGATATTGTTCTTCACCTTGAGTTTAACGTAATATTGTAACGGGCCAGATATTCTGGCAGTGGCCTATCTTTAGAAGATAGCGATGGTATTCAGAGCTATAGCGTGTCAACGCTGGCAGCATTACATAAATCTAGTTATTATTGGCGCCCTATACCGGTTAGTAGGGCGGTCATTGCCTTCATTATTTAGCAAGGTGCGGTAACGTTCATTTTACGGTAATCTAGACCAAATACCTTCTCAGTAGCGGTATCTATTTACAGTGTGAAAAGATACAACAGTGTGAATAGAACACATACACCCTAGCACAGATCATAACATATACCTACTATTAAAGTAACAGTTTGGCTGATTTTAAAACACATTTACTCCAGAGTGCTACGAGTAGTTCCTACTAAAGAAAGTCACTTGAAGTTTATAAATAATGACTAAGATTATGTAGGGAAACACCAAACCACGGGTCTCGAGACTTAGGAGGATATGTAGATAATTTGGCTATTTACAAATGTTTGGGCTATATTGAAATGCAACAACACTAAGATCAAGACAAAATGCAGTGTAGGATCGTCAAACCACTAGAGTTGAATACACACACAGACTGGCCGACTGCGCGCGACGTCAGCATACTTTTTAGATCGTGGGTTTTCAATAAGCGTGTTTTACTTTTTGAACTTATTTTTTACAATTTATACACGAAAGAAAACATATAATTATTATACACGTACTTAAAGTATTAAAAAACAAACAAGAAACTGTGCATTGAGCGAGAGGCCACCAAAAATAGTTTTGGTGTTTACAAATACCTACATTTTTGTTAGGAGGGAGAAGTCTCGCCCGAAGAGAGTATTGGAAATAATACTGCCGCGCAAATCATAATCACAGTAAGTCGGGTTTTGGCGGTTTTGAGTTAGATACATCGTTCGGAATCCTTGAAACGAGATCTACATTTCTGTATACTCAGATTATCGAAATTCGACCCAGAACCTCGTGTTTCAATAAGCATAATCACAGTAAGTCCCGTTTAGAAGAATGATTTACTTGTCATAATTACAGGATGTAGACATACGTTTCAATTTACCATGGATTTCCAATAATTTGAAACAATTTCCCAACCATTTCTGCAGTAACACGTCTTGCCTCTAATATGTTTGGTAAAAGGAATTTAATTTAAAAATATATATATAGCATAATCGCAGTAAGCAGGCTTACTGTATTTATGCCTTGGGCCACCTAAAAAATGATCTGAATAATACATAGCATAATTATAGTAGGTATACTTACTGTACTTATTATTAAAGCCGTGAATTAATTATTTGCAATTACCAGGCCATGATATTGTCACCGTATAACAACTTACTGTATTTATGCGTAGGTAACTTTTGCGTAGTTCTAGCTAGAGCAAATGCAATAAATGCTAAAGAAAACGGAATAGCGGGGAGGGGGTGTGCTAAGAGGTAATCAAATCGCTGGCAGTCGGGGAGTAGAACGTGTGCGGTAATAATTATTTGTTTTATTTGTCTCTAAATGAGGTAAAGTTCAACACAAAATTATAAAAAAAAAACGTTACAAGTAAAATAAATTTTCAATCATTTACTTTTCAGACTCCATTAGATATATTAAACGTAAATTGGCCTAAATATCGACGCTTTTATTTTGTTACTCTTGATGTGTATTAAAACATAATTATGTCATTTTTCAATTGTCAGCTATTTAGTATTAGAATCAATAAATAAAAAAAGCTAAATCTTTTCTAGAATTTGCAAGCAATAACATGAATTAGAATTGATTAATTTAAGTAACCACAGTAGATTAATAGCCAGTTTGACCAGATACATTATCTGGTGCAGACCTGGACGTAAATGTCAGTCAGTAAAGAAACGCAACTCTTTGTAGAGCACGCAGTTAGTATTCTACTGTATGGCTTACATTTACTCACACAATACTTTAATTAATAAGTCCCAAACTAAGCAAAGCTTGTAATACGAACTAGATTGCTGATAGAATACTCATACATATATTTTTTTGTAAATACATAGGTATTAATAATACATAGCAACACCCGACACAGAACAAACGTCCATGTTTGCCACACAAATGCTTGCTCTCCGTGGTCGGTGCTCTCGGTGATCCTAGCAGCGCTACCAGGTTCAATTTAAATCAAACTTTGATACATAAATGCACAAAAAATATACTACATAAGCACTCTGTAAAAAAGTTTACTCAAGAGTGATGAGAAAAATTCATGACTCTGATCAAAAAGAATTATATGGGACTAAGGTAGATAATTAACAGAACATTCAGACAAACCGGAAGAAAAGGCGTTGAAAGATCGACAGAAGTCAATGGGTAAAGAAAACATCTAAAAGCATGCATGTCTTAAGAACCTCCGAGAAGAATCCTCAAAACCCTTTTTTGAAGTCGGTTAATTATAAAAAAAAATTATACACTTTGTGTTATCTTTATTTTGTAACATTTTATTTCATAACCTCAGGATGAGGTAACACCTTAAGCTTATTGTAAAAAATGTTTTAATATTTTTTTTAACCCTACTTGACTATTAGATTATAACTTATAGATTAACCCCCTATCTTATAAAAAGTTAGAGTAGACATTGTGTCTTGTTTACCATACGTAATCAGGACATAATGTCTACTCTAACTTTTTATAAGATAGACCGTATGTATTTTTATAATACATAAGCTATGTCACTGCTAAGTTTCATCAAAATCCGACCAGTAGTTTTTACGTGAAAGAGAAACAAACATAAATCCACACTCATAAACTTTCACATTTATGATGTGATTTTTTTGATAGTATTTTAATTTTGAATGCAGTAAGTCACTAAGAAAGTGAAGTAAATTTTGCACCCTTCCTTAATATTAAGCTTACTCACTTAGCATAATCACAGTAAGTCTCTCTCCCCAATCATATTCACAGTAAGTCACATACTTACTGTATTTATGCTAAGTAAACATATTTTTCGAATTATTTTACTCCTAGTCATAATCACATTTTTAAGGTTTATATCAATAAATATTTTAGTTAATTAAAAAATAATGTATACAAAAGATAAAGTAAATTTAATCGCACATGGCAAACAAAAAACATTTTGATAATTCCTCATACATCGGGAGTAGCGGCAAAAAGTATAAAAAAAACTTTGATCGCCGATTACTCAAAAGTGAAAAATCCGACTTACTGTGATTATGATTTGCGCGGCAGAATAGTACTCGTACATACGGTGGATTAATATTATACGTAATGTAAACTAATGTAAAGTATCTAAAATACCTACTCGTAGTAGTAGTGTATTACCTTCACAATCAGTGACAAACAAATAATCAATAAATAAATAAGAATATTATCTTTGCAAATAACTGATCTATTTGGCGCGAGGCCTTACAATAGGTAGGTACACGTAAAATTACTACTATCAAAATATTATAATGTAATCAACCAACTTACTACCGTATACCTTCATAATGATGTCATGTACAATTGTACAGTGCAGTGCAGGTTACGCATGTAATCTGTTTAGTTTAGTTGCCTTTTCTAGTTAATAAAAATAAAGACCAAGGGCATTATGCTCAGATCGGCAGATTTTACTCTACTAAGGGTGATGTCAATATTCGAAAATCGATTCAAAATTCGATTTTACTCTAATAGGAATGACGTCATTCCTATTAGAGTAAAATATCTGCCGAACTGAGCATAAGGCCCCTGTAGATAATTGAATGATAAAAATTAACATTTACATATTTGATTATTTTTGTTTATTACAGAGCAATTTCATAATGATTTCTTACACTAAATGTTATCATTCATTATTATCATAGGTAATTCTCTCGCTTCCATTGTCGTAGGACAGTTCATTTTAAAACTACCACGTACAGTCAGCGACAATAAAATTTAAATATACAAATCAATTCTTACTCCTAGTTAGGTAGGTACTCTGGCAGATGCAATGTTTATCACCCTGTGATAGTCGAACAGATGGATGGGCGGGCGTGGACTTTTCTACCTCATACCCGTTGTTTAATGTAACAAACTACCTATGGGTTAGTATTATAATATGAACTACAAAACCTCAGCTACAAAGTGCAGCAGCGGTCAGTATACCGCTTCCAGTTTAGCTTAGGTACTAGGTAGGTAGTGTTACTATTGACTTCGGCTGAACTCGTGGAGCCTCGCGTGTCTGCCGAGCCTCCACGTCGTCGCCGTCGGCGTCGCGTCGTCGCGAGTCGCGCCACCGGCACGGCATCGACCGCTCCCCGCGCCCCATTCAACACCCGCAGACGCCCGACGCTACATACATTCCTCATGCCTCATAAGAATCGGCTCCAGTTAGTTAGTGACGGACTTCCGAACGCGGTGTGAGCACGTGTCTCTCTCTCTTAAAAAAATACCAACAACACAACTCGAAATCTTTCAATAGATGAATCCGCGCTGGTTTACCAATATACCGAAAACTTTGACCTTCGATTAACCAACTGTTGTGGAAAGAGTTAAATTAACTGGATGCTAACTTTCTCAATATTTTAACATCACAAATAGAAACCAATAAGAACCAATTAGTTAAAATATAAATTCAGTGGACAATTAATGCGGTCGTGATGTCAGCGATTACTGTAACCACCACTCTCACAAATGGCCATAAAATTGGCAAGACTGAAAACGGATTAAACGGCTTCCTGAAAAATGGATACTCGAAACATGAAGGAAAGGATTCGGCAGTAAGTAACATCTGTAAATGATTAAGATATTCGGTTTAGTGCAAGATATATTTGTTCATATAAATAATGCCAAACAGTCTTAGCAAACAGCACTGCCTTGAAACCAAGTGAAAGTGTCCACGAAGCCACAATACATAGAAATATTTTGAGCCGTAAGCGTGGAAAGTCGTTTGTTATGTAGTCTTTGCAGATACTACTTAACTAACTTGTTATCCATAGAATGTTGGACTCGCCTGTCTAACAGGAAACAATCCTAGACTTTCAATGCAATGCATGTAGTCGCACACGGAAACAAAGTGGAAGTAAAAGCAACTACAGCCTTTATGATTCTTAGAAAAATGTACAATTAGGTACCGACCAATCATAGTCACAACAATAGTTAAAATTTGTAATGGTTACCTTTAATAAGCCTTCAATTTGTTGCTGAGGAGTTGGATGACTGACTATTTCTTGCTTGATGCTCTCAGCCTTCAGTTCTGATTATTTTATTGATACTATCCTCTGTCTCGTCGTTTAGCAGTACTTTTATCTTCTTCTTCTTTACCCTATATGGCCTGTGTCATCGTCATTTCGACAAACAATTTTGCCAGTGTCAAGTGGTGAATTTTATATAATATTTAAGTCAAGTCAAGTCTCCTTCAAGTCGGCTGTCGTTTGTTTTAAAGAGAAAATGGTGGATTTTCTCTTCAAAACCTGAAACGATTTTTCACATTCAGAAAAACCACTTTACACACATTTATTCCAATGGCTCACACTTTATGCTAGGACCTTAGTATTATTGGTTAAAATTCCACCAAAATGAAACAATAATACTCACAATCACAAGTAAAACTATTAAAATAAAAATGCTGTGTAGTTTCAAAAAATGTGAAAACTCGAATCCCAGTACTTTTATCTTCCGACCTTACCGGGGTTTGACATTTTTATTTGATGTCATTCATAATGAATATCTTAGTTTCGAAGGTTGTTACGTAAACAACGAGTTAAAATAGCTCGATCCGGCTTCGACGGTCCAGTCAAATAAGTCAAATTATCACGAAAGTCGTCCAGTGCAGCAACGCAAATTGCAACCTGTTTTCTGAAAACCTGTTTACCAAAACCGTCTGCTTAGCATTATAAGAGAACATTAAAAGAACATTCTGATCAGCTGTACATAGAGAATGATGTAACTATACGGATTCCTTGTAGGATTTGGATAACGTAGCCTCACATTCTTACCTGACAATATTTAAGGGGAGCCAGGTAACTATTAAACCCTTTGCAGACTTTCTGATAGGCCGATAGTTTGGTCGTGTTGAAACTGGTCCGATACTAAATCGTAATATGCTCACTTACAATACCTCTTCATGCTGGTTTAAAAAGCGCGACCAAACTATCTGCCGATCAGAAAGTCTGTGGTCTGCAGTCTGCGAGGGGTCTGGAACAGTTTGCGAAGTTGGTTAGATTTCGGAAACTATCGACACTCGTCTACATTTTGCAAAACTGCAAACTCCACACACAAGTCACAGTTTCTCGTGTTATCTTATCATCAGTGATAATTATAATACTAAGAGTTTAAAAATCTGTTGAAACAATCATAATGCTGGAAGAAACACATCGTCATGAACTTCATTCAATTCATAGTATTATCTGCCTTACGTTGTCCTTATTTTTAACTCATGACTGTGTTCATGAGCTGTCCACTACAATGTTATTGCAAACACCAACCCAGTTCGATTTGATCCGTTGTAGTTTTTTTTACCTCGCATAAAAGAAACTGGTGAATAAAAATAACATAAATTATATAATATTTGTAGGATAATAAATGTACGTAACATGGTTTCGACGATATTCAAGTTTTGAAATGTTTTAAAATGATCTGAAATTTTTTGTACAATTACGTAATTACTAACTTATACTATACTAAAATATCCATCGTTTTTTTGTTGTGTGAGAACATTGACGTTATCAATACTCAGATTTGACGTCATGCTGCACATATAAAATGGTGAAGAGCAGCTAACGTTTCAGAACTCGTTTGATGCTTTTAAAGCTTGCAAAAGTTGTACCTATACTTAAATGTTTTCGTAAGTAGTAAGTTTGTGTTCGTAAGAGCGTTAACTCTAAACTATGTCAATACTTGAACTTTATTATAAAATAACTTTTGGGATATTTAACTACAGTAGGAAGGCACTACTGTAGTTTAATACATGCCTTCCTACTGTACACTACCACTTCCTACCATACACATTTTTTAACACTCGCAGTTGAACCGTACATTTTTAAAACAGTAATTATCATCGCGATGAGGCAACTGCTGCCGACGTCACATCACGCCACTTCATTATCGGCGCCGGCAGCGATGCTTGTATTGAACCTTGACATCGCTCCGTATCACGATCCGGTTCGACTGAATACCTATTCCGTATTAAAATTGCGATCGGCCATTGGTCTCTGATTATCTTTCGATATTTTCCTTAGCCTAAAAGCTGCTCTTTTACTACTTTCTTCGGACCTTTGTATATATCCTTGATTCTACTTAATTCTTCTTCTTGATTTGGCTTTTGAGGTTTGTTGTTAAATTCTACTTAGCTAAAAACATACGCCGTAAATCTATCGCCTGTCTGCATGATGGTATAGATGGCATGGGCCATCTGAATAAACAAATACTGCGACAAACATCGTAACGACATTCATCATATAAATAGTACGTACAGTAGTGATTCACGGCTGATGGTGAGAACCATAATAATTTATATGTTTAAAAAACTAGTAAAACCGACTTTAACTTGACTAGTTTCCGGCTTTATCGTCAGATGATGATGATAGCTGTTCATTGGGAATGTCCTGGTGACACCCCGACCATGAAGACCTTGCTGGTTTCTCTTTATCACAGTTGGTCATCATCAGACCTTGGAGTATGGACTCCAGTTCATCAAATTTTAATACATAAACCACATTATTTAGAAAATTATTGCATTAATGAAAAAGGTGACTAGGTGGTACTAGGTACGTATAGATAGGTAGACTAGGTAGTAGTAGGTAGGGTCCTACCTGAAAATGACATGAATTATAAATGCCTGTTACTTAGCATGTCTGTATCTTGGTTCCATACCTAGGCGATCAGAATCCTTGCAGGGAATACAGACAGTTCCTTACCATTTCTTTTTCTTGTTGCAGTCATTACGTTTAGCAGCACCGTTCAGCACAGACCCCATGGCGATGGTTGAACGGGAGCGGTGTCACTACGGTCGGATCCCCCGCGCTCAAGCCCTGGCCGGCACTGGAGGCCGCAGGGTACGTGTCTACTCCGACGGCATCTACGATATGTTCCACCAGGGACATGCGCGGCAACTGCAGCAAGCGAAGACTGTGTTCCCAAACGTTTACCTTATTGTAGGAGGTGAGTGGATCTACCTATCCCTGTGGAAAAGCTCGAGAAGGTTGGAATGTCGACGCTTTTGACTAACCAGCTGACGTAACCCGTAAAAAAGTCCATGAAAAAAGAGCATAACATGATTACACACAATGCAAAAATGTGCTACAATAAATTAATGAATAAAATTAGCCGAAGTTGAAAACCTGGATATTAATGTAATCGGATAACGGCATCTTTTAAAACGGTAAGCTACGGTTGCGGTTTATTCCAATCACAGTCACAGAATAGAAAAACAATCCATTTTCTGTGATTCTAATATATCATTGTGTGCGGTTATAATTATATATTATCTGTGCATCTGCTATTTTGCATCTGTTCAGTTCAGCCAACCAGTGACTAACTTTCACCAGATGACCCTATCCTTCGATGAGTCTACGATGACTCATTGTCTCTTTTAGAATGCGTATGTCATGTCTAGTAGGACTTCGTATCGTACACGTCTATCATTCAATAACAAATTGAAGAGTTTATTGCACCTACGTTACAGGCACCCACTAGCGTATGTGGTTATGCAGCCCTCACTTTGGAGTTAAGATTATGACGTAAACAAACACGAAACGATAATATCTGTGAATTCCCCTAATGTCAGTCTGTGTTAATACTTACATACGTAATGCCTTTTTAGTATATTTATTTTGATTCATAGTGCGCACGTTAAAGCTAGATAAAGATAACTTAGGAGTATGAAGTACTAGGAATTGGTGGTAGGTGTTACGAAAACTGTTCATTATATTTAGATTACCTCATTTACTTGGTACATTAGTAGTTAATTATTGTTCGTTCTACTACATTACACTACGTGGCACTCCGTGCCACTCCATTTCATTACGTAGAACGAACAATAATTTAAAAGAAATGTCCTCTGTTCGTAAGCTTTGCTTTACAGAAAAAATAACAGGCGAGAAACTCGGCGAGCTCAAAAATTCAATAGTTTAGTTGAAATCTATAAATATTCACAGAGAGCCCATGATAGGATTATCTCTCACTGCTGTGAAAAAGCAAACATGAGTTGGTTACACACAAGAGTCCGAGGTAGGTTTATCTCTTATCAACCATGATGCTAAGCACAGTCAAAAAATTATTTTATTAAACAACGATGTAGTCTTCTTACAGTTGGAGGAATCTTTGAATATTATTAGAGAGCCCAAGGTAGGATTATCTCTCACGTGTTTATTCATAAAACACCTCTTTCTGCACGATAGACTGCTGTTGAAATTGATCTTGCATTCATACAATCGACTGGTTATGAGAGTCCATGGTAAGTTTATCTCTCATCGATTATGATGTATGCTTATCTACCAATCACAATATATGGCTGGAAAACCCATGGTAAGTATTTTCCTGTGAGCCCGAGGTAGGGTTATCTCACACCACATGTGATGTCTAATACATCTTGAAAGTCCAATGTAGGTTTATCTTTCACCATTTGAGATGCGTAACACATAGAACTTATGAAAACCATGAATGTTTCTAGAAAGCCGAGTCTCTTATCTATTGCATTTTTATAGATAACGCAAATTAGTTGTGTGAACTATAGAGGCAATAATTTTTATAGGCTGAGTCTAAAATGCAATTCATACTTTTTATTATAACCTAGGTACTCACCTGGTTTTCACTAGTTTTTATAATACACTTACACTAATTCAAAATAACGAAACACAGAATTTACAAAATATATCGCACTTGGTTTTTACAAAATTACGTAAAACTTACATTGATACAAATATGCACGACTTTATTGAACACTTGCACTGTGAAACAATCAAGTTTTGACTCGTTCCCACGTCATGTCGCCAGTCACAGGAATGGTTGGATAATGTTTCAATTCGTAGAATGCAGAGTACCTCACAGCGTAAAGTAAACTTTTGTTAACACAGCACTATTGATATGTTACAGTCCATAAAATATTATGGTCTCTTGTAGTAGGTAACTCAACTACCTAGACGCAATGCTATACTAGTACCTACTAGGTTTCAATTTGAATATATCTCATAAAATGTATATACCTACTTACGTACCTAGCATAATATAAGATACACAAAACTTTAAGATTTCTCAGACCTATTGCAATACATTTTATTGATTTAACTACATATAAAGTTGTACGTACCGGTAATTCGACGTTAATACCACTACAAAAATAATATATAATATAATTAAATACATTTGAAATACCTACCTATATTGGTTTACCAGTTCAACTTAAACCTTTTTTCGGTTGTTTTCCATTGTGTATCTGTATAAATATTTCTTAGTTTAGACGCAACATGCATCAACACTTTTTATCGAGGGGTTATTACGTATATTAAATGTTATGAGTGACGTACTTACCTTGGTAGGTACTTGTTATTAACTATAACATTATTCTCAAAAAATATTATTATATTATTTATATTTTTATTGCAAACGAGTTATAGGACGAGTCGGATTCGAACCCATAACCTTTGTTTACTAAACATTGTAAAATACCTTTTTTAATAAACATAGTAATTGATAACAGAATATATTTTTAAAATACTTACATTTTATTTGTGAAATAGGTATTACTTATATCTTAGTAATAATAGCAAGTTGCTATCATGATTGGTAATAACTCCGCTGATCGTTACAATTAAAGTAGAGGTACACTGTACGTATGTTTGTTTTTATTTTTAGTATAATAGTGCTTGCATTAAATCTATAGATTTAATGCTTAGATAAGCTGGTATAAGGTAGCGGCAGCATCAGAAGAGTATTACTTTTTGGTATTTCAAATTGTACCTAAGTATACTTTAAATGTCAAAGTGATGAAATTGTTTTGATAGCGTGTTTTGTAGGAATATCAATAAAATATATCTTTTAACAACTTAAAAATGATAGGGTTTTCCATTTAAAGACATAGAGACATAGGTACCTATGCAGGTAAAACCGCGAGCAACTGCTAATATAAATAAATGCAGTGTAAGTAAGTATGTAGGTTTTTCACATTTAGCTACAGGGAGTAAAACATAAACATAGGTTTTCTATCAAGAAGACGGATAAACATGCAGTTCATCTAAATAGGTAAGTCAGTAAATAATCTTTCACTTCGAACGGTTCTAGTGCTACGATAACATAAGTTTACTAGTTAGTTTTGACAGCTGCCACTGTAGGCCGCTGGTCCTACCTAGTTACTACCTATGGTATGGGATTTATTAAAAACATTCTTTGATCTTTGATCACTTAAAAGTGATAATCTATATACCTAGTTTTATCCAACTTCAAAAAGAAGGTTGCATGAAATTATGAACAGGTAGATGATATAATTTTGGTGATAGGTAACATCTTTCAGGAGTAGTTTTGTTACATCCTGTACCTATGCATTTACCTAGTAAAGAAACACAGATCAAATTCAGTTTATCCGTAAAATAAAGTTTTCACACGTTATTTAGCAGTATTTATGTTATATGAGTCGCGCCATTTGTCTTTAATCGGGTTTCAAAGTGTTTTCGATTCTTTTGACGATAATTATGTATTTGTATTAAGTTTTATGTTCTAATAAATAAGATTCAATTTTGTATGTTGTTTCTCAAAAATACATTTGCAAGAAAATTTATGTCGAAAGTACAAGCTGATGATTTGTATTTAATTTCGTATCCATAGCTTCATTAAGGTTTGAATTTGATGGTTTATCAATGGACTAAGTACCATTTGAATTGAAATAAAATTTGCTGACACATTGAATTTATTTGGTATATATTTGCGAAAATGAATACAATCGTTACAATCTTTGTGATATCGCTGGTTGACGGTCGTTACTCTGCCACTCGAAGACCCGCTGCCCCCCGCTGCTGTCTGAAAACCCCGCTGATACCTCTACTACCCAGACCCCAGCCACCACCGCTGCTGCTCTAACCACAATGTGAGTAAGTGTTCGTATCATATTATTGATGCGATGCGTGTTGGAGAATCTAACGGTCGTTCATTAAATAATTACTTACTTGATTTTTAGGTCTGACTCTGAATACGACTCTGAGGTGACGGTCGTCGCACCGGTACCGCTGCCACAACCACCAACTAAGAAACCGAAGGCGGCCCCGAGAGCGACAACATCAAAGAGAAAGATCGCTCCAGTCAGTAACGCGGCTGCCCTGGCTCAGCGTCCCGAGCTGCCCAATTCGCTAGCCACCACTTCCAATACACAGGAGGCGGAATTTCCTTGGTATGTAACCATTAAATAAATATACTAATATAAATTAATGTTAGTGACTGTACCTTTACATAATAGGTACATTTGTATTTTCATATCAATGGAAGACTTTTGTTATGTAAGTAGTAGATAAACGGACATACGCCCACCTGATGGATTCTAAGAACATTTTTGAAAAGCGATTGAAATTCATCTACGCTCGGAAGTAGACTTCTTCATTTAGTTTTTCTTAGACAGGTTCTAAAGTTATTTATATAGGTAGATGGAAAACTGATAAAAATTGTGAAACATCAAAGTTAATTTTTATTTTTTATTTTTTCAGGGCCAAGAAACGCAAGGACATTTTCACAATAATAAAATCTGAAGAAAGGGCCAATACGTCATCTGCTGGTGACGGCGCTGCATCGGTTACAACTTCGAGCTTCACCAGCAAAATATCTGGTGGTCAGAGCAGACGAACTTTGCAGATCACCGCGGGTGATTTCTTCGTCGAGGTGAAGCTCTATAACACTGTGGATGTGCAGAACACCCCGCCAGCTGAGCGCTATAAAAAAGCTCTCACGTCTCTAAAACTTCGCCTCGGCGAAGACACTCGTGAGTGGGAGAGTCTGCAAGAGTTTTTGACACAAGCTTTCAAACTCTTTAAAAACAGTAACCCTATTAAATTTTCGGATAAGATTACTTTTAAGTAACTAAATAAATTTTATTTCTGTATGCAGCTTGATTAGTAACGATATTTTATTTGTTTATAAATTTAGGTAGGGTTTATTATGTAGGATAAAACTAGGTACGTATTGATTCAATTTAAATGAAGATTTCTTTTAGTAATACATAAATTATCAAGATAAATCTATCTAGGCACATTATTAATAGTTAGGCTTATAAAATAAAAATAGATAGGTACATAGTTTGATACAAAATGCCATTTTGTACAGTTTGCAACACAGCTATTAGCAGTAGGCGCTGGGTAGGTCATTTACGAAGTAACGCACATAAACTAAACGTTACAAGTGAACCGCATTTTGACGATGACGGCATTGAAATTGTTGCAACGGCATTTCAGAGTCGAATCGTATCTTACAGAATAGCTGCACAACAAACAAACGAGCATTCCATAGATGTTTTCTTGGATTCAATAAGAAACAAAATAAAATTAATCTTAGATGAATGTTTAAAAAAACACATCTGTGTCAAAGTCAACTTCGAGCTGTTCTCAAAGTTTTTACTTTTTAAAAATAACGAACAAGAAACGAAATCATTCTGTACCAAAAACATTCCTATTTATGGAAATTATAATTTTGAGACCTTATTTTCAAACATAGTAAACACAATACGTACAAAAATTGATGAATTTGAAGAGCGAGATTCGGGCTGGACCTTTCTTAACTGTATGCACATTGAGATAAATGTAAATAAATATCAACCAGTTCATGGCTCCACCTACATTGAACTTCCAGAATTCATCAAGAGAAAGAAAGCATGTTTAAATATTCGTAATAACGATGAATATTGTTTTTTATGGAGTGTAATTGCTGCAATTTATCCCGCCAAAAACCATCAGGACAAGGTCTCATCATACATACATTTGCGTGAAGTATTTAACACTGAAAATATGTCATTTCCTGTGACGTTTACCGATGTTAAAATATTTGAAGAAAACAATCCAAATATAAGTTTTATTATTTTTGGTTTGAAAAATAACCAAACCATTGTGGGTCCGCTATATAAATCGGAAAGTCATGAAAATAAAAAAACTATTCATTTACTTTGGTTAGAAAATAATACAACCTCTCATTACTGTGTCATCAAAAGTTTGTCGAGACTGGTTAGAAGTCAAATAACGAAACATAGCGGTAGAATCTATTTTTGCGACACTTGTTTGGTGTATTTCAAAACAGATTATGAACTAGAAAATCACACTTGTAACGGTATCGTTACCGTCTTACCTGAAAAAGGGAGCGTAATTAAATTCAAAAACTTTGATCGCAAACAAGATGTCCCCTTTGTCATTTATGCAGATTTCGAAACAATGCTAGAAGATGTAGGTGAAAATAAATCAGGCGCTCAAACGCAGACAACACAAAGGCATATCCCGGTAGCGTTTGCATACAACGTGGTTTGTGGGATCGAACCTTCATACAATAAATTTGTGACTTATCGCGGACTCGATTGTGTAGACAACTTTGTCTCTTCTCTTTACAAAGATACGCGAGACATACACACAGTGCTGTCACGAAATGTTCCAATGATTTTTAATACGAACGATGCAAATGATTTTAAGAATGCAACTCGATGTCATATTTGTCAGAGTTTTCTATTCGGTGATAAAGTCAGGGATCACTGTCATCTTAGCGGACAGTACCGAGGCGCAGCACACAGTTTATGTAATTTACAATATAAAACTCCAAAGTTTATCCCAATTTTTTTTCATAATTTGGCAGGATATGATTGTCATTTGTTCATCAAAAAACTTGGTGAAGCCCCTGGACCAATAAAAATAATACCTAAAACAAAGGAAAATTACATCACCTTTACAAAGTTTATCCCTATATCGAGAGAAGAGTTGGTTCAGCTACGATTTGTAGATTCATTTAAGTTTTTGGGGACTAGTTTAGAAAAACTGGCTAAAACTATGAAAAGTCATGAGTTTCATCACCTTGCAAGTTATTATCCGCAACAAACTGAGTTTGCTCTTCTGACACGCAAAGGCGTTTACCCTTATGAATATATGAATTGTTGGGAGCGTTACAATGAACAATCTTTACCCAGCAAAGATAACTTTTATAGCTCTCTTAACAATGACCACATATCAGATGAAGATTATGAGCATGCACAAATGGTTTGGTCTCAGTTCAATATAAGTAATTTGGGACAATATACTGATTTGTATTTAAAAATAGACGTGTTGTTGTTGACAGATATATTTGAAAATTTTAGGAAAACTGGCAAACATTATTATAACTTGGACCCAGCTTTTTATGTTACAGCACCGAGTTTGTCGTTTGATGCAATGCTTTATAAGACAGGGATCGAGTTGGAACTCATCGATGACTTTGCGATAGTAGATATGTTACAAACTGGTGTACGGGGAGGTGTAGTAATGGCTGCGCACAGGCATGCCAAAGCGAACAACGAATTTATTTTAGATTATGATCCGCTAATGCCAGAATCGTACATAGTGTACATCGATTGCAATAATCTCTATGGATACAGTATGTGTCAAACATTACCATTATCTAACTTTAGATTTCTCGATCAGGACGAGATCGATCAATTGGATGTAAAGAATGTTTCAAATGACGCAGAGTACGGCTTTATCCTTGAAATTGATTTAATTTACCCTAAAGAGTTACATTGGAAACACAATGACTTACCATTTTGCCCCGAAAAAGATATTCCACCGGGAGGAAAAAATGAAAAGCTGATTCCAAATTTATATGACAAATTCAACTACGTAATACATTATGTACATTTAAAAACATGCTTAAAACATGGATTGATCTTAAGAAAAATACATCGCGTTATAACGTTTCGTCAAAGTGCATACTTAAAACAGTACATCGATCTCAATACAAGTTTGCGTCAAAAAGCAACGTCAACATTTGAACAAGATTTTTTCAAATTGCTCAATAACAGCGTGTTTGGGAAAACTTTGGAAAACAACCGAAAAAAGGTTAAAGTTGAACTGGTAAACCAATGGAACGATAATAACAATAGGACCAAAAAAAGAAAGAATGCAGAAAAACTAATCGCTAGTCCTAATTTTCATAGTGCATCTGTTTTCACAGAAAGTTTGGTTGCAATCCAATTGAAACCTGATCGCATAGTTTTGGATAAACCTCTCTACATAGGCTTCACAGTCTTGGAATTATCAAAATCACATATGTACGATTTTCATTATTCCGTATTTAAACCATACTACGAAGACCGCTTGCAAATGTGTTACACTGATACAGATAGTTTTATTTATCACATTCAAACTAAAAACTTTTACAGAGATTTAAAACTAAACCTATTGGAATATTTTGACACCAGTAACTTTTCTGTTGATAACTATCACGAATTGCCATTGATAAACAAAAAAGTACCAGGGCTTTTCAAAGACGAAATGGGTGGAAAAATAATTAATGAGTTTGTGGGATTACGCTCTAAACTATACTGCATCAAAAATTCAGAAACTGAAATCAAAAAAGCTAAGGGAATAAAATCATGTGTAGTGCGAGATCTTGACATCGCGGATTATAAAAATACATTGCTGACAGGCGATATTTTGCGTAAGAAGAATGTGCTATTTAAAAGTATTAAGCACGACATCTTTACGCGTTCTGTAAACAAAATTGTACTCTCTAGTAACGATGACAAAAGGTTGATTTCAAAAGATAAAAAGTCGACCAGAGCCTGGGGACATGTATCTATACTAGGATTTTAAAAATTATAGTATACCTACAACAATGTACTAAGATAATAATAATTATGTTTTATGTAAATACTTATTATTAGTTAAGTAAGTATCTGCTTATACGGTTCAATTTTCAATATCAAAACTAGTTTTTTAAGGCACCATGTTTAAGAAATGACTATGATTAAGAGTGCAATGTAAATCCTACTAACCTACCTATAGTTTTAAATAAATAATTACTTTTCAGCATGTCCAGTTTTTTATTTTATAAAAACCTATTACGTCATTACGTACTTATTTTATTGAAGCATATTTAGATAGGATTCGCAACATGATTGTGTTATAGATGCAAAACTTATTGAAACGATACAAGTAGTTCAAATTCCTTAGAAAGAGATATAAGTATGCATCATGTGCACTCATCATTTTGCAGGCTTTGCAGAAATTTTCAGTAATTAATTTATTCATTCGCTGTCCACGCTTGTGACCGCACATTAGCTTCCAATCCGTACTTGGATCATCAATTTTATTGGTAAGTTTTAAACTTTACAGTGCTGATTAATTTTTGGTTTATCATTTCAGAGTGGAGGCAACTCGTTTTTTTATTCTATATCTAATATTATTTTCTTATTTTTCAGAGAATGGATGACTTTGGAACTAGAAGCGATGAGACCCAAGAAGATATATTTGGAATAAATACACAAGATCTTCTGTTCCATTGCGCTCAACCACCTGAAGAACTGAGACAAGAGGATATTCCTCTAGTATATTTGCAGAAAAAACCTAAATGTTCGAAGAGGAAACCAAACAGAAAAGCAAGCTGTGATACCAGGAACAAGCGTTGCAGAAAGGACCTGCACCGCTCATCATTTGTGGTCAGCCGTCAACCAGGAAGAGGCAGAAGATTAATCCAAATAAAAATTATAGACATTAGTGAAAATGCAAATAGTGAAAGTGACATTACGGTTTCTGCGCAGTATATAGTGAAAGATTATGTGGACGGTATATTGGAACAAACGGAGCGTATAATAAAAAAGATATCTGAAAATATCTCAAGTGATCCATAGTAAGTTAGTATAATTTTTTAGTTTATTATAGATTACTTGAGATTTAGTATAACCATAATAAGGTCTGGATAGTATTTAGAATGTTGTAAATAAATTATAATACTTTTAGTTTACTATGGATTACTTGAGACATTATTGTTATTATTATGTGTAAGTTCATAATTTGGTATAAAGTTTATTTTTATGTACAGACCTAATTCCTAGTAATGGTGTCTAGATATAGTATTTATAATGTTTTTTAAGCTTATTAATAAATAAATGATTTCCATTTAATATCGTATTTTATTAAAATCATAATAGGTAGGTAAAATAAAACAAGCAGAAAAACTATACTTTTTACTATTATTTATTTAAGAAAATGTAGGTAGTCAAATCTTATCTAAAGGTTAAATACATTCATATTATTATCATTACACCAATTCTTTATGCATATTACATTTTTCAGTGCACACTCTTTTTTGTGATGTACACAGTTTAATTTATCATTTTCTTTTACATAATCACTATGTAATTTCTTAAAATTTGGACAACCATTTTCTCCAACATCCACAATTTCACAGTTTTCACACAATTCTTGAATCCACTTCACTTTCTCAGTACCTTTGATAAAAATTTGTTTTTTAAACAAATACGGTATTACAGTTCGCTTAAATTCTCGATAGTCGATGAATCCTTCACTCCAAAAAATTCCTCGGTTGTTTTCTAGCCACCGCACGTGTCTTCTTTCTTCAGCCGATAAATTGTTATATGGATAAGGTGGTTTAACAATAAAATTTTGAGTGTATCCATTGATGAAAATAGAAAACTCTTTTACAATAAAATTATTATCTGTATCTTTGAATCCTTGCAGATCTACTATTCTGTTATTACAACTCATGATAATTTCTTTACCAAATTACTCAGTGGTCTATACTCTACAATACAATCATTCAAAATGAGACAATATGCTGCAGTCTGATTAGGTATCTCTGTATTGCACTCAAGTTCCACTCGCACACTTACTACGGGACCTGATTTGAGGTTTTCACTTTGTCTAGAGCAATCGATTACAAACAACGGCGCCTTTTCCTTGAAATCAGAAGCGCTTAGCAAAGGTTCACTTCGGCGTCCGTAATATGACTGTTGAAACTTAGCATATTGTTCATATATTAATGCGAATTTTGATTCGTTAAAATTTACATTCAAGCTTTCATAAGGAAAATATGTTGAATTTAGATAAACTTTTACATCTCTTAAGTTACAATGATCAAATCGCGACATATCTTTGTCTGCCACATTTTTTCTATTTGTTTGAAGACCTATGATTACATATCTAGGTTTTTCAATCTGTGATGAAGTTTTAATGGACCACGTATGTTTAGTTGTTTGAGGTAACAAAGGGTACTCATAGAGATCCCAATTTCTAAATGCAAAACGTAGAGAACGATCTTTGTCTAGAAGCTTAAGTAAATTTATCTTTTCTTTGTCTGATACCTTTACGTGTGGAACCCGCCATACTAATTTAGTTATTACAATTTCTTCAAGAACCTCTCCTGATGGAACTTTCAATGAATTTAAATCTGTATTACTGCGTAATAGTATCAATTCATGTTTACAGTTTATTATAATTTTTCTATAATCTTCTGCAAAACCTAAAAAACTGCTTAGTGGTATTGAAGCTGAAAAACTTCCTGAAGTCTTAGTTCCATTTATATCCCATCCCCATGCTTTTGATATTTTGGCATCATATTCATTGAATGACAGTAAACCTTTAATAGTTGTGGTTATTCCAGCATTTTTGATTCTATCTATTTCCACTCCATTAAGTTCATATCGAATATCTTGGAAAAGAAAAACTAATGCATTGTTTGTGAACTCAACACTGGAAGCTCTTAGTTTCGTATCTTTTTTTATGATATTCACTGTTCCTTCTAAATAAAGGGTACTTGCTGACGGCAATATGTATAGGTCTTGTTGATTTATTGGTATGCGAATTTCATCATTCCTGTTGAAACTTGTAACGTATGGTTTATATGAATGATATTCGATACTATCAATCGTGTCATCATATGTTGGTAAACTTGATATATCTAAAATACTCATTTTCGGAGTCCAATTAATTTCAGAAATCTTTTATTTTCTTCAGTTATTTTAATTTTTCTTCTAGTTGTTCCTTTGCGAATCGTTCGTTTAACACTGATGTGTTTTGGTTTAACACTATCATATTTATTGTAGTCAATCATCTTTGTTTCAAATGTAAATATAATTGAACTTCTTCTCCGCGTAAATTAATCAAATTATTACGGATATCTAATAATCTTATATTAATGCAGCTAACGTTAGTTTGATTAACTGGAAAGTAGATGATATTTTTTGGTATTTCTATTATTCGATAGCCTGGTGGAACGTTGGGTGCGAATTCGTGAATTATATGACTTGATTTTCCATTAATATATGATCCGCTCACAATATCACATTCGATCCTCACCACGGTTGTAGATAAAATGTTGACTGGAAGCTGTGACTCATGTATTATATTTGCTTTTAAAGTCTGATCACCAAAACCCAGCAAAGTTCCAAGAGAATTGTTTTTTTCAAAATGTATGTCTTTTGAGCAGAAAATAAACGTTTTCAAGGTGTTGTTGTTACAAAATAGATTAAATATGGTTCCTTTTTTTACATTTGATTTTAAAAAATCATTAATATCTTGTAATTCATATGCACCTTCTGGGATTTCTACGATTTCATTATCACCATAATGAAATTTATTGTTTTTACTATCGATATTAGGAATCGAATTAAACGTTGACAAATGCAACAAAGCGCATTCATATTCACTTTCAAATTGCAAAGGTGGGTAATAGTTAGTCGATAAAGTAGATGTATTACCAGTTATAGACAGTGTGAATGACATGTTACAAATGAAGTAAATAACACCAGTTTTTAAATTTATACAATTTATTTTATGCAGTTGCTATCCTATATTTACATAACATAGTTTTTTTTCCAAAATTCGGTAAGAAACTTTAAGCAAAGATGACCACAATTGAATGTATCAAAACTTTGGTAATTACAATAGTTGTACGATATATTATTACATTTTAAATATCTAACTATTTCTAATGGTGGTTTTAAATTTCCAAAGCTGTCAAAATACTCACAATAACTTAAATATTTAACGTAGGCTACCCAATGTGTTCCTTCATTCTGTGAACTGTCTAAATTAACGATAGCACATTCGATGCGGAGCGGTTTTTTTGGCAATTCATCTCTCATAAAAACACCTCTAAAATATGGTATTTTTCCATAAGCATATTCTAATATATCTAAATCAGTAAGAGCATGATTGGGTAACCTTTTACTTAGTTTTTTGAACCTTTTATAAAAATACCATTGCCTTTTTTGTAAGGTTTCATATATAAACCTTTTCCTAATGCAATCGATTCCATCATTTTGTTGTGTCGTTGAGCTTCTTCAAAGTTCTTTGAAGCTGATTTGTGATCGTTAACTGCTTTGGCAATACCAGCAGATCCTCCAGCCAAAGCACCAAGAGCAGAAAGTCCAGCAAATATTGGGATCAGTGGAAGTATACCACCTGTTTTTGGTATCGGTATAACACGTGGTAGTCGAACATTCTTATTCGTTTTGATGAGTTTTTTCGCTGCTGAATATGCTATTTTTATGGCTTTAGAGTTGGTTTGTGGTTTAAGCTTTTTCAAACGAGATCTTATTGTAGAAACCATAGATTTAAAAGATTTGGTTCCAGCACCATGCTTCACTTTAGTTTTCATTACTTTGCTCACGAACCATGAAGCTAACTTTTCTCCTTTTCCAGCGTTCTTAGATTTCATTCGCTGTTTTGCCATCTTCGTCAGTTCTAAATCCGCTTTATGACGATCTTCTAAGTTGTTAGAGTTGTCGTATGCGATGTCGTGTTGCATGCAAGCGTTATCCAGCTGATTAATTCCTCGATCACCTCTTAATAGTCGTTCTCTTAAACGTGTACCAGGACCACAATAACTATATCCAGGCAAATGTAGTTCAAATGGTAACTTATTTATTATACTATTAACTAGTCCTCCACCTTGCATTGCCGAGTCATTAATGAATGACTGCGACATTCACGTATCAATTTTATAGACTTTTATCTTAAATCATACAATTGATTGTTTGTCAATCCAACTATTTTCGCTATTGGGAAGCCCTAGCCATTTAACAAAAAGTTTACTACCCTTTTTTCTCAAAACTCTTTCAATTAGATACACATTAGGACATTCAGTTTTTTGAAGTTCTTCTTCATAAAAGGTTCCTAATATTGGTTGTTTGTGTAAATCTTCGATTACATAGGTGAAAGGTTTTGAAAAATTAACTTTTTTAATTAAAAACAATTCAGTAGACCAATTTGGTGTGTAACCTTTTTCAAAACTACCTTTATATTTGCTTATTCGTACTAAATCTCCAACTTGAAATTTATTTTTCTTTGAATTATAATATGGAGTCTGAGATTTTCTTATATTTCTCATAACTATATTTTGATTTAGCTGGTTAACATCCTTTGGTTTATGTTTAGTTACCCGATGTATTGTGTTATTATACATGTCAACCACGCTTTGTAAAGTCGCTCCAGCCCACTTGTAACTACCATTTAAACTAAAACGTTTGTATAGTATGTTTTTAAGAGTTTTAATTAGTCGCTCGACTATTGATGCTTTTTTTATAGAGTAGGTAGAATAATGATTAATTTTATGAGACATCATAATTTCGTTAAATTTATCATTATAAAACTCAGTTCCCATATCCGTTTGTAAGTTAGCAGGTTTACGATGTGTTTTAACTAAGATACTATTAAATGCATTCGCCACTTCAGATTTACTTTTTGTTTTAACTGGAATAGCCCAAGAAAACTTAGAAAAACAATCTAGTACCACTAAAATGTACTTAAAACCATTGTTAAAACTTTTTAAATTTTGAAAATCAATAAGATCAGCTTGCCAAAGATCATCAATTCCTTTTAATACTACAGATCGTCGTGCAAAGTTTTTACGAGCTGTTTTATGAATTTCGTTTACCACTTGTAGCTTACTCATATTTGTAACTGATTAAACGTTAACTGATCTTTAAATTTTGTTTTGTACTATAGTCATGCACGAATTGTTTAATATACTTTTCTAAATCTGTTTTGGTTACGAATAATTGGGATAGTTTGTCAACGTATTCTTTATTAACAGCGTCGTTTGTTTTTAATGGACTTGACACTCCTGTTAATCTCTTTGCCTGTAAATCAATTTCTCCGTTGTCTTCTTCAACCAATGGTTTATCAAATGTGGTGAAAAAATCTGGTAAACGTAATCGTTTGTGAATATGATGACCAAATTTATCCATGCTTATTAGATAGAACTGTTATGTGTTGGGGATAAAGCTCAAATGAAACCAAGACTAGAATTTATCTTATTTATTGATAACACCACTCTCTCGCAACTCTTCTATAACAGATATAATTTCATTATCTAATCCAGTGTTACCAGCTTCTCGAGAAGCAATTAATAATTTTAACCTATTGATTAATTCATTAGGGTCATCCCAGTAAACGTAGTCAACATTTTTCTTCCATTTCTTCAATGTTGGCAACCCTTTTCCTAGATGCTTATCAGGCTGGCTACTGTCAGTACTTGCAGATACTTTACGTAACTTGAATAATGGTTTTATAATGTTCAAATACTTTCGACCTCTGTTACTTCGAATTGGTTTATGTGGATCATAATCTCTTCGATGAACATTCGTTTCTAATAACATGAGTTTATAATTTCCCAAGTCTTCGCTTGTTATTAAAGTTAAATCAGGCACTTTTTTATATAATAGCTCTTTTATACCAGCTGTAGCCTTAAATTTGTCTGATCCAACTTGTACGTATTCATCAGAAGCAACCACACGTGCCGATCCCATCATGAGCTTACCACGTTCATTTCTTACACCAAATGGGATGTTTGGTAATGCTTCGGAAGATTTTGACCACGACGAAATATCATTACTTGCATCGCTTGAACCAGAATCAACAGTTTTGAACGAGTCATTATTTCGACTGATTTCAATCTCAGATTCTGATATATCATCACACTCTTCTGAATCATTCGAATCTACTTTATCAAAAACATTATAGCCAACATTAGAATCTCTCTTCCTAAGAGTTTTATCTATATCTAATGGACTCAATGTTTCAAATTTAACTTCATCTTGTTTCAGATATTTTTTCTGGTCTATCAGTTGATTTAGAGGATTCGTCAGCGGTTTAAAAACTGATTCCAAAACATTACTATTCTCAGAATCGATATCTCGCATCTTCCGAACCTTTTTTTTAACAGCTTCTGCAGCCGCCACAATTTGTCTTTTTAATTTTTCTTCCATAATTATAGTATAAGTACAACGATCGAATGAGCTTACATGAGATGCGCTGTCACGAAAATGATTCCATATATTCTAAAGTTCAGCTATTTATAGTAGAGGAAGTCAGAAGTACAACCGAGTTATACTTGTATATATTTTTCTACAAATTGGACATTTATCACCTATGGATAGAGCACACTTCCTGCAAGCCGTGGCGTGGCCACAAGGTATAAAACAGGTGTTTAATTCTTCTGATAAACAGATTTTGCATAAAATTGAAGAGGTGGCTCTCCAATAATTATCATTTTCTTTACTTTGATCACATGTTTCATTTACTTCATCATATACTTCATTCTGTATACTCTTTACATAATCTTTTCCTTTTTTCACTAAGACGTATGAACAAAACCGAAACCAGCGCGCATGCTCTGACCATGGTTGAGCATTAGGGGTCCAGTCTTTAAGTCTTCCATCACAGTAGAAACAAATAACTCTATCGCCCTTTCCAGTATAAAAAAACCCGGCTTCCGCCATTTCCCGTGGTTTTTGAGATAAACCTTTCGGCCAGTTATCAAAACTTTTTAAGCGCTTGTATTCGTTGGAGTACATGCGGTACGTAGGATTATATGACATGATTAATATAAAATTATTAGCACACACTGAAAGTATGATTCACCACTTCACTTGACTTGTTTTCTGCGCAACGCTTTGACAACCAATGACTCAAATGATTTGACACTTCCAACATGCATCCAGTACTAATGAAATACAACAAAAGTATCAAATTTCCTTCGGTAACATCCTTTGTTTTTTTCACAATCTTTATTTATAACCACATAACTGTAGGGTTCCTTCCATATATTGGTACACATTTCTTTAAATTCTAGCCATGTCATATCCGTGTTAACGTGTTCATCATAAATGTGTCTCATGTTGATGTCATCTTGTTTGAAAAGTACGATTAAATTTGCATTATCTCTTACTAACTGTTTTGGTATTTTACTATAAGTTTGATTTAAATAAAAACTGTCTATACATTTATGTCTTCCCATTGCAAAATAATCACGCACATTCTTTTGATTTTCACACGCCACGTCATCAAATACAAATATTGAATTATATTTGGCAGCCTTTGGAGCTATAACTTCTTCATTTTTATGATACTTTGAAAAAGTTACGCCAGGAACCAATCGTAACACTTGTTCCAAATATATGTATTTCGGTTGGTGAAGAGTTTTTGAATAAACATAGACATTCTGAAATTGTAAACCATTTTCATGTAAGAGTAGACCAATAACCAAGTTTGTTTTTCCACAGTTCGATGGGCCACATATTATACAACGGATAGTATTTGGCAATAGCTTTCCGTGACGGAAACTATGTTTTTTTGATTCAATTTTAATATTTTCAAATTGTAATGATTCCGGTTGCTTAACGAACTTCATTGTGAGAGTGACGTTTGCAGAATGAGTAAAGACACGTAAAAGCAAACATTAATAAATAATATAAGTTGCGTAAAAAGCATGAGGTTATGACTAAACTATTGAATTTTTGAGCTCGCCGAGTTTCTCGCCTGTTATTTTTTCTGTAAAGCAAAGCTTACGAACAGAGGACATTTCTTTTAAATTATTGTTCGTTCTACGTAATGAAATGGAGTGGCACGGAGTGCCACGTAGTGTAATGTAGTAGAACGAACAATAATTAACTACTTACATTCTCGGTTTCACCTGGGCTCGAGGCTTTAGTTTATGTAAAGACTTATCAAAATATTGCTATTTGTAAATACAACTCCATATCACATCACATTGCTATTTGTAAATACAACTCCATATCACATCACGTGGTGAACTCCATATTGCACACGATGAAGTTGCATGTATAAGCCTACTTGCAATACCTGTGTGCAATACCTACTCTATTAATCACAGAACATAAAAAAAACTATTAATCTTATCGCCTCTAGTTCCTTTACAAAGTGATTCGTCGAGTTTTGCGTGGGTTATTGAAATGGATAGGGGTAGGCCCCACTAGGGGCCTTTTGCTCAGTTAGGCAGAGATTTTAGTTTAATTGAGATGACGTCATATCTTGACCGAAAACTGGTTTTCGACGTCATCTTGACGTCATCCCTATTAGAGTAAAATATCTCTAACTGAGAATAAGACCCCAGCTCTATCTTCATTTGACGCTACCTACCGTCTATATGTTCACCATTTAGGTAGGTACTCGTAACTACTACGAACTTTAAATCCTTATTCCTAGACGTACTCATGTAAATGTTTCCATTCCTACTGCACTAGATGCTAATGACTAAAATGGCCCTGTTTTGGACTCGCAGAAACGCATCTCATAAACAAACAAAGTGATTATTAAATGACACTTGCCAAGGGCAAAGTTATTAAAACCGATAAATTAGTTCATAGAAAAACCATTGTTACTTTTAGGCATCTACCGCACAAAGTAGCGCAAAAACAATAAACATAGATGTTTGTTCTGTGTCGGGGTGTTTTGATATTTATTTATTTAACCATTTTACATAATATTGGCATGTCAATTTGATACAATTTGGCAAGTAGGTAATTCTTATTCTAACGTAAAAATCATGTGTGCAACTATGAAAATGAACATCCCAAGTATTCACAAGTGTTACTATCATAAGTATTTACAAAAAAATTAATATAAGTACCTATTATCATATAATTCAGTTGCAATAAAATACCGAAAAGTACGGTTTGAAGATATCGGTCTCGTGTTATATTTTCAAAGTTTCGACCGTGGCCGAGATTTCTGATACGCAGTAGGACCTACATACTTTGAGTTGTGTTCTAGTCCGCGAATTCACGGTACGAGTTCAGTTAAAAAAAATCTTCGATATATCACACAACGCTCTCTAGTCCCTAACTAAGCAAAACTATGTACTAAGCCACTAATGTCGAGCAACCGAACTGTAATCTATTTCATTGAATCATCGATATTCATTTGCCAATAGTTATTATGATACGACGATATCCTTTCAATAATTTATGTTTCAACGGACGATAGTGGCGTGCGATCTTATTGGACGAGCCGGCTCGTACGATCGACTGTATAAATGTAAAATCACAAGTTCACAACACGTGTTTTATTCATTCGATAATTCGTGATACGCAATGTTAATCTATCTTAATTTTAGCGCTGATTCACATATACGCAAACGTAATAGTGGATTACCTTAAAGATATAGATCAAAACTTCGCAGTAATCCTGTTATATAATAATGTATTTATCAAATTATTTGATTTTTATGACATTTACGGTCGAATACTGGAACGTTATTCAAAATTGAAACACCATTTAAAATTACCTTTTTGGCTATTTTACTAACCGTACGTAAGAGATGGCATTTAAACATGAAGTTAATCCAAGTAGAGTTTCAGTTTTCGGGCGTTTATTATATTTTTGGTTGGCCTTGCAGTTTAGAGCGATAACAGCAACAAATAACTCAACACTAAAATTTAAATGTGATTCACACGAGACCTAGAATGAACCATCAAGGCTCAGGTCAATCCGTTATTGGTCTTGATTGTCTTAATAATTAACCTTATCTAAATAATCTCTCACCCATGGCTGTCTGTGCAACTCTCATCCATGAGAGTGCACAGAGAGCCATGGAGCGTGCAATGCTCGTCATCAAGCTTATAGACCGTGTTCCCAATGTTCAGATCCGAAGTCGAACTAAGGTCAAAGACATTGGAAATCGCATAACGGAACTAAAATGGAGTTGGACAGGACACCTGGCAAGGCGAGGGGACGATAGGTGTAGTAAGGCGCTAACTGAATGGCATCCAAGAACCGGTCACAGAAACGTCGGTTGACCAGCAGCGAGATGGGCACACGATGTTGCGAACATCGCGGGCAGGACGTGGATGAGATCAGCACAGGACCGTGAGGAGTGGCACAGACAAAGAGAGGCCTATACCCAGCAGTGGGTGAAGTCGGACTGTGAATGATGATGATGATGATGATGATGAAATAATTTACGACGTGTTAGGGTAATGTGAAGGTCGCGTGCATCTTTTTCGCTAGGTTGATGTGTTGTTGATCTCACTCTTCAGTTGATAACTCTGAGCTGAACTGCTTTAGTGCTTTAGTGGTTGGGGAAACGATTCGGGGACTATATTTTTGTAAAGAACAGGTTCTTTCTAATGTGCGTTTACTTGGATAAAATGTCCGCCAATATTTATTTCGTTTATTTTTTCAGTTTGTAGCGACGATCTGACACACAGTCGCAAAGGACGCACCGTCATGACTGAAGAGGAGAGGTACGAAGCGGTTCGTCATTGCCGATACGTGGATGAGGTAATACACTCGCACGTTTTGTTATTCAGATGTTTAAAGTCTGCTTCTTTTGCTTTAAAAGAAAAAGAGAAATCTATACACGATAGAAATTCTATTGTCTTATTCAGATCAATGATTGCTAAATAACAAGAGTTTATGAAACGAATACGAATATGGTAGAAGCATGAGCTATGCAAATTCAGACAGAGCCTTTGAGAACTAGTATTGTTTGCTTTGAATGCGTTAATACAAGAATAACAATGCAATGCTGTCATGCTATAAAAATGCAAGAAGCGAGGACCCTTAGTACCCGACTACGGCGAAGCAAAATCCAGGGCAAAGTTTTTAGATTAGATTAGATTAGAAAATTCTTTATTGCACTATAAAAATCGTACAGAGGCGAGTTTAATGCTATTTAGCATTATCTACCAACTAACCTGGGTGTAGTGTGGAGATGATGGTAGTGCTTCTAATGGTGAATTTTAAAAAGAAAAAACAACGCTTTCAAAACTACATTAACCTACAAAACATACTACATATATATAAGCTGGATAAAATATACTACCTAATACACATACATACATACCTAACCTAAAAAACAATACATAATAGACTAGAGTACATATATACCTACTATATTATACTTAAAATTATATACATATATTGCTCAATTTTTTTGAGAGATCTGTATTCTTAGAAAGTGGTGATATAATTTGGATTTAAAAATACCCAAAGATGCAGATTCACGGATGTCCACTGGAAGGGAATTCCACAGTCGTATCGCACTGACAGTAAAGGAGTCGGTGTAGAAGGAAGTTTTATGAACAGGAGTTTTGAGGTGTAGAGGGTTTTTATAAATATTTGAAATTTAATTTTTAATTTATTTAAATTCTGTGCGTATGGAATGACGTAACGTTGCTTGCAACAGTGTAGGTACTTATTTATTCGAATTTCATTATCGTTTGGGCCTGTCCACCCACTGCAACGGAAATATACTCTATCAAAGGACATTTATGTGATACCTACTGATAAACATGATGGTTTTTCCTAAAATACAGCCACTGTAACACAATTATTGTACAAAATGTAGGTACCTATACCTATTACAATTTATTTTACCTTCCTCTGAATCCATTTTGAAGTGAATCGTTATAATATGAAATGAGTTTGGTTTTGGGCAGCTAACAAGTTGTAAACTGTATTTGACGTCCACTTTAGAATTGGTTTTCATATTGTTTCAGGTAGTATGTGATGCGCCCTGGGAATACGATGAGGCGTTTCTAGAAAAGCACAAGATAGACTTTGTAGCGCACGACGACATCCCATATACCACGGAAGATTGTGAAGACACGTATGCCATGATCAAAGCTAAGGATATGTTCGTGGCCACGGAAAGAACGGAAGGTAATTAATATAAACCTACTTCTAGCTTGTATAGACGATCAAGCCCAAAAGTAAAATCATCTACAATGCGGTCGGCGGATCTACGCGATGTGAAGTTTGTGAGGCGCAATAGCTGCATCAAAAAGGGAGATCCGCTGGTTGTATTGTACTGGTTGAAAACTGTAAGCTGCATCGCATAGAGTTTTGACACTTTACGAGCGAGAGAATCGCGGCGATATTATTGCCGTGCCACGTATTTCTATACATTCCACAAGGCGATGCTATCGCGACGATAGTTTGTATAGAAATACATGATATCGTTGCGATTCTCTGGCTCGTGGACATGGCCCCTAAATAATAAGTCTGCGCGGCTTATTCCGAGGAAAGCTATATTCTACGAGCTCCAGTTTGCAGCTCTACCTATACTTTTTCATTAGTCAATGAGATGAGAAAACATTGCAACCGGTTCCCATTTTCCATTTTAAAACATAGTTTATTTCAGGTGTGTCCACATCAGATATAGTCGCACGCATAGTCCGTGACTACGACATCTATGTAAGACGAAATCTCGCTCGCGGCTACTCGGCCAAGGAGCTAAACGTGTCCTTCATAAATGAAAAGAAGTTCAGACTTCAGAACAAAATGGATGAGCTCAAAGATAAAGGAAAAAAGGTACGCGTATTTATGTTTTTGCAAATGAAACTAAGTTCTAACAATGGCAATTGGCTTGTATCCTGTCGCATAATAGTTTTTACTGACGTGCCTTTGCTTACTCTATCAAAACATTCCTAAAAGGCACACTGAAGAATCTGAGCAGAAGTCTATATTGAGTTTATTCCATTCGTTTCAATGTGTTGTTTCAATGTGTAATAAGAATTGGCTAAAAACGCGCTTCGAATCTCTTCAGCATCCTCAGCGATTGACCCACCACTGACTGATGTAGGTTTATTTTTTAATTTAACAATTCTCTTTAGGTGATGACAAATATAGGCGAGAAACGAGTGGACATCCTCACAAGATGGGAGGAGAAGTCACGTGAGCTGATCGACGCGTTTTTACTACTATTCGGCCCCGACGGACGGTTATCGTCGATATGGAATGAATCTAAAGGAAGACTAATGCAGGCGCTCAGTCAACCGCCGTCGCCGCGGAGCTCCGCGCCGCCCAGTGAAAACGGAGACGATGATTCCTCAAATAGGTAACTGCTACTAGATACCGTAGTCTTGAGTTTTGTTTTGTTGAAAAATATTTTCTTTATACAAAAACTGTTTTAGTTATGACAAAAAGTGTCTGAACAAGCCAATGTGCCCAAGGTGATTCTGTTGTTGCATTTTTTCTAAAATTTGTTCAGCGGTTAGTCCTGATTTGCTCTGTGCAGTGGCCATCACTTTTAAGACGTTAAGTTTAATGTACCTGTAGTCGTACATGAAAATAACAATTGGTATACTGTACAATACAGCCTGAAGGCATTGTTGCTTTATAGGTTAATGGTGAGAACGTGTTGTAATATTAGCCGTATAATTGCAGAGGGTCTCCGTCGCCACCGCCTCCTAAATCACGTCGCTACGACCAACTAGCGCTCTGGGAACCGCATGCAGGTAACTGGGTAATTATGCACCGCTTGTATTGCTACTTACACCAACACGCGAACAAAGACTCGTATTGCAAGAACTAGGTTAGGGCAGTCAGCACAAATAAATGTGATAATCGTAAAACGTAACGAGGTACACTGCGCAGTGACGCGCGAACACTCGTCGTGTTGTCATGGCCGCGCATTGTAACTCGGATGCGGTACCGTTACGGATACGATTACTAACGTCACAAAAATCTGACAACCCTTAACGACATCTCTCTCGCAACTGCCGAGACTAGCTTGAGATGACCCTAGCCTAGGACATTGAATACGGGTCTTAGGCCCTGAGGGCGTAATGCGGTATGCCACTCGTTAAAAGTATTTGTCCGATACAACTTCTGTTTAATGTAAGACATATTATTCTAGGAGTTTGATAATTTGACCAGTGGCATAATACGCAACCATAAACGCTACTTGCTAATACGCTATGCTTGTAGTGTAGACGAGGTTTTATATTTATTGAGTGTTTAATTTAGTATTTTTGAATAATAACAAATTATTTTATTGTACCTAACATGCCTATGAAGTAACAACTGAATTGCGTTTTTTGTGTGCACTTCAGTTTTACATTTCCAGTTAAACATTTACTAACATATTAAAAAAAATTATATTATTATCATTATACTATATAAAGCTACATCAATATATATAAAACTTTTGAAGCTGACAGAGAATCAACGCACAGCCTAAACCATAAGTCCTAGAGGTATGAAATTTGGAGGGTAGGTTCCTTTATATAGTGTAGGGGCGCACTAAGAAAGGAATTTTGAAAAGTCGCACCCTAAAGGGTCTAGAACGCGAGCAACGCCGCGGGCGACGGCTAGTGTAGTAATATTAGCAGCTGAGATGAGACATTTAGTATCTAAAACACAATCAAATCAATACAAAAACGAATTCTATATATCTTTAATTAGATTGTTTGCACAAGTAGAATTTATTTATTAGTAGAATTTAGTAAAGCCACAGAATATTAGTACAAGAACCGAAATTAAGTTCAGAATGAATTATGCTCTATGGTAAAATATTTGCATAAACCCACGGTGTATGGTCAGAAGCACAGTTACCCCTAAAAACCCTTCAAACCCCTTCAAACCCTAAAGTATGTGAATGACATCAACAAAAATTATCATTACAACACAGAGCTCTATGCACATAATAAAGCATTACAAAACTGCTGAGCCAACGAAGATGTTAATAGAGCCTGTTGTTACAGATGCATCAAGCTCTGAACGTGTGGGGTCGTCGGAAAAGACGTTACAGCGCCAGCTGACGGACGACAACTCTGATACTGAGGATGAGGACTACCAGGACACCAGCCAGTACCTATAGGCCTTGCACGTCCTAGCAGGGCCTCGTCTGATCTAGCGGCGGTGATCGCGTGTTTAGTGGACATTCTCAGTTCCCTTTGCACGCATCACCCGCGTCTCCTCGAAGCTCGCTTCTCTGGTGCCGGTGTCGGCCCGCTCGCGCTCCCAGTGGTGTTAGATAGAACATTGTAATAATATGCGCGTCCAACACCATAACCGTCGAAGGGGAACTCCCGTAACATTCGAAACATCTCCATTGGTGATAAATTATAGGTAGCTTGTAAAAAATCATGAAATTTTTATGTATGAATGCTGATTGAGTACAATTTGGGTGAATGTATTTATCCTATTAGTTTTATTTAATTTATTTATGTTTATAAGTTAGTTTTATTTGATGCTCGTAATGAAATTAGCAGGATGCCTGCATTTTGTTAGCACCAATATCAATGTGTAAGATATTAGGTGCAGTTTAAACTGTTGCATAGATATTATTTATATAATACTTTTTGACAGTTGATTAAAAGGTGCTTTTAAAAATATTGTTTTCATTTCATTTTAACCTTGTAGTAAACATTTAAAATAACAAAAACTTAATATGCATGTAAGTAAACCAGTATCTGGCTTATTTTACGTCAAAGAACTCTTGCATAGCACACCCGATTGGTACTACTTAACATTTGTATTCTCACAAGCTATACATTTTGAAAACCATGTACATAGGTGGACCATGAAAATAAAAAATCCAGTAATTTTGAGGTGAACCATGGGAAGAGAATTGCCCCTCCCTGGTACAGCCATGGTATGACAGGGTAGGAACTGATACCTAGTATCGTAAGGGTATAGTCTGATGGATGTGAAATCATGGGAATTTCTGTAAAAGCATAAAATGGTATACTAACTAAATAACCAATAGATGATGGCTGCTTAGGTAGCACTTTAAAATAAAAATATAATGCCAGTGAGTAGTTGATTTACAAACATGATTTATTTTTCATCAACTGAAATAGGTACCTTTTTACAAAATTATTAAAATGTAGTAATTAATGCTACACTTAACCCATAATGGTGATACCACCGAGCATATAATCACTGGTGATACAGTAAAACCTAAGCTAGAGACAGAACATACAAACTTTAAATTAATAAAATGCCTCACTTATCACAGGTTTTGATGTACAGAGTCACTTAAAATAATGTTGTAATTCTTAGGGCTAATAGATTGAATTTCATAGCTCAGACTTTTCTTTTTTTGCTACATCACCTTTTTTATTCTCAAGCTTTTCTTTAAGGCACGAGTCATCTGTGCCTTTCAGGGCATTTTTGGTACAAAGGTGCACCATCAGGTCCGCATCTGTTTGATGATTCCAGTACCAATCCTCAATAGCCTCTTCATTCTCTTCAAGTAAGCTTTCACATTGAGTTTTCATGTTAGTGATTTCTGCTGAAGGTTTGTCCCACAACTCTAATGGGATGCCAAGGTCTACTTTGACTCCTTTATCCACCAGTCCATGAAGAGTCCTGAAAGTTTCACTCATGCCTTTGGCGAACCTAGTACTGTCTGAGCGTTCTTTGTGTATGTTGTATTCTAGGATCTTATCACACACACCTTCTAGGGATTCGATCAATCTAAGTTCTGATTTCTCATACTTTGTCCTCTTCTTACGTTGCACGTCGTCTAGTGAGTATCCTATTTCGATGACGTCGTGCACTTTGCCGGTCTCCTCCAGCCTGCCCTGCAGCTCAGTAGCAAGCACCTTGCAGACTTCGCATCTATTTGCGTATTTGACTCCCACATCTTCTTCTGTCTTTACTTCAACTTCGCTGTGACAGAAGACCTTCAGCGTGAATAGTAGCATAACACAAACACACGTTACACGAAACATTTTACTGTTTGTTTCGTTTTTATCAAGGTTTTCACAATTTCTACACGGATGCTAGCTACAGAACACTAGTTTAGTTTTGCTTTGATTTGGTTTGGACACTTTGGACTTCTTTTCTTTCCACAGCAGTTCAGTTTCCTTTTCCACGACTGGTTACGTTTTTTATTCTTTTAGTTCTCGCCAACCGGGTTCTAGAATCTAGAAGCCATTGTATGCAAAGTGCAAAGAGAATGCAAAATTGACTTGACTTCTTGGTTTGTGGCTTTTGTGGCTAGTTGTCACAATTCTGCCAGTGTCGAGTTCGCTAATGCTAGTGTCTTAAACAGGAGGGGAGTGCGGATAGGAATATGGTCAGTGTACAGAGGGAGGTACAACCAAAATTTTGACTCTTTGTTTTATTCAAATTTCCGTTGATCAATGCAAAATTGTATGTACTACCGAACACCTATATCCATTGTACTGTCAATTGTCAATGTATTGCACTGTCATTCAAGTAATTTTTTCATAATATTTTATTTTGTCAGTCAAGTCAAAAATCAGCTGCTTACCAAGAAGTTGAAGTGTTCATCTCTTTGCTTTTGCTTGCTGTTTGGCTTGTACTCGGGCCGCATTCCGAATTGCGCTCTATTCGATTTGACATACATTTGTTTTTTTTTTTAAGTACAGTCTGCTCGGTCTTTGCTTCGCTCGCTTCACTGGTGCTGACTGAAACAGTTGTCTGTTGTCTCTTTTCTTTTGCTTTTTTCTAAGTTGCAAGTTGCTCTAAAGTACCTACCTCTACTAAAGTTTGGGCTTTTCTTCTGTTTTGGTGCTCTGGAGGTGTGGAGTGGCTGAGCTGCTCACCGCGAGCTCCAGCTAGACCCTCTATTTTGTAGCAAGTAAAGTGCATAATGGAGTATGATAACGATGAGAACACCTGGCGCCGATCAAGCACTCCAAAGCCGAAATCCTCATCCTGCCACCAGCAAATTCCAAAGAGGTCTACCTCCATGGCGGTAGTGGTACTAGGTCTCGCTGTCCTTAGCTGCCTGCTTGGCTACTGTGTGCTAAGCGAAACTCTGCCATATGAGTCCAAAACCTTGAGATTTGTTATTATTGTAAGTACTTAAAGTAGTGGCTATAGGTAGCTATCACATCAGGTAGACCATCAGATTGTTCTATCTTAATTTGACAACTGAGTGGGTTTAAATGCATCTTGATTTCATGATCAACCAAAATATAAGTAATGAAGAATAGAAGATCAGACATCTGCAGTGGTAGAGACAAAGAAAAGACAGGCACAAACTAAAACAATTTGAACCCTATTTTAAAGTGGGTTAATTACAACAAATCAGAGCAACCACTAAACCATATTTTCTTATCTAACCTTTATTAAAAACTATCACACAAAACCAATTAGAGCTATAAGCACAGTTACTGCGCAGTGCACAGTATCTCAATACCTATATATTTTTTGTGCTATTTTGTATTTAAGTAGCAATAACTCACTACTCTTGCAGATGTTTCGCCATGGAGCACGTACCCCTGTTGAGTCCTACAACAGTGATCCTTACAAGAACTACCAGTGGCCAGATGGACTTGGAAGCCTTACTAATGTGAGAACATCATCATTATCCAATCAGCATGTAGAAGTCTACCAATAGTTCTCATCTATACATTTCCGTAATGTCTTCCTTCACCATCCTGCTATCTTATCAATTTCCTAAGTCCATTGGGGGATGGTTTACGATTCGCCTTCAGTGAATCAGTCAGTTAGGCTGCCTATTGGTACTATAATCTTCTAAATATATAAAACTCTTTTGAAGCTGACTGACAATCAACGCACAGCCTAAACTATAAATCCTAGAGGTATGAAATATGGAGAGTAGTATCCTTATATGTATAGTGTAGGGGTACACTAAGAAAGGAATTTTGAAAAGTCACACTCTAAAGGGCGAGCAACGCCGCGGGCGACGGCTAGTAAATGTTACAAATTATTTCAGGCTGGGAAGCTCCAACTTTACGAGCTAGGGAAGAAATATCGCAGTTACTACACCAACTTCATTTCTGAGGAGTACTGCGATAAAGATGTGTTTGTTCGAAGTAGTGACTCGTCTCGATGCATGATGAGCGCAGCCACATTTCTGGCGGGATTGTATCCGCCCACGGAGCGCCAAATGTGGCATCCAGAAATACCATGGCAACCCATTCCTATACATTCACTGCCTCCTATGTTGGACAATGTGAGTGACTTAGAAAATTAAATGATGTAGTCTTTATCTATGGATGCCGAATATTATCTTGCTTGACCTACCGACAGATGCTAAAAAATTAAAATTGCCTTAAGATTGTCTTGTATTTAATCAACAGTGTGGCAAGAAAAAATGAGGCTTGAGCCAATATTTAGCTGTTATCTGTTGCTCAGTAAAATACATCACATTAGGTACCTACTCTCCGATAGCCACAAAAATACCAGAGTGACTTATTTGTCTACTTGAATTTATCTAAATGACATTCCCCTTCATTTATAATCAACTGTGCTTTGGCGCGGCTTTAAAAAAATGCTCTATCATTGTTAGTTGCATGACAGCAATAAGAATAAGAGATGACAACAGATTTATCAATCATTTTATTTAGCTCAGCTTTAGAAGGCCAATATGAATATACTCCATTGTTTCACTCTAGATAGTTGCATCAAGAAAGCCGTGCAAGCTCCACAAGCAAATGTATGAAGAACTGTTAGCGGAGAAAAATGCTGATCCAAAGTTTGCAGAGCTTTTTGACTACCTGACCAAACTTACCAATCAGAGCATGCATAGTGTACTACCCGTAGACTTCCTGTATAGCACATTACTATCAGAACAGGATGCCGGATTAAAACTGCCAGAGTGGACAAAGAATGTGTTTCCTCATAAGATGAGGGAGCCATTTATGCTCAGTTTGGCGCTGCTGTCTTATAACAAGACGTTGCAGAGGTTTAATGCAGGTAAATTATTTTTTACAAGTACACCTACTTACTTGTTTATTGGTATGGCGTTCAAACAAGCGTTCACAATAAAATTTAGCTGCTTATTGTTGCTGAACGATTTTGGTGCTGTGAGGTTCTAGGAACAGGTACACCTACTAATATCATAAAACCTATCTAGCACTATTCAGAACTGTAAGTAGGTACTTACCTACATTGTCTTGAGACTGTTTTGATGTGTGCTTTAATGTTTCTACATTCAAGGTCCTCTGCTCGGCGAGATAAAGCAAACCCTAGAAGAGTCAGTCAGTCATGCAAACGTGGACCGTTCTGTTTTGATCTACTCGGGCCATGACGTCACTATAGTGGCGCTGTGTAGAGCCCTCGGATATACAGAGTTGTTAGAACCCGAATATGGCGCTAGTATAGTCTTGGAGCTGCATGAAGATCTGGAACACGACAACTTTTTTGTGAAGGTGAGCAAGATCCAAATATATTATATATAATTATACCTAACTGGTGTCTCATGCTCACTTCAGCAAAGATTTTACTCTAATAGAGATGATAGATTAAAATTTCTGTCGAAGTGAGCAAAAGCCTCTGCGAGCTACCTATGCAAAAATCATTCGCGCCGTGTAATTTCTTAATATGAAACGAAATCATTTTGCTGATTTTAGTTTATTTATTTTTATTTCCAGACATTTTACCGTAACAACACCAAAATGGAAGTACCCTTGGAACTGAAGCTTCCGTTCTGCGGCGAGCCTTGCCCTTACAGTCAGTTCGTGGCGTACATAAATACGATGATTCCCGATGATTGGGAAGCAGAGTGCCATAACACGTGAGTTGTTTTAAGCGTTGTCGTTAAAGAGCCATGCCCGGCCTAACTACACTTAAGGAATGGTTAAGAGTTACCAGAGTGCCAACAGATAGCCAAAATTAAAAATGTCGCTATAGCCAGCTTCCTTAGCGCGAAGTGAAAATGATAATGGAGTTCAAAACTTTATTACCTAGTGAAATCTGCAATGTTTTTAACTTGATAAGATAAAACCAGACGTTAGTTACTTTAGTTTTAAATGATTTCGGTAATATGCTAAAGTTGTTGAAATGATATCCAAGGTTTTAAACGCCATTTCCAGTTTTTACTAGGGATTACTAGGTATAGTGATGTATCCGATTCCCATCCCAGTTTTTATGCTTATACCTATTGTATACCAGTACTTTCGAGTCTATTATTTTATGTTCGAATATGCGCGTGCATATATTACACTCGTAATTAATTATACTTTTATTTATTTACATTTAAATCACAAGTTTTATTTATTGTAAACAAATTATCAAAGATGCAAGTAGGTACTCATATTCTAGATAGCTAAATATAAAAATAAGTGTCGTACTTTCGATGTTCGTGATAAATGTGGCTTCAGTAACATAGTACCTTTTTAAGTGTAACTCTTAGATGATTGTTAGTACCTAATATGTAGATATTTGGATGTTCATGTTTTTAAAGTTAATATTTTAAAATTTTAGAAGTCGAGATAATTAAGGCTTGGCTTGAATCGAAAATGATTTTTTTGAGTTATTGTGAAAGTGTAATAATAATTGAAATGTTGTTATGGTGGAATTTAATTAAATGAGGAAGCAACTACTTACTAAAGTTCGGTAGAATAGAATAACAATGACGATATATGGATCTGTGTGGGGTTGCTTTTGTGATAAACGTATTCCAAATAACGCAAATATACGTAGGTGCCTACGTAATTAATAAGGTATCTACCTAAATCTTTACTGTTTACAAGGAATTCTTCTTTTTGCCTACCTGTACGGTTTTTAGCGATTTTTAAATGTCTTTAATCGAATTTTCTATTTATAATTTTTAAGGTTCTTTCCCAGAATTATTCACTTTACTGAAATTCTGCTTGTGTACTTATAAATCTGTTAGTTCTATGGATTTACATGTTGTTACTGTGGTTATTGATACCAGTGAAACTAAATAAAAATGTTAACAATATTAACTCTTTTATTCTTAAAAAATCGAACAAAAATGGACGGCACAAAATGGAAATACATATTATTATATATTAAACAAATCAATATTTTTGTCTAACGTAAAATTAGCTACGTTGGTCGATTAGCTATACCTAATTAATAAAAGCTTTAAAAAATATTCATATAACAAAGGCACAAGACGAAATGTTATAGTTATTTTATGGTTAGTATGTACTTACTACTTATAAAAAACCTACTAAAGTAGAGTTCTTAAATATTTTTTAATTATTTCGGTGGATGACATAAGTAATCATTTACAGTCTTATCTATCTTACACTAAACGGGAATGACTTGGAACAATCTTATTATAGAAAAAGATAGTATAGAAGCCTAATAGTAAGCTTAGTTCATCAGCTACAACATTTTTTAAAACAAATGTTTGGTAAAAAGTTTAAAAATGTCAAAAAATTATTCTATAAAATGCGTGTGTGTACGTTTACTTACATTATTCAAGCTCGCCACAAGCGGTCACCCAACTAGTTGAACAGATAACCAATCTAGTGACGCTATTAGTACTTAGTCATATTGATACTTAGAGCAATAAAATTGTGTTAACAAATACTATAAAAAGTAATTAATTGATGTCCTACCAAGTAAAATTATATAGGTACATAGATTATGTACTTTTTTATGCGATTATGTTCTATTATGTAAGTACTAATTTCCACAGCATGTCAGTACATGCCTTTCCCTATAAGCCCTCAGGGCCGTATGCACTGCTATAGCTGCCCAAAGTGCAACAGCCACATAGGATGTAATAATACCTAGTTGTAATGCTAAGCCAGTGTTGATGAAATCACCGCGGCGACTGTTTGGAACGTCCTTCTGCAGGTAGTCCATAAAGTCGAAGATAGCTTGGCACTTTAGGCGAAAGTGAATGGCGGTGGCGTGGTCCCCTGTGGCTCGAAGCTCCTACAATAAATAATACTATTTAGAATAATACATTCTGTTAGGAATTATCAAGGGATGTTTATTTTTGAGAAAATACAAAATTTTGATACAGGGCAGTCTATGAAACGAAAAAATAAACATAATTGTCATAAAAACACTTTCAAACAGAGAACTCTGCAGCTTTGTACATGAAAACAGGTGTCTCGCGCAACCGCCAAAATGTTCTTTATTTTTTTTATTTTAGCCTGTATCATTCCACTGCAAGACAAACGCATCCCGCCCTTTTTTCCACACTTCTTGATCTTTGACCACAGTGGGCCAGTCATTTTTATGGCTATCGAGATCATCCCGCCATCTCCAGGGTCTACCGCAACGGCAGCGGCAGCGCCTGCCTTGTGGGATCCAATCGGTGGTTATTTTGGCCCGCAAAAATGTTCCTAATTTATTAATAATAATAACATACCCTGACTAGATATCCTCTATACTGATTGCAGGTTTTGAAAAACCCATCAGTGATAATAGCAGCATGCACTAGATTATAGATGCAGAAGATAGCAGCAATACAGCTTGTGGGTACCCAGCAGTAAATAACCCCATCATTCTGTTTCGACATGCGGGTTCTTGTTGTTACCACTATAGATTCACCTTCACTGAAAAGAAGATAAATATCTTTTGAGAAACCATTGAGAAAGACAAAAATTGTATTGGCCTTCTCTTTTTGACATTATCTGACAAGTACGAAGGTGCATCCATTGCAGGCGAATTGCTGTGGAAGCAGTGTCAGAATTTTTTGGTTTATAGATAGATAGATAGATAGATAATACTTTATTGTACACAAGGGAAAGGTACGTACAAATCTTAAAAATAACTTTGTATAGTACAATGGGCGGCCTTATCGCTGAAAGCGATTTCTTCCAGGCAACCGTAGCATGGAAAGTAACGAGCGGAGCGGTAACGGAAGGCGGTGCACAAACAATGTAACGGTAAAAACTAAATTATTACGCAATAAAATATACTACATAAAACTTACATAAATAAAAAATAGAATATACTAATACATACCTAAATATTATATTTATATTGATTTGTATGGGACTTAATGACTGGCAGGGCTAGTTTATAACCAGTAGTCTACTCACATTTCTTCCATAGCTGTAGTTTTTTCATCTTCATACTTCCCAACATCACTGATGCAAACTCGGTACATATGGAAGAGGGCCATAATGATTGCATAAACCAAAATAGGCAGTGGGGCGAACACAGAATAAAGGCATATTGAATTGTGTCCTCCGGTAAAGTACTGGTATGTACTGACTCCATAGAATATACACCCACAGTTAGTGTTTTCGAAGTAGCTACCGGGACATACATCGAGGGTCGCCTTCCAGTGATTGAACGGCACGCCTATGCATATTACTGACACCCCTAGTAGCAAGGATATTAATCCGTAGCACCAACATAGCCGCCTCTCTGTGTAGTATTGATTCATCTCTGAAAGTTTTAGGCAACTTAATGTAAGTATTAAGTTTGTTTGAGTGCTTATTTCATCATCTCACAATTACATTATACTCTAGGTACTTTAGACTAATGCAAAACATAGCATTACTCAGAGATGGTGAGACAAGTCCGTGGAGATCAAAATACTTATTAAATTATACTATATAAAGCTACATTACCACTCACTGACTGACTGATTGACATGCCCTGAGAGACAGAAGGAGTGGAGCTACACCACAATGATGTTCTACGAAAATGTGTATCAACACCAAACGAGTAGAGGAAAATTATAGCGGTTCTCGAAATCCAAGATGGCGTCGGTGTTGATTTGCGCGTTCGCAAACTATGACAGATAGAGGGCGTCCGAGCATGTCATCCGACTAATTGTAGGTTGGAATTATGGGAATTGGTAAAAAAAAAAAAAAACCAAGATGGCGGCTGCGCAATTTCGATTTGAATTTTTCGACTTTTTAGGGTTGTCTTTGGCGGATTACTTTGTTTTACGAAACTCGCAAGTTGGCAACACCGAGTATAGGGGTGGGTAGCCTATATCCTTGAGATTTAGGAAAAATTATGACTTTACAAAAATCTAAGATGGCGGAGGCTGTGGCGGCCATATTGTAAAAGTCATGGTTTTTGCTAAATTTTCAAAACTATTTTTAGGGTAGATGGCAACATTTTAGGGGGTCGAGTTGTACCGAGCGGTTGTGTGATTCGATGAGGAGTGTTGCTTGGTTTAAAAATTTTCCCCATTTTTCAGGTAATTTCCGAGATTTTTCCCAAAAACATGAAAAGTAGAAATAATGACATTTTGAATAAAGACTTGGGCTGCATAGGAGCGTTGGCCTCCCCCGAATGACATTTGACCATTTTCGTAACTTTTGGTTGGCAACCCCGAGAGACTTGCAACTTTTTAGTTTTTGGGACTTTTTGACTTTGGCGCATTACTTTGTTCTACGAAACTCAAAAGCTGGCAACACCGAGTATGCAGAACGATAGCCTATATCCTTGAGATTTCAGAAAAATTATGACTTTTCAAAAATCCAAGATGGCGGACGGCGTGGCGGCCATTTTGTAAAAAAGTTGCGATTTTCGAAAAAATCACGATTTTCAAACCGGAATATCGGGTCGTTGGCATCCCCCAATCGAGACGGAATGTATGGACCGGTTGTGCAGTTGGTAAAGGAGTGTTGCCTGGTTGAAAATTTTTCCCCATTTTTAGGGTACTTTCCCCGCTATCTCTCGGGAACGTGAAAAGTAGAAATAACAACATTTTGAATTAAAATTTCCACTAGCTGGCAAGATTGGGCCCACCCAAATGACATTTGATCATTTTCGTTCCCCGCAGCTGGCAACCCCGCATGCTATAGGAGTTTGAATTTTTCAGTCAGACCCGACTTTGGCGACTTACTTTGTTCTACCAAGTTTAAGGTATGACTACCGTTCTTTCACTGACAGGTAGCTTGTATCCTGTATATTTCAGAAAAATTATGACATTTCAGAAATTCAAAATGGCCGCCGTGTCATTTCCGGTTTTCGAAACTTTAACCGATTTACTTCGTTTCAACGGGGTATCCGAAGGAGATTGAGTGGTTTAAATGGAATTTTCAACTTTTTTTCAATTTTGCTGCATTTTTACTGCAATAAGGGGTTGATATTCCAAGATGGCGGCCATGTAGATTTTTTTTGCGAAACTTTAATCGATTGACTTCGTTCCAACGGGGTATCCGAATGAGATTGAGGGGTTTATAGGAGTTAGTAGGGTTTTTAGGGGCTTTTGATAAAATACGGCAAAAAAAAAAGACGCGAGCTGCTTGCAGCTCGCGCGCAACGCAACCACTAGTCCAAATCTAATAAAAATGCATTCAATAAGATCAGAAGGATAAGGTACCTACTGAATGTGATGATGACCGTTGTAGAACACAAGTTGTTCACCGGTAAGTAGGTAGGTACCTACCTACTACATATATTATATAGGTCAATCAAACTTACCTCAGTGAAGACTCACGCTAGTATTCTTCTATGGTCAGACCAACGGTGCAAATTCTGAAAGGAGTTGAAAGAAAGAAATGAATGCCGTGGACGAGTTTCAAATGAAACAACACTATTTTGCGGTAATTTGTGTCACAAAACATTCGCACAAGGCCTACCTAATTACTAATCCATGGAGTATGAATCAGAAAGATAAAAAGATAGGAGAAACAAAGATAAAGGTTCTACCTGTGTGTGTACTAAGTACGCACAAAGGTGAGTCCGTGAGTACGCTAAAGTGTGTGAAATATGAATGATATCAACTTCAACTTCGTGGTTTAAGGCTTTTGTAACTTTTTGTTACAATTAATTATGAATTAATTAAATGATCGTTGGATCGTTGGTAAACTTGGAGAATTCTGACTAGCAAGAATTCTGACAGATCACTGATGTAAACAAAACACACTGCCCCCGCCCCGCCCCTATTCCTTTCTTTTTTCTACTTCTTTTATTTAGGGCCTGTCAGTGTCAAGTTATACAGAAAAAAATACTAGCCATAAATTAAGAAACTTCAAAAAAGAAGTTGAAGTACATTTTTTATCAAAAACCTGAAAAAGAAAAACAAGAAAATCACACAGCTTTTGTAGTTGCATTTTTGCATTCTCTTTGGTTGCATTGCACATCGTAGTAATCTGCAAAGTAGTCTGTGATTGCAACATTTGCAACACTGAACTGACCACAAGTTGCACTACCTACACACATGTAGAGATTGTACCTCTCAGCGTATCATCTGCTGAACTTGAACTAAACAATGAAACAGAACAACAAGATCAAAATCAACGGGAGGAACTTATTATTAGTGCCCTATCGAAAACATCATGTGCCAAAGTACCTACCTACCTACCACAATTCAATAATTTAGCCTAACCTAAACACCTAGGACGAAGTGTTTTGTATAATCGTCTAAGATAAATAAACCTATGAGTCCATTCCATGAGCTCTTGAAACGTAGGTACCTTACCTATATACCCAAGTAGGTATTTATCTACCTACAGATGAACTGTTTCACAGGTATCATGAATGGATGAAATCTGAAGAACTTCAGAGACTTACAGCATCTGAACCACTGTCATTGGAGGAAGAGTATCAAATGCAAAAATCGTGGGGCGAAGATGAAGAAAGTGAGATCTTACTTATTTTCTTCCTAGTATTACTTTCCACTAAGTTAGTAGATAGGTAGGTACTTGGGACTGCGGTGTTGGGGCTTACATACTTGTAATCTCTTCTGAACATGAACACTTATAACCTCATGAGTAATTTTGTGTTTTGTGTTCTGTTACACTGTTTGAGATTCTGTCTGTCACAAACTAAAAAAAATATAAATAAAAAAACTAATCTAGCTAAAATTAGATGACACTAGGTACCTATTTAAACCGTGATTAATATTTGGTAGAAGTTGAGAGGTAAGCCGTAAAGTAGTAAAAATAACAATTACTTAGAGGTTTTTATCAGTAAGAACTAAGATTTTTTTTTAAACTCATCGCATCACGCTCTTGTTTCAGAATGTACTTTTATATTACTAGATAAAATACAATATGATACACTTCAGGATGAAGTTGGTATGTGTACTATAAAATATTACATACAACTTTGTTCCCTCGATAGAATTCAATATTTTTGAATAATATTTTTTCAGAGTCAATGATAGGAGATACAAACATATTTATAACAGACAAGGAGTCTGCTATTGGAGAAATAGAAATAATGATCGCAGAAACATCTGCCAGAGGAAAGAAATTAGGATGGGAAGCAATCATCCTCATGCTACTTTACGGAATCAAATACATCAATCTAAATGTATTCGAAGCCAAAATATCCTATGAAAATGAAATTAGTAAAGCAATGTTTAAAAAATTAGGGTTTGAGGAGAAATCTAAAAGTGATATTTTCAAAGAAATCACTTTAGAAAAGTCTGTAACTGATGATTGGCTAAATTGGTTAGAAAGCTGTTATCAACTAGAAATAGAAAGTCACTGAATTATATTTTATTTGATTATTTTATCAGTCTATCTATAGCATAAAATCTGATCTGGGAATTGAGTTAGGTACCTGCTGTAGGTAGGTACCCAACTAACCCTCATTCACTTTATCTAGGTATGTACCTACCCTATTAGCTTAACTTATAATTCGATCAGTTGTTAAAATAATTGTTGACCGTAATGTCAAGCAGTGACAGAGCTAATTATTTTAATCTTAGGCAGCGTTTAATGATAGTAAAGTAATTATTGCAAAAACTAAAGTCATTAAAACAATAATCTATCAGACATCCATGGTCACTGTATTTTTGTCCCCAACTTCCAAATAAAGCCCAACATACAACATGCATTAATTAACATAAGAGTACCTACATACTAGTATGTATTCTGTGGCAGTAACTTAAAACAGTTAAAACACACAAGCAGCGTTTTATCAGAGAATGGGCGGAGGGACTGTCGAGGCGAGCCGGGTGGGAAAGATACCGTTATTCTGTACCTACTCTCACCTCGTTTTGTGTGCGCGCTGCGCTCAATAGTTTGCTACGATTTCGATACGATCATTCTCACAATTTAGTTTATTTTTCTTACTGCACCGGGAATTGTTGTAAACAATTAAATATAAAACAAAAATGCCGTTGTTCAGTGGCCGGTGTTATAGCACTGCTAAGTTGATCGGTAGAACCGCAGTTATCACAGGATGCAATACTGGGATCGGGAAAGAAACCGTGTTGGATTTCTACAAGCGAGGTGAGTAGTGACTTATCAGTAGGTAAACTCTATCTACATAATCTAAAAGAAGAATATTAAATTGTATGCAATACCTACTGATCAAACTGAACCTACCCTACGTACCTAGGTACCATAGCTTAGTTTGCCTTAGATTATAAATGATTAACTAGGTACCTACTCATCGAATAGGCACCGGCTTGTTTACTCATCCATAAAAGCTACCTACGATAGTTTCACTGGTTCCACCTGGTTATCCATTCTTAATAATTTATCTTTCTTTTGATTTTAGTAAAAAACCGGTTATATCTTGAGTTTTCTTCATATTTTTTACTTTTCTTACAGGTGCAAAGGTTATCATGGCATGTCGAAACCTAGAGAAAGCTGAAGAGGCTAAAGTCGATATAGAAAAAGCTTGCAAAGATGTCCCAGATACCGGTCATCTCGTTCTGGCTAAGTGCGACCTATCGTCACTTAAATCTATAAGAGAGTTCGCTCAGAATATCCTGGACAGTGAACCACAGGTACCTACCTAATAAAGTCGATGCCTATACACTTACCTACTTTTGGTTACACGTCACCGTAATGGTGGTCCTTCGAGACAGGAGGCAAACCCTGCCCGAACAACTTGTGTCTTAGCGGGAGTCGCTTGCTATGTTACAATTTACAAATAAATCAAAGAGGTCATCATTATTTAGGAATTAATTCCTTTTGTAGATCAACATACTGGTCAACAATGCGGGGGTAATGATGTGTCCATTCACGCAAACAGAGGACGGATTTGAGATGCAGTTTGGAACAAACCACCTAGGACACTTCCTTCTGACCATGCTGCTTCTCCCGAGAATTAAAAACAGCACGCCTGCTCGGATCGTGACAGTCTCTTCTAGAGCGCATACAAGTAAGATATTCTACAGAGCCATAGGAAAAAAATGGCTTCTATCTCTGTACCTACTAGGCCGGTACCTAGAAAGTTTAGAAATAGTGTGTGTATTTTAAATGTCGATTGTTTTTAGGGTTCCGATATTTTATTACAGAAAGCATCATGCACTTCGACGATTTTAACTTCAAGAAGAGACCATACAAGGCGGGAGACGCTTACTGTCAGAGCAAATTTGCTAATGTGCTTTTCTCCAGGGAATTGGCGGCCAAATTAAAGGTAGGTAGCGTCATCCTTTATTACCCTTAAATACTCTCATTTGGCCGTATATTGAAACAGTAACCTCCTCTTATTGTTATAAAAGACTATAGATACTCAAAAACTACATTATTAGGTATAGTACAAATATTTTTTGCACAATTTGACTCTTTTAAATCCTAGCAGCATGAAAATTTGAAAGAATGCAATTTAAATATTTGATAGGTCCCTTTGTTCATTGTTGGAAATTAACAAAATATTTCAGGAATACAACATCGAAGGGGTTAACACATACAGTCTCCACCCAGGGGTCATAAAGACCGAGCTTGGCCGTCACATGGACCAGACATTGTTCAAAGGAGCCCGAGCCATGATCGGCTTTATTGTTGGACCATTTATGAAGACCCCAGAACTAGGGGCCCAGACTTCGATCTACTGCTCGGTGGATGAGAAATGTGCTGGTGAAACTGGACTCTATTATAGGTAAACTAGTCTAGGTAGTTTGTCACTGAGGGTTCCGTTAGCTAAAATGGCAAAGTCTATGAAATAAAACACAAAGAGTGATTAAAACATAGCAAATCGCATCGATAAGCGATTCAAAAGTTGTGCTCTACCTAACAAACAACTGGATCTGCCCAAGTTAACACTATCGCTTCGCTCACTCGATCAATTAGGTATTTCCATTCCAATTATAAATAGATTTAAACTGATTACAACAAGATTACCTATGCAATTAACCCCGCACGTTTAATTATAACTTTACAAAGTCCATTATTTGACGCCAGTGATTTTTTATTTATTTGTTGAGGATTGCCAATAATAGATAGGTACCTACGCAAAATAAGGATTTCATCCTTAAATAGTACACCTATACCTATATCTAGTGTTCGTTCAATTACAGATAATGACAGCAGCATGCTAACGTATATTTATTTTTATCTTTACAGCGATTGCGCAGTGACATCGCCTTCGCAGAAATCATTAAACGATGAATTTGCAAAGAAACTCTGGACTGCGTCCTGCGAGCTTGTGGGCCTCGACTATGATCCTTTCACAGCGGCAGACCCAGGTCTCAAAACCAAGGCGTAGCGTCCAATGAGTTCCATTATTATTTATCGGGACGGTTCGTTTGACTGTCTGAATAATGGAACTTACATATTTATATAGTAGGTACCTATAGCTCTTAATTTTTATTTAAGATAAATATTATTCTCTGTAATGTCGCACGCCAACCTCCTCATTACACCACCACGTTTGGGTTGGCTGGCAGACAATGCTTTCAGCATTAAGCCCTTTTCAGCCCTTTGTAACAAATTTATAATTTCGTGCAATAAAGTATTAGGTAAATAAATAAATAAATATTTTGATGAAAACTTCTAAATTATGTAGGTAACGCTGTGTAAACAGCTAAGTTTATGATGTACCTGTGTGTAAAGTAGGTGTAACAGCATTCGTGCATTTTACAATTAAAATTTATTCTTATTTTATTTTTATATATTTTAGGTAGGTAGTACCTTTCTAATATGCTTGTCTGCTGAAGATTTGTGTATAATTTAACCCGTGCGTACTGTGCGTAGCCGTGGTGGCCGCGGCAGGGAGTACGAAAGAAGTTAGTACCTAATTGATCTAACTGTGGTGTCTTCCAAGCCGTCAACACTTGTGTGTGTTTGTCAGCAGAGAGAGCATAACTTTTGGAACTGCTTATCCGATCTCGCGTCGCGACGTCTTTGTCTCTTGGTTCTTGTGGACGCCACTGTGTGGTTGATTTGACCCAGACAGAAATCGTTTGGCATGCGGCAGGCGTGGCCAGCCCCCTCCCACAGCTTTGGTTGCTATGCTACGTCTGCGATCTGAGTTCGCGAGCTTCTTACCTAGGTACACTAAAATACCTAGAGGTTTTTTCCTGTGTACGGTTTCATATAATTTTACAGTCTAAGCCGTATTCGCAACCGAGTCGGTTGGTACCTAGATCTTGTTTTTGCGTACCTAAGTAATTTTTTTTTGTTAAGTACACTTTGTACCTAACAAATTTATAATTTTGTGCAATAAAGTATTAAATAAATAAATACCTACTTATACCTACAATTGAATAGTATAAACTGTATGAGTAGGTAGGTATTTATTTATAATTGTAGTTGTTAGGTAACTTATTTAGGTACGGTAAAAACGAAACCTATAGAGACAAGAATAGGAAAATAATCTAGACTACCTACATCGATTTTACAAAGAGTTCCGCTGAGAACTGCGGATATGGACTACTTTAGCGGTTGGTGTAAAACTCAAAGGAGACTAGATAACATTACGGCCATCGTCACAGGTGGAAATACAGGAATCGGCAAACAAACCGTGTTGGATTTTTATATGAGGGGTGAGTAAAACTGTGTGCTATCCCCTTTGTAATATAAATGGTAGGTAGGTATTGAGATTTATATCATTTTATAGGGGCCCACCTACGTAGGTACCTAGCTACACTGCATGCCTATCATTGGTAGGTACAAAGTCTATCTTTAGTTTTGACTAGTAGTACTGGTAGGTACTTATACTTACTACCCATTCTTTACCTACTCATTCTAATCTCTGGCCAGAGAGTTAATTCATGCTCAGCGGCACTTCCGGGCGGCGCGCACGTAGGTAGGTACGTACCTTCCTTGCCTAGTGATTAGTGTTACGAGTAAGTAGGTATATCAAGGATTTCGCTTGATCTGATCATTACTTAGCCACCTCTCAAGCTGCTATACGACGTTTAACTTTTCTTCACCTATAAATCTAACCTAAAGCCGCGCTAAACTGACAGGCGAATATTACCTAGATCATAGAACTCTCTTCTATAATATAGTATTTTTTTAGGAGCCCGTGTGATCATGGCATGTCGTAACATGCACAAAGCGGCAGCTACCAAACGTGAAATCGAAGATTCAACCACCCACGAAGACAAAGGCACTTTAGTCATAGAAAACATAGATCTGTGCAGTCTTAAATCTGTCCGACAGTTTGCAGAAAAAGTGCTGAATAGCGAAGAAAAAATAAACATTCTAGTCAGTAATGCTGGAGTCATGTGTTGTCCTGAAAGTAGGACCGAGGACGGCTTTGAGACGCACATGGGATCGAATCACTTTGCACATGCGTTGCTAACGTTGCTTCTACTGCCTAAGATGATCAGAAGTGGGCCTTCTAGAATCGTCTTTCTTTCTTCGGCCATTCACCACTGTAAGAATGTTTTTAAGACCATTGCTTCTAATAACCGATCTTTGTTGCAACTATTTTAACCGTTTGAAACAAGTGCCTAAATATAACACAGAAAAAAACCTTTCACAACCGTCATCGGTATTTTAAAAACGTGTGAAATGAAACTTTTCAAAGATAGGTAAAATAACCTATTGTCAGAGTCATGAGAAATGTTGCATCGCTTGCATCATAGATCGGTTTTACAGGGGCATACCTAATTTCGTGTTTCATTTCAGTTCACAAAATCGATTTTGACGATATGAACTACCAAAAAGTTCCATACGAACCTCTAGAAGCTTATTCTAAAAGTAAAATCGCCAACATCATGTTTGCGAGAGCTCTGGCTTTGCATCTCAAGGTGAGTTACTTAAGTACCTAGTAAACTTCAGAATCATACAAAATTCAAGTACCTAGGTAGGTAGGTACTTGTATTCAGAGACACATTACATTCGAACCATATGAGCAAGTGACGGATTAGAAAGGTACAAATATTACAATTCCACTATTGTTTACTTTTTCCCACGTTACACCTGAGAAAAATTACTTTGCGGTTATAAATATTTTATTTGCCCAAACAGTCACAACAAGGCACAAAGAATAATATCCTTCAATTTGCAGAGGCATAACATAAAAGACACAACCACGTACAGCGTACATCCCGGAATAGTATACACCGACATCGATCAGCATTACAAAGACACCTCGTGGTTCTGGGTCAGCTATTTCTTCCGCAGTCCGTTGCTCAGGTGGCTTTGGAAGACACCGCGGTGTGGCGCGCAGACGAGCATTTATTGTGCTGTGGATGAGCGGTGTGCACAAGAATCTGGACTTTATTACAGGTGAACAGGATAGAGAATTAGACTACACAGATATACACGTTGTAACATAATTGCCCTATAAGTCCGAAAGGGGAGTATTTTACAGGTCATGGTTGTTCTACGACTTTTGACATAATTTCGAAGTTTTTCTTTCATGAAATGCACTCGTAACTTTTACTTACAATGTACGTACGTACATACAGCATGCGTATGCGTGCGACGCGGTAGGAGGGTACCTACGTATGCATGCGTGTGTACGGGTTTATGCAAATAGTAAACGAACAGGGTTGTCGCAAATTTCTAATATAATAAAAGTTGTACATACTTTTGTATGAAAATTCCAAGCACTCAGGTGGTCGGTCTGATTACGCCCCTTTCGGGCTTATAGGGTACCTAATTATGTAACACCTTGTATAGATGATATAATATAGGAGAGGCATGGTAGGTACCTACTTGAGAATCAAGAAAAAAAAAGACAATAATTATTTCGTTGTAACACAGGTTGTAATTAATAAATACTTTCCTAGTATGTATTTACAAAAGACTAGGTAGATCTGTTATTGTTTTTCTATTCCAGTGACTGCGCCCCAAATCCACCTTCAACATACTGTCAAAGAGATGACGATGCGATACGCCTTTGGGACCTCACAATTAAAATGCTGAAACTTCAAAATTACAATCCTTTCCAGTTTTAATAATAAATAAGCAATAAGGCCGCCTATTGTACTTGTTTTTATTACCAATTATGGGCACTATTTAGATGAATAACTATGTACTATTTAAAGGGGCACTTCAAAAAGGGTGTTTTAAAATTCTTCAAGGGTCGGCGACGCGTTTGTGATACCTCTGGTGTTTGGTATTTTCATGTTATTTTGTTTACTTATAAGTGGTGTATAATAAAGAATATTCTATCTATCTGTCTATTGTTCTGATTGAGTGTTTTGTCTGATTACTACCAACTGGTATGGGTATACATTAAAGTTTACACGAACTGCAAAGCACCAATGCGTGCCAGTGTCAGTAATTCAATTAACAGCACGCAGTTATACATAAGTTAGGTAGGTACCTAGATATCTAACGTAAAGTTGGTTGTGGATCTAAACACTGTCAGTCGTTGGGTAGGTACCTGCTCTACATTTGAGCTGTGTTGATTATTATACCGATTTGGTACATTACGTTTTTACGACACAACGTATCGTTTGTGGTTTCGAACAAGTGGCGGACGAAGGACCACAATCAAGGAAAGTTATTAGTAAGTCATTCGCGCGAGTAATACCAGAAGGTTCGTAATTTTTAAGCGAGATCCTAATGACTCTACCAGCAGTTCGATACTCAAATGAAAGTGTCACTCTTTGATCTAGCGGCCACCTATTCAAATGGTGGCCAATCCAAATTATAAATTGAATGTCTTTCTTATAAATATAAGAAAAACTGAACACAGAAGATTACACAGTCCATTGATAAAAACTTTTGACGTCAAGTCGCAATCATCGTCCACATACGGCCATCAACGACATAATGAAATTATTTTAATAACATAGGTAGGTACCTACCTACACGCTATGTTTAGAGACTAAGATGGTAACCACTAACTAGTTGGTTACGTTAGCAGTGAAGTCGAGGTCATCACTATGAACTTGTAATCCTAACCAGATGGTTTTATTTTGGCAATGCTCTCATATTTTCTTACTAAGACGAGTGAACTACCTATGTATTGTTTGTGCGCACTACGACTATGTCCATCGGGCATAGTAAAAGCGAATTATATTAGCAACCACATAGTAACTTAGCTCAGTTGACAACCTATAATTTATGAATCAACTCACGCACACTGATTTGAAGCAGTATCACCGGCTATATTGTCAGAAGCGGTCGCTCTACAGTGATTTTGCAAAACCAAGGACACACGGTAAGATCAGACTTACATAATGTAAATTTTTACACAATCATTTCTGCTGTTGGTAAGTATTTGTACACTTTATCGAGTCCCCAAAACAGTCAAAACCTTTTAACTGTTCTGTTACAAATCATTAGATAAGGTCAGTAGGTACAGTAGGTAGGTACTAGCTAGGTAGTTATGTTACCAAGTACGTGTAGTGTAAGCTTAGTACCTACATAGTACTTGACTACAAATAAAATACCTATTACCTGTCTATAGTATTATATGATCTGTGCCTGTATGCAGTAAAGTACAGTCATCGTCATTTTGTTCAATAGTTTGCATAAAATAAATATTATTAGTTATTACGTACATACCTACGTTACTTCTCACATCGACAGCCTATATTCCACATATCTCGGAACATTTTGGTTTTGCAGAATAATAATAACATGGATTGTCTAAGCGGTTGGTGCAAGAGTAAGAGAAGGTTGGAGGGATACACTGCTATTGTGACGGGCTGTAACACAGGGATCGGCAAGGAGACAGCATTGGATTTATACGCAAGAGGTAAGGGACTTTAATACTACAAGCTAGTAAGCATAACACTACCTACTTAACTATAACTTTATACAAATATTTTTATGCTACCTGTTGTGGAGATCCATCAAAGATCATCCTTGGAATTTGGGCTAGTGACCGTTGACGGAGTAAAATATGTGCCCTCGAAAAACTTGACGGTCTTCGTTTCGAATTACCTAATTAGTTACCTTTCGTATAGAGAATATAACGCGACCTAAAATCCAACGACTGTTACAGGCGCTCGAGTTGTAATGGCTTGCAGGAATGTAGAAAAAGCCGAAGCAGCCAAGGAAGAAATACAACAAAAAACCAAATTAGAAAAAGTCGGCACTCTGATCATCGAAAAGTTAGACTTGTGCAGCCTCAACTCAGTTCGAGAGTTCGTCAAAAGAGTATTAGAAAAAGAGGACAGTGTAAACATATTAGTAAACAATGCAGGTGTCATGATGTGTCCCGAGGGAAGAACAGAGGATGGGTTTGAGATGCACATGGGGTCAAACCACTTTGGACATGCGTTGTTGACATTACTGCTACTTCCAACTATGGCGAGGAGTTCACCTTCAAGGATTGTTAACGTTTCGTCTTACTTACACGCACGTAAGAACATTATTTTGATTCTAAAGCTTGTAAATGATTGCAAAAGAAAAAGGAAACTCAATTAGCATTTAATTAAAAGCTATTATTTTAATACGAGCCTCAGTTTCATCCTATTTTAAGTTCCTTCGGTACATACCTAGGTATGTTATGTACCTATAATGATCAATTTAAAACAAGTTTGTATCGTTCTTTTTTAGGTTTTGACCTTCGTCTAGATGACGTAAACTTTGAGAAATCCCCTTACGACGCCTATGCCGCGTATTGCAAAAGTAAAGCGGCTAACGTGATGTTTACCAGGGGTCTTTCAAGAAAATTAAAGGTAATTTTATTGAAATTGTAAGGTAGAAAGAATTTAAATCGGTGTCTATCCGCGAAAATTATGACTTGGAATTTGTAATCAAGTTTTGTTAGCAACTTTACTGCAGCTAGTTGATTTGATTACCTCAAAATCGCACAGCCATTATTTACCCTTTTCACAGATTATATAATAGGTAATATACTACCTAGTACCTTTTTCAAACCAAATCCATATTGAAACTGTATCAAAGTTACGTAAACGCCTGCCCGTTTCATTGCCTGTTGTCCGGTTGGCTCTCTCTGGTTGGAGTATGGAGAGAGGCGGTAGGTACGTGTTGGTGTTCGCTCATAATGATCCTATAATGTTTGTTCTTTCTTTAGGAAAAAAATATAGTAGGTGTGACCACATACAGTGTACACCCAGGAGTCATTCGTACGGATATAGGGCGGCATTTCGACAAGACTGTCTGGTTCGGGGCCTCGTGGGCCTTCAACAATTTAATGGGCTGGTTCTTGAAATCACCAAAATGCGGCGCTCAGACCTCAATCTACTGTGCGGTTGACGAAGCGTGTGCAGATGAAAGTGGACTGTATTACAGGTGAGTAGGATTATAATCTGTGTGTTTTGGTAATTGAGTTATTTCTCGGAAACCAGACATCGATTGATGAAATATACACGGTGTAACATAATTACTCTTTAAGCCCGAAAGGGAGGTATTCTACTCATGGTGAGCAATGTTTGTTCTACGATCTTTGAGATTGCGACGTTTTTCATTCATGAAATGCGTTCGTAACTTTTACTTAAAATGTAACTACACACAGCATGCGGTAAGAGGGTGAGTAGAGTACTACGTGTGTACGGGTCTACGCAAATAGGGTTGTCACCAATTTCTTAGATAGTAAAAGTTGTACTTTTGTTATGGAAATATCAATAACGATGACTCTTTGCATTCGTTCAAGCACTCAAGTGTTCGGTCTGATTATGCCCTCTTTGGGCTTATAGGGTAATATGTTACACCGTGTATATATGCATCAATACGAAATAGAATTTTGAAGCAGTCGTACCTAGTTCCCATTTGACGAGTAATGACTAACCCAAATTCATATTCAACTGTAATTTTTTACGAGGCTTTTTAAAATGCTCTATGATTTACTTGCATGAATGAAAGCGAAAAGAGATGACAACTTTAGCAGCTATTTTAACTAGCGCAGCTTTAGATGACCTCAACGTTTGTTACAACCATCTACATCCCAAAACTAAATTACGAGCAAGGTTTTTTTTTCAGCGACTGCGCAGTGACGAAGCCATCCAAACAATGCCAAGACGACGAGCAAGCTGATCGATTCTGGACATTAACCCTGGAAACCCTCAAATACGACCCTTTCGAAAAAGACATCCCATCAAAGCAATCTTAAAATTGCGTTACCGTTACAAGATTACCATTGGCCCATTGGTGTGCATTTCACCATTACATCACATGCGAGTATTTTATTTTTGAAATTATTATCTTTTATTTTTGTACTTAGTCAAGTTACCTACAACTGCATAATACCTACCTAATGTACTAAACGGTATCACGTGCTACAACTGAATAAAAATAATTAGTAAAGATAAGATTCTTTGACCATTTTTAAGCTCACAACGTTTTACTCTGTACCTGTCTACCTTGTGTCTCAGCCTCAACTACATTATCGCACGTGTCAAACTTTTACTTCACAAACATTTTATTTGAATATAAAAATAACCTACGTATGAGATGACCGAGACCGATCAAGCTTTATCCTTTTCCTCTGTAGCACTATCCTCGTCACTGTGAGCCTTCTGCGTAGTATTCGTGGTGATTGGTTCATGGGCGGTGGTATTGAGTGGTTTCTCGCAGAAGAACATGGCTGGTATCTTACAATCCCAGGTGGAAAGTAGTCCGGTGCGGCGAACGCCTCCGCAGCGGAAGTCTGCGTCAGAAATATTGCTGGACCTGGCACAGCTCCGCTGCTCCCAGTCATTGTAATGCAATTCTTCGAGAATTTCGCCTGCGTAAAACATCGTAGTAATGCTTTTTTACGTAGTGGTCTTAGTTTACCTACTGCAGATATTTTTAAGAACTCATCAGCAGGAATCATAAGGGTTCCGGAAAGAATCATGTTTTGGGAATTTACGTGTAAGACAATTCAAACAGACACTCTGTTGCGTTCACACTCAGCCGTAGTCGGCAGAGAAGTGGGCATGAGCATAGTCTAAACACGATCATGCCCTCTGTCCCGGCATGTTATGTCCTTGCTCCCTAATGAATAAAGGCGATGTTGCTGTGACAATAAGTCCGGAATTAATGCCGGCAGCGGCATGAGCTGAGTGTGCACGCGGTATTACCTACATAAACTATAGTCGCCCTGCCTAATTTTCGCGGGTTAAAATCTTTGTCAAGGTCGCAAATATCGGGGAATGGAGAAGGCTTGAAAATTATTTTAGAAAACTACAGGGGAGACCTATATCCAGCTTTAGATCCAGGCTCATGATGATTACCTATTTGCCCAAAGTAGACCAAGTAATAGTGACACAAATGTGGAATTAATCTACTCACCGTGAACAGTTCTGTAGTGATGCCGCGTGAACAGATCACTAAACCCCAAGAACGCGAAGTCATAGTCTGGGATCCTCCGCGGTTCAGACTGCTTGAACATATTCTTGATATGATCGGCCTCCTGTTGGTCATTTATGATGGCAAGATGGCCGCCCGCTGAAAGACAGGTCGCGTACGCCTGATACCAGTTCTGGGGCTCCATGTGCATGAAGTAGCACGATCCGTTATAGCCCATCTTCCATTCTGAAGAATAAAGATATAGTCAACCGTGAATCATCAGGACATGATCTCAATATATGTTAGGGGCCACATTTGAGGTAGCGTAGTATTGATATTTTTTGGCATAAGCGATGTGCGATTGTTTTCCACGTATTTACCTAAAAGGTAGGTACCTATACCATACAGAAGTTTTTCATGTGAATACAGATCCTGAATGCACTGTGCAAAAATATTATCAGCAACGTTTGGTGCTGTCGAGGAGGATCTGGCTGTATTTCCTTCCACAGTATATTAAGCAACCTCGTATGAGTTAGTGGCCAACTCTGATGACGGAGCTTTTAGGCCGCCTTAAGGCCTCTGTCGTGGCTTAATGACTGCTAGAGCCGGGACCGACAGTTTAATGTGCCCTCCGAAGTACGGAAGCGGATCTAAATGCCACTAACGGTCACCCACCCAAATAGTGACCGCGCAGAACGTCAAGAAGATTGACTAAACAAGCTAATCCACGAGCGCTTCGTTTCAATACAGTATATGAAACTAGGAGAAAGTTACCTGGATTAAAACTATTGCATTCTTCCATGTACTTAATACGCCCCGCAGAGACCTTGCACATAAAAGGCAGAGGTTGATCGCACTGGTGTACAAACAGTCGCCCTGAACGTCGCATAGCTGCACATCGTCCAGCACTGTGCAGCGGTTGCCGATACTCCCACAGCAAGTTGAGGATTGATACCAGCATTTCACTACCTGGAATCAATTGCAAGTGATGAAACCAGAACACTTTTAAAACATTTTAGAGCTATAGTAGGTAGTTACCCTAAAAACTATATTAGTCGAAAAGAGCATATTGAATAGGGTCACCAGAAATGGTTAGGTTAGGAGGACTTAGATACCTAATTATTGGTGGTTTAAGGCCCTAATGCTCATTTGCTGCTCAAGCACTAATCCGGACTCAAGCATAGGTTTTTTGTCTATCTTGATGACCTTCTAGGACCTTCTAGATAATTGGTTGTATCTAGGTACCTAAGTAACGTATTCAAAATGTCTGCCAGGCAGTAGCGATAACATATCTCACCCCGAAGAGTAACGAAGGATCGCTCCGAATACAAATCATGAATACCGACAAATATGCCCTCGAATCTATTCAGTATGGAGGTAACCAGCAATGGTATAGCATCAGCCTCGTCAAGGGAATCAGGCACCAGGAGTTCTGAACCTTCGCCCTGACATCGCATGCGCGCTTCTGTCCAACTCGCCGCAGAGTGGTGGACCTTATAGAAAGCATGGAACGACTTTTCATATTTGTAATCGAGTCGGAACTTTGGGCGGTCGGCAGCTGCTGTAGAAAAGAAACTTAGTTTAGTAAATGAGAACAAAATTAAAGCATTATTAGTTGATATGATCACAGTGACAAATACTTACCTAAATCATTTTGTTCTTGTACTACATACAACTAAGGAAGGCTTGGTATGTGCTAGTACTTACCAATTAGAGATAAAAAGTACAAAACAGTTGCACCAATTCCTAGAAAATCTGACATTTCATAATATTATCAAACTCGAGTCCATTGTGACTTTTCATTCATTTCCTTCCACGCCTCATCAACATCCGCGTATTATTAGCAACGCCAGAAAATTGGTTTCAATTCTATACCATACGTACAATACGAAAGGCCTATGTCCACTGAAGCCGTTTTCAACGTTTGAGATTCGCACTGACCGTGTCGGCTGTCCTAATAAACCTCCACAACGCATTGCCACTTTAGCACATATCAATTGCTGTCACAAAGGCACTTGCAAATATTTAGAAGCCTCTGTGTACTGCACAAGGTACAGCACGCTTCAGTGGACAGTGGCCTGAAACAATAAAAAACATTTACGCAATTCCCTTAATTTATTCTCTCATATCTTGCGCAGGTACTATTTCATAAATACGTACAGATCACTATTAACACAGAGAGGACTTTTATATAGATACTAAGTACTATCAATAATATTATTTGGAATTGTATGAGTTGTACAGTTTGATTTGTGAAATAGGAATTGGGTAAGTAGTGTAAGTTTCTTACTGACCAACACATCGTATTTACAACTAAAAATAAATAAATTCAAATTCAAATTACAGTTTCGCTTTTTGCAGGATTTTAAAAGTAACCATATATAGGAATTTCTCAATTTTTGAGTGAATACTTTAGGCAAAAGTTTTTAGTGAATATTCCTATTGTACATCTGTTGATTCGGCATTTTTGAATTGCATTGCATCCTACTTATTTTCTATAACAATATATTAATATGAAAGGGTGATTTTTAATCATATAAATACATTTTGTGTACATTTTGGTAACAACATTATGTACATAATACGTAAATGATTTAAAATAATAAAACATTTGCCTACTTAAATAAAGCAATTATAACAAACATATTGCATTAATCACTGCCTTGTAACTTAATTTTGTAATATATATAAATCAAATTGCAGCTGTAGGCACTTCAGTCTGAACAAGATTTTAGTTAAAAAGAATTATTCAAATTATTTAGGCCTTAAATTAGAACTTGGACAAATAAATTATTAACTTAAGATAACAAGGAGAGACCAACTAGCTACAATTTGATTTATCTGAGTTACAATTTTGTTGCATTAACAACCTGTGCAACAAACAAAATATATATAACAGATTCAACATGCTTTAAGCATAAAAATGACTGACTAGGCATACAAAAGTTTTCTACACACTTCATAAGACGCGTTTATAATACCCCAGCTTAAAAACGCTCGCGATATATTCAGTCCCGCTCCGTGATAGAAATTAGCGAATTTTAAACCCCTCTTTCGTAAAATATATCTAAACTCGTAAGCAACTGTTCGATGAGGTCCACCTAGCTCACACTGCATGGCGATCTTTATAACATTCAAGGGATAAAATAATGTGCTAAGAAAGGCACCAATACTTGCACCCGCTAAAAAGTTCTGAAAACTCTGATACACCAGTTTCTCTTGTGCCGGCAATCGCTGCCGTACCTCATCTCTTATGATGAAAAACATTGCATTTGACGGTCCGTTCCTCAGCAATATTGGTGTAAGTCCTCTGTAAAACTCTTTGATACCGTAGCGCCGTATGATGTGCCTGGCAGCATCTGCTGTGTTATTGAAGTGATTATGGAACTTGGGGTGTATGAGTAAGGTTTGTATTCTTTCGAAGGGCATTAAGGTAGCTTCGAAGCATCCCGCAACTACGCCGGCGGCGAACTTGGCAACATACGGATCGACTTTGTATTTGATGAGCGGCCGCAAACATTCATCGTATACTCCGAACATGAGGGACATTGACAGTGTGCGTTGCATCAAAGGAGGAAGCATACCGCGGTACAGGAATCCCAAACCTTCCTTCTGCAGCTGGTTTAGCGCGAATGTGGCTTCCACTCCGTGCATCATCTTGAAATAGATAAATCACTAGTTAATAAACAATGGAAACAAACGTCATACAATGGGTGTCTGCAGACGGCGACAAAGCTGGGTCAGACCGAGAAAACGATGACGTGACGACTTCGGTACATTTCACGGAACAAGGAGGAAAGCGGAGAGGGTTAAAAAAAAAATTTCTTTTCAAAATTTGACTACATCGAAATCAAGCTTTATTAACTGCATCTTAGCTGGGCAGTCGCCTGCCCCATGCTTTTTAGAAAAACGTTGTTGGAAAGTATCTATAATCTATTTTACAATTTTAAAGTGAGTCTAGAGTGCATCTGGTCAACATTCTTCAATCAAATATTTAACCAGTAACATACATAGACATAGACCTAGACAGGCATTTATTATATATATGTATATACTGTAGTAGGGGCTTCAAATGGCTGTAAGTACCACATAAGTGTGATGTAACAATAGGCTACCTAGTGCTAACAATAGGCCACTCTGAAGCTTGAGCCTCTTAATTTATCATGGATAACATAAGTTAATTCCTAAGACAGGATATCGACATGAGTCATCAAAATATAAATGAAAATTTATATGAGTAATGCATCTATCTGTGAATTAATCTTATCTATCGAATATAAGCATTATTTGATTTGATATCTCTGTTGTATGTTGTATCAAAGGTTGCCTGGAAGAGATCGCTCATAGCGATAAGGCCACCCATTGTACTTCACATAAGAATAATGAACTTTGTGTTTATTTTATAATTTCTGTAAAAGTGGTGTACAATAAAGAGTTTTCTATCTATCTATCTTGTATGTTTGTTTGTATCATAGTCACATAGAAATAAGTGAACTTTTTTTATAGTGGTTACCAAAGACTGTGTGGTGTGGTGACAATATTTTTGCTTTTTGCTGCAAATAAACATGTTATATAGTTCCATAGTAACCTACCTAAAACATACTCATAGGAAGGTAGGTACAGTGTGATAATAAAGCAGGAAAATGTACTATGAAACTAAACTGATTTTATAAAAATATTTGCATAAAGTTTTGGTGATTTTTTTTAATTTGAAATGGGAATTCTTATATGAAATGTTACCTGTCTAAAAATGAGCTTGTTGAGTGGATAGCTGATAAGTATGTTGCAGAAAGCTGATCCTCCTCCACACGCAAACTCCTTCCAATGTATGCGGATGCCAGTGCTAGGTACTGAAATACCATCATTCAGGCATGCTTGGTCCAACAGCTGCTGTTCAGACATGTCGCGCTTTTTGCAGTCACATGACATTACTTAATTTCTCATAGCTAAATCGGTTTCTGAAACCAAACATATTTTTATTTAGAAACAATAGGTACCTATTTAAATAAATATTTGCTGGTAAACCGTAAAACATAGGTAGGAGTACCTACCTACCCAACATGGTAGGTAGGTATGTACCTACTTATTGATAACACAGAAAGAAAGTATAACAACAAATGTAGTGAATTAGATGACTGGCTTACCTTCAAAAAACAGGGCTTGGAATTATGTAAATTATTACATACGAAATAGGAAGCAAACAAATGTCTCTGAAATTTAGTTCGATCCATACATAGGTTACATGGTCGCACTTAGAAAACTAAGACCAGAAAGTTTAAGATTTTGTTCATCAAAATACTTTACATAATAAATTACATAGCTCTCTGTATTTGGCATCGAAAATAATTGATGTTTCTTGAAATCTAAATTAAAAAACTGGAAATCTGTGTGAAGAGAATGGATTGCATTGCACAGCCAAAGAGAATGCAAAAAAAGAGCTAGCCATCAATCGACTGATATGACAGTGACATTTTAATGAAAAGATAAATGACCGAAACCAACAGCTGATTGTTATATTCCACAGTTTTTAGAGATTTTTAGCATGACTTGAGTGAAATTGAGTGACGTTTCACCCGATTCGCGATTATTGGTTTGGTAAATTGTCTGTCGAAATGACGGACGCATTCTCTATGTGACGGACACAGGCCATTATTGAAGAGAAGAAGAAGTAACTTTGGTTGTTTGTTTTGTTTTCCATCACAGAAAAAAAAACTCTGGTATCCATTGTGTTGTGAAATGGTGAAACTGTGAATGTGAAATTGTCTTGTTGTATTTCCAGAGTTATTTCCTCCCTGAACCTGCTTTCACTTCCATTGCGAAATTACTATGGCAGCAGTCCTGAAAAAGAGGGCTCTAGCCGAATACAACAAGTCATTCCAGGCAAGTTTCTAACTAACATTTTTCATTTTGGAATCAAAACAAACAATATCTATGTGTCAAAATTACAGGATATTCCGCCCTCGAAGAAGCTGCACCTAGCTAAGAAACCGCTTATTGGTACCTCTGCGGCCGCTTTCGTTGGTTTACTGGAGAAATGCAAGTCGGGTGATGAGGCGCTACAACTACTACTTCGCATCTCAGACTGCCTTCAGTTTCAAGAGTCTGATGTCGAGGAGGCCATCAAAAAACTCTCTGAGCATTTCCAGTCGCAGGAGGAGTCAGTTGTGCGGGTGAAGATTTTATGGCTCTTCTGCGACATTGGATTAGAATGTCCTGGAGCAAATTTGAACAACTTGGTTGATGAAACCATTCATTTGATAAAAAACGAAACTTCACACAAGGTATATCTATGCAACCATACAGTGCTCCCATAGCAACCGGACTCTAGATGGGTTCAGTAGGTAGTCTGAAAATGTAACACACATACACACTTAAAATTTTTAAAGATTAGTATTATTTCAGGTCATAGCACAAGGAATAGCCACGCTTCTAAAGCTCGGCAACAAACTGAATGAAGATAAAATGCTCATGATGAGGCTTGTTGGGGTAGCCAAGGACAATCTAAAGGATACCAGCCACCGAGTCAAGTGCAGATGTCTTCAGCTTATCAGCCACCTTTACCCCATATACCCTGATGCAGACAGGACTTTGGAAATGGTGGGGGAGGCAGAGGCTATTGTGAAACTTCTCAGTGATTACTCTAATTCTGAGGTGAACAACTACATAATATTAGTAACAATATTCTCTTATGGTAAAGAATAGGATCACAACTTTTCATTTCCATGGGCAACCTCCCTTGTATTTTTCTTTTTTTTATTCTATTTTATCTGTGATCGGCTACTCAGCCATAATCAGATTGTTGCTTAGTAAGCAGGTTTTTTGGTACTCAAGATTTGTGGCAGTTTATTGGAGTTGGTCAGAGACATGTCCACTTACCACCTTTGTGACTTACCTTTACCACTTCGTACCTACCTTAGCTATCTTTTGTGAAAAAAATAGCAGTAAAATCTCTTTGCTTTTGCTGGACTACATAAAATGTAACTCTCTTTGATCAATTTTGGAGTTCTACTAAAGATAGACACAGTTATGTTTCAAAATTAGAGTGGTTCCAAAGATAAATTCTTTGCAGGATGCAAGAGTTCGCTGTGAGGCATTCCAAGCACTCCTCACTCTTCATGAGAGGGGCCAGACATTGGGTGCAAACTTATATGATCCAGTGTGTGCAGCCCTCTCAGATGACTATGAAATTGTCAGAGAGGTGGCACTCAAACTTGTATGGGTACTGGGAAATAAGTACCCTGAAAAGTAAGTACATCTATTTCTAAGTACAAACATAATTTTAATTAGTAAAGAAATGCTGAAAGCAACCCACATAATTTTGGTAGTCATTTGAGCCAATCTACATCCAGTATCCAGATAAATATAAACTTCTCTTCCACATTCGATGACACTTTGGACTTGCTTGAATTTCGCGTCTGGTATCCCCTTCAATAGTGTAGAAGTATGGTTTGTATCATACTAAAACAAAACAACTGCACCCTTCATTTAACCAAACCTGCATTGCTTTTTGTAGTCAAATTATGTGATTGAGTGCCAACAGAGCGACATAGATTCTTGAAGTCTTGTATATTCATGTTTTTCAGCTCAGTGACACTTCAAGATGGTGAGACCACTATCAGGTTGGTAGACGACGCATTCAGCCGCATATGTTCAGCGGTCAATGACCTCTGCATGCAAGTGCGCGCGCTAGCCTGTACATTGCTCGGAGAAACCCGCGCCGTCTCCGACCGGTTTCTGTTGCAAACGCTGGATAAACAGCTGATGAGTAACATGAAGGTAATGTGGTATAAACAAACGAGTAAACGTCAGTATTTGCAGTTAAAAAATGACCAATGTCGTCGCCAGGATATCACTCGCGTCTAGCATGTACCGCTACAAAAAGCATTGAAATGCGACCACTGTTAAAAACTAATTTCTTGACGCAGGAAAAACGTACAGCACGTGGCGTCGTGCGTCAACGCGCTTTATGTAACAGGAAAAGCAGTGCATGAGCGCTGTGTAATTGAAAATAGTCCCAATCTAAAAAATGATTTGTTTTTAACAGAAAAAGCGAACAGCCCACGAGCGCGGTGCCGAGCTCGTCCGAAGTGGCGCCTGGGCTAGTGGGCGGCGCTGGGCAGACGACGCGCCCGGACAACTGGTGGAACAGAACACGGTGCAGCTACTGCCTGGTGGAGCCGCCGGCGCCTTCGTACACGGCCTCGAGGACGAGCTGTGCGGTACGTCAATAGCACTGTACTATAAGCATGGCCTACTACATCACTAGTATTGTAACATGCACATACATTGGCCACTTTCGAGTAGCAGCGTTCAAACCAGCGACGCTGGGGAATGTTGTGGCTAAGCTTGTCGAACTAGGGATAGTCTACTAAGCAATAATAAGTCAATTTGAATTAAAACAGGTTTATAGGTCATCTATTTGTCCTCATCCTACGTTAAATAGGTCAGAAAAAAATGTTTTCCTTCACCATTCTCTTATATCAATCGTCATGTCAGTGTTCTACTCATCTTTCTTTAGTCTTATCTATTACAGTACCAGTCAATCTTATCTGATTACGTGTTTTGTTTACTCAAAGAAACTTTTCTAATTGAATTCGCAGAGGTGCGTACAGCTGCCGTGGACGCGGTTTGTGAACTCTCAATAGAGAACCCTAACTTCGCGACCACATCGCTTGACTTTCTCGTCGATATGTTCAATGACGAGATAGAAGACGTAAGGCTCAGAGCAATAGACAGCCTGACGAAGATATCCCATCATATTATACTGCGAGAGGATCAGCTGGAGACTATTTTGTCAGCTTTAGAGGTTAGAAAATCATATCCTACTAATATTATAAACTCGAATGTTTGTGTGTATGGATGTTTGTTACTCCTTCACGCAAAAACTACTGATCCGATTTGGATGAAACGTGGAATATATATTGTCCGTGACCTAGATTAACACATAGGCTACTTTTTCTCCCGGAAAATCAACGGGATCCAACGGGACGCGATCGAAGTCGCGGATGGGAGCTAGTTGGTAATATTTAACTATGCCTTTAGTGATGATAGATAAACCACACGCTGGACTTAGAAATTTCTGTAAAAATCAGTAGGTAGATGGCGTACAAATCCGATTATGAAAACAGAGGAATTTCTTTTCGTTAAGTGATGTTAGTGTGGTCAGGGCTTCGCCTCAGCTTATTGATCGAGTGAGCGAAGCGAACGAGATCTTAGTGACAACTTGGACGAAAATGCTTTGTATGTTTGTTCGACGAGATCTTTTGAACCGCTTATCCGATCTTCACAGAATTTGGTAGGTATACGGATAGTACTCTTAAATTTTACTGGTTTGTTAAATGAAGTAAATCGGTCAAGGGGTCGTGAAGTTATGAGGGTCCCAAGGGAGTAAAAAAAAAAGTCGTACAATAATATCAAGTGGGGTGTCATATGATAGGGTTTGGTTTAGACATTCTAAAACCGTTTTTATTTTGATTCTAGGTCTAATAGTTTTTGAGTTGTTGTAACAATTATAAAATTGGCAAACAAAGTATAACGTGAGCTACCATTTCTTGGAGTTTCAATGATTTTGTAGTTCAAGTAAGACTGGTACATAGCTATACGGCGATTTCGAAGCGATTTGCAAAGTTTATTACAACCATTGGTCAATAAAAATTGTTTGGGTTTTATTAACCTCCAACCATCACGAGATCTCAGTTCGGGGCGAACTACTAGTTATATTTTGATTATAAAAAGTATGAATTTCATGTCTCGTTTCCAGGATTATTCAATGGACGTAAGAGAAGGTCTCCACAGAATGTTGGGTTCATGTACTGTTGCTTCGAAGACATGCCTTGAAATGTGCATTGACAAAATTCTAGAGAACCTCAAAAGATATCCACAGGTTAGTTGTAACTTGTATTAAAAATACCGGGTGTAAAAGACCTCTCGAAAATTTCGAGGTTCTATATGCACAACTTTCACCATGGAACAACTAGAGGTAGTGCGAAAAAGAATCTCAGCTGTTATATTAGTGCCTAGTAGGCATTGCATTTTGGAAAGGGTGTTTTTTTAATTTGTTTAGTTAGATGCATTGCATTTTTTTATGTGCTTTAGCCAAGCATTTGGCTGCCCGCACACCTGATGGTAAGTGTATTTTGAAAAGGGTGATTTTTAGGGTATTTCTAAGTATCGTAAGTATGTATTTACAAAAAAAATTATATATAAGTGTTCTATCAGCAATCTAGTTCCCATAGTACAAGCTTTGCTTAGTTTGGGACTAGAGAGCGTTGTGTAATATGTTCAAGAATATTTATTATTTATTTTGTATAGGACAAACGCTCTACATTTCGCTGCGTGCAACGGCTCGGCAGTTCCCATGCGACATTAGTATTGCCATTGACGACGCGGCTGTTAGCCGTGCATCCATTTTTCGACATGCCTGAACCGGACGTTGAAGATCCGGCTTGTATCCTTTTGCAAATTAACCTCGTTATTTTACTTGTTACGTGTATTTAATCTGTGGTATTTATTTTTTATTCATAGATCGATAGAAATAGCTATTTTGTTGAAAGTTGAGCTATGATGTAAATACCACATGGATTTTAGTGGGAAATAAGTCATAGTAATTTCGGGAAAAACCCAACTGTGTGCAAATTGTATAATTAAATACGATTTATTAAAAAAAATACCTACCTCACAGAAAGCTAATTGGCTAATGAATTTTTCATTATTTCGACCCACTTAATAAAGTGATCCATAATAATACAATACAATACAAATAGTTTATTTGCTCAAAAACGTACATAAAGAAAAGATCCTTGTGAGATTACTTGTTTAATGTTTTTTTTCTCATCTAAAAAAGTAATATTACTTGACTATTGAATCAGACATGTGCGTACTAATCCTGGTACTAAACGCTGCGCAACACTGCACCACAATGCTGCCCCTATTCGAAGAACACACCATCAAACATTACACGTATCTACGAGACACCATGCCTCATCTTGTTCCACATCTACCTATTGGTAAGTTCAATAACAAAATTTTACACAAACCTATGTGATAAAGTTTTTTTATTACCTACATATAGAATAGACCATCTTTTGACTTCAATCTCACCTGATGGTAAGCGACGATGAAGCCGACGATGGAGCAAGACTGTCTAGAAGACACTTATTCACTCTTCCCTTGAAGACATTCAGATTATAGTGATCAGGTTTTTCTTAATGTATGTACATCAATTACTTCTGATTGGCTGGTTATACCTTTATTTAAATGGGAATTTTCTTTGGTTTAAAACCGCCAGGAGAACTCTTATGAGATTTAGGTTGGGTGGAAGATTAAAAGTTAGTGAAAAGGAGTTAGTTTTTCAAGTTGGGTCGCCATTCATGACGTATTTTTTTTTATTACGTCATTTATTATTATCAGTTTATTCTTCGTTACACTCTTGGCAGAGCGGTCGTTAGTCACTGGTTGAGTTTAGCGCTTATTTTACTTAAAATGATGTAAAAATTCAGAACCGCAAATTAATAAAAACAGTGAGTTTATTAATTATTGTCACATTCGCAGGAGATTCAAAATACCAAAGCGAGAAGGCAGATGCAGAAATCGACGACAGCGCCGTGCGGCGTTTCTTCGACTGCGTGCTACAACACATAGACAATAACACGCTGTCCATGCGCGTCCGACTCAAGATGCTGCAGTCGGCGGAAGAACAGCTCAATAAGTAAGAGTTGAAGCTATTTGGAGACAAGATCAACCTGCATTGTAACTGAACAATTTGGGCATGTTATTATGTGACTACCTCCAGTGATATCAAAGAATCTTGAGTGGTGCTATAAATGTGCTGAATGTTATTTTTCAATGGGCATGTGACATCAAAGAATCTTGAGTAGTACTATGTGATTTAAGAGTTCTGAGACAGTGTTCCTTGGGATTACGTTCGTTACCGTTCTTTCGGTTATTGCACCACCAATATACCAAGGTATATTGGGGCTATCTATACCACTAGAATAAATCTTGTAGCCTTCCCCTTTTCTTTCTCCAAAACGGCTACTAGTTATCATGAAGTTTATTTAATTATCTGTGGCTTGCAGGTTATCAGAAATGGAAGGGCTAGTGATGGGTGCTGCACAGTTCACGGCTTTATTCGCGCGGTGTGTGATCGCCCTACACGCGGCTTTAGAAACGCGCACGCCGCCGCCTCACGCCTTACAAACCCTTACCACTTACTGCCTTAGGTAACTATTTCTTTTATTTAGAGTTGTAAATTCACGCTGCTGTGTATTATTTTGTGCTCTTACTGTAAGTTTCTACTAAAGAACATTTACAATAAAACAAGCACAACTCTGTGAAGATATCGATTTGCGTTTGCATCGCCAAACCTTGTGCATGTTTGACATTTTTAATCTTGTGCAGATTTTATACGAATATTTAGTAAAGATTCTGTTGTGACGGTTTTATTGTGAATGTTTTTGGTGGAAACCTAAAGTTACACACCTAATTTCCAGACTCCAACACCAATTCAGCGGAGTAACGGAACAAGAAAACGCGTGCGTCTGGCAATTAGCACTGAGAGTGTGTGCCGCGCGTCTGTCCAGTGCGAGCAGTAACGTCTCCTCCGCGTGCGCCGCGCTCTCTGCTGTCGCGGCGCTAACACATCACGCTGAACTGCTGGATAGATTGTTAGCATCAGCAGGTGAAATATAAGAAGAGAACTTAAGCTTGTATTCTGTATCAAGAAGTCGTTACTCAGACATAGATTTGCGCAAAGATTTTCATACAAAACAAGACTGGTCAGTGCTTGAGTAGTAAATATGAGTACGAATCCATAAATATACTTATTTAAGTCTACCCGCAACGCATACGGAACTTACTTAATTTTCTCTCATGTAACGGACAAAATATAGAAAATAATATCAATTTAAGATAGTTTTAAACGAGTGCAGTGGCTCACGATTGGCGGTAGATTCGATTCGACCGCATAATTGTTTAGGGGATCTTCTGTATCAGGTTAGTTACCAAACAAACAAACACAAGCTTAGAAAGTGACGAATATTTTCATTTCTGTACTCCCCACGCTCAAAATAATAATTTGAACTTTTTCAGGAGTGGAACCAGACCCGTTCACTATAGCAGTGTTCCGCCAGCTGTCAATGAACGCTGACAACAAACCAGCCGCGCTGGCCAGATCTTTGATGCCCCTACTTCAGTCAGCGCCCCTACCCACCATACCCAGGCCAAATCTCAGGGTATGTGTCATATCAAAATTTATAGCTCCTAAAGTGGAACTTTTGGTGATAGTACATGAACTAATATTCTGTGATAACAGCTGATTTTCATCATGAGTTTAACTTCATCATCAATGTATATCAGTCCACTGCTGGACGTAGGTCTCTCCCAAGCAAGACGCGCCACTGAGCCCGGTCTTCATCCAGTGTTTGCCAGCTACATTTCTCAGATCGTCGCCCCATCTTGCCGGAGGGCGTCCTACACTACGCTAGCCTAAACGCGGTCTCCATTCGTTTCAGCGATTGTCGGTTCTACGGCATGGCGGGCCCACTGCCACTTCAGCTTGCTAATCCGCTGAGCTAACTTATTCAGTGTTAATTATTATTTTACAGATCCGCATGTGCACCGCAGTAATCATAGAACCGGCAATGGACAACGACACAGTGGTGCGATTCTGCGCCGGTTTGATGGCGAGCGTGCCTTTTGAGGCGGAAGTACTGCGCGTGCGAGAACCGTCTGCTCTGCGCCTGCGCGTTTCGTACCCCGACCGACAGTCGCATGCCACGTCACCTCCGTCCGACCATCTGCGACCACTCGACCATTTGCACACAAGTACGTAGAAATAGATCTCGTCTCTATATCATACGATTAATATTCATTGCCGTGTAGCATAACGAAACGACATTTGCACGGCACGTCTCTTCCAGCCAACGATTCGCACGCAAGTGAGTAAACAATAGACAATCTGGTGGGTTACTCTCGAACACAGTTCCAATCTGGATCCATAGATTTTGACAGAAGTCCTGTCATTTTTCAGTACAAAATGACACAAAATCTGTCAAAATCCGGATCCAATTTGGAACGACGGAGGTCAAGAGTAGCCCTACTGACCGGTTTTCAATAGTCACGTGACCTTCCGCCCTCCGACCATCAGCGACCACTACAACCATAGACAATCTGACAGGGTCTTTCTCTAGGTTCAAGGTTTATTTTAAAGGGATAGTCAACAGCACATTCAAACATAACATTACATTTATTTGGTAACACAGCTCACTGTCTGAATTTGTGCTGTTTCTATTGCCATTCAAAAGCAGAATTAATTTTATTATTTACTAATTTCAGATGATGACGGCACCCAGAACCTTCGTCTCCTTACAAAAGTTTTGATATCGCATGCTGTGTGGACGGAGCCTTGCGGGGTCGACATCTCTGTATGTCTGGCTGTGGACGAAGGAGGCCGAGAACCTTCAGCCTTCATTGAACTATGCAAACCTGTCCGCATCACGGTGGCGCCTAAACCTATCAAACGCGGCATTTAGCGCCCGCTCGGATTTGAACCTTATTTCAAGCTTCCGAAGATCCGAACTTGAAACTTTGACTTTAACTGAAACTTTTACTGACTAGTGATTTGAAAACTGATGCATGGCAACACCAAGTATTATTGACAGTTTTATGCAACTCAAGTTTTTATGAAATGATATTGAAAGTGAAGTTTAACTAAAGTAAAGAAATGTGAATCATATGTAAGCTTTATTAACAGGTGTTACATTCTTCAGCAGTGCTGAATATAACTTACATAATCATAAGTCATAACTATCAGTAATGAATATTGTAAAGTTTTTGTTTTCGTAATATTGATTATAGAAAGTTCTGTGTCTGGGTGTTTCTATACATATAAGTATGTATTTACAAAAAAAATAAAAATGTAGGTATGTATGTATTCTATCAGCCATCTAGTTTCCATCGTACAAGCTTTGCTTAGTTTGGGACTAGAAGGCGTTGTGTTAAGTGTCCGTGAATATTTATTATTATACTGTTATGGGGAATAACATTATTACATTACTGAAGTGTAAATATTTATAACAAAATAAATGAATCAATATACCTATTATATTGAAGTATTATTGGCAATGCATTATTTACTTAACATAAGCTTGACAAGTCTGTCCTGCAGAAAGCAAATAGAAAATATGCTCAAATAGAAAACTTAAAATAAAAATCACATTTCTTATAAATAAATCTTGACTTCTAGACATGCTTAATTTTCTTCAGTCTGTTCTTCTTTCTCAATGGACATAAGTTCAGAGCGAGCGATACAGTGGTGTATCAATTGTTTAACTCCTGGCATCCAGACTCCAACAGAGCTGACATGGTCCACCATCAGTGCTTTGTGGATATCATCTGCTTGGCTTGGTAAATCATCACGAATAGCTGGAACATAATTGAATGAATTTATTTTGGTAACACCGTCAAAATTTTTATAACCAATAACAATACATTATAAGGTTTCTTTGCTGAATGAGTGCATGAATTTACTCACATGCATAATGCAGAATCTGCTTTTTTTATAGTTATTGTTAAGAACTTTTCTTCCAGTAACAATTTTTTTTTTTCACATGAACTTAAATGCTGTTATAATCGTCTGACGATTGCTGACAGCGTTACTGGACTACTGGTGAGTGCTGAAGGCTCTCAACCATATCAAATGGTTTGTTAGCAACAAACAGAAGGGCACCAGTTTGGTACGAACCTCAGCTTGGGCTGTTGCTAGATTGCGAGGGAGATGATCGGGATACTCTTTCAGTATGCCTACTAATATACTAACCATAAGCTAATTCCTTCATCTGTTGATGTATCCTCAAATTCAGTTTGCCGCTGAGCCACATATCTTCCATAACATCTATTCTTCTCTTGATATCATTAGATTTAGGTCCCAACTCACTGCTGGATTCCAAAACGTGGAGTAATATTTCTTTGACTTCTTTCAAAGTGTTTTGATAATCTAAAACTTGCTCTGAGTTAATGGTAGGTCCTGGGCCTGTAGGTATCATAGGAGGTTGACTTCTAGGTATAGTTGGTAATGGAGGTGTGCCTGGCATTGGTGGCAGGCTCATGGAGGGTGGTTGTCCCTGTGCATTGGATAACGGAAAAGCTACTCGTTTATTTAGAAAGTTTCGTGGTCTGTTAGGCGTTGTCTGTTGCGTGCTGTAAGTAAACTTCGGTGGATCGTTCCAACCAGGGTCGAACGCTGAAACATATGGTTTGGTTAGTCACAGTAAAACTAACTAATGCCTACATATTATCATACTATTCATGTCTACGTGTATACATTGGATATTGATGTGACATACCTACCTTGAGCTTTTTGGTCATTTGTGTTGTCCATTATTCTAAATAAAACAGGTACCGCAGGTACCTACTAAACCTGTAAAAGAGGAGAGAGAGATCACGCCACCGAATACCTATGGATCCCGCTCTTCTCCACTCTTCTTTTCCCTCCCTCGCTCCACCCCCCAAAAACAGCTGATTGATGCTGGCTGATGTGATGGATTTCAACCTTCGTTGAAGTTGAAGTCTACAAATATTGTACACTGACATACCACATACCACAGACAGTGACAGCTGGCGACAGCCGACAGTCCTTGCTTGACTGACGGTTTCATTTATTTTTGTTCGTGCGTGTTTTTTTCATTGGTGATACGCTGCTGTATCGGGTGGTCGTTGTTACCTTGTAGTGTTTTAGTGAAATAATGTGGTTTTCTAAAGATTTTAACTGTTTATCTTTACTATTATCAATAACATGTTTTATTGCAATACATCTACAATCCACAGAAGGTACGCAAGTCACTTAAAAACTCATACTTTCATGATTCTACTACACCACTACTGTAACAATTACGTGGCCTTTTGCTATGGGCGGTATTCCTGTTATAATCTAACTAAATGAATGAAACACTAGGATATTATCTTCATAGTAGGTCCCACGTAATTTTGCAGGTTCGAAAGCTGAGTATGTGACGTGCGGTACTATTTTGAAGCTGATGAATACAGAGCTGCGTTTGCGGCTGCACTCCCATGATGTAAAATATGGCTCTGGGTCTGGCCAGCAGTCTGTGACGGCGGTGGACCTTTCTGACGACCACAACAGCCATTGGCTCGTGAAGGCGACGCAGGCCGAATCATGCAAGCGAGGGTAAGGCAGTTTCCATAAAATTTATAATTTTCTTCGCTGTTTGAAGATATTTTCCCACTTCCTCATGAACTAAAATAACAAAGGCAGCTAACATTTTAGTGCTCTCAAATTAGTTTTGTTTAGGAAACCAATAAAATCGGGCCTCTTGTACATGTAATTTTTCAATAATATAGCACAGTGTCCATAATGTCATTTCCCTTACAACCATACCGGCTTGCTTAGTTTGAAGACTGACCACTGACCACACATAACAATAGAACATCAAAAAAGAGTACCTATAGAATGCTTTATTTCAGCTTAATTATTTTAAAACCTTTTCCAGAGAACCAATCAAGTGTGGTACTAACATCCGCCTCCATCACATAGCCACAAAGAAGAATCTACATTCCCATCATTTCTCATCGCCCTTGTCGGGTAACCAAGAAGTGTCATGCTACGGTGATGAGGACGGTGAGGGTGACAGCGGAGACAACTGGACTGTGGTCTGCAACAATGACTACTGGAGGAGAGATTCCCCAGTACGGTTCCAGCATATTGATACTGGGGCGTAAGTACTTTAGATCGTTATTTATTTTCTCCTATTTTGATTAAAAAAACCATGTCAGTTTGTGGCCTATTAGCCATTCATATTTATTTACCATTTGGAATACATTATGGGATACTTGGCTTTGTTTATAACTATCCTTTTCCATTAAACAATTTTTAGCTTGAGAGATAACATTTTACCCGGGGTCAGTCCTCCGAGGTAAGCCAGTCTAGCCAAGCTGGTCTAATTTGGCTAATCATTCAGATGTATTACTCATGATCATTGCTCAAAAGCAATGCAGTGATGAACACTAAATCAGGACCGTGGCAGCGGTCTCTGGAATGGAACAGAATAACATCTTACCCAGTGGTCATATTCAACTGTCATTTTAGGGCAGCTTTAAAAAATGCTATATCATTGTCACTTGCATGACAATGAAGAGATGACAACAGATTTAGCATTCTTTTTAGTTAGCTAAGACCAATATGAATACACCCCTTAGATTTTAATCTACTGATAAAGACATGGTTTCTTAAAGTGAAACTTTAATACCAACATTGTAATCTTTCTAAAATTGTGATTTCTGTTTCAGGTTCCTGGCTGGATCAGGCCGCACATTCGGCAGGCCTATCAGTGGCCAAGGTGAAATAGTAGGTGTGAGCTCACAGTACGCATCCTACACTGAATGGATATCCAAAGAGGGGCTCTTTGTCCACCCCAGTGACTTATTACCGCACCAACATGCAATACATACTGAACTATAGTGTGATAGAACTGTATAGTGATTTGGTAATTTTAAGTTTTTTCCTAAGTTATTCTTCAGTTATAAAGATGTTGACCAAAGTGGCTCATTATTAGTTTTCAATGCAACAAGAGCTCAAAATCCGGCCCGGGTGGTCTTATATTCCTACAACCTACTTCTCTAGCTTAAAAATATTTATAAGGGCTTAAATTTCCTTAGGTTTTATTTATGTTGAAAATACAAATTACAGTAAAATACCAAAAAAATATTTTCATTTTTATTGTCGAATAGTTACAAATATGTTAATAATACAACACTCTAAGAAATAAATGTTGGAAATTGGCAGTGCTTCAGAGCATCAACAAAAATTTAATACTGGATTATTTTATTCTTGGTTTACTGAATGTTATAATTGTATTAAATCAAAAGCAATTGAACAACAGAACAGAAATCATACTTCTCTAGATATTCATGAAGCACAGTAGTGAAATTTTCAATAACTAATCATTTATGATATTTTTGCACCCCCTAACTCATCAGTCATGGTGCATTGCTTTACTACACACTACATTTGTCAAGAAATTTATATCAACTAGGGTCCTTTCCACCAACTCCTTGATCAAACTCGAGTACTTCATAAAAGGCAACTAATGAATCAAACATTGTGTGAATGTCCCGGCTTAGTGGGTCGAGATGGCGGGAAAGGCACATACCTACTAAAAACTTAACTAAACATGAACCAAGAAGGTACAATCAACTTTTTAACCTATCCAAAATATAATTAGCCTGAATAGCGTTTACCAGGACTAACTGAATTTGAGTTAGCCATTCTGTTTTCTGCTGCATGGCGGAAAACTCCGACCTTTCCGTAGATACATGGTAAGACACTTTGTTACCAGGCCGAAATATTTCGAATATTTACTACCTACTAAGTACTATAAAAGAACGTCAATCTAACCACACTGGTATTATTACGTGTATGTAATGTATACATTCTACTAATTACGGAGGTGGGGTGCGGTGACGCCGATTACGCGGGGCGGTGTGTGACCATTTAGTTGTATCTCTGTACACAAACACACAAATATGACTACACTCGAGGTTAGTAAATCCTGGTAAGCGCGAGTCAGTATAAAATAGTTGTAAGTCAAAAGAAATGAGAAGACACGCGCGTTATAAAATAGGTTCAGAAACCAAGTCTACCAAGATGTTAGCAGAAAATGAGTATTGGCGGACGATAAAGTAAGACTACATAGAAAAATATACAATTGGGAAATTGATTTACTTTTGTTAGAATAAACATTAACATAACAAAAAATCGTACAAAGTTACAAATTATACGAGTTTCCATTGCGCAAACCTTGCATTGGCCTAATCCGCTGCGAAAACTAATGTGGCATTAAAATTAGTTCATATCAAGCGCGTTTCAAACAACTATCAACGTTGCAAAACGGCGCCTAAGTTATATTATTCTATCAAATCCGTGGTCACTGACCCAAAGGTTAGCAGATCTTGTTCGTCAGCACACTGTTCAGTTTCTCTAGCGCATACGTAAGGTTCGTAAAAAGTTTCTTATCACAGCCGTGCTCCTCAATTGTGCTGAAGCGGAATGTTCGGAAGTTCTTTTCTACGTCAATGTACGTCACTGCTTGCATCAGCGGACACAGAATTATTTTGGTGTGGTCTTGGAAGTTGATCTGGAGACAAAAACCAGTTTAGAATTTCAAAATCATATTCTTTTTAGCTGTATCCTACTTTACGTAACCTATTGACCTTGTCTTTCCTGAGGATATGGCTGACTAAGCTGAGAGGATGGTATAGGTGCTGGGCAAGCCTACTCCATCTAAAACATTGTCCCAGTCACTACAGTGTCCCGTTAAGTGTAGGTATAGGTTGCCTCCTGACGCTGTATAAATCATCTTCAATTTGTGTTCAGTTATCGTCATAACACAGTATTCCAGATTTAGCAGAAATAAAAAACACAAGTACCTGTAGGGTTCCATTAGTGAGGTACATGATGACAGCCAGCGTTGTCCGGAACCATTGGTGGAGATGCGGCAATCGAGACAATCCATCACTCTCTCGTACTGATACCGATGCACCTGCAATCATTATTACTAACATATTATAATATTCACTGGTCGTCAAGTCTAGTTCTCAAGAGAAGGACGCGAAGTAGTGAAATTGTTCTTAGAACAGTTTGTAAGATAATTAAATTACACAGGATAAAAACTCACCGGCTTTCATAAGATGTTCAGTCATGTATCGCCTGAAGTAGGTGAGCAGTTTCATCTTCTTATCCAGGTCTTGCGGGTACTCGCGCATACTCATGTATTGCTCCAAGCCATGTCGGTTGATGTAGTGAACATTCCTGGAATACCGAAGATTATTAGAAAACAAGAAATCAGGCCGTCAAGTTCGTTGATAACTCTTCTAAGTTGGGTGGTGTGAACCTGGCTTAGATTTGCCTAGTTATGGAGATGGCTCGTTGTTATCTCTGTTTAGTTTTGACCAACTATCAAAGAGGTATTCAGCGTATTTTTTAAACGTCTTTTAACTTGATTTTATTGAATAAAGCTGCTCTGATAACTTACACTCCATTGGCGAGCATGATGAGTTTGGTAGTATCGTTGAACATGACGCCCACGCTCTCGTCACAGAGCTGGTAGCCGAAGCCGTATTTATCGGAGTAGTCCACCCATTTGCCGACCCACACCAGCGGCTGAGCCGCCGGATCTCCTAGCTCGTCGGTCAGGCATTCTGGTCGACACTTCAGCTGTGGATAAATATTACTTTTAGACTGCTTTTCTTCCAAATCAAACGATTTTCAATAACTTTTTTAATGTGTAAGTAAACCTGGGCTTTATTTTATAAGAAGGTTGGCTCCAAGACAAGCCATTCATGCATCAATAAAACTAACAGATATATGAGACGAGGTTTGAGGGGCGAATGACATTTAGAACTCCACCAGTGGGTGAATCAAATTTTCAGCCAAGATATGATGTCATTCTCATTAGGGAAGGTACACCTACTACGTGACCCATTTTTTTACAATATTTTAACCCTCTCGCGCTACGGTGACCCCCCCAGTATTTGCTAAGGATCTTACCTTGCTGCTGAGCAGAGAAGTGAGCTGATCGCGCAGAGCGATAAGGTTCTGGCGATGCGATGTCGGCTCCACGGAGCGAGGCTCGGCTGAGATGCCTTCGCGTTTCACCGGTGAGTCGATTGCCATCACCATATCTGCAGGGGAATCGTTATTAGGTTATTACTCCGATATATCCATCAGTGGTAGTAAAGTAATCGACCAGAGTTGCCTCTATGAAAAGGTTGGCGCGGGCAGTACCTACTACCGTACCTCTTTGTTGTCAAGTAGTGGTGCTGTTTTCCATTCGAAAAAGAAATACCCCCTATCTTATAAAAAGTTAAGAGTAGACAGTATGTCCTAATTACGTATGATAAATAAGACATAATGTCTACTCTAACTTTTTATAAGATAGACCAAAAGTCGATAAGGTTAGAACGAAGTTCCTAGATAGTAGGTAGGTACATACATAGTACTTTAATAGTACGTCTAAAAACTTACTCTGTGAGGTTGTTACATTGTTATATGCAGAGGTAATTGCTAAACATCAAGTGAACCAATACAAAACTTTTGATTTTAGCATAAAAAAATAATTTGCCGAAACCAGGGATCGAACCAGGGACCTTTAGATCTTCAGTCTAACGCTCTCCCAACTGAGCTATTTCGGCTGTAAGATAAATTTCGAAATTATCGGCTGCTAACATTTTCATGGTCATGGTGGTGTTTATCAGTTACTGCGCACGGCAAAAAATAGATGACAACAGAAAGGTATTTATAGATAAACAGATCAAACTCAAACGTCTAGTCTGCAATATAGAATAAGGACAACTACATAAATTATTTTGTGTAGATCATCGGATGTCCTTCCTCAAGTAGAGTTTACATAGAATGAATTCGGAAATGTTTATTTTGTGTATCACTCATGTTATTAGGAAAACGGGAATAACTAAATTACATTTTAGCTTTATGTAACATTAAATAAATGGTGATTTTCAGAATCAGCAGTTTTCCTTTCGACTCGCTTTGCGTAATCGAATAGGGAAGGCACGCACCGTTATTTATTTATTAGACATACAACTGTTACCTACGTATTTCAAATCTAGTGACGTTTTTCGGGTACGTCCACGTATTTTGCATACAATATTTGTCCCTATTGTAAATTGCTGGATCACAGTGTTTGCAATTATCAGCAACTGCAGCCTATTTGCAACAAACCAAATAGGTGCCTAATCATTACCTAATGATATTAATTATGATGATTTGTAATCCGTAAACACGGTTGATATCTTGACGATGTTAGTGATCTCGTCAAACCGCTTGCTTTTTCCGTTGGGTTGACCTCGTGAAGCGGTCGACTACCTTACCTACTATTGGATTTGACCCTTCTGCAATATCTTAGCGTTGAAGTTTACCTCTAGCTGATCGTTTCGCGGTGCGATAAGATACGAAAGAGTCAACGCAATCGCCATTATGCGCGACGAGGAAAACTCCATTAATAAATAAATAATAATAAATATTCACGGACACTTAACACAACGCCTTCTAGTCCCAAACTAAGCAAAGCTTGTACGATGGAAACTAGATGGCTGATAGAATACATACATACATTTTTTTTTGTAAATACATACAAACACCCAGACACAGAACAAACATCTATGTTTTACAACACACAAATGTTTGTTCTCGGTTGGGATCGAACCCACGACCCACAGCACGGAAGGCAGAGCTACTACCGACTGAGCCATGAAGGCTGTAACTGTTTTCATTAGGTAGAGTTGGCGTTGTGCTGCAACTCACTTATCATTGACATAGACATTCATTTATTGGAGTTCACCTAAGTGCTGTCGGCCACTTACCATTGGAATTGTGATGTAGTTCACTTACTATTGGAGTTGACCTTGTTCTATAGTTCACTCACTATTGTAGTTGACCTTGTTCTGTACTTCACTTACCGTTAGAGTTGACCTCGTTGAGCGGACGGCGGTGCAGTGAGATGCCCTCTAGCTGGTCAGTTCGCGGCGCAGTGGTGAGACACGACAGAGGTAGTGCAGTTGGCATTATGCCGCATGAGAAGAACTCGTGCTGGAGTAATTTGTCGACGGACGGACGACGCGCTGGGTTTGATTGTAGCTGCAGAACTATCATAGACGCTGCTGGCTTGCGTAGCGATGAGGGGATCCTATCAACAATTTGAGATGATAAATAAAACAGCCAACATTGACTTATCCTGGAGATGAGACCTCGAGTGTCAGAACAAGTGACTCGCTCACTGTATTCACAGATGATAGCAAAAAGGACGCGACCTAGATTTAAAGACATTTATTCTCATAAAAACATAAAAGTTCTTTTAAGATGAGATAAAAATTGCTTAAAATTATAGGAAAAGTTTGGCTCTTGATGGCGCTGCCGTAGCTTACCTCCACTTTTTTATAAAATTTTCGTATAAGTACCTAATTATTACTCTGGTATTACGGTATCTTTGGCTTGTCAAGTTATCACTAATCAATTATATATCTACCTACCTATAATATTGTGTATCCTATAGCTAAAAAATAATAACATTGCCGTTGCAGTGATATTTTAGATGTACTTACGTACCTACTAGTGCTTCTTACTAATTCACTAGTTCATCAACTTTCTTTTTATGATACCTATCTAGTTTAAGTTTGTAAAACATAATAGTAAAAAACACTATCCATAACGTACCTAATAACGGTAAGGGAAGTGTTCTTATTTACTGGAGGCGTGTCGTATTGCAAATATTGCAATATTGTACGCAATCCACAAGGTTGTTCGACGCATAGCGGTTTACATAATGCGTAAACTCTACTATGACGCGACACGCACAGAAAGTGGTTGGGAAGAAAACCACATTTTGGAATTGATAACATTTCTACCGCGTAGAATATGAAATGACACGTCACAATGATTGTTTATGTACACATAAAGCATCGGTGTTTTTGTGCAGACAATGTGTGTATTCTATAAGTAGGTACTGAGGCACACCATCACCAACACATAGCGAATACCTTCAACCATCGTAAAAATACACGTTTTTCGAATTTATAATAAGCGAGGTATGAAAGCATGATGTTAAAATTTAGCTCTTGAGTTATTTCGTGTAGGTAGGTGATAATGTTAGTAGAATCTGAATTTAAAAAAAGAAATATGCTCACTCACGACAGGAGTGTAGTCCCCACGCACGGTAGACAGACATCTCCTCGGTTCTTTTGGTAAGTAGGTACAGAAGAAATAATCTAAAGTATCTTGAAAGACTTCTGACATAGGAAGGATATACTTATGCGTTCACGTTTTGGTCTCGTTTTTTGTTTATAAAATTATTTAGATGATTTTATGATGCAAGCTCGGAATAACAGTAATGCAGTGAATGTATGACCCAGTAATCAGCTTATTTAGCAACACATACAAATTCATAAATGTGCCATTGACCTAAGCCAAAAAATCTAGATGAAGAAGCAATTTCTATAATGCTTATTCGGTATGCTGAATGACATTGACATTGGCCGTTTTGGCCGAGTCAGAGTGTATTCGAGATGGTTGAAGGTATGCATGTAACACGTATGTAACCACCTGTATTGCAGTTTCATGGTGTTATCGTCAGCTAGGGCGCGCGCGTATCTTGTACCAACTGTATTCCACGGGCCCCCCAAACATACGCGCATGGCTAGTCTTACACCCTCGCTAGTTTACAACAGAATACAAATTATTATATAAAAAAATCGTTGCACATCATAATGTTAATTTTATAAAATTAAATGGTCCGTACAACGCGGCAGCGTAAGTTCATAACGGTTGAACCGGTTTCGATTGAATTTGAATACAATTAACACATAGGTAGGTACTTTCTACGAGAACCACGCAAGCTAAATCACACGTGACAGCTTGCAAGCCTATCTCCGCTGTTGGAATACCAACTGGTTTCCTCAAGATGTATTCAGTTACCATTTGAGAGCACTGGCAGTGCACATAGATTTGAACCAACAACTCTAGTCTACTATTGCGGCATTACTCCCATTATTTTTACTTGAAAAAATAAACTTCATTCAGAAGTATGTTTACCTGTATTCACACTGCTTGATCCTCTTGTAGGTGTCTTTGAGAGTTGATGTTTCGAACGGTGGTTTCCCCACGAGCAATGTGTACATGATACAACCCAAACTCCAAATGTCAACTTCGAAAGAGTGTCCTTTCTTTGTCAGGATTTCAGGCGCGATGTAGTTTGGCGTGCCGCATAGTGTTTGTTTTCTCTCTCCTGTAATATGTATGAAATTTACAGACATGGTTTTAGTTAAATTGATAAAATATAATCTCTTTCTTGGACCCTAGACAACATACTTTCAACCATTAAAGCTGGGGACCGGCTACACATTTAATTAAAATAATATCTATAATTTATGTATGACTAGCCGTCGCCCGGGGCGTTGCTCGCGTTCTAGACCCTTTAGTGTGATTTTTCAAAATTCCTTCTCCAAATTTCATACCTCTAGGACTTATAGTTTAGGCTGTGCGTTGATTGTCAGTCAGCTTCAAAAGAGTTTTATATATTTAGATAATTAATAGTAATAATATTGATAATTTATGTATGACTCTTGTGATTTTACTAAAAACTTCTGTCTTTTGCAGAGATCTTAATTTTAACATCTATTTAGTTAGGGAATAAACTGAATATGGTATGGAATGTAACAATGTAAAGTAACTCTGTATTTTAAAACTGGTACAAATAAAAAAATCACAAGTTTACCTTCATACTCAATTCGAGCAGCCAGACCAAAGTCTCCAATCTTCACATGAAGGTCATCATCGAGAAACAAATTCCCTAATTTCAAGTCGCGGTGTATAATCCGCTTGCTGTGTAGATACTGCACTCCGAGTAATATCTGGTGCATGTAGAACCTTGTTTCAGGTTCTGTTATTGCTTTCCTGCGTTTGTGCAACTCCATCATGGACTATGAGGAAAAATTAATAATTAGGTTTTGATTTCGAGAATGTCTAAGTCTGCAAGGTAAAATGTGGTTACGATGAATAATGCTGATGAATGGAAATTTTTATAATTTAGTACAGTACAAGGGCAGTTAATCTCAATATTGTGAAACATCGTTGTACTTAAGTATTCTAATCTGTAACTTTCTTGTATACATACAAGAAACTATGAAAATATATTTGAAAGAATTAGGTTTAGGAACAGCTCTTTTTAGGCATTACTATTTCTGTCTAATGTCGATACTGAAGTGAAGTACATACACTTTGGCCTACGTTTATTTTCTATGTACCTAATCAAGATATTGTACAAATGCACTATAATATAAATAAATATTCTGTATTAAGTTAACCTTTGTACAACACAGTTTTTGGTCTTCGTCTTGGTTTTCTTATCACTAAAGCTACCAGGACTCCGCCTAATAGTAGCAATGATACATCTGAATGATGTAGCCAAATTAGACCAGCTTGGCTAGACTGGTTTACCTCGGAGGATTGACACAGTGGCATAAACAAAAAGTTTAAATAGTTACCCTTCGTTTGCACAGCTCAAGAATAATGTAAATATTCATCGAGTCTTCAAAGAAACTTTGAAAGCTGACGATATGGTTGTGTTCAAGAGATCGATGGATGGAGATCTCTTGGGCCATTTTCTCCTTCTGACTTGACTTCACCATAAGTTTCTTGGAGACTATTTTGCCAGCATAAATCTTGTTGGTTGATATTGACTGTATCTCGTAACATTTTGCAAAACCACCCTAAAATAAAGGTGTATACCTAGTTAGTTTTTATTCTAAGCTTTTCCCATAGCAGGATATCATAATCAGGGTGTGGAATAAAAGTTGATGAATGTTTTACTTTCCCTTATGAAAAAAAACACGGATTTGATGCCACATGCCTCACAAGATGTAGAGAACAGGTGGTCTACAAAAAAATAACCAAAGCACCTGCTTAGCAAGAGTTTATGTGAAGGAATTTGAAAGTAACTGCTAGTTTGGAATATTGAAGTTTTCAGTGTTTATTTTTGGTATCACTAGGAGAGCATTCGCCTCTTCTCTGTGACAAAATTAGTAAATGCCCAGGAACTAGAAGGCAACTAACTTGTAACGGTCGATGGGGTTCCAAAAATCATTATTTCGCACATTATTATTAGTTTTTGTGCACCTAATGTGGTGCACCATTACAGGTAAGAGAGTGTTAGATGATAAAATAGATGCTTGTTATTCTAAATACACAATAAAACTTACCTTTCCAAAGAATCGTAACCTCTGATAGGTGTTATTTGTTTGGGGATCGTGAATAATCTCCGGGATTTCTTTCTTTTCGTCTTCCTTGATCGACGTCATTTTAAACTATCTTAAAAATAATATACTAAAGTCAAATAAAATGTAACAATTATAAAAGATACAGTACAATCGATTGTTGACAAATTATAACTCCACAAAAGAGATTTCAAACAAACGGCCATACGTTTGATTTGAACTTTGTTGAAGGCTGTTTGCATTTGAACGGTTTTTGATCCGCCAATCACAGGACATAATTATCTACTAATGCTGCCATATCAAAATAAAAAATTTACCACAAGAGAGAGAACCTGTGCAGCACACTGTATTATTCTGCCTTAAAAACGGTCATCCTCAGTTTATATTATTATGTAGGTACCTATGTGTTTTTTAGAAAAATAATATCAACTCCAAGTACATACAATACATCTTATTAACACAACCAGACATAGAACAAACTTCTATGTTTGTCACACACAAATGTTTGTTCTCAGTGGGGATCGAACCCACCACGTATTGAACACAATCATGTATATAGTAGAACATAGTTGTACTTTCTGAATAAAAACTTCTAAGCAATAATTTATTTTTACTCGCTGGTAACACAAGACATTCGTGTCTTCTTTCCTATTGGCTACAGGTGATTTAGTCTGCTCTCACTCGCTCTCACTATACGATTTTTAACTTGACAGAAAGAGAAAACCGATTTACCCAATGGCAAACAAGAAAGTTAGCGGGAAATTTGAAAAACTATTCCCAGTGTTTTGCAAATCCCACACGAAAATGCAAAATTTAATTTAAAATCACGGAATGATATGAAAATTCTTTGAATACAATCAGCAGGAACAAATCAGTTTTATATCACTGAAGAACTTACATACTTTTAGAGAACATAGTGCTGTAGTTAAAAAAAAACATTGTCATGAACGAAAGGTGTGTATGTAATTTTGCTTGTATTCATTTTTTTTTTTTTTTTTTTTGTTCGCTCCTCAGAGCAGGCAATAGTTTTGAAACCATACCGCCTAGTCTTACGTTGTTTTTTTTTCCTTGAATTAGTTTGTTTATGTGTTTGTCTTTCGTAAATATTCTTTTATGTAGAAATCGTATCAGTTACTGATACACATCTGAATGAGAACATACCAATAGCTGGTACACATCTGAATGGTTTTATTATTTTCTTCGTCTATTTTGACCTTTATGTACATACCTAATTAATATATTATTTACATTTTCTTTAATTACACAATAGTATTAATAATATTATTTACAACTAACGTTACGTTACAGAGACATAGTTATATCTCTGTCACTGTATTAATAACAAACTTGTACAAATGAATAAAATTTGACTCATCCTTGAGCAATTCCTGAATGCAACGCGGGACTAAATCAGGTTCACGATAAGTTTGAAGCAGTTCATCTATCAATACAAGGCGCTGAATATTGAAAGATGAACATTCGAAAATGATGTGATTTATAGATTGGATTTCTTGTGATTGGCAATAATCGCAATAAGGGGAATTTATCATTTTTAAACGATGGAGATGATAATTCAAACGACAATGACCAAATCGCAAGCGGCAAATAGTTGAGTAAAACTTTCTGTTCATGAAAATTTTACTCTTACAGAACCAAGGTACAGAATCAATCTGAACATCCAAAGCAGCATGCCAGGAACCCTTATTCTCGACCTGTGTACAATGATACGAATGTCTCCCCCATGATTGACACATTCGTTGTCTTAAAAGACTTACAACGTCTGTGTGTGGTAGAGCTACATCAGCATCACCGTTTTCAAGATTAGAATCTATAGTATCTGCTAATTTAACTATAGTGTTGGCTAGATAATCCGCCTTCTCATTACCCTCTACACCTTTATGCGAAGGGACCCACGCAAAACTTACATTAATATCAGAGTCAGCCAGCTCAACCCACAGCTGTTTTATAAGATAAATGATGTAATTAGTATTAGCATGCAATTTATTATTATTTAAATTTTTTAAAACACTCATGCTATCACTCACCACAACCCATTTTGCATGACCTAAATTACGATTTCTAATATGTTTTAAAGCACTCAGGATTGCAACAGCTTCCGCAGTAAAAATACTAGCGTTTTTATCAATTTTGTGACCGACTCCAATATTCAAAGACGGTTCAAATAAGGCAAAAGACACAGCGTTTTCATTTTTAGATCCATCGGTATAAACAAATTTGCAATCTATAAACTCGGAGAGCATCGCATATACTTCTTCTTTTGTTGACAAATCATTATTGATCACTATATTAATTGCTGGATATTTACTAATAAAAGAACCTTCGTAACAAGGTAACCTAAGGCTTGATTGATAGATGTTTAAATTTTGAAGATAATTTAGAAAGCATTGGAAACCCTCTAACATGTAAAATGGTTTTGAGCCAGGCTGAGCGCTGGACAGATTGGCCAGAAGAGTATTGCCAGAAACACTGAAAAGTTTTAAGACGAATCTTTCTTTTAGAAAGTTGAAACGAATAGGAATTGGCGGAAGTCTGCATTCGAGTTGCATTGCATTTACAGGAGTACTCCTAAATGCCCCTAGAATCAAACGCAGGCATTTGTTTTGAAAGACGTTTATACTATTTACAATTTTTACATCTGCAGCATAACAAAAGAAACCATATTCAAAATGGCTGCGAACTAAAGATTTATACAAGGTTAGTAGTATTTTTGGGTCTGCACCCCAATAGGATCCAGACAAAGACTTTAAAATATTGTAAGCTTTGTTAGCTTTGTTAATTATATGCTTAGTATAATTCATCCAGGATAAATTATGGGAGAATAATACTCCCAAAAATTTAACCTCTTGCGATACAGGCAAAGGCAAATTATTGTATTGGATAACTGGCATATCAATAATATGCCTTTTACCAAAGACAACAACTTTAGATTTCGATGGATTAACATTAAGATCTAGATAGGAAAAATATTTATTAAGCTTTGTTAATGCATCATTAACAATTTTAGCTACTTGAGCTAAATTTGTTCCCGATGCATAAACAACCAAATCATCTGCAAACTGTAAATTTTTGACTTGCGAACCCAATATTAAATTTAAACGACGTATGTACAATATAAATATTAAAGGTGACAAAATACCACCCTGGCATACACCTACCGAGGATAACCTCGGCCCATATAGATGTCTATTGTATTTTACGAAAACTTCTCTATTTCTTAAAAAAGCTTGAACCCAATTGACAATTTTTCCAGGAATTCCTATCGATAACAATTCTCGACAGAGTACATCAATATTGACACTATTAAAAGCGCCAGAAATGTCGAAGAAAACCGCCAATAAACGATTGTTTGTAGCCAAAGAATTATGAATATCAAGTTCTAATTGACAAATACTTTCACGAGCTGAATGATTTCTACGAAAACCAAATTGATTTGACGACAGAATTTTGTTGTGTTCTACATAAAATTCCAAGCGTTGTTTTAGCAGTTGTTCAAATATTTTACCGACACATGACGTAAGCGCTATAGGACGATAGGAATCAGGACATAGCTTGGGTTTATTAGGCTTTAAAATTGGTACCAAACAATCGATTTTCCAATCCGAAGGTATGTCGTTATTTGTCCAGAGTGAATTCAAAATCATTAGAAAAATTTCCAAACTATTACTACTCAGTTTCTTAAAAATAATGTACGGTATTCCGTCAAGACCAAAAGCTGTATCTCTTCTAGAATGAATCGCAGATATTAATTCATTAGTTGAGAATACATCGAGTAAAAAAGAATTGCTGGTATTTACACTAATTGAGTTAAATGCATCCTGTCTGGGTGACACAAAATCAGGAGTATACTTCATTAAAAAATCCAAAATCCACGTGTCATCTTCATTGTCGTAAGAAATGTATGTTTTATTAAATTTACGAATAAATTTCCATATTAAAGAAATTGGGGTACAACGATTAAATTTTTCACAAAGGGAAAACCAACTTTTTTGTCTTTCTAATTTTATGGTTAGTTTTTTAAGAGCCCGAAGTCTCTTGAATTCACAATAACTTTCTTCTGTTGGATTAGATCTAAAATGTAGATAAGCTTCTTTGGAATTCAAAACGGCATCAGAACATTTCTGATTCCACCATGGAAGGGATGGGGATGGTATTTCACCATTTTTAGGACGACATGACTGTTGACTGACATTATTGACAGTGACAATAGAAGAGCTTGCTAAATTATTTGAATTATTGTTATGGATAGATTTCGCAACTGCTGTGCGTAAAATTTTACAAAATTCTTGATAGGAATCTTGAGGACATCGAGCGTCTATTTCAAAATCAACCAACAAGGTATCCATACAATCATTAAACACTTTCCAATCCACACGTTTAAAATTTGGGTAGATGGGCAAATGTTTATTATTACAATTATTATTAGCTGAATTATTACTATTATTGTTAAACAAGACTTTAATTATTACAGGAAGGTGATAACTAGTGCCCAAAGGACTATCATGAACGGACCATTCACATTGTAGTGACAAAGACGGCGAAACCACTGTCAAATCTAGTGCGTTTGGACGCCACGACAGCGAACCAATTGTCGTCGCTTGACCATCATTTAACAGAACCAAATTGTTTTCATCAATGACCTCCAAAACCTCTCTCCCACGAGGAGAGTCAGAGCCACAGCCCCAAGATGTATGATGGGCATTAAAGTCGCCTGCAAGTATTAATGGCCCAGTAATCGACTTTATTAGTGCATCAAATTTACTTTTGCTAAAAGCTGGATTACTATTTGTTGGACAATAAAAACTAAGAATACTTATCTCCTTTTTGTTAATAGTAACTCTGATACAAATATTTTGCAGCGAATTATCAAAGTAAGTAGTAATGTTAGAATAAGTTATACTATTATGAATTAAAATGGCTACTCCATTATGATTGTTACCACAATCATTACGTTCAATATTGTAATATTTTATTTTGAATTGTTGGTGAGGTTTAAACCATGTTTCTGAAATTATTGCTATATGAATATTATTTGTATAAAGAAAATTAGTAAATATTTGCTTATTACTGTTTAGACTTTGTGCATTCCATTGTATAATGTTTAAAAAATCCATTATACAGATGGAGGGAGCTTATTACTGAGAGTTTTTTTTAGGGTCTCTCTGATAGACCCAGAATTTATTGGAACATCTTTGTTGCTCATCATCTTTGTTATTGTTTCAATTAAGATGTTTATAAAAACTTCTGACTTCATTAAATTATTTACCTGTACATCAAGGGTTCTTGCAGATAGTTGTGGAAAGGATTTAGAATCGAAAAGATCCGAATAGGTTACAGTTCTAGACTTGATTTTGTTTTCTTCTACCTTCTGCTTTTTAAGAGGACACATTGATGATATGGCTATGTGGTTTCCATTACAATTTTTACATTTGGCATTTTTTGGGTCAACTTGACACTGGCGGAAATTGTGTTCCTCGGTGCAGATAGAGCACACTTCAACATTTTTACAAAACTTGGCAATGTGGCCATACCTCATGCATTTAAGGCACTGCTTCACAGGAGGTATGTACACTTTGACCTCATGTCTCCAGGAGTCTAGGTACACATGTTCCGGGAGAATGGTGGAAGCAAAGGTCACCGCAACTGCCTGTGTGGGTAGAAAGGCAGCGCCACCATCGCTTCTCACTCTGCGCATGAAGCGTCTCACCTGAATAACGTTCCTTGAACTGCCTATCAGTGAAAATATTTGTTTGTTAGACATCTCCACCGGAACCGAGGTAAGAACCCCAGTAACTTCGGTATCACCTGCTGGTATGGTAGCTTTAAGGGACAGCTGATCAAGAAGTTTTACATTTTGTAAGAACATGTTTGCGTTGTTAGGGAGATCAAATGTGATCCCTACCTTATATTTATTGATGGACCTGAGGTGCATAACACCTGAGACGCCATGATCTCTTAACCCTTTTGAAAGGGACATACGATCGCGATCAGTGAATGCTCTATCTTCGGTTTTATGAGTCAGAAAGACAATGAACTCATTTTTTTTAGAATCCTCGGGGTACTTACGCGAGTACCCAGAGACCTTAAATATAGCATACTTATCCGCTTGTTTATGGTTCTTGTTTTGTGATGAGCAGTCTACTGATACTACCGACTTCGCCTCTTCTGTATCCGAAGAATCAGAAGTGGATGCCTGTAGCGATTCATCAGGGGGAGGCGGTTCCTCCTTTCTCCTCCTTTTCTTCCCCATCCCGGACCACAACCGTGCACTTCCTGGTATAGCCACCTATTTACAAGTATTTCGGGCTATCCCCGAGGAAAATTTACCTAATTTTAATTAAATAAAGCAAAAATTTTCCAAAAGCGCGCCTTTTCACTTTTGTAGTTCCCGCCTTTTTTCTTGCTTGTATTCATTTTTATTACATGTATGGCCACATGACGCAACGTCTTAAAAGGAAGGTCTAGTCGTTGACCGCAGAAGATTTTTTTCGTAGATTTATTAGGTAAATAGGAAGATAGGTAGGTATACTCAAGGTACCTACAGCTATCTACGGTTTTAGGTTGTTTTAGTATGCATCACGCATTACTACTATTATAGTTTAAAGGCATTTTTATATGATCTTGGCATTACGTAGCTATACTTTTACTGGAGTGTTGCAATGACATACCTACATAAAGCTAACCTACTAACATAGGTACCTACCTACTTACACCTAAAACTTAGTAAGTAGGTAGGTACGCTATAAAAAATCACTAGATCGTTTATCAACGGTGCCCGTTATCAAGATAGGAACTTAGATAGGTACCTACCTAGGTACGCAGGAAATAAACTAAGACCACAGAATATTAGTAGGTAGGTACAAATAAGAGTTAGAGTAGGTAGGTAAGGAAGTAAACGGGTGTTGGGTGTTACTAAGACTATGTATTTACAAATACCTAATTTATAAGTTTAAAAAACTGGAAAAACCGACTTCAATTTGATACGCATTGATCATCAAATGATGATGATGATGATAATAGCAGTTCATTGGGACTATCTATAGCACCACAGAAACGTCACGAAAGTAAATACGCAGTGTCGTGTACCGTTTTTTCGAGTTATTCTTATTTAACTGCCAAACTACTGAACTGATTTTGATAAAAAAATTATGGGACCAATCTGGAAGCATACCCTTTCAGATAAAAAAAGAATTTTTCAAATCGGTTCATAAATGACGGAGTACTGAGGTAACAAACATAAAAAAAATACAACCGAATTGAGAACCTCCTCCTTTTTTGAAGTTGGTTAAAAAAAGTAGGTAGGCGTGTTATTATTCTAATTAGGTAGGTATATAAGTATTCTATCAGCAATCTAGTTCCACAGTACCAGCTTTGCTTAGTTAGGAATTATGAGGGCGTTGTGTGTAATGTCTAATCATATTTATTTACTTATTTCAACCTACCAAACCTATAAAAGAATAAATAATCCCTACATAGCTACGTATCTATCTACCTACCTTCTAACAGCTCGTATGGTCTTTTACGTTGGTACTTGTTGGTTGTTAGTTATCATAATAGTGTAGACTAGGTACGACTAGTACGACGTACGACTAGATAAACGTCACTCATTCAAAGAACTGCGTAACTATTTGAAAAAGTATTGGATTTGTGTTGGTATTTTGATGACGTACCAAGTAAACAAAGGATTTAATAATGTCAATGAGTGGCAAAAATGCCTACGAAGCATTAGGTGTGTGACGTAGCTTGTGGTTCCTGCACCTACCCTTCAGCAAGATTGTACCTAAAGCAAAATATAATTACAATTAAACTATATAAGCGTTTGTAATTGCAAGAGAATATCAAACGTTACCGAGGAACGGTCGCGAGCGTTTCCCATAACAGTCATTACTGTGGGGAAAAAGGTGCTTTATAAAATGGAGTCATTTAAGAACATTGTGATCATATTCAGTGGTATTCTGATGATCAGTGTTAGTGGGAGTCCACCACGGCGATGGCTAACTCCAGACGAACGTAAGTTAAAATTCTGATCATGCTTTTCTTATGTAAAACCATAATACTTATAAAACTTCGACTCCATTCAGTATATAAAATGAATTTTTAAAAGTTTGCAACTGACCGAAGACTGCAGTCGAATGGTGAAGTTTGAGCTTTCTTCTATCACGATTCTTAGAACATGATATTGGCACACGCAAACCACCATCACGAAACGAAACAGATCCTTGTGCTGCGCGTGTTATCCAGTTGGTATAACAGCTGATTCGGTTTTCTATCAAAGCATGACACGTTAACCCGTGCGTGGCTTACGCTACGACTGCCTTCTTACGACAGCAAGCAGTATGCTGCTTGAAAACAAAGTTACCCGAGGTCAGCATTGTTTGACCGTCGTCTTGGATACTTCGGTAAAATTAGACCAAGGACGCTAGAACCTGAAAGTTTCACGTGTCCCTTGACACCCTCGTGTTTCGATTGATCTGTTCTGACTTGTTCTCATTGAAACTATAGGTTTATAGGTACTAATAAGGTAAAGCATCTTGGCAATTTTATTGTGGTTAGATCACAATGAGTAGGAAAATAAAAACCAGGTCAAGTTTAGAAAAACCGGCAATTAATCAGATTTTACCTACTCTTCTTCATTTTAAGGTTATTATAAATGTAGGTAGGTAATCAACAATCAAAATAATAATGAGTACCTAACGAACATCGCGAGGCGTGGCCAACGATAACAAAGGCCGAATACTTATCAAAGCTCATCCTCGTATTTCGAATTCCCGTATTTTGCAACCGGCATACGTACACCTATTTAGAATCTTTACTTCCCTTCGTAATAAATAATTGAAAACAAACAAGCCCCTTAAAAGAATAGCTCCTAAAAGCCCCAGGTCTTTGCAAGGGCTCCCAAAGTGAAATATCTAAGGCCTATTGGCTACTGAGTACAGTAAAATATAATTAATTATGCCTACAGTTGAGAACCATATAAGCCCTGAAGACCTTCGAGATTTCCTGGACATGACTGACAGCCGGTCCGGATCTACCACGACTCGTCGCTCAACCACAAACTCGGATACTGCTGATATGGAACCTGTGAGTATTCTATTACTCTTCCTCTCTTCGCTGCGTGTCCACAGAGATGTGTCAGCCAAATGAGCAATGAACAAGGAAAAAATCCACTTATAGCCTCACTTCATTCCTAACAAGAAGTAGAATACTACCTAGTCTACCTATGTAATGTAGGTATTGGTGAATTTTTCCTCGTACGCCGCTGATCTACCTCGCAAATTTCTGGGTGGAGTATTCTCATCTATTATCTTTGTTTTTATTCGAAAGACATGGCTACTTAACTATACGTTCTTGGAGTGTCTTTGGGAATTGGATTATAGGTACAATAAGGCAACAGCTTCTAGCTTTACCTACAATTTTAATATTCCCTAGGAAAAACTAACGGACTTGCCAGTTCCCGACCTGGTAGATTGTTTCGGGCTAGGTTCTGTCTCGCGATCCATCATGAAGCTTTTGAACATGAAGCCAGACGACTCTGAAGCCATCAACACCCATTTCTACTTCTCATCGAGGAAAAATCCTAGGAGAATCCAGGTAATGTAATAAACCACATTTCACTCAGAATTTTTTTTGTATGAACGGACATTTTCCTTTGAAGCCAGAAAACAGGCCCTAAGATATTTTTTTATGCAGGTTTACCCAGGAGAACAGTTCGGTCTAGATTGGGTTGACTTCAGGCCAAAAAGGAAGACGGTGATGATTGTCCACGGATTCATGAGTCACAGTAACGCTTCTTGGGTCACTGACATGACTAGCGCTTTTCTTGAATGGGTAAGTTAATTTAACGTGTACATTCGAATTGTAATGAGCTTCAAATGTGTATACCTACTGGCATCAAACAGTGATGCTCGTGATTCCTATTTTATGTCCTTCCAAACATATGCTTAGCTACGTAGCTTTGGTGGAAAAGCACCCTAACTGTGCATTGCCTCACAGGGTATATCCTCAATGGAGTTGCTTGTGAGGTAGACCTCTGTTTAAGTTACTCTTTGGTTATAGGCAGAGATCACCATCAGCTAGTTCCATTAGGTACTTTTTTTTCTGACATAAACTGTTCTGTTTTTTTCGATCGAATTTGAAATAACTATCAATGTAAAAGACAAAACACGCCGTGACTTTTTAGAGGTACTTAACGTTGGTTTTAATGGAACTACCCTTTTAGCAATCTTACTACTAATCTCCGTCTTGATTAGTATCACTTTGTTTAGTGCATTATTAATACGACGGCCATTTATATTGATCAGCATACAAATGAATATTTCTTCGACATTCCTTTTCGTGGTGTTGTGATGAGAGTTTGTTTTCAGGGTGATGTGAACGTGATCGCTGTAGACTGGAGCGGCGGTGGCAACACTTGGAAGTATTGGAGAGCGGTTGCGAATACAAGGAGAGTTGGATCTGATATTCATAAGTAAGTTTACCACAATCATATTGCAACCTTTGAACTTTTTCATTCTTTGATGTTCCAGTGATTTCAGTGATGCTTTTGACTTAGCTTGACGTTCTCAATGGAGGTTCTCTTGGTGAGGCAATAAGCAGTGATTGGGCATCGGCTTGTTCAATCATATACTCGTACACTCGCTCGCAAAAATAAAGGGTCACCTAGTTAACTTCAAATAACTTCGAAACCACATAAACTAGCTCTTTAAATTAAAAAGTACTTGAAAGAAAATTTAATTATGCATAAAGTAAACTACAGTACTTACTATAATTTTTTTAGGTTCTTTCAACAACTAATGGCTGAAACTGGTGCTAAGATCAAGGACTTCCATTTTGTGGGCCACAGTCTCGGCGCTCACATCTCTTCGTTCGCTTCGCATCTTTTAGGAGGAGTTTCTCGTATAACTGGTAAGTCTTTTTCTCTCTATTGTCATCTTTCGGGAAGAGTTTTACGGGTTACCGGTAAAAAAAAATTCTGACGAATGATCTTAACTTCCGATCTGCTTCTGTTTTGCTTTTCAACTATCTATCGAACACTGAAATATCAGCGATAATATGATTGCAGCGGTCAAGAATCCTATATACCAACAGTATCTGAAAGAATCTTTGTTGGTTCTAAATCAAAGGCGCTGGGGCATTTCAGGTCCTGATTTGCATGTTAGATTTAGTTAATTTATTGATTAATTTTGTTGTTTATAACTTCTGTTGGTTTTATCATAATCTATTATGCAGCAGCAGTCACGAAAACGCAAAATAAATTAATTATTTTGACGTAAACAACATTGAAAAAGACCCATTTTTCGAAGTAAAATGTCTAATAACTAATGATTTCCGTTGCTTTATAATGACATTGTTACATTTTTTAAAACTGCATTGTAAGTGTATTTGTAACAAACAAAGTTCGATCATTGCAAGTTTCAAAAAAATGTGGGACCTGGGCTTCATTTAATTTGCCCCAGACCCTTTATTGGTTTTGTCTCTTCATGACTTTCCTTTCATTTGTCTAAAGACAAAAAAAAATTTTTTTTTTTTTTTTTTTCTGAATTTAGAAAAATGAAAAAGAAGAGTAAACTCTTCTTTTTCATTTTTCTAAATTCAGTTTGTAATTTGTCTTCATAGGTTTAGATCCAGCACAGCCATGTTTCGGCACAACCAATGACGTAGAGAGACTGGACGTGTCAGATGCTGACTTCGTCGACATCATCCACACAAACGGACGTATGCTGAAAAAGATTGGCTTTGGAATGCCTGAACCTATGGGTAATCGTTATTTTACCTTTGAAAGAGAGTCTCTTTCTTTATAATATTTGCTGTATCTACTTTCCCACTTCTCTGTTTGCTCTTTCCTGTCTAAATTGTTTTTTCTTTTGTATCTGTGTATACCTATGTGTGTGTTGTAGTGCATTTCATTTTTTTAATTTCCTTCAGAACTTAGAACTTAGCCTTCTGTGCTCTATGTTGAGTTCGATTCTCACAAACACAGTTCACGAATATTTATTTGTTTAAAATTTTTGTTATTGCATTTTCCAACATTTTACTTTTGAACTTTTTTTTATTACAATTTCTTGTTTATATAGGTCATGCTGATTTCTACCCAAACGGTGGTTTGAGGCAGCCAGGTTGCATCACTAACAACAGTTCTATGTGGTCAAGAATGATGTCATCTACACGTAAGTCATTATGTTTAGGTATGATCAATTTTTTTTATTGAATGAGTGGGACCTTTTTGTCTTCTAAGTAATCAGATGTTATATGGTTTGCTTTTATAAGATTTTTTTTTTGTAAATACATACTTATACAACGCTTAGATATAGAACAAACATCTATGTTTGCCACACACAGATGTTCTTGGTGGGGATCGAACCCACGACCCACCACAAATAATATGTATTGTTTTAGAGCTCCAACAAGCGGTTTGCAGTCACGGCCGCGCGTACGTACTGTTCACGGAATCACTGATAAACAATAACTGCTCCTTCCGGGCTCACAAATGGGACTTATCCTACAAAGGGTATGTATTTACTGACTGGTTTTTTCCACTTTTGATATTGAAACTAGTCGTCACCGTAGCCGTGCGACTTTTCAAAATTCCTTTCTTAGTGCGCCCCTACACTGTATAAGGATACTACCCTCCAAATTTCATACCTCTAGGACTTATAGTTTAGGCTGTGCGTTGATTCTCTGTCAGCTTCAAAAGAGTTTTATATATATTGATGATTGATGATTAAAATCTATTGTAAACAATGAGCAGTTAAAATCGAGCAACTGTAGTACTTAAGAAGTTTTGTATGAAACAGCATATTTTTTTCACGTACTTGCTAATTAGTTTCATAAAAAAATTACTTTTAATTCTCCAAAGTTGACGAGAGTATTCTACACCCTGTATACGGGGTTCTACGCACTGATGATGATAGTGTGTCTAAATAAGTCATAGAATTGGTTTTACAAGTTTTCTTAGAAAAAAAAACTTCTTGATTTGCATGTAGAATGTCGACTTTTGATTATGCTCTACGGCGTAGACCCTTCGTAGACCCTACGTAGCACCTTGTAGTCCTTAGACTTGTGGTCCTCGTAGACCTTTATTTTCAAGAATGTATTCTAAGTTATTGTTTCGTCCCAGTGGGACAAGATACCGATAGTCTGAAACTAGAATAACTCTTTTATTACTTATTACCACTCAAGTAAAATAACTCTAACTTCATTTGCTGATTTATATAGGTACAGGTCGCGACACCGTTTAATAGATCTGACATTGAATGGAAGGAAATGGGAGGGTGTTTTGCGCAGTTAAAGAGATAGTATAGAATATTATTCTCCACTTTCACCGAGAGCTATTGAACCGTGTCGCGGCCTATCTACGGCGTAGACCTTCCGTAGAGCCTACGTAGACCTCTATTTTCAAGGATATATTTTTAATTTCCTTTTATTTTCAGTGTAAATGCTAGTTTGAACGGAACTTGTGATTTGCAACACTCTTGCGCTGAAATGGGCATAGCAGCTATCGGAAACAAACTAGCTCAAAGGGCCAAAGGAAAATACATCTTACTCACCACTGATAAGGAGCCTTATTGCGGTAAGTGAATATTAATAAGCTTTTTTATTGAAAACTAGATTCCCTCTCGCGACTCCGAGTCACGTTTGGTCCTGTTGATTTTCCGGGATAAAAAGTAGTCTACTGTGTGTGTGCTCGGTGAGCCAATGCATAGTTGTAGGCAGTGGCTACCGCTTAACATCAGTTGCGCCATCGGTTTGTACCTGATTTTAGGCGGTAACCTTTGCCTATAACAATGCGTTGCTTTATAGTGCGCATCCATCTTGGGATGTTTGAATATACGGTGATGGAAAACATCGAGAAAAAATAAAGAATCCTAGTGTATAATCTACTGATTATACACAAAGTTTTTTTATGCAAGATACTGAGTGTTTAAATACAGATTTTTTCCACTGAATCGTCCGAGATAACACGGAAAACAATTATTATTATTACTATTTCCGGTGAATGAGGATAATATTATCACAAAGTTCATGAGTTTATTTAAATGCTATGTCAAGTTTATTGAGATAATTATGTGATCCTTGCTTGTAGTATTTCTATTTACTCGTTTTTGCTCGTAGCGTTATATTTTTTGTTTAGTGTTTTTTACTAAAAAATTAAGTTATATCATCATCATCATCATCAACCTATATTGGTCTCTAGGTCTCTCCCAAGACGCTATATAGTAAGAAGAAGAAGTTATATAGTATCTACATAATATGGAAGCTTTAGCTAGATCTTTTCTGAATTACGTACTATATAGGTACTTTGCATATTCCTATATGTAGACATTATCCAATCCAAAGGCCCGCATGCTGATTTACTGCGCAAACACTGATCCGGACTTAGGCATAGATTTTTGTATGAAATCTTTACTCAAATATAAAATCTCTGCTCAAATCTATGTTTGAGTAATGATTTCTGCATCGGCATACGCGGCTTAGTCAGCTTCGCACGTATTGACGATATCTTTCGATACGGCTGACTAGGCTGAGAGGATGGTATAGGTGCTGGGGCAAGCCTAGTCTATCTAAACACTGCCCCGGGCACTACAGTGTCCTGTTAAGTGTAGGCATAGGTTGCCTCCTGACGCTTATAAATCATCTACAATAGATGTAAAGGCCTATTATTATACGGGCCTTAAAGTCAAGTTTTCTTCCCAGTCTGTTCTAAAAAGTCCTTTCCTTGCAGTATCAGCAACAGAAAGACCACCACCTATATCAGAAATGCTCCACGACCTTCGAACCTTCCAGCGTCAGACCACAACTGACAGGAGTGAATACGCGGACCCTGAATTATTTGAAGAGAGGTCTATACAAACTACGTCGAAGAGCTGGTTCTCTAAATGGTTCGGATAATATTTTTTTTAGATTTAGTTAGCTATGTAGTTTTAAGTACATATACTCGTAACTTATAGAACAGATTTTAATAATATAAACATAGTTTTTAATATATTTGATTTATATGTATGTGTATACTTTTCGTTTTACTTAAAATAAAACCATTTCGTTTTTAATATAATATTAAGTATACTATAGATTTTTTTATTAAGATTTATATGTGTATAGTTTTCATCATATAAATATAATAATATATAATACATACATAATATACATATAACATTACAAAAAATATTAATTGTTATATACTTACTTAAAATATTAGCATTTAGTTTATAGTTTTGAATATATTGAGGCCGAATGTCATACTTTTAAACGAATTTCCTAAGAATTGAATAGTTTTTGACTTGCCAATACTTTTATATTATTAAAACGTATTCTTTTAACCTATATAAGTACCTTATAGATTTTAATATATTATTTGAGATGCTACAGGAACTGGAAGTACACTTACGTTGAGTTTTTGTTTAATATGCTTTTATGTATAAGTCATTGTTTATTTGACATATTTTGTTTTATATACAAGTATATTTGTAGAATTTAGAAGTATATATATCTCTTTATTTGCGCCTATAATATTTAGCTATTCATCTATATGCACCGTATCGAACTACGCAGGTGCATATATACAGGAACTATAAAATATTCACTGTTATATTCTTTTTACCATTTTATACATGACGAAAATGTCTTAAAAAGTTCGAAATTAATTCAATAATTTTTTATTTTAATGATTTAATAATTTTATTAAATTCGAATTAACCTTTGGTATGCCGGTTCCGGGACTGGGCAGACGCGAGAGATAATAGATATTCGGTTGTGTCTGGAATCGAGGCATACTAAAGGTTAGGTTAATAAAAATACAAAAGTTGATGTAAAATTATTTTATATAGGTATTGGCGGCAGCATTTGGAAAACGGGGCAAATATATTGGAACTCTGCTTCGACTACTTTTTGATAGCTATTATAGAATCTGTAGTATTGTTCATGAGAATATTCGTATGGGCCGAGTAAATATAGCAATCAGATTCAAAAGCTATTAGAAGTAATCGAAATATATCGAGAATCGATTCAAATCTTAAGACTTTCGTTCACATATCGGTAAGATAAAAAAAAATCTTCTCTTACCTGATGCAGAGAATAGATTTAGTAATTTCGTAATGTATATCGTGCAGTCTTTATAAGACATTTTTGTATATACAATATCCATAAATAAATATAAAATGTGATAAGAATAATATATAATGTTTTATAGTTCCTGTATGTATATAGAAAAAGAGATATAAGACTAAATAATAAATAGTGATTATATAATTAAGCTCCTTTTGAGTTATTTACCTAATATAAGGAGACCTACGTTTAGGGATAACCAGTAGTGAGCCCTATTTAATACTCGCTAAAGATCAATTTAATATTTTATTTTAAAAGCTTCCGAAGTAAATGCCAAAGTTTTAAAAGGCTGAATATTGATTAGGTTATTTTCAATCAATACGACTTCGTTAAAGCAATTTAGGTATAAATATAAAAGATCTGATAAAATCATAAGTACGTCATAAGTAATTACAATAAATAAAACATTTGTATTGGTCAGTTCGAATGTATCGTGCTACGTTTTTAATTTAGATAATGTATGATTTATTGACATAATTGTACTTTTAAATAAATAATGCCATAATAACTATATCGTTTAATTACACCCTCGACAACCCAATATTAAAAGCTCTTACACTAAATGAAAATATTATTTTTAAAATCAGTTTTACGCCAGCACATTTCCAAACAAGTCTACTTAACTTTAAAAAAGTTAATTTTGCTGTAGTGAAAATGAAAATAGTAAAGAAAAGTCGTAGCAAAGGTTGTGCTAAAGCTGGAAGTAACTTTAGAAAGAGATTCATATTTTTCGGACAAAACAGCGGTCTTCACGGACTTAATCATTTGTTTGGAGAAAATGTTATATTTTTAGCAAGGTAAGAGTTTCAATTATAAAACTTAAATCTTTATCATCTCACATATCTTTCACACAATCCAACCATTTCTTCGGCCTTCATTTACTTGCATAACCAACCCAGCCACACTCATCTCATTGAAAAAATTACCAAGAATACAATTAGGTAGGTGAGTGACCGAGTTTCCAATGTGCATTGCGTGCAATAATAATGCTGATTGTAGGATATTGAGAATCTTTTTCACGTTATAGATTGTTCTGGTTCGTCGTACTACTGGCATCTATAGTGTGCCTCTATCTACTCTTAGTGCCAGTCATACAAAATGAAGGAAAGATATATTTCGCACCAGATACAAGATACTTGGAGTGGACCACAACCTTTCCTGCTGTTACTGTTTGCGAACAAACTAACACTAAATTCGCGCAAAGGAGATTCACTGAGCTGTATCGTATGTAATTGATATATTTTTTTTTGTGAATTATATTTGGTATGCCTTAGTAATAAATTAAGATCTAGTATTCAACCCTTAGGTACTCCTTTGCATGGACGTAAAATATAAGATAAACTGAAAGACAAATACCAAAAACTGTGTTTTAGTCAAATCTTGTTTGGGGATTCAAGAACCAAAGTACATTATTATTTAGTAAGTTTCAGAAGGGTAATTTAAGGATGTGTCATGACATCAATTGCTTTTCACAGATCTGTATCTTTCACTGATGGTCGGTAGTCAGTATCTATTCTTACATCGTGCTGAAAAATACTAAATTGAAATCGTTTATTATAGCGGACCTACTAAAGCCTCTGTCCTACACCCACCAGAGATACCTAACAGAGTTATTATTCGGCCGGGGCAGTTGCTCCCGAGATCTATGCTCCCCATGCGGGGTGTTAGTACCATGCGATGTACCCTGGAGAGACGTGATAGAAAACGTTGGTATTTGTACCTATTAGAAAAATACTCACGCAAACATTCATTTTGCTTCTGGGTTTCCAGATTGCTGACTCAATATGACATGACATCGATAGTAATCATCAATAATCGATTTTCAATTTAGCTTGCTCATGTGTTCACGAAGAAAAATAAAATCATTATTGCATGTCTTGTGTTTAGTTTTACTGGTTTATAAATTCCTTGATGATCATAATTCATTTTGATTTTTGGTAAACGTATCACTTTCACTTTTCAATCACGAGCACGAAAAATGGAAACCATAATAATATTTACATAGCTAAACTTTCAAAGGTTCACAAGAAATGCGAAGAAATACTATCCGATTGCGCCTATAATGGAATACAGTTTCCTTGCTGCAAGATGTTTGTTCTAGCAGACTCGGAGCGCGGCCCTTGTTTCACTTTCAACGCATTGCAGAACGTGTATGTACTGTACGAAAAATGATATTGCTTGATAAGATAAAAACTGTTTTGAAATAGATTATCGATAACATCAACGTGGTAGAGTGATGGGTAGAGCTAATTGAGATTTTGATTCGCTCGCTGCTTCAGTTATTGGAGTTAGGTTTTAGTCGAAATTATTATATATGGCAATTATTTTCAGAGAATTTACAAAAGAACCACTATTTGCTGTAAACAGAACAACTGGACCCGGATTGTTGACTTTCCACGTACTATCAGATGCTGATGTAAGATGATGTAAGTTAGGTATACTGCAGGTATGACTATACCAGTATACCTAACTAAACAAAACGAAAAGACTTACCCCTATCTTATAAAAAGTTAGAGTAGACATTATGTCCTGATTACGTATGTTAAACAAGACATAATGTCTACCCTAACTTTTTATAAGATAGACCATAAATCTTGCCGACTTGGCTTTCTAAAATTGAAATAAAACGTCTCTTTCAATCGAATTTAAAGCTTGTCAATGAAAAAAGACAAAACATGGTGTAACTATCCCAAGCATCGAGTTTATAATAATTAGGTAAGAGTGAGTATGAATAATATGAATATATTTAACAGATCGCACTCCACAGTAACGAAGAGTTGGCCACTAACAGCTTGAGTGAAAAATTAAAATTTCAACTCCGACTACATAACACAAATAAATTTGATATTCTATTCTCTGTTGTGGAGATTGAAAATGAACTCGCTATATCTGATGAAGCTATAGACGACCGGAAATGCAGATTTATCAATGAAATACCCGCTGATATGTATCATACCTATAGCGTGAGTAATTATCCTCCTTTGAAATATAATAATTAATGCATTATTATTTACTAGGTGCCGCCCGCGACTTCGTTTGCGTCCCGTTGGATCCCGTTTATTTTTCCGGATAAAAAGTAGCCTATGTGTTAATCCAGGTCACGGAAAATATATATTCCAAGTTTCATCCAAATCGGATCAGTAGTTTTTACGTGAAAGAGTAACAAACATCCATCCATCCATACTTACAAACTTTCGCGTTTATAATATTAGTAGGATAGGATCTACGTCGCGTCGAGTGCAGTGAGTAAAAATAAACGTATCATAGTTTACAACTTGAGTACTCATAGGGATACCAAAACGGATATGAATAAAAGTTTTTTTTATAAATTGCTTCGTAACGTCCGTGTATATTCGTATGATAGAAAATGGGATGTGTCAATCCTGTTCAAAAGTACCCTACCACCATAAAGTAAAGTGCCAAGCCAACACAAACGTCTGGCATTAAAGACAAAGACGTTTAATTTTCAGGTATATTCGCATGGTGCATGTGTTTTGGCTGAAAACACTGAACACGTGTTCGAGCATTGTGGCTGTGTATCACCTTTGCGAAGCCTATCGTGTAAGTTAAATCAAATAAGCCTAATTCACTTATCAAACAACGATTATTTGTATTTGTCAAACTGGGCTTAGTTTCACTTTTTAGAAATGAATAGAACTTACCTAATTGAAATTTCAAAACGAAGCCTTGTAACGCCTACAGGCTTCATAAGTTTAAGCATAAAACAATGTTAGTAAAGTCATCACGTACATAACCTACATAGGTACTTCAAATCATAATAATACCTAAACAAATCTACTAAAACTTTACTTAGGTTAATGTTCAATAACTTGATGAACAATGCCATTAGAATGTTACGCAATCTATAGGGCCTTGTCGGAACATTTATTCGAGTAAAAGTTTAGCAATAACAATAACTTCAAGCGTCTGTGTAGCACAGTTGTGAGAGCATTTTATTTTTTGTTTTATAACAATACACATTTTTCACTTTAAACATAACTTTTTGTGAGCAGCCCTGCAATTACCTGTATGTATAATACCTAAAGAACTCTACGGCTACGGTTTTTTGTAAGAAAGATGATTTATCTGGGATGGTTTTTAGCTATATTTGGTGAAAATTGGTAGAGCAATTTCCAATATATTCGGCAGCTCTGAAAACAGGTTTTGAGGAATCTCAGGTATGCTTAAGTAGGTACAGTTTGACACATTAAGTTCATCTCAAAGTATTAAGATTTGATGAGCTGATGTCCGTACTCAGAGAATGATGACCAGCAATACTGAAGAGGATCTACAACTTTTATGGTCGGGAGTTTTCAAATTTAATATGTTACAGATATGAAATATTTTTGCAACTACACAGGAATGGTCTGTGTGACCGAACATGAAGGTGGGAGACGTTTATTCTTTAGAACCAAGAATCGATGTTGGTAGGCATAGATACCTTACATTTGAACACTTAACTTTTCAGTGCTAAAAAATAAATTAGTAATAGAAGATGAAGACGAGGAAGAAGGATGCTTGCCTTCGTGCGTAGAAAGTGAACTTTACATCAAACACTTTTCAAAGTAAGTCCGCCGAAAAGTAGGTCCCATTTATTTTAGTCTTACTTTGGATTACGATGTAACTGCAAAATAATCCATACTTCCAGGTCTTTTCTACCAGACTACACTGGTGCAGGCATGGCAGTGAGAATTGAAATGGATGCACTACCAACCTTACGCTACCAAAGGAACCTATTGAGAACCAACTTGGATTTCGTTGGTGAGTCAAACACTTGCCTAGGTTACGTACAAGTAATTACTTATTCATTTATATCATCAGTGTGAATAAAACCACTACTGCGACCATAACTTTATATCAGTGTGGCGGACGCATCTTTCAGAACTTTTAATTCCCCAGGTGTTGTATATTTGTCGATTTATAAAAGTGATGGTTTTAGTTTGAATAAATTAATCTTTTTATTTCAGTTTCCGTTGGAGGCATGGCTGGTTTGTTCTTTGGTGCATCTGTTCTAAGCGTCATTGAGATATTCTACTTGTGGATGCGAAAACCAAACAATTGATTTTATAATGTATCCTGATTCATTTATTTAAATTACTATTGTTTTCTTGAAAAATATTGTAAATAGCAATTCATTTACCTTCCTTCCTGTTGCATTTCCAATTATTATGTATTTTGAGATGATTAAACATCATTTGAAAAATGTATTTACCAATACCGCAAATTACTAATAAATAATTTTAGTATGGGTATAATAATTATAAAATATGTTGTTCATTGTCAATAAGGAAGTATCATGACGCAAGTATGTGCCTAATTTATTTGTAGATTTGGAGGAAAATGGACCTTTCATACTAAAAGAAGCCCAAATAAGTCTACCTCTAGGTCAAATACGCATTTAGGGCGGAATCAAAGATATTGTCGAGATATGAAGATAATGTTATTTGATAAGTATAGGTAGCTCCCTACATATTTTAAATTTATATTTCCTCCATTATTCTCTATTGACCTAGAAGCAACCTCAGGCGTAAAAAAATGGTGTAAGAAACGATACACCATCGTTATAGCAACGCTAGCATGTTTTATCAATAGGGGAAACGCTTCTTGCGTTTGTGTATCTAAAAGATAGAGTTTCATCAAAACCAGTAGCAGACACGTTTGAAAATGGGTAATACAGAGAGTAACGTCACTAGTGGAGTAAAGAAACAGGCTGGAACATCGACGCAGAAGCTCTACAAACTCGTTGATATCAAGGGTAAGTAAGAAAACATTAACACATTATTATGTACTAAGTATGCCAACCTATACGGAAGTCACTTATGTTAAATGTTTTTTGCCGTCTCTATTGTTTTGGATATGGGTATAAACAAATACCTATAAACCTACACATTGCTGCTTGATAAAAATAAAAAAAATCTTAGCGTAACTATAATCCTGACTCTACATTTTAGAATTATCTACTTCGTATGTATCAGAAATGACTACTCCAAACTATTGCACCAAACATGAAGATCAAATATATTCCAGCTTATCTAAAAATCTCTCACTGCGGGTATAAAATCTGCACTTCTTGCGCCTTGGCTGGTAGGCAAACTCCACCACCGAGGGAGTCCATTCCAACACCAGTGTTTTTAATATTGTAACTTATTAACTTCAATATCAAATAGGAGGTGGTCTTCTTGTGGATATGATGAAGCGGGCCCTTCAGAACAAGCAGTACGCTGAGATAGACCACGCTATAAAAACAAAGGTAGAGCCGTTCTTATACAACAAAGGAAAAGGACGGTACATTCCTGTATCCCATATGGTGCTGCTGAGGAATAAAGAGAGATCACGACTCAAACTGGTAAGTAAACTCAGCCAACCATGACTGAAAACACTAAAACTAGAATAACTACTTAGTGCGTAGCAAATAGCAATAGACCCCATGGAAGGGTCCATTTGGCAAGCGGAGAAGGGAAGACCATAAGAAAAATGGCAGGACGATAGCCGAACTAGCAGGCAAGGCCTGGTCAGAGAAAGCTAAGGAAAGAGGAATGGAGGCTGTTGGAGGAGGCCTATACCCGCCGAGGAGTCCTTATTTTTTAAGTATTATTTATTTATTTTAAACGTAAAAATGCTTAGTTTTCTAAAAAATATTGAATTACCTATGAAATTAAAACTTCGCTAAGTGAAACATTTAAATATATGGGCTCTGGTTAATTTTTAGTTACCACCACTCAGAGGTATGGAAAATCCAGACGAAGAGTTCGATGTTGACGTAGACTGGCCTCACGTCACTCAAGAAGAATATGACGCCAATCCTTCCGGATACCGAGAACTGTGTTGGGATTTGAAGGTAGGTCTAAACAATTTGTCACTTTACTGTAACCTGCTGTAGAGTACAAAGCTGCGGTATCTGTCTACATCACGTATTATGTATTTATTTAGGCGTGTACTTATGCATAAAATCTGTTGCATCTGTAAGTTGATAGGAAAATGTGTACCTATACTCAGTCAAAAGCGGTATGGTTTTTTGCAGAGTCTACAAAATCCATAGGTAATAAAAAGTCAGCGCTAGCAAGCAAGAAGCCGTAATTTGCGTAGCTAATGTTTACAAAACCGTACCTAATAAAGTTACGCCAGCCAACTATATTAACCTTTTTGCTAAAAGAGTTAAACAGCTACGTAGCCAGAGGGAATATTAGTACTGAAATATTGTTAATTTTTAGAGGGTATCTACTAAGCGCCATACTTTACAAGCTGAATAATTAGTACGGTTATTAAAATCTAGCTATGTCACTGTTGACTCCCTGTTAGTAAGAGACAGCAATAATTTAAACAGCTGAATAAAGTTATGCAACGATTATAAGTAAGCAGATAAAATGGCAAGTGCAGACTAGCATTTCAGTGTACAAAAAATGTGAACTTTTAATTTGAAATTGCACACGTCGAAGTCGAGGTTGACTTGGCGATAGCACCAAAAGCTATTTGATATAAAGCCAAAAATAAATGTTACTGATAAAAATATCACCATCCCCTTTCAGGAGCGTGGTGCAGTCGGGGAGACTACCCTTCATCTCTGCCTGCTGAATGCTACGTCGCTGCTAGCGAACCTTGCCAAAAGACTTCTACGATTTTACCCGAAAATGATCAACGATATTTACACGAGCGATGAATATTATGGTAATTTAGGGTAATTTACTGAAAATGACAGTGGCAAAAGGATGATATGCGCACAAGTGAAGCCTTCTTTATGAGGTCCAACATGACAATACCCTAACAAGGCTAAACCTAAGGCGAATCGGTTTGTTAAAGTGTGCACCCAGATCACAAACCTGATTTATCTACTTATACACTGCGGCAAACCCTTCCGTGAAACTAATTTGATAAAACGCCTGATAAGAATCGGCTGATAAATAAATTGACAGTGATTTAGTATGTGCTTCCTATAATTTGGAGCACGGGAGGCTTTTACGTTTATTAATTTGGTTATTTGATAAAATAAAATACAATTTTCAGAGTTCTTGGGAGAATTTACTACTAGATTTTTATTATATTACAAAGCAATTTAGATACACTTTATAGCAATATTCATGACCGAGTTATCTAAGCTTCATAAAATTATACACTGAAGTGCTGTTGAACCCTTCAAAAAACTAAAAGACATTCTTATAAGTTCCAAAATATTCTAAATGCATGTTTTGCACCTCAGTACATATTTTGAGCATACTTAGTGTCTCTTAATTTTTTTACAGGAGAAAGTGTGCTCCACATAACAATAGTCAACGAAGACCCAACGATGGTGAAGTTCTTACTGGACGCTGGAGCTGATTACCACGAACGGTGCTATGGTAACTTCATGTGTCCTGAAGACCAGAAGGCGTCCAGATCCGATTCTGTTGACCATGAGTGGGTTAATGTTCAGCCCGAAACCAATTATAATGGGTATGATCATAATTTTATTCAAAGGACTAAGATCTTCAAATTCAAAGACAATATCAAAACTTTTTTGTAAATGGAGATTATTGGAGATACTTAGATATAAGGCCAGATACTTTTTATGGTTTCAGATACGTTTACTGGGGAGAGTATCCACTGAGCTTTGCAGCATGCTTAGGACAAGAGGAATGCTACAGGCTGATTTTAGCTCGTGGAGCGGACCCAGACAAACAGGATACTAATGGAAACACAGTGCTGCACATGTTAGTTATTTATGAGAAGATGGTATGACTATAGGAACAGAAGATTTAGATGTTACAGAAAGTGCTCAGCATTAGCAAATCAAAACTAAACTGTCCTTTCAGAGTACGTTTGACATGGCCTACGAAGTTGGAGCAGGACTCAATATCCGCAACGTTCTAAATCTGACACCCCTTACTTTAGCTGCTAAACTGGCTCGAACTGAGATGTTCTTCCATATTCTGAACATTGAACGAGAGATCTACTGGCAGATTGGAGCCACTACCTGTGCTGCTTACCCTTTGGGGCAGGTTGATACTATCGATACGGAGACAGGTTTTATTTGCAAGGATTCAGCTTTGAATTTGGTGGTGTTTGGGGTAAGATCACCTTCTGTTTACATCTACACGACATCTATCTATCTTCATATATTTTTATATGAATCTAAAACTTTTTTGTTCTACCGCACTAGTCACTCTTTTTTTAATTTTTAGGAGAAAGAGGAGCATCTCGTTCTTCTTGAAGGGATGCTGATCGACCTTCTCAAAATCAAGTGGAACACATTCGTCAAGTTTCGTTTTTATCGTCAGTTCTTACTATTCTTCTGCTACTTCCTCATATCTTTGCTGTGTTTTACTCTAAGACCTGGACCTCCAGAGCGAGGGCTTAATGCCACTGCTGTAAACTCTACAGTTGGACCCACGGTCAATGATACGGAGGTGGTTATTGATACTGGTAAGATAACAATTATTTCGGAAATAAGAACAAGATTTTTATTTATATGGACATACCTAGCAAAAGATATTTCGGTGATGAGAGTAACCGACGTATAAGTAGCCCCAAAACACTTCTGTAAAACACTTGAATTCATTTTATTTGATACAATATTTACAACAGTGATGTCGTTTTCAGAAAACTGTACGCTACCAATGAATGGAACAGAGGTTGATAATGGAGCTGTAGAGATTATCAATGCTACAAAAACAGACGGTCCTCAGTGTGCTCGTTTCAAAAGTCACCCTAAAGATCGTGATAAAAGTAAGTCATGGAATTTTGTTCAATCTTTGATTCAGATCATCAGAAATTATGTCACGGAATTTTTTGCAGTATGTTGGGCCGTTTAAAAAGTAATCAGCTTTAAAAGGGTCTCTGTTATAACTCATACTTAGAAGTCAGTAGACTGGTTCAAAAACTAGAAAAAGTAGTGATTATCACTTGTTTTCAGCCACAGAAGCACCAATGAATGACATGGAAGGATGGTGGGAGGACCTCACCGAAGAATGCAGACTAATGAACTTTGATTCATTTCAAGCAAAGGTTTGTCTAGATTTTTACACCACACGTTTGTGTAATGGAATGCCGTTTTATGCCACGTATTTTGTTTCGGTCGACAGCATCTAGATCATAATTTTTAGTTGACGTATCTAATTAGTGGTTCCTTATTATTTACTCGTCGTATATCTAGTGGTTCGCTGTTCAGAAGATGAATGAAATATATTTTCAGGTCAGGATTTCAGCAGAACTGGTGTTGTGGGTTGGAGCACTAGCGTATATTTGCTCTGCACTACGGGAAGCTAGGTTCCTTGGTATAAAAATGTTTATCGAGAATCTAAGCACAGTGCCGTCTAGGTAAATCTAGGTCTAGACAAATCAATGCACAAAATAAATTTTGAGCAAATCGCCGTTCCATAACACTATCATTTTGTTTTACAGAGTGATGTTTTTGTTCTCCTGTCTTCTTATGTTGATTCTTCCGACCTTGAGGTTGTGGTGTGCTGAAGAAGAAGAAGACCACGTCGCTGTCATTATAATGCTAACGACTGCGCCTTATTTCTTATTCTTTTGCAGGTATTTTTTTATGAATTCCTTATCTGTTCGGATCTAACTAGCTGCTCCTTGTAGGTACATGTTTAATATGCTTTTAATGTATTATAATTTCAGAGGTTTTAAAACTGTTGGCCCTTTCGTAGTGATGATCTACCGTATGGTGATGGGTGACTTGCTTCGATTCGTTGCCATCTATTTAGTTTTTGTTATGGGGTTTTCTCAAGGTAAGTCATGTCATTTATTTTTCTTATCTACCTACTTTGTTGAACATTTTTACATCAAATTCGGAAAGGAGATATTCAAAAACTTTTACTTTTACGAAATTATGTTTGTTCTTGGAATTCACTTCATCATTGTAAGCTATTGGTACTTTATTTACAGCGTATTACGTGATATTTTTGTCATTCGACAACCCTAACACCCCAGAAGGTGTCGATGACTCTGTCTCCAATCCTATGCCTTCTCCGATGGAAAGCATCATGGCCATGTTTCTGATGTCTCTTACATCATTCTCCGACTACTATGGAGCCTTTGATCGGACGGACCATGAAATTGAAGCAAAGGTACCTATCTATTTGAGGAATCCAACGGTAAAAGGTAGACGTAAAATTAGATGTAGAGCGAAATATGGATTTCATCACAGATAAGCGATATCAAAGACTGATCTGTCGTACGTAACGGCACTAAACCTACTAATTAAAAATTCTATCTATAGGTTATATCATTTATGCTTGTTTATACTTATTGCTATATTTCGACATAGCTGTGACCTAAAACTCTGAATACTTTTTAAAACTATACAGATAGAAAAAGATGATTGATGTAGAAATCTGCATGATGAACAATGGATAAGGTTGCGAGCGAAAATTGATTAATAGATAAAGTGTTGACAATAATAGGTAAGTACTGCCGCAAGGCCTTCCCACGTACTACTGTGAGTTCGTTTATTTATCGCCTAGTTTTTAACTATGAGGTCGAGGACACAGGTCGCGCGCACACGCGAATTCCAAACATTTCGTAACGGAAGATCGCGCCCTACGACATTTTTGTAATAACCGGCGTAAGCAATATGCTTTGCTGATGACGAAATATAAGTATTTGCGGTTATGCTATACGATGGTGATTGTTTTAATTGGGAGATTTCAAACTCTCCAATTACCAAGCCTATATACGACATCATCAGGGTTAACCCGTGGAAATGTTTGATATCACTTAGACACTAAAAACTTAAACGGTAGGGCTCAGACTTCAACCGGAAACTTATGAATAGGGAGTGATATCTCTACACAAATCGGTTAGCAGCATCATTGACATCAGCTTGTTAATCTCTGGATAATGTCAGGGTGGTTGCTCACATTTTCAAAAAGATTTTTTGCCGATGCTTGTAGCAATATATGCGATATACTTATATGATATAGGTGTGCCGAAAACTACCTAAATAAAAAATAATAATTTCGCTCCAAATGAAGTCCAAGATTCTGAGTTATTTTTTACCTCCGTTATGTATGATCATCAATAGAAAAGAAGAGAACTCCGAATGTAATTTTATGTAGCAACAATTTGACCAAGCTAAATTTTCAACTGTATCTAATAGGTGCAGAATTTATCACTTCACGTCTAAGTACCTTTATGAAACGTAATGGGTATTCTCATTATTCAAACAATAAGTATTTTTGGCATAGCAATAGAGCAAACAGTAATAAGTGAAAGTTATGGCCGTTTTATGACATGTGGCGAGTTTGGCGACAATGTTGATTGGTTTGAAATGTGGCTGTACTTCAATAATTTAGAAACATAGAGCTTTGTGAGTTGTTTTGTGAGTCTGCCAAATTGGCAAGGGCGGAATGGAAACAAACCAATAAATACAATAATCTGATCTAGTGCGTGTCACATTGTCTAAAGCAATATTTTACTTAAGTTGAGATAATAATTTAACATACATACATACATACTCGGAATATTTAGAGAAATATTTTATTGAATCTTCTATATTCGCTCATAGTGTAAAGATTGTAGAGCCTAGATAGCGAAAATAATAAAAATAATTTATGAATTCTATTAAAATGACTGAGCTTCTCAAAGCTTTATTTCGAACAATCACAAAAACAGTGATAGACTCCTAGAAAAATCTATCAAGCAATTTATAAGTAGAACTATCTTGAAAAAGACAGGCATATAACCGCATCTAATGTAATTGATGATACAAGAGATTTTATTTCAGTTACTCTTCGTAATCTACATGATCATAGTGGCCATTCTCCTCGTCAACATGTTGATTGCTATGATGGGAAACACGTACCAGAAGATTGCAGAGACGAGAAATGAATGGCAAAGGCAATGGGCTAGAATAGTACTGGTGGTTGAAAGAGGAGTGCCGCCAGCTCAGCGGTTGAAGAACCTTCTGACGTACAGCCAACCGATGGCTAGTGGAAAGAGGGCGTTGGTCCTTAGAATTAATCAGAAGGTAATAAAATAATTCGGGATGCAGATATTGTTTCGTAAAATCGTAACTTTAGTCTAAAATAATATGAGTTCGTTTCAGGATGAGGACAAGGAAGAAATGAAAGAAATTCTGGAGATGAAGAGGACGCATGACAAAATAGTCGCAAAGAGGAAACTTAGGGAGCAACAGCTGAAAGATGGAACTGGATTGTTACCACCAACAACACTTGCTAGAGACTATCCGGTCACGAAATAGATTAACACCAATGAACCGTACTTACCTCTTATAGTTTTTAAACATGACATGGTCCAAACAAGCCATAGCAGAATCAATTTGAAAGAAATTTTAAATTAAGTATTGTATGTATTCATTCAAGTACAACTCGACCGAAGCTATCGTAGGTATTATTAGCTGGGTACTTGCCAACTTGAGACCATTGACATTCTCGAGGAGATGACAAGCATAAAGACGCGATCACATGTCATGTACTGAGCATATTTTAAGCCAAGAAACTGCGAGAACTTATCATTGTCTAGTGATAGATTTAAATTCAAATTACTTAGTAAAATATTTATTTAGCCTGCTATGTGATATATTTGCATGGAGTGTTTTGTTCTGATCTGATGCATCATGACATGTATCAATTGCACCTCCGTAGTACCATAGGTATCAACTGGTTCGATAGGAAACGACACACTTCGTCGCAGTACACAGATGTGATTACTACTTTACTACTACTATTGCTTGGTTTGTTCAATGAATGATAGTAGCACAGGTAAATCAAATTGTATTTGTTTGATTAGCGAAATTGACACCTAGGTATAAATAGCTTTTGGAACTTGGTTTACTACTTTACGCAATGTATTATCGTGAGAACATAAGATCGATTACGAAAATGCTTACAAATTCAAAAGATTTGCATTCAAATCCTGACCTTTGTCATAGACGTCATGAAAAATGGGCGGACGTGACACATCCTTGAATGCCATGTGGGACAGACAAAGCTATTATCTACTGTGTTTTGTCGAATTGTCTGCATAAAACTAAGGTGTAAATTGTGACAAGCCGAGCTGCTTTCCACTCTTACCTCATTGTTTGCACCTTCAACCTCAGGCTCAAATCTGGGTTCAGTTCGCGCAGCCAAATAGGTATTCTTTGTAATAATGGGCACACACAAAATACAATATTTACCTCCATCACCAACTTAGTAGTTTCAGCAACCGCACAGATTCTAATTATTTCTTGCACAATTGTTTGTCAATCTGGCCATTGACCAATCTGTTAAGCTCTTAAACCAATAATTGTACTGAACTTTACCTAAAAAATACGACAGATTTTTGAAGGTCATTGTTGGTGACACCTTCGGTACGCTGACCGTTAGCCGAATACCTATATTGGAGATTTATTTATGGAGCCAATTAAGCTCTACCTATAAGAATAGCAAGAATTTGAAAGCAAACATACCATCTAAAGAAATTTCTACAAATTACGCTACTTATGCCGCTAGAGCTAGTCAAGTAAAGTGTTTGTAAACATTGACATTGACAACACATCCGCCATGCGAACTGATAGGTGTTTGCACTAGGATTACAAGTGTCGCTCTAAAGATCATCTTAAACTAATTTGTAACTAGTAGGAATAAGGAAGTAAGCTCACAATTAAAATTTGCATTTTCGTTTAATTTTATTAAAACTGAAACCAGTTTTCCACTTGGTTTAGTCTGGCATATTATTATAATCAATAGACTAAATTAAACTAGTCTGGTTTTTAAATGTTCATAGATAGATATTCCTATATTAGTTTACAAAATATATTATTAATAGAAGGCACCAGTCGGTTTGCATTTTAATTTGCTAGATTTCGTTTTATTAACATGGCTGTGACCTCAGAAATACATGACCCACTAGTAAAACTAGGTAAGTGTTGCTAAGTATATAAAGGCGGCCAAATTGCAAAAGCATTCAGCTGTTAAAGCATCTAACACAACGTAACCATATGACAAATAAGTTTAAATGCATCTGTAAATTATTACATACGTACCTACTCCTGAAACGTCCACACACAGAACCATACATCACACACGAGCAAACAATACCGCATACGCAATAAGCTAGTTGTCAGAAGCTCCATGTGTTCGTCGGCGGACTAGGCAAAGTGGTGGACAGTATAAAACCAAATAGATCCTCTGCAGTCTTCACACACTGCCAAACGCGCGATCGCAGTCATGAGGAGCACGGTAAGTGAACAAACGGAAAAAGTGAAATTGTTTGCATATAAAAGAGTCGAGCCAACTTAAACAGTCATCATTCTAATGAAGCGTGTCAAAGTTTTATTTGGATAAAGTGTCAATAAAAGTGATGTGTTTGTCTTCAGATCGCAATACTGTCGCTGGTGGCGAGCATAGTCGCTGAGGCCCCGTACAATTTGGCGAGGCCCTCTACGCCGTTCAACTACCCATCAGCGTCACCGCCGCGGCCACCACCGCAACACCACCACCATCACAACCATGCTCCACAATCAGCGCCGCCTCCTCCGGTGCGATATCAACAGCCGCAACAGATATATCAGCCTGCACCGCAACAGTACGCACAGAACGGCGGATACCAATACCAGCAACCTAGCATTCAGCCCACTTACGTTCAACCTGCGCCACAGCCCCAGTACCAGATTCCTCAAGTACAACTGCCCATCCAGGTCCAACCTCAGCCTGTGTATCAGCAGCCAGCTCCCATTCAATACCAGCCCCAACCTCAGCCTATCTATCAGCCAGCGCCTCAGCCTATCTATCAACCAGCACCTCAGCCCATTCCTCAGCCCATCCCTCAGCCACAGCCCCAATACTTCCAGCCTCCTAGCACATCGTACGGCGTCCCTCAGTTCCGTCCTCAACCTCAACCCCAGCCCCAGCCAATTCAAATTCAGCCTCAACCGATTCCCACCTACGCAGCACCCCAACCCCGTCCCCAACTACAACCCGTGCAACAGTTCTCTCAACAGCAAGGATACAACTACCAGCAGCCGCAAATACAGTTTTCAGCACAGCCCCAATACACTCAGCTCCAATCACAACCCCTAGCCAGAACCCCAGTGACGACAGCCCATTCAAGCTACCAGGCTGATTCAAACCAGTACAGCGGTGCCCAAGCCCAAGGTGAAGCTCTCGACTCGGTAGTTGTGAACCAAGTTCAGAACATCATAAAAGAAAGTGAACACACATCTGCTCGCGACAATGGATATCTCTCTTTAGTTTCCGGTGTTTCACTAGAAAATGCTCAACCAAGTATAGAAATATCTTCTTTTACTCACACCGCTCCCCTGAATATCGGTAGCAGCGTGAGACAGTCATCTTCGTCAGTGTCAGCCCCTTCATCTGACTATGGCCAGCCCTCATTCACTTCAGTGGAACAGTCCAGCTTTCTACCTCAATCCAAACCAGCGACATCGTACGGTCCTCCTAACAAGAAGTAGGTAGTCTAAGCCGTGTTGTTTTATAGTTTTAATTTTTATATGACTGTAAATATTACGTTATTACGCATTTTGTTACGAATAAAAATGCATAATGTTGTATCACCGATTTTTACTCGAAACCAAAAACTCAACAAACATCACAAAACACCCATAAAGTTTTATTACTTACACAACTTGTCGGCACACACGATTTTCATAAACAATGGATATCCATGCACGTCGTTTTTCTCCTAAAACACAATTTCGATTAAGCCTACTGTACACTCAAGCAATTATCTTTCCGTAGATACGCTATGCAATGTTCCAACAAGGTGAGCAGAGCACATGTTTTACAGCGACTGATTTATGCTTTAGTGGACAGTGGGGTTTCGTTTCTTGTGCAACTCATTTGCATGTGTCATTTTAAGCTGATGTTCACCAACAAATTAATATAATTATTGTTAAACACAACGACAGTTTAGCTAGTTTAGGCATCTATTAATATTGTAAAGTTGTGAAAAAATTGGGAAGTGACCTAGAGCAATTTAAAAATACTCACCAAACATATGGAGTGATCCGAGGTTTGCACGCCACCATTAGAAAATGTGATCGGAGATGAAAAATGTGTCAGATTTTCCAATTTAAATTCATCGCTCTCACAGGGACAAGTTTTGACCATTTTAGATGAACTTTGTATATTTGAAAGGCTCGTTGCATGCCCCTACAAAATAAACAGAAAAAAATCATTTGATGAAATATAAATAAAATAAGTATATGTATTGAAAAACACGCACTAAGTCCTAAAACGTAAGTAAACTAAGTACTTTGAAGTAAGGGCTGAAACAGACATATTTTAAAAGTTTCTTACTAATTAAATACATACCGCATTTTGGGTTTGCCCCTGGATTGGTGAATCAGCCTTTAAAACAGGCTCTCTAAGACATTTACAAATCATTGCAAGTGTAGCTGTAGGCATTTTAGCTGGATCTTCTTTGCTTGCCAAAACAGCTGCTATCGGAGCTTCATTGTCCGGTGTTTTATTTCGACAAGACTGAAAAAAAACAACTGAATATTCAACGATTATGGATACAATACTTTTTGTTTGCGAAAAACAAAACTACTTAGCAGGTATTCTTCGGCTTTGCGACGTATATGACTTTAAAGAACCTATAATTATGGTCAAAATACCTGACAGCAAAGTGATTTTTTGAGTGTAATTTGATTAACACTAGTTGTAACTCTTTCAGCATCCGCGTCTTCGTATTGCGATTGCGCATTTGTTTTGACTATTTTTACCGACGAACATTGACATGAAATATTATGCGACGCCTTGTGTTGCGACATTTTTACATCAGAAATATCTTTATCTGATTTGTCAGCATCGTATTCAGGTTTTTTTTCTTCGCACGTGGTTCGGTCAACAGGTTCTTGCGATATCAATGTGTAACTTTGAGATTTTATAGTGTATTTCATCGGTATTTCGGTCGATATCATCGTAGAATTTGACCTGTGGAAAAACAACTGATGTTTATCAGCTTAAAATGCATCTCAGAGGCTTAGGCATGAATTTATATTTCAGTTTCATCACTAAGTTATTACCTACTTAAATTAGAGCATTTATCTTACGGTTGACGAGATTCGGAGGCATGCCGCGCTAAGTCTTTTGGTTGGAGTATGAATTGGAAGCTTTGGGTTGGTCTGAAAACGTATAAATTCACCGTTTCATTGGACTTAATAACATTCAACAAATATTATTGTATTTAAAATCTTACTTCTGAATAGTATCACCAGCTTCCTTGCTGCTGTTGCGCCGTGTTCTTCTCCACGGGCTAAAACACCATTGCATAACTGTTATGTTGCTAAAGTGGTGCAGAATGTGAAATTATAGATGACAAAAAAGTCGTCAAAGGTTGCATATCTCACCGTGTCCAAATAATTAGTGTCCTAGGTATCTAATGGCCCATGCATTGTGCTCAATGTATTGTATTGGTAAGTCCAAAATCATTAGTGAGGTTAATACTACACTAGGCATGGTGGTGAAAATTCATAATTACCTTTTAACGCGAAACTTCTTAGAGCGTGGTTCACAGCATGTGCTAAAGACAACAAATAAAAGGTTAAGTAGTTGTGAGGAAGAATCCACTTAACCTTTTAACAAATGCTGACTGTTTACTGATTATAAGGAAACCAGTCAAATTGTAGGTAAAAAAGTTCACCTAGACTAAAAAATGCTGTACAATAATTTGAACATACAAATGTAGAACACCATCTTATGGTATTGATTATACCTAGAGTAAAGAGGGTGTGAAGACGATAGAAGTTACATTTAAATAAGTAGTAGGTATTTTATCTACGGGACCACGAAACCGAAGACAAAATTCAGATGTATCTATGAAAAAAACCTTGCACTCAGCGTAGGTATTGAATCTTTCCACCACACAATTTTTTTTCCATTGACATTTGCCTTTTTTCATCATTGGTTACAAAAATTTGGAGAATTATTTAGGGCAAATTAAATAAAATATAAGAAAAAACGTCTCTAACTTGTGAGGAATTCTATCCGCCTCAATAATAGCAGTCTGCTTCACTTTAAGATGGCACGGGCTGTCTAATTGGCTATCTCGTAGGAACTCGTCGTATTTGGAGTCCAGCCAGGCCGCGAATGCACTCATGTCAGTCTTGTTTGGAGAAATGGTTCGGGGCGGCAGATGCTCCTGCAATTTTAGAATGTATGCGAGGAAGATCTCTTCGGTAATCATGAAAAGCCTAGAACTGACGACTACGTCAAAGAAGTATTAGTTAGTCTCAATAGCCAAATAGTTAGTTTTTGGTCTTCTTAAAAAATACAGAAAATATAAGCAATCTAGAACCAATTGGTGATCCAGTTAATTATCTCGTAGATCTCGAAGAATAAATAAATAATTATTTGAATACTGACGAGCTAAATTCTTATTTACAAAACTGGTTTAAGATGGACTAGATAAATATATTATGTTGGATATACCTGAGTATACCATCTGAAGGCTTTGGAAAAACAGTTCTTATTGTCTTTTCGACGTTCTCTGCTGCGTTGTAGCTTTGGTGGTTGTTGCTGAAAATCGAAAGAAATAGGTCTCCTTGAGCGCGGAAGTTTTTAGTATAACATCAGACTGACGAAACTCTCGAAATAGACTCGTGCTTTCGAAAAACGAACAATGTATCAAACGGAGGTCTAAATTTGAATCACGTTCCATACAAAGGGTTGTTCTCAACCCGCATTATGTTTAGTTTTGTATTACAGGTAATTAGGTATTCTTTTAACTAGGTTTTGGTTTCTTTTATTTATTTATTATTTATGTCATGTTTTAGTTTAGTCTACCTACTTATGTTTAATTTTTCTTGTGTTGTGTTGTAAATAAATTATTTTTTCTATTTCAAAGCGAGATTTTCAGTGTGTAATTTTAGTAGAATGGGAGTCCTGCGTCTTCTTACGTAGGACTAGGTATTACATTTTTTTTGGTAACATAGCCGCCGCCGCGAATCGAGTACCGCGCTCGAGTTCAATTAAGATATCTAGAGCCGCAGTGGCCCGTTTCATCTCGATGGTAATAATTGTAAACATTAAGCAGCCAGCCTAACTTCACCCACTGCTGCAACCACTGTTTTGCTCAGGATTTTTCTCAGAATATTGAACCTCTAGGTAATCTCAGGTTACTTACAGGTTATTGTACACACATGAAAAATCTTACCACTTGAGCGTAATATATAAGAGGTTGCCCCATGGTTGGATAAAAAGGTGTTCTTCCATAACCCTGGTTTTCATACACATCAGCCATATATGTGCAAGTGCAGTATTCATCGCACTGGCACTCACTGGATGATGTAGAATACATGATTGAAAAGCTGTTAACTATCAGGAAAATATTTGTGGCATAAATTCACATTACAATTTTCTAAAACCACAACAAAACCAATAAAACTTTGATCAAAACCAATCGCTGTCATATGGTTGTCATTTTGTCGATGGTTTCTATAGCAGTTTTTTGGGTTTTTGGCTTTCATTGTCGTTAAAAAGGTTGCTTCCTATAACAAAGGAGTTTTGTACTTATAAATCTAGGAGGCAGTGATGAACTGCAGTCGCAGTGCTATATTTATAAATGCAAGAAAAATATTATTCAAGATCATTAAAATGATTGCATTTAAGAACTGTACAACATTGCTATTGTGCTTCCTGTTTATCAATAACTTATTGTTTGTTACTTGTTCCTTTTACAATTTAGTTAAAGTAATAACTAACTGTAAGTAATTACCTAATTGTACAAAACCGTTTCCTTCTCCTGCTGACTACTACAATATACATACATCCCAAAGCTCTTCAGAAAGTACCATCAGTTTTACCCTTTTGTGGGTGCTTAGATACTTATCTAAATAAAAACTTCGTTGTATAATAGTCATTGACATCGATTTGTAATATGAGTAGGTTTATTAGTAGGTAGGTGCTATAGATGTTACGGTATCTAGAGACTTTGTTTTATGATAAACTTTAGATATAGCGGTGGTTCAGCGGTTCTTCCGAGGATTTAAACCAAAACTTTCTTTAGTCTTTGTTTTATGATAAGGGGGATAATGTTACTTAGACACCTATATAACTATAATTATGTATAATATGATCTGTGCGATAGTCTAATTTAGCTGACTGTACTAGCAGTTGGACTACTCAATAGTACCACTGATAAGAAGCAAGCTGAACTTCCAGATTCTGATTGCCATACTTTGGTTAAAGAACTATCGAATGTATCATACAGGAGAGAGATGCTAGATAATATCGGTACCCAACAGCAAAACCTGAGACAAGAAATTGGCTATTCCACTAATGAAGCAGGTTATTTTTCAATAGGTAATTAATTAAATCGATATAAAAAAAGATGTGTTGCTGAACATTACTTTTATATTTATCAAGAGTAGATCCCTCACTGACTAAACAAAGAATATATAAGTCCGAGTAGATTCTGTGTACAATGGTATAGGTATGTAAATGCTTTACCAATACACAAGTAAAATTATAAAATAATCGATCTAATTTTAGATCCGTTCCAAGAAATGGAAACTTTATTGAATAACCTTCTATTTGGAGAAACGGAGGATCAAGGTAAAACACATACCTACTCTACTATTTACTATAGACCGCCCAAATAAAATAATAAAACAATGAGCTCGTAATTGACTAAGGATATTGGCCGGTTTCTTTACCTGGCAATACTAAGATACTGAAGTGAGTTCTATAAAATTTCAGAATCAGACGATTCTAAAGAGTTGAATAAAACAGAAACACAGCTAGAAGCACTGGCGCATTATCCATCTGGGCAAGTGATGCGGTGAGTCTTTGGAGCTTAGCACAGCAAGCAAGAATGTAATGTCTCACAAATGCTATGAGATAAAACCTAGGGGTGCTATACGAAAATTATAGTATCACACTATGATCTTCTTAGTTTGTTTTGACGTATACGTAATATTATGATGCTTTAACGAGATCTTCCAAAAAATCTCTTAGAAACTTTAACCACTGTTTTAGCCTACGGCAATGATGCGGCCTACCTAGCCCTACGACTGATTGTCGTTACTAGCTGGTTCTAGGGATCCTTTGCTATCTAGCTTATAATGGAGAATGCTAGTTAAACAGTACATCAATTTAATATCAATTATTACAATAATGTTAGGGGAGCACCTATATGGTCTTGGCGAGAATGCAAATGAGAGAGCGAGTGACGCGTGCAACGCCTTTTAAGGTCGCGGTGCAGCGCCCTCTGTCGTGACGCGTAGACATCCCGGCGGCCTTGAGAGAACCTCTCAATGGATAGGTAGGTTGTCACGTGATGATGGGTCCCAAGTCGGCTCCTCCGGTACCAGCACCAGTGGCAGCATCCTGGAGGTCGATCTCGAGCGGGCATATTCGTGAGAATGCCCTCTTCACCAATCCGCTCGCTAAACGAATCTCCGCCACTCTGGTCACTCCATCTCGTCCAGGAAAGAGAGTGCCTGTGACACGGCCCAACCTCCACTTGAGGGGAGGAAGGCCCTCTTCTTTGATAAGAACCATCGTTCCAGCCTTTATGTCTTCTTTTTGATCCTGCCATTTAGTGCGTCTTTGTAGCTCCGATATGTACTCCATGGACCAGCGTTTCCAGAATGATTGCCGCAGCTGCTCGACCCGCTTGAAGCGCGACAAGGCGGGCAGCGCCGTCGTCGTGATGTCTCTCTCAGCAGGGGTAGTCAGAGGTCGGCCAATCAGGAAATGTGCTGGTGTGAGTGGGGTAAAGTCGGATGGATCTGAAGACATAGGATACATAGGGCGGGAATTCAGGACAGCTTCTATTTGTACCAAAACTGTGTTGAATTCCTCATAAGTTAAATTTACATTTCCTATCACGCGAGAAATGTGGTGTTTGCAAGATTTTACCCCTGATTCCCACAAACCACCAAAATGAGGCGTATAGGGGGGAATGAATTTAAAATCTATTTGATTATGTGATGCGTAATCAAGAATAGATTGAGTATTGTTTTGTAAAAAATCAGTAAACTCCCGAGCGGCACCTACAAAGTTCCTGCCATGATCTGAGAAAATCTGTAAAGGTTTACCTCTGCGAGAGATAAATCTTTTTAAAGCTAAGATATAACCTTCTGACGATAGACTAGTTACTAATTCTAAATGCAATGCTCGAGTTGCAAAACATACAAATAAACACAAATAACATTTTTCGAGTTTAGCACCCCTGCCTTTTCTATTTAAAATATAAAGAGGCCCTGCGTAGTCTACTCCACTGTGCAAAAAGGGAAAACCTGCCGTCAATCGTTCTTTAGGTAAATTACCCATGATAGGTTGAAGAGTTTTACCTCTCATACGACAACATTTGACGCATTGACGAACAGTTTTTCTCGCTAAGTTTCTACCTCCTAGGGGCCACCAGCTATCCCTAATATGCGATAGTAGTAACTGGGGTCCCGCATGTAACAAACTATTATGCTCACGTCTAAATAAAAGAACAGTAAAGTGATGTTTACTACACAGTAACTTGGGATGTTTTTTATCGTAGGTAAAACTTGAGTTTACTAATCTACCACCAACACGCATAATATTTTCATTTAAAAACATATTCAAGCTAGACAGACTACGATTTGATTTTAAATTTAAGTTTTTAATTAACGCATTATATTCAATGGGAAAGGATTCTATTTGTGCCTGCCTAGTTAGATATGCTAACGACCTATCTAACTCATCAACGGTTAGCGAACCCGTATTTCGCTCGTCCCTATTTTTTGTGCGGGCGTTGTGTATAAAACGCATCACATACGCACACGCACGTTGCAAACGATTTAAATTAGAAAATCTTTTAAAATCAATAATATTACTTGAAACCTCCGTACATGCTATGCTAACTACAGCTGGTTTCAACTCAGGCAAGGTAGTTAAATTATGCGAACTATCCCTACAATCTTGTGACCAACTTGTTACCGTTTCACGTAAAAATGTGGGTCCGTCCCACCACAAAGACAATGAACATAGCTCACTCAAACTTGTACCGCGTGAAACTAAATCGGCGGGATTTTGTTTCGTACGAACGTGTAACCAAATCGCATTACCGGTTATATCGTTTATTTCGACTACACGATTCTGAACAAACGTTTTTAACAGATGAGGAGACATTCGTAGCCACCCTAGTACTATAGTTGAATCTGTCCAAAATACTACACTATCGAACTGTAAACGCAATGATTTGATTATTTTTTCGTACAACTTAGCACCGATTAATGCACCGCAAAGCTCAAGCCTAGGTATACTGACCGGCTTTAGAGGAGCGACTCGACTCTTCGAACATAACAACCTAACTGTGACGTCACAGTTGTTATTGCAAGTGCGACAGTACGCGGCTGCTCCATACGCACTTTCGCTAGCGTCAGTGAAAATATGCAATTCTACTTTCAAAGGGTCAGAATCAAGTACATGTCTTGGTACACGAATACTAGGCAGAAACGATAACGATTGCACAAACCTTTTCCACAAAATAACTATTTCTATTGGTACGAGATCGTCCCATCCCAATTTACAAAGCCATAGTTTTTGTAATAATATTTTTCCTACAATTATAATAGGGCTCAATAGACCTAGGGGATCATATATTTGCGATACGACTGATAATATTAACCGCTTTGTGATATTATCCATACAATCTTCATTTATTTTTGTGACAAAATGAAACTCATCGCTGATATTATACCATCCTAGGCCTAACGTCCTACTAGAACAGTTTTCTTCTAGTGATAGACATTTCGACTTGTCTTCACACGCCTGTGCATTTAAAGCGACATCAGGTGAATTAAAAATCCATTTTCGTAATGGAAAACATCCAGACAAACAAACATCAGATACATTTTTGCATAGTTGCGTTAATTTATATTTACAGTCATGGCCTATGAGCAAATCATCTACGAACAGGTCTTCTAAAATGGCACGTGCCACATCTTCGTCCGCGCACTGTAACCCTAACTGCCTAACACAGCGTATACTCAGGTAAGGTGCCGATGCAGTGCCGTAGGTAACAACGTTAAGCCTGAATACACCGAGTGAATCGCACACGTTCTCACGCCACAAAATTAATTGCAAGTTTCTCTGATCTTCATGAATGATTATTTGCCTAAAAAACTTCTCAATGTCAGCACATGCAACGTATTTGTACTGACGAAAACGCAAAAGTATAGAAAAAAGATCATTTTGTAAAGCTGGACCTGTCATTTGAATATCGTTAAGCGATATACCGGACGACGTTTTTTGACTCGCATTGAAAACTACACGTAATTTAGTAGTAGTACTTTGTTCACGTAATACACCGTGATGTGGCAAAAAGTAATGAGGCAAAGTAAAGTCGAAGTTTTCAATGCGCGTCATGTGTCCTAAGCTTAAGTATTCCTGCATAAAGCCGCTATACAAACTTTTATATTGAGACGATTTTTCTAAGCGACGTTCTAGCGATAAGAATCTACTTTCCGCAATTTTAAAACTATCACCTAATGTTTCGACCGGCTCCTTTAGAGGAATGCGAACCGAGAACCGACCGTTTTCTACCCGCGTGGTAGTTTCGGTGAATAGTTTCTCACAAATACTTTCCTCGGCGGAAAGACATTGGATTGGATTGCTAATTTCTTCTATCTCCCAGAACTTTTTTAACTGATTATTTAACTCTAACGTTTGGGCAAAATTACATTGAAATCGATTAATGCGCGACTTGTTATTGTAAACGATACCTGAAATAACCCAGCCTAAAGCGGTATTTTGCAAGTACGGCCCTGTAGGTAGACGAATTCTACCTTCGAGTAATAAATCCCAGAAGTAATCTGCGCCTATGAGTAGGTCAATTTGCGACGGGGAATGGAACGTTGGGTCAGCTAGATCTATGTTCTTAGGCACGTCCAACGATACATGACCTAAACTGACTGACGGCAACGAGTTTGTGATACGGTTTAGAATAATACAATTTATGCGTGTATTATAATTTCCGTGTAACGATTTTAAATTTATATCACAAGACTGATTAGACTGACTGACTAATTGCCCTATTCCTGTGATTTGAACAGTGGACTGTATGGATTTAACGTTTAGTTTGTTATGTAACGCCTCGGTAATGATGCAATGCTGACTGCCACTATCTAAAAGCGCACGAGCTTTATGATAACGACCATTGTCATCGCCGGCTACCTCGACTATTGCAGTAGACAAAAGTACGGTTTCTAACGCGCGTTCGTTGCAATCAATATTAATGCGTGACTGCTCGACCGTATGTAAAATCGTAGCTGTGCTCATGTTAGGTATGGAGTTCGGTTTTGGTTCTTGCACCGCGACCGATAGTGATGCGAATTCTCCACCATGAAGTAAGCTATTGTGCTTCTCATTGCATTGCCTACACGGACCGAAACTACAATCGGATAACTCGTGACCCGATCGTAAACAGTTGACGCATAGAGCCTGGCTCTTTACGAATGCTAATCTATCCTGAATTGACATATTGCTAAACTTGTAACAAGCGTATATCGCGTGGCTCGCGTCGCACAATTTGCAATTGCGGGTGGTTTTGTGCGCTGTGTTTCGTGTCGACGCGAAGCTATGAACACTACTTTGTTGAGTAGATTTGTTAGTAGGTTCATGAATTACCTTATTACCTATCGAATGCGAAGTATGATGAGCTTTTATCATTTCCAACGTATCTGCCTTGTCCTTGAGAAAACTCAGTAAATCATCTAACGTTATATTCCTATTTGACTGAGTAGTTTGAGTAGTACTTTTAAATTGTTCCCAATCCTTTTCTACAACTGCGTCTAATTTCGATACAACGATGTATATGACGAGAGTATCCCACGATTCTGTGGGTTCGCCCAGAGTCTTCAAAGCACGTAAATTCTTAAGAACCGTATCGATTAGCTTCCTAATATGAAACGAAGACTCCTTCGTTGTCTGCATTGAAAATAGAGATTTCACATGATTATGCACTAATAATTTGGAATTATCATACCTATTAGTAAGCAAATCCCAAGCTACCGTGTAGTTATCATACGTGAATTCTACCGATTTGATAACCTGTGCTGCATTACCTTTTAGGGATGATCGCAAGTAATGAAATTTTTGAATGTCATCTAGCTGCTTTGACTTGTGAATCATGGAAAGAAAGGTGTCTCTAAACTCGAGCCAGTTATCGTACGAACCGTCAAATGAAGGTAGTGATATGGTTGGTAACTTTACTAACGAATGAACATTGCATTTAGAACTGTTACATTTATCCTCGATACTTCTAATGCTACTAGAAGTACTAGACTGAGCTAACAAATTAACGACAGTAGCCTGAACCTGATAATACAAAGTTTCGAAAGCTTCCCGATTTTCTAATTGCTGAGAAATATCACTTTCTTGCACTAGCTCTTCGATCGAGCTTTGAATACTATTAAATTCATTTAATAACGTTTTAGCTACCTCGCTACGCAATTTAAGTTCAGTTAATTGATTTTCACTCAACCGCGTGCCTAGGGAGGTTACATATTTCACGTACAAAGTCAACCTACCTTTGATCGTACCACGTTTTTTATTAAACTCGCGAATTAAATTATCATTTAAATCTGCACCTAGAAAGGTTGGATTAGGAGATTTACTACGATTGGACACGTTATCGACACTCATTATGGCAAGTTGTGGAAAGAGGGTACTCACGGTTTTTCCTGAAACACCACGCGTACGGGCTTCTTACTGCGGAGAAAAACAGTTTTAGTACAAATTGAAGTAAGGACAAGAAGTTGGAACTGGTATTGGAACGATTTGGCCAGACCCTTCCTTGTAGATCCCACGATGATGCGGCTTCGAAGGTCCAATGTTTTAGCCTACGGCAATGATGCGGCCTACCTAGCCCTACGACTGATTGTCGTTACTAGCTGGTTCTAGGGATCCTTTGCTATCTAGCTTATAATGGAGAATGCTAGTTAAACAGTACATCAATTTAATATCAATTATTACAATAATGTTAGGGGAGCACCTATATGGTCTTGGCGAGAATGCAAATGAGAGAGCGAGTGACGCGTGCAACGCCTTTTAAGGTCGCGGTGCAGCGCCCTCTGTCGTGACGCGTAGACAACCACTCTAGATCTAGAGTAGTTAAAATTTCTAAGAGTTAAAATGTTTCTGGACCAAAAGGGCTTATCTCAAAGATATATTTTTAATGAGCTATAGCTAAGCATTTGGCTGCTAAGGTGGAGCACGCGTAGGCACAATCCACCTATTCACTCTTTTCTTGAAAATTCTTTTTGGTTTCGGTGTAAATCCTATCAGTTTTTGGTGTAATGATTTTTATCCCCCACCCTTATTTATACCTCCAGGGCGGAATTATTTGAGAACAAGTCAGGAGTACACCTTCCTTCAGCGCAGTTTATGCATAAGGGTCACTGCTTATTGAATGTCACGTCGGACCACATGCAAACAGCAGTGAATGCCTTCTCGATCTTTCTGGAAGGAACTGTTGAGGATATACTCCAATTGCCGTCGTCATACGTGCTACAGTCTGTAAGTTATCTTTAGTTTATGTGATTTAAATTATTTTCATAATAAAATACTCATCGAAAAACACATCGAAATCACCTTCGATATTTTATTTATTTGAAAAAAAGGGTAAAAATTTAATAAACTAACTTTCCATTTTCCGTCTATAAAGTTCATTCAAACATACATGGACAATTGGACATATTGAAACAAATAGTCATTGAAACATTGTAAAAGTCTAAATGAATTTTGTCCCGACAAAAAATAATATTGTAAAATATTTTTTATTCGGATGATCTCAAAAGTTAGTTAGTTAGTCCTGTGCCAATAAGTAAAAAAGAACACCAGTAATGTAAAACAAGCTTTTCTAAATTTGGGACTAGACGATGTATAAAAATGACCATGTCAATATTAATTTTTTTTGTATCCAGTTGATCTTTTGCTTGGTTCATGGTACAATTAACAAAGTCTAAAAAGGGGTCAAGAAAACATTATGTATGATGATAGAAATTGTGATTCACAGAGTTCCTCGTAACTCAATATCAGTAAAAAGTTTGTGTTTACCGACTTACTTCCTACATCGCCTTAAATTTTTAGGCCCGAGCTATATCTATGATGAAACTAGCCCGTGAGAAGTTAGTAGCTACTTGGACGGTGATAAAAGACGGCTATAGGACAGATGAGCTTACGTACCATACTCTCGAGATGTACCGGCCTCTCTTCAAGTACATCAACGGCCGGGAGATGGCTAAATTGAACCTTCTTGACGACAGAATACTGTCGTTTATAGGAACTCACGCTGATCTTGATAGGCATCAGGTACTTGTGGGATACACCTTAGATTAGAGCTTAAGGTACAGAACTACTTAGTTGAAGTAGAGTTGTTTGTGATAGAGTTTGTCCGGGGAAGTATTACCGTCACTGAGCAGTGATTCTCGCATTGCTGTGTTCCGGTTCGAAGGGTATGGGTGCGGGTGCAATAAAAGGCACATGAGACTTAATCTTCACGTCTTAGAATAAAGACAGAGCACGTCCTCGGTGGAAGTGTTCTATATTGTTAAAGGCAGAGGACCGTATAACATTAGACGTATCACCTGTTGTCGTAAATTGTTTCCATTAAAAAAAAAACCGAAGGATATTAGTATCTAGCTATCAAGTGTTGTGTAAGCTTTCTTATTTGTTTAATAGGTTTGCAGATGATCTATTTTTCTGAAGAAATTATTACATATAACTTACCTAATTGAGAAAACTTATATAAATATTTTTTTAGTAGGTAGGTATAGTTTAGTTGATTCGTCTACACTATACCCTGTAGATTATAAATGTCACTATTCAAGTTCCAGAAATCCCCACGCAGGGGATTGACGCAGGGGAAAACTGGAATGAGCCAAATTAAATAAGCAATGAAATAAAAATAACTATTTCAAGGTCGGGGTTGTGGCCAGCAGATACATCAAAATAAATAAACGCTGGAGTAACGTCAAATACCTGAACTTGATGAACAATCTCCTGTGCGGAGTACCCATGCTCTACATGAGGACACTCCAAGAGAACACGTACCTTCAACTTTCACATCAGGTACCTACGAACTTCTTTGATTATTTTGCTTTCATTTAAGCTCATCATCATCAGAGAGCCTAGTACGAGTTTTGGTGTGTAAATCTGGTGTAAAACGACTAACGCCCAGCACACAAGTGGGGATTCTTTGAGAAGCTTGGTCTATACCAAGCTCGTATTCGCATGTCGAGTTTCTGCCTAAGAAAGCCTGTTTTATTAGAACGGCGTGTGTGTACAATTGCCAGTTGTATACAATCAGATACCGAATTTATAAACAGAGGTGCCCCGAATTTATGAACAGCATTGCTAAGCGTTGCGCTCCTGAATCTAGATGAGCCTCCACATCGTTTATCAATTTGAACGTTAGTTATGTTTAGCTACAGTTCAGCCTAAAAAAAACCATGTCACGTAATCCTATCTTCCACGGGCGACTTCATCACGAGATCTAGGAAAATTTGATGAAAAAAATTAATGATTCTGATGTTTTTTTTTTTCAGATATTTTACCACATCAGATCCTGCGATCCATTACAGCGAAGATTTTTCTTGCATATAATGACTAAAACGCAGGTTTGTTTTTTAATGCTAACAAAGTTACGAGTACCGCCGTGTTTATCTTGTTCAGACCACATAGTCTTGAACTGTTGTAGGATTTTATCAGGCCTTTTTCTAGAATTTTTCCTTCGACAACAAGCTCACAACTTTATTCTATTTCGCTTCAAACTCAAGGTTTTATTCCTGAACGAATAAGTACGCCCAGGTTAGTTGGTAGATAATGCTAAATAGCATTAAACTCGCCTCTGTATGATTTTTTTTTTTAAAGTGCAATAAAGAATTTTCTAATCTAATCTAATCCAAGTCGATTAAAACACTGTCATAGACAAAGTCGTAGCAGTTGTGAATTTCGTAGAACTAAGTGCGCGTTGAAGTCTTTTGTATGAAAAAAATCATTTAAAAGATTAATCACATCTGTCACTGTTTTTTGATGACCCTGCCAATGAAATAACATCCTTGGTCCTTTAATATATTTACAGCCTCTGCATTGTTCAAACTTATAGAAGTTCAGAGTAAATAAGAGATGTTTCAAATTGTTCTTTCACACAAGCGCTAAAAAAATGCGAATACCTTACATTCGAATGCTAGTATTCATGTTCAAACTCGGCGATAATGCCAGCTGTACATTGCTCAGTTTGTTACGTCAGGTGTTGGGCAGGTCAAACAGTTGGAGTGCAAGCGACGTGGCCCGGCTTGGCCTGCTCCTTACAGAGGTAGACGCCCCAGAGCTCAGTGCCATCAACCCTCAAGCAATGAGTGGGATCACTGCTCAAGTGAGTACTTATTACTTACTTTTTCTTTAATTTTACAATACAACTTCGAGCTCGCTTAAGCTCAACGATTTATGCAAAGACTTTAATCTCAGAGAGATTCATGCCTCAGAGCGTTTGTTACAGGATTAATATTTCTAAAGTTTATTTCTTAGAGCAGCAGACGTCTGAAAAGGCTACCTTTTTGAAGAAATTACCTAAGAGGTCTTGATTTCTTCGTATGAACGATTTTAAGTTTTCTTTGCGTTTGACTTTGTGATTTATGAACAATATGAACATCATGTATAATAATACATTTGGATGGTTCTTCGTTATTTTAATCAGGTGATGATGGAGATGGCCCCGCAAAACCTGAAGATTCTATCAGACACTCAGTTGAGGTACATCTCTCACAAACCCATGAACATATTAGCGAAGAAGCTATACGGGTACCAAGACGATCTGCTGGTTCTGAATTCTGCATACAAAGTCTCGTGCCACGGGGTTGTTTTTCCACTAGTCTTATTTTTTTACCACCTTAGTATGTAATGTATAGAGTAGTAGACAAAAATAAAGGTTTTAGCTGTCATAGTTTGTAATTTTTTAACATTGCAAGCGGCGGCATATGTAATGAATAGTGTCCATCATCTTGCAGCTTTACTTCTAACTGAAATAGAGAATTTATTTTTTATTCATCTTCAATTAAAAGATTTTTTACATAGAAGATTGCTACAGTGGAAACAATAAAACAAGGAGATTCTTACCAGGACGTCACACCATTCAGTTTGCGTAAACTTATTCGCAGATTTATGTAATATCCCTATTGATTCCTTCTTGACTATAATTTCACGAGAGTTAAATTCTGATTTGTTCGGCTCCAATAGATGTACTAGCACTTTTAGGTCTTCTTTTCCTGGATCGTTCACGGGTACGCCTAGTTTGTCCAGTTGTGGAAACATTTCTTGATCCTCCCTAATAGCCACTGATTTACGTTTTACTGACGTCATTTCGTTTTTGTCATGAATCGTATTTGTTTCTAGTTTCATTTCTATAGAGTTGTTTTTTGATGTTAATTCTGAATGGCTGACTATTTTCTCAGCTCTGCCTTTATAAAGCGACAAACAAGAGGTTGTTCTCTTCACGGGATATTCAGCACTTGAGTTGGCGCTTGCAGAACTTTTGTTCGTATTTTGTTTACATTCACACCTTTAGGAAATAGATAAAAGTAAATATTTAAATCAAAACTTTAACATTATAAAAACGATTGGTCATGGTTTGAAAAAAAAATCAAAGTTTTTGTTGGCGACACAAGTTTTACAAGATATTTGAAGTAACGGTAAGGAATTTATTATCAAATGTAAGTTACATGTTACATACCGTTGGTCCTCATTAAGTTTTAATACAGGCAGAAACACCAGGAAATTATTATTGCCAATATTCACAGGAATTAAGTTATTTTTTGTAATGTCGTTGTCTTGATTTAAACAAGTACATTTAACAATCATTACTTTATGATTACCATCATCGTCAATGTCTTTTGCAATGGTTTTGCCTAACGTATCGTGTTTTGATTTTTGTTCAATATTGACTTGGGATCCTTTCTCTGGTTTTAGATTTATCGGCGATTCTTTATCAATCGGACTGGGTTTAGCCTCATTAGCATAATTCCAGATTTCGATGTTCAATTTCAAATTAACTGTGCCTTCTTTGTTATTGAGCGCGGCGTCATTTTCGGATTTGCTTATCTTAGAGGCTTCTGAAACTATAGGCGAAGATATTTCGTGTCCCAACGGTTCATTGTTTGTACTATATTGAGGGATCAAACTTATTTCCGTTTTACTTTCCGCTTTATTTTCTATATTCTGACAAATACTACTAATAAAATGGGGGCTTTCATCGAACAGTTCATGTGCTCCGCCCTGTCTGTTGACGTTACCAGAAAAGTTTATATCAGGAGTCACTGCTATTGACGGTTTTTGACTGTAGTTGTTTAGATAATAATTTAAATTCATAACATCTTCTTCATCTTTTATATTTTCTGAATCGAAAGCTTTAGTCAAAAAACTCTTTTCACTATTTAATTTAAAACACGATGAAGACTTTTCTTCCTCCATTTTTTCTTCAACCTTTGTTAGAGTCGTTTCAGCTACGGAATCTCTCGGCTTGTGTAAGGGTTTATATATTTTACTTCTTGATGAACCTTTGCTATTATTTGTATCTAATGAAGGCCGATCTTTGGTTATTTCCATATTGATTTTCACGCTATCTTTCCTTTTGAGAGATGGTTTTCTTGTAGTCGGTGGAGAGGGTAGTTTTTTTTTTACTATTCCTGGATTTTTAACTATTGCAGGTTTCTGTGTTTTATCTGTCGGGTTTACGGGATTCAAGTTGTTGGTAATATGTGTCTGTTTATTTGAATTAACTTCCGGTTTTACTATTACGCTTGGTTGATTATCTACCATACTTGCGACTATCTATAATTATAATGAGAAACGGATTATTTAAGGACTATCAAGGTTACCCAATAATTAATTATACTTGCATGATTACCTATATTACTAACCGTTTTCAAAGTAACACTTCCATCTCTTATTATTTTAGTACCAATTGATTCAAGAGCTCTGATATCGGAATCAGATTTATCATTTTCAATTTGGATTTCTTCTGGAAAAAGATTGTTATAAATTTTGCATCATTATGATTAATTTAGATCTTTTAAATAAACCTACCTGGTCTGACCACTGCAGTATTGCTTGATCTTCTAATTTGACCTTTTTCCCATGATCTGTAAACGCCAAGTAAAAAGGTTTTTAAGCAACTTCTAATTAGGTATACCTAGTGTATTCTCTCCGGGAAAGTGCTAGGTACTTATAAATAACTCAACACATACTAATTATTTTACATTCAAGTGGAGTCTTTAGAATAGCTTACCGAGTAGCCTTTATAAGATACTTCTCGTAACTAGCATCGATGAATAAGTCTGGTGGTGCGACGGCCACGTAGGCGGTATTATGGCTGAGCTGCATTGGTGTTTCGATTTTTTGACCGTCGATCGTATACAGGTCCACCATGTTTTGCCTGTAAAATGTGCCAATCATCAAACTATTCAAAATGTCCATGGTCTCATAATGCCAAAATGGCCAAAAAAGCTTTTAGTTTTAGTTTATTGAAAATTTATTTATACGTACAATTTCCATGTCCCAATACAAGCCATGATACTTTCCATTCCACTGCAAGGTTTACAGTTCAGGACTATGTGATTTAACAATATGACAGTAAATATAAAAGGCATTTTTTTGTGTGCAGTGCATGGAACTAATTCGATAATAGGAAGCGTAGGCTTGCCCAAAATGCGCAACACCTATACTATCCTCGCAGCCTAGTCTGCTGTATCCGCTGGAAAGATAAGATCAATACGTGCGTAGCTGACTAAGCCGCGGGTTTTGTGACTATGTTTTCCTACACTGGTAGAGTGGTAGACAGCAGAAACTCCTTACCTATCTCTAAGTCTTAATGTTATATCTTTTTCATAACAATCATGTAATAATCGTCTTGTAAAAAAGGTACTCACATCGAACCATACTGAGATTTCGCCAGAAAATGTAATGTAGCTTTCCACCAGTCGAGCTGGTCTGTCACGATATGGTACTTCCTCGGCGGAGAAGAACGCTGGCCGTTAGAGAACAGGAATATGTCTATTGACTTCCAATCACTTTTGTTGTCTGGCACCTTTGCTTCAGTCATTTTAGGCTTCTACCTGGTCTTCCCGTATTCTTTGTAGAGATTGATTGATGACTCCTATTTATATTTCTGTCTTATGTTTAGGAGTGCATATTACTCGAGAAATTAAAGTTTGTCTTCGCGTTCACACTGCATTCTGAACTGTAATTATTTTTTTTGTAAAACCAGACTAAAACCAAATGTATTAGAATAAACCTGTGCCTACCTAAGTTAATTGATAAAACACTGAATTATTTGATCACATTTGGCAAATTCGCGCTTTTTTACACGTACATTTGCATAAACACATAAACATTTTGATCGTTTTGACAGTGTCATTTTCGACATTTCAACTTCTTAGTTTATGACTTTTGCGGCAAAATTGTCTGTCGAAATGACGGACAGAAGCCACTATTGAAGAGAAGAAGAAGAAGACTTCACATTAGCGGTTTGCCACGCGTTCAGGTACGGGGGTTGGGTTCTGTAGTCACGAGTGATTTATTTTAATATACTTACCTAAATAGATGCCTTACATTTGCCATGGATATTAAAAAGAAGTCTGACAGGAACTGTAGTGTAGATCATTATTAACTAGACTGCATGGCCTGCATGGATTTGTTTATTTAATACTTTATTGCACAAAATTATAAATTTGTTACAGAGGGTGGACTTAATGCTGAAAGCATTGTCTGCCAGCCAATCCAATGTGATCAAAAGAAATTAAAAATAAAATCAATGCCTACCAACTACCTATTTTGTTTTGTGCTTATTTTGTTTGTTTTCATTCCTAATTCAATGAAAGCATGACAATCGAGGTGAACGGTCGCCGCGCCCTCAGGGGTGACCGGTTCACACTTGGCATTTTAGTAGGGTATTAAATGACTTCCTTTGTAGTTTACCGACTCATGTTCCAACACATTGTTCTTTAACTTTATACCTATTATGCATCATGCAAAGTTTTTTTACTGGTTTCAATGATAAGAAACACCATAACCTTAGCTCTATTTTGTGCGAGTTTCATGATCTATCTCATTTATTCGTATCAACAATTAAATCCATATTCAATGTTTTTTTTTATGTAAATTTTTATCGATTATTTCTGTGAGGGTTTCACATAAGAAACTTGAGCAAATGTGGCCATTTGTATCACCACAAGCTGCTATGAGAAAAAATAGTTTCTTTTATGCATCAACATAGTACCTACCTACTAAGCTCGATTAAATTATACTAACGAGGGCGTTTGTAGTCATTGCCATTTACTTTTGCTAGCTGATACAATTTGGTACAATGAGCGACCCGGGTAATAGCTGATTTACACTTTGTTAAGTGCAAGTGATAAGTGATTAGTTAACGTGTTTTTTGGTGTCAAGTGTTAAGTGTATTCAGAACGTTAACACAGTGTTTAGTTGATTCTGCTAATTATTACTCCAGATTGATCCATTCACGTTGTCGAGCAATTATTGCTCAAAAAATTGCCCGTATACGTATAAGCGCACCAAGTTCGGGCGACGCTCCGAGTGCGGGGAGAGCGCGAGTATGCGGGGGAAGCTACTTAACAGTAAAAATAGCCATGGTTTCTAATGACTTCACTTCGCACTAGCAATTGTTACCTGCACTCATCACTTAACAGCGTATGCGTTTACACGCTGATATTACTTATCGCTTAACACTTGCACTTGTCACTCGCGCTTGATACTTAACAATGTGTAAACCAGGCATAACAAAGATACCTCATTGACATTCAAGATTTCACTTTTCTCTCACCATATCGGTAGAGTCAGTAACTACATACCTATTTCGTTTTCTTAGCTTTTGTATCTTCTCTATATTTGGTGATGCTTGTGGATAACTAGGTAGGATGACATGTTCCTTTCAGAATTTAAATGCACCTTTCTAATTCTTCTTCCAAAATAGGCTAGTGGTATATTTTACTTATTTTATTTAGATACTTAGGTACCTATAATATATTATGCTAAGTACCTATAGTTATTTGTTATACATTTAAGTATAACGAGAAGTACATGAATAAAGAAGACAAAAAACGTAATTTTCGGAAAAATATGGAGGAGACATTATATTATTATAATTAATAGAAATGACCTTTTACAGTCTAATACGATGATGCTATAGCTATACATTTTTTTATAGTTATCTAGGGAAATTGCTTGGTACTTCTGCTTCAAAAGCCAGATACATTTCCGTTTTTAATTAAAGTTGTATCGAGCTTGGAAAACAAAGTTGTTGTTTATAAGGAAAATAATGGTCAGAAAACAATAAACTATGAATTCATAGCGCCTTCATGGAATATAGTCATTGTCTTTATAAATAAATACTTACTGACTCATTTTCTCTTGATTTTATTCTTGTAAAGGATTGGTAATAGAGGTAGAGCTAAGTGTTAGAGATGAAACTTATATTTATTTTGAAATAGTTGCTTCTCTGTGTCTCTTTTTAAGTTTGTACTACTATAAAAAACTTGGCCATAATAAGAAGAAAGAATGCGCCATAAATACCTACTTATGACGTTATTTATTTAACATTATCTAAAACGTACATAATCCAAGATGTCCTACTTTGTACAAGCAAATAATTATAAACCTCAGATTACTTTATTCCGAGTCATAAACATAATAAATTATAAGTACAGGCTACGTGATCATACTAGATATTCTGTGGTAGGACGTAGAACCATGAAGGTCCCTTGCAAGAAACACGGAACCCAAAAATTTAGTGTATGACGACCCTACTAACAATAACAAAGTAGCGTCAAAGTAGAGTTTATAACATACTGCTTTGAAAACATATATTCCGTATGTTGAGACGCTTGTGTCATTTGTTTCGGAGAATAATTAAAAAAATAAAAAGTAGGGGAGCACAGTGCGTAAATAAAGCGAGACGCGTGCTATTTGTGTCGGTGTCGGTGCGCGTGCGCGGCGGCGGCGCGCCATAGACTTAGTCATCCTCGCAGTTAGGTACAGATAAGACACTCTGGTATTCATCGAGAAAAGATTATACTCTGCCACGCATATACATACATGTGAAAAATTCTTTATTTATTAAGTTTATTTTTGGTAAAAATGCAAGCTGAGTTCCAAAATGGCAAAACATTTTATTAGGTTCGCAAATTTTATGATCGAACTGAATTTTTTTTGGCAAAAATAGGTAAATCCACGGATATTCCTTATTGTTGGGACACACAATCAGGATTATGGGTACGAATGATATCATGGTAGATATAAAGGTTATCGGTAGCTTGAAGACTGGGAAATCCTTACAAAATGGAAACGCAACACGACGACGACGCCTCAGATAAGGTATACCTAAATAATCGCTAAAATTTTTCATGGATATTACAAATATCATGAAATGAGCGCACGTCGGACGGTTTCATGAAATAAACCAGAAATACAATTTAATTATTTTAGTTCCAAGTTTTCTTGGATTATCGGGGACTGGAAGGATTGGAGGCACAGACCAAGAAGGATTTTGGTAGTGTATTATTGGACAGCCGCGAGCATTATCTAGTTTGAGCTAAAATAATTTTAACCAAAGTTTCAGACCACAATATTTCAGGCTAATTATCTGTGATCTTTGTCTGCAGTGCCGTCCTTATCGTTTCTTTGCAGCACGCCGCCCAAATGTGCATTCCGCCCGCCCGGCAAACGCATGCTTTGTGCATCTAAATACTGATGGACTGATTTAAAATATGTGTGAAATTCTTCATGAGTAAAGGGTAAACCCAAGCTAAGCTGTACCTTTACCTTACCTTCCACGGGCGTTACGTCCTCTAGGCTAAATAATGTAGGTGGTTGTGTGATGATTATTATTCGTAAGTAATAGCTAAGTTAGTAATGGATAACTAGTGTGTAGTTACAGGTTTTTTTTTGTTGTTGTTTCCTGATATAATAGGGAAATAATATAATAGCTGTGATAAGAACCTTAAAATAAATTAAAAAAAAAGATTATTGTTTATGAGCAAACCACAGAAAAAAAAACTCTTTAGCGACAGATATAAACCTCTTTGATATAAACCAAGAAGTTGAAGTTGAAGTTTGTTTACATAAGTGTATAAGCCAATAAGCAGATAAAAACTATACTTAGGGACACGAGTTTTGGCATTTTTTGAAACGACACATAGCACTTTTATTTTAATAGTTTTTCTTGTGTTATTGTGAGTATTGTTGTTTAATTTTGGTGGAATTTTAACCAATAATACTTAGGTCGTAACATAAAGTGTGAGCCATTGGAATAAATGTGTGTAAAGTGGTTTTTCTAAATGTGAAAATTCGTGTTAGGTTTTGAAGAGAAAATCCACCATTTTCTTTTCAAAACAAACGACAGCCGACTTGACAAATGACTTGACTTGACTTATTTATTACAATTTTAACACTTGACATTGGCAAAATTGTCTGTCGAAATGACGGACACAGGCCATTATGGAAGAGAAGAAGAAGAAGACTATACTTAGATGAAAATACATAGTGTCGAAATGACGGACACAGGCCATTATTGAAGAGAAGAAGAAAATACATAGTATACAGCATATACACAGGCATAGTATATGTATATATCACCAATCAAGGTGTTTAACTGAATAAGAAGACAGAGGACGGAGGACGTAGGCCGGGAGTGAAGGGCCTGGCCGGGAGGGCGGAGGCGCGGCGCGTGTCGGCGGGGGCGCGGGGCAGGGGCCCGGCGCGCCGCAGTCCGCGCCAGGCGCCGTCGCCGGCTTGTTGTCTGTCGCCTCATCTCTCCCGCCGCCGCACGCGATCGTAGCCTTTGTTTGTTGTCTGACGCGCGCCTCTACAGCTGTTCACAGTTCACTCGCGAATACTTCATGATCAACCCGGTGCCGTTCCAGTGATATCCCAGTGCCCTTGTGATCAGTGAGTGCAGTGTATGACCCTCGAAGTAAGAGTGCGGTCCGTCCCCAGAGCCTGCGGGCTCGCGCGGCTCGGCCATGGCGGCCACGGCCCGCCGCGAGATAGACACCGGCGAGGAGGACATTGCCGCCATCGCCAAGCAGATTTCGGACCATGCTGAGGCGATCTACCAGACTTGGAAGGCACGCGGTCTCGCGCCCACGGAGATTCTGTCGTGCAGGCCCACGCCCGGCATCAAACTCACCGAGAGCTTACGTACCAAACCCAAGCCGGAGCCTAAGCCTGACATAAAGCAGCGACCGGAACTGCGGCACCACCGCATCGAGGCGGCGCGAGAGCCGCGGACTGACGCGCGCAGAGATCAGAGACTCGAGCAGCGCCGGGAGCGCCCCGACCCCGAGGGAGAAACTATGGATGCCAGTCTGCCACCGGACCTGGTGCCGGAGCGAAACGGCACAGGAGCTGCCGGCGTGGGGACGAGGCGCGCAGATCCCGCTGCAATGCGACTCGAGGTTGCACGTGAGGAAGAGCGTCTCCTTCGTGCTTTGCGCACGGGAGGTGTGGTGGCCGAGCGATCCATGGAACGGCCCGACGTGGTTCCACCGATATCTTTAGTAGACTATGCCAAGAGCCGATACCAGGATAGATTAGACACAGGTGCCAGCCGGAAGCCTGGGGCCGGGCCAAGCGGCGAGCGCAGGGCTTCTCTCGGATCACACGTGACCGAAGCACGCTCTAAATTCGAAGCCCGAGCGCGTCGAGCATCGAGCGCCGGCGCCGCAGTGAATGCTAGCACTGAAGCTGCAGCTGCCTCAGGCGCTACGCCAGTGCGGCCCTTCCTCACCCGCGGCTCCGTGGCCGAAAGGGTGTTAATGTTCGAGAAGTGCCCCAGTGAGGCCACACTAGAATTAGCTAAAAGAAAATCTCCGGCAGCTACGACTTGGCGGGGACCACATGATGTCATCAATAGAGCACAGGTTAGTTTCTCAATTGGTCTTTTCCCTTCCATTACTGTGTGAATTAGACAACGTCAGTACGACAGTACCTAGATCCTGTTTGAATGCTGGCTAAATAACACGAGCTCCAAAAACAGCAATTTATTTTATGCACTGTTTGTTGTCACGTTACCGACAGCCGCATGCAGGCGTGTTCGGAGTCCTCTGTAGATTGTAAATATAGAAGCGATGTGTGCAATGTGCATTTTAGTGTTGTAGACAGATTATGCTGCTATTATTGTACTGTAAGTACCTACTGTTTAACCTCAGATGTTTAACTTAGCGCAATGACATCACTTGCTGTTCTGCGAACATGATAAACTGAGGTTAGATTTTTATCATCATTACATGTATCGGCCTACATCAAATCTTGTGATTTGATCTATGCTACGAGTACAATAGTAATCAAACGCCCTTTCAATCGTTTTTCCTCTTTCATTACTCGTCTCTGATATTACCCTCAACCATTTCCCATTCAAAGAGAGTAGATGGAACCGACTAACTCATTCGATTTGACCGATCATTCGAATCGAAATGAGTCCAATGAACCAGTGTGGCTATTCAATCATCCCGCAGTGCACCGTATTTAGAACACCTATGCCATGCCTATAGAGCTCTATGTAGAGTACTGTGGTGAAGCTCTGTCCACTGCATTTTTGACAGCGTGCCAATTCAGCCGGCCGATATTGTAGTCTCATGTACGACATCAATCTTGCATGGCTTGATTGTGCGCCTATGTTTCTGAAAGCATTGTCTCTTTTGTCATCATCGGCCTATATTTATAGCTGATGCAGATTTTGCTTTTCTGAGTTTTATACATAACAAAATGTTTCACTACCTAGATGATTTTAGAAAAACGAGAATTATGTAGCATGTATCTCGTAGATAATGTCAATCATTCAAAATATTATCTGCATTGAATCCTGTATTAGCGGAACGATATATTTCAAAGAGATTATGATCAATTTAGTCCCGACTGTGACATTGAGAGCGACCCAAGCGTGGTGGTTTAATTTGTCCATTGTCCGTCTCCCGCCTTCCCTGACTTTGTTATTTCGCAATTACTATTGTAAGTTCTTGTGGTTTCACAGATCAGTGAGTTCGCTCGTATCTGGGATTACGTGTTTGGTTTAGCTCTAGCTAGCCATCTGTTTTGCTGGTATTTTGATGACTACGTTGACCTATAAAGGCACAAGGCGCTTTTATTCAACGAGTGAACGCTACGTGCAATTACAAAACGCAACATTGCTCGTGTCAGTCTGGCCTCAGATATTTAACCACTTGGCTTTATGACCAAAACTTAGTTTATAATGAACGACGTAAATGAAATGAAACATAACTATTTAAACATAAAGTAACATTTAGGTGGTAGTAATACAAAATGTGAATCAGGTTGCCACCGAATTTGTCGTAAATCCAAAGGACTAGCACACGTTTTACGTATTTACTGTTATGTTTACGCCAGTGGAATCACAAACAGTGATAGCAGGATACGAATTCGAGGTATTCGTGTCACGAAGCAAGGTGCACTAAGCTGCGTGTAAACATTTTGTTCAAACCGACTCGGCACTTCAAATTTTTATAGAGCTCGCCTACTTTTTTGCTCACTTAACACTTCTAATGGATTTGTATGTGAGTGTGAGCCATTTTGAGCTATTCCAGTTGCATCAAGCGGAGAGAGATTATTCACCTCGCTCGTCCGTCATGTTTCTATACTATACTACGGACACAAAAAAATGGTGTTCCAAATTTAAACTCGACGGCGGGAACGGCTTGGCTGACGCCCAGCGGAGGCCGATTAGCGGCGACCGACATCCGACTGCAGGCGAGTGACGTCTAGGAAACTAGATTCCCAATAATGATTGGCTAACTAATTAATCTATCAAATATTCTACAGCATCCCACTAAGCAAATTGGGGTCAGAACTGGAGCACCGAGGAAACATAGCATGGAGTTTCAATCACTAGGTTTCGTTGAGGTTTTAAGTTACCAGAACAAAAAATTATATAAATCAAGAAGCTGTTGATTAAAAAGTTTCAAAATAGAAACAGCGATTAAAAAATAAAATCTTATCGAATCGAGGATAAAGTACCTACCACATAGTGGTGCAGCGGAACCGTGGTCGTGCGGGATGAAGCCCACTTATTGTCCCAAACAATCTTCACAGATGTTTACTGAGGGTGATGTCGATCTTTGTGTCAATTATAGGTGTATAGTTTTTCATCCACGGAAGCCAATCTACTGTTTAATTGGCGGGAAATGACCGACAAATCGAACGGAAGTGATTGTTAGAACGTGTGCTCTCGTGCAAGATTCGCACGAAGCAATCAACATTTGGGACGTATTACGCAAGTCTTACAACGAGACCCAAATGTCATGAATCCAGAACAAGAACATTTTATCGCGCACGAGCGTGGCCGGATTTACTTAGAAAGCATGTTACTCGTATCTGCTGGTAACAAGAACAAACCTGCTGCATTTACAACTTTTTAAGTAGACCATTGGGAACTGCGTGCCGTGTGACAGAAGTCCAGCCTCATAAACAGTGAGCTCTGACATTTACAATACACTGGAGCTAAAATAAAAATTTCAACAAGCTGGTAGGTATTATTCATTATATTCGCCGAAAAACTTGACTCAAACAAGTGTTTTTGGCAATAACCGACCTTTACAAAATATGAAATGGTTATTAATATTTCCCAAATAGGTTCATGTCATGTTTGCCTTATTTCTTCATATATGTCGCAATACTCGCAATATTTTGAAAGCTGATATAAGAATTGCTTTGGCTTATTTGGCCAATGCGCCTGTAATTGCTAGTCTATCGTTGTCACCGGTGAGCCGTCAGTGTAACACTGCTTTACTTTTGTATTTTCACCTGGTGTACCATCATAAGATGTTAGTCTACCTCATAGTAAATACAGGACCCAAGGTCATTGGTCGCATGTTCTCACGCGATCCTAGGGGCCTAGCAGAAACTTAACAACTCTACAAATTAGCCGTAATATTCCTAACAAATAGAAAACCATCCAAGGAATTGTTATGGCATCGCCAGTTTGTGGAAATTATGAAGTGTTTGAATATATTGGGCGATTAAGTAATTTTTGTTCAGTTGGAAACTTATTGGTAATCTAGCTTGTTTGACTCGTACATAAATACCACGGAAATGATCGGAGACACCCTAGAGGTCAGAGAGCAAGACTGTTGGGGCAGTAGAAACGCTTTCAAGAGGGTTAGGTCCGCTGTGCACGAGTCCCGCTTTGCTCAGATTCTAAAATACCTAAATAAAAGTGTCGCTATAAAGCACATCATAGGATAGGACATATCCCTAGATGGAAAGACGAACGAGCTACGAGAGAACGATGGTGCGGCCTAAGCCCTACAGGCTTAGACATAGGCTGAACATGCTGAACATAGGCATGTGTTCAGCAGTGGGTGTATAGAAGTTAGAACATAATCCTATGCAGCAAGCAGTGGACAATCTACGGCTGAAATTATAACTGTAACTCAAACAGATATCTGTAAAGTAATCTCAGAGGCAGGTAACTTTAAAGTGGTAGCTAAATTGAAAATTAGAATCCTTTTAAAAGCGCCTGAAATGTAATCCTAAAATCAAGAGTTTTCAGTAGAGTCAGAAAATTAGAAGATAAATTTCGCGCGATTTTTGCGAAACTTATAAAATCCTGAGGTTTTCTACAAAATTACGTAACAATAAGTATCTTAGTTGACCTTAACGACTAAGCAATTTGTTTTAAAATAGTTTTCATGCATTGCTGACATAGCTGATGACGATTAGTACATTCTGAGAGGAAATTCTTGTAGTAAAAAGCAAAATGAAGTGCCGATCTTGCCTCGATGTTATAAAAGTCGAAAGATATTCTACCGCACTGTTATTCTATATTTTATCATTTAGCCATAATCACTAAATTTTGAAATTAGTTTCCGGTTAAAAACGTGAATTGCATTGCTGCTTGTTTATGAAATATAAAATATATACTCGAAAGTATGTCACTATTACATGCTATTACATAATTACTTGTACGGATAAGGCACTTCGATAATGTTATCTTTGACCTAATAAGAATTGAAAAATTACAAGTTGTCGTTTATTCACCAAATAATGAAGGCTATTGACCTGTTCATAGGTTTTTAGTTTATTAACCAACTTGGTTTTTAATGTGGGTTTTAATTTATTATGATTAGCAACGAGTTATATTTTTAATTTAGATGTGCATTTATTTTAGATTCTTCAAACCTACGTTTATAAATTTTACATTATTATTCATACTTGGTCTGGTCAAGGGCACTTAGTTTTTTAGTGGGTGGATGTCATTTAAGTACGAATATTAATGTACCTAACAATGTCGTTGTGTATAACAAAAAAAAACGTATTAAGGTGCCACCTTCACGAGCGAGTGTATCGCGGCGATATTATCGTCGCCGTGCCGTGCCTAGTATATATCTGTATACTATGAACGTGCCTACCTTCACAAGACGATATAGTCCCAGTGATAGTTTGTATAGAAATATTATACATGGTATCGTCGAGATTCATTTGCGCCTTAGTTACTAGTTAAAAGATTTCTTTTGTAATTCTAGCCGCGAGAACTGGCGTTGAATGTTTTATGGAAAATTCTTCAAAAGTAAATTAGACAAAACCGTGGCTATCATCTAGTAGTCTCCAGGCTCATACGTGCAAACTTAAAAGTCGTCTGTAGGTATTGTGTAGATGTTACACTATCTGTGGTTTTATAATTCTAGTATTATGTATTATGTACCTAAGTACCGTGTTTTAATTAGTCAACTCATTGAAATATTTTGGTAGTTAGTGTGGCTACGTGCGATAATGCCGGCATCCGCGATCAAAGGATTTCAAGATTTTACGACTCCCGAGCTATTTATTATTGAAATGTTAATGAGGAGCTTAAATATTTAATTCGTAATTTACCAATTCGTGTTTCTCAACCGCAACTAAGTTACTTTTAACTTATCGAGACGAACGAAAATTAAGCAATTTCAATGAGCTTTGGGTTTTATGAGCTTTAACTTACTAAAATGCTGAGTGACTTTGACATTGAACCATAAAGTTGCTTGGGTCAAACAAATCATCAAAATGTGCGAGCGAGAAGGTTGTTTGACGTTTCATTCTTTCATAAACCAGAAAATTTAATGATCAATAAAATAAAGATAAGTAACGAAAAGGTAAAAATTTACAAAAATAAACCTTAAGTAATAACGATTTCGAGCCAACAATAATGACGAATGACAAACTAGCGAGAACGTTCTAATTAAGTGTTTTATTACGTTGTGCTAATGTAAATTGGCAAATCATGTGCGCAATGTTGACTGTCAAAGAATTATCAAGAGTACTTGTACCTACCGAGGCCTCAGCACGAATACATATAACGATCGTAAACGTATACCGAGATACACTGCGCGTTAATGCTACGACGTTCGGAAGTCCAGCTGACGTTGACGCGCAATATCAATCGAATATGTTAAGTTTGCGTAACGTAACTCATTGAGCGACAGTGTGTGAAGAGGTGATTCGTGTAGTGCTAATATTGAACTAAACGATATATTCCAGAAATCTCCACCAAGAAATCCCTACCAGTGGGGATACTTATTTATTTTAGTGCAATAATGTGTAATAAGTTGTAATAAGTTGCGTAGCTTTACTTTCGTTTTTATATCAAAGATCAAGCCATATCGAAAGTGTTCGCTGTGTTTGAGCCATGTTACTAACAGTGTCTGCCATCTCGCTTGCACATTACAACATTTTTGAAGATTATAAAATCACTGAAAGTAATTATGAAAAATCGCAAATAACCAGCGTTCAGCAAAAATTTAAGTTTCATCCAAATAAGTTTTCTAAACAAAAAGTAGAAAAAAGCCTTTGAAAAACCAATATTACCAATATTATAATAATACGTTTGCTATTTTGTTGTTATCTTGCAAAGTTTTAGGATTGATGCAAAATGCAAGCCCGCCCATATTGACAAGAAAATAGTGAAAATATATACATTACAGGATTATGATTTCCTAATTTGAGGACCCTTTAGCATTTAAATTCAAAATAATATTGCTCAGCTATTCTTACTTATTTTGTGACTCAGCTATGATGGTGGATGTCATGCCTTACACTACTATAACGGAAACTAAAAATGAAACAACTCAGATTTGTGTGCGTTTGTGTAAAGATACGTATTTAGAAATGTCGGAATGCGTTAAATTGAAATTCTTTTGCCGGTAATTATTTTCCTGTTTTGATAATTTTGGGAAACGAATGCTTGGCTTATTGTGAATTGAACCACTCATTTTAAATATTACCGAACTTGTACAATCAGCATTAGAAGTAGAGTTCAGAGTTTTTATTTTTTAATAATACCTAGTTGGAAGAAGATAATAAAAAGTTTCTAGTTTTCAGCCATAAAATAGTTTTGAAACTTTGTACTTAGTTCTGATTTCAATAAGTAAACCTTTTTTGAATTGATCGAAAACTGCTTAGAATAATGTAGAGCAGGTTTATAGAGTTTTCTACATTGTATGGAAAAGAAAACATGAATTATGGGTAAGTAAACATTTCTCTTTACTTTTTACCATCATAAAATAAAGTACCGTACGGCTACATGGCCAAGACAGATGGTAATTCAGTTCCTACGCAGGCTATCAATAAATACACCTGTCCAAACATTTTCTTTAACAGTTACAAACGACGAGGGTCTCGTAAGTTGGTTTTATTGATAAAAACAGGAAAAATTATTAAAGTTTTCACGTGAGAGTTGACACTCTAGTCTTGCAGTGTTAACTTTACTTTTACCTTTCATATAAAAAGACCCATCGCAGAAATAAATATGTAGGTTCAATGACTTGTATGTTAGACAAGCCGTCGCCCGCGGCGTTGCTCGCGTTCTAGTGCGACTTTTCAAAATTCCTTTCTTAGTGCGCCCCTACACTATATAAGGATACTACCCTCCAAATTTCATACCTCTAGGACTTATAGTTTAGGCTGTGCGTTGATTCTCTGTCAGCTTCAAAAGAGTTTTATATATATTGATGATTGATGATGATGATATGGTGATGGAAAACTATACAGTCATAACAAATAGTACATACTGACTGTCGATTGGGGCTCGAACGAGAGATTTCACATCAATAATCTTGTAATATGTACCTGAAGTGAAATATGTATTTACCTAGCTATAATAATAATCTCTATACTCTAACCCATTTGGCATGTACCGTGAACTAACAAAATAGGATCTTGATATCTGAGAAATAAATGAATTTAAATTTGAATAACCAAAATTGTCTATTGGCTTATCGACGCGACGGTCCGAGGTCATAGAGTACAGGTATCAACAAAATTGTGCCCTATTATCGTACGTTCTTCGTTCATTCATGCAACTACTGAATGGAAACATTTTGAAATCGTCATTGGTCGACCACCTCACGGTCAGACCTTTATGCTATTGTAATACATGCTATAATCGAATAATTTTTTTTCTTTGTAGGCTGCTTTCCATATAAGTCGATATGTAGAGCGTGCGAAATATTCCGATGTGGAACAATGCGTCGTATAGTACACAGTTAGCAACACCTCGTAGTATTTTTTATGGAAAGTGTTGCAAGCCTAGTTAAATTATAATGTTATGTATCAGAAAATCAGCAGACAATTGCCATAATTAATAAGTACTTATGTAGGAACCCCTAGATCGTGATAGGCAGCCCTAGATCATAAAACAGAAACTGTTAAATCCCGTGGCGACCTTGCCAGCAGATTTCGAAGATATTGAGATGGAATTGATTTGACGCGGAGTTTTTGTTGCAAATCGATATTGTCTTACCTAAGCCTTAGCGACGTACCTGTAAAATGAAAAACGTAGTTTATCTTCAGTTTTGTAGAGTTTTGTCCTTCAAATTGGTCTATAAAACACTATGCTTATATGATATCGATATTCTCCTTGCCTTCCCTTAGTTTATTTTTTTAAATAGAGTATTGTACCGTAGGTACTTACTTTTCCTGATTTATCTAATCCAGTCAGTGTATTTTTTGGCATTCTGTTGGTATCTTTGAGTTTCGTAGAGTCAAGCGCTTTCTGTATTTATATCATACGATTTACTAACGAAAATTGATACCTTACGTAAACAAAACGAACAGTAAAAACATCACGGTTATTTAAAAAACAATACTACGGAACCATTAAAGAAAAAAAAAGAATTTTAAAAGAGAATAAAAAAAAACCGTGCGACTATTTTTTCCCAAAAACTGAACAGTTCTCATCGCGTAAGAGTGGAAAGATCAAAGACCTAGCTCCCAAGGCGAATAGTAAAGTGAGAGTTGATTTCGTATGCACGCCGCGTGTGCCACGAGTGGCCGTCGTGGGACCGTTGTCTATGGAAACTAGGTACCTTCCTGTTGCATCCGGTATTGAACTGTGGAAATGGCTGTAAATTAGGACTAGAAATAAACCTTGTGGAAACCCCGCGATGAGTTTAATATCAAGTAATTAGCGTACCATGAGGAGAAAATCTTTACCGGGGAATTTTTAGCTAACATGAAGCATCGTGCAACACATACATCTATCCGTAAGCTCAATTAAGTGATTCTTAGTTAAATAAACCCAGAGACAATTGCTCGGCCATGGGCCCACGCCATTCGTGTAGGAATGCATGTTGTTTTCCTGTATGCCTCAAATATGACACTCGCGTACGTAGCCTACTTACCTACCTATTTGAGAAATTCGTCATACATAGTTACTTTACTGCTAGTGACGTTGATTTAACTGTAATCTCGAATATGGATCTCGTAGGTCGCGCATTTTAAGTGGAAAACTACAATTTGTAATATAAAAACAGTATAATAGTTTTTTCCTGTCTCAAGTCTTGAGAATAGATCATAGATTTTCTCTGAGAATAATAGAAAAATACTGATAATAGTGTTTTCTTTTTTTCTGCGCTTTTGACTCATGCATAACCAAATGCACTTGACAAGTTTAGATTAGCTGATCTCTACTTATTTATCTAGTCGTTTTACTTCCATAATATGAGGTCTCAGATTACCATGAGGTATGGTGTCCGACTGAATGTGATCAAACATCGGTTGCAATTGACCGTGACCATCACGCATCAGGGAGGCCTGATCATGCATTGCTAATCATGTTTCTATTGCGTCCCAGTAATTACAACCGACGCACTCACTTTTACACATAGATTATACACTTTTACGAGTAAATAGAGTATATTTACGTTGAAGAAATTAAGTGAAAGGTCTTTCCCAGAGACAGAAAATAAGAAAACTTCAGCAAGCAAGCAAGCTCGTATGAGTTAGTGGCTAACTCTGACGTGACGGAGTTTTTAGGCTGCCTTAAGGCTTCCGTCTTGGCTTAGCGACTGCTAGAGCCGGAACCGACGGTTTAACGTGCCCTCCGAAGCATGGAAACGCTCAGATGTAAATGCCACTGACGGCCACCCATACAAAAAGAGTTCGTGCAGAATGTCGCTTAAAAAATCAGTGAACATTGACTAAGCAAGCTACACTACGAGCGCTTCTGAAGCTGAAGAGTGGGGTCAATTATATCGCGTCTTGGTAGAGAAGTAAGTCCAGCAGTGAACCGGTATTGGTGGATGAATTTGATACTTTAAACCTACTCATATTTATAATTCTGATGACCATAAAAAGATCTTACCTATATCTATCATCAAATTAATTTGACTGGTTTCCTCAGGTGTCAAAAACTCTTTCAAAACGTAAAAATTCAAGTGTCCTCTACAAGCGAGAGGTACGGGGGTGGCGTGGGTTCGAGGCCGTTTGCACAACTGCAGTCTCCACAGATTAAATAATAGACATAAGAAACTGTTTAGTTACCTGTGGTAGTGTAGTACCACATGCTAAAACTGTGTAAGTACTAGGTATATACCTAGACAGTAAATCATCTTCTCTATCGCTGACATTTCACCAATCGCTAGAAAAAATAAAACTAAACAAAATGTGTGGGTGGGTAAGGCGAATGTATGCATTTCGATCGAAACTGACCCGTCGTACAACCGGCATGTTCAACTAGTTGCACCAACGGAAAGTAAAGCTCCCGTTAGTTCAATTGGTGCTGTAAGTATAAATAATGTGACGAAACTCAAGTAGTTCCTAAACATAGTTTCCATTGTTTCTAAAAATCCTACCAAAAAAGTTTTTTTTTAATTTTCTACGAGCGTTTTCGATTTCTTTTTACACCAACACTGTTGCAAAATCAATACTGTTTAGGTAAAGCTACTTAGTTGAGGTAAATCTTTCATCTGCCAACTGGTTCTGAGAACTAGGTTCCTGCATCAGATCTGTGTCCGAATATGGTGGTTGCACGTTCCACAGCACTTGTCTTTGTCAATTATTATTGTTTCTTTGTTTGTTTGATCAATTGATTGTTGTGTGTAACATTATCAATAATACATTTTATAGAAACAGGCATTACTTACATATAAACTGTACTCAAGCTAAAGTTCTCAGACGACACAGCTATGTCGGTAATAGCTCTGCCTTCTGTGCTATGGGTCGCGGGTGCGATCCCCATCAAGAACAAACATTTTTGTAGCTAATTTAGGTGTTTGTTCTATAACTGGGTGTTACTATATTTTTTAAATATGTATTTACAAAAAATGTTCCCTTAGAACATGCATTGCTTATTTGGCTTGGAATTGAACGGCGTTGTGTGAAATGCCAGAGAATATTTATTTAATTGAAGTGCACAAAAATACGCATAGGTTTGGGCCGTAAATGAATGTCTTATTTTGAAATTTCTGTCAAAATAATGACCAGTAATATTTCATGTGTCAACCTTATAAATCTGCACTCACGAATAAAGTAGGGTTTGCATACAAATTAAGGTCAAAAGCGGGAAGTAAGCGAAATGCCAAAAAACCTCTCCTTGAGCTCATTTATTCAATCTGTCAGTATAATGTGAAAGGCAATAAAAGATGTTCTTTTGACTCTACTTCCTGTTTACTTATTGGAATTTGGAAGTATTCTATGATTGATGTAATGAAATCTGTGAATGACCGTCCGTAGACGATTTTTTACTTTATTTTTTTTTATGATAAAAGTAATGGAACAAGCTGATAGCTCATAGCTCACCTTATGTTAAGTGGTAACTTCTGCCTATAACAATGCATTACCTCACAGAGCAAGTCCAATGAGGACGTGCCCTGTAAGGCAATACTCCCGGTGTTTCTAGCTTGTTCTTAGATCTAACTATAAAAATGTTATCTGTGACTCAGAAAAGATATCAGTTGAAAAACAGTCGATTACCTGTTGATTTTTTTATGAGAAAAAGGACGGAACACGCTTAGTTCACCTGATGTCAAGTGGATAGATAAAGTACCTACTGTACTTAGTGAAACTACGATGCATAGGCTATACTACGCCTCTACGCGGCGTAGAGGTCTGCTACGGACAGCATCATGCATGACTGACAGAATATCGTATATACGCCCTCTGAAAAACATGGTTCTATTCTGATAAATATTTTGAGCTATACAACTGTTTTGCCTTTGTTATTAGATTGACATTGAATCTGTAGCCAAGAGTGAATGGACGGAATTATCATAGTGCATTTACGCCTACGCAGCCAATTATTCCATCGTAGATGAGTATCTATAACTGGTTTTCTATCTGTCTGCCGAGGATCGAGGAATTGGGCGTAGAAATTAGACTTGTAATGTTATGTTCAGTGCCTTGATCACGAATAAATGTGACAATCGCAAACGTATCGTAATGCGAGCGTATCCGAAATACACTGCTCGGTGACACTACAACGGTTGGCAGTCGAGCTGGCATTGACGCGCAATATAACTCAAATACGTTAACGCGGTGACTGTCAGATTTATTCGTGATCAAGGCACAGTAATTTATTCCAAACCGTCAGTTACGTTGGTAATGAAAGTGAAATGAACTCACGAAGTTTGACAGCTGGAGGTATTCGTTCATAGGTCTTGGATATTTCTAAAGAGGTATGTCATTATGAGATAATGTTTTTTTACCATTCTATGACTTAAATCTCACCTTGTATAGTATAGAAAACCATGATGCATGCAATAAAAAAAAATTACCTTACATAATTTACACTAAACGAAACGGGTTATTCCCATCGAGCCTACCGGCCGGCCCACCGGTGGGCCAGATGGGAAAAAAAATCCCATCCTAGCCCACTCATTTGCATAGTGGGCCCTATGGAACTGGTCTCGGGCTACGTCAAAAAGCCTTAAAGTAAACCGATTTTGATTTGAAGTATTTAATCAAAGTTGTGGATTATTTAAACAAATTAAACCCGAAATCAATATGGATTAACATTCAACCGATCAAAAGTAACAATACCAACACACGCCAAGTTATAGCCAATGAACATAAATTTGTTGAGTAAAAGGGCCGCTCTGTCAGCCCATGCGGGCTCTAATGAAGATTTATACTACCCACTATTTCTAAGCACTGCGGACTACATACCTACCTACATTTAAGCTGGATTGAACAGGAATGTGAAAAATAAAAAATCTTTTCTCAAAACCTATTAGACCTTATGTGAAATATTTGGACTGTATTTTTTGGAACAGTAACTGCGTTGGCGATATTTTATAGCCGATTACAACCAAAACTGGGGAACGCTTTTGTAATTGAAACATTGGAAAGGTTAAAAGAATGGTTATTGAGAAAATAACGACCTAAAAGTGTCTTAATGATACAGCTTCCGATATTTATTTATTTTAATTTAAATTCGATGTACAGGCGTTTTTTTTAAGCCATAGTTTTCCCAGTGCAGGCGCTTACCAGAAAAGTTAGCAAAGAAATGTACGCAAAACGTTTTATTACTTACCTATAAAACAGATTACTAACTACCTACCTAACCAAAAACTATTGCAAAGCAAACTATTTGGCGGCCATCTTGTTGGCTCAACGGATACGGAAGCCAAGTGTAGTCTAGGTATCCCTATCCGTTGCACTAATCGTATAGATCGGATAGTGGTCTTACCTCTGTCACTATTTGACACTGGAAGTAAAGTGGCTCATTCCAGTTTTCCCCGGCGTAGGGTATTTCGGGATCTTTTGTCCAAGTTACCAATTATCCTTTATGTAAAAGATCATTGATTTTAAACAGCTGATTAAAAGCAACGATTATAGTAAAATGATAGGAGTCTACTATGTATATGACTTATGTGTTTTCTATTCATATCAGTTTTTCACTTCCATAAGCGTAAATAAAAAAGAAAATATATAAATAGGTAAATGCTCTGTAAGTAATCGTCCATAAATTTCAACAAGACAATTGCTTCAATTGTTACTGCGTAGTCATATAGATCAACCCGCGGTTAGAGTTTAACCACGCTAAGTCTGCAGAGCTTAAATAATGGCAGAATTTAAAAACCTATAGTTGTAAGTACTGACTTTGTACTGCGAAAACGACTTGATAACCACGAAAGTTACTGAAAGGTGATGCCATGTTCAAATATTTTTGGGGTTGCCCATTTATTACATGGCAGATATTTCGTGGTCAGACTTTATTCATGGCGATACCGTGCCATTTCTCACGTTACTTACGATACTATCAAAAGCCATTTAGTTTGTAAGATTATTTAATTGTTTTAATTTAAACGAAAGCGTGAAGACCATTGGTAGACCTTAATAACCTTTTTTTTCTTTTCGTAGTGTGGGACATTTTCTACAGCAATTAGAGGTGCTTAAGAAAGCTTTTATACATACCTACGACTCTGGTTTAGGAATAAAGTCGAGAGAACTTTAAACTTATATTATGTGCCTCCTACGTATGTATAGTAAACCCGTAATATAATGTATTGCTGTGGACAAAACAGCTATTGTTTCCAAATGAACAATCGGTATGAGGCTGGAAATGTCTCTGTTTTGGTACTAACTGACCCGGCCGCAACTTCGGTGGCGTTTCTCACATTTTATTTACAAATATTGAGATTACGCGTTGAAAATCATATTTTATGACAATAAACGGCACTACGGAATAATGTAACTATCTATAAATGAAATAGTTTATAGAATTCAGTACCAAATCTAAAGAATATTACCTAATAATACAAAATACATACTTCGAAGGCATAGAAAAGATTGTATTGGTAAGAAAGGTACCTCTCTGATAGACATCTACTAAGATCTTTTGTCTGTATGGTGGAGATTTGTCTAAGATTTTAAAAGGAGTGTTTCAAACCCTTTGACCTGAACGACCTAGAGGTTAAAGTGGGGTTAAACATGCCATTGGCACTAAATTATATAAATCCTTTTAGTCGGGGCCTAAATGATGACATTCGATAAATAACGAGAGTGATCAACATTTATTCATTCATAGATCTCCTCATTACTTATGGGGTTATAAGACAAAATACTTATTTTAAAATAAAACAAACCACGAAATAAGATTGGTAACTTATAAATATGGGTCTAAGCATAAATAGGTACAAAGGTTTTTCTTCAAAATGTTTATGTTACGAGTAGTTACGGTTTTTAAGATAAATAATGAACTCATTCTCAACATAAGCTACATAATGCTAATAAAATATGTTCGTTTACGAGAATCCATATTGCCTACAACGTTGTAAAAATATTATACCGAGAGAAAATTCAATTTCAAAATTCAAGAACCGAGAGGTTTCAATCCTATTTACAAAACAGAAAGCAAATTGTCCAAATAGAAGACTATAATATAAATAAAAAAGAAATAATTGAAGTAAGGTCTAAAGTTAGAGATTTAACATGTGCAATACCACAAGGAAGCGTATTAGGTTGTATACTTTTTCTTATTTATATAAACGATCTCCCAAAAATATTTAACAAAGAAACAACTTTACCAATACTTTTTGCTGACGACGTTTCCATACTGATCAAATGTGAGAAATATGATAATTACAATTTAATTTTGGAAAATACTCTAAACGCAGTAAAATGTTGGCTTGAAGAACATAATTTAGAAATAAATCACAATAAAACTAAAGTAATGCAATTTAAATCATATAATAGCCCTACCCTAAAATTAAACATAGATTTTCAAAATAACCCATTAGAGACAGTTCATACATTTAATTTACTTGGCTTAAATATTGACACCCACCTAAACTGGAAGACTCACATTGATCACATTAAAACAAAGCTTTCTAAATTTATATACGCTCTATTTCAATTAAAATATAGTACAAACACAGATACTGCACTATCAGCATATTACGCATATGCCTACTCTTGGCTCAGATATGGAGTAATGCTATGGGGAAATAGTGTTAATGTTAATGAGTTATTCATCTTGCAAAAAAAATGTGTAAGAATCCTAGCCCAAATTAATAACACTCAAAGCTGTAGACCCTATTTTATTAAATTTAATCTCTTGACACTTCCATCGATTTATATCATGGATGTATGCATATTTGTATATAAAAATAAAAGTAATTTTCTTAAAATTAGGGAAACACACAACGTAAACACCCGCCACAAAAACAAACTCTATCTACCATATTCTAGAATAAAAATGCTAAATAAAAGTCCATATTACATGGCAGTCAAAATCTTTAATAACCTACCGAATGACATAAAAAATGAAACAAAAATAAAACCATTCATAAGAAAACTAAAATCATACCTAGTAAAAAAATGCCTTTACTCAACTGAAGACTACTTTGAAAAAGAATAATACCTAAAACTAAAGTGATTAAAATATTAACTTAAATACCTACCTAGTCAAATTAGCCATAACAAATTTAAGTATTAAAATAATTAGTAAGTACCCTATGTAAGATTTAAGTAGTAAAGAAAATATAGTGCATACCCAAAGGTATGTACCCAGAATTAATGTTAATTACCTACTTAGTTTAAGCGCCCAAAACATTTGCGATACCTGGAAAAGGTGAATAAGTTTTAAAGTGCCTCCTACATATAAGACCAAATTGTAACACTTATTTATGCAAATAAACATCTTGTATCTTGTATCTTGTAAAAAATGCAAAGTGTAAACATTTTTTGCAGAGAATAATTTGAAACCATTATTTTATTTTTGATATGCTAGCCATAAATACTTACATGATGAATTATTTTATACATATAAAAGAAGAAGTCTAGCTTAGTTTAGTGAAAAACAACTGATCAAACATTATAATAATATCCGGCTCGAAGGACTTTATTCAAGGGTTTTCTTTTGACGAATCTCTTCAAGTAAAACCAAAAGTAGAAGAAAATACTAGATTATTTTAAAAACTATGTAGCAGTGCATCAATTGGGTAATTTGAAAAACACTAGGAGGTATAGGTACCTACTACCGTTTTATTGGATAATTATGGACACGAGGAGTATTAGTTGGAGGGACTCAACGGAACGTAGGTAGCAAAAACTAGGGTTGTGACTTTGAACGAAATGTAATAATAACGTTAAGTAATAAATCTGTAGAATTAAGGATTGATTTTACGAACTCCGAATAACGCTATTCGTTAGATTAAATATTTCCGTCCTTATTTTTGACAAGTTTAAAGTAGGGCTTGTATTTATATTAGTAGGTATACTTAGTATAGGTATGGTTATTATAATGTATTTATGTAATATTGGTATGATATTAGTAGGAATATTTTTCATAGGTATAAGTGTTACTATTTACATATTATGTAGTTTACATATATTTTAATTTATGCACATAGTAGTTGGTGAAATTAATAAATGTAGTCATATAAAATCCAGTCCATCCAAAGGTTGCCTGGAAGAGATCGCTCATAGCGATAAGGCCGCCCATCGTACTTCACATAAGAATAATAAACTCTGTGTTTATTTTATAATTTCTGTAAAAGTGGAGTACAATAAAGAGTTTTCTATCTTGTATTATATCAGATGAAAAGGGTTATTCAGTTAGTAAAATCCCTCTTAGTTTGGTACAAAGCTTACATAGGGATGCCTAAAACGGAGCTCATTACATTTTAGCTAGTTAGGCTTAAGATAAGTTTCCTGAAGATATATTGAGCCTTTTATAATTATTGAAAAGCAAAGTTGCATTAATAAGTTATTATGAAAAGTTACTTTGCAATCTATAAAAGGCCTCTATATTATTATTGAATATATTTTTTTTATTTTGTATAAGTAAAATAATGAAAAACTTCCTAACCGCTTGGGTAAGGATTTTCTAATAATATCAATTTTGTTTAGAATTTATTTTTTTCGCCAGTATTTATCAAATAACAATCTTAATACATGATGGTGCGTTTGTCTAGAACTTTCATCATGCAGCAGCCCTACGTTGATCATTTGTCTAGCCCCTTTGGGACCATCGGATCTCAAATAAAGTCAGGTATTTTGAGCCATAAGCAGGTAACAGCCCTAGATAAAGGTGCGTCGGCACCGAAGCGCAGCCGGCGCCCGCGCCGCTTCTCATGATGTAATATGTAACTCGTCGCGCACCGCGGCGCGCAAGGTCGCGCATGTGCCCACCCGACCGGTTCTTTGTAGCTGTTTTTGCGTCACCGAATCATTTCATGAGATTATCTATTTTAATCGGTTCGATGACAGACGGCGACATTCAACTTGGAGTTGGACTATTTGAACAAAAACTCTAAACCTGTTTTCATCGAAAAATCAACAGCCTCATTTTATAAACTGGCTGGGACTTCTTCGGTGTTGTTTGCTTCGTCTAAATTAATTTTCGGCTAGCAATGCTTGATTATTGCTGACGTATTTTCTTCGAGACTGGATCATCGAAGTTTTCACCATGCTCTACTAGATTTTCCAATAGCTTTGTACTTACTATTGTATTTCTTCCGAAGTCGATGTTTCTCCATGTCATCGCTCCAATCAAATCAAGTGCCAGCCAACCCAATCAAATATGTCCATATTCATATTGACTGACCATGATATTTGGTACGACGTATTTGGACGACAGGCTAAGCCAATATTAATTAGACAAATGCATAAACAGCACAATGTCGTATAGCTCTCGAAGCTTACGACGTATTATGTAATGTACTCTAGTTTAGAAACCCTAGCAGTGTTGCCAGCTAGACAGAATTTAAGAGGATTGGGAATTAAGAGCGGCTTAAGAATTTGAACCGTGTTTACTAGTTTGCCGTGAGCTAAACAACATTAAAGTAAGTAAATACTTAATTTCAAACGTAGAAGTAGCGAGTAGCCAACTCGTTGGGCAAAAACAGGCCAGTGATGCAGAGAAAATGAGAGAGAAAAAAGTACCTAGTTCGTAACAGATGTGCATATTTTATCCTCGTCCACACACAAGGCTACTTACAAAGTAGTGTCCAATTTAAAGCCTGTAGTTGCTTGCAAACTACCAACATTTGAATAAACTTCCCACACACTACTCGAATACCTTTCTGTTACTAAAAATATCACCTTCACTTTCTCTATTATGATAGTACGGCCTGAGGCATATAAATGTGCCCACCTTAATCTGGTCAGTACCTCTCGAATAGAAAAAAACCTGTTTATTTATCATTATACGTGTGTTACGTAAAAATATTTTTATATGTTACTAGCCGTCGCGTTCTAGACCCTTACAGTGCAACTTTTCAAAATTCCTTTCTTAGTGCACCCCTACGCACCATAAGGATACTACCCTCCAAATTTCATCCCTTTAGGACTTATGGTTTAGGCTGTGCGTTGATTCTGAGTCAGCTTCAAAGGAGTTTTATATATTTTAGAACTCGAGCAACGCCGCGGGCGACGGCTAGTCAGACAATAAGCGTTTTAGGTCTTATGCTACTTTGATGTTTTGCGCTTTAGATGCCCCCTCATGAGGGTGAAAGTAGCAATATTGGTAATTACTAGACGCTTAAATTTATTGTACTTCAGATTATTATAGGTTCTTATTCAGATTATAATATTCGGAAGATTTTCTATAAGTATATCTTACCAGTTGCACGCAGATTAGAATTAGTAGCGCTCGTCACGTCGGTTTAGCTTAATCTTATGTGTAATGTACGACCTCAACTTTCTCTGGCTGTAACTGGCTTTCCATAGAGTATGCAAACTTACTTAATATTATACACGTACCTAGTAGCCATTTCGTTCTTATAGCAAACTTGAAAAGTTCACAGAAGAAAAATAAAGTTTCAATCATACATTAAATAGGGTACCAGAGTAATGTTGCGTTCACACTATGCCGCAGTCGGCAGGGACTTGGGCAGGGAAGTGGGCACGAGCATAGTGTAAACACGATCATGCCTCTGTCCCGGCTCCCGGCCCAACTTCATGCCCTAGCTCCCTAGTGAGAATTAAGGCGATAATAAGTCCGCGGCAATAATGCCGGCAGCGGCATGGGCATAGCGTGAACGCGGTATAATAACTAAATAAATATTTTTGACATTTCACACAACGCTAAGTTCGAAACTAAGCAAAGCTTGCAATATACGAGCGCTGACGAGGTAGGTAGGTATACTTATCATATGGCACCAGATTGTAGTCAATCCATAACAAGATTCAGCTGTTCAATCGTTTAGCTTCCCAGCAGTTTTGTGGTGGTCAGCTGTTAGTGTAAGGAGAACGCAGAAACCGCTATCATTCATAACAGCAATTTGTGGTTCAACCAGATGATCCGACGGCCACTAGGTAGATAGTTATTACATTTAACTGTAAAGGTTAAATAAATAAAAGCATTTTAATTTTTATTATTTCAATTTAATTATTTACAACACATTTAAATAAAGGTATAACTAAGCAAATAAATAGTTTTATAAATAAACATCTGGCCACCGACGGTCAGATATATTAAATAATCAGTGAATCACAGACTCTTACCTACGTCATAATCACAGTCTCGTAGTAAACACGTTTTTAAATTAAATTTAGTCATTTTACAATCAAAACATTGTACGTAGACTTATTTCAACTCAGTCATTTTGCTCAACCCAGTTGATTTACAAATCTAGCCCGTATCAAATCTGTCACTATCGTCAAGGTCAACTGTTATGTCTTGTCCATCAAGCAATTTCCTTGTCATTTGATAATCTTTAGAGTCAGCAACTTCTTGTTCGTAGGTATATATAGGCTGTAAGTCTGTGTTTGAGTCTAAATCATTATTATCTGTTAATTCGTCATTAGATCCGGATTGGTCAGTTGCAACCTCGTCGAACATTGTATGGTTAATCTCAAATTTGTTGAGCTCTATGTCAGCAATTGGTTTGACTAGCACTGTCTTATTTAAAGATGCATTATCCGCGTTTGATTGGTCTGGTTGTTCTTCAGAAAGCGATTTGTTGTTAAAATCTGTTAAAATTGCAGTAGTATCGTCTGATGAAGACTTAATCGTTTCGTTAGCTAGCGTATAATCATGTTCTTCTGAAGAAAAATCGGCAATAATATCATGAGTTACACCGTCAGTGATATTTTGAGGTTTAAGTTCGTTTTCAGGGGCATTTGTTGTGAGTGAATCAGGTCGAGACAGTCCGATGTCAGTGGTATTAGAAGAGTCTAGGTATGTTTCAATACTAGTTTTCTCTGAATCAGTTATGTCCTCAATTAGTGTTAAATTTTTATTAGTTTCATCTGCTACATTCGTTTCGATTGTATAAAAATAATTCATCCATAAGTTATCTACAGGTTTACTCAAATCAGTATCAGCAGTACCCTCATTTGGTGTTATGAGCGATATAAAATCAAACGTGTCATTTTCATAATGGTTTGTAAGCTCATCGACATAATCGTCTGGCACTAAGATGGGCTCGTTCGAATCAACTTCTTTTGACATCTCATCTGATGTAGCAAATGCATTGGCTAAAGTAAAATCAGTTAAGTTTGTAGATGCTTCATATTCTGGCATTACTTTTGCAAACACCTCTTTAGGCACTGAGTTTTCATAAAGATATGTAAAGGCAGTTTCATTTGCTGATAAAGATTCGACAAAATTAAAAGCAGTATTGTTTATGACCGCAGAGTTTTCTTTTGAGATTAAATCTGATGGTTCTTTATAAATAAAAGGCTTTGATGTTAGTTCGTATTCTACCGCAAAGTCCCTATCTGTCTGTATGTCTGGTTCTTCTTCAGAAAGCGGTTTGTTGTCAAAATCAGTTAAAGTTGAAGTAGTATCGTCTGACGAAGAGTTAATAAAAGTATCGTCAACTAGCGTATTAATATGTTCTTCTGAAGACAAATCGGCAATAATATCATTAGTTTCAGCGTCAATGATACTATGAGGCTTCAGCTTGTTTTTAGGGTCATTTGTTGTGAGTGAATCAAGTCCAGACAGTCCCATGTCAGTGATGTTAGAAGATTCTAGGTATGTTTCAATACTAATTTTCTCTGATTCAGTTTTGCCCTCAATTAGTGTTATATTTGTATCAGTTTCATCAGCTACATTCGCTTCAATAGTATCAAAATAGTTGATCAATAAGTTTTCTTTAGGTTTATTAAAAATATTATCAGCAGTATCCTCATCTGATGTTATGAGCGATGTAAGTTGATCAAACGTGTCTGTTTTATTATGGTTTCCAAACTCATCGACATAATCGTCTGGCACTAAGATGGCCCCGTTCGAATCAAGTTCTCTTGACATCTCATCTGATGTAGCAAATGCATTGGCTAAAGTAAAATCAGTTAAGTTTGTAGATGCTTCATATTCTGGCATTACTTCTGCAAACACCTCTTTAGGCACTGAGTTTTCATAAAGATATGTAAAGGCAGTTTTATTTGCTGATAAAGATTCGACAAAATTAAAAGCAGTATTGTTTATGACTGCAGAGTTTTCTTTTGAGATTAAATCTGATGGTTCTTTATAAATAAAAGGCTTTGATGTTAGTTCGTATTCAACGGCAAAGTCACTATCTGTCTGTTTGTCTGGTTCTTCTTCAGAAAGCGATTCGTTGTCAAAATCAGTTAAAGTTGTAATAGTATCGTCTGACGAAGACTTAATAAAAGTATTGTCAGTTTGCGTATTAATATGTTCTCCTGAAGACAAATTGGCAATAATATCATTAGTTTTAGCGTCAGTGATATTATGAGGATTAAACTCGTTTTCAGGTTCATTTGTTGTGACTGAATCAGGTCCAGCCAGTAGAATGTCAGTAGTATTAGAAAAGCCTAGGTATTTTTCAATACTAGTTTTGTCTGAATCAGTTATGTCCTCAATTAGTGTTAAATTTTTATTAGTTTCATCTGCTACATTCGCTTCGATAGTATCAAAATAATTCATCATTGAGTTATCTACAGGTTTATTCAAATCAGTATCAGCAATATCCTCATCTGGTGTTATGAGCGATGTTAGTTGATCAAACGTGTCATTTTCATTATGATTTGCAAACTCATCGACATAATCGTCTGGCACTAAGATGGGCTCGTTCGAATCAAGTTCTCTTGACATCTCATCTGATGTAGCAAACGCATTGGCTAAAGTAAAATCAGTTAAGTTTGTAGATGCTTCATATTCTGGCATTACTTCTACAAACACTTCTTTAGGCACTGAGTTCTCATAAAGATATGTAAAGGCAGTTTCATTTGCTGATAAAGATTCGACAAAATTAAAAGCAGTATTGTTTATGACCGCAGAGTTTTCTTTTGAGATTAAATCTGATGGTTCTTTATAAATAAAAGGCTTTGATGTTAGTTCGTATTCAACGGCAAAGTCCCTATCATCAAAGTTAGGAATTATTTTAAGTGATGTCGTTGCAGTCTCCAATTTGTTAAGCTCTATGTCATTAATTGGTTTGACCTGTACTGTGTTATTAACAGATGCATTGCCCACGTTTGATTTGTCTGGTTCTTCTTCAGAAAGCGGTTCGTTTTTTAAATCTTTTAAAGTATCAGTAGTATTGCTTGATGAAGACTTAGTAAAAGTATCGTCAGCAAGCGTATTATCATGTTCTGCCGAAGAAAAATAGGTAAGAATATCATAAGTTTTAGCGTCAGTGATACTATGAGAGTTAAGCTTATTTTTAGGTTCATTTGTTGTGACTGAATCAGGTCCAGGCAGTACCATGTTAGTAGCATCAGAGGAGTCTAGGTATTTTTCAATACTAGTTTTCTCTGAATCAGTTAAGTCCTCAGCTAATGTAAAATTATCTTTGGTTTTATCTGTATCAACAGTATCTTCATCTGGTGTTATGAGTGATGAAAGTTGATCAATCGTATCATTTTCACTATGGTTTGCAAACTCATCGAGATAATCGTCTGGCACTAAAGTGGACTCGTTCGAATCAAGTTCTCTTGACATCTCATCTGATGTAGCAAACGCATTGGCTAAAGTAAAATCAGTTAAGTTTGTAGATGCTTCATATTCTGGCATTACTTCTGCAAACACCTCTTTAGGCACTGAGTTCTCATAAAGATATGTAAAGGCAGTTTCATTTGTTGATAAAGATTCGACAAAATTAAAAGCAGTATTGTTTATGACTGCAGAGTTTTCTTTTGAGATTAAATCTGATGGTTCTTTATAAATAAAAGGCTTTGATGTTAGTTCGTATTCAACGGCAAAGTCCCCATCATCAAAGTCAGGAATTCTTGTATGTGGTGTTGTCGTTGCAGTCTCCAATGTGTTAAGCTCTATGGCAGTAATAGGTTTAACTTGCTTTGTGTTATTTACAGATGCGTTATCCACGTTTGATTGGTCTGGTTCTTCTTCAGAAAGCGATTCGTTTTCAAAATCAGTTAAATTCGCAATAGTATGGTCTGACGAAGACTTAATAAAAGTATCGTTAGCTAGCGTATTATCATGTTCTTGTGAAGAAAAATCGGCAATAGTTTCATTAGTTTCCACGTGAGTGATATTATGAGGATTAAGTTCGTTTTCTGGTTCATTTGTTGTGACTGAATCAGGTCCAACCAGTTCCATGTCAGTGGTATTAGAAGAGTCTAGGTATGTTTCAATACTAGTTTTCTCTGAATCAGTTATGTCCTCAATTAGTGTTAAATTTTTATTAGTTTCATCTGCTGCATTCGCTTCGATTGTATCAAAATAATTCATCATTAAGTTATTTGCAGGTTTATTTAAATCGGTATCAACAGTATCCTCATTTGGTGTTATGAGCGATGTAAGTCGATCAAACGTGTAATTTTCATTATGATTTGCAAACTCATCGACATAATCGTCTGGCACTAAGATGGGCTCGTTCGAATCAAGTTCTCTTGACATCTCATCTGATGTAGCAAACGCATTGGCTAAAGTAAAATCAGTTAAGTTTGTAGATGCTTCATATTCTGGCATTACTTCTACAAACACTTCTTTAGGCACTGAGTTCTCATAAAGATATGTAATAGCAGTTTCATTTGCTGATAAAGATTCGACAAAATTAAAAGCAGTATTGTTTATGACCGCAGAGTTTTCTTTTGAGATTAAATCTGATGGTTCTTTATAAATAAAAGGCTTTGATGTTAGTTCGTATTCAACGGCAAAGTCCCTATCATCAAAGTTAGGAATTCTTTTAAGTGATGTCGTTGCAGTCTCCAATTTGTTAAGCTCTATGTCATTAATTGGTTTGACCTGTACTGTGTTATTTACAGATGCATTGCCCACGTTTGATTTGTCTGGTTCTTCTTCAGAAAGCGGTTCGTTTTTTAAATCTTTTAAAGTATCAGTAGTATTGCCTGATGAAGACTTAGTAAAAGTATCGTCAGCAAGCGTATTATCATGTTCTGCCGAAGAAAAATAGGTAAGAATATCATAAGTTTTAGCGTCAGTGATACTATGAGAGTTAAGCTTATTTTTAGGTTCATTTGTTGTGACTGAATCAGGTCCAGGCAGTACCATGTTAGTAGCATCAGAGGAGTCTAGGTATTTTTCAATACTAGTTTTCTCTGAATCAGTTAAGTCCTCAGCTAATGTAAAATTATCTTTGGTTTTATCTGTATCAACAGTATCTTCATCTGGTGTTATGAGTGATGAAAGTTGATCAATCGTATCATTTTCACTATGGTTTGCAAACTCATCGAGATAATCGTCTGGCACTAAAGTGGACTCGTTCGAATCAAGTTCTCTTGACATCTCATCTGATGTAGCAAACGCATTGGCTAAAGTAAAATCAGTTAAGTTTGTAGATGCTTCATATTCTGGCATTACTTCTGCAAACACCTCTTTAGGCACTGAGTTCTCATAAAGATATGTAAAGGCAGTTTCATTTGTTGATAAAGATTCGACAAAATTAAAAGCAGTATTGTTTATGACCGCAGAGTTTTCTTTTGAGATTAAATCTGATGGTTCTTTATAAATAAAAGGCTTTGATGTTAGTTCGTATTCAACGGCAAAGTCCCCATCATCAAAGTCAGGAATTCTTGTATGTGATGTTGTCGTTGCAGTCTCCAATGTGTTAAGCTCTATGGCAGTAATAGGTTTAACTTGCTTTGTGTTATTTACAGATGCATTATCCACGTTTGATTGGTCTGGTTCTTCTTCAGAAAGCGATTCGTTTTCAAAATCAGTTAAATTCGCAATAGTATGGTCTGACGAAGACTTAATAAAAGTATCGTTAGCTAGCGTATTATCATGTTCTTGTGAAGAAAAATCGGCAATAGTTTCATTAGTTTCCACGTGAGTGATATTATGAGGATTAAGTTCGTTTTCTGGTTCATTTGTTGTGACTGAATCAGGTCCAACCAGTTCCATGTCAGTGGTATTAGAAGAGTCTAGGTATGTTTCAATACTAGTTTTCTCTGAATCAGTTATGTCCTCAATTAGTATTTTTTCATAAGTTTCATCTGCTGCATTCGCTTCGATAGTATCAAAATAGTTCATCAATAAGTTATCATCAGGTTTATTCAAATCAGTGTTTGCAGTATCCTCATTTGGTGTTATGAGCGATGTAACTTTATCAAACGTGTCAGTTTCATCATGGTTTTCAAGCCCATATGTAAAGACAGTTTCATTTGCTGATGAAGATTCGACAAAATTAAAAGCAGTATTGTTTATGACCGCAGCGTTTTCTTTTGAGATTAAATCGGATGGTTGTGTATGAATAAAAGGCTTTGGTGTTAATTCGTATTCAACTGCAGAGTCCCCATCATCAAAGTCAGGAATTCTTGTATCTGATGTTGCAGTTCGAGTCTCCAACGTGTTAAGCGCTTTGTCAGTAATTGGTTTCACTTGCACTGTGTCATTTACATTACTCATGTTTGATTTGTCTGGTTCTTCTTCAGAAAGTGCTTCGTTGTCAAAATCAGTTAAAGTTGTAGTAGTATCGTCTGACGAAGACTTAATAAAAGTATTGCCAGTTAGCGTGTTATTATGTTCTCCTGAAGACAAATCGCCAATAAATTCATTAGTTTCAGCGTCAGTGATATTATGAGGGTTAAGCTCGTTTTCAGGTTTATTTGTTGTGACTGAATCAGGTCCAGGCAGTATTATGTCAGTGGTATTAGAAGAGTCTAGATACGTTTCTTTTGGCTTTGATGTTAGGTCTTTTTCAACTGTAAAGTCCCTATCATCAAAGTCAGAAGTTCTTATAATATATGATGTTGATTGAGCTTCTTTAAAAATATTATAATACAGATCGTTAAGTAATGATAACGAATAGGCAAACTGGTCAAAATATGATATATTATTAAAAACAGTGTTGTCAATAATATCTGCAGTTGTATCATCTTCTCGGGATAAGGTATAATCAGAAAAGTCAGGAATTTCATCGTCGTATAAAAGAGCATCGATATTACAAACAGTAGGCAATGATGTTATTTCAAACTGCGCCTCTGGCGTAGAGTTTGGGGCATATCCCATAACCAAATCTATGAGAGAAATATCTGACAGTTCAATAGGTTCTATATCACTGTTTAACTGTAGCTTACCAGCCATTATATCTGTAAAGTTGCTGGTGGCATCATCAAGGTTATCAGACCAGTGGCATTGATTTTTAAACGAAGTTTCTTCAGTAATTGGGCAGACATTTAGTGAGGAGTTTTCATCACCTGTCTGGACTATATTTGATAGAAATTGAGTTGTGTCCGATTTATTTTGTATTGAAAAAAGTGTTTTGTTATATGGAATTGGAAATTCAGATTCGTTTTCTTCAGTTAAGGATGGAAAAATGTCGCTTAATGGTGATGGATTTTCTTGAGTTGAAGTTGTGTCAGTAAGTGAGTCATACATTGTATAATTTGAATTTAAATCACCCGAATCGTCAGATGTTATATCCGAACTAAACTGCGAACCAATTTTTTTAGAAGAGTTCTTAAGAACTGTTTTACTATAGTCATAAGCGATGGTTTTGTTTGATAAAAGGTCGGAAATAGAAGAATTACCTGTGAGCCCCACATAATATATATCTGGTTCAGAATGATCTTTCGTAATTAAGTGGTTAGTAATTCTCTTATCGGTCTTACCGTAGCCAGCAGTAAAGTTTTCGTTCAAGGTAGCTTTAGTAATTTGATTATTTGGCAATGGTTCATACATCGTTTTACTTGAGTTTGTTTCCGTTAACTGTTTTGTTACCTTATCAGTATTCGGTATTGGGATGTTATTTCTGGTAAAAGATGTAGGGGATACATTATATTCTTTTTCGTTTGCCAATGATAAAACCATATCTGAGCTCGTAAATGCTTGTGGTACAGAAGACCATGATTCAATCATTGGAACAGTATCATTTATTGTATGGTTAACTATAACGGTGTTTAAAATTTCTCTATTAGTCCCTGCCGATAGTGTTTCTAGAATAATTTCTTGTAAATTAGATGAAGGACTTTTTGTAGGTGTATCATAACTATTGGAAATATATTTGACAGGTGTCTTACCAACCTCCACCGTAGGGATTTCAGTAATCGTGATATTGTCATCGGCTGTAAAGTTAAGTATCATTTCACTAGAGTCTACTGCAAGGTTTTCGGATAGTGCATCGTCAACATTTTCACCAAAGTAAATAGCAGGTTTTTCAGTAAAGTCGGTATTATCATCAGCTAAAGAGTCAAAACTGATTACACTAAAGTTACTCGTAGGTTTTTGAGCAAGCTTGTTATTATCCTCTTTAATTACGTCATCAATGATTTCACTAGTATCAATTCTAGAACTTTGAGGTATACCATTATCTGTAGCTGCAGTTTTGGAAATAACTACCCCAAGGTTAGGGGTAAGTTCATAGGATATATTCAAATTGCTCAAGTTTTCACTGGTTTTTGCGTCATGTTTAATATTGTTTATAGTAGCTGCAGGGTTTACCAAATCTGTGTTTGTTTTATCTTCGACTATGGAATCAAGTATTTTTTCATCTGTTTCATTAAACTGCGAATTCCATATCGTGAGAAGGCGAATCATTTCACGCAGATCATCAATAAACACCCGAGAACTTGAAGGGTTTGATATAACATCACGTAAGTTATCAGATAGTGCTTCTGTTACAATGGGCAAAGAAATAACATCAAAAGAGTTTTCTGAGACCTTAGGAACTACTTCCACAGAGGATTCCGATATTATTTTTGTTTTCTCAGGTACTAGGTTTAGATCATTTAAATTGTTTACCACCGATGTATTTAAAATAACTGCGCATGTATCGTTACAAGCAATTGCATGTGATATAATTTCTACTATGTTATCAACTGAAGTGTTAGTTGAGGAAGTTTCTGGAATAACTTCCTCGAAGGTGTCAGTTTTTTTAGCGACTACAGACTCGAGATTGGATATTGCTTTTACGCTTGTCAAAATTTCCAGCATGTCATCATTCGAAAGGTTAATATGTAATTTAGACTCGTAAATATCATCATCGACGCAAGGTTTGTCATTGTCAGTCGCCTTTGCGACGTTACATTTGAGAGTATTATTTGCGATTGAAAACCCAGGGATGTTTTGAATAACATTTTGGGGAATAAAGGTTAATTGTGGTTCAGTAACGATATCACTTGAAACCTGTTCTTCACTTTGAAGAATTTTTAAGATTTTTTCTTTCAAAGATGAAACGCTGATTTTTTTAGTCAACAGAATATCAAATATGCGTCTTCTTACAGAATCATCAGTTAATAAGCCTGGGTAGTCCTTGAGTTTTTTTCTTCGTAGAGCTTTAAATTCTTTTATTGGTTTTTTACGATGCATTTCTACTGGTAGCTTGCTGTCAGTGTCAGTCAATAAAAGTTCAAGTTTAGTCCAATCGTTACTTAATGTTTCTTTTGAAGTTGGGTCGCTTACGACTGCCTCTATTGTAGAACTGTTGTTGACTTCAAAGTTTGTGTCTAAGTAGGTAATTGGTAAGAGCGTAGAATTTCTTTCACTTAATAAGTCACTGTTAAAGGTGTCTTCAAGAGCAGAGGTTGAATGTGTATCAGTTAGTGATGGAAAACAAATGTCAGGGGTTTTCTCAATGAGTGTGTCAGTTATGTTACCTTCTAATTTACAAAGCAATGGAGCTTCATTCAACTGCTCTATTTTTATTACTGTCGAAACTGAGTCTATGATACTAGGGCTAGAAGAGTTTGTAGAGTTCCGATCCTGATTTAGTGATAGCTGTGATTCAGACATATTTTTTTTTGGTGAATTAAGATTCTTCTTTGATGTTGCTGGCTGTAAACGCTTTTTGGTTTTGATTTTCAGTTGTTTCTTCTTTTGAGGCTTATTCAAAACCACTGTTTTATTACTTTCAATTGTTTTTAATAACGTGGGCTGATTCTTTTCGCTTATAATAATCTTATTGAGCTCGTTGTTATTTTGGCCGTTATTCACGTTATTCAATAAACTTACTTTGGTGATTTCATCTTTGGCATTCAAAATACTTTTACTTCCTTTTGCTGATGATTGCAAAAAGGACTTAAAATCTTTTTTTTTTAGCCTTTTGTTTTGATTGAGAGAATCACCTCTCATAAAATAGGCGTCTTCATTGGCAGCTTCATTATGGGTAGGTGATGGATTCCAGTAATTTGGTGCCCACGTCTCAGATGCTGTTAATGGATATTGCACTTCAGGAAACAATCCATTTTCACTTAAAGAGAAAGGTGGTTCATGATTATGGAATGACTCCGGAACAGTAGCAACTGGCATATCATCTCTTGTGTAAGTTTGCGTACTTGGTGAATTTTTACGTTTCTTTCTTTTTTCTTTTCGAAATTTTTTTAGTGAATCTGAATCTCTAGACGAACTAATTGCAGAAGTTTTTCCTGAACTATCGTACCCTGTACTTTGTACGTAACTTGGAATCCTTGAAGAAGTATCAGATGTATAATCACTATGCGTTTTATACATATTTTTATCTGGTAATTCATTTTGAAATCTTGGATATTTGAGTTCTTTACCACTATCATATTTACTGTTCAATCTGTTTTTGCCAAGTTTCAGTTTACTAAGATACTTTTCAAATGGATTTTCATTTAAAGATTGTGCCGCGCACAAACATACTGTCTGAAAAAGTATAATGCTGTTGTCAGAAATCTACTGATTGGAACGTTTGTAAAAAATATGAAAATTTTATTATTGATCTTACCTCATAGAGAGCAACTGCTATTAAAACCAACGTCACCTTTTCACGAAGTCCCATTTCTACTATGACTAATCTGAAATGAAACCGGAAAGTCTTATTTATTAACTACCATCATGAATATTACATTACATCAAACTGAGAACGTGCTGATTAGATTTTCTACTTTATCAACCAACAGTAAATTCGAAAGAATTAGATAAGTTATTATTCTTGAGAATAACTTTGAAATAATACAAATATTTTTTTCAGGTAAGAATTTGTTGGATTACCTACCTACCTACTCTGGGCCATCACACCGATTCCAAGGGTAATTGGGTAAGTATCTAAGTATACCTATGACTGTTATTATGCAGGAATTTATTACATAATAAAAAAAACACAGTGGTAAAACAAAATTAATTTATACAACCATTATTGTATCTGCCTGTGCCGTGGTTTAGATAGACATCGGTCACTTAAACCTATCTTATCTGTAACAGTTTTCATACAGAACCATTCACATCACATTATGTCTACAGTTTATTTTATTATCTAATCACTAAAAAATTGCCCACTTTCCCAAGATTTGAAACTATCTTCACTAATTACATCCTCATCATTTTCTTCAATAATATATTCTGGAGATTCTTGTTCATAATATTCTTGGTTTTCATTGTTATTTTCTTCATCTGATACATTTGTGGTTTCGATCAGCTCGATTTCATTTTCATTTTCCTCTATAACAATAACTTCTTGAGAAGACATTACTATATCTTGAGAAACGTCTTCACTCACAACTTCAACTGTTTCAACAATAAATTCATTGCTATTTTCTTCTAGAACAATCTCAGCTTCGATGATTTCTTTTCCTGGAGTCGAGGGTGTATCTTCTTGAATACAAATTTTGGCATTGAGAGTGATGTCATTCAAATGTTTCGTTTTCAATTCTTCGAAGGCTTCTCTATTTTTATCTAGTATATTTTTGTAACATGACTTGACATCATCAGGAAAGGATCCGAGCAAGGCGTTGCCATCCCCCGTATTATAATAAAATGGTCTGGAGGCCTCCATAATATTTGTCGGGTATTCTACATCTGGGAAATATTGCACCGGTAGGGTTTGACTGCCTGCAGCCTGATCAAAATTAATGCATTTCAATCCTACTTTATATCGAGCAGGTGTGAATGATTCTTTACACTTCTTGTTAAATACACTTTTTGAGAGCCGCTCGATCTGGTGATTTGATTTGAATCCAAAACTTTTCTGTAAAAGTTAATTACATAGTGAATTAAAATTTAATTGGAATATGTAAGTAATAACGGTGTCATAATGTAGTAGAAATATTTTAAATAGGTAGGTACCTATTTAATAAAACTTACTTCAAACACAAGAAATAATAAAATAAAAATTTGCAAATTCATGTTGTCTACCTAGTTTAATTTTAATTTGGTTGTTATGTATGCAAACAAGACTAGTAGCCTAGACACTGTTTTATATAAAAAAAATCTAGAGCTATTACGTATATTTATTACAATTTATTTGTACATGCGTTTGCGTGAGCGGTTTAGGTACCTCGTGTATATTATCTTATCATATTTGTGTCATCAAATGCAATACCAAAATGATTACAAATACCTACTAGTTTATCGAGTTATCACAACTGGGAATATTGTTATGTCACTTGCTTTGCTTTGCAAAAATTGCAATGCAAAGCAATCTATGACAGTTAAAAAGTAGGTTTTGTGATATTATCAATATTTGACTAAACTAATTCGTACCCACGCTAGATTCAAACCCTATAAATAGTAGTCATTTTTGCAAAGTTTTCAAAATTAAGTGTAAAGGAAAGTGAAATATCAAAGCTCTTCTTCGAAATTTTTATTTTTGTCATGCCAATAGTTGTGCCAAAGGTTTCTTTTTTTCACTGAATCGAAGTCTTAGCAGCAGCAACCTCCGCGGCAGCAGCAGCAGCCGCCGCCACCGCAACCGCAACCGCCGCAGCCACCGCCGCCGCAGCCACCATAGCCTCCATTGAATCCACCTCCACCTCTACCGAGCAGGGCTATGAACAGCAACGGCAAGATATCCCCGAACCCGTCGTCATTGTCAGTGGTGATGATGGGCGGGTAGCCGGGGTAGCCGCCGGCACAGCCACCGCCATAGTACTGGCACTGAGACCAGTGACACTGAAACATGAAAATCATTATGTAGAGACAAGCAAAATTTAAAATTAAGTCAGCTGGGTCTATGAGTAGGTACTCTGCACTGCTGAGCTAACAAAAACAAAGCTAACAAAATTACAGCACAAATTCTTTATTTTTTAAAACTCGGGAAGCTGTGTTATGTGGTCCCAAGTGCCTTACCGAAACCGTAAAACCGTTTTAGTGAGAAAATTATATTGACTCTGGTAAGCTAAAGTAAGCCTTATTTGAATAATTTTATTTTGTTGCGGGATCGGACGAGGTCGTGAAAACGTATTAACTTCCGGTTCACATCACTTTATTGCCCAGATTTAATATTTTCAAAGGTCAGTTGTTTGCTGTCAGCAGGGATTGCTATTTGATTTGGGTCATAGTGTAGAAAAATAGTAAAAGACTTTATAGCTTAGTTCAAATGCTATTGATTCTGGTAGTGGACAAAAACTATCGATTTGCGGTCAATTTAATCTTTCTTCTCAAAACATTATTACTCGGTTTTTAAGCTCTATTTAAGCTCTACCAAGACACTTTGGCAAGAAGGGAAATCAATGGCTAAAACGCGCAAGGCACCGCATAGAATGACGTGAAACAGGCTTAAGGGATGATGCTGTATGATCGTAATATCGGGATACTATATAAATCTAATAATGTAATCAATCTAAACTTACATTCAGCACAAGAAGCGCAGCAACGAGCACGGTGTATTTGATGGACGCCATCTTGATACTTCCTGTTTCCATCTGTATTTACTATTTATATAGTTCATTCTGGTAGTTCAGTTCTTTGTCTACGTTTCTCAATGTTGATATTCTCAAAATGAACACGTTTTTCAAGATTAACTGTGAAAATATTGGTTTTCAAGGTCACAGACGCAGGTGTTATTATTATTATCTGTGCCGATTATATACGTGGGGTTCTACGATTGTATTTACTCCTAGTTGAAGTTATGTGTCAAGTGAAGGTGCGAATAGCAGTGTGGTCAGGACAGATTGATAGTCATATTGAACACGCTTGTAGAGAAAGTGCCTATAAACTCTGAGTAGGGCTTTCTTATGAACTTTTTGTGCAGGTATGAAATAATAATTTCACGCTATAGCTTGTTAACGTAGTTGTGCACTGAGAGGTTGGCTTCATCCCGTAGGGCCACGATTTCGGACGACCACGCTCTAAAAATACCGAACAAAAAGTCCCACTGGACACGGTTTACTTGAGTTCATACATAAAAAATGGCAAGTACAGTCGAGAAGGAACCATTTCAAGATTATTAATTTGAAGATCACCTACTCAAAAAACAAGCACAGCAAAGACACCAGAATGCTGTACTAATAATAAAGAAAGATAGATTGTAAAATATGTTGACACTTTGTTATAGAGGGTGGCAGAGGTAACCGCAAAACATTATCTGCCATTTTTTATCGTCAAGTAAACTAGAATCATTGGAGAGTGGAACTCTTCAAAAATATTTAGGAAGGTGATTTTCTTAATTTTTTTTTGCCTAAATTGTATTGCACCACATTAGACTTTTTTGTGGTTGCTGCCTTATTTTTAGATAAGAGGTTAGGAGCCTCTGATATATCTATCTGGTGTTCCCAGACTTCAACCTCAATGCTGCTAATTTCCATCTTACTGCTAAAAGCTTGCAATTAGAATAAAAGCCATAGATATTAATCATTTTCATCTTTATTTTTGCAACTGTCCGGTTCCGACTTTGATATTATTATTGTGATGTTAATATTGATTGAGCCACTGGTATTTGTTTCGCCACTATTGTATGCTGGTGGCGGTGGTTGCGGTTCTGGAGGTCCATGTTCGTGGTGTCCGTTGTTTTTATGAGTTGCCAACAACAGCGCTAGTAAATCCCCTCCATCTCCTCCAAATAGTCCTCCAATCTCTTTCTTTGTAGCGTAATCACCATTGTTGATAATAATGACAGGTTGGTTTGGGTGTGCGACTGCTGCAGCTGCCGCTTGGTACTGTCCTTCATATAGTTCTGGATGTCCTGCAGGAAAGTCTTGGTGGAACTACCACTATTCCAAACTGTTGTAGGTAGTTTAAGATTGTCATGCGGGTAACATGAAATAAACAGTTGTTGCCTAGCACTCGAGGTGTTTCATTCAATCACAACATGGTGACAGCGGTTTTTTAAGTATTTAGCGTAAAAAGTGTCTAAAATCAATCGAAATATTAACTAAAGCACATAGATAGTGTTGTGTGGTATAAAAAATTGTTAGTGAAAAGATAATAAGTGCACTATATCGTCGTTGCAATGGAGCACGCACGACCGCCATCAGAATTAAATATGGATGCCGCTGGTGGGCCAGTAGGCCGGGCCGATGCTTGGAAAAAATGGAAGCAACAATTCCTCTTGTTTGTCAAGGCTTCAGGAGTACACACGGAGCCTTCGAGTGTTCAAGCGAGTTTATTGGTGAATCTGATTGGCCCGGATGGATTTGATGTATATCAAACTTATACGAAACAGTTGTTGCTTAGCACTCGAGGTGTTTCATTCAATCACAACACAAACGAAGAAGAAACTCCCGGTAGAGATTGAAATCCAGAAGATGGAACTTCTAAAGGCTGGCATTGTCTGGAGTTTTCGATGGGGTATCCTTGAACAACCCTTATGTATTCAGGGGGTGCTGAAGGAGGAACCTAGTAGATTGGTCCCGAAGAATCACATCCTCTACACCAATAACTAAATACAAATTGCAGCTGGAAAAAAAAATGACAAAACTACTGAGTTAGCTGAATATTATAGGTCTACTTGTGTGTTGAAATCATTTTATAAATTGTAGAAATAGTATCCAACGGCTTGTAAAAGTTTTTATCACTATCCAGAGATCGAGCCATATTTGTTTAGGTACCTAAGTAACTTGCTTTACTACCTACCAACGTATCTAGATAAGAAATAGTAAAATAAACTAACCTGTAGTAATAACACGATGCAGAAGCTACTCATTTCTTTGAAAGTCTATTTTTGTTACTGGATTAAATTAGGTAGGTATATACACGTTTGTCGAAATACTGCTTTGTTATAACATCATTTTCTAGTAATTAGTAAAGTTATAATTTGAAATTATGAAATACACAGACAAGGATAATATCATTACATGAGGTGGCTACCTACTTTCATATTCTTTGCAGCCCATTCACACGTTCTTTAGGCCTTGATTTACTAAGTTCTTTAATTATGTTAAGTATGTACTCTATACTCTGACTAGTACTCTATACTTGTGTTAGAGTTGCCCACTAACTCGTACTAGCTTGCTTGCTTTTTACGAGTCGACTCTCTTAGCGAAAGGTAATTAATTTTTTTACATTTTACGAACTTATTTGTTTTATTATCACGCCTGCTTAACAACCTATCAACTCAGATAATGATATTTAGGAAGGTACCTTGCTGTATAATGAAAAACATATTTTAGTGGGTAATATTTTATTATTTTCATGTTTTACACGTGCTAAGAAGAATCAGCTGTTTTGACGATCAAATTAATTTCAGGCGTTCGTTGGTCAACTACTGGGTATGATCCACCAGGGCTGTCATAGTCGTTGCACTTGTCGTAGGGGCAGCAGCAGCAGCAGCAGCATGGGATCGGGTAGGGAATGTAGTTACAGCATCCGCAACAGCATCCATTATTACCATTGCAGCCTCCGCAACAGCAGCACCCGTCACAGCACCCACAACAGCACCCGCCACAGCATCCGCAACCACAGTTTCCATTACTTCCGCAACCACAGTTTCCATTACTTCCCCAACCACCTTTACAACAGCCTCCACAACAGCCTCCACAACAGCATCCACAACAGCCTCCACAACCACCTCCGCAACCGCCTCCACAACCACCTCCACAACCACCGTTATATCCACTGTATCCTCCATAACCGCCGCACCCGTTAAATCTCCTGCTCAACAAAATGAGCAAGTAAAGCCAGTTGAAACTGCTATCACCATCGTCATTTTCGTAAATTATTGGAGGCATTCCTCCGAACGGTGCAGGGAAATTTCCGAATCCTGGACCACCAAATCCAGGTCCTCCAAACCCACCGGCAGGATAGCCATTATAGCAAGGTACGCAGGGTGCGGGGCTCGGAACGCAAGTTTCTTGAATGAGTGGCTTGATCACGGCTGGTATAACGAACTGTGTTATGGGTTGTATTGGTGCCGCGCATGTGGTCACTGAGCATCCTTGAGGAACGCACTGGCTGAGGACCGAGCAGCTCTAAAAAAACATGAAAGTTTTAGCTCTGTCTAACTATATAAAATATAATACTTTTGGCTCGACATCAAGTTCAAATCAATATCAAAGATTAAATTTTTAACTGATTTAAAAAGAACAATAAATGGCTAATAGGAGTCGACGAAACTTACTGCTGAAAGAAGCTGCACCGCTACTATAAAAATCTTCCGAGAACCCATATTGGGAGTTCTACTATTGACCGATTTTTATTTATAACAGTCTTTTTATACACTACGGATTTCAAAATATATCGGTTACTGGGTAAAAATATGTTGTAATATTGTTTTTGAGGATATGGGCACGTACACCTAGTACTCTAGAACGATAAGGAACGAATTTCAATGTTAAATTTAGTTATATATCATTAAAAATTTGGTTTAAAAAGGACGTCTTTGACATCTGTCTCATGCTGCAATAATATGTGTATCGAGGAAAAAATAATTCAACAACGTGGCTGGTCATTCTTTCTTAAATTCACTTTATGAGCTCACCTGAGTCTTTAAATAGTTGATGACATTTTGTGGCCACCTTATTAGCCAATCGTACGTGCTCCAGACATTTTATAGCTACTTATTATGGGTGTGAAACACTGGCAATGTTTTGCTAAGTATTTGTCAGTAAAGAAAACCAAGTATGTACTGTCAAATACCTAATATTTATTTTAACAAATATACCTATGCACTACAATCTAGTTTGATATCACAGGACAGTTGACGGGTATGGGAATAGGAAAGGGTACAGGGATCGTGTTGGAGCCCCCACATCCTCCGCAGCCACCACATCCACAACCCCCACCGAAACCTCCTCGACATCCCAAGCCACCATCAGCCAGTAGTATAAGCAGCAGCGGCCATATGGAATTCATGCCGTCATCATCGTTGGAGCGAATAATTATAGGCTGCTGTCCTCCATACCCTCTGTATTGAGCGTAGACTATTACCTGAAAATTAACAGAGTACTACTGGTTTGAATGAATTCAACTGCTGCTAATCTAGCCAAGCTGACATTCTAAAATGAGTTTTCTATTCTCTGGCTATAAGGCAGCATTTTTAATAGAAAAATGTAAATTGTTACGAAGTTAAGAAATAAAAATCAATATAAATAATGATTCTTACATTGAAACTGCCCAGCAACAGCAAGCTGAGCCACATAACCTCTAATGCCATATCAAAAAATCCAAGTGTTCAGACAACATATTACTTTTATACCAAAGTCTTGCAGTTAATGCGTTTGGTTTGGTAATCATTGGTTGGTTTATCTAAACCTGGATCAGTTTACATAATTTTTCAGGCACTTGTCACGTCTGTTTTTGTAATAATAACAGAGGATTATGTCATTAATTTTGATGATTATTGATACGATATCACTATAAATTGTTATTGGAAGTACAAACTTAGATCCTATTGATTGATACCTGATGATTCATAATATTTTACCCAATAACTGATTCACTGGTTGAAAAAAAATCCCCAGACGTAGCGTGAGGATTTCTGGAAAAAACTGAAATCCCCACTGGTAGGGATTTCTTAGTGGGGATTTCTGGAATATATAAAAAATTAGTGATTGCGATGAACAAGCATTAAGTAAAATAACATAATGCTAACAAAGTACGCGTAGCTAACGATCAGATCCTTTGGAATTTGAAGAACTTCTATTCTAGTAAACTTCTATGGCTTCTGCTATGACGTTTAATTATATGAGTCCTTAAAAGTAATTTACATTTCTTTATTTAAATAATTTAAACCAGACAAAAACGTTTTTCTTACATAATCTTAAAACTAATAAAATAATTTATCAGTCAAATACAAATCTGGTTCTTACAAAATGGTGCCTGAAGCTAACAGGGGCAGAACTCCACCAGAAACTCCTCGTTTGTAGCCCCCACAGTTGCCCCCACAACCCCCACAGTTGCCACAGCTATTACAGCCGCCACCACAGCAAGGACCAGCTAGAGCCATCTGCAAAAAAGTACGATGTCAAACTTTGTGTTGTGGAAACAAAAAAAAAAAGAATTTTCCAACGACATAGTTTTTACCTTGAATTTGGCACTACCTACCTACTCATAATTTTCTCACATAACCACTTGAAAATTCTATAGATTACTGTGGTACTAACATAATTATAATGTAGGGAGGGTAGGTAAGGTACAGTCAATTTAGTTAAAAGGACAAAAATTTTCAAATATCATAGAACATAAAATCGGAGATTGTCTCTTTATAAAGATTTGTATGACTGCTCAGAAAAAGTTGAAAAAATAATTGTGCTTTGATATTTACGCAGATTTTTGGAATAGTCATAGATTAGACATAGATTTTAGAAAAAATTGCTTACCCGCAGAGGTATCAAAATACTATTAGTTTGAAAAGACTTACACTGATAATGATGGTCAAAGCAAGTAGCACGAGGAAACTTTTAGGAGCCATGATGAAACAGTGAGATGTCCTGATGAACTATATTTTTGAAGCACAAGATTCGAGTTTTATACCTTTAGCTATCATCAACCCTTTGTATGATTTTCTTTGTTTTGTACACATCATCATTAGATGATAAGGATGATGCAGACTTGTGCAGGTGATAGGATATATTATGACGCACCCAATTGTTTAAAATAAAACTTTGGTTTTATAAATTCTCAAGTATTATGTACTTTTAATTTGTGTGTGTTTTTTTTTCTGGAAGACCAACAGCCGTTAACACTGATTAAGCTACGTAAAATTAAGTGTCTGATAGGCCAATCATAATTATCTTATTTTTATTAGATATTCATTGCTCTGCACATCTTCAGATTATTAAAAATAACCGTAATTCTGAAACTCTAGCGATAAAAACTCGGAAATTATGAAAGAAGTAGGTATCTTGATTGTGTTTGAACTGTTCAAAGTCTCCCCATATATATTTGCGTTAGATACTCGTAGTTTTAACTTTTTGTTACGACTAAATACCTAAGAAGGAGGATTTACGCTATCTCTTGTTAGGTATTATAGTAACTTACCTCAGAGAACTCATTCAGAAGAGTATTTTACGACAGGAATATCTGGAATACCAATCTTTTGTACAGTGCAAGTGTTTATGCGCTGATGTGTGTAGGTACTGATTTCTTATTAATTAGGTGTAATTTTTTTAAACAAAGTCTACACACAAGCAGGCTTATTTTGCTGTTAAAAATAATATAAAATAATACAAGAGACAAAATATGAATTGAGAATTATTTATTTCCAACTTCTATAATCTACGTTCATAAATATTAGGCTACACATCAGCATCAGGGGTTCAATCCTCATCATCTTCATAATCGTCTTCTTCTTCTTCTTCGGACATTTCTTCACTGATTTCGCTGATAACATTCGTTTTGTATTTTTTTGGTGCTCGAACTATTTCCACTTTATTTGACTCTTCAATATTCTTGTCCAATCTATCAGGTTCGGGAGTTTTACGTATATTGTTACCCAGCTGACTGTAGTTCATCTGATTTGAATAGCCTCCATTTATTACTGGCTCTGGATTATTGTATGGACATCCGCAATGCGGGCATCCGCATCCTTTGTCACTTAATAAACTAAGTATCAGTGGGAGCAGTGCTTTAATGCCACTAGACTTCTCTGGTTTCGAGCTCATAAGCATTGGAAGCAATGCTGCAATGTCAGGGTTGGTAGATGGAGACTGCAGTTGGGACATCAATTGTGCCATAGAGTTGTCTGATGCGGTGTTCGGAGGCGGATGTTGGTTAGCATTCTGGTTGCCAGATTGTGGCATTGGTTGCGTGGATTGCACAGTGTAAACCACTGGCTGGTTCGGACCTGTTGGCTGCTGAGAGTTCACAGCGAATAAAATTGGTTGACTTTGCGTTGAGCTAGTCTGGAAACTTTGCATTGTTGGTACTTGCTGACTTGCCATGCCATTCGTTGGTTGGTTCTGGATGTAGTAAGTGAGTCCCGCTGGAGATGCCATCGTACCTTGGTCATTCGTGATGAACTGAGCCGGTACAGAGTTCTGCATTTGGTTTTCTGGAGCCGTATTTTGGGGTGAAACAGGTACGAATTGGAATGTAAACGTTGGTTTAGGAGATTCCGGCCCTTGATTAGCATATTGAATTATTTGTGGGTTATTTGAACCAGGAGCTGGCCAATTTTGTTGCTGAGTTGCTTGATCAACCGTTTGCGTATAGGTAGACGATGCAGTTGGGTTTATTCCTTGTGATTTTTGCGGTGAGAACCGCATTCCTTGCAGCGCAGAAAATAAATCAGAAGGAGTATTCTGACCCTGCTGTTTCATTTGAAAAGCCATTCCAGCCTGTTCTGAATTCTGGGTCTGCTGAGAAACTGGAGTTAGCTGCATATTTGACGGTTGTTGCCAATTATTTATCTGTTGACCTGCTTGGGCTGGGTTAAAATTTACTCCAGCATTGTTGCATGTTGCTTTCGGTTGTGACACTGCATTATATACACCTTGCTGAGCAAAGGTATTCTGAAAGGAGAAATAGCAATGTAACATTCATGTAATGATCAGTGACATAGAGGTAGGTAAAAATATGATAAAGGTTTGCTAAAAAAGTATTATACCTGTATAAAAATCAGCAAAATGACTATCCCATTAGATATGGATACAGTCATGATGAAAATTCGTTCAATGGCCAAAGCACGCTTCTTATATACAATGTGTTATCTTGTTCCGAGATCTGACATAATCGGTATCTTCGTATTACAGAAAAAACTTATCTCATGTTTTTGTTATCTGGTCACGTTTAACGGAAAAGACTGATGAATAATGATTAGGTCTTGAACCCGATATCTCTGTATTGATATTAGAATGTCGTAATATATTATGAAACACTTTATAAAGCTGAAGTTGTAGGTTGAATGCTGCTATACAATTTTGGGTGATATAGCTTTCGCGGCCCACTAACCTTCACACTTTTATATTACACTGGTGTGAAGTATCTGGGAATCCATATCAAAAGCTCGTTGAACCCTAACAAATTCATGACTTGAAATTGAATGTACTGGCAGAAGACTCTTGCGACTGATTTACAGTCAACATAGCACGCGATAAAATGATTTTATGAGTTCTTGGAATTAGAAGATCTATGTAGCGAGAAAGCTATTTACCTCCAGTAATATTGACGTGTGTAACCCTGGATACGAGGTGACTACAAAGTGTATTCAAACCAAATCTGGTCCTGTGTCGGTTTTGCAAAATATAATATGGTTCATAGCTTGTATGGTATTCATTTCAGTTTACTAACTAAAAAACGGAGTATTGATCTATAAGTTTATGCTTCGTAACATCAGCTAAACTTTTTTTATTCTCTAAAGAACACAGTTCACCTATTTATGTAATAACCTCTATGTATATTTTGCATTTCCTCAAACGTACTAGGTAAAACGTAAAATTAATGTCTCTACAATGCAAGATTTATATCAGCTATGTACTTACTACCTAGGTATATTAGGCTTTGCACCCGGAGTCAGTATTTAGGTACCTATGCTTAGGAATCGAGGTATAACTAACTATGTACCTAGTTCAAAAGCAATAGGGTGCTTTTCCACTAGCTAAGCTGCGTTGCTAAGGTTGTGTTTGACATTCGTTTAATATGAAAACAAACTATCCCTATTGGTGGATTTCAAACACGATAAGGTGTGAATGGAATTAAATTTTTTGTTTTATATAGATTAAAATATATCATGCAACCTAGAGTCTAAAAAGTTCAAACATTTGAGTGTTTCCTTATTTAACTATTTATAGGCAATAAAGCTAAGCGTTGTTGGTATCGATTCTGAATGGTATCTTGCTAAACGTTAGGCATTAAGCAAATTAGAAAGGCTATGATAATAAACTTCTTTACGAGCGTAATCCAAGATTAAGCTAGTGATAATTTTGGAATATAATCAAATAACTTCTAACTCGCTAGTTTAAATTAAATTTATTTAAATAAATAAATACATTAATTTTACAAGAATAAATACTTAAAAAAGTCACTATTGCATCTGTAACTTCGGTGACAATCATAAGTAGTGCAGAATTATTTTATCGTCTCTGCCGTTGTCTTTTACCGCGGATACTACTAGCACTACTAGCACTACTGCCACTCCTACTGATACTAGTGACCTTGGGACTACTCTTAGATGAGGATCTACTGCTTGATTCATCAATATTCTTAGTGGTAATCTTCACAACCGGCTCGTCATCACCATTTGATGTTTCGTCGTCATCCATGCGATTTCTGGTAGTAATGATGGGGTTATTGGTCGGGAATGGTATTGGGTACGGTACTGGGACTGTCCTGGCATTGTTGCAACATCCACAATTTCCGCCACCACCTCTTCTAGTTGCTAGGAGTAGTATGGCTAGTAGCATTCCAAAGTCGTCATCGTTTTTACCACCAGTGTAGATTATTGGGCTGCCTCCATAGTACCCTGGCGAATAGTTCTGCGCTGAGACTTCTCCATCCTGAAATTTTAAAAATGAGAGTGGTTAGAATATTATTATATATTTTTTTGTAATGTATGTTTTAAAAAAATACATGTAACTGACTGTAAAACCAAATAAAATGACTGCCCCAACAATGTACAATATGAGTGGTATTTTCATTTCTTCTATCGGCACATATATACGTAACTCTATATTTTGCTCATTTGACTGCGCGTGAGTCAGAGTGACATGTCAGATCTATAAAAAGAAGAATGATCTTGATCTCAGATAGTTTGTAACATTTATAGCTTTCTGTCGTTTACGTTGAATGAGAATAATCTAATCATGTTATTACGAAAGCGTAAAAGTTATCTAGATATTACTCATTGCACGATCAATATTAGTGTTGTAAAAGATAAGTTATCAACACGTTACTTGCAATGTTTTTACCAATAATTCTATCGCTATTAATATTTAACTTTGAGTTGTGCTCTCATTTTGTAATATGTTATGTTGATGATCAGTTGTAGGAATCTGTTTACGTAGGTAGTAGGTACCTAATTTAAATAAATTATTTCTGGATTGGGCAAAAGGTTTTGATAGTGCCATGAAACCTAATAAAATGATGAATAAATTACCAAAATGAATAATGATAGTAGTCATAGGTAGTAGAGTTATTTACTTTGAATACCTATGGTTTCGCATAAGACGTAGTGAAGAACTTCAGCATCCAAAATAAATGCTAAGTGTCCTGATAAAAACCGTAAAAACTCAACATACAGGCAAACACACTTATATACTATATAATTGTGTAAGTATACTTAAGAAACTACAGTAACCAAATAATAAGATGCCAACAGATGCAAATCCTGCCGTCAATCTTAAAAGCCCTGATAATTTTAGAGTTGGAATAATCTAAATAAGGCATTAGACAGTCTATAATAAGACGCGATTATCAACCAATTTTCTTAGAAATTGTGCTTTAACTAAAGGTCAGAGACAGTGAATGCATGGTAGAGCTATCTCTGCTGCCAAGCATACTATCAGCAACATAAATGAGATATAAATATGTACACTGTTAGTTGTGTAGACTTGTGCGTAAGCTCCAAGCTGAGAATTGCCAGGATCTAGCGCAAGATAGGTAAGAATGACGAGCTCTGTTATTGGAAGCCAAGCAAGACACACTTTTGGTCACTGAACCAACTTATTCCAACTAGTAGACAATAATTAAGGTAGGTATGTACCCTAAACTAGTTACCTATTCAATTTATCTCGCTAACTGTACAAACTATTAAACAAATCGTATTTCTCATTAGCATTTGACGGATATAACTATTACGTATATAGTCATAAGAATAAGTGGGTTAGTAATAAAACAAAGATGTAAACTGATCAGAATTATTTAATTTCTGAATCGTCATTTAGACACAATAAATACTTAAACGATAACAAATAAATTACCTATTCATCACACTTTACCATGTTTTATAGTCATTAACGTTGTAATGATAAACATCTCATCACTTCTCTGCCCTCAATTACAGAAGCTAGAAAACTAGTTTTTCACAATAACCGGGTTGTTGGTCGGTATTGCAATAGGATATGGAATCGGGATAGGACTAGAATCACATGAACACCCACTTCCATATCCTCCAAAATCGTCAGCGAATAACGCCACCAGAATCAAAGGCAGCCAAGAACGAGATCCGGACCTACCACCTTCTATTATTATAGGAGGCATAGGATACGGGAAGTCGAAAAGTTCCTCAGTGTTAGGCAAAACAGTAGCATCTGGTGCAGGGGCAGCGTTAATGATTGTTATGCTAGGAGGGGAAATAATTGGCGGTGGGACATTAATCTGAAAGTGGATAGGCACGGGAAGAGTATTAACGATAGCTGGCTCACAAAGATTCGAGGCATCGCTGATCCTAGGCTCATTGATAGTTGTAGCCTCCAAACATGGCGGAGAAAGGTTTAGTGGTGTAATAGGATAGTCAACGAAGTTTGATACCTGCGGCAGTACAGGACCAAAGCCGTTCGAATTCGGAGGAAGAGCACAAGATTGGGGAATAATTGGTGAAGGCAAAAAATTTAGTGGTGAGATATCAGGTGTCAACGAACAAGAACCTGAGTTCAGTAAAGGTTGGGGGACAGGAAAGGATTGCAGTGGATATAGTTCAAAATTTTGATTAGGCAATCCTGGCAAAAGATTTGGAATAAATGAAACCGGTGCTGTAGAAACTAGAAAATTGTTTGGGTCTTGCTGAATCAATGCTGGATTAGCGTCTTGAATTGCATTGTTTGTATTTATATCACATGCTACTGGACCTTGGAAAGGCATACCCTGAAATATAGTTGTTCTTGGAAATCTAAACATGTTCAACGGGGTCGATGGTAGGGGATTCTGAAATGTAGAAGGAAGGGTGCTAGCAGCAGGACATCCTGGAGTTTCTGGTAGAATATCATACTGAGGACCACATGTTGGAACCTGTGGCAAATTATTTAACTGGGAATCTATTGACTCTTTTAAGGTCAGTTTGTTTGGAAGTGAAACATACGGATTGTTTAAAGGTTCGTTAAATGTTGGACACTGTGTGGGTGCTGGAGAAAAGACATCAGTCGAAGTTTCTTGATTATTCAGAGGTAGAGAAGTAAAACGAGAGTACATTGGTGATAGACCTTGAGGCAGCGATGGAGATATAGCTCCTGGAGAAGACAGCACGTCCTTAGAAGGCGTGAATAGTCCAGGTACTGCTGGTTCTGATGTAGTAAAACCATTACTTGGATATAAAAAATTATTTGGATACACCGATTCTATTCGAAGATAATTTCTTGGATTTGGGGATAAAGTCAAAGATGATAATGGACCTGTTAAAGTTGATCTTGGACCTACAAACGGTAAAGGTTGACCTTGTGGAGGAAGAATCTCCGATTGAGATAACCCTACGTTTTGTTGAGGAAAACTTTGTATGGTCGGCGGTTCGTTTAAACAATGGCCCTGAGGCGTTTTAAGTTGATGCATGTTGAGTAATGGCATTGTTGGTTCTGAGTTAATAAATAGTGGTCCAGGATTAGCGCTTAGCGAATGTGCTTTTGCTGGCCCTACATTCGTACAAGGGCTTTGTAGAATTGGCACAGTGTTTGTTCGTTCATTACATTGGCAAGCTTGCTGGTTAGGTGGGCATTGCGTGCATAAACGATCTTGAAATACTTGTCTCTGACTTTCTAGTACAGGTGTAGGTCCTTCTGGTGCTAACCTGTTCGGTGGATACAAGAACATATTGTTCATTGGCGGTTGTGAGTTTATGAGCCCAGAATTTAAACCAGGAAAAAGTTCTCCCTGAAATGTTTCCGGCGATAGACAGTTGGGTCCTACATTTTGACTCCAAGTATTACTAATCTGTAACAATGAACATGATTGCATAAAAAGTGAGTTAGCTGAATAATGTAATTACGAATGTATTTTACTTACATAGAGTGCTAGAACTAGGAAGACGGAAGATGTCCATCTCCACGGAGCCTCCATTACGAACAATTACCCACGGGGTATTAATTAACTTAATATATCTGGTTTTCCATCAAGTTGCATACTTATTTTATCGGAATGTAGAAATCGGTTACATAATTATAATCGCTTGACTTATAAAAGTTATGTAAGTAATAAAACCGCGAAAGACACCTGTTTTACGACAGAAAAGTTGAATTAAAAATAATCTAGCGAATAAGACTTGAATTATCTCGACGTTTTGGCCTAACCTGGCAAAGTTTCGTGATTTAGATGTTATACCAAGAATAATTAATTTTTAACGCTCCTAAAATGAGTTTACGGTATTAACTTTACAAAGTGGCTTGATGATAAATTATTTTACGTAATTAATGCAACACCACGAAGGTCCCCTTTAGTTAATTAATTTAATGTTCTTTCTGTTTCAGGTGAGAACTAACAATGAGCTGCTTATGACGGGTATGCTAATCATTTGTAGTTACGACTGAAATTCTTTCTACTTGAATAGTCTCTCATCTAAATATTTTTATTGTTAACCATAACGAGCATTGAGTTTTAGATTTTTTCAGATCCGTAATTTTTAGTTAAAGTTAAATTTTTTAAGCATTCTTTCACCTTTAATACTTTTAAATTTATAATTTTTTTTTAAATTTTTTTACGCAAGAGTTTTCATGTCCATAATGATATATAAACTTTTTGCCCGTTTTTTGGTCTAAGAGCTAATAAAGAATAACGATCGTTTGCTTCCATAATACGCAGAAAACTTTCTTAAACTTTTCTTTCTTTCTTTTTTCTTTTTTTTTTTTAAACTTTCTTAGATAGCCTAATAATCAAAAACTATAAGTGGGTGTATTAAAATGCTTTAAAACATTCCAGCTAGGCACATAAGTAGTATTAAAATGTCATCTTTTAGGTAACTTTTAATCCAAAACGACCGTGATTTTCACATAATTTTGGCGATTTATTGATTAGCAACGCCCAATTCTCCGAAAAAAGCAGCAGCGTTTAATGGGGCACTGCCAAAATAGTATTTTATTATCGGAGGAACAATCACCGTAGGTGGTTTTGAAAACTGAATGAGCAGGCTGTGGACAATTACCGTTTTTACACCGATTCTGTTAAACATATGCCTGTGAATGGAACTGAATGGCGTATAATCGTAAATCATTCGTCAGCGGGTTATTGATAGCAATACAAAGGAGTTCTTTGAAGAAGCTTGACTTGCAAAACCGTAAGAGGTTGCATAAATAACATTATATTGGAATATATCATCATGATAAGTAAGAATTAAAAACTGAAACTGCATTTCCGTCACAAAAAGCCCACCTTACTATACTAACTCTGATTTCGATCTTGAGGGAACATTTTGTGTCACCATCGTGATTGTTACGGAAATTGGTTTCCGGGGGAGGGCCTGCCTTTATATAGCTGTGAAGGCAAAGCAAGAGGTGAGAATGATAGCGAGTTGAAAGACAGTACCTTTGATGGTTGGGTTTACGATAATGGTCTGTTTTGTTTACCAACAGTCGAGAGTCGTTACTGGAATGCTAGATTATTCCGTACAACTACCGCAATTCTGCTCTAACTAATTCATCATAATTAGATGCGAGGAAGTATTTAAGGTTAAATTTTGATGATATCATTCCGGTTACTGTTCGAAACGCTTCTAACGTCTGTGTAAACAGTAGGCAAGACGTAGATGCCTTGCCTATGCATAGGTACCTGAGTACCTCAGACGAAGAATTACCTACTCAAGTATACGAGTTCACACACATTACACATACGTTTAAGTAATTCAGAAATACTCTTGAGGCCGCCAAAAAAAACATCTCTACGTACAGATATCTTGTAAATTCTAAAATAATCATTTTTTTCTGGTCTCTATCCGCCTCGCCCGTTCTTCTACGCTCTGGTTGCGAACAACTGGCACCAAAAAGCACCAGGTTTTAATCAATAAATTAATAATCTTCTGATTCTGTTTTTGGTCACAGCCAAAAAGAAAACCAGACAGCGAACTTCAGTCAGGTGGCTGTGTGATGTGGCAGATTAGCGCGGCACCGGAACGTGATGAGAGGCATAGCAAAGCTGGCGTGAGATGAAACAGGATTAGTGTTGATGACTGCGGCTTGAAACTCGAGCGGCTACGAAGTCGGCCTTTCATAATAATCATAGTTTTTCTGCCTTAAATAGCAGGTTTTACAAAGACACTTTTTCGTAAAGTTATTTATGTAATTTTATGATACTTTTTCGGATATTTTTTGTCGGTTACCATCATTAGTTTTTTATTGTTATGTGTATGAGTTGAGTTCATAATAAACGTAAGTTTTTGTTACTTCTAGAAACAAGAATTCCTACTGATGTTTCAAAAATATAGTACAGTCATCAGCTTTAGTAAAAGCAATCTTTCATGATATTTAATTTCATGGAATTCAGTTCATACGAACATGACATGTATTATATTTGAAAATCAAAGCCAAAGGAGTTTCGAGTGTAATTCAATTCTACTCCACACGGCCACGCCCAACTTTATTTAATTAATCTGATTCGTTTACGTAATCGCAAGAGAATGTTAATTGGAAGGCACTCAAAAGCTGTACAATTTTTGTGTAAACAACTGGCACAATATTAACAAATTCACTCAAGTTCGCTCGTTCTTGAAAGTTTCTTGCAGAGTGACATAAATCACGGAGAAATCCGGTTCATACTTGACGTTCCTGAAGTTTCAGCTTTGAAGACAAAGCTCTTGTTGAAGGCGTCTTCTACAGTGACTACAAATATCTACTTATAATAACATTCCTAATAATGTGCGCGAATACTAACGACAACACGGCAGTTAGACTGTTGACTGAAAAATATTCACCAAACCAGTATTAGGTATATGATCTGTGACCAAACTAACTAGTCTATCTACAAGGCAAGACATCTTGATGTGGCAGGCGCATTTCCTAACCCGTAAATCCCACTTTAAAGTGACACTCCAAAGTATATAATAGCATGATAGGCTAGACTAGACAACTAGATAAAAACTAGAAAGCATTGCACGTCTGTGCACTTGTCTCTACTGAGACGGAAGTGGCCAGTATCTCATGTCAACAACCCTAATCTAAGTCCTATACTTATCACAGCTAGATAATTTTCCTAGTGATAAGCAACGGTCGTTGAACTCTTGCCGCTAGATCCCGGGCTGCTAAACTAAGAATAAACGTATATAAATAGAGTCTGAGTGCTCTGTATTGATTGAAACACTGGAGCCGAGCACAGAGAGAAAATTGGTGATAGATTGCACTGATATTATGTAGAAAGTTTTTACTCAGAAATAAAGATTGTATGATAATCTAAATTGTAAAAGAGTAATACCGCGTTCACACTATGCCATTGCCGCTGCCGGCATTCATGCCGCGGACTTATTGCCACAGCAACATCGCCTTTATTCTCACCTAGGAGCTAGGGCATGAACTTGGCGATGTTGCTGTGGCAATAATTCCGGCAGCGGGATGGGCATAGTGTGCACGCGCTATAACTATTGATCGAGCAAGAGAAGTAAGTCTTATTGTTAACTTGAGCAAATCGGCGTTGTGTATATGTATCTTTGTTAGATCATAACTTTTGAACCGCTTATCCAATCTTTATAAAATTTACAGAACTGATAGTAATTATAATTGTATGGTTATCTAAACGTAGCGTTACTTTTAAAGCAATTTGATGTAAGTACATTACTTAAAAGAAACTACAAACTTAGCGGAAACTTTATCAAGGTGTGTATCTACTTGAGTGACGGTCTACCAACAAAGACGTCATTCTTGTGTAACAAGGTCAATGAACAAACACAGATGGTTTGTTTACTATCTGTATTTTGCAACCTGCTAGGTAGTACTCTGCAATCTATTGATAGGTAGTTACTCGCAGTAGGAGTATAAGTTCTAAATAATTTTGTGGATATTTTAAATACTGTTGCTGAGGATCTTAAGGTCTATTCTGGAATGGATCCTAATTTAGTGAAATTAGAAACGACCGTGCGTGTGCGTAGTTTATTTGCGACTGGTATGAATGCAGTTAGACACATCAATATAAAGAAGTTAGGCTAAATTTGCTTTTACGTAATTATAAAAAGGGAAACATCGGAACAACTGTATTAGTTGTAGATTACCTACAATATATTTAGAATATATTTAGAAAATTACTTTCTAAATATATTTTACGAAATATTACAATACAAAGCCAAAGAGTACAAAAAAATGCATATAATAAAAAACTCACTCTAGAAACAACAAAATTCCATTGCTACTCAATCCTCAATAGTTAAATTCAGAACTAAGCCAAGGTACTATGATCACCTGCAGAATTTGATGCAAATGAGACGTGGTGTGTGGGCGAAAGGTTGCCTGCTATTTGCTAAACAAAGCATGTGGATTTTAAACGGTTATGTTACTGACTGTCTGAACATCAGCATTTTCGTACAGTCACCAAGTAACGTCAAAAACATAGTAACGCAAATAACTTTGTAACCGAATGTTCTGTAAAAGGAACTCCCAAAAAAGCCTTCTGGACTGGAGTGCAATGAAATAGCTATACGCAAACAAAGTCACAGGCGTTTTACTAGTTGGATATAGGTTCAATTGCTATGCATATGCAATAGTCAGGTAGGAGGTCCCCGTTAGTTCTACGTGCTATGAATGATCGTGGTTGAACAAAATATCTTCTGACCCTGGACTCTCTGTATAAAGGCAATAAAGAAAGTATTTTCTAGGCTCTATACTTCAAGTACTCTTACTCATATTTACCGGTTTTAATTCATATTAGCTGATGCCCGCGACATCGAACGCGTGCGAAACTTTCCACAAAAATATCTGTCACCAGCATACGATGAGCCTCGTAGGGCTGCTTTTGGTTTAGAGAGTTCAAGCTGTATCTAAGAATCCACGTCTTTGATTTCAATAAAATATAGCCTATGTTTCATTCAATACGGAAAAAGGGCTTCCGAATGGTGTAAGCTTCGATGAAATTGGTCCAGTAGTTAAGACGTGATCCGCGAACAAACGAACAGACAAACTCGATTTTCGTAATCAGAAACGTTTATTCAGTACATCTGCATATTTAGTTTATCTGCGTAATTTTAGTTTTTGGCTTTTTTACAGTTTTATAATAGTTAATTATGTTCAAAATGTGACTACGAAACAACATGACTATGTTTTTCCCAGTGTATTCGCTGAATTTGGTGTAGATTTCATTCATTAAACCAATTAAAAACACGTCTAATAATGCAGAGCATCCAACATAAACCGTTTTGAACTTGTCTGGAAACTATATTAACGTGTAACATTACTCGTGTAACAACCTCGACGTATGCTTCGTATAAAAGTAAAAACCAACTTAAATTGAAAAAGTTACGAAAATGTACTGGTTATTGGGGGGTGAAATAAAAGTTACTCATATACACAACGAGATTGTGTTAGTAGTTTGTAGCTCAATGCTTTGGGCATAGTGTAAGCAGTAAAAGTTACTGAAATGTAAATTAAAGTTGGCAGAATCTGTATAGTTATTGAAAAAGTACTTTTACTCTGATAGGTTAGGGTTGCAAATTGCACGTATCACATTGCAGCAGCGTAGAGTGCCCTTGACCGCTCTGAAGTGGCTCCTATATGTGGGAGCAGCCTTCAAATTAAACATTAAATTTTATTACAGCACCGTCACCGCTCGCTTTAATATACACACGTCTTTTCAGCTGAAGGAAGGCTATGAATTTCAACGTATTGCAATTTCATATTCAACGAACATACACATTTTTCTTTTCATGTACTAACTCCCGTCAGTTCAATACACTGTGGGCAACCAAACCGCAGTTTATTCAATGGAAAATGTGTTTGAAAATATTGTTTTATTACAAACTCTGTTACTTAGTTCAAAGGTGATGTGATTTACGAGTTTTTTAAAGCACGTATAATATTATTGTATTATAGGCTTTAGTCCCGGCCAAAGTAAAAAGTAATGTAAAGCATTTTTTCACGGAATTAAAGAATGATAAAAATAGCTACGTTTAATTTTAATCCGCACCGACATTTTCCGTCGCGTCTTCCCACAAAAAATAAAATTATTAATTAAGTATTTACAAAAATGGTGTTCACTTTTACAGCCAAAAAATCTTCCTCTTGTTTTTAATTAAAATGAGGTCATGCAAATACTTGCTCCCTTCTTGCTCCACAGAAAAAAAATCGGCCACAAAATAAGAAACTTTGCAACAGGATTATCTACGAAATACACCCAAGCGTCAAACTAAGTTCAAATTAGTTTTAAGTTTGTGATGATGCTAAGTAGGTAGTTAAATATTTGGGAATTTTTTGTCAATCTCAAACGATATACTTATAATTATTTGTTCTACCACCGATTTATTTTAAGTTCTTGGACAACCCTAACTCTATATTTTTATCATTTACAGTACATTCAGTGATTATTAAAACTCCCTAAAACAAATTCCCAAAGCTGTTCAGACGGTATCGAGTGAAATCAATAACCGTCTCGACTGAATGGCTGCGGATGAGATAAAATTCAATTGGCAGAGCAATACCGAAATGTTTAGGAGAAATTCTTCACGTACTTTGATTTGTGAGGATTTTTTTAACCTTTTTAGGGTCCTGACTTTAACAATAACTCGAAAAATTATTTTATTTGAATTCTCTTTGTTCTCTTTATTAGTTTTTTAAAAGTCCAAATTCGAAATTTGAATTTGGATTTTTATAAAACGTATTCCGTAACGCGGTAGTTGGTAGATAGTGGATATAAAAATATTTCCATTCTTAAATAAATAAATTTTCTCCGACAAATCACACAACGCTCTCTAGTCCCAAACTAAACAAAACTTGTACTATGGGTACTAGATTGCTGATAGACTACCTAAGTATATAATTATTTTTTTTGCCAAATAATTATGCCATTTATTTAAAAACAGCCCGGAATATTGTCCCATAAACAGTCATATTAAAGCTAATAATAAAGTACAAAGCACACACAGTTTACAAACAACAAAACTCACCGTAGACTAGACTCCCATTGAAACCCCCTAGATCCCAGACAACTGCATCCAAGATGGCGCGACCGATCAATGGTAACCATGACAACGCGTCGGGTTTCAGCTGGCCTGAAAGTACCTGAAACTTGCTGAAACCAAAACACGACAGGACGACAATACTTTGCAAGTGCGAAAGAGATGTGGCTGTTAGAGAGAAAAGGACGTAAAACGGATTCACGGATACTGAAATAATAAAATGATACTTTTCATGATCACGGAAAGTTTGGCTCTAGGATTCCATACCCAAAAGATATCAACGGGACCCTATTACAAACCTACGAACGGTTAAGCGGACGAACGACGTCGTCCACCCGTTTACCGTATTTTGGTAGCTATTTCTGTCACAATCACGAAGCTGGGAAATGTGGGAATATTTTACCTTCTTCTTCTTCTCTTCAATAATGGCCTGTGTCCGTCATTTCGACAGACAATTTTGCCAATGTCAAGTGTTAAAATTGTAATAAATAAGTCAAGTCAAGTCATTAGAATGACGTGTAGCTACGTCATTCACCGAATTTGAATCTGCTTGTCAATGCAAAAGATAAAACACGGTGTAACTATTCCAAACTTACATCGAATTTATGAATGAATGAATGAATTAAAACGCTTTATTGTACATAGAAAACACTAAAACATATTTTTATGAAATAAAACAAAACAGGTTGCATTAAATGTACAATGGGCGGCCTTATCGCTCAATAGCGATCTCTTCCAGGCAACCTTTAGATGGACAGGATTTTGATGAACAACAGGGCAAAAGAATAGCACTTTTTCGGCAGTTCTTCCTGCTTATTGTGCGCATGTACACACGAAACCTTGGTAAAATTAATCTCGAGTTTATTTAATTTACCATCTACATTGGTCTGTTGAGAAAGGTTTTCATTGAATTGATCCTGCCTCCATCTTATGAAGGATCACGTTAAGCTTGTTAATTAAAATGAATGTGGGTACAGCAATGGCTTTACTTCTTTCAGTGATTCCCTGAGTGAAACAGGGGATTAAGTTATTGAAGGCTATGGATATGAAAAAAAAGAAAATTTTCTAAAACACTGGTAAAATATAATAAGACGTGCTGGTTTTCTCAATAACAAGAATAAAATCAAATATCTGTTTCGCATTTCAAAGGTTAAGATTTGTCTGAGTTAGAATAAAAACTTTTTGCAAACTAAGTAAACCCTTCATGGCTACTTACATCATTGATATAAAAAGTCTTTGGCTTACGACTTACATGGTAAAGGTAAAGTGAAAATTGGTGAAAATACCTGATGGACCATCAGACGAATCTAACTAGAATTAAATTAAAAAAAAACTGTGGCCACCGATTTAGTACCAGCAAGATCATATAATACTATAATGATAGTGTACCAGCGTCATTGTAACGATCAACGCTTGCTAGGAAACCTTCAGAGAGCTCGTTAAAACTTTAGGACGCTTCACTAGATTTCATTTCGGTGTTAAACCTGTGATGAGGGACTTTATTACCCACTAGCGTTTACACGAGGTTTCACCTCTAATTAAAAACTTGATTGTTGATTACTTAGGTACGCTAGGTGCTCTAAGGTCGAATAAAACGATTAGCTTTTGGAATGCAGGAACAGGTTCTACCTAACCTAACGACTTTGATGAAAGACAAGTTTTTGGAAAAGTAAGTAAGCATTGATCTTTAAGTCATAAGCTATTATAAACGTAGAACGCGTTTAGGCAAGCGTAGTGTAGGACGCCCTCCGGCAAGGTGGGGCGACGATCTGAAAAATGTAGCTGGCAAATAGGTACTGGATGAGAAGAGCCGAAGACCGGCCTCACTGGCGCGTCTTGGGAGAGACCTACGTCCAGCTGTCCAGCGTCCATCATCATCAACCTATATAAGACTGATATAGGTTGATGTTGATGATGATGATGACAGAGGTCTCGGACGCTAGGCTAACGAGCAAGTTTTTTTCTAAAAAAATCGCTATCAAATCAAGCCCTAAGTTTCTTGCCAGGCGAACTAGCCTTCGTCGCGTGAAGTGGAACGCTAAGTAGTTAGGTATGTATATTTTTTCCATTTAAATGTCGGATGTAAATAATAGATTTTAGCGATACGACGCCTGTTTGATACTAGTAAACCAAAGTATAAACGCAAAAGCTACACCTAGCGATTAAATGATGAAGCTTTGAGCAAAGCGCTTGCAAGGTAATGAAACACTGTGTATACGATACGAAGCCTTGCAAAGCCGAATTTCAGCTTAGCCATCTTTATTTTCATCTATTTACGTGCAAAGATGTTTTTCAAAGACTTGTGTCCTTGCGATACACTTGGATTATCCTCTAGGGTAGCAGCGCTATGGTAAAAAATATATAAAATTGCAGGAAGGAATTGTTCATTTCGTCAAATAACGTAGATTTCACGCAAATCTCTTTTTAACCTTTATTGAGGGTTAATTGGGTTCAGCCGTCAGTCGTTACAGCAAAATTGAGTAACAAACAAACATTCAAACAGTTACAGCTCCTCTATAATGTGTTGGATAATGGATTAGAATTTAAAAAATCTGCGCTGAATTTCAAAGTTTCTACCGTTCCAATTATTACAGTAGAATAGAAAAATATAAAATAGTTTATTTGCTCAAAACGTAGTACATAAATTAAAGACACCATGTACAAGTTAGTACCACAAGTAGTTATAATACCTACTACCCAGGTTTGGTAGTTATCTATTCAGTTGGTTACAGAACTAGGTAGGTAAGTTGTATAATGGTAAAATTGTTATATTCGTTATGAATCTGTTTCTGATGAAAGGAGCTGTTTATCATACGCAAACATTAATGAACAGTGCTCTAATGAGCAATTAACGCCTATTCCCGTTTCAGGCTCTTGAACTTTCGTATAAGCGATTCATGTGCTTTATTTATTATGTATATGTATGTATGTATACGCCTTTTGAGTTTGCTTTTCGCCATTTTACTCTAATTTAAATAATTACGCAACCCAAAAAAGTTCTTATACAATTCGGCTTAGTGAGTACTATTACGTAGTAATAAGATAAGTAACAAGAAAGAATAGAACCTTACAGCCCGCAAGATTTAGCAATATTTCATAGCTAAAGATAAATTCATCATGATTTCTTTTGATATTCTTTCTCTCATCCCTTTTCGCCATCATTATTTCCGTTCAGCCAAAACGTTGCGCCATTTTGTCAACATAAAAGTTTGGATAGTAAATCATAGCTTCAACTAAATCTCTATCGTAAACTTTCCGTCTACCATCTTGTAGCTCGCCAGTCCCGTCTCCCGATTTGGCGTGGTCGAGTGTTCGTACATGCGCGTGCGACTATTTATACCACGTGGTACTCCCCCTCCTCGCATCTATCCAGAGTAAATATAGCTCGAGGGAATCCATTGCGATTGTTTCGTACTAGTTACTGATCATCCGCTGCCAGCAAGTCTGATTCACTATGGATCGGCGCTGCTTTTAAATTAATAAGCTAGCTTTGGGTTCATTTAAGCTATCAAACACTCGAGAACTTTTATTTAATGAAGGAGTATTAAACTGCCTATCAAACACCATACAGGTACCGACTTAACACAATATTTAAGTTTTTATAGATGACCCGGAACTTTTGCTATTGACTGTATTTTATGGTAGCTACACATCTTCAAATAAATTGGATGAAGTCCAGGCACAAAATTTCAAATATTATATCTTGCCCATATTTAGTCATTTGCAAGTTGTTGGATTTGAAAAGCTCAAACCGTTTTCCCTAAAAAAGTATGTGGCAAGCCCTAGGACACCGCATGCTAATACGAATACTTCTTCAGAGTGATGATGAAGTGAATTTACTGGCCACTAGTATTATCTCTTCTATGGTACTGGTACAAATATTGATGATCCCATTTGTGAGTCAGGCGGCTAAAGTGTAGTCATCATACGTCAGTCGGTTAGAGTTCATTTTAGTAGATTGATATTGAAGGGTTGGGCACGTATTTATAAATCTCTTTTATTCTATAAAAGCAGGGATTCAGGGTCGATCACGTAGTATGAAAATTACTAGCAATATGTTAGATTTTGTCTATGTTTCATGTTATTCCCATTTAAATTCTACTAACCAGTAGGTATTTTGAAAATGTGATCATCGTTTTCCAATACCGTGCCGACTTTGTTTATAAATCGAAAGCATAGCCAATATATTATACGAGATGGTTTGCGTATATTATGAATTAGTTTGTTTACTTATCTAATATTATAACCATCTGGTCAAGACGGCCAATATTATAACTACCTACCTAGATATAATAAAATATTATATACCTATGTGTGTAGTGTTGTTAAATTTTCGTACACCTATTATATTCTGTTACTTAGATGTATTAACTTACCTATAACTTTGAGAAAAAAAAGTATAAGTCATATCACATAGTAACTAAGTAACTCTTATATCCCGAATGTTTATTCTATCATTTATTTTGTGTAGAGTTTCGTACGTCAAATACTCAAAAATATGTACAGCAACGTAAAACTAGGTAGGTACTGACTTCTAAGTACTTTTTTCAACCAAAAAGTATGCTGAGTTCTGCCTTGGGTCAAGTCTTTTATTGGTATATATGAGTAAATCATTTGAGCTAGAGATACGTGTATCTAGCTAGAAGTTCATACCCGTTGTTCGGTTCGGACCATTATTTATTCGAGGTTCGAGCTAGCACATCTCTCATTATAATAATATCGTCTAGAGGTTACTGTATGCTGAAAGTAATGAGGTGTTATCATAGATAACGCTGTGAAAACGTAATATCTCGTTTTATTTTGCAAGCTGCACACATCTGGTATATCGTAGCTTTTAATAAAGCTTTTTTATTCATCTCTTCGCAGCGTAGAAAGTTAGACGTGTGGATATTCTTTTTCAAGGATTGGTATTTTTCATTTCAGTTTTATTAACCATCTAAAATCACACTGGCTTGGTAGGTATTTAGAAAACAAACAAGACTTACCATCAAATGACTTCCTTTTCCAAAATTTTGTAGATGACTCTTGAATTTTTTTTTTCAATAGTTCATTGTTGAGAATTCTTGCCCAAAACAAGCCAACAGTAACCTCACAAAAAATAATTTAAATTCAATGCGTGTTTGTTTGTCATAGTCATTAGGAACGGTCAGTAGAGACTAGTAATTAGGAGCTCTAGATTTGTGTGCTCAATCACTTTATTTTCAACAAGTAAATTTTTTTTTTAATCTCTTTGAATTCAAACATATTTTTTTTCACATTTGCGTTTTGTCAGGTTCTTAGTGGCCTATTACAAAAAAGGTTTTATACAGATCTAACTACAGAAAACATACTATACCACCCACCTCTTTGAAACGACTCTACTCATGCATACTTACTGAAATCTCGTGTTCTTTTTTACGCATTAAATGTTAACTATTGTAAATTAGATCTAGTGAGCCGAACTACATGTTTTTTCCACCACGATCCTCTAAATTACATCCATTCGTTTACAACTTGTTCCATGCTACAGAGGCGTGAAGAATGAGGAAGGCCTAACAATAGAAATGACAGTAGGTAGATAGATATAGGATTGATCCGTCCGCCCACAACCACGACTCGAGAAAAGAGTAATACTTATTATTTCGGCTTCAAATAACATAGTCAAATAGGTACCTGTTATTTAACTTAGTTTATTAAATTCAGCTATTTACGTTCAAAGTTAAATTATGAAAAATTATAGATTGCAATAAAATGACATTTCTAAAAGGCTCAAGAATAATCCAATGTTATTTGATGAACCGGAAGACGAAGGCTAAAAATATCGCTGGTGAGAAGTTGGTGGATGGAGATTGATCAAAATAGTTTAGACGGAAGAACCCAGGATTGCATGTCTTCAGCCCACTTCTACCACCTTCTGTCTGCTGCCAGTGAATGGAAAACTAAAAACTCTTTGATGCGTAGTTAAAATTCATGCGCTATTCGAATTGAAAAACAAAAAAAAAGAATTTGAGAACTCGTTCCAAAATTAAATGGAATTCGAAATCATGACCGCGGAACTAAATTTTTTCCGTCATTTTCTGCAATCACACTGTAATTTTCAGTTTTGTGTAACTTTAATAACACCATTGTGGTTTTAACTCGAAGTAGAAAAAATGCGAAACGAAACTAGGCAAGGCAGACCTTTGTTATGTAGTACCTATACATACAGGTAAGTAGAGTTTTGAATAAAAAGATTTAAAACTATAGGTACGGTCATTTGAGGTATTGCTAATTCTTGTGCATGTATCTCGTATTGTAATCTAGCAAAAGTGGAAATATCCCAAATGAATGTTCTATCTTCTCTCCGACAACGTCTTCAAGCTTTTTTATGGTATTGCCAGGGTATTGTTTTTAAATTGTCTTTGCGATATCACGACTTCATTTTTTTGGCAGAGTCTTCATCTAACTATGCCAATTTTCGCACCTTTTGGTTCATACACTTTTCCGGGTACCACGGTCACTGAACCTATATAATGAACTCTAATGGGAAAACACGTGGAAGTTTTAAAAATACAGCGTTATAATAATGACGTAGTGGGTATTGTAGGCCAAGGAGAGTCCCGAAACGATACGCTGCTGTGCCAAATTGTATAGTGTTATATGCGGCACGACTGTGATCGGAATGCGATTACTAAACGCCGACATTACGATTACAAGTGAAAATAGTGTCAGTACAGCCCGGTGCAATACTGGCAATACATGTGACATTTGGTCCCTATTTTAAAATTCCATGCTGTCACTCACAGCAATGGTACACCTATTACAATTTCGTGTTAAATATCTATTCTATGTGATGGATTTTGACACGTGCTCTTCAGAGTTAACAACGATTTTTGAGCAAACATTGATGGAAGATTGGTCTTTCTTTTTACTTTAGAGAAAAATATACATTATGATTCTTGAATAATGGCCTAGGGAAAGTCTTTTGTAAAAACTTAGTTCCAGCAGTTTTCAACGAGCACTTACTTGCTCTCAAGAATAATAAAACGGTGAAGTGCGACCGACATTTATCTTGAACAAGAGTTCTTGTCAGTCAAACAGCCAGACGTGAACCGTGAATTTCATGCTATGGTATTTTCTGTTTGGATTCTTATCGCGACAAGTGCCACCCACTTGTACATTCTGGCAGATGTTTCTCTGCATTAGACATGGATTCAAGTAGATAGAGATTTACGCATACTTTCTGCAAGAAATTAATAAATAACTGCTTACATATCAAAGCTGATTGCTTACGTACCATTGTTTGAGACACAAGAAGGCACAAATGCTGTTAAAAATCGTAGAATAAAACAAAACCTTTTCGTCGACAAAAAATCCAGCCACTTCGCTAATCACCGCGACTTGTGATGTAATGTAAGTATCTGACCCGGTTTTTCTCCAGAACTGTAGCTAATCTTTTCTGAGATTACACCTAAACTACGGCTTCTATTTCCGGGAACTCACGTGAACTGACCCGGAGTTAATGTAATAAAAGTTTCAATCGATGGACGTAGCGTAAACAACGTGATGGGAATAGGAATAAGACGGACTTTGCTTGTATACAGAAGTACTTACTATTTTATGCCAATACTTATAAAAAAATATGTACTCATTTAAATATTGCGGTACCTTCTACAAAATCTGAGAATACCGTGCTTAGAGATTATACCTAGTCGTAAGTGAAATTAACCAATTTACTAAATTTTGGATTTTATTTCGTTTTAGAGTACCTAACCTCTTATTTCTACACCACCCTATTACTTATTTTGAAACAAAGCCCGCTTAGGTTGTTGTTTCAGACAGCACAGAAGACTTTAATTCGGCCGCGCTATTATAATTTTATTGAGGTACCTATGAAGCTATTCATTGTTCCGACCTAAAAAGCTCTCAAATCTAGTAAGCTCCATAAAATGTAATAACAGCCTAATTTTACGGTCGTATAGAGCGTACATAAACGTAACACAAACTTAGATTATATTTTCTCTATCCACAGAGCTATGCAGCATCCACACCACCCAAACCATCATCAGCGCCGCCCCACACGACGCTCCAGCGGTCAGTGCGAAGTGCGGCCAGTACTGGAGCACCTGCGAGGGTAATACCGAGGTTCCACTTCCCTAAAGGCAGGCCTCCGCCCGCCCATCAGCAGGACCATGCGGTGCATAAAGTGCAGTCGGCCTTTGCTACCTTCCCTAATAGTCAGGTAAGGATTTTGTATTATTATTATTAATTATTAAGAGCCCGTAGTGTCCCACTGCAGGGCAAAGGCTTTTTTTTTTTTATATTTCCAGATAATTTTTTTTACGATTTAGGGATGGAACGAACACATGGTCCACATTAACAATATGTGTGTATGTGTGGGGGAAAGTTAGTTTGCTTAGCCCTAAACAAACTTACTTTAAGACAAAGCGCTAATTGTGTACCCAGCAGGTAAAAAGTTTTTCCATTCCAAGTTTGATCCGAATGAATCCGGTTATTATAGCATAATTAAGCAAATCTCTACGCATTATAATGTAAAATAGTTACAAGGCTTCTGGCTAGGAATTAAAGATAATAGTAATAAGTAGAGTCAGCCAACCTTAACGAAAATATTTATCTCTAGATAACGTGACCTTGAAACTATGAACACTGCCTAGAATACAATTGAATAACACTTGCTGAGATAATCTGCCTTTGGTGTAAAAAGACGAATAGAATCATCATCATCATCAATCATCATCAATATATATAAAACTCTTTTGAAGCTGACAGAGAATCAACGCACAGCCTAAACTATAAGTCCTAGAGGTATGAAATTTGGAGGGTAGGTTCCCTATATAGTGTAGGGGTGCACTAAGAAAGGAATTTTGAAACGTCACACTCTAAAGTTTAGAACGCGAGCAAGCCGCGGGCGACGGCTAGTTTAAAATAAAATCGTAGTCTCTAGATCTAGACTAGAGCTCTTTGCAAATAAAAACAAGAAAAATACAAAATACAATAGGTACATAACTCGTATAATATTGCTTTTCTTTCTTCTTTCATAATATTATGACTACGATTTATATTTAAAGCAAGCTTATTATCTTGTTAACCAGCTTTGTTTCGTAATCCTTAAATTGGACCCAGTCTAGACAACAACTTGTATTACCATTATTTAGTTCAAGATTTAGTACATCGTTCAAATACTTACTGCCAAGTACAAGTAGATTCCAAGTTTTTTTAAGATTCTATGCATCGTAGTATGCAAAAATTAAGCTATATATTATAATCTTTGAAGTCTATGAATTGTTGGTTTAGTTTTTAATCCTGACTAGATTCGTTTACGTAATTTGAATACCATTCAGAAAATCGGGTTTTTTCAGACGCGTTATATTTTTCCGATGAAAAACAAATAAAGCATACGGTCCAATATCCCAGACGTCCACATCGACGTCCGTGACAAATATTGGACATCCATCACCGGCTGGAATCCGGGATATTTCAATAAGGTTTGAGAAAAACAACCTTTACCGATAGTAACTATAATCATCTGGAGTATTCTGTGTCTCGGCTGGCGACAAAACTCTGTGATTTGTCTCGTCGGGCCATCAAATAAATTGCCTGGTTTTAGTGGGTTCTTGACAAGAAGCCTTTTCAAGGACTAAGTAGGTACCTACTGTTTCAGGCTATTATTCGAATAAATCCTTTGAATAAAATGGTTTTTGTAATGGTTTGGTAAGAAAGATGAATTATTATTCATGTTTAAAACAAGATCTAACTTACGTTACGTAGGTATATAGGTAAAACTCGACTCATAAAAATGCTAATACTGTAATAACGTCTTGTATTGGAAGTAAATCAATAAATCAACTTAGAAGTAAGTATAGTAAAAAATGTGTCACAGTAATAGCTACTTTAGATGCAAATGTTTCCACTAAGCTTGTATAGAATAGTAATATTACATTAACTTTTCGAAGCTGAACGATAGGAAAATAATTCAACAAGTATCGATACTTGCAGGACAAGGTAATCCAATCCTATGGTTCTAGGAATTTTTCAATAAACTAGAGTCATACTAGAGTTTGTTATGCAGCGCGCGAGCAGAATCAATAATGCATGAGCTTTTCCTATCTGCTAGAAGTGAAAAAAAACTATCGATGTAGAATAGTCGCTCTTAATTTCGCAAGCAGCTGTTTTATTGCTTATTTAGTAAATTATTTACATATACAATCTCTTTACGCACTTTGTTGCTAAAATAACTCTGATTCAGCGACAACTTACGAAAGTAAGTGTCGATATCCTTGACCCAAATTGAGATGAACTTTAAATCTCTGTATCCCAATATCCAGTCTTTGTATATGCTGTAGCATCCATCATTTGGATCTATACAGAGCTGGGTGTAAGTGCAGTAGCTGGCATGAAGCCAGGAGCCAGCGTGGCAACGCTCTATCGGCTTGGATCAAATACTACGTGACTATATGAAACTGTTGAAGCACGTGGCTATAAGACAGGTTTCATGGACCTGATATGACGCGTAGGAACATAACTGCTTGATCAGCTTTAACAGGTAGACGCCTCAACTTCTGCAGGTTTGTCGCACAGTCCATTTCGATGTTAGAATAATAATTTGCTCATTGTAAGTAGAGGTCAAACTAATATGTTTTATCTTTTTTTCTTTCTAGTCATGACATTGGGCTATCGATTTATTCCCGCACCAAATATCCTAAAAGCTGTTTGTCCATTTGCTGATCCAAATCTATTAACTTAATTATTTGATTGTCTTTTGTCTGATACTAACCAGGTTTTCAAGCAGATGCCGCCACATTTTCTCTGTAAAGAGTCTTAGTTGTTTGTATTCCACCAGTTATGACGTTCCTACCGGAAGTCAGAGCTACGCCACTTGGTGTCGGAATAGACCAGTGGACATTCCTGACAAAGTTATCCGAGATCAGTGGTTATATTTAACCGTTTCGTTTAAACACGTTTAGGTTCGTTTAAGAGGAAGTGACTATTGTTTCCTCAATCTAATCAACCGAGTTTATTTTTAACTAGCGTAACGCATATGCCATTCATGATTAAAAAATAAGGAAAAATTTTATAATGTTATATTTAAGTTCTAAATGGGTATGAATTAGTTAAAACACAAGTTAAGTTACCCACTGTATAGATATTTATATAAATACTAGCCGTCGCCCGCGGCGTTGCTCGCGTTCTACCCTTTAGAGTGTGACGTTTTAAAATTCCTTTCTTAGTGCACCCCTACACTATAGAAGGATACTACCCTCCAAATTTCATACCTCTAGGACTTATGGTTTAGGCTGTGCGTTGATTCTCTGTCAGCTTCAAAAGAGTTTTATATATATTGATGATAAGTAATAACAATTAATTTTATGAAAATAAACTGGCATTTTCTGGAGAGAATCTTTAAACGATTTCTAAGAGAATGAAACCCCGCATATTTATTACGCTAGTTGAGAAAAAGACTGCACTAGTCGTTTAAATCAATAAGGTGCACAATGAAGTTGGAATTTCTCAGCACTTCATTCAATTCACTACAATGCGGAGGAAATAGAAAGTAATTTATATTTCTACTTTACACTTTTGCGTCTCAGGGTGAAGGACATAGTTCAAAGCATACAAAGATCAAAACCTCTTTGATACGACTTAGCTAAGTTGTCCTACTTTTATTTGTTACGATATTACATAGCCATAATAGAAGCAAGCGTCTACTAACTTAATTGTGATTACGGAACATCACAATTGAACATTTGTAATTATTCTCGGACGCAATAGATAATGTCGAGACGGAGCTGTTTATGGGCGCTGTAAAACCGCTTGTTATGAATAAATTATACGATAAGCAGTCAGTACTTAGTATTTGCGAACTTTTAATTGCGTAATCCTATGTTTTTTTGTACAAAAGTCAAAATAAAGGTTATTAACAATCGGTTACTATACAACCTATATACCTAAATAGAGTAATCTTAATGAACTGTTTGACGCAAATAAGATTTTTATTTGAGAGTCAACACCGCGTTCAGAATCACTAGGTTTTATGCCTTTTGATGATAATATGGTAAAAAGTGAAAGGGAGGTTATTGACCTAACGTACTTTGCTTTTAAAAGAGATCGGGTGTCACATAAACATTAAATACTGCCTAAAATGTCTTCCCATACACTATACAACGAAATAATCATCATTACCTACACACAGAGGGCTAGCAATTCTCGCAACTAGGTAAGGGAAGAGTAGTCTCTGTTTATATGACGTATTTTTTTTATCATATCTGTAATCACTTCAGTCAAATATTGATATAAACTTTATTCCAATCGGGGTATAACGGACCAGGTGAATACGGAACCGGGTGAGAACGGGCCTAATCCATTTTTACGTTATACTTAATTTATGCATGTCTAATGTCGATTTTATGAAGATCAAATTACTATAGCAGGTGTTGCTGCTATAGTAAGAAAATGGATTTCGTAATATAAAGACCATACCTAAAAACCATGAATTTATGTACGTTGCGTACCTATCGTCAGAAAGTTAAATAGAGTCAGTTTGAGCTACGAATAAATGTAGATACACACGATATGGTGCAGTGTCCTAAGTCAATGCGACATCGTATATTGCTTTGTAAAGCACACCTACGAGACAAGTTAAAAGTTCAAAGCTAGTCGCATGCGCATGCTCGGTAGAAACTGTTTATGGTAGAGTTCCACCTCTTTACAAATCACCCGATTTATTTCTCGGTGATATTCCATAGTGTACTCATGAGTTAGTTCCGTCAGTATTATATGATCTGTGGTTCCGTTGGCTTTCCGTTGGCTTTCCGTTGGATTTTTACCTATCTACTAGCTGGTTTCCTAAGGACAGTTTTCAAGGTAGGCCAAACCACCACTTGTTATTCATATAATCAAAGTGAACGATCCTTGCAATGCAACTAAGTTAATAGTTTTACACAAGGGAAAGTAGAGAATGGAGATTTTATCATTTCGACGATACAGAATTTGTATTCTGAGCTAGGATGTCCAATTACGGTGGGATGTTCAGAAACTCTAGATGAGATGATAAGCTTGCTAAACCATTTCACTAACTTGAACCATGGCAGTGTAATTTTTGTTTATAAATGCTCAAGGGGCTTAGAAAAAAAGTTCTTACATAATTATTTTGAATGCATGAAACTAGTCAAATATGAATGGTAAGTAGTTGATCAAAGTTTAACTTAATTTTCATCATCTATATTACAGGTGAATTCGTTGACCACATTTTCGTAGGATAAACAAATCAGTACCGATTCGTTCAATTGATCTTCAAAGACTAATGGTTATACTCGTACCTACTCGTAGCAGCTGCACCTTATGTGTTGCTCAGTTAGACTGTTACGCAACGCACTGCGTTGTCTGATTATCTGCACTATTGATCGTCGCAGCGAAACATCTAAAGCTTATTCAGTTTTACCTGAGTTTAGACGATGTCGTTTTTATAGTATCTTCTTTATGTCCAACTTGTTGATTGTGATGTCGCGTGTCGAGGACGTGGGACGATTCCCACGGATGTTGTGCGCCGGCAAAAGTACTAAAAGAGCTGCTTTTTGTACTAACAATGTAAATCATGTCCTCGGAAGTCTCGTTCAGTGTTCCGTGTTTTGTTATACAACATCATACAATAAAGGAAGAGTTTATTATACTAATTATTTTTATTGCTTATCAAATAATCACGATATTAATGGTTCTTATTATTCTATTTTAATTATCTGAGGACTTTCTAATATTTATGGATAGTTCTAGAGTTTTCTTTACTTCCTTTATTGGTCCCTAACAAAGAAAGAATAATAAATAGCATTCCTATTATGAAATTGGCATTGTTTTAAGTAGCCGTATATAGTAATGTAGATACCTAATGGTATAAATTTAACGAATGATCAAAACAGATTTTATTCACTTGGTAGGTACCTAATCCTAGAACGTTTCTTATGCGTATGCTACCTGCCAGTGCCACTTTTATTGCTCACTTACCATAGAAAATATCCAGAAGAAAGCCAAGTCGGTCGTCTACGTAAGGTGCTCTAAATCTATTTGGTTATGTTCCAAGATATTTTCATTCACGCTGGGCCAATGTTTTTGTTTCCGACAGTTTCTCGGCATTCTTTTGTTATTTCTGTAGGTATTATCTAAATATATAAAACTCTTTTGAAGCTGACTGATAATCAACGCACAGCCTGAACTATAAGTCTTAGAACTATGAAATTTGGAGGGTAGTATCCTTATATAGTGTAGGGGTGCACTAAGAAATGAATTTTGAAAAGTCACACTCTAAGAAGGGTATAGAACGCGAGCAACGCCGCGGGCGACGTCTTGTTAGGTATAAAGAGAGTTTGAAGGCTAAGTTAATTTTGATGCGTATGCTTTTCTTTTCTCAGCACAACAATGCAGCTAAAATGCTGTTTCACTGTTTACAATATTAATGCAACGTGTGTTTTATAACGTTGAACTTGGACTTGATAATAAAACTTTCATTCAGCAGTTTTTATGCTAACAACTCCGTATTACATTTCCCGTCTACGAATTAATCAATGAATCGCGAATCAGGTGTGATGCGTCCTACATAAATCGCCAAACAAGCTAATCGGGTTACATCAGTGTTTCTCAATACGGCAGTGGAAGGCGCGGGTGCTCGCTAAAGGGTCACTAGCTAAAGTCGCTTGACTACACTGCCGAGCCCACTTGCTTATGGCCCGCGGCCATTTGCGACCCGCTCCCATTCAGAATATTTGGGTCAATCGCGACTCGGTTAGGGTTGCCAAATTAATGATACATCAGCGCACACAAACTCGCATAAAACAATACAGTGCTTAGAGTAGGGATTTTACGTAAAATTGGTCTCGGTATCTATGAAGGGGGTATGACTTTATATTTATTGTAAGGTCCTTTACATTTTGAATCACAATTGGTTCACATATAAACAACATAAATTTTTGGCACAAGATTTTAGTATAAAATCTGAGTTTTACTAGATCATTTATAATTTTTGTGTTTTAATCAGAATGACGAATTCAAAATAGCTGGCAGCCCTGCTTGCTGCAAAATGTAATACTTCAAAGTAAACACCGAATACTTTTTCGATGCTGTCTCGAGCTTTTGTAGAAATAGCTTTGTGAGCGTTTTCACGTCTTCATTCATAGTTTAGTTGTGCAGACTTTCTCTGAAAATCTGATACGAATGTTGCATACTACCTTGTATCCTATGACGTCCAAATATTTGTTTAAATTTTGCACATTTTAAAACTAAATGACATCAGGTAGAGAAGGATTTGTCCCAAAAATAGCACAAAAACACTTGCAGGCATTAATTTCGTAATGTATTTTGAATTCTAGGCCAGTTCCTTACTCGAGGGTAAGTGCCACGCCATTACTTCCAGTTCCAGTAGATGGTAATAGGCAGATAAATTTAGCAAGACCTCGCTAGACAGCTCAGACATTGCGTTTACATAACTACGTACAATAGTAGCTTTATCGAATATTGCTACATAGTGTAGGAATTATAATAATGTTTGGAGAACTGTGGATTACCCGAACTGCTGCATGTTCCACCAACATATATAACACAGAGCTTTACAAAATACAAGTCGTAGCTTTACTCAAATTGACCGATATTTGTGGACAGCTTATAATAATTTATTTAAAGCTTTTATTCCAATTACCATTTGAACATATACCTAAGCGCACTTGCGCTAAATATTCTATTATATAAGGCAGAATCGGGAAACGGGTTCATTTGTTGCAAAACAATTAGTGCAGCTCTAATATTGTAACCAACATGAAACAAAAAATTAATTAATCTAAGTATCTTCGACAGGCGTCATGGCTCAGTCGGTAGTAGCTCTGCCTTCCGTGCTGTGAGTCGTGGGTTCGATCCCCACCGAGAACAAACATTTGCGCGTTGTAAAACATAGATGTTTGTTCTGTGTCTGGGTGTTTCTATGTATTATAAGTATGTATTTACAAAAAAAATGTATGTATGTATTCTATCAGCTATCTAGTTTCCATCGTACAAGCTTTGCTTAGTTTGGGACTAGAAGGCGTAGTGTTAAGTGTCTGTGAATATTTATTTATTTATTTATTTAATCTGAGACACAACAAAGGAGGAAATATACAATTTTATTAATCCAACATAAGCACAAAGGCGCTCTCCGCTGTGTAATCGATACCTAAGTCACCACCCTTAACATCTAACTAGTCGTGAAGTGTATACCATTCCGCCAACCTATAGTTTGGCATACGAAGACCGCAGGGCATCACGCTTTGTCAAGCTAGTCGTCCATCGCCTATTAATACCCGACAAGACTGACCTACTTTTCGGTCGTTGACTCTCCCCGATTTTATGGGGTACGAAGAAATAAGGTGTTCCCGAGTCAAAGCAGTGATACCCTTCTAGCGGTATTTATCTGAATTCCAACTTGGGACATTATTTTTTCAAGGTAATATGTTAAAACAGTTTGTGTTAAATAGAAGTTGGTTAAGTGTTACATTGTAGGTAAAGGAATAGTTGTCTAACTGTCCTTGTGGATTTCAAGATAGGCAGATAGGCATCTCGTACCATGCACATTATTGCACATCACACAAGGTAGAGTCTATCTTTGCATAATGCCCTGGTACTTATCATTTCTGAACCTATATTATATACCTACCATTTTATTAAAAGGGTATGCTACGAAAAATCTTGCGTTTTTTTGTGCTGCATGGTGAAAATGAGCAGGCTTTCGAGAAAAGTAAAGTCTTGAAGATGCTAAGAGTATTTTTATTTGGCTTTCGGGTTTTCACAAAATATATTTCAACTCCCTATGATTAGTGATATCTTTCTGTCACTGCACCCCTTGCGTAAGCTTCAATAATACAAAGTTACTAATGTGTCTAAACAAATTATAAAAAGTAAACGCAATTTTAAATAAAGTTTAGGTCCATTTCAAAGTAGACCAATTCCAAATTATTATTCAAATCCGTTATACGAGCTCATACGAGCTCAACAGTTTTGCAAGGCTAAGCGAACGTTTAGCCTAACTGGTCGGATTTAAACATATATCTGGTTCAAGTTAATCGCTTTTAAATTCAATACAAAAATCATTATTACATAGGACATTTTTTGAGAAGCAAATTGCATGAAAGTATAAACGAGGAATAAACAAAAAGAATTAAAAAACTAAAACTTAATTTCATTTAATCGATTCTACGATTTAGTCTAATTCAAAACAGTCATGTCTAAGCGTGGAAATTAGCAATCAGATAAACAGCAATGTGCAAGTGTGATTATAACTAGCAATTATGAGACTGGACGGCATTATGTAGACCATGCAATAACCAAGGCTCAAACAAAAGTCGTTGTTCCTTGGACATGACACGTGCATCTTGCCCGAGATTTCCTAATAGCGGAAGCCTGGACGGTGAAGACATGCGTAGCCACAATCTACATACCTAACCCTGCCACACAATTTTCACCCATACATCATCCCAATAAGAATCATAATCGCATAGAGCCTAAAAGTAGGTGTGATGTTACATGACAGGATGATGACAGGTGACACGAAACGGAATTTAGGAAAAGGATGTGCGAAAGATGACCCGTTTTGGACTGTGGTCGCTACAAATATGGAAAACAATGGATAGTTAACTTATCTTATTCAACCTGTTGGTTTTAGGATTTTTGTGCTAAGAATCTATCAGATTTTTTTAAGTTAAATAATACCTACGTTCATTGAATTTATTTTACTTAAAAAGTATTTTATACAAATAGGCGTTCAATGGATAACTGGGCTTCTTTCGATCATTCTAGAGATGTGGGTATACTTAATACCTATTCAATAAATGGAAAGACACTTGGGTAATTTTTTTGAGGCTACAGTAAAACTGCCTATGATAAAGCTTTTCTGAGCCGTGCTATTATACGAATAAATATTTATTGCAAATCTTGGCAGTCCAATTACTTAAGGTTCAAGTGTTTTTTATCAAAATACTTATAGTGGAATATGAAACGCTCTGGCAAAACAAAATAAATAATATAATAATATAATTCTGGTGGAAAAAAAAACAGCTTTTGCTGACAAAATGCCATCTATAGCTAGATTGTAGCAATTTTATTTAAAACTAGGTACCTATTTGTTCCAGGTTCCTCGAGAGAGCTTCAAGCACATAGTAAAAGCATGCGAGTGCCCTCTCTACTGGAAAATGCCTCTGTTCCTCGCGACGCAGCAAAGTCTCCATGTGCCTGTCGATGGACACAAGTTCATAGATTTTTGGAGAGAGTGAGTACTTTATCATCGTCATACCAATCTCAAGAAGTAATTTTTTTTCGGATATACGTTTCTTGGATTTTCCAGGAAGACCTATTTTGAGCTTTTTCTATCCATGGACTTCTCGAGAACTATTTATATGTTAGTATAGTTCATGAGTTGGATGATTTGACTACTGTTCTGCCTTTGTTTGACTCAGTATATTTAGCAAGTTTTGTGAGGTGAGCTAGATCAAATTGGCACGAATATACCTACCTTTAATTCGCAGTGAAATACAGCATTTCCTAGAACCGTTATTCTGAACTGCATTGACCTTGGCACAATTTAATTTCCTATGCGATGTTGTGGAAGTGTTGTCGCTTGCACAATTTCAATTAAAACACATTGTTGACGGTAGTTGGTACTTAGTTTTTATCTTTACTGCTTTCAAAAAGAACTGAATTTTACCCAGTAGCTCGGTTTTTAAGTTTATTTTCAGACGCTATCGACTTCCCGAAATCTTAACAATGACTACATTGTTAGGATTTCGGGAAGTCGATAGATAGAAAAGGTGTAAAATCTTTATTTCTGACATTCACATGACACGCCCTCCTCTTGTTTCCTGATTTTTTCCGAACCTCACGTATTTAATGGACGACCCCTTACGATAGGTTCCAGATACTTTACATACGACCTAAAACTAATCCAAGTATCTAAATGGCAATGTTTAGACATTCAGAGTTCGGTGAAATATTTCGGAATCCTACCGTAGTCGTCTCTGAGGAATAGTTCCTAGAACTGAGTGGCGAGATTAGGCCTTAGCGAGGATTGGAGCGCATCTCATTTTGTAAGCTGTGGAATTACCACACAAGTTGTTGAATTGTTTGCGAAATTTGTACTTAAGTATGGATAATATATAAGTTTTACTTATTACTTTTTTATGCAACCGATATGATTTTACATTTACTATAGTAGGTATAAAGGCTTTTGAAAGGTGTAGATACGTCATCAGTAAGTACGGTAAATAAAATGATAAAGATAGCTTTAAGATCTCAATTTCATAAAAATCCTATATTTACTACCTACTCATACGTAAGGTATCGTATATTTTCATAAACAAAGTACACGTACACCATTAGCTGTGCCATTAGTCTACATTCGGTGTCAAGAATCACAAAGCTTACTTTATATATTCAATATCTTCACCTCTTATTTCTTCAAAGGCGGCACAATTTTATTTTGCTACACACTTGCTTCACAATACAATTCTAGCGGAATAAAATTCATGACTCACACGTTTTTTACAAATATTCCTGTTGCAGAGCGACGTCACAGTGCCACGACCAGGCATCCCGATTCGTACACGTCCTAACCCGAGGGAAGAGTAATACTTTAGCACCCGAAGACTTCGTACCTCTCGTCCAGGACGTGGTGGACACGCACCCGGGACTTTCCTTCTTGAAGGAAGCCACTGAATTCCATTCAAGATATGTGCATACTGTGAGTTAGTTTTATACATTTTACAAAAGTATCTAAAGATACACAGAAAAAGGTCTAATCTAAACTGTTCGTTTTTCTTTATAAGTTTTGCTTCAACTTTATCTGAACTCACGTAAGTCTGAAGGGTATTGGTAAAAAACCTTGCGCTATCCTTTACTATTAAAATAAAGTGAACATAATTCAAACCTTTGGCACTTCACAGAGCTACTTATAACAATTCATTTCTCAAAACACTATTTGGTATTTCACTTAGAACTGCGTCAAAACCTACTCATTAGTTTGAGCCAGCAACTTTAGCTTAGTTCTAGCCACTTAAGTACCAAGCGTGATACAGATCCTTGAAACTTGTTCAAAGGTAGTTACAAAGTTACAAAGCCGTGCCATACACCATCATGATTGAAAGTATTGAAACTTACGGCTTTATAGCTACTTTAAGAATAAAGAAATGGCAAACGACAAAACCCTAGGGAAATTTCGATATGGAGTAAGCAAGCATGTTCTTTTGAATATTGGTCTGGGATTGAAAGTAAACATAGTGTCAGCTGCTAGCTAGATTATCCCGCGCGACTCGTTAGATAATCATAAAAAATCCGTTTTCACAGGAATTTAGAATTATCTCACGTCAATTACTTTCCAGAAAATGTGATGTAGATTTGAAATCTGGAGGCTTGGCAGTGCCCTCGCGTTTTTCCAAAGCATTTCAGACAACTTTCAGGGCCTAATTGTTTTCCTTGAAAATCTGTTCTTGAAACATTGTATCTAATATACTTAAAGGTAGGTAAATAAATATTCCTTAGTGTTTTATACAACGCCGTCTAGTCGCAACGCTTTTTCTATTGAAACTAGATTGCTAATATAATACAATGATTTTTTTAGCGTTTTCATATTTATTTTATTTTTTTCAGGTGATTGCTAGGATATTTTATTGCGTGAATCGATCGTGGTCCGGCAGGATATCGATTCCTGAACTCAGGCGGTCGAACCTCCTCCAAGTCATTCAGCTCCTTGAAGATGAAGAGGATATCAATCAAGTTACCCAATTCTTTAGGTAAGATCTAATTGTTCTTCTATAAGTATTTGCATGTCTTATTATTTCTGGTTCGGGAAAAGAGGTTACTTTTAAATTGCTTGTATACTCTGTTCAGTCTAAATAAAGTTGATCAAATGTGTAGGTAGTTAAGAGACCAGTATGGTTGACTGGTCTCCACTGTCTACCAACTGTCCTGTCCAATAAGGAACTGTCTGTCGTACCATTCAAATTGGAGTACAGCAATGCGAGCATTGTAAATAAAGAGGTGGTACCTACGTTGTAGATACTTTACCCTGCGAAGTCAGATCTTTCATTACCAGCTCTACGACTACTAAAATATAGATAGATAGATAGATAGATAGAATATTCCTTATTGTACACCACAAGTAAAGAAAATAACAACAAAATACCATAATTGGTAATACGATTAAGTTTTAGGAGGTAGGTACAATGGGCGGCCTTATTGCTTAAAGCAATCTCTTCCAGTCTCTTCCAATATGTGCTTTGTTCACAGTTATGAACATTTCTACGTAATATACTGCAAGTTTTGGGAGCTAGATCGGGACCACGACTTGTTCATCGACAGACACGACCTCGCAAGGCACAACGATCACGGTAAGTTATCATCACTTCTACTGATACCTTAAGACATTCCATGGCTTTTTTCAATTCCCAACACTACTATAGTGGTTTAGTTTCGTCCCACCCTAGATATCCCCAGGGGTATGGCTCTATGGCCTTATGGTATGGTGGGTCCGAAGTGGGCACAAATATATATTTTATCTACCTTTGGAAGGAAAATAGACACATTTTTTAATCTTAATTTTAATAAGTTAAAAATTAAAGTCAAAGGGAAAAATACACTTAAAATTAAAACAAATTAAAAACCATTTTCTAGTGATTCATGTGGTATTACAGATAAAGATAACATAAGTTTTGCACCCTAAGACGTGTTAGTCACAAGGGGCTGTTCTACGATTTACAGGCAAACCTTACCCTAAAACTGTAAGATAAATAGGTACTTTAACGCAAAGAAAAAAGGCTATATTCTAGAACATTACTATTACTTACCGTACTTTTTCTTGTCTCCCTAAGGCCATCTTAATATTTCTCTAAATCTATCAATCTGCGGAATAAATCATTAAATATCTCTTGCTGCTATTATTGAAGCAAAGTGCGCTGTAGTTGATCCAATAATTTGTCGGTAGAAAAAAGTTACTCGGCATGTTTTAGTTTTTAGCTAAAATTATCATCTCAAAAAACTAAGTCACCACCTTGGTTCGTCCTCAAAAAACTTGTTTGGATTAAAATAATATTTTTACTGAACCTTTGACAGTGGTTGTTTGCGATTTTTTATAATTACGTTCAGTGTTTTTATATCTTGTTGTTTGACGCGTCTAAAATGTTTTTTGGTCTACAAAAACCCTAGCATCCATTAAAACTGCAACAATATCCTTCCAGCACTTTCAAGCCGAATGATAGAACGGGTGCTCTCAGGATGTGTGACAAGAGGAAGCCAGAATCGCTTGACCCCTGATGGGGAACCACGCATGTCGTACACAGAGTTCGTATGGTTCCTTCTGGCTGAAGAGGACAAGACTCATCCCACGGCGATCGAATACTGGTTCAGGTAAATAACTAGCTGTAATTATAATTAGCTGGTAAATAACCACAGTTTATTTCATGGATGTCATCATAGAGAAAATTACACTTTAGAGGTGCATTTTATGAACTAGTATAGTCAATCTACAGTGAGTTATGAGCAGTTATGCACCTACATACAGTTTGTACTAGCTCACAGCTTATTCGAAACAGTTAGTTAGGTTACTCAATATAAAAGTTCACATAACAAAAACATTTTATTATGTTACTTTACACTAGTATAGGTAGCTAGAACTTCAAGCCAAAGTTTTCGAAAATTGCCTTTCCTTCGTTCCTTATTTGCAGCCTGAAAAAGCTACAGATAAAAATTACAATTCAAATGAAAAAATTTTTTTGTTTTATTTATTTTACAACTAGGTACCTACTTCAAAACCACACAGTCGATATCGCACCTTAAAAATCTTGAGACATTTGTCTACCTCCTCCATTTTTAAACTGGTCCAGCTATACCATTTTTCACCGCAATTCTCAGGGCCATCGCAAACTTTGATGTGATCGCATGCATGGCGGCACTCGAGCTCATACTGCTTCATACTGCCAGGTCATGTTACATGAGCATTAGGCTAAGCACGCTCTACTTTTGTTGCTATCATTCTTACCTAAATTGTTCCTCTGCTAGTTTTCCCGGAAGAAAAGTTCCACTAACTGGGTAATAAACCTATCTAAAATAGGCTTTGCTGGGAGACTTGCGGGTCTATGCGCACGCGAGATATTTTGTCGACTCGTTCTGTCAAAATGCACTATTTTGTAAATTATTGCATTATCTGTAGTAATATTGTCGACAAAACACGCCTTCGTATTAGTAGCAGCGGTTACTCACTCGTCGAATCCGAATCGTTTCGAATCTGCGAAAATACGGCCCATAAAGTCGTAGAACTATACAGGGTGTTACCAGACCACTTCCGAAAACTTGGAGGTTCCAATCAGACCATGATACTGAAAACATTAAGCGAAAAAAATCGTGAAAAAAAAATTGACTTGACTATCTCTTTTTAAATTTTTTTCTAGTTACATACACACAGTACAACATAATAAGACATATCTACCTAATTATCTCATTTAAAAAAGCAAAAAAACAAATAAAATAAATAAAGCAGCAATGTACACGCAGCACGCAGATTACGTCTACTACAGCATGAACAGCTGAGAGTTCATCGCGGGTCATTCAAGTACGTGACGTGCGACCTACGTAGGTCGCACGTCGGTAACGTAGGTAAGTACTAACGTACGTTAGTACTTACCTACGTTAGTAGGCACTTACCACACAATAAATAATAGTACTACGCCTCGACCTTACCTACGTGAATGCGTACATTGCGGGCTGACGAAATAAATACAAATCTTTAAACATTGTTTTCTCCGGCTATAATTATTTTTCAGGATAACTGATTTTTTTTTTGGTTGGGTTTTGGTGTGCTGTAGTTCCCCCTTTCGTTTTCGGAAGTGGTCTGGTAACACCCTGTATGTATGGTGTGTAACAGCTTAAGTACCTATCTATTGCATAGTTTGTTAAGGTCGAAGTCTTGAGTTTTAATATTCTGATTGTTCGCTAGCGTGTATTGAGTTGGAAATGTTTCAAGAGTGTATTGAGTTGGAAATTGAAATGCTCGACTGTTGGAAGTTTTGACATTTTGATTTGTGCATTTTGTACTCGGTGACCTGAATTTTGGTACTGCTTTATTTATAATTTCGTCCTTTACCTGCTGAAAGCAAAATGAACCTTAAAAACAAAAAACATTCCTCATTCGATTCCCATTTCGTTCCCATTATCTTTGCATAGCTAAGGTCTACGAGGGTCTACGGAGGTCTACGCTTATGCTACGGTGCTACGATTTTGCGCAACATAATAATTATTTTAATATTCATAGAGAAAACATTGACTTTTCCAGATGTATGGACGTGGATGGTGATGGGTATATTTCAATGTATGAACTGGAATACTTCTATGAAGAACAAATGCAAAGGATGGAGGCTATCGGGATTGAGACGCTGCCATTCAGCGACTGTTTATGTCAGGTGGGGTTTTCCAATATGGACCTAAAAAAAAACTGATTTTTGATGTTGTTAGCATTGGTTGCAACGAATACTTTTTATCAGTCTTTTATCAGTTGAGTTTTTGCTCAGCGCTGAAGGATGTGGGTTCGATTCCCACTAAGGCCAAAATGTTTTTGTGATGAACATAGATTTTGCTCTGTATAATTTTTGTTTAGTTTGGAACTACGAGTAAATGGCGATGTGAGAAATAACTCACTATTAGTTTCAAGACTTTTACTGACTTATCCGAGTACTTAGGCCTATGCTACGACCCCATAGTTGAAGGTGAATTAACTCTGATTTCTATTGAATCTAAGTACATATTCACAGCATTAAAACTAGTGTTTTATCTTCAGATGCTAGACATGGTTCATCCAGCGGAACAAGGCAAGATCACACTCACAGATCTGAGGCGATGCAAGCTAACACCAATCTTCTACGACACATTCTTCAACTTAGAAAAGTATCTGGATCACGAACAACGAGACCCATTCGCCACGCAACGTGATTCTGACTGCGAGGTAAATATCGACTATAAATAGTTTTTTAAAACAGCTGTAAAAAATTAGGGTTTAATCTCTTCAGATCTACTGGTATTTAATTCTGAAGCGATAAAAACTTAGGCCGATGATGGTGGTGAAGAAAAGAAAAAAGTCGCCGTCTTCCTGATACTTTTCTAAGGTGAAGAACGTGTCGTCACTATACGTTCTTCACCTTGGAAAAATGATGGCTGATCGAATCTACGAATCTTCTACAAATCTGCTGGCAGCAATGTTCTATTTCTTTCTTCATTTGAGAACCACGCATTTTTTTTGCTGTATTGTACTAATCATAAAACATCTTCATAATATTTCAGATGTCAGAATGGGACCGGTTTGCAGCCGAAGAATACGAACTTTTGGTTGCTGAGGAAGGTGGCAGCGACGCACAGGACCAAATGTAAGTAAGCCAGCTTTAGACCTGTTTACTTATAACTGTTGCATAACTTTATTCAGCTGTTTAAATTATTGCTGTGTCTTACTAACAGGCTATGTCAAAGTGACAGAGCTAGATGTTATTCAACTGTTTAACTATGCAGCGATTATAAGTATAGCCTCTAGTGACTAGTGTTATTATATTTGCAGAGTTATGTCAACTTAGGAGGTTTACATATAGCTCATCTGATACGTTTAGAGAACGAGGTTTTCTCAGGGCTTATGTACGATAAAGTATCGTCTCAGTTTTAAAACGATGAGTTATTTCTATTTGCTAACCGTTCTTTAGCTAGTTGTCAAATACTTATGAACAGATATTTGGATTGCATATATTTAGGAGTTTCTAGCTATTCGCATTTATTTTGAATACACAATAATATGTCTTTTCTTGTCACACGGCAGGCAATTATATAAAGTGATGAGGGAATCCGAGAAAAAGAAAGCTATGGCTCGATTCTATGAGTTGTGGCGATCTAATGGATTTAACGGATTCCGATTATACAAATAAGTCTTTTATTTGATGCGGTAAAGTAAATTTAGAAGAAATAAAAGCATTAGATATAGAACCTACATCGAGCATTTTGATGCATTTTGAGATGCACACTGATTAATTTAAAGAATTATAAGTCTACCTGCATCCTGCGAACCTTCTCTGGAATCTAACATTGTTTCTACAGTAATATGTTCTGAATGCAAACACACACGCCTGGTGAAGAGATCATACTTTCCTGTCCAACTTCTTAATATATCATTTTGTTTACTATTAGTTGCTCTACCTTTCTCACACCTTATCTATGTATTTATATTTCTGTTTAACCTGTATGAATCCTGTATATTTATTTATGTAGATGACCTAATATATTTTTATCATCACCAGTAGTATATTTGTAATTTCTTTCATCAGGGAGGAAGACAGATCTGGCTATGCTAGGGTAAGAAAGTGTTGGTGATATTTGCAGTGTCGTATGTACCTATTGTCATTTTGTTGCACTGACCATGCTCGACCATCGGCTCTTGAGCTCCAAAAACTGCTTGAAACTGAGCTTGGATGATTTTGTGAGACCACATTTCAGAGGTCATTGCATTTTGAATTTACGCTTACACCTATCGACATTTTGCACCGAAGGTATGACAGCAACAGACTGTCACAAAGACATACCCAATGACTGCTATCGAATGTGCTTGAATACTTTGTCTGCCTTACTGATGAATATGTTACCTAACGCCCCTGTAAATATGTATGTATTCCTTTCCATCACATGACATATTCACCGACGAGAGACAAACATTTTATGCTTTTGGTTTGTTAAAATCTCATTGGCATTCGCATGAGCGACACTAACAATAAACATCCACTTGCATTCAGTACATACGTCTGAACACTCGACGTCCGACGACTTTCATGCGTTTAGCTTATGCTTTGTGTCACGTTTCAGCTCGTACGATGAGACGGATGAGGACTGTCTCTCACCCAACATGGACGAAATCACCAGCACCGAAGTTATCGAGGATTCTAGCGTCGAGGAATCCACTTTAAGCGAGGGAGTGCCCCTTCCAACCCGCTTAAGAGAACCGTTGAACAACTCTGTTCGAACTGCCTCTGGTAATCCTGGCTACGTGAACTTAAGTTCGATATACTCCATAGGTTCAGACAGACTGAGCTACCAAAACCCCCCTAACAGCCTTGAAAAGAAACAAGAGAAGCCGATCCCACCAGAAAAGCCAGTCAGTCTGATGATGGTGAATGGTAAGATGGACAACCGATACGCGGGATTCGGGAACAATAGCTTCCTATACTCCCAACTTCTTGGATCAACCGGGGCTCGATCAAAAGACCCGCCATCTTACACGGCGGCGACAGCAGCCTTATTCGAAAAAGCAGCTGAAAAAACGATGTCTCCAACAAAACCCAGATCCCCAGTGACCAGTCCCGTCAACGGAATGAACAAGATATCTGATAACTACGAGAGAGCGATCGCGGAAAGGCTCAGCCCTCAGAGAGAAACGAGGCTTAATCGAAGCAGTTTGTTTAGCAAAGTGAACACAGGTGTCGTCAGCGGGAAGGTCAAGAAGGCTCGTCAGGATGATGATGATGACGACTACGCGCGTGATAGTGACGAGTGTTCTATATAGTGATGTTGTGTCGTGCAATGATGTGATGACCCTATGTGACCCACATGAGTGACTGCCCTAATATCCCCGGCCTAAATCCCGCAGTGAACGCCAAAGATCACGGAAGTTGTTCGTAGACGTTTATAGACTTGAACTGTTGTTTAGAACAGAGAAGATATTTTTGCAGCGAGCATTAGAGTGGTAGTTCTAGTAACCGTAGTGTTGTAAAGCAGGTGGTATTATGAACTGTTTAAGGACTTGAGGTTAATCTTATAGACTAGTTTCGGCATTTTGATCTAGTATTTTTACTATATAAAACGGTTTTATAATTTTAACGTCTCAAATTAATTAACCATATCAAACAAATTGTGTGTCGTTTGTTTTGCATGTTTAAGTATTTATAAAATATTCGTAGAATCTATGATTCGTAATCATGAATTTTTCACTGTCCTTTGATCGATCAATTTCATATCATCGCTCCATCCAAATCAGATATTATTTTGGATACTTTCTGATTTCTAATTTTACTGAGTCTACATTGTAGGCTCACCATTTTCAAGCAATCGTCCATAAAGCTTTATTTGTTGTAATTAGCATGTCAAAATCAATATAAACACGCACAGGAACAAAATCTAGAAAAATATTAGTGTAGAAATATTTTTGATAATAAATAGTAGGTATGACAATTGGTGTAATGTCGTTGATCAATAGTGGAATTATTAATAAATATTAATTAATTAAAATTATAAATGGGCAAACCTAACTATTTCAATAATAAAGACGAAAAATTATTATAGAATTAATATTGCAGTTACAATACAACTAAAATTATAATTAGTGAGGGACGAATAAGCATTTACCGTATTAAAAGCGTCTGTACCTACCTACTTGCCTAGCAGTGGTTTTTCAAATAAGTATAGGTAGGTACAGGTTCTTTAGTTTGGAATTAATTTATTTTATTGAATACATACCTATCACATAGGTAAATAATTTTAAAAGATTTTTATTTCACTGAAAAATTTGGCCTAACTGGACTAAGTGAGGCCTCGTGTTGATTTGTATTGTATTGCCTAAACGCCTACACAGAAAGTTATATGCGTTTTTACCTAAACTTATATGAGCACTAAACTTGATTCTTACCCAAACTATTAAACCATAATATAAAACTACCTACCTAGCTTTGATACTAGGTTGGTCTAAAAGTATTTACCGACGAACGATACAAAATTTTGATTTAAATTTGGTTTTTTCATAACTTGAATAACAATAATACATAAAAATGTACAACACTTAAAAAATTGTTATTGTATGCTAAAAAATAAATGGGAAATCCAATTATTTCTAGATCGAAGAGAAAGATTTAATGAAATAATTTCTACAGAGAATAGGAATGAGCAGCTGTATGAAAATGCTTACTTAGAATCTGCTAGGTAGTTAACGTAGTTTTATCTAGTCTGCCAGGTGCTGATTGGCTAACAGATGGTCTATAGATATTTTTTTCTACATTTAACATGGATACCAAACCAATAGACAAACCTAGGTACCTACCTACAAAACTCTAACAGCCAAAGAATCGGTTGTACCTAGACTTTATAAAGCTCATAATTACTTATAGTGTATAAATTCCATAATATGTAGTACGTACCTATATTGATTATGTACTACCTACGTGTTTTGTTATTCTAGTTAGAATAATGGTACGTTATAGGTATTGCATGCCTAAATATAAGTTCGTTTTAGCGACAATGTTAAAAGTTCTGAAGGATGTGTTCTGAATGTCTCTTGTGCCTCTTCTTTTAATTGTTATGGTTACTCTAACCGTAGTGATGCACCTTCATGTTTTTAAACGTCTATATTTCTATTGTTTCATTTTCATAGACTAACCTAATTTGACAGCACTATAATTGTTGCCATCTATAAAAAATTTCAATCCCTACTATAGTACTAAACACTATGTACCTACCTACATATAACCAAAAAAGACTTGGCAAAAAGACAAGCCTCCAGTGCCAGAACAAAATTTAAAAAAAAACCTACCTATAGTGGTATGGTTTCACCTTACCCCCAGGGGCATGGTCAGGGCAATTGGTGGGTCTGAAGTGCCCTTTCTCATGAAATACAGGTAGGTACCTACCATTTTAGTTCTGTCAAATTCTGTTACTTTAGACAAATGCACTCAACAGAATCGGGCCCTATGATAAATTAGTTAACTAGTCATTTAAATAACTAACGAAATCTTTTTCAATCAAACATTGATTTTACCAAGTATTAACCAAAATAATTGTTCACTTTTTAATAAATTTTATTGATATGTTGTGTATATACCTACCTACACTACTACCTATGTTTAGGTGTAGGTATTGTTAGTTTAATTTAATTAGGTGAAATTTATTGAGGATGTGCATTAGAAAAGCATACTTCGACGCAGTCATCTCATTGATTGCTTATTCTAATGCATAATTACTAAAAAGCGTACCTACCTACCTTACAATCTAGGTAAGTCATTGAATTAATATTACTAGCGTAATATTACTACGCTAGTAATATTTCCTCAATGAGGTAAGTACATTTATTTTGGTTTAGTGATGACCTAATTGTCCTAAATAATAATATTGTAAATCCATTAAATGTATCTACATATAGGCGTAGTACTTAGGTACTAGGTAGCTGTTGTATAACTTTCATTTTTAACCGATTTTATTACCTACTTATAGATATTCACTGTGTTATTCATTAACATACCTAGGTAGGTACTTACCTACTTACTTAGGTATACTGCAACTTACGTAACTAAAATCTTGAAATAGGTACTCTATTTATTCTGTTGATATTTATCTTCATAGGTAACTAGGTCATCACTATATCCACCTACCTCAGATTACTATAATCAGCCTATAGATAGGAAATTCTACAATTTTCAGGAGCATAAAGTAGGTAGGTACGATGTAATGTACCTCTTAGTCTGTTTTGTATGAAATTAAAAATTTTAGGTTACCTACAGACCAGTAGGTAGGTTAGATATTATGTAGACTACCGTTGGGAATGCAATTTTTATTACACTCTTATGTACCTTGCCTACCTAGGTGTATTATGTATTTTTGATGTAAGAAAAAAGAGCAGTTTTTTTGTGCTGCTAGGTAGGTAATGCAGTGTAATATACTATTACAATACCTGGGTAGGTAGTTTAATGTACCTATTAGTATTTTCTTAGCCATACTACCGGCTTGTACCTACTAATATTCTGTGCTACCGATGGTAGGTAGCAGGCACATGACATGCAATCACCTAGCAATCACTGAGTTTATTTATTAGTTTGTAAGATTTTTTACAGACATTATTTGTGGTGGACGGTGTTGTAGAAAGTGTGTGTTAACAAAAAATATGGTGAAAACGTAGTGTTAAGTCTCCTAATTAAAGTACATTATTATATTCATTAGACTTTTTTTCAGTTCAGATAACCTAAGCAACAGAGAGACCTACATATTTACATAAAGCAGAAACTGGTATCTCGGATATCTATATCTCAGAGTAGATGAACTGTATGAATTAGCCTCTCAGGCTCGGCGGGGATTATATTTTTTGTATGTGTGTGAGATATCGTTTTTATATACGGAGGTACTTGGCTGGGGACATTATGCCTAAGCGAAGTCAAAATCTGTTTGAAAAAGCGCGCACTATTTACCCCTAACCTCCCTCTCTTCTCTACCTGCCAAGAGTGCCAAGCACCAAACACCTATATCCTGTGCTGTGCCAAGCCACTGCCAACTGTGCCAAGCTAGAGTATTTTTTTCTATGAAAATCAAATCTACCAACCACCGGAAGTCAAAACCTACTAATTTATATGGGAGCTCCTGATTGAGTTGCCCTATATGATTACGTTCTACGGATTTAGTAGATCCCACCATTCCGTCAGCAGTTTAAATTATTACTCTCTCATTTGTAAGACATATTATAAGACGAAACTATGTACCCTTCCAAGTTCACCTGCATCTGCATATTGGGGCATTGCATACTAGTGTGTATATTAGTTCATTATTATGAAGGTACCTAGAGATAAGCTATTAATAATATAACGATGGAAAAGGCTGACGAGCAGTGCAATGATGGTTGGATTACCATGGTCACTTGTCCGTCTTACAATCACGATGATATTGGTCAAGGAGTCTTTCTTTGGTAAAAAAATTGTTTTAATATTCTGGTAGCACTGGTAAGGAAACGAAAAAGCTACCAAAAAAGACTTGGCAAAAGGAAACGCGTCCAGTGCCAGAACAAAATAAAAAAAAAAACGAGCTCGCTATTTTTTTCGTAGTTTCCTTTTCCTGTTGTTCTGCCTTTGCTGCGTCAACGCAATTCCTTCAATTTCTCTGCGTTTGCCGTTTGGAGTGGACCCGTGGACCCTTCCTGTCTGCACAAGTTTTTGGTAAGCTGCTTGCTGATACAAACGATGCCGTACTACGCTGTAGCGAAAGGCCGTTCCACCGGCGTGTACCAGAGCTGGGGAGACTGTGAGAATCAAGTCAAAGGATACTCAGGAGCAACTTTTAAAAAATTTGACTCTGCATCCAGCGCTCAAGAGTTCGTGGCATCTCGGGGAGGTGGCGGCGGCGGCGGCGGCGGCTCGAGTTACAGTTCTAGTTCCGGATCATCCTATTATGACTCTGGTTCCTCTTCCTATTCAAGCGGCAACTACGGAAGCTCGAGCGGGTACTCTGGTGGTAGTGGAAACTATTTTGAAAAGGACAGCGACGGATATTATCAAGTCTACACTGATGGAGCATGCTCGGGGAACGGAAGAGATGGGGCGCGAGCTGGTATCGGAGTTTACTGGGGGGAAGGCAACTCTCTCAACACCAGTAAGCCGGTTTCGGGACGGCACACTAACAACAGCGGAGAGATACAAGCAGCTACCCACGCCATGAACCAGGCAGCGGATAATGGGATCAAGGATCTCACAATCAACACAGACTCCAAATTTCTCATCAAGGGTGCAACTGAGTGGATGCCAGGTAAATTTCATTATCATCTTGTTTGTATAGTGTAGCAGAAACGTGGTTTTACAAAATCTTCTACCTAGCTGGATTACATTTTTTGAGGGTAGTTTCAGATCTTTTTTCTATAGTGACTTTCAATTAAAAAAGGATTCCTAACAAAATGGCATCACTGATTTTCTATGATTTAGGTGATGGCCGGGCAAGCTGTCCTAAGCACTGCAGTGTCTGTTCATAGGGGTGTGGGTAAACAGTCGCTCTAGACGCTGAAATCATCTAGATTCGATTGTAAATTATTATTTATTTGGGCAGGCACCTAAAATATTAGCACACAAATACAGTATTATAGGTAGGTAGGTCTGCTACAAAGAATTAATCAGGACACAATGTGAATTTTTTTAATATCAGCATAGGTACCTACTTCATTTACTGGAACTTTGTTTATTCAGTCCCACCTTTGATGAAATCTGAGTTGGCTATTTAGCTCTTTATCACTTCTTAGAACCAACAGTACCTACTTTATTGTTTTGTTTAGGCATTCTTCTGGGGTTTCTATGAGGCTACTCTATATCTCTGATTAGGTACATCAGGTATGATGTGGTTAGGTACCTATATTACATTCTGTTAGTCCATTAGGACAATGGGTGTTGATCTGTAACATTTGTATCTCTTTCCCAGGCTGGAAAGAAGCAGGATGGAAACTGGCTTCGGGTGGGCCAGTGAAGAATGAACAGGACTTCAAAGAGTTGGACAGAGCTCAGAGCCGGTTGAATGTGAAATACAATTATGTGGAAGGTCATCAAGGTGTTGAAGGCAATGAGAAGGCTGATCGACTGGCCAAAGCTGGAGCATCTAAGTAAATGTAGTTGGGTCTTTGTAACGGGGTATTTCGTCTGCCCAGATTACAATGTGCGTCTTAGACCACTTACACCTAGTACTTAGATAATTCATTATTTTTGTTATTTTCGATAGCATTTTGCTAAATGTTTGAATTACGTAGCATTAGTCGTAATTTTCTTTGATAAATGTTCAATTTATTGTTTGTGGTGTATAGGTACCTAACTTATTACCCACCCATGTCTTGTGGTTAGGTACTTATGTTCCTACCTACTTTATTTTCTAAGTTTGATAGGTATGTACCTACAAGCACATAATACGATCAAGTGTCATTTATTTTAAAATAAATAAATTGAACTTTGAAAGCGTTATGGTAGGTAGCTCCAGTTACAATTGCCTATAGTTAGGTAGTTAGTTGATAAGAGCTAAGTTTATTCATTAAAGAATTATTCACATTTTCTCAACTTTTATTTTCTTAATTTCTGTAGGTAGGTAGGTAATATTCTTTGGGTAGGTAGGTAATTACCTATACGTTAGGTTCGAGTAGGAAGGATCTAGGGTACCTACCTACATTGCTTGTTACAGCACATACGTAAATATGGCAAGACAAGGCTACGGTGTGTTTCAGGCAGGTTTTTGGTACGGGTTTTTTTTTAGTTTTGTTCTGGCACTGGAGGATTGTCTTTTTGGTTTTCTGAATGTTGGTACGGGGTTCTGAAGATTAGTGTTGGCACTTTAGCCACTTTGTCGCTAGAAATGGCGAATTGCTTGTGCACTAGTGACAAAAAAAAAATATTTAAGGAACATGGACGTGAGTATTTTGTCGTCTGTGATATTGCGCAATGTGGTCGCTCAACATTAAGATTTGATGTCGGTTGATAAAGTCGCAGGATAAATGTCGCCGGTTTATAAAACTGGCTCATAATAAACACAATGGATACAGGTATAGTTACACAACTTACCTATTGACCTGTCCCTGCTGCGGTGCAACGTCTTGAAGCAGTTATTTTATTATTGAATAAATTGAAATGCGAAAAGTCAAAAATATTTACATGGGGTCCATGCCAAATATTTTTGGTTCGCAAGGCTAGGTAAGGTAGGGCACTTCTTCCTTGACGGTCATGTTTTTATTATAACCAGTTTTATAGCGACTTTGTAGGCTTTTGGCATTGAGTTTAGCGATTTGGATTTATAGGAGTTGGCAACACTGCTGAAGACTTTCAGGAAGAGATTGGTTTGGTATCCTAGCATAGTAAAATGAACTGTAACTTTTGCTTCAATTAAGTCCATTGTTCCGTGGCCCCTAAGGTAACATGTGGGTAACATGAAAGCCTGAAGGAAATCAAATGTGGATTCAACGATTTCAAAATGTTTTCGTTTCGATAAATAGAATTTGGTTACCTGTCATCGCCAATTCACTGAAAATGCCATTCTACGCCGTGGCTAGAGGTCGTGCTGTAGGAATATATCAAAGCTGGGCTGAGTGCGAAGCACAGGTCAAAGGATTCTCTGGTGCAAGGTACAAAAAGTTTGATACGGAGTCTAGCGCTCAAGACTTTGTTTCAGCTGAAGGAGGCACAAGTAACCCGCCTAAATCTAAAGCATATCACACGAAGAATGCGGCTACTACAAGCTATAATAATTATAACCCAAAGAGAACTTTTACTACTTCATCATCCAATAAACAAAAGAGCGAAAGTTCTGGCGGATCCTCTCAAAGAAAATCTCAGGCATGGCAGGAATTTGCAGAAGAGAGCGAAGATGACTCTCAATCTGATGACGACCTAAGCACAGTGCTAAATAAACAGATGGACGATATTGAGAAAAGACTGAAAACATTCGAGAAAGGTGTAGATAAGATTGAAAAGAAAGTTTCTAAGGGTGCTAATCGAAAAGCTATCTTGATCGAACCCATACAGCCTAAAAGGTCTAAGAAATCTCAAGATGAATTTGAAAAAGATAATGAGGGCTACGTTCAAGTGTACACAGATGGTGCATGCTCAGCAAATGGCAGAAGTGGGGCACGAGCTGGTATCGGAGTATATTGGGGTGATGAACATTCCCTCAATGTTAGTGAGCCGGTCTCCGGTCGTGCCACCAACAACTGCGGAGAAATCCAGGCTGCTACTCGAGCTATAAAACAAGCGATTGATAATGGGATTCAAAAACTTACAATCAACACAGATTCACAGTTCCTTATTAATTCTGTGACCAAGTGGTTACCAGGTACTTATAATAACTAGTTAATTTTAGTTTTATATCTTTCAAAACATTGATTTTAAACTCTTACTATTCCATATGTTTGTATTAAATGAAACAAGATGTGAAAGTTTGTAAGAATGTATGGATGTTTGTTACTCTTTCATGCTAAAACTACTGATCCAATTTGGATGAAACTTGAAATATATATTGTCTGTGACCTGGTTTAACACAGATAATCAAAGGGATCCAACAGAATGTGAATGTGAATAGTAAAAGCGACTATATGGTGGTTAAAAAAGTTGACTGTTGCAATTCTCAGCCTACGGACCTATCAACAAGAGAAATGCGATATAAATGAGCACATTGCGAATACGTATGTGGAAAAAAATCATTGTCTAATACATATTTGTAAAATTTTAGGTTGGAAAAGAAAAGGATGGAAATTGGCATCTGGAGAACCGGTGAAGAACGAAATAGACTTTAAAGAGTTAGACAGTCTCCAGCATAGAATCTACATAAAATGGAACTATGTTGAGGCTCATCGAGGAATATATGGCAATGAAATGGCAGATCAACTTGCCAAAGCTGGTGCAGCAATGTTTAAGTGAATCTTTAGATGGACCTCAAAAGGGTTTTTCAACAAAAAGTTCCTAGTTGGCAATTACAATCATACTTTGTAACAGTTCATAAAAGCAAAAAAAAACTTGTTGCTATTGTGAATAAGTAATTTGTGAAGTTCCAAGATGTAAATAAAGTAGGTACTAAGACTTGGAGTAAAATCTGTGATCTCAGCTTACTTGGGAAACATTGTGATGTAGGTACGACACTAATTAAATTTGTTCGATCTTATTGTAGAACGGGGACTAAAGAAAGTCACGGTTTAAACGTCAAGGTTTATACAACCCGGGCGAATTAAGCGGTGTAGCGGGGGAAGTATCGAGTTCCGAGCCAGGTGTCATGTTAATTCGCCCGGGTTGTATAAACCTTGACGTTTAAACCGTGACTTTCTTTAGTCCCCATTCTGGAATAAGACCGGTTAAGTTTAGATGGATGTGAAAATAAATCAGCGGTGGTTTTAATATGTTTGCATTTCTGTACATTATTTATCTATTAGTAAAATGAGTGCAAAAAATTTCACGAATTTGATTTATGGTACCTACTATACTACTAAGTATAGGCTGATCAGTGGTATAGGGCAGGGAAGGGACATTGAACTTTTCCTTGTGCCTTATTAAGGGGCATATTGTGAAACAGGGAAAAGCAACAATTTATGCATGACAGGATTTGAACCCATGATCTTGTCGAGTCAAAACATTTTTTACAAGTTCAGAATTTTTTTATTGAATCAAAAATTTTGTACTTTTCGTACTACAAGCTTTTGTTAAAAATATTTACAGTTATCAAATAATACACAATTTCGATGTTACAGAACATTTAAAAGTATAGGTAGGTAGGTATAATACCAATAAAACAATGTTGATGTTTCTGATAAATTAAATTCTACTTTATTTTAGTGAGAAAGTTTGCTACACCGGGGCCTGTTCACTTCGGCCGAAATATTACTCGCCCTCATTTTGACGTCATCCTATTAGAGTAAAATTTCTGCCGAAGTGAGAATATGGTCCCTGACTACATACACACAACACATGCTATATAACTAGAACAACTTGGAAAAGGATATGGCCGTATAAATAGCCTAAAATCGTTATAGAAAATATCTAAATTAAATTGGGTTCTTGCCACCAACTTGGACACGGAAAGGTTATAAATAATCGCATGCACTACATTAATAATAAAAGAATGCTACTGTAGGTAGGCTTCATATAAATGTGTGTTCAAAGAAGTTGATTAACATTTAAATATTTTAACCCAGAGAAATTAATAGGTGAAACCCTTACGCACGAACCTTTATTCCGTAATATACGTGATCAATGTGATCATGCACAGCTTATTCTAAAAATACCAGACTGATTTTACCTTTGTACAATCATATCGCAATATTTACAACTTTGGTGCGAAAATTTACAAACACGATCATTTCATTCTCAGAATTAACAATTTATTTTCTCTGAATGCACAAACGTAAAACTAATGAGTTATGTTCAACATTTAGTGTAACTAAAATGCATACAAGTGCAACTTAAATTAACAGTCTTAAATTCTACATTCTTGTATGAATTTATACAAAATAAATTTGGTAGTATGTTTCTACCGACAATGAGTGTTTTTGAGCATTACCTATTTAAAAATATTTATAGGCATTTATAGGCATTTATGTTATTTATTGATGAATAAATTATAAAATACCTACTAATATTAATATTAAATACGGCCATCAATGATAAATATATCTACTACAGAAACATGACTAAAGTTTACTTTGTATGTTTAGACAAACCTACAAAACAATTTACTGTATGTAATAGTATACAAAAATGGAGATAGTACAATCAATGTATAAAGTACAAAATATGAGTTATGTCTACAGTCATTATAATCCTGGATGTGTACATTATGAGATGCACTAGGTACAGTAAGTACCTACTTATTCTAAAAATAATATTCATATTATATCATGTGTACTTCTGATCAGTAAAATATGTATGATTCTATAAATACAAAATAAGATAAAGCATAGTTCCTGATTCATACATATTCTATCTACAGTTAATGATCCTGGACGGACCAGATGAAAATGGCAGTTATTGTATTATGCTAACTTATATACCTACTTATTATTCAAAGGCTACATTTTCAGTATTGCGTTTGATATAGCGGCTTATTTTATGAAGAATGTAGATCAACTGATTGCTTCCGATATACAGTAACCACGAATTTTGATCATTTGCTAACATCTTATGTCACTTTCTTTTTTGTGTGCGAATGTAAATGTACTAAAAGAAACCATAATTTACATTGAAACGATAGTAACAATCATAATCATGCCTAAAGTGTCACTCACACGGTGAGTTATAGAATTGCACAAAAACTAAAAAGTATTATAACATAAAATTTATAAACTGAACTGTTTAAAATCAGCCAAGTTATCTGTCGTGTACCTTGTTACACAAATACTTCTGAACAGTTAGCTAAATAAAAGTCCACATTAGTTAATGATCACAGTAGGCAGCCCTTTAGGAAAACAGTCCACTGTACCTACTCAGTCAATGATCACATTAGGCGGTCTCTTACGCAAATAGTTTACAAATCCCTCAATGCTCAAAATAGGCCGATCACGAGTACAATCTACTGTCCAAACTTAGTCAATGATCACATCACACACTCTAGAACAGCCCTTTTTAGTCAATGATCATATTGATCATAGTTGGCGATTGAAGGGCTTCACCAGTTTTACAGTCCTTAGTTAATGATCACAGTTGGCAGCTGATGGTAAAAAATCCACAGTCCACCTTAGTCAATGATCACATCACACACACACACTAGAACAGCCCTTTTTAGTCAATGATCATATCACACACACTAGAACAGCCCTTTTTAGTCAATGATCATATTGATCATAGTTGGCGATTGCAGGGCTTCACCAGTTTTACAGTCCTTAGTTAACGATCACAGTTGGCAGCTGACGGTGGAATAATCCACAGTCCACCTTCACTTTCACTAGAGCAGTCCCCATATTCAACGACCACAATAGGCGGTGCAAAGGCCCCATCTACAGGGCTCACAAGTCCTCAAGAGAAATACGGCACGTGAGAGTGACGCGCCGCCGCAGCGGGAGTGATCACAGATGTCGTGTTTGGTGACGCCCCGACTATGAGATAGCCGCCTGATGTGACTGTCGTCTTGGCTGTGTCATCGTTTGTCTGGAAATAAAGGAGTTTTGGTAAAAACTACGATATACAAATGGTAGTGGTCAAGGAACTGGTGACAGAGGTCGGCTATCTATGTTTAATAATCTAACCGCATGCAATGAAGATTATGGACAATGAGCGTACTTACAAACCAAATTACCTGTGTAAGATGATAGTGAGATGATATCTATTGGTTATGCCCGAAGTTAAGAATGTATTGAGGCGAGGTGATTTTGACGATTGTAGTCCGTAATTTGCATATGATTTAATTCTATGAGTGATTCAGTGCAATTGTACAAGTGTTTTGAAGTGTTTTATCTAGTATTGTAGTAGCGACCTAGTGTTTTTGTTGTATACTAAGTTTGTGTGAAGTATTTGAGAGTGAGTGAAATACGTACGAGTGATGTGATACTAGGTAAATATTTTCCCTTTTCTGAGGTAATATGAAGAGTTTTGAAATTACTTGTTTATTGACGAGGAGCGGTGAACTCTGCGTGGCCCCCTGCGCCTGCGCCGGTGCCTTGTACGTCCCGAGGCATTTTAGCGTCTGATTTCCGCTCGTATCCTCGATCATGCTTACTGCAATGTTTTCAATCACATATTTATGATGAAAAACTACGGAAAACTGATGCATGCTACACCTGTGACCGTCGTCAATTGAATTTGAAACTTTATTTGTACAACGATACAGTTGAATATTGGCATCCGTTTAACAGTGTTCGTTTTTGGGCCGAAGTCGGTATGTTATGAATGACGTATTCATCTGCATTGCCTCACAAATAGAGTTTGCACTCGAACACGGCACGGGATGTAGCATGTATCAGTTTTTCTTTAATCGAGAACAGAAAATCCACGGAAAGAATGCGGCAAAATTAAGAAAACGGTTGAGGGACTTTTATCCGTTTGCGTAAATAATAAACATGAAATAAAATGCTACAAGTAACACTATAGTACCTATATCAATAGCTTAAAAGAACCAAGGCAGAAGCGCACGCGCGTCTATTGATGATTTTTCTATCAAATGTTTGATGGTGTCGATGTATGAATGATTCAAGCATGAGGTATACCATCATGAAATTAGATAAATTTCAAAGGGTTGATAATTACGCGCCGTATTTTGCCACAGCACTACCCTGAGTTTAGTGATTTTCGACGTCGTCTTTCTAATATTCGTAGAACATTTCCAGACCCTTAATACTAGGAACAAACTGGTCACACGTACGCAATGTATGCAACGCATTATAATATCTGGTACCTGGATTTTACATGAAAACTATGCAATATAAACATATTTGTCGTACACGCCTTCCACGCAACTTCGACTTGAGATGTTCCAGATCGGCATGGGATTCATACTTAGTTGGCGAAGACTACGCTAAGTACAACATCTGTAAGAACCACACTTGTAGCAAATAAACGATTTCATTTCATGGGAAGGTAGAGGGGATATCTGTACGCTATCCTAGAACTTACGCGTAGGACGTCCCAAACAAATAAAACTAGATGCCAATTTACGCGGGACAAGTACGCTCCTACGTTGCATCAATTTGTCCCTAGCTTAATTGTAACTGATGTTTATGAGCTCACAATTGAAACAGATGCATACAATACCGACCTATAATTGATGTTTTCTGCGTACCGCTCGAATCGGTGAATACCCGCATCGGCGCCGGTTTGCCGCCGATTGTGGTGAGGCACGGCGTTTGCGTCGGTACATTCTTCTGTAATGCCAGTGGACGTAATGCGGTAAATATAAATGTACAGGACATAAAGATTGGCATGCATCAGGCTGTGTAACATGAATAGCATTTTTGACCGTTCTTGTAAGATCTGGAGCTAACCCCAAAAACTTCGGGAGTTAAAGTGAATTCCCATCAATATGAACAAGATTTTCTAGAGACACGCGAAAAAATATCCTAAAATAAATAATACATACAAAATCCAAAACCTACTTGGAGAAATGGTCAAGAAATCAAATGAATGACACAAATCACATCAAATGACGCATCAGTCATGAACCCCTAAGGGGATTTCTGGAATTGTTATCCAATTTTCCCCTGCCGGCAGTCGCAGGGGTCGCTAAGGGGATAATTGGACAAGAGTTCCAGAAATCCCCCACGCAAGGGAAACTGGGATGAGCCGCTGAAACGAGCGATGGAAGCGAGAGAAAGCTTATAAAAATATATGTTTGAAATGATTGATATCTAACTTACTGGGGGATTATCGCCTTGGTGCAGTCTCGCTTCAGCTGCGTCCTTCTGTAACAAGAAAAAAAAAAATCATGATTCTGAGGCATGTAGGTTAGGAACACGTGGTTTTATTTCTCATTCGGGTGTTGGTATATACACTCAAATAGGTGTTCTCATTTTTTTATAGAGTACTCATGACTCAGATAAGACTATAGTTTCCTAGACTCGAAGCTATTAGCAAAATTATGTCGCAGTCGGTCAAGTCAACGCATCTACGGATCTATTCGTGGGTTCAAATACCATCGGCCCAAAACTTTTGGGATATTATTGTAATTTCAAGTATTTCTAGGCTACATTTACCTGTAGTCGCAGGTCGTCCCGTTGCAGTATCAGTGGCAGCTTGTATAATAACAAAACGTCATACAGTCAGTAGTTAATATTCATAACCTTATAACATGCCCGAATATAAGTACCTATATCTTGCTAACATTTTAGGAAAAAATATCGCTAGTAAAGCATTGCGTAACATAGTTGAGAAATATGGTAGAATATTGATAAATGAAGCTTAGTTTAGGCGTAAAAGCCTGAATTACCTGAAACCGAGATAGTGATTCCATGTTTTCTACGCTATCTCTCTGCGTTGGTGATCGCAAAGTTTGCTGCATGTAGTGAAAACGTTACGTATGTATTAATGAAACTCAAGAAATACAGAACTAAAACATTTTTTTGTTGTCATAAATACTAGATTCGTACCTGTTCTCGTGAGCGTGGTTCTCCTAATTCTATTATGGTTTTGTTCGTCAATATAGGCTGCATGTAAGGAAATAAATATTTGTAATATAGTCCTGCAAAGTATGACACTAGCGCCACCAAGTGGCGAAAAAGGTGCAACTCTCTACGTGAAACTGAAAAGTCCCGCAAAGTATACCACTAGTGGCGAGAAAGGCGCAGCAATTTACGTAAAAGTAAACTTATTGTCTACCGTACTTACCTGTTCTCGTGGTCGTACCTCCCCAAATTCTATGATCGTTTTGCTTGATGATGGCTGCGGCTACATGTAAACAAGTATAGTTCCTTTACAAGTTTTGTTATACGCGTATACGTAGGTCAAAAAAGTTTTAGTATCCCCATCATGTACAGTAGCGTTAACATTCAGCTTATGCCGCTGCCGGCATGATTAATTCCGGAATTATTGCCACAGCAACATTGCCTTTATTCTTAGCAAGGGCATGAACATGGGCACGAGCCGAGCGGGACAAAGCCATGATCGTGTTTAGACTATGCTCATGCCTACTTCCCTGCCCACTGCTGTCTAATCTAAACGCAACATTAGGTCGAGCGACACCATACGAATACCAGCTATAACAATGTGAATAACTATGTGTAGGGTGTTTTCGCGTGGACTTACTTTTTAAATCAGTAGGTCAACAAAAGTACTTATATTATTTCTGCTTGTCCTATGCTTAAACTGTATAATATGTATTATTTAAAGTACCTGTACCCACGGCGGCTGTTTTCCGATTTCTATGATAGTTCTATTCGTTGATGTTTGAGTTTGCTGCATGTAAAATTTCAAAGATATAAATGTTATTGCAGTTAGTTATCATAACCAATCGTAGCTTAGTTATTTACCTGACTCCGAGAACGCAGTTCTGGTAAATTGTGTGGTCCTGAATGCTGCATGAAAATGAAAAAATAAACTGTAAAACTGGACCATTCTGAACCAATATTTCTTCTCCGGTCCACATTTACCCAGACTTACAAGATGTACCTGTCTACGCTTATTATTAGCACCTTTGTAGAATTTGATTCATGCAACGGATTACATATTAGATGTTAGCGTTATAAATATCTAAACATAATATTGAATGAAAGCTATTGGCAACTAGAAGCTGTATTTAGTTTTGTAGCTATCTATAAATCGTTTGCAACGGTTTGTAGATGACTCAACTGTTTCATGTGTATTTTGTAAATATTGTGAATATTGTAAATACTGTATTAGTTGTAATTTTCTTTGTGAATAAATTAATCTGTTTTGTAAATATTTCAGCGGAAATATATAACTTTACAAAAATTGTAAATGTGAAAAAAATATGGTCTGTCTCAAAGCCCAATTGCAAAATAAAACTAAAGTCTTTGCATACACAAAACATTGCATATTATAATCCCAAGTGTTGTTGCACTAATATGATAATGAACGACTAAAACATAGCAATCTTACAAGAACGCGTGTGGCAGCAAACAAAATTGGCAACGATAAACAATATTGACAAAGGTAAACAAAATTGGCAACGATAAACAATATTGACAAAGGTAAACCATATTGACGAACGCGTGTGGCAGCAAACAAAATTGGCAACGATAAACAATATTGACAAAGGTAAACAAAATTGGCAACGATAAACAATATTGACAAAGGTAAACCATATTGACAATGGTAAACCATTTTGACAGAGGTAAACAATTTTTAACAAAGGATAACAACATTGACAATAGTAAACAATATTGACAAAGGTAAGCAATATTGACAAAGGTAAACAATATTGACAATGGTAAACGACATTGATATCGATGTAGTTTGACCCTCACCTGCCTGGTCCTATCGTGGCCAACGAGATGAGTCGTAATAATACTGTGACTGTTGGCATTACTGTTAACTTGACTCTCATTCCGTTCTTCTTGATCCTTTTGATTATGTTGCATTAATTGCCGCTGCGTGTAAATAAACAAACATATACTTTACCTGTGAACCTGTGTGTGTGAATCAATTTGAAATTGTAACTCACGATTTTTGCGTGCCGAATTTACACATCAAGTATATCTCAAACTAGCTCACCTTTACATAATTATGATTGAATATTGGTTTAGGCCATTAGAATGTGTTGTTTTGAAATACTGGGACAGTACTTACAAATGATTTCTCCTGCGTGCATTGGCTGAAGTGTGCGTTCCAGTGTGTTCGTTGGCAGTTGTAGTCGCAGTACGATGTGTTCCAACAACAGTAGAACTGAGCTTCTTGATGACAGTTTGAACACCTGAAATTAACATTTTATTTATTATAAACTAGCTTCCGCCCGCGGCTTTGTTCGCGTCCCGTTGGATCCCGTTGATTTTCCGGCATAAAAAGTAGCCTGTGCTAATCCAGGTCACAGGCAATATATATTCCATATTTCATCTAAATCGGATCAGTAGTTGTTGCATCAAAGAAGAACAAAAAAACAAACAAACATACATTCATACAAACTTTCGCGTTTATAATTGTCTGTGATTCCTTTGAAGTGAAGCAATAACATCTGCCTATAATACATTGCCGCACCGATTATGTCAGTGCTCTAAACCGACGAAGAAACTACGAGGGTAAATAAACTTAAAAGCATCCATTAGTAGCCACTAATATTTAAGTTATATTTCTGAGTGTAGTTGTAAGTGTTGCCTATTTGGGTAGTAAGTCAACTTCAATACATACCACTGTTTATTCTTGGTTTGTTTGACGGCAGCATCGAGTTCGATTTGCGCAGCGCGTCGCGTTTCACTGATTATCCTTAGTTTTTCCTTCTCGAATGATTGCCGCATCTCCGATAGAGCGAGTTCTGTTGATAATATAACATTAAAAAGCATCGCCGAATGTATAATAGGCCAATGCCTAAACGGATAGGAAGGAAGCCCGTATGAGTTAGTGGCCAACTCTGGTGACGGAGTTTTTCGGCTGCCTTAAGGCCTCCTAAAACCCGGTTATTCTCTGAACATCACTATAATAGTACATAACAATTTCAGATGAGAATATTTTCTTGTTTTATACTTTTTAGAGAGTAGTCGGGTTTTAGTTTTTTTACTTAATTTGTTTTGAGATAATGATCTATCAAAATGTTTACCATTATTATGTTTTAGTTCGTCAATGCTCTGTTGATGGCGCCACCGCATCTGTTCCAGTTGTACCTTCAGCGCTGTGACTTGCACCGACGGCTCGTCTAACTTCTCTATCGAATCTTCTAGAAGCGTGCGGAAGAAATCTGTTAGCTGAAAACAAAGCCTTGTATAAAGTATGCAACTTCGGTGGTTATTGAAGGAAATTCACTGGCGAATCCATCGATCCAAAAAGGCTTTTCGAATTAATCATAGTTTATAAGTTTAAAAACTGGAAGAAATTCAACTTGATGCGCCTTCATCATCAAAAAATTATGATGATGATGGCAGTTTATTTATTTATACATCACAAACATAGTGTATATCGTTACAATTAGAAAGATAAAGTTAAAAAGGTATCAGATCAAATGCCACCACAATTACAGGCGAAGTCATTGATCATTGATCGTAGACACCTCAGAAAAGTCACAGGAAAGCAAAATACGCAATATCGTGTACATGGATGACGTGTTTAATCGGTTCATAAATGACGGAGTTCCGAAGTAACAAACATTAAAAAATATACACAGAGTTGAGAACCTCCTCCTTATTTGAAATTGGTTAAAAATAGCCCTGCTAATTTGTTTCTTCTTCTTATTTTCTACCTATATGGACTCTGTGTCATTTCGACACACAATTTTGCCAGAACTGTTTGTCAAAGTTACCTTGACAGCGTTCTGGTTGAGTTTAGCTGTGAGCGGACCAGCCGTGGATGGTGGCGGCAAGTTGCCAATCGGTGTGTTTGCGTCAAACGGACTCATCAGCGGCCTCTGCAGTAGTCGCGGCATCTACGAAACAAAAACAATGACGTCATCATAGAGTACAATTCGCAAAACCAGGCCGCATTCCGAATTACGCTATAATCGCTCACAGCACTCAAGCACCTATCAGGCGTTCCGAATTAGATATTACGATTATGACAGCTCAGGAGCTGTCAACAATTCGGAACACTCGTGATCGCGCTTACAGTGCTCTCGCTCAACGTATCGAATCATAACCTCGAAAACCTCGAAAACACAACGAACAACTGTCATTTTTGACAGCGCTCACGGTGATATCATTTTAGGGCATGGTCGGCGTAATCGCAAGATGCGCATGTCATGACGTCATCTATGACGTTTCACAGACCATCGCTATCGCGCTCACCCTAATTCGGTACGGGTTTCAGAACGCTCAAATCGATTATAGCGTAATTCGGAATGCGGCCCAAGGTGTCCTCTGACGAACCACGTGACAAAGGATGTACGCGGGCGAGTTGTATGGCGCTTACTAGCGAATCAATGCTCAAGTATACGGAAGATAGCCATACCTTGCCTAGTACATTGAATAGGATACTAATGACTCGCTGTGTCTACTAGACACGAGTGGCTATATCAATTACGAGATGTGCTGATTGATTGGTTTGAATGGCGCGCTTAATTTACGAAATACAGCAAAGAACAATAAAAATAATGTAGGTACGAGTATTATAGAATGTTTAAAAGAAGAGATTTTATTTATGTCCTTTGAATATTGGAAAGAGATGGCTCTCAGCGACAAGGCCGCCCATTGTCTTACCAATTTGTTTAAGTTATGTGTTTTCTGTACTGTCACTGCGGTGAACAATAAAGGGTTATCTATCTATTTATTCAATATTGAACATAAATGAACAATTTAATAAATTTATCATACCTCTATGGGAGTTCCATTGCTATCACTAACAGCGGGAGAGCTGCGTATGCTCTGACTTAGACTCCGGTTTGTTGTAGGTGTCGTCGGTAGTACTGCGTTAGAGCTCGTGCTTATCGGCACTAGGGTTGTTCCTGGTCTTTCTGAGATCCCATTTACCATTGGGGGTGACGATGCGCTCTGAAAACACCGACTTCCGTAAACAATACGCTACTGTTGTGCAAAAATGATTTCATGACAATGTGTTCAGCTCTGGGTGTTAAAAACAATCACAAAACGTCATGTGATGTAGAACAATGCCCAATAAAAACTAGACATACGCAAAAAGAAACCGCCCAACGTGGGGCTCGAACCCACGACCCTGAGATTAAGAGTCTCATGCTCTACCGACTGAGCTAGCCGGGCTTGTGGAAGTATTCCCGAAAATATAGGTCAGTTAATTTTGTTACCAATATAACTGCACCAAATAGCTTCGCCAAAACGTCACTTTAGTAGTGACAAGAAACTCGTTCTGATGAATGTTAGTTACTTACATCAACTCCTCCGACCGACATGACCGGTTGCAAGCTAAACATCCACTGTCCATTGACCGACGTCATCAATGGAACTGTATGAACCGTGGTCGGTCCAACCGTCGGTACCTGACCAATGGTCGACACTTGACCGATGTTCGACACTTGACCGATGTTCGACACTTGACCGATGGTCGACACCTGACTAATGGTTGACACTTGTGGTAGTGACACCGAACCAACTGTTGACGTGATATACGATGGGCTTGACAGAGTCGATGTGGTAGGACGCAGTGGTGTAGTTACTGTGTTTACTACGCTGTTCGCTGTAACAAGAAGTTGATATAAAAAATCTGTCACGGTTTCAAGGTTCAAGGAATTTTCAAGAAAAGAGTGAATAGGTGGATTATGGCTAAGCGTGCTCCACATTAAGCCTTGGTCTCGCGATCGTAACGCACAACGCTGCGGTGTGCAGCACAACGCAGAGTACCGCGTTTGCTCTTCCCCGCTGACGCACACTGCGACGTACCAAAATACCAAACTAGACATTTTCCATACAATTATGTGTCCGGCGCTGATATGCTGCATACCGCTACGTTGTGCGTTAAGATCGCGAGACCAAGGCTTTAGGCTGCAACTCCACTTACCATCACGTGTACTGGTAGCCTAATGCTTAGCTGCAGCTCATTAAAAAAAAAGGGTTTGCATAAACCGACCCCTTGCTAACACTACTAGCACTAAGACAAAAAATGCCACGCTTTTTTAGCGCATTTATAAGCAAACTTCAAAGTAACAAGTCGGCCCAGCCGCTCAACTAAGTATATTTCAAACCATAAAATACATATACGGAGGGATCACCCATGAATAAAGTCACACTAATTTCATGATTTTATGACCTCTCCCCTGTCCTTGTCACAGTTGGTCACATTTGTGAGACCCCCCTCCCTAGTGTGACGTCACATATCTTGCAATTTTACATCTAGAAATTATTATATTCAAACAGCACTTCCGAAATTAGTTTTATTTCCATTTAAATTATTTTTTAATTATTATATATTTCAACACTTAGATAAGAATAAGTTAGAATAATATAAGATTTTGCAATATGACGTCACAAATCTCAGGACCCCTACCGCCCCTTAACGTGTGACGTAATTTATGGATAACCTCCAACTAGTCTTTACTTACTTGATATAACAGGCACGCTCAGTCTGGGCCCAGCAGTAACATTCGCGGGCATTGTAATCCCAGTAGGTCCCGGTTTTGTCCCTTTAGTTGGCGGTTGGGTCATTGGCGGCTGAATAGGAATATACACCATAGAGTTTTTCCCATTCAACTCCCCACCCTCCGGTCTTTTTGGTTGCGGGAAGGTTTTCTTCGCACGAGGTCGCGGTTCCGGAATTTTCACAGCAGGTTTCTTCACCGTTACGCTTGGAGCTACAACAACCTTATTTATTCGGACATCTCGTAAGCTCTGAGTGTGGGTGACTGGCTGCAGTTTACAAGCGTTCATGAGATCCATCTTTTCTGTTTTCCGGGTTTCATCTATCTCATCCAAGTCAATCGGCTCGGTTTTGACTTCTACATCAACGTTTACGTCTGGTGACGTCATCCGCGCGAACGCTTTCACACCGACCCGGCCGACGAAGGATTCTGAAGTTGTCTCGTTTCTTAGCTTTTGTAGTTTTGATACTGCTTCTTTCATATTTCCGACGTTGCCTACACTAGTCGGTGTAAATATGCTGGAGTGTGAGTTAGCTTCGAACGTTATTTCTATTTTTGATTCTGTGTTCTTGTTAATTGTAGATATTGTTGTGGTATTTGATGCGTTGGTTTTATCTGCGCTAGTAGATAGGCTTACTACGTTACTGATAGTTGGAAGTCCTGTGTTTTTGTTTCCACGCGCTATTGCAGCGAGACTTAAATCATCGTCAGTTTTTTTCTTTGCTTTTTCGTCTTTGGCTGTTTTAGACGAATCATCATTCTTTTGTAGCGATCTGTCTAAGTTAACTTTCTTTTTAGCGGGTCGTTCTTTACTTGAAGACGCATCGCTCCCGCTATCGGATATTTTACTATCATTCGATTTTCTGTTACTCTCGGATTTCTTATCCGTAGTTTTATCAGTCTTTTTATCAGATGTCAGTGATTTGTTGTTTCTGGAATTTCTGCGGGAGCTTCCTGGTTTTGAACCTTTTTGTTCTGACATGATAAATCTGTCCGCTTTTGTAATTTTGGATTTTTTGGAGGAAGAAGCATTTAGAGGTTTTTCTTCATCTGCCAGCGTGTCTGGAGAAGTAGAGATCGATTTAGTAATTTTGGCTGTTGTGAATATTTTAGGAGTTTGTTTATTTGCTCTTGGTAACGCGACTAGTTTTATAGGAGTTACTCTGTGAATTTCCTGTTCTTCGAATGATATTGGTAAATCCCTTTCTTCCGGAACGTTCACAGGATTTGCTGTCTCATTAGATGTTTCCGCTTTCTTAATTACTTCTTGGATTTCAGTATCTGCGTTTTTGATAAGTTCAGTTTTATGATCCTTGCTTATTTCCTGGGGTATCACTTCTGATTTATCGTCAACCTTCTTTTTCTTTTGCGCTGTGCTTTCTGCAGTTGGTACCAGCCCTGGTAAAGAGGAGCGACGTCGTTTTCTAGCCGGTGTAACGGACTCCGATGTTTGGGATACATCAACTTCCATTGTTTTGTCTCTGTGAAAAAAATATACTGATCATAGTTCCCTGAAAAAAGATTTAGTACTATCTTCTGTCCTATAAAAATGATGAATAAAAATACTCACTTCTCACTAACACTTGAGTCCAGTTTCTTTTTTTCTTTGGTATCCTTCGAAGCATCGTCGCCGTCGGGTTTCTTCGACAGCGTCAATTTCGTAGAAGACTCATCACATTCGCTAATATCTCTGAAAATAGTATCAATGAATTTATCTAGGTTAAAAAAAACCACTATTATTATACAAAATGGACAAACTATGTTTATTATAAGCTCGTAAAGAACTATGTGGCCGACCCATTCACTAGTGACATTTGAGTTCCACTGCGCGCTCACTATGTGCATTGGCCCGCGGCCGCACAGAGAATTTTCGCATTGCCACGTAGTGTAGTTCAAATTACTGTTTTTCTTGAAAATTTTATTGAATATTATACTACTTACCCATCTACAGTAGAGCTTTTAGAACTCTTGGAGGTGGAGCGCCTCTTATCTTTAGCCACAGGTGATGCGGTCCTTATCTCTCCATCAAACGAAGGTATCTAAAACAAATAGTATGAATTATGGACTTCCTTACATAAAACCTTATTTACCATTTTATTTTTAAAATGAAATCTTACAACCTTTCTAAGATATCTTTAAAAATAGTTTATATTCTGAACACTTACCATCATTTTCAGCTGCGCCGTCATTTTATTTTGATCAAACATAGTTTTGAACGGCGCGTATACGAAGCTTCCATACTTTCTACAAATGTTACGAATATGTACTTCCGCCTCCTGAAAACAAAAAAAATTGAAGTCATATAATAAAACTAAATTCAACACAAAAAGTGTTGATCTCAGTGGGGATCGAAGTCACAACCTACAGCACAGAAAACGGAGCTATGCCACAGGCTATGCTAAGCCAACTGAGTTGTGAAGCCTGTAAGGATATATAAAACAATTTTTGTCACTCACCTGCCTACACTGTATAAGTTCCTGCTTCTTATGCTTAGTGGTGTTAGGGTCTTTTTCAGAGTACAGGTAGCAATCTCTAACGGGAACCCATGATTTGTCGTGCTGACCAAAAAATCGGACGTCTACCATACCGTTGTTTACCGCTACGGCTTTCGCTGGCCAGTATGGGAAACCTGTTAAAACCAAATAAATACAATATTTTCACGAAAATTATGTTAGTATATTAAGACAGCTGCTCGGACTGACCACCGCTGGGAAATAAACAGCCCCGAACGTACAGAAGCGTATAATAACAATTTGAATTTTGATCTCTTTCTATTCAGGCATTTCAGGCTCAAACGTAACATAAACCATAGAAAATGTTGTATGCTGATGACATTGTATTGCCTGTGGAAACACGTGGACAAACGCCTTAGAAAAGTTCAGTCTTCGGGTTAGCAGAACGAACACAGAGTACCTCAAATGCCGATTCAGCGGAAATCCTAATGTTTCTACCTAAAAAAGCTGAAACACTGAGTTTTACTTTAATATTAAACTCATACTATTTTATATACTGTAACTGCGATATTTACCTTTCAACTTAGCCCAAAGTATCATATGCGGTGTCGAGCAGACCTCTGTAAAGTATGTGAGGTTCCTCGAATGCGCACCAGCGTAACATTCCGGGCAGGTTTCAATCTCAACCATTTCAGCACGGCAAGTTCTGACCAACGCGCGCGCCGCCGATGTTAGCTTCGACAGAGCTGTAAAATATACTGCTAGATTAGTAAATATTGATAAAATATTTGTGAACATTTCATAAAGCGGACTATAAAGGTCTGAACACATCACAGCACGGCACCGCCACCTGGTGATAGATACGTCCAAGCCCCAACACCAATTGAACCAATGTGTATGTTAAATTATGATTATCACACAGATGTTTCCGTGGAGAAATCGAACCCATAACAGTAGTACTAATAGTTGATGGTACGGAATGAGAAAGGAAGATGTATCACTGGCAATTTTTTAATGTTCTTAAAACAGCGCGGATTTTTCGATTTGCCTATTATCATTAGCTTTTTTTTTCTGTGCCATCCATATTAGCAGCCACAAGCACCGTAATACGTTCCTTGGAAAGCTTTCCTCCCACACACTTTTCCCCTTTAAATTTCAGAGTTTTATCTGGAGTCAACTTATAGAAAATTCCTGCTTCATCAGCATTGAAGATGTCACTTGGGGCGTATTTTTCTATGAATTTTGACCACACTCTGTTAATCCAATCATGAGTCACATCTGTATCAACACTTCGTGCTTCCCCACTTATTTTACCATAGTTGATATGATGACGCTGCTTGAATTTTCCGAGCCATCCTTCTGATGCTTTGAAAGAAGTTAAACCAAGTTCTTCAGCAAAATTCTGCGCCTTAGCTTTCACGAGCGGCCCCGAGATAGGCATATTATTCTGGCGCTGTCGGTGAAACCATGATAGTACAGCTTGATCCAAATCTTCGTATATAGGTTTCTTTAATTTTTTGGAAGATTTTCCCTCGCCCTCAGCGTGGAGGATTTTTTCTTTGTTTTTCCATATTGTGTACACAGTAGAGCGACTAAATCCAAAGCGTTTGCCAACATCACTTATCTTCTCTCCCGTTTCTATTGCGCGTATCAGTAAAACTTTTTCGTCAATACACAGTGATTTTCTTTTATTAGCCATGTTTACAGTTTGAAAGTTTGTGAGTAACTAAGAATATGATAAGGTATAGATAATCCATGACTCCTACTTATGAGTCATGGTCAACAACAGTCTACACGTACAAACAATCCCAATTTGTAAACAAAAGAACGAATTTCTTAGAAAGTTCGGTATGAATGATGCCGACAGTCGAGTTTATTGCGGGCTAGGATGATAAAGCGACAATAGATCGTACACAGCTGCGCAGTTTTTACTAATTTTAGCAACTTAAGAGGTACTTTTTATTACTCAATTGTTGTCGTTATTGAGAGTGGGTGTAATGCTATGTAGAGTGAAACATTGTATGAAAGACAAGCTAAACCAACCAAAGCCAATTGATTTCGACGCTTAAGGGAGTCTGACGTTAAATAGAGTGACGTTACATGGAGTTTACACTGTATTAAGTTTACAAATCACCGTAAATGTCAGAGTTATGCAATAAATTAACACAAGTCTCTTTTACTTCCGCCTGACTTTATCTTCTTAGCAATTACTGTTTCTAGTGAAAATTATGTTCAAACCCAATGACATTTTCATTACAATCGACCTAGCATTTCATATACTGACCTACAGGCCCTTTTATTACTATGAGATGGTCTGTATTGCCGCGTTTTTCTCCTTAGCTTTATTTGATCCCCAAGTAGTAACGAATAACCAATCAAAAAAAAGTATGCTTATACTCGCGTCTAATCACATTAACAAATCGGATCAGTAGTTTTTGCGTGCAAGATTAACATCCAGACATCCTTACAAACTTTCTCGTTTATAATACATATTAGTATTCCATTCATAGAAACATCGATGCAAAGTGCATTGTAATCAAAATGTCATTGTTTAAAACCATAGATTCTAGAGTTATATCTAGTCTAGAAGATATATGAGTGGATGAGTTACCAGTGCGCCAGCGAAAGGTGATTGATGGATTGATGGATAATAATAAAGAGTAACGTACTAAAGGTCTGCTCACATGCGTTGAATAGTATACTGTTGTGTAATATCCATTGCGCGTCGGCAATGAACGCTTCTGTACTTCCGTAGTGACCGTCGGCAATGTTTTGCCTCATTTGCGTTAGATCCATGGGGTGGACGACTATTTTATCGTAGTCGGGGAATTCGGTGCGATCTACGGGTTGTAGGAACGGCTCCACCTGGAATAAAACAATAATAAGTTGAGTATTCGAATACTATTAGACGAAGATGACACTTGAAACAGGTTATTGGCTGTAAATTCGTTGGAACAGTTTTGTTCATGGTAAATGGTCTGTGTAGAGGAAACGATACGTGCGTATGTCTCATTAGTTTTCAGGAAGTCTCTGGATGTCATAACATGGATGGAAGGATGAAATATTTTTGAAGCTCAGTCTACTGTACACCTGTTCAATAAGGAACTAGCTCTTTGGTTCAATGAGAACTGAAAATATGAGCAGAGTATTTCGGTTCTTGTCAAAAATTTACAAATACTGCAGAAAAATTACATAAAAATAAAAAGCCCTTTAACTTTAAAACTACTACTAATTTAAGTATACAAGATACAAGGCGAGTATAAATTGCTATAAGCAAACACAATTCTCATTGCTCCTGCGATGACAAAACATTTACGTGTTCATTAAAAGAGCAAGCACGTGGATTTATTTCACAACTGTATGAGGAACTTAATAAGAAATCAAAGTTTTAACCTACTATCGGAACCCCTATTAATTCGTGGAATACAGGACCCCTTATTGTCCAAATAGAGTAATTATAGGGCATTGGAGCCATGAATTTGCAATTTCAACAATAAGTGACTTGCTTTTTTATTGAGATGCAAAATTTACCCTAGATTTTAGAGAATTTACCAGTTTTACCTTATCAAATGTCTACGTTTGCAATACGCAAAATGAAAGTTCAACAATATTTTTTTCATTGAAAGTTTTAAGTGCATTTTAGTAGCAATCAGGAGTTGGTCTATTTGTCAATTGCAGCAAAAATCAGTCAGAATTTACCGCAAATAGAAGCTAATGGAAAAATATGCATAACGCACACATACACGCTCCGCACATGCGCACGTTATAAATAGCAAAGAGGGAGATGGAGAGTGACGCCTTCCGACTGCTTATTGATCGGAATGCGCGGGAGCGAGAGAGGGGATCGCGTTAGCTCGTCAGGGGCCGGCAGCCATGTAGATAATACAGTACTGCTGTGCAAGGTCATTTCACCAAGCCGCGGTCGGTCACAGTAGATGCGATAGTTACTATAGGCCGCTATACATTTTCTATCTCTGAATAAGTATTGCTGGTAGGTACTATGGTATCTAGTTGTTGGCTGGTGAAAGTTGCATTTGCAGACTGTTTTAAGTTTAGCATAATGCCACTTATTGCTATTCAAAGCTGAATATAAATACATGATAGGTTTTCCTTCCCGATGTACATACCGTGGTACTGGCGGCCCGCCCCGATTTCACACGAGTATTTAACAAAAATTTCTTAGGTAAGGAACTTTTTAGGTAATTTTTAAACTTTGGGTTAGACTATAGGAGTTTCGGTAAGGATTCCTAATGTTTTTGAAAGTATAATATAGCCTACGTCACCGGGGGATAGTGTAGCTTCCCAAAGCTTCCCGACAATGAAAGAATTTTTCAAATCAGTTCAGTAGTTTCGGAGCCTATTCAATGCAAACAAACAATCAAATCTTTCCTCTTTATAATATTAGTAGGTATGTGGTATAATTAAATCTTAGTTGTCTGCTATTTCTTTAGTTGATTGTTTTTTGAGATACATTCCAATTAGGTCAAACGATAAAACAAAGAAAATAAAAATTCTACCTAAAGTTACATATTATAAGAGATTTACGAGATAAGTAATCGCCGTCATCAAATTTAAGGTCAAAAATTACACAACCCTATGACAACCAGTAGGATAAATAATAAAAAAAATCTTAGTTTCTTTACAAGATTGCTGCGTTTTTGTTAAATGAGCCATATACTCGTAGCACATAAATTAGCTTTTTTATGAAATTTAAAGGGAAAGTAAATTAATATTTACCCCATTCAGTGCCTCCATTCTTTCCAGCCCAAACTTCAGTAGATCACAGAGCATTCCTAGAGAGATTTTCTTCATTGCTGGTGATCTGGAAAAAAAAATCATCATGATTAACCATTATTATGTAACAATCACTTTATTTGAGATCTCTATTGCCCAGCATTAGAACTAAAGTCAAATACTTATCATTTATTCAGTAAAACCACTTTATATGAGATCTCTATGGCCTTAGAATCAAAAATCTTTTATTCAGTAAAATCATGGGAAGATTTTTCTTATAAACTAGGTGGTTCTAGGTGCCACAGTTGCTCGCGACCTTAGCCTAGATTCTAGGAAAACTACAGCCTACTTCCTAGCGCTTTTTTGTATAATCCTACTTGAATAATTAAAGTATCTAACAATATCTTTATTTACCTGGTCTCCGAACTTTCAGCGTGCAGAATCTGCAAGCAATCAGGGCAAACCCAGTTCTTATCAGTAGAGATCTTCCGTTCCACAACGGTCATACATTTAGAATGGAATGAACGAACACAGACTGTGCAATGCATTGGAGGGTGGACAGGTTGCTTTTCATTTGGCTCTGCTTCCAATAGCCAATGACATCTCCAGCAGTAAGAATCTGAACGGAGCATGCCTGACTGGCTATTAAATACCACCTGCCACAAAAACATGTTTATTATATTTTGGTATGGAATAGAATCTGACAGGAAATGTCAAGTCAATGGCAGCCATTTTGTGCTAAATACACATAACAAAAGAAAGTTACTGGCTGTAAAATGAAAGTGTAACAAACTTTTTTTTAAATAACTTACAATACTCATGTACATACAAATTTTTGAACTTTTTGAAACCTATTGTAGGGAATACTTACAGTTTCATAAATTTTTTTCTTTTTAGGGGAGCTCTCAGTTGTATTCGTTAATTCTAGGGGATCTTCTAATTTTTGCTTTGGTTTTTTTTCTTCTGACTCACTGTCAGTGTGAGTTTCATCCAAGTCTTTTGAAACCTTGGATGTTACTGAGCTCATGAACTGCTTGCATTTAGTCACAAATTCTGGATTCTGTGACCTCATTGATCTTTTCAATGACTTGTCAGACTCACTAGCTTGGGAGTCCCTTCTGTCACCTTGAATGATTTCAGCTTCAACAGACATATTCAGACTAGCATCTAAATTGGTTCTAGACTTCCTAGTTTTGCTAGTGAGTTGGGTGCACTCATTGATTATCTTAGATTCTTTTGCCGAGTTAATTAGAGACTTTAGTTCTCGACTGATGCTTTTATTGCGTTCCTTCTCAGATGCAGTTGAGAGTTGAGAATCATTTGAGGCTTCAGCTTCAATGATATCTATAGGAATATCAGTACAGGGAAGACTTGGTTCTGGTAGTACTTCTTTTTGACTTGGTTTGGGACTAGTGGCTTCTCCATTCACGTTAGTGGATTGTAGGAAGGGTTCCTGTTTACTTGTGGATGGCTTGGTTGTATCTTGTGGTAATTTTGGTTCTTTGACAGTTGTGTCATGTGACCTGATCTCTTTGTTTGGTTGTTTCCTCACCAACTTGATAGGAGGGGACTTGATTGGAGACTTATTGCTGTGCATGCTATCATTATTTTTTCTTTTCAACTCCTCACTTTTCTTCATAGGGCTTTTTACTAAAAGTTTATCAATTGAAGGTGATCTCAAAATCACAGGTCGAACTTTCTGTCCTTCGGAGGTTTTTGAAGGTGTTGTAACAGGACTCTTGTCTTTTACAGGAGATTTTTTAACAAAAATAAAACGTTTTACCTTTTTTACAGCTGCAGTCTTTTGGACATCATGGTTTTTGTCAGATTTATCTTCTTTAGAGTAGTTATTACCTTTACTAGGTGTCATAGAGTCTATTTTGGTTGAGGAGTCAGCAGATTCAGCCTTTAGATCAATGGAAGACATCTGTACAGAGTTTTTTACAGGAGAAATGATGCTAGTCACCTTTTGAGGGGATTCAGTCTTAGTGGGTGACGTTTGAGTTAGTTTTGTCACTTCAATACTTTTATCAGGTGACTTCTGGGCTGTAGTTTCAGGCAGATCTTTTAGTGGAGACTTTTCTTGGGATGTTGAATCACTAGAAACATTATTGCATATCTCAACTTGGGCATTATTTTCAGTTTTTGATGTTGCCTCTACCTCATTAACTTTCTCAACGGTAATTGTCATCTCGACCTGGCCATTGGACCCTGTGACCTCCTGGGTGTCCAGAACATCATCAGTGGTCGAGGACACGTCGGTCTCCATATGGACATCAGAGTTCTCCTCCATCACCTGTGATAATACAAACTTGATATTTTTAGCCTGACCTATTAGTGATGTAAGAAAATGTGGTCTCAGTGACAAGAGCAAGTGTCTCTCGTTATCTAGTTACAATCCCTAGTATCTAAACAAACTGGTCATTGCCCAAGCACTGCAAGCCTGCAGAGCACCACCAAACTTTTACCTACTTCCAATACAATAGTCATACTTACAAACTACAAAAATACATAGGTAGGTACATACCACACGGACTCACCCCACGTTTTATTTTACGCACACCACGGCAAGTCACCAAACTACTGTTATGACTTGCTCCGAAACTAAACAATACTTCAGCAACTTTTCTCTTTAGTTTTTGATTGATTGGTCACAAGGAAATAAACGAAATGAATTAAAAAATTCACACATCGCCATCGCCAGCAACAGCAACCAAATTAATCTCGAAAAATCTTCACGACAGATGGCGTATCATGTCAAACGAGCGAGAGTCATATTCATCTCTCTTTCTTCCGTCTATGACCGATTTCTCCACCGAGTAGGTACTTCTTCGTCATTCCATCTTGTTCTCGCTAAGCATATTTATATTAGCGCTTGCTTTCTGTTTTCGCGCAAGCAACAAGCTGACTGGGACTTGACCAGAATTATAGACTGACTGACAAGACACGCCAAGCATGACATGACAGGAGTTCAGTGTTGCCGGGGTTGCCGGTTTGCGAAAATACCAGAATAATTTAAAAAAACCAGGAGATTTAGAACAATAACTTTACCAAGCCTAAAACACACTTCGCTACATATTTGCCAACATTTTATCATTATTTTGGAAATCTTAGCAGTTTTTCTTTGTTTTAAATAGGCCTATCTACCTATAAATAATATGCTAGACAAATAGCATTTTTTCTCGACTTAGTTTGTAAAAATGTGAAAGAACCTTCGCCTAACTCCATTTTTTAGGCGACAACAGAATATCGGGAGGAGTATACATAATTCTAGCACTCCATTTTCGTTTTTTTTTCATACATTATCAGGATTTATAGCTCAGTTAGTACGTACGGTAAAATGTCCAAGAATAATTATTTATTATACCTACTCACACAGAAGGTGTTATTCGGAATTCACCGAGGGAGTTGATGTAGAGATACATAGCTATTTAATAAGCAGTTGTTCACGCAACTAAGTAAGCAGGAGATTGACTTTGGAAATCAGATTATGATAACCAGGAGATCTCCTGGAAAATCAGGAGATGTGGCAGCGTGGCAGCACTGCATGTGTCAAAAAAACAATACCCTAGTGTTGCCCATAAAATATTTAATTTCGGAAGCCACCACTTCTTTTTCTTCTCTTCAATAATGGCCTGTGTCCGTCATTTCGACAGACAATTTTGCCAATGTCAAGTGTTAAAATTGTAATAAGTAAGTCAAGTCAAGTCATTTGTCAAGTCGAGTTTTTGAAATTCAGAGCAGTACTGTCACTGTATGTCAATGTCAGTCTGTAAAAAGAATGTCAAACTATCAGTACCACAAACAAAAAATTGTGAGAAAAGTACCAGTCTTAGTGCCAGTTCCTATTTATTTTATTTTATTTTCTCGTGTCGTGTTATCTTTCGTTGTTTACTTACATTACAGTAGAGACCTTTCACCATGGAATTTATTGAGCTTATTCTAATAAATAAATTAGACGGAGTGATTTTAAAATACCCACGCCAAGATAATGTAGATGGGACTGTCTGTATTACTGGACATCACCTTATTTTGAGTTCTAGAAAAGAGGGTGTACACGAACTATGGGTTAGTAGGTACCACCTTGTGAGTTATCTTATCACAGCCGGATAACCCTCCAGTGGCTGTGTAATATATATATTATATTACTATATTTACATAACAAAATAATGTGTTTGGATTACTAATTTTAGCTACTTCACAAAAACATTGATAGCATAGAAAAGAAAGAAAATAAACCAAGCAGTGGTGTAACTCAAGGAGGCTCTCTGGTTCTGAAATGCAAAGACCTCCGGATATTCCAGCTAGACATTGCCAGTGTAACGGAACTGAACCTAGTAGCACAAACGCTAGAGAGCTTATCAAGTTTACAGGATCCAGGTCTGTTCTATCCATTCTTCTATAGACACATGCACCCTATTGTGGAAGACGGGTACGGACTTTATAGGTAAATACATTGCGCAGATTGCTTTACTCTCTAATTTAATTAAATACCTGACTGCAGTGTCTGGGTTCCTTTAGCTGGTGCCCACGACTTTGTCAACACAGGATTAGAAGTGCAATTTGCTGTGCAAAATCTTCTAGGTGTTTCGGATCAGTAGTTTTTGCATGGAAGAGGAACAAACATGCATACATTCTTACAAACTTTTGTGTTTATAATATTAGTAGGATGGTGTATTTTTGTTGAAAACTAGGCTTGTGAAGACCTGTGCTGAAAATATGTTCAAGTTTGAATCAAGGCTCAAGCATTGATTTGGTGACACATCAAATCAAATCTAGTTTATTAGGTACAATAAAATTAGTAGGTAGACCTAAGTCAAACATCAATAGTTATGTCTCTCATTCAAGCCTGAGCATTATTTTAGAGTATGATCTTCAAATTGAACACCATGTCAGATTTTTTAAACCAGCTAAATACCTTAAATTACAAATAACATTTTACTTACAGTATAGAAGGTGAATACACAAAAGTGCTAGCCACAGAGGAATGGCGGGTGTCCAGAGTGAACCAAGCATTCAACATCTGCTCCAGCTACGGTAAAGCTGTGGTTGTGCCTAAAAGTGTTGATAATGAGACCCTCGCTGCTGCAGCTACATTCAGGCAGGGGGGCCGGTTTCCGGTGCTGTCTTATAGACATACTAATGGGGTAAAATACTGTTATAATAAAACTCTTTTGAAGCTGACTTAGAATCAATGCACAGCCTAAACTATAAGTTCTAGAGGTATGAAATTTGGAGGGTAGTATCCTTATATAGTGTAGGGGTGCACTAAGAAAGGAATTTTGAAACGTCACACTCTAAAGGGTAGAACGCGAGCAACGCCGCGGGCGACGGCAAGTACTGTTATAATTTTTTTATCTCTAGTCCCAAACTAAGCAAACCTTGTACTATGGGAACTAGATTGCTGATAGAATACTTATATATATTTTTTTTAAATACACATTTATGATATTATAGTAACACCCAGACACAGAACAAATGCTTATGTTTGCCACACACAAATGTTTCCTCTCATTGGAGACTGAACCCACAACCCACTGTACGGAAGGCAGAGTTACTACCGAATGAGCCATGATGCCTGTCAATATATTGTCAATGTCATCATTATTGGCCTGCTAAAGTCAATTGCTGAATACATCTTGTCTCTGATAGAATACAAGATTTTTATTGGTTCGATTCCTTAATGATCCCACATCCCCACTGCTGCTGACCAATGAAAAACCACAGACCTCTGCCTGTTGAATCGTGTAATATCTTGACTGATGCCAGACAACACAAAATCTTTTGTCACATTCAGTAGGGCTATTATTGACCACTGCCGTTCCAAATTGGATCCGGATTTTTACAAGTGTCATTTTGTACTGAAAAATGACATGACTTCTGTCAAAATCTATGGATCCAGATTGGAACTGGTCGAGAGTAACCCACCAGATTTGCGTTTCTAGAGGTTGTTAAAGTTTTCACAATTCCAGGCAGTACTGATGCGAGCGGGACAGCCATTGTACGGCCCAAAGCACCGTCGATGTCGACCCGATGAAGCAATACTAAATGCAGTGGTTGCAGCCGGCACTAAGGGGGTTATTTACGATCTGAGAAGCTCCAATTCTATATCGCAACAACAAAATAAAGGTTCGTATGAACTGTTATAAGTTTAAGTTAGGTTAAGTTGTTCTAAGTTTTGGAGGTGGGCGTTGATAGTTACGTACGAGACAGTTTATTATTATAGTAGCTATCATCATTCTTAATTTCTGTTATTGTTTTCCTTGTATTTTGTTACAGATAATCTAGTTTTGGTTATTTTTATATTTTGGGGGTAGTTTTGTTTGAAATTTTATCTTGTAAAAACTGTCGCTCTGATTATGACAGTTTTTTTTTTAAATCTGTGCTCACTGGAGTTTCTTTGAGCTGTACGAGCCTGAGGAAGTAAATATCAAAACTAAAACTCCCTCACCTAACTCCAGAGGTTTTTTTGAGCGTAGGTTATGCTTAGTGGATATCCTCGACTCGTAGTCGCGTGAACATAGAAAAAATACTGTCAGAAATAATTTCTAACTTGATTTCAGGAGGAGGAACAGAGTCAAATTCAAATTATTCTCAATGGAAGATATACAACAGATCTATGGACGAAGTGGATAATCAACAACAGCTTCTAGATAGCTATTCCAAGCTCATGGAAGGTAATTTAACTACTATGGGCTGGTTTTTATAAACATTTTCAATACATGTTATTGTAGGTAGGTACTTAAGTACTTTAGCTGCTTCACAGAAATAGCATAGAAAAAAATAAGCAGTGGTGTAACTCACTTACGGCCGAATACTCAAACGCTACTTATATTAAGTTCATGCTTAAATTATTGCCATCTCTTACAGATGAGTAATGTCAAAATGTGTTTAAATTTGAGTGACGTTTCAGTATTCGGCAAATGCAAAGACCTCCGGATATTCCAGCTAGACATTGCCAACGTAACTAGTTTCTCAAGTCTCAGAGACGCAGTGCAATGCCTCATTGAAATATATTCTAACATAAGAACAGCTCCGAAAACTCGCCAATTTAAAAAAAACTATGGAACTGTTGAAAAATCTGAATGAAAAAGCTGTTCCGTTTTCGTAAGGAATATGTTAATATTATAAGCCGCAATCTATAATATTATAACAGCTGTGTTGTACGAAATGTTCAGTTTATAAATATTTGTTTATTTTTATATCGCAATTCTAATTACAGCTTGCAACGATCGTGAAATTTCCAGTGACAAATGGATATCTAAACTAGAGTCTTGCGGTTGGCCCGAGAATGTCAGAAATTCGCTACACACTGCGTGCATTGTTGCACAACACATTCATCAGGTGAGCATCCAGAAACCCTGCTATAGTAAACATAGCAAAGAAACCAGTTTATATTTTATTGTAACCGTTGGAATTTGGCCGAGCAATGTAACTCAAATATGTTAAAATCTAACGCATTTGCGTTACACTGCGCTTTAACGCGACATACGGCGGTAACATTAAATTCGAGCTTATAGCATTTGTAACGTCACTCCTTCGACAAAGTACATTATAATGTCATACAGCATGACCTTCCACAAGTTTCATAGGTATGTTTGAAGAATTAATTGTTCCTTACAGAAAGCTGAACCAGTACTCTTGCATGGTACAAGAGGCGAAGACGCGACGCTACTCGTGTGTTCGCTAGTACAGATTATACTTAGCCCGGACTGCAGAACTATACGAGGGTAAGTTCCAATTCATTTACTTGTAAACTACAAAATTATGATGGCGTATGTTGAGGAAGGAGTTAGTATGTATTAAACCAAGCAAAATTTGTACTATGTGAACTAGACTTCTGACCTACGACCCACGGCACGCCAGGCAGAGCTTATATCTGTAGCGCCATCTAGCGCGCTACATGAGAAGTATCCTAGATCGCGCAAACGAAGTTATCACGGAGTTTGAACATAAATAATACTACCGAATACCATCCATTGGTTCTTTGACCCCGAACCAAAGGTCGCTCGGCGCGGAAGATCTTCCCTTTTCGCAGGAGAATACATAATACATATCCTTCCTGAGCTGTGTGACGCTTGTCCTGTGTCAAATCTTCTTAGTAGTTCGCCCCGAACTGAGATATCGTGGTCGGTCAAGAGGTTGTAAAGATACGAGGACCCAAACGGAATAAAAAAAAATGCCGTACAAAAATATCACATGGAGTGTCATATGATATTTCGGTACGACTTTTTTTTTTTACTCCCTTTGGAACCTCATAACATTCCAACCCCTTGACCGATTTACTTTATTTTTCAAACCAGTAAAACTTAAGAGTACTATCCGTATACCTACCAAATTCTGTGAAGATCGGATAAGCGGTTCAAAAGGTCTCGACGAACAAACATGCAAAGCATTTTTGCCCAAGTTGTCACTAAGATCTTCGTTCGCTTCGCTCACTCGATCAATGATGGCCTCTGTGCGTCATTTCGACAGACAATTGTGTCAAATCTTATGACGAGTTTGTTTTGTTTCCAGTCTCCAAGCGCTGATAGAACGCGAATGGCTCCAAGCCGGTCATCCATTCAGCACTCGTCACCGTTGCGGTCCGTATGGAACACACCCGCGCGCTGCGCCTACCTTCCTGCTGTTCCTGGACGCCGTGCGACAGTTCCTAGAGCAGTTCCCCTGCAGCTTCCAGTATCGACAGGCATTGCTGCTCGTGCTGTTTGAACATTCATACGCTAGTCAGTTTGGTGAGTTTTCTGTGTTTTATTCTAGGTGAAGAAATTTGAAGATGAGGTTTGGTTTGTTAAGTTAAGGTCTGTAAATCCTAGACGCCTTAACGTATAAGACGTTTGAGATTGAGAGTATTTTATAATAAACAAGCTGCTGCCCGCGACTTCGTTCGCGTCCCGTTGGATCCCGTTGGTTTTTCGGGATAAAAAGTAGCCTATGTGTTAATCCAGGTCACGGACAATATATATTCCAAGTTTCATCCAAATCGGATCAGTAGTTTTTACGTGAAAGAGTAACAAAGATCCATCCATACTCACAAACTTTCGCGTTTATAATATTAGTAGGATATTCACGGGCATTTAACACAACGCCTTCTAGTCCCAAACTAAGCTATGGGAACTAGATGGCTGATAGAATACATATATACATTTTTTTTGTAAATACATACTTATATAGAACACCCAGACACAGAACAAACATCTATGTTTGCCACACACAAATGTTGGTTTTCGGTGGGGATCGAACCCACGACCCACAGCACGGAAGGCAGAGCTACTACCGACTGAGCCATGACGCCTGTCGCAAATATTTTTATGTAGACATCTAACCTGACGTGTAGCCGTGTGTACAAAACAATACTTACGCCAAAAATGTATTCCAGGCACATTTATCTGCGATAACGAGCAAGAGCGTGAATCTCGCGGCGTTTACACACAAACCACTAGTATTTGGTCGTGGTTGAACCAGCCGGATGAACTGAGCGCTTACATCAACCCACTTTATGAACCCACACCAACCGTTATATGGCCTTCAGTTGCACCCATGAGCTACGTTATATGGGAAGGTTAGTAACAAATAAAACGTGTCTGGGGCCTTATGCTCAGTTCGGCAGAGATTTTACTCTAACAGATTGTGACTAAGATCTTCGTTCGCTTCGCTCACTCTATCAATCTGCTCCTCACTTCTAACTGTCGCACTCAGAGTCGTACGTTAAAAGTTAATCAATGGTTAGTTTATTGACCAATGAGTAATGAAATAACAGAGACTAGCTAATTATAAATCATTTATATATTATTACTAGCCGTCTCCCGCGGCGTTGCTCGCGTTAGAGTGCGACTTTTCAAAATTCCTTTCTTAGTGCACCCCTACACTATATAAGGATACTACCCTCCAAATTTCATACCTCTAGGACTTATAGTTTAGGCTGTGCGTTGATTCTCTGTCAGCTTCAAAAGAGTTTTATATATATTGATTATTTTATTGATGAATATCATATATTAAAAAATGTATACTCACTCATTATTCTATTCTGGACGAAGACAATTCCAAAAACACAAAAATCATAAAACTTAGTCCAGCCGTTTTTGAGTTTTAAACGGTGTAACTAACACGACTTGTTTTTATATAATATAGATTTATTTGTAGGTATGCTTACGTTTACCTTTCAGAGCTCTACCTCCGCTGGCTCATAAAACAAGACACGGAAGAGCGCGAAGAGCAATACAAAACTATTCGTGAACGCGAACAACAATTCAGATCTCAAGCGCAACAACTTCGCCGGGAACTGTATGACGTCGCGAACCAATACTACGGACCGGAGAAAGCCGACTCCACATAGCATTAGCCTAGCCATAGGTAGGTTCAGACTGCTCGACTTATTTTAGGCACCCGGAGCCCGTAGTCTGTGCATTTGTTTTACTTTCGACTCGAGTATAGCACACGCAAACGCATTCGCAAAGCGAGACATTTTGTTGGGAATTACACAGTTCCCAAATCTCCCGCTAGAGGCGCTTATCCGGTTTTCATACAAAATGTCTCGCTTTGCGAATGCGTTTGCGTGTGCTATACTCGAGTCGAAAGTAAAACAAATGCACAGACTACGGGCTCAGGCCTACACGATTAAATATGACAATCGTAAGTCCGTTTGTCCACCAATGCCGGCAACAGCACGGCACCGGTAATGCACTACCAGAGCAATACAAAACACGCGAACGGCGCGGTGTGACGGCAGTGTGTGGAAAAGTACCTGTGCCGACATTGGTGGACAAAACGTCTACAGAGCCCGCAGTCTGAGTTTTGTTTTGTTGATCGAAACGCGTATCGAAAAGCGACTTGCGAGATATTTTATATGAGAACCCTATAAGCGCCTCTAGCGGGAGATTTGCAAACTATTTTTCTCCAAACAATAACTGCGAGTTTCTCCATTCTCGCTTGTCGCAAATCAACATAACAAAACTACTACGGGCTCAGTATCGAAACGACGTTAGTACTTATTCGATTGAGCCCAGTGACTCGCTACCGTTACGGAACAATTGAGCGATTGCGAGTGTCATATTTTTTGGGTGCTTTTCCACCAGCATGCCGAGTATGTACGTTTGACGTTTACTGGAAAGTCACGTGAACTATAATTTTGTATGGAGAATCATCAGTTTTGTAAACTACCCGCTAGGGGCGCTGCTCTATCTCTATACAAATCTATATACGTCAAATTTGTAGTATACGTAAAACAAACACACTAAGCATGCAGAGCTATCACTATTATCATACTATGGTCTAGCTAGAGAAAGCCACATAGCACTAACGTTGTGTATCTACAGATTAAATAAAATGGAAGAAGAAATCATAAACACGGGAATGAGTAACGCACCATGACAACAGCATCTAGATATTTATTTGATTTGATCATAATTTATAATAGACTAAAATAATATTACAATGTTAAAACTATAAAAAAATTGGAAATTGTGTACTGAAACGTATGCAAATAGAATTGTTGATATGTATGCTTAAAATCAGTACATGATTGATTGTAGGATAAAGTATGAAAAGACCCATAAAAAACAAAAAAGTAACGAATGGGAATTGCGTAAATAATCACAAAAATCCATAAAAATATTTATTTTAAACTTACCGTTTACCATTACTTATTTTAGTATCCTAATTAGATGTACCTACCTAATGTATTGTAATAATATTTAGTTCAAGTTATTCTAGCTTAGTTTACATAATATATTATGGATGTAATATAAGAAAATATGGCTATAATACTGCTGCAGAATTTATTAAGCTTTAATCGCCTTACAAAGCACTACTTAAATGGTAAATAATACTTAAATTGTACATAAAGAATTTATTAAAACAGATTTTGATAATATTCTCTTAGGTGCTGAAATGAAACACCAAAAGTCGTAATTTTAATATATAAGTCATTCATAAAATATAATACTAAGACTGCTTTTCTTCAAATTGTTCTTAAAATCTCTGACCCATTCTAAGTATAAACTACCCCTTCAGCGAAGTAGATATTCTTTAAACGCTAGAGAATATAAAACGTCTATAAATGGGAATGGGCGCGCAAGTTATCGTTCAAAAAATCATCTCTATTTTTGATTAGTGTTCCATTCTCTAGCGATTTCAGAATGTCACTATTTTGATATTTACAAAAAGCAAATAAGCCACTACGTATTTTAATGCAGGATGTACACTAATTGTTACCTGTAATGCCGAATATGCCGGTACAGACCAAACGAAACGCAAGGACGTGTTGTCATAATAATATGAAAACATTCGCTTGATCAGTCAAAATTTACAGTTTATTTTTATTATAAAGTTCCTGTAATATTATTTATTAGCCGACGCCCGCGGCGTTGCTCGCATTCTAGACCCTTTAGAGTGTGACTTTTAACAATTACTTTCTTAGTGCACCCCTACACTATATAAGGATACTACCCTCCAAATTTCATACCTCTGGGACTTATAGTTTAGGCTGTGCGTTGATTCTAAGTCAGCTTCAAAAGAGTTTTATATATATTGATGTATGTACATTCCGGTTTTTTGTTAAGTAGTTGAATTTGTAGTTATAATTTAATGTAAATATAATTTATTTTAGAATAATCCTATATAAATTCCTATAATCATAGTGAATTCTAATCTTAGTTCAATTATTTCCGATTGTGTTATTCTGTTGGCTAATATTTTTTTTTATTTATTGCGACAATGCTATTAAAATAATATTCTAGCTATAATAATATGCTTGATAAATCCTTTTCGTAATAATAATGCAATTATTGATATAATTCTAGAATAATATTATATGAAAACCATTGATTTAGTACTATATTATCACTTCTAGATAAATCATAAAAACCCACTATAACACAATTTACAAAGATCTGACATAGCTCTAAAAAGGTTAGACACGTCTAAAAATGCGTTTTATCAATCTCGTAGGAATTCGTCACTTCTAAGACGCCATCAATCAGGATTTTATAACACTTCTTATTACAGTGAATAGCTAACTATACTTACTACAAGATTACAATCAAATATCTTCCGAAATCTTAATCCCATCCCATACAAGGATTTCCTGCGATGTCGTCTTGGGTTACCCCTGGATAACGTACTTTCTAGGATGGAAACAGAATTCAAAATGTGTTAGTGGGTTTAGGTAAGAGCGCTCCATAATAAATAGGCTTTAGATCCGTGATGGATAATACATACAACTTTATATTGTACAGTGTCTAAATAACTAACCAAAATGTAAATGTTCGTCAATTTGTAATTTTATGAATTGTTAGTCAATTAAATATTGCACAGCACCTCGGTATATTATTTTGTCCTAACCGTGAAATTCAACGTTTCGAAAATGTAAAAACAAAATCAGAAATCACTGAACTATTTTTTATAAACTGCCTAAGTGAATCTAGAATAGATCCTTTTGACGAAATTAATTATCACTTATTCTTGTTTAACTGCCAAACTACTGAACCGATTTTGATAAAAAAATAATGGGACCAGGTGGGAAGTATTAAACCCTTTCAGGTATTTTTTTAAAATCAGTTCATAAATGACAGTGTCACACATAGTACTATACTACGGACGGAGTTATGAGGTAACGAACAAAAAAAAAATACAGCCAAATTGAGAACCTCCTCCTTTTTTGAAATCGGTTAAAAAGTACAACCGAATCGAGAACCTCCTCCTTATTTGAAGTCGGTTAAAAAGGGGTACCTACTCACTTGTTAGGTACGTAATAGGTACCTACTGCTTTTGTCAAAGCATCAGCAAAGCGTAGAACCAGCGTAAATGGATTGAATCGAAGCGCTAGCTGCAATGTAAGCCAGCTGTGCCGCGGCGGTGCGCGGTGCTGTGGTTCAGCGGTAATGATGCGGTCGCAACGCTCAGTCGTTCACCCCGTGGTGGCAAGTTCTATGGAATATCACCATGGCTTATTTATTCACTGATGAACTTGCATTTTGACGACCTCGTGGCACCAACAGATGACTATCCTCGTTGAGAACAGTATGCGTAGTGTGACGTTTCACGTATAGTAATTAAAGTTCACGCAAACTATATTTTGTGTAGAGGTTGAGCAGCGCCCCTAGCTAGCGGAAAGTTTGATTGATTTTCCATAGAAAAATATAGTTTACGTGGTTTTGTAGTAAGTGCAAAACCGAGAGCATTAACTTAGTACAAGTACTAAAACGCACACGCAAATGGCAGAGGATAATGTGATGAGGATTTTGATTCCTTTAGTATGGACTCTACCATCGAGGCTTCCAAACAATAACTGTGTGTTATTTTTTTCAAAAACTTATAGAAATAAAAAAACTATACCTACTTATCTAAAGACTGTTGTTCAGTGTTGAGACGACGGGAACAGTTAGAATCGGAATAAACCGCTCCGACCGAGTAAAGTTCAAAGTTCTTGCCATATCTGGCGCATCTACACGAGGGTATTGTGCTACGTTGCTTTCTCCGGTTTCACAATACACAACTGTTACTATTCTGTGCGAACAAAACCACAATACTCGTAATATCGATAAAGCCTGTTCTAGGGGGAATCAAAATGTTTCGCTCGTTGGTGCTGTAAAGTTCGATAGTTCGCCGGCTTGCACAAATAAAGTACCTTACCTTTCATCGAATGATACCTATTTGTACAGACCCTGCTTAAATGATATCTTGCCACCTAGTCTTTTTCAGGCGTCGCGACTGCGACTTATTGAATTTTCAGCTGCAAATAAATGAGGCATTGGTAGATGTAAAGTCGCACTACTTGTGGTTAAGTATGGGCGTATAGGCACTTGAACATTTTGATATTGCTATGCTAATTAATAATGTACCTACGAGTCAAAAAACTATAAAAACCGACTTCAATTTGATACGGCTTCATCACCAGATGATGGCATGGCAGTTCATTAGGACTGTTCTATTGATTGTAAACACTACTGAAAAGCCCACAGGTAACCCTTAAAATGAAATTGGTTTATAAATGACGGATTTCGGAGGTAACAAACACTAAAAAGTTAAAAATACAACTGAATTGAAAACCTCCTCTTTTTTTGGAGTTAGTTAAAAAGCCGTGGATAACAAAATCGTGTAAAATGACGGCGCATAACTGCGGTTCTTACCTGATAATCTTTTTGTAAGTGACTTACCTACTACTGTGAATGTACAGTTAGGCACATGAGATCGCACATTGTTTTCCACAACATATTGTGAAATTGAATTAATAAATAACCCAGCATTGTATTCAACAATAGCTTGTCAGTAATTATGGCGTACGCAAAATGCATGAACTATTTTGTTTAGCAGAGTGTAAAGCTTTTGTTACAGTGGAAAGCAAGAAGTCGTCAGTGCTAATCGCTGTTTCAATTTAACGGTGGTTGCTCGATCTGAGTTACAAAGAATTGGTAGGGTTACAGTTTGTAAATACAATCAAACGGAAAATTTTTTGGACTAGAAACGTGATCATTTATCAGATAAGTCGTTTCTTACTTGTTTATAGGTACGGTTTAGGTAGTGGAGAAGCTTCTTCCACTTATTAGTATCCGATTAATTTCGATTACAAAATAAAAGGCGGTTATGTGTTTAGTATGTAAGTGCTAACACGTACATACTAATGTACGGAACACCTACTTATTATAATCTTACACATATTAAAGGTCTTTTCACTTGATTTTCATTATCAAACGAAGGATACAAAACGTCCCATTTACGTCTCATTTGATAAGAATATGACCTAACCTAGGTCTTTTATTTACTACTCGAAAAACCTGTAGTTATCAAATGACATCACCTTTATATAATCACTATTCTACGATAATACATTTTTTTTTGTATAATTATTCAATTATGAAATTGAATTTCGGAGAGCTTTGAGTGCAGTATTTAATCCACTAAATCTTACTATTCATGAAACTGATATCACCGAACTAGGTTCCATCTCGGTTCGTTTTGCCTTGCGAGACCCACCTAGCAACTTTCGCGTCGTGGTGAGCCGCAGGCCACGGTTCCAGATAAACCAATTTCTACCTGAACTCAAACGGAATATCTATAATGAAGCTCTGGGAACTCGAAATAGTACCCACATAATGAGAAAATAGTCAGAAATGGACTACTTAAAGAATTTGCGGCCAAAGCTTTTCAGGTACAGATTTTACAAAAGGTACTCTACAATCGATCACCGTTTACTTAATTGTTAAAAGAATGCATACTTAACACAGGTTTACACTAAACAAATCAAGGTAAATTTAAAAGGAAATAAAACAAGGTGCTCCTATAATTATAGGGACCACAGCATGCGTGTGTATAGCTGTGCTTCAGTTAAGTGGGTATACGTTAGCTTTTAAAAGCAATGCCACTCTTCATATCCAATATTTAATTTCCCATGGCCCTGAATCGTGATGGAAATATTGTTCGAATTAATACAAATCGATATTTAAAAGTTCAACCACAATGATAGCGTTCTACCAGCTCTAGATGGTGTTTCGAGAACGAATATACCTATTATTTAGGACATGGGTTCTTGAGATGTGAAGTTTATCTAGCTTATTCTCATTATTTATATTTGACTACTAGCCGTCGCCTGCGGCGTTGCTCGCGTTCTACCCTTTAGAGTGTGACGTTTCAAAATTCCTTTCTTAGTGCACCCCTACACTATATAAGGACCCTACCCTCCAAATTTCATACCTCTAGGACTTATAGTTTAGGCTGTGCGTTGATTCTATGTCAGCTTCAAAAGAGTTTTATATATATTGATTGAAGCATCATCTACTCTACGTATGGTAAAACGTGAGATTCTTGGTTGGAACAGATGCTCTACCAAATTTTAATATCCACATTAACGCAAACCTCAACAGAGGTCAAAGCTAGTGCCTTACCGGCAGGGATACTCTAACATTGTACAGTATTTTAAATAACTCTCAAATGATTCTAGAAATTATTCATAAAACCTGAATATGAATAGGTTAATCTCATAAAAATATTGTTGCCACGGCAGCAACAAAAAGCATTAAGTAGGTATATAAATACTTGGAGCAATAAACCAGATTTTGTAGGATCTACTCGCACTCGAGCTTCAGAGTCATCAAAGTTTTCTATCCATCAATCTTTAGTTCTAGTTACTTTATAATCATCTGTTCCATGTTTACACCATAATATTGTAATCGATTCAGGGTTTATTGAGTTGTTCACAAAGCTCCACACTCTAGTACAAAATAGTTCCCATCTACAAGTTGAGCTTTTGTTTTTTTTTGCATTTTGTACTCTGGTATCCATGTTATCATGTTTTTATCTTTTTTATATTGAACAGAAACTATTTGGCTTTTTGCACTAATCGCATAGTAACAAGCGCTACTCACGCTATACAAAGATACAGGTTTTACTTTCACAGAAGGGACGGAACACGTGATCCTGTTGGCGTTGAGCTCTCGGACGAGATCAGTGTTTTAACCAAATTAATTTTTAGTGAAGGTTATGCCACTCGCTGCGACCACCAAGGAGGCGTCTCATATTGCACTCGCCAAGATTCCACGAAAATATATCGTCACTGACGAATTCTCCCAGAGTTTTTCTGCAGAAACGGTTTTCGGGAATATCAAGTCTCCTAATCGGCGGATGGAGCGTGTAGAATATAAAAAATATAGACACCACTTAGGTAACTCTACCTGACCAATCTCTAGGTTATTTACCTAGCTATTATCGTCCCAAAATAACTTCATTCGGCACGTTCAAGAATTGAAGAAACCTGTGTAGTGTAATTTGTACATTACTCACATTTTTTAACCGACCATAAATAATTTTATATCCATCAAATGAGGCTCGCGTGACAGTAAAGCCGTCTTGTGGCGTGGCTTGGACAAGGAAATTTGAGCCCATCACTGACGTTCATTCGATTCATATTATGGCTCAAGTATTGTAACAAATAAGGGAGGTCGTTGTCCCATCCCGGGTGAGATGCGAGAACGCATCAAAACGACTCCTGCCCGCACCGCACAAAAGACATAGGTACGTACTAGGTACCTAGTAATATTAGAGCTCGTCCACGAGTGTCATTAGTAGCGAGCGACACAAAGCTCGGTCTCATTCCACGCTCTTACTATTTGTCAGAGGCAAAAAAGTGCCTTGTCCACAATAATTACGGGACCGGCTCTCGAGCTCACGTAATTCGTCATGTTCTGGTCGGCCGCGCTGGTCGCTGCTGAACGCATCCATAATTTGATGTTTCCCGTCATGGAGCGCGGGAAAAATGACATTCTTTTGTTTTCGAAACTTTAGAAAAGCTGCCCTAATCTATTCGAAATTAGTAGACCGACCGAAACAACGCCGCTGCCTGTTCAAATGACAAATTGAAACAACTTTTTTGTTAGAGCTCGGTAGAAGGCCTTCGTCGTTGCTTGGAGCTGTTATTATAGTTGAAATGCTCTTCTGTGTGCGGGAAAAGCATAACGTGGTGAATGCTTCGTAACTTACACAATATGTCCATCCCAAGATCATCTAGCAAGAAAGTAACTAGACTCTAGATAAATAAGAATAGTAGCAATTTTTTTTGTATTGAAGTTATAAACTACCGTACCTAATTCCACGTTTTATTTCTTGCCGAGATTTTTTTATCAGTTTGAAACGAGCTTCATTGCTTTGCAATATTCTCCAAATATTTTTACCTTTAATATTTTGATGGCTCAGACCATTCGTCGAGGTCGACAAACGAGTCGGTGCCGAAAGCTGTAAAAAGCGCTTAAAATCTAATGTTCAACAGTAGAACAAATCGGTTGTCGCTGGAAATGAACCGAGGAAAGCCGTGGGGTCGCTGACCGCAGACAATCAACACTTGATCGACTGATGCTGTCGATGTTGCCTTTGATCACTTAGCTTTTTTTAAAATTGTGTGCTTTTAGTTAAATAAGAAACTTTTAGGTAGGTACCTATCTTCTTTTTTTACAACTATACCTACTTATGTATAGAAATAAAACTCATTTATTTTAGTCAAACTAGGTAGGTACATAACATCATGGTACATACAGCACAACAAGCAAAACTCATATCCATATCACAAATACATAAACTAGGAAGTAAGAGATTAGAAGAGAAATACACAGATCTATCCTATTTTGTAGACGTAGGTTCTTTAACATTCAACCAAGTAAAGGCTAAGATAGATGAGAGAAATGCTTTGCAGTTGTAGAGGAGAGTTTTTTCTGAAGAGAATAACAAGGGCTGGTATTTTTAAAAATTACGTTGTTCCCAGCCATAACCGTATTATGTTCTATATCAGTCATCACCGTTACAAAACGGGGGTTTCGTGTGAATCTAGAGCTATGGGGGTACGGTAATGAACACTCCATTACTCCATATTAGGGGTGATAACACTTTTCCAATCCACCCGCAGTTTTGCCACGTGCCACAGTACTCTACGATGCGGGTGTCGCGTGCGCTCAGTCAGATTAATAAACTCCTATGTTTTGATTTACGATTTAAATGGTGAAAAAAATATTAAGTACTAGCTGACCCGGCAGACTTCATACTGCCTCAATCGATAAATAAAAGACCTAAACTTTTGTATAAAATAAATCTGTTATTCACCTTTTAAACCTTCTCTGGACTTCCACAAATAATTCAAGACCAAAATTAGCCAAATCGGTCCAGCCATTCTCGAGTTTTAGCGAGACTAACGAACAATAATTCATAGCGGCTCTATCGTGGACCTTGGGACCTCTATAAAATATTCTGTCATTCTGAATCGAGACTATACCGATAGCAACAGATTTAGCCTTTGTTTCGATTCATGTTTTAAATATTTAGTGAAAAAAATATATGATTAAAGATTCAGTCATATAATAGCAGCTCTATCATGGACCTTGGGAGCTCTATAAAATATTCTGTCATTGCCATTTGCATGTCGACACGAATCGGGAATATAACCGCAACAGATTTAGCGGCTATTTCAGGTAAAGGAGCATAGAGTAGGTAACCAATATAAGGGTATTTTTAGGTGGTATATGGCTGTAGAATATAAACAACATTTTCTTTAGAAGTCTAGTATATGACCCGTTTTGTCCTAATCGCTATGAATCCGGTTCCAGGATTTATAGAAGGGTTTGTACTTATCGTCAATGCAAGAATAGTATTTATTATGGCAGGTAAGTAATAATTATTCGAGCTTTAAGCTTCCTCTGTAGTATTTATTGACTACTTCGGTACCCAAGAAGAGGCGTTGGCACACTGGCCGATTCCGGTATCTACACGATACCGACATGTCGGTGGCTCGAGCATGAATATCGCTGTCGGTAGTCGGTACACGATAACAAGTTTTAATAATTCCGGGCACTGAAAAAAAAACATTATAAAAATCATAACTCGAAAAATCGGCCAAGATATTTAAGGATATTTTCAGGTACCCTCGGGTGGTGTCGAATTTAGTTTTTTTTCTTTGGACGTGTCTATCTGGACCTTCTTGTATATTATACGGTTGGCTGCCCTACGTGGCAGTGTAAAAGCAGCCAAACCTGTCCTATAATTTTATAAACCATAGTTCATCAGCATTGATTTCCCAAGCATTCTGCTTATCGTATTGATTTGTGTTGATGTGATGCTCTATCACGGTATCACCTATCGACTCTATGCAAAGGTCGTGACTTTTGCACAGATATCTAGGTAAATAAGAGCCTTGCTAATTATCTAAGCAAGTTACAGGCAGACTAGGTACATGAATAACATTCCCTTTGTTTTACGCAATAAAAATAGTCAATAAAAAGTGCACACATTTTCAAATTATGTTTTGATGTTTTTCTCGTGAAACTGCCTTATTTTTCGTCGCGTTACTTCTCATATCAACGAAACTATTTCTGTTCACACCCTCCCACAGTTGCCTCTTAACAGTTATAATAATATCTAGCAGACAAATCTGAAAATAATGATACAAGCTACTTGGTGAAATGACGCATCATCTCTGTATACCTGGTAGGTTGGTACGGATATGCAAACATGGTTGTTTGTTATCCCCAACGTAGTGGAACGAACCACGGTAAGTACGTCACGCCATGAAATGTTTTTAGATACTTTTTTATTTTAATAAAGTAAACCTTCGATTAACCATAAATACTTCTGTTTCACTCGTGTCAATACAATAATTAGTGATCGTGTTAAAGTTATGAAAAATATAGAAGAAATGGATTTTCATGATGCCTCACTACGAAAGCCTTCCTAGTGCGTAGTTTGACACGGGCTTGGCTAATGTATTGAAATTCATGCATCGTCTCCTTGTATTAAATGGAACAATTAAATTCCTTTATATCTGTCTAACTCCATGATGATCAGAGACCTGACTTCAACATAGTTCAATCAGGGTTAAATAAGCAAGTGGTTTTTTTCTGCTTTGTGTCGTTATATTATTACTAACTTCAAATTTATTTTGAACTCTATATTTAGCAGTAGGTAGATAATCTATCTATTTGATTATTATTTCGTGTACCGAAATTATTCAACAAAGATTTGTTATGTTGGCAGGTATTTTGTCAAAAGCCACTTTACTAGCATTATTTTAATAGATCCTATAAGTGGATAACTAAACACTTTTTTTTTGCAACTAGTTAGCACCAAGGTTTTGTACACAGAAGTATGGTAAGGGCCAAAACGAGTACCTACAGTGATTTATTTGTTTCATTGTACAGAATTTGTACGAGTATAACACAGTATTGAAGAACTCTCCCAGCTTAGATAGAGCTGCTGTGGTTTTTTTTTTCCTTCCAGAACATGGGCAGATAAATGTAGTTGTAAAGGGTTGAAGGGTCGTTGTAGAGTGGTCGGTAAATACAAGGTAAAATAGACGAAGACGAACGATGGTATCTGCACGTGGGGCACGGATGGAACCGGTTTTGTGTAGGGCACTTAGCCAGTTGCCTTAGACAAGTGTTCTTGCAAGCGTTACGAATACATTTTTAAATCAATGCCTAGATACATCTATAAATCGTAATGATGTCATTTTTCAGGATAATTGTTGGGTTTTAAAAATTATGGTCGATAAGCCGATTATGTTCTGTTGCATAAGAAGTATGTTTTAAGTAGTTTGTAAAAACAGTACAGCGACAATCTTAAGTGAGATTTTTTACGAAAACTTGCTTCTTGTACAATTTCTTGGCTTGGGTCAATTCGCTTGCTAGCTTTTTCCTACAATGTATACACCTACTACTTATAGTATACCTAAGCGCATGCGCCTGTCTAAGGCCCCGCCCGACCCCACTCTGTACTATAGGTACCTACCAAGGCACTACCAAACGATCGACATTACTATAGGTCCAAACGGTTTTATAGACCAATTGTACTGCAATAAGCTTTCGATGAGCTCATAAAAGTTCACGTGTACTAATTGTGTACTTATTAACAAATATTCTTGTTTCAGTTTGTAAAAGTAAGTTGTTAGTAAAAGGGCTTTTGCTTTTTTTCATGATATGTTTTAGACGTTTTCAAACCAAATGACAAGACATACCGGTATGTACGGTGCATACTAAAATAACTAAGAAATAAAAAACAGAAATATTCAAACGAATAAACTTCCATCAATTTGATTCGTGTAGCATCACTAGACTCTTCTTCAAGGTAGGTAGCTAAGGAATCCGTCAAGTCACGCCGCCGCCGCCGGTCTCTGCGTGTAACAGCCGAAATCTAATCGAAAACACCCGGAACCAATCATTTTCTAATTAAATATAACAAAATGCGGATAACCACGAATTCTTCGAGCTTGACACATCACGTCAGAAAAATGTTGAAGCTTTTTTAAAAGTGCTGCACTTTTGGCTATTCTCTACACTACACTGTTTGTCAGTCGACAAACGAAACTAAATTCCATCCAGGAAATACAAAAATAACAAATAGCCGTTATTTTGGCGCGAGTTTCGAGCGTATAACACACGTGACCCGGATCTCTGGCGCACTTTTTTTGGCGCCCACGCGGCCAAAACATGAAGTTGCCCCATGTAGAACCACTAATGAAATAACTCCTGCGGCGCTTAGAGGAACTTAACCGAAATAGGTATAAGTAGTCATCGATACAATTTACTCGATGAATAAAATGGCATGACTGTTCTTCTGTGTGTCTCCATGAAGACCACAAGACCGCGTTCGCATAAAACATCTCGTTATGTTTGTTCATTTCTAGAGTCACAAAGCATTTATTAAATAAAATCAAAGACCAAAAACTAATGCTCTAACTCTCATGCACTCATTCTAACTGATAGGTTGGTTAAGTACTGTTACTGTTAGCATGTTTCAAGACTAGTATTTCCTGTAACTTGGTGCCGGTATCGATCGGGCCCGCAGTCGTTCTCCCCTTGCGTTCAATAATTGTTAATTTACGATGAGAAACATATTTGAATGGCGGTTGTAATTGCACTTCACTTGTAAATGGATAGTTCCCGAAGAGATGAAAGTCTTCAAAACTTTGAAAGCTTTTTATGAAACATAAACAAACGTGATAAGTTCGTGGAGATTGAGCGCTGGCGGTGATAGGAAGGATGTGGGGTTAGTTTTCACCTTTACGCGTTCAATAGACAACTATTTTATGCCACTAGCACCGTAGCATGCAACATCCATGCCGGATACTATACGTTTATCTAATTGGTACTTCTGATACAAGTTTTGCAATAACCCAATCGAAAAAAAAACTTATTTTTTCTGTAGAAAAAAATTACGAGACAAACTTTCTCTAATTCCAGCATTTTTGAACCAAAATATTGTAGGTAGGTAGGTAGAATATATTTTGCAAGGTCTAAATGTTGTATCTACTAAGGATCATAGAATTCGTCCAAGGATTATAGTAATAAATCGGCAATATAGTGTTAGTTTGATATTTTATGTAATGTTACCAAGCGTCAGTGAAGACATCTAATTCATTACTTCCTGTGCATAACATTATCGAGATTAGAATATATTTCCTGCGGATATCTTCTAACAGTTTCTCGTGTAAGACCTAGAGACCGCCGGCGGATGCATAACTGTTAGACCAGGTGCACTGACATGCTCGAACATAACCCCAGTATTTTATTGAATAACAAAAATATATTTACATATTAAAGTTTACAATAACATTATTAGCAAAAAAATCAACTTATTGGTAGGTAGGTACATAATATTTTCAACTCTATTTAATAATATGTTTAGTCCTATTCACAGGCGTCTAAAATGATTATCCATTTGAAATCACTTGGCATTTTATGTCCATATGCAATATTCAATCTCTGCCTGGTTTTTTCAAAATGCTTAGCTCTAAAGCCGATCGCTACCTCACCTGGGTTGAGTATTAGGTTCAACCGTAAGTAAGTTAGTCGTTCCTGACCATAAACTTGTGGTGTGGAGATTGATGAGGAAATCAGTTCCATCTTGGTCGATATAAAAACGCATGAGCTCGTACATAATGCGGTGCTGGAAAGGATGCTCTAAGATTGCTTTCTCAGCTCGTGCCCTGTCTGGTTATTTACAAGTTTCTCAACATGTATGCAAATTACTTGAGTTTTTCCACATTACGATGCAATATCCTGTGTTTAATATATACTTAGTAAAAGTGCGAAGATAAATTTCATACCAGCATGAAAATAAGCGAAAAGAGTAATTTGCTTAGCGTACTACAAGTTCAGCTTCCCTTTCCGGGTGGGACAAACAATTACAGGAACTGCAAATATTTATTTCGAAACATCTTGAAGTCAAAGGCTCAATACATACTGGTGGGTGCTATAGTTGAAGCTGTTGGGACTATCATGATAACACCATGTTAGTCACATCACAGTGACATTGTGACTGTAGCTTTACGAATAGCAACGCTGCATTTTTTAACGGTGTTATGAATCACCATTGAGGACTGAGGGCCCATCACAATTGCGACATAAAGTACTGGAATGTGCTGTCAGGTTTTTGCTGGGAAAGCCAGCTCTGAGTCATTACCTTAGATATCTGTTAAACAGCTGTCTCATAAAATACTAAGAATCCATTGATAAAAAAAATAAAAAAAGGTTTCATAGGCAGGCGCTCTGACCTCCCACCGTAGGTATTATTGGCAATATCACCGTTGAAAAGAACAAACAGGAAAGCGTCTACGCGAATAAATCCACTGTAGTTCTTAGTTATCTGTTGCTAACTTTTCTTAGTAGATACCTAACCTACTTGTACGTATATAATCTGCCCGACCTAGGTACTGACTACTGTGTCAAGGATGCATTGCGCTAAAGTACCTAAACTTTTCCTATATATAGCTAGTTTATGCTGAAGAATATGTTTAGGTACTACTGATTGATGTGTGTGTCAGATCAGAATACACAGTTAGGTCGGTATATTCACGGCTCCCAAGTAGAACAAGGTAATTAAGTACGTTTTTTAACTTAACAACAAAAAGAACCCAGTTACTAAACCCGAGAAAAGACAGTCCGAAGAATTGATTCTTCAATGGAGCGTAATGCTTCAAGTTTCGTGAAGAGCCTCTCGTCACGACAAGAGGCTGATTCGTCAAGCCAACTGAGAGGGGTACACAAGGAGGGGGTTAATCAAAGAGGGGGGAGGGTTAGTGAACGCAGCACTAATACGTGCCTCTGAACGTAACAACGAGAGTACAGATTCGTAGTAAATCGGCCGTAGCGTGTGTCCGGATTGTCCGGGCTGGTCTCCAACGACGAGCATAGAAATTTTGTTAATAAATAGATAAAACTTTGATTTTCTTTTGGGAAAAAATATATGATGATTTATGAAGCTATGATTACAAGTTTTTTAATCTATGCAGCTGCCTACTGCCTACTACTATTTTCAGACATCGTGCTGAAACTTCTATTGTATGGTGCGGAGCCGTTACACAAGCTACAAGAAACTCAAAAAAAAAGGGTACCTACCAACTAACTGGTACCCCAAGTTTTACATGTAACCAACTCGATAAAACCCTGTCAAACCAGTTTCCTCGAATATGCACTAAAACTGACTTAAAATAATGTAATGTGGTAAAAATCGTCTTAGCAAGCCTTTGCACTGAGTCATTAAAGTCGTTGAACCCTTGTCAGCCATCTTGTGCAGCCCTCGCAGCCTACCCCTGCTTGAAAGCCTACATTATGTAGAGAGGCTTTAATAGAACTACAAATAAAATTCTTACGCGTTTCTCTACCGTTGGAATAGCTTGGATATTACCATCACATCTTTGAAAATTCTAAAACAAAAGATAATCAGAAACTTAAGAAAGGTTTGATTCTGTCATTTATTAGCTATGTGATTAAACAAAAATCGAAAAATAGAATGTGTTTTACATTTGGTACATTTCTATTTCTGTAACTACTTGTTTAGTCCATTATTTTATGCTACCTAAGTCACTGTTTTTTCTCTGAACATATTTAATAATGCTGGATTCTGCTTCGCTTTAAATAAATCATAGCTAAATTAAAAATGGAAGAGAACCAAAATAACTAAGGTGCGTGATGTCTTGTCTACCTACGAATAACTTTGCGCAGTACAAAAGACATCAACGCGCGTCAACCAAATTAGTTTTTTGAGCACGAGTCACGGCACATAGATGAATAAGCAAATTGCTTACTTACTATAATAAAAATAAGATTTTTTTTCCATTAAGTATTAAACGTTATTCAACATTTATGTGCTGCACATAGAACTTTCGTCCTCGGAAGTCCTCGGAAGAAAAACACACGCGGTGCCGACCCCACCTAAAGTGGGAAAAGGGCAAGGAGATGATGACATAGAACTTTCGTCCTTGTAAAAAAATATCTATAAACCAAAAGCCGCATAAATATAAAACATCGAGGCAGAAAATCGTCGACATTATGTTGACGTCGACCACTTTGCGGTCGTACTATTTTATGGCATTGTGAGCGCAATCATTGTAAACGAAACAATTTAACTTCCAACGTCCGACAGTAGATTGCGTCATTCGCTCTTAGAATTATACCACCATTTTGTAGCTATAAAAGTTACTTCCATGTTTTTATGAACCCTGAAATATGTTTGATCAAAATCGAGTGTTTTAAAACTCTACAAAATAATAATAGCTGGAGCAGAGTGGTTCAACGCTACTTGCTCCAAAGATGAAGAATATGAAGATCATTGAGTTGCACGAATAAAATCATAGGTACATACTAGGTGGTAGGTAAGTTAAGTATGTGTACATTGTGTACTTCGTTTACTGTAGTTTTTGATGATGACGCATAGGGTTTTGATGGAATCGCAGCGTAAAAGACACTTGTCTTGTATCGACACTTGTATTGATCAAAATGTTTGAGTGAGATAAGCGATAAATAAACGTCTATCACCTATACCTTCTACCTACCTACTAAAGCTAGCTTTACGATTTGATGGCCCTTAATAGTAGTTATTACATAGAATACAACCTATGATAAATTAATATTATGAACCATTTAGCTAGTTTAAAATGTCATTGTTATGAACAGAAAAAATGCATTTTTTTCCATATCACATTTTCATTACAGTACGTGCAGAGACAAATAGCAAGTAGAACCGAGGTTAATAACAGCATTCACATCAAGACAGTCGCTTCCCTGGAACAGCTAATGATCACACGTGTGGGAACACATTGGCTTCCTTGTTCATAAACTTTACTTATCAACCCACCACGGAAAAAACACCTTTACATCTTTGAAATAAGGGTTGTAGTGGCTGCAAAGAAAGCTGAAAGAAAGTATTATGTGCGTGTTAAGTCTTCAAGAGTAATTTTAGGAAAATGGACTTTGTATCTTTGTGATAAAGCTTCGAGTGCGTGCAAGGAAAGTTTGTGGAAAGCGTGCAGTGCGTGCAGTTCACAAGGTTATTTGAGCGCAATCAAAAGCTGTCCCAAGATCTGGGTTGTCAAGTGCGATTGGTGGGATTGGTGTAGAGTCATGTAGCGTATAGCACTTTTCTGTTCTAGACGTGTTCCTTTTCAGTTTATGATATGGGTGACTGTATTTACCAAATACAGTCACCCATCGATAGTCACCTCATAAACTGTTTCATAAAAACACTCCGTGCGAACCCCAATACGGTCTGGCAGAATAATCTCATCAATCGGTTGATAGGTAGGTAATGCAAATAAAGATAGATCTACACATTGCTGAAATGCAAAGTCTGTTTTAAATGTCTTGATATTCTAAGGACTTTAACGCTGTAAGAATTTTCAGATTGTTTCGGCACCTACCTAGCAATATTCTAACTTCTAAATATCCAACCATCAATGTTGAAAGTCATCAGCAACATAATAAACGTGTTGAGTAACGACTGTCGGTGGTTCGATGACCTGCGTAGTGGCCTTGCCCTTGACGGCCGGAATCGACGGATTCTCCATACTAGGTGGTAGTCCAAAGACTGGCTGTTGACTGTGGAACTGCCTGTGTGTGGCCAATTCTAAAAAATATTTGACGATAAATATGTACGTAAGATATCCGCGGCATAAAGTAGCTAGTAGTAGGTACCTAGTATCTGGGAGTTTTACGCCAGCTCAAAAAAAAGCTTCAAGCAAAGGTGCAGCCTCGTCCAAACTAGTCCAGCCACTACAGCGTGATTGAGACAGGCTACTTTTTATCCCGGATAATCAACGGGATCCAAAGGGACGCGAAGGAAGTCGCGGGCGGAAGCTACTGGGCTAAAAATTTGTAACAGGTACCTACATTAGACAGGGTAATATGTCTTGAAAGGTAGTCAACAAAAAATAATAACTAACAGACTTGTAGTTAGAACTGGACTTGTGCTTAGTTTATCGTAGAGATGGGTGGTTAGGGTACTCCCACTTGTTCTCAAGTCAGTCGGAGACAGATGTGGCGCCCCGCGCGGGTGCCCTACTTATATCGAGCTAAGTTTATACGATACGTTAGGATTTATTATCACTACAGTATCTAAACATTGTGTGTAGGTACTCTTAGAGCAGTGAGCTCATTATTTTTACAAAACAATATTATGTAGTCTTCCCTGGGAACAAATATTAAGCGTGTTTTCCGCGAGTGTTTCAAAGAGGCTGTTTGCTAAAACAGTAAAAACAATATGTTGTTTGTCTCCTTGAACAGTATTTGCAAAAATATGGTCGGTTACCTTTTCCACCGTTGATAGCTTGCTAAAATGTTAAACACGAATGTCCAACTATGTGTGATTCATTTTACACCGTCGCTTAGCAAAATGTTCACTGAAACAGTGGCACTGACATGACCACTTGACCACAAGATTTATGTCTTAGAGGACTTACCAAAGCGGGCCTTTCAACTGGCGAACTACAAGTTAATCTGATCAAATTTTCAGAATTTACGATTTCGACTCTATGTTTTATGTAAGAGGAATCAAAATTCTTACACAGAAAATGGGTATATCGTGTGGTTCTACGAATTCAAAGTTTCGGACGTGTGACGCAGTTTATGAGGTTACGTGACTTCACTACAAGTCAACATCAAGATAAGACATATCTAGGCATAATTTGTAGGTAGTCTAAGCAAGGTGTATGGACCAACCTAGTTTAGCTGAAACTTCTAAACATTTTGCCCTCCAGTTTTTACCATTTCAATGGCTTTGTGAGTATCTATCGACTGATCTACAAGCCTTCTAAAGAACCAACCATTTGAAAAGACATATTTTCAACAAAAACATGAAACTACCAAGCGTATGGGTACAACCAGTAGACATTTTCCCAACGTAGGCTATCTGTATTTACTTACTTTCCGTTTGCTCATGTCACGATCGAAATCCGTCAGCACGCATCAGTTGGATTGCTTGCTTCTTGCTTTTCTTGCTTGATTACTGGTCGTTCTAGTTATTGCTTTCAATGACAGTTTGCAAGACAGAAATGATTGAAAATTCTCTTCCAAGAAGCGTGAAATGGGAAGAAGCAGGGACGTAGCGAGGGTTATTTACGATTTAGGGATAGGACAACAAAAAAAATTGATACCTCTCTATAAGTATTGACAAATGAGCCACAACAGTAGTCCTTTAAGGGTACCATCTTATTGTGTTACCTAAAACAGGGGTAATTTCAGCACAGGGTTGTTTGAGAAATATCGTGTTTAAAACAGTAGACAAATCTACTTCGTAGGTTTCTAGTGCGAAATAATCTGAAATGTTTAGACGGATATTTTAGTAGATTCCTTCTGAGGCCAACTAAAATTTAAGGCATAATATTTATACGTTTTTATGCTTCTGTTATTACAGAGGCTTCAGCATGAATACACAGACCTCCTTTCAAGCCCCTCTCCTAACTCCAGGCCTGTGTAAGGGTGGCACGGCGCCGCTTGGCTGCCGACAGCATTCCTGCTCACCGCAACCCTATGTTTAGGAGTCACTGGCTTCTCGGATACCTTTCCTCGTCTTGTGTGTATTGGACGTTTTATGTTACACTTCATACTGCGATAGTTCTACACTTTCTTAAAAAGATGCTGCAGCGATATCTGTTTTTAAAGGTTTTGCTGCTGGAGAATTCAATGACTCCTTGCCTAATCCAGTGCCTTCTCAATGACACTAGCGGTACACTACACAGTAACGAGTCTGCGGGTAAATAAATGACCCGTGATCCCGTTGGTTGGTCAGCTTGCACTGGGTGGGTATTATGAGACCTCAGTATAAAAGTAAGTTTGTAGTTTTCCGGATACTCCGAGCCACCCTAACCAAGAACTTTCCATTCGCCCATCAGAATCATGGTCCAGACTAACCCTTATTCATATTCAACTGTCATTTTAGCGCGGCTTTAAAAAATGCTCTACCATTGTGCATTGCATGACAACGGAACGATATGACAACAGATTTAGCAATCATTTTAGTTAATTCAGCTTTAGAAGACCAATATGTAAACGTAATTTAATTTCGTTGCCGTCCATCATCAAACGATCCTAAAATCCAATCTAATCCATTTTTATGCCGCCGAACAATAAAAATATGATCTTGAGTCCATTATCGTGGTGCTCTGTGGTCGGCATTACTCATCATATTCGGCTCGTGGGACAAAACGCGTAGAAAGGCCCCCCTGGTCCAGGCTACATAGTGCGTGACCGTAATTACAGAAGCTATCGGTGTCTTGTCAGCTGCCGAAGTTATTATAGTAGCGGTGGCCTGCATTTGAAGGCCGTTATACCGTTAGGTAGACTAGTTGGCGGACTGGTCGGCAGACTGGTCGGTAGACTAGTCGGCAGACTAGTTGGCAGACTAGTCGGCAGACTAGTCGGCAGACTAGTTGCTCGACTGGTTGGTAGACTGGTCGGCAGACTGGTCGGCGGACTAGTTGGTAGACTGGTTGGCAGACTGGTTGGTAGACATATCGGCAGACTAGTTGGTAGACTAGTTGGTAGACTGGTCGCTAGACTAGTTGGTAGACTGGTTGGTAGACTAGTCGGCAGACTAGTTGGTACACTGGTTGGTCGACTAGTTGGCAGACTGGTGGGCAGACTGGTTGGTAGACTGGTCGGCAGACTTGTTGGTAGACTAGTTGGTAGACTGGTTGGCAGACTGGTTGGTAGACTGGTCGGTATACTAGTTGGTAGACTAGTTGGCAGACTGGTTGGCCAGACTAGCTGGTAGACTAGTTGGTAGACTAGTTGGCAGACTGGTTGGTAGACTGGTCAGCAGACTGGTCGGTAGACTAGTCGGCAGACTAGTCGGCAGACTAGTTGGCAGACTAGTCGGCAGACTAGTTGCTCGACTGGTTGGTAGACTAGTCGGCAGACTAGTTGGTAGACTGGTTGGTAGACATATCGGCAGACTAGTTGGTAGACTAGTTGGTAGACTAGTTGGTAGACTAGTTGGTAGACTAGTTGGTAGACTAGTTGGTAGACTAGTTGGTAGACTAGTTGGTAGACTAGTTGGTAGACTAGTTGGTAGACTAGTTGGTAGACTAGTTGGTAGACTAGTTGGTAGACTAGTTGGTAGACTAGTTGGTAGACTGGTTGGTAGACTGGTCGGTATACTAGTTGGTAGACTAGTTGGTAGACTAGTTGGTAGACTAGTTGGTAGACTAGTTGGTAGACTAGTTGGTAGACTAGTTGGTAGACTGGTTGGTAGACATATCGGCAGACTAGTTGGTAGACTAGTTGGTAGACTAGTTGGTAGACTAGTTGGTAGACTAGTTGGTAGACTAGTTGGTAGACTAGTTGGTAGACTGGTTGGTAGACTGGTCGGTATACTAGTTGGTAGACTAGTTGGCAGACTGGTTGGCCAGACTAGCTGGTAGACTAGTTGGTAGACTAGTTGGCAGACTGGTTGGTAGACTAGTCAGCAGACTGGTCGGTAGACTAGTCGGCAGACTAGTCGGCAGACTAGTTGGCAGACTAGTCGGCAGACTAGTTGCTCGACTGGTTGGTAGACTAGTCGGCAGACTAGTTGGTAGACTGGTTGGTAGACATATCGGCAGACTAGTTGGTAGACTAGTTGGTAGACTAGTTGGTAGACTAGTTGGTAGACTAGTTGGTAGACTAGTTGGTAGACTAGTTGGTAGACTAGTTGGTAGACTAGTTGGTAGACTAGTTGGTAGACTAGTTGGTAGACTAGTTGGTAGACTAGTTGGTAGACTAGTTGGTAGACTAGTTGGTAGACTAGTTGGTAGACTAGTTGGTAGACTAGTTGGTAGACTAGTTGGTAGACTAGTTGGTAGACTAGTTGGTAGACTAGTTGGTAGACTAGTTGGTAGACTAGTTGGTAGACTAGTTGGTAGACTAGTTGGTAGACTAGTTGGTAGACTAGTTGGTAGACTAGTTGGTAGACTAGTTGGTAGACTAGTTGGTAGACTAGTTGGTAGACTAGTTGGTAGACTAGTTGGTAGACTAGTTGGTAGACTAGTTGGTAGACTAGTTGGTAGACTAGTTGGTAGACTAGTTGGTAGACTAGTTGGTAGACTAGTTGGTAGACTAGTTGGTAGACTAGTTGGTAGACTAGTTGGTAGACTAGTTGGTAGACTAGTTGGTAGACTAGTTGGTAGACTAGTTGGTAGACTAGTTGCTCGACTGGTCGGCAGACTGGTTGGTGGACTGGTTGGTAGACTAATCGGTAGACTAGTCGGCAGACTAGTTGCTAGACTAGTTGGTAGACTGGTCGGTAGACTAGTCGGCAGACTGGTTGTGAGATTTTACCAAAAAAGTCTCAAATTAAAAAATCTTTGCGGCTTAAATAATAAATGGACAGCAAAGGCGTTGTGGAGATATTTTGCAATTTGTGGCGCCTACTACTACTACGTCCGACATAATATGTAATTCCGTTATATTATGTTAGACGTTATATTGGGAATCTACTCTAGCTTTAATTGTAATGGCGTGTTATGCGCTTCCTGTGACCACTTCAATTTGTTCTTCAGTGGAATAGTTTTATGCCTGGAACATTCACATAGTTTTGAGAAAGAGGTCGTTATGGATGTAAGTAGCCGTGAAATTGTTACTTTTAGGTTTTTGTGGGAGGGTGAAGTTTTTTTACGAATATAAATCTCTAAAAATAGAGTATACCTATCGTAAAAGAAAACTTCAAAAATACTATAAAAGAATACCTACTGCATGCTAAGATTGCTAAGTATGCATTTTACGAAAGGTTAAGCGAAGGATAGCTTGAGATAAGACTCACGGTGTCGTGAGCTTTCAAAGCTTTCTTTGGTTCAGAAAGATATATCTTTAAAATGCGCGTAAATTGACCAGCTTTACAACACAGGTAGGTACAATAAAGAGGCCCACGCAATATACTTAGTAAAATTCAGAAAGAAGAAACAAAAGTCTGGGATACGAAGGACGATACCTACTTTGGGAACTTACCTATGTAGCAGCAAAGGATCTGAAGAGATTTCACTTTGCTTGACTTTTCTGTATTTCTCGTCAACACTTTAAACCTAGCTCCATGTTTTTGTATAAGGTATGATTAGGCGTTGTGTAATGTGTATAGTTATTCTGTGACATGGACATGGGCACCCTGCGTGACGACACGGGAAGTCACCGAGACGACAAGTGCAGCCAGGTGTCCTGATTAGCATAGAATAGAGCAAAAAGAACCCGAATAAAGAACCAATTTGAATCCGTCATAGTTTTTATGGGTCAAAATAGCAGCCTCTGATGAGCTCATCAGACACGCTGCTGTATGCGGCTCAACGCAGCGTACCGCGTTTGCTCTTCGACGTTGACGCGGACTGCGACAGAACAAGAGACCATTCTAGACATTTTCCATACGATTATGTGTCCGGCACCGCATGTCGCATCGCATGTCGCGTTGTGCGTTACAATCGCGAGACCAAAGCTTAGGTAGCAGTCGCAAGAGTTTCCGTGGACCATTTTCTAATGATCATTAAGGAAGGAAACTAAATATAAGTATGATTTCTAATGATAGTAGAATCATCAAAGACACAGGTAGGTTGAAGATAGATAGGCTATACATGTGAAAACACCACAGTTTAATGAGACAGGATGTGACGGCATGCATCAGGTCCCCGGGCCCCACGACACGCACTGTGCCTCGCAAATTGTTACCTACCCGGGTTGCGCAATATAAAATTGTCGACGACATTACGTTATACAGCTATATCCTAGCCTAGGCTGTATATTAGCTCTATTTGCCAACGAATGTACTGGTTACGTGGTTTCAACATGAATTTTCAGTTTCAACACTAAGCTGCGTTCTTGATCTCTTTTCGCTATCAAATGCCTGTTAGTAAAAATAGGTAAGAGTAAGAAGGTATTTTACACGGGTACTAACTTATACTCAGATCAAAGCCTGTTGCACTAAGCTTTGAAAAGTCTTATTTCATGCATAACTTGAGTTACGAGGATGTGCTAGGCAGGCACACACTTAGGCATTACAACTGAGTGCATGTAACCGATAGTCACAGGTATTTTCTCGTAGGTACCTACTTAGGTACTTATAAAAACTGTGACAATACTCTACGTAGCGCAGCGGCAAAGTATAGGTACTGTTTCCTGGGAGTTGCATTGTGAAATAGCGATGCGTTGCAATTGTTTCTTCATTGTGTCTGCAACAATAGCTACTTGCAATGATACGGCAGTTTCGTTTTTGAGGGCTGTACTTATTGTTTCAACACTTATCGTGTTCAAGACACCGCCGCGACACACGGCAATCGGTCGAAGAGGTGGATGACATGTGTACGAATGAAATAAACAAACACCCAGTACTTAGTTTAATTAAATAGACTTGACTCCACTCTGTCATAGCCGAGACTTCTAAGCCGTAGCCCGTAGTCATGCACGAGTAACGCGTAACACCTCACATCATACTCCCTACACACGCATACTTTGACATAGGGAGTATCACATCCTCATGTCATTCTCCCTAGTGTAGTAGTGACACAACAGGAAAAAGCAGAAGTATTTCTGCTTATATCACGCAGCTGAGGCGGCAATATAGTAGGCGTGTGTAATACGCCATGACCGACAGAGTAGTATTTTTTCTAGTAGCACAGTACCTAGTTGGTAATTTTTGATACGTCTATGTTGAAAGCACAATACTTAGTCATAATTTGTCCAGTAACCAATATACCTAATACTCACATCATCAATATATATAAAACTCTTTTGAAGCTGACAGAGAATCAACGCACAGCCTAAACTATACGTCCTAGAGGTATGAAATTTGGAGGGTAGGTTCCTTATATAGTGTAGGGGCGCACTAAGAAAGGAATTTTGAAAAGTCACACTCTAACGCGAGCAACGCCGCGGGAAACGGCTAGTAGGTATATATAAAACGTAGGTTGGTAGGTACCTAATGTAATTGTGTGTAAACTAGAACAAACACCAAAGTCACCAGTATCCAGTATGTCGCAAAGTGCTGCACGCTCGAATGATCACCAATTAATCCGATCAATTGAATATCTAGTCCGTTCTGTACAGTCTCAGATAATCCTTCTAGAATCTCTTGGATTTTAGATAAATTCGTCATCATCACCATCCTTTTACCGCTTCTTGTAATGTCTATTTATTTTTCATCGCCTCTTCTCTTTATTCATTACCTCTCTTTGGCCAGTATACCTCTAGAAAATTCAGATTAATGGAGTGAGGTTATTGATGGTACACGGTATACTTGCGTTTGTGCTCTGCGTGTTCTCTTATGATCACACCATCATTAAAACATAATTCTCCAGATAAAATCTAGTAATTATATTATAAGAATTGTACCTCGGACAGAATGTATAGTATAACACTAACAGAAAACGACCTAATCAAATGAGCGCGTTTATATCTTTGGTATAGAAAATGTTGAAACTGCCGTAGCACCGCTACGGTTTTGCTACCGAACGTTTATTCTATGTCTACGGGTAATAACAAGCTTATTTCAGGCTAGGCACAGGAAGTATTCACTGAGGGATCACGTATTACAATCAATCGTCTCGTGTCGTTTCTTTGTTCACTCCGAGCATAGATAATACTGCTCCAAGCAAGCATTTATAAAAAGTAACCGAAAAATAAAGTTCATAGCTCAGTGAAACACTATTGAGAAGTCACATCAAGACTTGTCATTGATCGTACCGCCCATGAGGACATTGTGTCCCAGTTAACGATTCATTAGCGGCCTTCCTAATCATGGATATTGGCACAAAAGGCCGCCTGGTTCTGTTACCTAACCTTTGGCATTCTCATACATACTTAAAGGCTGTAGTACCTATTACTGTTTTGGCAATCCATGGTCTGGCTGTGTTCCACATGATTATCCGACCATTTACCTTATTTATTACTCAGAATTGGCATCGAGCGAGGATATGCGTGAAGTAACCGTGACTCTGATAAAATGGTGAAGACACTGACAGGCCAGCAATGACGACCTCTGTAATGCGGCTAGCAACTCCATCTTTGAATTCACAGTATTCCAGAAACATCGTTTGAGTGAAATTTTGAGAGCTTGACTATTAGGATAAGGTAAGATCAAGTTCAGGCGTATTCAGTTCAATGAATGGTAACTTTACCCTCATTACCATTGGTTTTTGTTTAGTTTACCTACTGTTCAAAAAGGCTGAGTAACTATAGAAAACCCTGAAGGGCTTCTTACCTGAGCCGGCCCTTACGCGTCAAGATTTTAGGCCTCATATTCGAAAATTGTACGTAAAATGTCAGATAGATATTGTATTGCATATTAATCTATACAATATCATACCTAGGTACGCTACCCTTTATATTTTAGGAATGCGAATAACATACAATACAATGAACACTTGTGGCTATGTTTAGCCTGCATTTGGTAAGACAGGAAAAATTGTGGTGGCATACCTAACTTGAGTTCTGTGATGCACGGTAGGTATTCTGTGGTACTGAGATGAAATCAAATAACAATTTACTTTGTTTTTGTACGATGTAGGTATTAATATGACGCGTATGTTCGTTTGTACGAGTATGAACTCATACCAGACTAGGTAGGTACTACATTAACATATAATTCGCTTTTGTTTAATATAACGCATAAATTATATATCTAGGGTAGGTAGGTACACTAGGTACCTACTTACATATCGTAGAGTGATCTATTTAGGTCAACATATTGATTCCAAGCATACGTAAGAGACTTGTATTATTCTGTAAGTCAGTAGGTACCTAGGTACATACATTACCTAGATTAGATATATACCTAGGCTTTGCCTAGATGCTGTATTTAGAATATGCTTATTTATCTACTATTTTTACCTTGTTCCACAGGTAAATAGGTTGTACATTTCCAAGAAAACTTCCAACTTCTACCTACCTACCTACCTATTAACTACCAACAAAGCAATGATTTCTTCAACAAACAAATTCGGACAAAGTACCTATACCTACCTACTTAGGTATAAAAGCAGTACCTATGTTCAACGACATCATAGGACTTCTATCGTAATGTAGGTAGCCCCAGTTTGAATTCGCCTGAGTAATGAATTCGTCTTCACGCACGTGTTTTAATAAAAATAGCTTAAAAAATAATCTTTCTTTTACAACTAGCTACCCTCACTACCTATAATCTGTATCAAATAAAACATGCTGGAAATTCCAACCTTTATCCAATAGCATAAAGTTCCAAATGGTTTATCAGCATTTTGTGGTATTTGTTGCCCCATGCAACTCACGTCTTGGAAACAAAGGTGCAAGTCCCACGATGTAAAATGTAGTTGAACTGGTCTAGAGCATGCTTTTTGTAGGAGCAATGTTGCAACTAGTTATTTAAAAACTATGGAGTACGGGAAGGTTTGTCTAAGATCAATGTTCTTCGGGAATTTGAAATTCTACTAATTACCGAGGACTGCGTCGGTAATTACCTAGTAGAATTTTAAATTGATAATCTATTAAAATGTCTAGGTTTGGTTTATTTGCTTGTGTAAATAGATAGGTACTTTTAATGTTGAACATGAACATGATCAATTTTAACTTGTCTCCTATACACCGACAAAGCAAAAAAGAAACAAAGCATCAGGAATGTCCAAATCATATCGCTATTCGCCACACTTGCTTTTCCAGTCAAAATACAAAATGGTTTCTGAACTTATAGAAAACGCAACTAAACTCCTGCTGGGTTCAAACAATTTATAACCGAGCTTAAACTTGTTGAATTAAAAGCATCCATAACTATCCCGGATAACTTGCGTGAAGTTTACTACGCTTAACCACTGCTAAAACATACAAAATAGCACTATTATTAGAAGAGTTATCTGATAGCTTCATAACTACGACATAGTAACAACAGGCAATCTCTTGTGGCTACCGCAATAAACTCGGGAGTAATATTTAGCTAGATAGGGCAAGAAGTTCAATTTATTTAGTAGGTGACTTATTAATACTCAATGGTTGTGATACTATTATCTCAAATGCCTTAAAGTAATTTTGTCAGTTACTTTGACTGAGAAAATAGAATGACCGTTAGTTCTCACTAGCGATTATGATAGTGTGGTTTATAATACTGAAGTTCTCACTTCAGTTTTAAAAATCACACTAAACTCTCTCACGTAACTTTTAAAAGTTAAATGTCTACGACCTAAGGTGCTTCAACTTCAACGATTATTCTATGACGTCAATATTGATTGACTGACGTGTAAGTACCCGAGTATGGCGAAACCGAGTTGAAAAACTTCTCATTAGTCAGCAGAGAATTGATGCACGTCCGAGATGATGGTCTAACACATGCTTACCGCCAAACAATAGGAAAACAAAGAACTGCTTTCAAATAAAATGCGAAATATATTCTCTGTTTCAAAATACTGCTCAGACTGCGGAGCATCTGGGTAAATAGCTGCTAAATCATCTGCACCGCTAGTTAAAGATTACGAGGCAATCTGCAGGTGCTCGTCCTATAGGTAAGGTACTTCATTAGGCCGCGTCTTGTAAAAACATCTTTCTTTATTATGGCATTGTAAAGGATCAAGAGTGGTGATGGTGGTGTAGCGAGTTTTATAAAGTCCTTCCACCATTCAGATAACTGCATTAGGTATTTGCTAATGGTGGCTGGCATCCTCATGCTATAGGTCCAGATACCCATTGCACATATCAGCATAATTATTTTATCAGTGTGACGAAAAACTCCATATTTTGATGACGTAGTATAGGCACGAGCAGAATGAAGTTTTCTCTCGGTTTAATGTGTTTGTGGCGTTGCAGGCCGCAAGCCGAGCCCCGTAATGACAGCCGCCGTGCCATTAGATCTCATTACACCGCAGTCACGTACACGCAGAAATGGATTTGTCTTTGCAAAAATAAATTACAGATTGCAGTACGCCTCAAAGAAAATTGGTTTCGAGTGAAGTGAAACAGGATCGGAGGCAGCGGCAGTTCGCTTCGCTGCCCTTGGCGGTGCTTGGTCGTTGACTCGCTCCAAGGGATATTGATGCATCAATGTGCTCAATCTATCTGGTTTATTTGCTGGCAAATTATAGGTTGGTACTTTGTGAATGCGGCTTTACCATTGTTTTTTAGAGCGATTCGTGGCTATGTTCTTTTTGCTTTTTGAAATCTTGCATTCAACTTGTAGGAGTAGGGGTGGGGTCGGGTGAGTGATGGATGTGATAAGTACTTTGGTAACTTGTGAAACTAGTCTCTTTTAGCATAATGTTAATCACTGGTATTGATTCTCTTCTTGTATTTTTCTAAACTTACCCAATTTGATAGCTCCAAAATTATACCTAGCCGTCTGTCGTTTCCGTTTGAGAAAGGAACGGAAGGGTTTTTAGTGCTGTCATAATTTGAAAAATACAACAGAGAATCGATGCCAATGTTCTATTTTTAAGAAAATGTCTTACAAGAGAGTATGATACAACGATACAACTTACCTATTCGGATCGAACTTGATCTTCCTACCCTACCCCATTTTAAAATGGACGCAATATGAAATAGGGACTCCGAAAGTAATAAAACAATATGAATAGAACATAAATCGAATTTATTTAGATAAAGAAAGAATACACAACATAAAAAGAATAAAATCACAAATTCAATATTAAATTGAATTGCTGATGATATTCTACACGAGCAACAAGGTAGGTATTACATCATCGATTTGAATCTCGCCAACGTGTGATGTTTTCATGATTGCTGAATGCTCAGCTAAAAACTTTAGCAAAACAAAATCATACAAATATTAATGGAACACTGAAGAGTGTTATTTTTTTTGTGTATCCCTAACCCTGCTGATCCTTCTTCCTAACCCGCATGTCAGATCCCGCTCTTTTTATAATAATTATGTATAATATGTTTCCCTAATTGTTTACGCAAAATGGCAAATGCACAAACAGTGCGACGCCAATAACGAAAAAAAAAACACTGAAGAGAACTTCAGTTTTCTTTTTATTTTACAGCTACCCTTAATTTTAATTATTAATGATTTACAGATAAGCAAGTACATAGTGAAATAAAGTGAAACTTAGGGCGTATTTTAGGTATAGTATTATATGATCTGTGATTTTAGTATTATATACCTACTTACTTTGTAACAAATAGCCGAGTAGGCAGTACTAGGCTTATGATTCATACAATTGCGTAAAATAAAAATAACCTACGCAGGCACAAAGCCGTGCATAATTACAGCGTGAACCACGAATTGTAGCTAACCTACTGTAATGACAGACATACTTATCTGTTACACTGTGTTTACAATTAGGTATACATACAAAGACAAAACTATACTAGGCATTACCTACCAAATAACAAGGTTACCTAATGTCATAGCGTATAACGTGATTCTAAATTAGGTAGGTACCTACAAAACTTATTGCTAGGTAAGGCACAGTCTGCATCAGCAGTTGATCACATAATTTCAAACTGTTTCGCTGATCATGTTTTAATTATCATTTTTATGAATAAAATGTAATGAGTTGGAAAAAAAAAGTAGAAACTTATTTTCTTTTTTTTCTTGTATTGTAGAGGTACCTACAATACAATCCAAAATAATGTAAGGTAAAGGTAAAGGCAACATAGAAGTTGCCGTTAGATGAATCATAATGATGATTTCTATTGGGTTATTCACTGATTTGAACATGGCAATCCAAAATTCACAGAATGAATGGGATAGTCATCAATAATCATTATATCATGCTCGTCTGATTAAAGTCACTGAATAGACCTGTAGCTAACAATAATAATTACTTACCTACTACAACTAATTTACGCTTGCTTACACAATATACATAGTTTGTGCAACAAATTAACTCGTATCTTAGTAACATTTTATATAATAGATAAAAAATACTGATACAATCTATCTTAGCGAAACTTACAGTAATAACTCAACATATAAAACACCTACAAAATACTTTGATGCACTCCATAAACGTCAGACACCTCATAAAGATGGCGTTCATACAAACTCTGCTGCATACTGTGGTATGTTCATACATACTCTGTACGAGTCTGTGGCAGCTGGAGCATTGACCTCGAACATTTCACACATAAATCTTGTCCCAGTTAGGGTTATCGCAGATCAGAGGAATTGAGTAAATCTAGTAATGCTAAAAGAGTTAGAACACATTTTATTGTTCTAAAACTGAGGACTACTAATTACTGCTGCAAATGATTTGAATTTGAATTTAGGTACCTACCTACTTAATATATTTATGTAAAAATATTTTGGAACCTACCGTCTAAGTCTCCTGCGTCGTGATTCTAAAACTTCACGTCATTGTAGAATCAGGTTGGTATAATGGAATGTCTATAAGTAATTTTTAGTTGGACTTGGGTAATCGTGACTGCCGTTGACAACCCTATCCGGTGAGTGTTGCCGAACAAATTAGGTAGGTACACGAAGTTACCCGACCGAGGGCCGTTATTACAACTAATTGGCGACAATCAACTCTGCTACTGCTTTGTGTAGCCATTCTCGCCGGTTCATGGTACGAATCATTATATAAGTTCTATTTTATGTCCATGGATATTTCATTGACGACTGTACCTACAGCTCCAGAGACCAATAGGCACTCATTCGATTCGAAGCTTCCGAATCACATTCTTGGGGCTCAATTCTGCTAAAACTCTTGTCAGTTGAAACGCCGATTCGTAGTTTTTCATGTTATAATATATTCTACTAGTGAAAAACGATCCAGCTGCAGTGTTGTTGAAAGTCGGAACTATAGTTGGGACTGAATAGAATGTTAACCGTTGTAACGAAAAGCTTGAAAAGCCTATCTTTACTTTAGTTTTATTTTCTTTTTATCGCACGATCAGCGCACCAATACCGGGTGGTCCGTTCAAAAATCTTTTAAGGAGAATAGTTCAGTGTATGATGTTCCTTGAATTTGGTTTGTCTCATTTGCATTTCGGGAAAAATGGTTTTCCTAAACAGTACCTACCTACTCTTACTGCGAAACTCTGAATCCGAATCCCAATGCGTGTATTTATGTAGGTACCTACTGTGTTTATTTCTCCTGCCTGTCTATGAATGTCTACGTCTACGCATCACTTGTCTTCACTTTAATTCTCTTGAGAATTGGTTCCAATTATCGATTCTGTTCGCGTTACATAATAATGCCGTCTAGTATTGCATCCCACTAGCAATATCACAAGACTCAACGACATTTTTGATATTTCTTTTGTGATCCCACATTAAGGTCTGTTATTTCAATATGGAATTAATCCATTTCAAGGCATCCTTCTGCGGTCGTTTGCAAGCTGCATCGTCAGCTGCTTCTTACCCTTCTAGTTGAATGTCGTAAGGGTTCTATTCCACCCTATTACCACATTAGCAAGTTTAGCAACCTGTTTGTTTGATCTTTGAACCTAACGTCTTTTTATTTCTTAGTAATTCATCCCGTTATACGACGAATACAATAATTTATAGTAACATATGCTGTGGTGCCATTTAAATAGCTGGCAGAAGGTGCTTTGAACGTAAGATTTACGAGTATAAAAACTCCAATACCCAGTTAAATGGTTGGAAATGTTGCGAGAAAGTGCAAAGGAACTTTGAACCCAACGGTTTAATTAGCCCCCCGTCGTCGCGGTGGCCGCAGATTTATTAGAATTGAACTTCGTTTACTTTGCAAATAACGCCTAGAGAAAATGAATAGGCAGGTATACAATGAAAAAGGTAAACTGCGAGTAAGTTACAAAATACTTGATTGTGTTGAATTTCGAAACAAGTTCAAAAATTTATCAAAAACAATAACACTAGCTGTAGTTTTTATCCAAACAATAAAATAGATAAAAGCTAGGAAACATACAGCTTAAAGAAATCTTCACCTTTTTTGTTGGAAAACGATCCGCAAATATTTGTAGCGATAAAAAGAAGAAATGCAATTAAAATATCAACGTTAACTACAATAGTAGGTACATAAGCAACATGAGAGAATCCCACGCGCTTGTAGCGGCTTCCATATTCATGAATATATTCATCAGTCAGGAAACACTTCCCCTCGCCCAACCCTTGTTCTAAAACCGGATATTTTACGAGCTCTGCTTTTAGCGCAGGCATTTCGAGTTTCACGTTTTTTACCCCTTTCGGAGCTTGTTCTTCGGGTTTTAAATCATAAAGTTTGAACCTTAAAAGTATTTTTTGAATTGCTGGATCTTTAATTGTTGAACTCATTCCCTCTACCCAACTTCTATTTAGTAATATCAGAAAAATATATTATATTTCATGCTGTTATCTGGCGGCGGATTTAAAGTAGGCAGGGTGATTTTTCAGGCTTGCTTTTTAATTTTGGTTTGCTGTGACCGGATGTTGCAATCAAGCTTGGCATTGGCACACTCAGTAACTGCATCGTTTCCCACTCTAGCAGGATTCTCAGAGGAAGAAGTTAAATAACGATGCTCAAAAAATTACAGCAAAAAGTGTGTAAAAGCTCGTTGTGGCTTTATGCCCGCTACAGTGTGTGAGCATTGCAGTAATGCGTAAAACAAAGGGAACTCCAGGTCGGTTCCCTCGACCCTCGCAGTCTCGGTTCGCACGGCCCAACGCGGAAGCGTCATGTTTGCTCGACAAAAAACACCAATCGTCGTGAGCACGCGCAATGCGCACAATACACATAACTTTAGACTTCATGGAGTTCATGGGAATAACAGAATGTCGCATTGAAGTTTATCGTCCTTTAAATTGAGGCAGCTCTAAGCCTCTAAGGTGAGGTCGTTACCCGCCATTTTAGTACAACTCGTTCAAATAATCAGTTTATGTTTGGTTAAGGCTTGCCTCCATTTTAAGAATGTGCTATTTATGCCTCGTCATTTATTTGAATAGCCTTAGGCTGTAAAGGCATTGAAGCTATTTCCTTAGTTTTGAGGGTCTTTCAATAGATGCTCCTTACCTACTTCAATTCAAAGCCAAGGTTACGTCCACTTTACTTTACATAGAGCTAGGAACTATTTCTGGAATGTTTAGAAATCAGGTCAACCTTCCGTTTCCCTCAAACCTCACACGGCTCAAGAAAAACAGCATTCACTGTCTGGGCCGTTCTAAGTCATTATAAATTCGACCTTTGTCGGTTATTGCTGCTTAATTATTACGACGGTTATGTGTGTAACTATACTAGGCTATGCATTATATCACATAGAAACCGCAACTGCTTTATTGCACACAAAAACCTCAAATTATGCGCTATACCTATAGGTACCTAGTGGAAGTAACTTCATAAAAACGGCCTGTTGAAAAACTGGCGGCAGTTTAGTCGTGATTATATTAATGTGATCATGTATTTGGTTTGGTTGCCAAGCGCTACAGAACGAACTAAATGGAGCTGGTTCCACGAACTCAATTCTCACTTTTAACAAAATGTCCGCAGGCGAGCAGAACCTTACATAATTATGTTTTTTTGAGTTGGCCTTTATTCTTTCTACCTGGCGAATGCGGGCGGGGTACCTGCCCCACTATATTCAGTACCCGGAACTCTATTAAGCGACTCCACGAGGCATAAAAACACGTAGAACACTCAGTTGATGGACAGACCGTAATTTACCCGGCCGGCTTTTGTGAAATTGCTTTTGTCGGTTTTGAGAAAGCATCGATTTGGGGTATCATTCTTCAACATTTCTAGAAGCTTTTTGGTATTATTGTTGTAAGACAGGATGTTTGAGATTTCAGCTTGAAGCGTTGTTGCTATCGCAGAAATACGATCGTCGGCATACAAACCGCAAGATGACATTGGAGCCGCAATTTGCAAGATGAATGTTTATGAAATATTAGCGATTGGCTGGCGGTTTCCAACACGCTGAAAGAGGTTTTGTGCGCGAGCTAAGGTTATTGACGAGTAACTTTCTAAATTCCTGTTCTTATTTCACATAAGAGCAGCTCTTATATCCCCGCCATCGACATAAAGGATATCAGCGGTTTTTAATTTACAAAAAACTGGCACGAAATATTGCTTGGCAACAGCTAGGTATTTAGATTGCCAGAATTTAACAATAATAAGTACTAATAACTTACGAATTCAACGCTAAATGTCTCTAACATAGCTACTTGTCTTGAAGATTGATTAATGGCTGATTTTCAAGTTATGCAAATTATAGAACGTAATGCATCATCGCATATTTCGACAAGAATTATACACTTTGATTGCGACAAGAAAGTTATTGATCGTTTTAATCAAACATTAGCGAAACTTAACCCTGAATATGAACAAAATAAATACTAGTTGAAGTTTTCGTTCTAAGTATTATGTATATCCATCATGGGTAATTGTTGCTAGGTCAGTTAAAACTCAAGTTTTCCTGTTACTTATTTGCATGTAAGGTCGCGAAGATTAGTTTTAGTTTTAGATACAATATTATGTAAATATGTAGGTAAAGTTGTTCGGCATCCGGTGATCAACGTTAATAACTCGACCTGTTAATCGCTAAACCAAACCAGTAACCTTGACAAATACAGCCGAACGTGGAATCGAGATTTGTTCCATATCAGTATTTATTGACTGAGCGATTTCAATGGCGTCGTTGATCTTCATAAATGCTAAAATTGATAAGCAAACGTCGTCTGGCACAGCTCTGTTCTGTTGAGGTGAACCGGCGAAGCGGAGAGGGGAGAGGGAAGGTTGTCGGCCCCGTGACGTCACCGCACTGACCACTCCGGGACGGCCACAATGGCCTTTCTTAGAAGGAGCAGATGCGCCTGCGCCGCTATCTGCCGCACCCCGCCTCGCCCCATCCCGCACCCGTCAACTAACAAATAACGACTCACTAGTTACAAACCTTAGCACCGCCGGTCTCGAAAACCTTGAACCATAAAAAATTCTATTCAATAACTCACGATGACGAATCCAGCAAAAACTTACTCCTATAACGCGAAGCGCTCTGTAGATCTAAACGACATTTTGGGCGTCGCTGGCTCGCCGCAGCCGCAGGTAGACGCCGCGCCAACCTGCACCGTATCATTACGCTAATGACACCCACCCGCAGTAATCACCGGCTCACGAACGCCGCTGTAGAGACTCGCAACTTCCATGGATGAGTGTGGATCTAGTCATGATGAGTTAAACATGCACTAAACCTCCACTCATCGAAAGAAATTGACCTTCCGCCGGCGCTTCTTCTCGGAACCGGAGCACTGGCACGCACTGATGTCACGTCCTTACACCGGGTTCGCGACCACGTTGTGATTTTAACTTTTGGATTTTATGCGGGGCGGAAACGGCGAACGCGACCGGCTGGTCCGCCCGCTCACTACGAAATAAACGGTCGAGATTTCAAATCTGGGGACGTAGACGCGGCGCGCGCGCTTCGCTGGCGGAGAGGGGAGAGCCTCGGCCAATGGGAGGCGAGCGCGCGCAAACCCAGCTCCGAGGGGAGACGCCCCGCGCCACGCGTCCTCGCAACTTGCAACGCTCTACTCCGCTCAACGATCTTATCTTTTCTTCACGACATGAACGTTATTCTTTGCTTCGTACTCCGGCGTCCGTTCAACCGACGCGGCCGGCGGAAGTGAAATGAACGCGCGCGTAAATGCACATGACGCTGTGCGAATCGTTTATCGCGCAGTGCGCACACCTCATGCTTTACAAATGAGTTGTTATGAATGAGATTTGAAGCAGGATTTACAAAATAAGAAACTCGAGTTCATGAAACCGCATGAAAATCGTTTCAAGCACTAAGCAACCTGTTTCATAACTAGGAGGAGCCTTAAATAACAAGAAATATCAGGGAATATGGGGTTAGAACATCCATAAAACTACTGTTTATAGTATAAAAACGAGATTTATGATATATCAAACAAATCACAAACTAGCTTATTAAAGTAACTAACCTAAGAGTTTTAAAACGATACAGAGACGTCGTCCTCGTTTGACGTGTTAGACATCAATTTCGATCATCGGGTCCGAAGAAGCGTAACAAACACTTTGATGTGGAAATAAAACGTTTACCGAGTCGAAATCTGTCATACCTTTCTAATTTTTTTCAATTTTTATCTTTTCTAGGTTAGAGGAAAATCACTGGAATGTTTCTATGTTTGCTTATGTTCCCATGAATACACAGTATTGCTGCTCATTGCATTGGTCTGTATCAAGACAGCAAATTTTTTTTTAACATGTTTTCTGATGCCACTGTGGTTATGTGGTATGTTTGATCCAGGAGGGTCTTAGTGATTGGTCTGTGTCTGGGCCACCCTGGGCTACGATAATGATCCAGTCCATCTAAGGTGAAAAAGTCCTAGGAAATGTGAAGCATGTGGTCTTTTCGCTCATGCGCACTTCAAATGAGTATTGAAACCCTAGCATTGAGTTGTTGAAGCGTGATACAGATGATATTATTGGGATTGTTTGTTTCCTAATTGCTGTTGTCAGCTGAATTGGTTCTAGGATTTCCTAAGCATTCGCTCTTTTCATTTCTCTTTGTGAGATAACCAGCAGATTTTTTTGACAGTGTGCCACCGAGTTTTCGTCTCAGGTTTACAAATTTTTGTGGGATAGAAAAGTTATATTTGTTGACTAAGGGTCACTATTGGCCATGATAATGGTACAGCCCAAATCAGTCAGCTGCATCAGTTCAGCGCCTCCATCCAAAAGACGATGCGAAGCACCAGCTAACTTCTCGCTTATAGCGCACTTTTGTTTATTGGTGAGATGACCAGCTGATACAACTGTAGCACTCAACTGCTCCAGAAGTTGCGAAGCAGAATATGCGTCCATGAGGAATCTGCGATTAAATTTTGCTGTTATGTGTCGAGTGCTTTTTTTTTCAGTAAAATCACAAGGCTCATATTTTGGAATCAATCTTGTCTTATTTTATACTAGCTGATACCGGCGACTACGCTACGTACGCGTGCGAAACTTGCCACCAAAATATCTATCACCTCGTAGCAAATGGCAGCTTTTGGTTTAGAGAATTTAAGCTGTATCTAAGAATCTACGTCTTTGATTTCAATAAAATATAGCCTACGTTTCAAACCGGAAAAAGGGCTTCTGAATGGTATAAGTTTCATTGGAATTGGTGTAGTAGTTAAGGCGTGATACGCGAACAAACAAACAGACAAACTCGATTTTCGGAATCAGAATCGTTTATTTAGTAGATCTACATATTTAGTTTACCCATATCTTTAATTTTAGTTTTTAGCTTTTTTACACTTTTATAATAGTACAAGCCGTCGCCCGCGGCGTTGCTCGCGTTCTACCCTTAAGAGTGTGAGCTTTCAAAATTCCTTTCTTAGTGCGCCCCTACACTATATAGGGAACCTACCTTCCAAATTTCATACTTCTAGGACTTATAGTTTAGGCTGTGCGTTGATTCTATGTCAGCTTCAAAAGAGTTTTATATATATTGATGATTTAGAAGATAGATTTTGTTTAAGGTAGACTATCAGTAATGTTACATCGATTTTAACACTTATTTAGATTACTAAGATACCATTTATGAGTCTCCACAACTAGTGTATTCTTGGTGTATTCATTACCGCATGACCTACCTACTTATTTAAAGCGCTTTTGTACGATTCTGCTTCAAAAACATTCGCGCTAACTCAAAACATATTATTAATATTACTAAGAATAAGATGCTCAAAGACGCGTCCCTTCGACTTGTCCCTATTCTTGTTATTCAACTGCATTTATAGGGGCTCGTGCAGGTGTTGGCTTCTTAGTAATATTGCCGAGCTTATTGTCCGGCGGGAATTATTATTATTACGCAAGACTGCCAACTGACGTCACAAATATCTACAATACGCACGATCGTTTGAATTTACCTTGTAGAATATCAATCGAATGAAACTATTATGTAAAAAAAATTTAGACGCACGTATTTGTTATTTCCAGGAACATTAGAAATCAGCTTAGAACGGTTGATTTGATGACTAGTATAGGGGTAGTCAAAGGAACGTAACACGTACATACCTATTGTATTGTTTTGGAATACGTTTCGTTATAGTAAAATGGCACTTAGAATCGCCTTGTTAGCATAATAATCTAAATATTACTCTTTTGAAGCTGACTGACAATCAACGCACAGTCTAAACTAGAGGAGGTCCTAGAGGTATGAAATTTGGAGGGTAGTATCGTTATATAGTGAAGGAGTGCACTAAGAAAGGAATTTTGAAAAGTCGCACCCTAAAGGGTCTAAACTTAGTATCTAACATTTTAACCAAATAATGCGTATGCTACCACGCGAGCAAAGCCGCGGGCGACAGCTAGTATTTTATAAGACGATTCTTGTAATTAAAAAAGAATTATAACGACTATTTTGAATAGATACTTGTTTCTAGTTTATTGAATTATGGTTTCTAGGCTGACGTTTGCGGATTTTTCTCGCTGCGTCTTTCTATTGATTCTAGTCTTGCGACTAGCTTCTTGCCCTTTCTTCGCATGCATTAAATAGGAACACTTCATTATTCACCGAGATATACATATTATTATGTAGGTTTGTACCTGTATTGTATATTTTAAATAAGCAATAGGACAACAAATATTTACAAATTGTTCCATTGCTTTTTAAAATATTAATACTTGCTACAAAATATATGAAAACCACTAACTTTTCAACAAACTCCTCCAATTCACTGTAGTTCTTCACATTCAGGTACTCATCGACCAGTTTGTGTGGCACCAGTCCCGTCACCTAAACAAAAATTGTATTTCTTTCATGTCAAATAATTTTTTTTTCTGTATCTATTCAGGTAGGTATTAAGCTTAGATTTGCTGAAGGATAATATTGAGACATCGTGGTCCGATCCCATTCTTGTTTCAGGGTTTCAGCCAGTCTGATCTCCTGGCAAGACTTTAATGTTAGGCTTAAGATGCTGACAGCCATTTAACAACTTCTGGCTCACACATTTCAACATTTCTAAAGATATAAAATCACTGAATTTATTTATGAAAAATCGCAAACAACACTGTTGTGTGCAATCACACTGCACGAAGTTCAACATAAAATAAAAATAATCGCTTCCGATTGGTACTGATTTGGACCAGTTGAGCTATCTGTAAATCATTTGCAATGGTTTGTAGAAAGCTCAACTGTTTCATGTGTATTTTGTAAATATTGTAAATACTGTATTAGTTGTACTAAATTATATGTATATTCACGCAAGTGATTTTATATCTTTAGAAATGTTGAAATGTGCGTGCGAAAAGTTGATCGTCGGCTATCAGCGTCTTAATGCTTCAGCAATAAAATAAATATAACCTCAATAAGTCCATCAGCGGTGATCTTCCCCAGCAGCCTCTGGCAGCATTGCATCGCGGTGAGCGCGCGGCGCAGATCACCTTCGCATGTGTCCACAGCCTGGTGGAGAACCTCCCCTTCTCCCACATCTACACCCTCGGCCAGGCAGATCTCGCGCAACCTGTCATTTTATCATTTATACCACAATGTGTATACTTAGTATGATCGGGATTCTAATAGACACAATCGGTCTTATTCCAGAACGGGAACTAAAGAAAGTCACGGTTTAAAGTCAAGGTTTATACAACCCGGGCGAATTAACATGACACGCTCGGAGCTCGATACTTCCCCCGCTACACCGCTTAATTCGCCCGAGTTGTATAAACCTTGACGTTTAAACCGTGACTTTCTTTAGTCCCCGTTCTGGAGTAAGACAGTTTGTGTGTAGTAGAAAAAAAGACAATTATGTGTGTTATTATAACCTAAAAGCTTCCCCACGCGACTTCGTTCGCATCCCGTTGGATCCCGTTTATTTTCCGGGATATAAAGTAACATTATGTGTTAATCCATGTCACGGACAATATATATTTCAAGTTTCATCCAAATCAGATCAGTAGTTTTTGCGTGAAAGAGTAACAAACATCCATGTATACAAACTTTCGCATTTATAATATTAGTAGGACTACTGTGCTACTGCTTTTATTGGAGTAGATACTAATGCAGTGAATGCATTTGGCTAAAAACAATACATTCTCAATACTTACCGTTTGATAACATTGTCCCTGGCAAGTGGCTTGAATCTGAATTTAGAACATCGACTAGTTATCGGTGGTATGATTCGTGAAACATAGTTGCAGATGAGACAGAATCTTGTTGTTCGTGTTTCTCGTTCCATTGTGCGACGCAGTGCAGCTTGAGCGGCTGTGGTCATCGAGTCTGCTTCATCCAGAATTACTAGCTTGTAGGGAGGGCATGGTCTTCCACTAAAAGTGTACAAGTTGGAAAGACTATCAAACCAGTGTGTAGAGTTAAAAAACAGAAAACATTGGCTTTAGTATCAAGGTTTTGGGTTATATAAGATAACTGAGAAGCACAGTTTGTTCTATAACTAGGTACAAGGTAAATTTGTTTCTGAAATTGCCAAAAAAGAATCCTAGTTGCCGGCTTCTTGACCATGTTTTATTTTATTTAAAAGGTAACACCAACATTGGAGAAAAAACATTAATAGTACATGTTCTAAGAAGTCTAGGAGTTTTATCATATTGAAATAAGAAGTCAAAAACATTCAATCTAACAGCTGTAGGTAAGATTGGAAAATCCTCACAATTATTCTGCTAAATAAAATTCTTGGATTATAACACAGATCTAACAAATAGGTTAGAATTTAGGGTTTCTAAGCCGTGTGGTATTGTGCATAACAAACACCCCTCTCATATTGTTCTATAGTTCATTATCAAAATAATAGTGGCAGTCTGGTATTTTGAGGTTTGTTTCACATATCTTGATAAATATCTGAGGTACCTACAATCATCTTCACGGAGCAATGGGCCATAGTACTAAAAGCGGTATTAGACGGTTCACTAGTTTCTTTCATTTCCGATGTTTCATCGATGAAGCCTCGATAATGAACGCATTTTTATGTTTACACGCAGTTTATACAGTGAGACATTTTTCATTCATTTTCTCACGATGTCGCGGAGAGAAGTCGTCCGTATTGTTGAAGTTCAAGTTCTTTATTGCATTCATATTGTGGATACAGATCTTAAATAAAGTTGAAACTTAATTGCTTGCAATATGAACCCTGACAGAGCACGACAATATTTTTATCTATCGCTAGGTGGATAAATAGAAGTATTATGTACCTAATTATTTATACTGTATCATACTTAAATACTATACTTATATACTAAGAGATCAGGCTTAAATTAACAGTATTAATATTATACTGTACCTACCTAATACATAATATACTTACTACCTACTTATCTTTAAGTAATAAAATTTGTACTTAAAACAAATTACTATCATGTTTTATTACCATTTGGCTCATTTTCTTCAAAAAACTCTTGCAGAGAATAAAAGCAGTTTTTTATTAGAATTTTTTTACTACAGATTTAATTAAACCTACGTGGTCTGTCGAATTTGGAATTGTTGGAATTGATTATAAATTGGCATTTTGTGGTTCCACAGACATTTGTGGCTCTTAAAATGGTCTAAAATTGAGTCATGTGCTCATCCCGCCATTTAAACACCATGCTTCAAGACAATACTATTAATTTATCACAATAATTAGAAGGACCTGCCGCTACTCTGCTGTGAAACAAATGAGCGCCGCTGTTTACACGGTTCATTTGTTGTTCATTTTCGATGAAAGATGCCCGATGAAAGGCCGATGCCGATGAAAGCGTCAGGGTGGCTAGTGACTTTCATCAAAAAGGTGCATCGATAATGAATGATGAAAGATCCTATTTAGACGTTTCATTTTCGATGTTTCATCGATGAAGTATCGAAAATGAAAGCAAAAATGAACCGTCTAATACAGCTTTAAGGGATAACCCCTCCTGTCTTTCAAGCTATTATGATACTGTTTACTCACTCAGGTTTTGTGCTACTGACAGTTAGCTGTGCAAATGTCTTCACTTTATCTCTGATGACCTGGATGCCTCTCTCGTCTGATGCATTTAGTTCAAGCACTCGGTCTCGAGTGATATCTCCAAACAACTGCCTGGCAGCAGCTAAGATGGCACTTGTTTTACCAGTGCCGGGTGGACCATAGAACAACAGGTGGGGCAAATCTCCGCCAGACAAACATTCTCTCAATACTTGCACTACTTCTCCCTGATCCACTATATCATCGATAGTCTTCGGCCGGCTAAAAACAACAGTTTTGTTAGAAGTACACTGTAAGCAAGAATGAGCAGATTAGCGGCACTTACTATTTTTCAACCCATGGTGCTGGCGGTTTTTTCTTAGTCGATGATTTCACACCCGATGAAGAAGGTTTATCTCCAGCTGATATTTTACCAGTTTTCAGGAAAGCCTGCATTGTCTTGTCAGTAAAAATCAAGGTACAATCAAACGAATATAGTTAGGAGTTCCGTTCCATTCCAATCCAACCAATACTTCTTCTTCTTCTCTTCCATAATGGCCTGTGTCCGTCATTTCGACACACAATTTTGCCAATGTCAAGTGTTAAAATTGTAATAAATAAGTCAAGTCAAGTCATTTGTCAAGTCGGCTAAACCAGAAAATGATATTTTTGACTTTTCTGAATGTGAAAATTCGTGTTAGGTTTTGAAGAGAAAATCCACCATTTTCTTTTCAAAACAAACGACAGCCGACTTGACAAATGACTTGACTTGACTTATTTATTACAATTTTAACACTTGACATTGGCAAAATTGTCTGTCGAAATGACGGACAATTATTGAAGAAAAGAAGAAGATATTTTTGACATTGACAAATGAAAACTAAATGAAGTTATTTGATAACTGACACACGGCACAGATTAAAACAGAACTTTATTTTCCTTGTTCTTTTTACCGGTTTTTCATAAACTAACTTATTTTGTGTTCGGTTCGGTGCTTTATAGTTTCAATTTGATGATAGGGCAACACTGCCAAGCGAAGCCAAACAAAGCAGCCGGGTTTTATTTTAGATCAAAGTTTTAGATTTTTCTTGTTGTTTACATTTTATAAAGCCGTATGTGTGTATGCACTTAAGAAGTATAGATGCAGAATAAAGTACCTACATACAATTCACTAGGTACCTAAAGAAAAATGACCACTAGATCGCAAAAAAAATCTAACAAGCACATAAACACGTTATCTGTACCAAACTCAGTACCAAATAAACGAGTTGAAAATTCGTGGCTTCTGCTTGCAAAAGGTTCGATTATTTCAGCTGACTTATGAATGTGTTACCAACGGCTAGATATTTAGAAAATCCAGATATGCCTTTACCTTTCTTTGTATTTAAAAATGCATTTTTTTACATTGCAGATTCCCTACTAGAAAATAGCAATTTCAATATTGTAACTCTACCACATCCAGCTCACGGAAGACCAGCTAAGTACTGCTTAGATGATGCCAATAAAAATATATTTGAAGTAGTAACCTTCAATGAACCTCACAGGTCCTGGTTCATCGGCGAAACTGTGAAATCCGATGGAAGTGTTCAAATGTTGACCCGGATCAACCCAATATTCTTAGGTTGGCTTATTGTTTTTATCATGTGTCCTATATGTATATGTCCTTTGCCAGGGGGCATAAGCTCAATTTGGCAGATATTTTAATTTAGTGCAAAAATTCGGTACATTTCTGTGTGCAAAGTCATATGGCATGCCACAGTGCAAGCAATACACTGAAGTTGTTTAATCATTTCAGTAGTGTAATATCATTTGTTTTTTTAGTTTATTTTTTAATATGCTGTACCACTCCTCATTTTCAACTTCCTTAGGCAGTAATTAATACTTTCAATGTTATATTACAGTATTACCAAGACTAAAAGAGCAGTGCAGTAACAGAGCTGTACCGATCGAAGATTTGCTCTCTGAAAAGGGGTTTGATAAATTACCAGCTTTTATTAATAGTTTGGATGGTGTTGCTGATTTGAAGGTGATTTTATATTGATAATTTCAGTACATGCCTTCGAAGTATACTATAATTAAAAGAGTGCCACTAGCCCCTCATTAAAAATGAATGATAGGCGTCACAGCTCAATTGGTAGTTGCTCTGCCTTCCGTGTTGTGTACTATGGGTTCAATACCCACAAAGAACAAATATTTGTGTCTAGCAAACATACATGTTTGATCCAAATCTGGCTGTTAATGTATTATTTTGAAATTTCTCTTTTCTTTTCAGGGACCGATAGATATAAAAGCATACAAATATAATGAAGAGAAGACATTGTCGTGGCTTGAAGGAAGGGTACGAAAAGTAGCCAAAGTTCTTAAAGCTAAGAAAATTCATGTCACCTCAGGAGCCGTTTCTGCTACCTTTATTACAAGTAATATCAATAATGGAAATATTGATGATGGTAGGTATATTTAAGTATTTAAATGAATCATGTAGAAATTATGTAGGTAGGTACTTATCCCATTTTTTTTTGTTACAGAATTTTACCTGAAATATTCATGTGGCATTGTATCTGAATATCTTCAGGATGATCTAGTTAAAAAGTTAGAAGACAAGTTTCATTTCAAACCAGATTTAGTAGAGTCGGTAGGAAATAAACGTAAATCTGAAGCGGCTTTTAATGGAAAGAACAAGAAAGTTAAATGTGACACACGTCTGGATGAGAATGTGTTACTGGAGTTTGAACAGAAAACACCAGAAACTAAAAAACCCATAGTTTTGACTGCCAAAGAAAAAGCTAGACAAAAAGCTGCAAGTGGGACCAAAACTATTTCCTCGTTTTTTATAAAAAAATAATTATTGTCCATGCAAAACTTAATAAATATTATATTGTTATTTCTATTAAATTTTTAAAAAGTCTGTGCGTTTCTTGTGTAGTTTTGTTTGACCTTGGTTTTAAATGGGCTAAAAAGGTTGGTGGAAATTAACGATAGAACTAATCGAATGTAACTTTACTAGTCCACATTGGTTCGCTACACGATCATTGTTAAAACCGGTAGTTTCCGAAAACCATAAAAATAACCTGGCAATATATTTTGTGATCGCCACAGATAAAATAATGTAATCGCCATTTTCAATCAAACGTCTAAATCCGCTTCAATCGTTCGTTCGTTTCGTTTGAGACTTTCGTAGTTTTGTGGAATTACGAATATTTTTTATCAGTTTTTGTGAATTTTGGACCACCAAGACTCAGTGTAGTGAAACACATGTGATTATTTTTATGTTATTGTGAGAAAAGACTTCTCTAAAGTGTTCAATAATAACAAATCGCGGCCAATGTCAGCAGGCGTGTCAGATCAGGTATTTCTCTTTTTACGCTTTTTTATGGTATTTCCTTGTTTGAATGTGTTTTTTCATGTGTAATAATGTTGTTTTTATCTTGTTTCATGTGATTCTGACGTATAGCGGATGAAAGGGCAAGGGAACCAAGGTAAAATGGAAATGTGTGACGTAGCAAAGTGTTTTCTCCGAATAACAGTTTGTACCGGTCGGCTTTTCATTCGTTGCTTTGCTGTGCCTATGCCACTGATTAGCGCTCTTCACCTCGCCAACTTTCACTTTTCATTTCGCATACCTAACCTATGCGGTTCTTAAGAAATAAGGACTTCATATTTCACTTTGTCAGCAAGTCTTTTTGTGCCTACACTTGTGTAGGAGGTAAATTTTGTTGCTAGTTCAGCCCACATAATTTTGCGTGTAATGTGACTCCCACTCGGAATCAATACATTGTAGTATTCTTCTGTAAAAAACCAATTAATACCAACATTCTCTTTTGAGTTATAATTTTAAGAGAATAATTAAATTTTGCAGTGAACTTATGCTATGATTCCTTCAAGATTTATTTACACCAACCAATTAGATTCCTCAAAGGTAGTTTTACCGGTTTCAGTGACAAATGCACGGAAAGACCAACATTTAGAAAGTGGTGGTGACGAGTTACCAGAGGTGTCATGGCGTCATCAGCAGCAACCTTCATATGCACCACCCATCTCGACAGCAGCCGATCCTTACAGTGCAGCAGGTACTGTGTTTTATAGGCATTAGACAATACATCTTCTAAATATATAAAACTCTTTTGAAGCTGACTGACGATCAACACAGCCTAAACTATAATTCCTAGAGGTATAAAATTTGGAGGGTTCCATTAGTAGTATAGACGTGCACTAAGAAAGAAATTTTGAAAAGTCGCACCCTAAAGTTTGTTAAATTAGGATCAAAGATTTAAACCAAATAATGCGTATGCTGCTACTACGCGAGCAAAATGTTGGGCGACAGCTCGTTAGGTATAAACAAAATCGGTAGGTCCTTTTTATTGTAAGCCCAGTTTACTTCTACTACTAGCATCTTATTGGTAGTTTTTGAATAAAAAGTACCTAGCTAATATCCTAAGAATTATTGTTATTATCATTAGATTGTTGCATGTACTTTGATCCAATGTGCATGGGGTTTTGTGGCTTTCATGTTGTTTATAAAAGTTATTATAAAAACAAACAGCTTCCTGAGAAACAAGGTGGCTGTGAATATATGAATCAACAAGTGTAGCATAAAACAATGAGTCAAACGAATTGATGAATGAGCTTACATTTCGAAATTCATCAAATTTTTTTTATTTTGTAATAAATAAATAAATATTCACGGACACTTAATACAACGCCTTCTAGTCCCAAACTAAGCAAAGCTTGTACGATGGAAACTAGATGGCTGATAGAATACGTACATAATTTTTTTTTGTAAATACATACTTTTAATACTTAGAAACACCCAGACACAGAACAAACATCTATGTTTACAACACAAAAATGTTTGTTCTCGATGGGGATCGAACCCACGACCCACAGCACTACCGAGCTACTACCGACTGAGCCATGACGCCTGTCAGTGATGAATGAGCTTACATTTCGAAATTACAATGATGCAAACTGAACTTGCAACATTGTATGCAGCTGCTTAACCTACAGTTATTTATTGCAGTTGATAGAAGATCTTAGTGATAGAATTAACATAGTATGAGACAGATAAGAATGATTCTTGTGAAAAACTATAAAATATTTTAATTAGATCACTAAGTTACAACAATAGGGTACATTCAGACTTCATTATTCATCAATAGTTTTAATTTAAATTTAATAAATACAGAGCAAATGAGATGTCTCATTTTGGGCTGAAAATAGCATTTCAAATGTATTGTATAGACAGACTGTAATTTGTTACAAGATTTTCCAAGTTTCTTGCAGTATTTTATTATATTTTTGCAATCCCACTGTGAAATTATAAGTAAAGAGTACTTAAACAAGATATTATGCCTTGAAGCTTTGAACATGAATACAATATTTGCAGATAGTAAGTAGCGCAGTTGTACCTTCTTAAAAACTAGCTATTCTATTGCTCCTTAAGTGTACCATCTTTTGCATCTTGTTGCATCTTTTTCTCTTGTTCTATCAGCCAATATTGGTATTAACAAGTACAATACCCAGCCCAAGTCCTTAAGAAAAATGGGATATCTCCTTTGAGGAAAATATTTTCCGTCGTTTCAGGTTATTACAGTACTACACCACTTCCTTATCAAGCTTTTGGAGTCGGGGATGGGACATGGTCCACCAATGGAACAGATCCGATGCCTTTCCTCGGAGGATACAATCCTCACGATTCTTACGGAGTTGAGGGTAGATAGTACATTTAATTCAGTGACAAGAGAAAAGATGTTACATATAATTCATCAATCATAATGGTGTGCGCACAATTTCATTATATTTACTAATAGTATGCTATCAATTCTGCAAATACTTGTAGCATGTTTCTATTTATATAATCATTCCTTGTATGCTAACATCTCAATGTGTCTGAATCCTAGGCTGTCATTTTCTTACTATAGTTACGAGTATTCCTATAAAAGTACTCACCGTTGCTTAATATTAGTATATTATAGCAGCATGCATCACAGTGCACAAGGCACATGCTCTATTTTCACAGCCGAATCCATTTTTTCCTCTTCCTTGTATCATTATCTAGCTAGACTAGTAAACTTTAGAATACTAAGTATTGTAAATTGAGCATTGTAATAATTCAGAATCTGTGTATACTGCAGATACAGGAGTCGTGGTGCGGGTAAATTATTACTATACTAACTACTATGGGCTTGTATGTATTGCATGCTGCATAACCTTAGGACATGATCAGACAAAGAATGGAAAAAGCCCGTTTTATTATTAATTCGAATGTGTTACTTTCAGGAGTTTTCGGACCGACAACGACGCCATTCTCTACCGCTGCGTTTGGGCAGCCCGCATCATCTTTTAACTACTTCCACGGCAACGGCGACTACTCGACGTGGGGCCAGCTCGGGCGCGCAAAGCCGTACGATGAGTACTACAGGAGCGACGTGTACGTGCCTGACGTCAAGGGCGCGGAGGCGGGCGTGCAGGCGCTCTCGCTCGCCGACCACAAGGCGGAGCGCGAGCGGCCCGAGCTGCGAGACCTCTCCGCCGGACAGCCCAAGAAGATGACGTGGGCGTCCATCGCGAGCCAACCGGCCAAGCCGGCGCCGGCCTCGCAGACCACCGTGCTCAAGAAGAAGGGCCCCGGCATGCCGCCGCCGCCGATCGTGCCCGGCAAGCACAACATGGACATCGGCGCGTGGGACGTCGGTGCCGGCAAGAGCGCGGCCGTCGCCAGCATGCCGCCTCCGCCGCCGCCGCTGGTGTCGCCCCCGTCGGCCGCGCCGCCTCTCGCCGCGCCGCCCCCGCCCGCGCCGCACCACGTGCCGCCGCCGGCCGCGCCCGCGCCCGCTCCCGCTCCCGCTCCCGCCTGGACGCACGCAGCACGCGCGCCCCTGCCGGCTGCACCGCCGTCCGCGCCCCTGCACCACGCCCCGGCTGCTGTCGTGCCGCCCGCGCCCGCGCCCCACGCCCCGCCGCATCCGCTGCTCAACGAGCTCCACGTCAAGAACGAGTACAACCCGACCGACTTCGACCTGAACGCGCCGCTCGCCCGATTCTTCGTTATTAAGTCGTACTCAGAGGACGACATCCACCGCAGTATCAAGTACGAGATCTGGTGCAGCACCGAGCACGGCAACAAGCGGCTCGACTCGGCGTTCCGCGAGCGCGAGCGCGAGGGCGGTTCGGTGTACCTGCTGTTCTCGGTGAACGGCAGCGGACACTTCTGCGGCATGGCGCGCATGATGAGCCCCGTCGACTACAACTCGAGCTCGGGCGTGTGGCTGCAAGACAAGTGGAAGGGACAGTTCCGTGTGCGCTGGATATACGTGAAGGACGTGCCCAACGTGCAGTTGCGGCACATCAAGCTGGAAAACAACGAGAACAAGCCGGTGACCAACTCGCGCGACACGCAGGAGGTGCCGTACCCCAAGGGGCTGCAGGTGCTGCGGATCATGCATTGCTACTGCCACACCACGTCCATCTTCGACGACTTCACGCACTACGAGCGCCGCCAGGAGGAGGAGGACTCGCGCAAGGTGCCGCTGCCGGAGCCGCCGCGTGACGAGCCCGAGCAGGGTGCCGGTGGCGGCGGCGGCCGCCCCTACCGGAACAACAACTACCGCGACTCGCGAGACAATCGCGATCACCGCGATCACAGGGACTCTCGGGATCACCGCGATCAGCGCGACAATCGCGATCAGCGTGACAATCGCGACCAGCGCGATAACCGCGATCACCGTGATCACCGTGACAACCGTGATCATCGCGATAACCGTGACCATCATCGCGACGACCGAGACGGGCGCGACAATCGCGATCACGGCTATCGCGATCGCGAATCCAACTTTAGACCTCATCATAATAAGGTTGGTTCCGTATAGAAATATTGCATGACTTGAGCCTTATTCTTGTGTTCTAATTATCTTGTTGTTTTCTAGGACCGCGACGGTTCCCGCGGCCGCGGACGTGGACGTAATTAACGGTGATTTGTGCGAGAACAAAGCAAGGACTGGCTTCTCCCCATAGACAACTAGTAGTCGACTAATTGGTTCCGCATCGCAGAAGTACGTTTGTGGCGTACGAACTCTACGAAGGAATGGTATTCCTTCAATATCGTGACCTGTGCATGTTGCGTTTCAACCTGAACAATTAATGTAACAGGGAGTAAGATTGTTTTAAACAGTGCATAGATAAAAAAAACTATCAACAAATTAAATGTGCTATATTAATATTTCGTACTGAAAAACTTTTAACGAACATACGCCTAGTGAACAGAACATTAAATAACACCGTCTGTCGTCGTGAGTGAAACGATGGCGAGTGGAATTGTGGACTTTGTTTCAAATTTGTGGACTGAAAATATAGTAATTTTTATATAACTAGGAAATTCTGTGGTGAGAGGAGTTGCTCCTTTAAAACTAGGGACATGTGATGTTATGAAATCAATGTCAACATTATGTAGTACACTGACTGAGTGATGAAAACTTTTATATTACAGAATTGTAATCATATGAGGTGTGGACATTTTGTATACATTTTTTGAATATCAATTTATATTATGACTGTTATTGTGAGTTCTCTCGTGGCATTGACTTTCGGTTCACTTTTGTGGGACTAGTTCATTCATTCTACAAATTTCATTATTTTTCGTTTAAAATAACAGTCTGGTATTTTGTATAGCCCCATGTAAAGTTCAATGTGTGTTTATAAACTTAAAGGATATCTATTCTGTGTATATGTATACATATTTGAGTTCAAAGAAAATATTGTACCTATGATCAGTGTTATTCAATTAAATGGCTAGGTACCTGCATAAACTGTATTTAATAGTTCAGAGTTTATCTAAATTTGGGTAGTTATTTGGTGTAAAATGGTATGTTCCTGATTGATTTTAACTGTGTACATAACTATTATGTATGTAATAATGTTATAACTTTAAGTGTAACATCATTGTGACGAGAGATATTTGACTCTGACAGAAAAATGATTTCATCTTTATTCTTACCAGTGTTATATTTGTATGCATGTATTGTTATGTACATCCCCACCTTGATTTTAAAGTGCCTTCATCATTTTAAAATAAATCTATCATAAAATCAGTTTTATTTTGTCTCATAGGCAATAGTGTTAGTGCCAGCAACTTTTAGTATTTTTATTTTTAAAATATGAACCCTTAGCTAGTTTATAGAAGGCTTGTATAAGTTTTAAAACTTGTGTTTGTCTTATTTGCTAATATAGCAAAAAATTGTGTCCATTGATTGAGTGTCTTTGAATTATTTTTTAAAATACTACATACATACAATTATATAAAACCTGATATTGAATTAAAAGCCTGTCATAGGAGCATTAACAGTATTTTACAATATTTAAGAACCTTTCCACACCAAAATCCTATATCAGCAGCACTTGCTTATAAAAAAATCCTAGTAATCTAGTTTGTAATTTTTTTAAAGATGATGGCTTTATAATAATGCATACGTACCTGCCTACCTACCTCACAGAGCCTTCCTAATACCTACCTAATTTGGAACACGGCAATTATGTTAGCATGATTGCTTATCGTCAGAAACGGGCAAGTTAGTAGTGGTAGTAGATACTTCCCCCGAGCGAGCATTTACACTAAAACTTATAATGGTACCTATCACCTACCTACCTACGTTTATATGATCTGTGCTAGGTACTATACCACCGTGTACCCATAACGGAGAGTCGACCCCCCCCCCGCCATGTTGACGCTTACTATGAAGTTCCTACATCGATTTTTAAATGCTTAGCGTATGTACCTTATGTATGTATTGTATATGTACCTAGTTTTGCGAGTCGCGCAGCTCTTCCTTTATTTTTTTATACATATTTATATTATTATGTATGTATGTACATTACGTACTTATTTTTGGATATTCTCTACGGCCTTGTCCGTCATTTTGACAAAATGTCATAGCAGACAATCATTGCTATGTCAATACTGCTTTTTGGCTGTCTTATCTGTCAGTGTCATGTCTGACAAAATGAATTGTTTTGGTACCTCTAAACATTTTCCTTCTGAAAATGAAAAAAATTCTAGTTTTCCGTGAATTCTGACCGCCTCATGCGTTTCATTTGAAAAACAAAGTGCTTTTCGTGTCTTTGTAATGCGTTCCTGAACAATTTGCTGTGTGCAATGCGTGTTTTAGATTGTTTATTCATTTTGGGAGCAGACGTTCCGCTCGACAGTTGCGCGCGATACTTTGTGGTTGTGGCTGGTCTGGCGGACTTCTGCAAACACTCGCAGTTGAACTCTCGGTACGGTCTACGATGGTAGTACTCGTCCTTCCTCCTATTGTAGTTTATTTTCGATACGAAAAAATGGCATAGCACGAGTGGTATTACGAAAACAATGATTGAACTTTACTTCTAGATCGAGAATGTTGTAGATGTGAAGAACTATGATGAGTTTATCTACTTGGAAACAAGCTAAGACATTGGACAGAATCGGCGTGAATGTGTAATGCCTTGATATTTTTATAAAAATGAGACATGCAATCAGTCGAGATGCAAAAGAGTGTATCAGTGCAAGTAGATAGTGATTTCGCTTTGTTGCTGCCCAGCGGTGTCTACGAAATAAAAAAAATGGAGCCAAGATCGAGGCTTCGCAAAGTGATACTCTTCTGTTTACTACTGTCACTGTTTGGGATGGTTGCATTTGGATATTTCTGCCCTGATCAGGTGAGTCTACTTGCTTGTTAATTACCGGACTATATTTCTTATCTCTGTACTTTTGTTCAGTAAGTAACACCAACTGGTAAGTAGAGCCTTCGGTCTCTATCCTCGTGTCAACTTAATATTTGTAATCAACAAGTAAATGGCATAAGCACATGAAGTAGGTACTTATATTAAGCATGCATTAGATTAGAGATATTGGCTATACCTATTTCTCTACACTATTCAAAGTAAAACCCGATACCTACTATTCAATGCTCCATTCATGAAAGTGTGTAGATAATATTAAGTTACGAATGAGAGAAGGGATACTATAGGTAGGTAGTTATCTAGTTTTAAATACAGGATAATAATTATGGTGGGCTAACCACAACGCAACAATTAAATTGTACATTATATCACAATTTATTGTATTAATAGCTTTGAATAATTACATTAATTACGTAGGTATTTTTATAAAATTTGAGTTTTAGACATTAATAATACTGATAGTAAGAACATGCCTACTTATTTTATTTGTTCAATATAATTATAATAAGTTGCCAAGAACAGTTTCACTTGAAAATTTTTCAAGATTGCTGAATATCAGCAATCTAGTTCCCATAGTAGGTTTGGTTTGAGACTATAGGGTATTGTGGGTAATGTCCATGAATATTTATTTTTATTGAAGCTGCTCAATTTTTAATATCTTAAATAGAGATATATCTTGTAAGAAGAGATGAATCTTTATCTCACATTATCTGAAACCTAAAAAAATACAATATAAAACTTGGCTTGGCATAAGCAGAAACTTTTTAAAATAAGTCAGCACATGTTATGCCACAGCATAAATAATAGTTCAGTAAAAAATTACAATGTTAAAATTATTAGGTTCGATTGAGTTCTAGTAATTAACATAATAATGATGAAGTTATTACTGTAATTTAACTAACTTATCTTTAGTTGGGACAGAGTCGCTAAAAATAATAGCACTGATAACCTTACCTACTTACGAGTGCTTACTTACCAAATTACCTACTTACTACCAAATAATTTTTCAGGGCGTGTCTCAAATCCTAATTCTGATAAGAACCCCATGGACCTGAAGTGTGTGGACCAGCTGATTAAATTATCTTGTTTTTAATAAATTCTTCTTCAATGTAGTCAAGCAAAAACTTCTGTAGCACAGCTAGAGGTTAGACAACAGAGATACAAAAGGTGTTGGTTTATTCCCGTGGCTCGCGGCGGCGGAACAAAATATCCTGTTAGTGATTCCGAATATTTTTTAATCTTAGTCCAGACTAGAATATTCCATAATAAAGTAAGTAGAAAATATTACATCTTGTTTGCTAGGATAGAGTACCTAACCTACATGGTTATTACTAACAGCTAGACCCACATTAGTTATTATACATAGGTATGGAAGAGGAGCGTTTTTGGCATAACATAACAATTCCCGAAACTCTGAAGCCAATTATATTCCTGTTACTATTAGGTAGGTACTAGCTAAATAATCGTACAGGGACGAGGGTTCTCTTGGGTTATATCAAAATACACGATACTATTAGTTCAGCGTTACGGCGGACATAACGAATTCTGGCTCACATCCTCATAGAAATGTTATTATTTCCTGTGTCCAATTATACCCAGCAATGGTTATTTTTATTTTTCTTCTAGCAAGGGTGGAAGTATTATTACACTAAGCGAAATTAAATTGCTGAAATCAACACCAGTATCTACTGTACTATTCCTGAACCTTAGTACCTACGTAGGTACCTAACTAGAAATCCCATAGCACAATTCACTACACATGATTGCAGCTACATACATACCTACAATGACATCCTGTTGTAATTACAACGATCTTATAGAATAACTAGCCGTCGCCCGCGGCGTTGCTCGCGTTCTAGCCTTTTGTGACGTTTCAAAATTCCTTTCTTAGTGCACCTCTACACTATAAAGATACTACCCTTCAAATTTCATACCTCTAGGACTTATAGTTTAGGCTGTGCGTTGATTCTCTGTCAGCTTCAAAAGAATTTTATATATATATATATATATATTATATTGATTATAAATAATCGAGGACACTCAAATAAACGTTTGCAGGACATAGCTAGGTAGGTACCTTACCTACTCGTACCTCGGTCCGCACAATGACAAAGATATTATCTCATGGATCCACCATGGATCGTTTCTGGATTATTTCTACTCATTATACGACATTACTCGTATTGAGGCGAACATTTGGCACGACACCGATAAACTTGAAACTTCAATTCCTTTTCGGACGGGCAGCATTCCTTCTGAAGTTGAGACAAAGAATGAAATTGCATTGCACACACGCACTGTGCAGTGTCCATGGCCAGATATGGAGAGGTCGACTTACCTACTGCGTTCTACCTACCGGTTACTGGCATACAAACTGTTACAGAATCTGTAGTTCTTGCGACGGGTCGCCTACTGCTGTCTGAATTGATAATAGACAGGATAACACCTGGCCTGATACTCCTACACGTTCAACTATTCAGCAGGTCGCTATCTTCGATCGCTTGCTGCCGACAGTTCCGTCGGTTTCATAAAATGTTTAACAGACTGCGTAGTTTTTCTGTTGTTTAAAATCGAGTAGGTACCTATCAGATATGAAAAATTCTTCTCAGAATATTCCAGTAAGTAGGTAATTATGGGCGAAAATGTAAATAAGTTGCAAAGATAAAACTCCGCGTTCGATATCGAAGCTTGCATCATCTTTGGTTCATTGGTTAGCAATATTGTCATTTAACAGTCTCAACCAGTCACTATCACAATGATATTTTATCGACCTTCAATTGATACCTCATTAATTACCATTTCAAAGACTAGCCTTAAATGCCATAAAATGAAATGACGATGGCACTAATCATTAGGTACCTTCCGTCTTTGAATGCGCAAGGACGAATTCGCAAGCTACAAATAGTATTTGTGTACACCTACTTAGCTTTAGAAGCCACTCTGGTTGTTAAATGTATCACTCGTTAGATGCGACATTTTAAAGAACCACTTAGGTAAATGGGTAGGCTCTAGTGTACAATATTTTTCCTACGAGTTTTCAGACCGCAACATTTTAGAGTAGGCACATGCTCATCTTTATGATTATGTATTAGACAGCGTATTTATTTTAGCATGTAAATATAACAGGATTCAGCCTGTAAATCTGTAACTATGTTTACAGAGCCTAGTTCTCTACAATGTGATCAATTAGAGCAACCTGCGGTTTCACTCTGCTGGGTATGTCAACATCAACCCGCGTAATATGAGACTTATGATGTAGGGTTTAGTAGTGCTGACATTTCAGGAGCCTCATTAATGATTACCTACTACACTTATTTACCGAGGAACCCTACGCATGTTTGCTGTAGAGCTGCCAAAATGCTGTCTAACGGAATCTAAACCTTCTTGCTCTGAGTAAATGTTCAAAATCAAAGCGCTTGTGGTAGAACATGATATTATGCTGATAGCTTTAACTTCTGGCGCCGGATCATATTTCTCGGTGTAATCATACTCAATACCGACGCATCAATGCTAAGAAACTCGATGCGGGAAGCCTTTGGATAGATCGATACAGGGTTTTTTCTTGATGAGATTGAAATGTAGCGAAGTGAATAATTGAAGCACAAGTAAGATACTGTAGGTATAAATATAATTTAATGCGAAATGTGATATAGGTAGGTACGCTTTTAGTTTAAAACATCTTGATTCTCGTAAGCTGTAAGAGCTTTTTGAGGCTGCCCGAAGTAGGTAAGTATACATCGCTAGACTAATGGATTTGGACACTTACCATAATTTTTCAATTGGGTTCAGCACATTTTCATAAATTGGTGCCTTTATTTCAATTGCGTTCTTCCTTAAAAAAGCAAAAAAAAAAAATTCAATTGGGTTCAGCACATTTTTATAAATTGGTGCCTTTATTTCAATTGCGTTATTCCTTTAAAAAAAATAAAAAATATTATGGGGTCAAAGGGAAGAGAGTGCTGTTTCATCCGACTCCGCCAGTTGCACTCTCGAGCACGTAATAAATTGATTTAGTTTGAAATCGCTGACACAAGTCTTTCGGGCGGCCTGTCTGGCGCTGACTGTAAACTGTATATTAATGGGGTGTTCTGCCCACTTCATTAGACGAACAAACAAGCAACGGAGGGTACGCGCCCTTTATCTCGTCGCCCTCTTAACCCCCGTCACAGACACGGCGGCCCGAAGATATTAAAAACATTATTTCTTTCCAGATTGGGCTCCATTATTGTGACCGGGGGGCATGAAAGTACGGGAAAGAGAAACAAAGTCGAGAAATTGGGGCTTTACAAAAAGGTTAAGGGTCTCATTCACGTTGGGATTTTTTGGCCATTTGCAATTAAAAATGAAACTTAGAGCCTTTCAGTGAAATCCTTTTTGCTGTTTACTTTTGATAAAATCTCTGGTTTTATGGTTTTCTTCATACTTTATTACAGGAAGGTAGATTAATAATTACTAGCCTACTTTTATTATGGTTAGATAGTAGGTTCGTAAGGAAACACTCGTGCAGTGTAAAATATAAGATGCAATGTGACCAATAAAGAATACTGGAGTGAAATTGGTTCAAAATAACAAAAGCTTGCTTTCACCCTTGTTACCTTACCTATATCGCCTAGAAGCTTACATTACTTTCAGAACCCAACATATCAGTGTGCCTAGCTTTAGACAAACGAAATGAATTAATTAGATTTTGACTTTTTATCGCGCCACAACGCAACACCAAATAGTTTTCTTTTTTCTCTCTTTCTTTCAAATAATTTGAATGCGGCATGTGGAAGAGTACGGACTCACATCTTTTTATCACAGCTCAATAGTGTTCTAATAAAAGTGACCTGAATTATGAAAAGATTCAAATGGGTCACCTCTTTCTTCTATGGCCTCATAGTTCAAACGAGACTAAAGTTCGATGTTAAAAGTTTCCATTTTGACAGGGGTTTCAGAAATATCTTGTTCCCCTTTGAGCGGGTTCACTTCGATTAGTTCGGGGTTCGGGGCCAAATTTCAAGGGCGTGGAGATCACTGGTTCTCAAATCCTCACCTCCCAGAGAAATAAATGATTCATTGCTTATTGACTACCAGATGATTAACCTTTGCTAATACTAAGTTGGTTATGTGATTCATATTTCATATCATTTTAATTAGCTCGTGTGCGGGTTGCGGTTACAGTGGTTTCCTAATAAAATGAATGTTATTCTAATTAAACTACCGTGGTGGTTTCTCAGGCGCCTGCCTAATTTGCTTACAAAACAATATTATTTTAAACCTTAATAAAATTATAAGGCACATGCTAAAATTAGATTACTAATGTTCTGAGGTCTGCATTCTGCTCTACTCCTTTTGGAAATTCATCCTTAATGTTACCGAAAAAAATTTATTGAAAAGATCATTTTGTTTAAATTGCAACAAAGTCTCGATAACATCAAGTTCATGTACCTAATTTACTTTGTAAGTTGTAGGTACTAAGATATTGGGTTGGATGGAGTTATCGCGGTCAAGTTTTATATAAAATTGCTTTTTTGTTCAAACTAATAATGAACACTTGACGGAAAATGATTAATGACCGATTTGCACAAGCAGCATAATTATGGTAGGTAACCAATACAACTGGAAGCTATTTAGTTACAGTTCCATATTACTCCACCTTCCTGCTTATGATTGATTGCCTAAAGCGCTAGAAGGCGCAGAAGGAAAAAAATAAGGCTACTGAATTACCTACTGATACAAACCATGTGTTTCCTGCCTGAGAAAACAATTTGAAATGTTTTTCCTCTGGAATTTTATTATTATTCTTTCTAACAGTCATACGATCTAAGGTTTATTAGTAAATCCTTTGAGATACATCTTACTCCTATAAGCCGCTGAATCAGAACTATTCTAGACACTATTCTAACCTTCTCATTGTCCTCAGGTCTGCGCAGTAACAGCTCGAGAAAGAGTTGCGGAGTCGCTAGCCCTCTCGTACGCGGAAGCCCCCGGTCGGCCACTCCCTGACGTCATCGTCCAGCCAGGACTGTCCTACGACGAGGTCCTGCATGACGACTTCAGGTTCGACCTGAACGCGCATGACGTCATGGTCTTCCTCCATATTCAGAAGACTGGAGGAACATCGTTTGGGAAACACCTCGTCATGGATCTGGATCTAAAGGTTTGTTTGTTTTAATGCATCTGACGCATTACATACCTATATTATGTATTCCCTCTCTCATAAAACTCAAGGCAGTGTCATCAGTATGTAATGTAGGTGAGTATATCTTTGTACTAAGTATGTAGTTAATAATTCGTGGCCATCACCGTTCTCGTGACCAAAATATTTGTAACTGACCTGAACTATTTTTACGACACGGATGTTTTGCTGCCACATTTCCCGGAATTATTTCCTTATCGCTCAAAAGCATTCTCGTAATATCCACTGCCGATTTAAAAGTCCTGTCGATCTGCAGTACTTCCAGCTTTAGAATACCAAGTAGATTGGCCGCTATCTATGGTCCATTTTATGACCCGTCGTGCATCGTAAAGATTGGAGAATTGCTTCTCATGAAACTAACGAGACTTCCTCTACTTGGTTGCTCTGAGCGACTTTTTGTAATTTCTTCGTTAACCGTTTTAGTTACCAAAGTTCTGGACCAGCTCAAGTCTAAACCGATATATTTTTGCAATTACCTATCCTAGAAGGTAAAAAAACGTATGCTTGAGACTTTGTTCAGCTGTAAAATGATCTTAAAAGCACAGAGAGTTCTTGTATTCAACACTTCCGTCATCGTCTTGTATAAAACTTTAGTGAGGTTCTCCTCACAGCAGCGATGAACCAATAACAAAAAACCTTCAAATGATTTTAAATATTGTGCAAATTATAGTGCATAATAAACATGACATGTGTGTGTATGCAAACAAAGGCTTTCATTCGGTTCATATAGAAACCTGTTTTATCAAGGCAAATAACGCTACATTTTAGAAATAAACCACTTGTTAATATTAACATGCGATACGCGAATCTAGAAACTTCAGTGTGGATTACGGACGCAAACCACCTTCGCTAAATCGACGTCTACCCACTCTGAAAACCTAGTAAAACCACCGAAACGTGCACTAATACGCGCCAAATATATTAATTTTCACCCACGGCTTGTCAATATTTTGTATCCCAGTTGGGGTAATTTTAATCTACGGCACTAGTGCGGCACTTATGCATAAATTAGTGCCTAATTGGTTCACAATTTAACAAAACATTTTATAGTAGGCTTTGTAATTGTAAACTAATCTAGTATGTTACATAAAGCCTAGAGCTTAAAACTATGCTCAGTCTGACTAACATCGTAAAAACCGATTCATATTGTCGAGTACCTTACCTGTATCACTAACATCTTTCCAAAGGAATGTAGCGAGTAGGTATCTTTATTATTTTACCACGAAAAATGTGATAAATTAGGTAACAAAAACATATAATACATCATGCATTTTTGGATACCAATGATCTTCATACATATCGATGTTGGATACAGTTATTATTGTAGTAGACTATTAATATTCTTATCCGACATTCTGAACACCTAAACGCTCGCTGACTAGCTTTGAATTTGTAGTCTCACAGCTTCCCTAAAGCTAGCATTCAAAGTCCTTGAACGCTTCTCTCGATAGAGCTCCGCTAAATTCAAAACACGGAAAATCCTAACGATTCTAAAAGCGTGACTTCTCGACGTGACTATCCCCTGTGACGTGTCAACTCGGAGCACTAAAGGGTAGCGCGTGTAGTGACGATGCAGAATCGCTCGCAAATGGAGCACCTATTCAAAGAAAGCACGCGTCACCCTCGCCTCGACTTCCGAGGTGATTCCGCTGACTCTTTTCTAACTAGGCCCTTTCAGAAAGTTACGTAATTAAATTAGCGCAGACGGTTAGAAAGATTACATGTCATGAGTAGTTCTGTCAACGCGGAAAAGCACAAAGAAAAAGGACGATACATTTACAACTACATAAAGCTGTAGTCGGAGTGAAACATATTTTATGAACGGAAAGGGCCGAAATGAGCAGCCGTAACATATGAGACGTAAGTTTTCGAAGTATACGAGCTTAATTTGTACGCAATCAACATAAATAAGCCGACGGATTGCGGCTTCATTTCATTAGCGAATCCTCGCAAGGGTGCCTCATAGTTCGTAACAACTACATCTAATAAGCTACGAACGTCGGATCAAATAGTGAAGCATTTAATTAAAACTGTACTGAGCTTATAAACGGTTTTGTGAAACACAGTCATTATTTTACCACACTAGTTTCATCAACAGCGCCGGTGGCTCGTCAAATATTTCAACCCTTGTGAATGAGCCTTTCAGACTTAATTAAATGAAACTTCACCATCTATCCGCTCTCGTTGAGTTATGGCTTTGCAAAGTCTCTGCTAAAGTCGGAAGATGAATTTGTAAAATTTCCACCTCCAGCGTTCATTTATCTACTTTAAAATGTGACATCATAAATCCTGCTTTTTGCTGAGGAGTCTTGTAAGATGCCAATTCTTTAGTAAAGTTGGCTGTGGATCTGCCTTGAACAAATAAAGCTCGCTGCGTTTTCTGAAAAACTGAAGTGTATTAAAAACCAATATGCAGAGTACTTTCATTAGAGTCTGTGGCTCACTTCGGTATCTCATTGGTATTCCATAGTAATAACAACGATTTTGAATATAAATTGAGACAAGTAGCTTCATTCACGATAGCCTTTGGCCATAAAATTTATCATTTCCGCTCATGTGTAATGGATTTTTCCATGGCATCTAAATGGTATTCAGGGGCGCGAAATGCTTCTCCAATTGGACGCAGAATGGAGGGTAACGTTGTACTATTATTTATGAGCAAGGTAAAATCATATCGGATAAAATATAGAGCTATACAATACACCAGTTATGAGCGACGTTGCTTATGGAAGATACCACGTTCACTCGCATTCCAGGGTAGTTTATTAATTTGTTCTGCTAAAGAGGTTTGAAAAAAATTACCTACCTAACATGAAAAGCAATATTATAAAATGTAGGTACAATAATATTTTGTCAAAGAACCATTGTTTTTAAATTAACTTTATCGGTACGACGCGACAGTTTGATTAATTAACATCTTAACTTGAGCCTGTTGTTCCCGGCACAATGGTTTCTTGTTACTACAACTTCCCAAATTAAGTGACAGTTCTGGTTACGTTAAGATTAGCTACATATTTAACTGAAAAATAAAATGATCAGACAGAACACAATAATACGATGTGGTAGGTAATTCAGCGTGTGGGGTCGAAATTTTAATCTTAATCGTCGGAAACTGACACTTCGAGAGATAACAATAAAACAATTATTTAGAATGAAGACCATCTAAAACAGAAGAATTTGCTTCTGTTCATTGAATAAAAACAGTTTGGGTCAAAGGCTAGGGATACAGAGAACTTGGTTCAACTTGTCATCACGTACCAAACTTTCAATAACCTCCTTTTATTCGGCTTCTTTGATGAATGCTCGGCTCGAGATGCGTAAAAAGAACAAATAAAGAAGACTTAATACGTGAAAAGTTTGTTTAAGCTAATAAAAGGGAAACTTGGTACGAAAGGGCGGATTTACGGATTCACTGACTTATGATTTTATCAGAAATTCGACAATCTATTGCTTTTAGTTTATTTGTGTTTCTCTTTACTTTTTGTTTTAATATGATTCAATATACAATTTGATGTAACTGTTGTTTAGTAAAACTTTTGATTGATTTCTCAACCCCCACTGGCTCTGCAAAGCGGATTATCATACGTTTTACTTCGTGATCGGTATGGGCTTAAATCAGAATTTGAAGTAGGCATAATACATATTGGATAGAACCTTATTAGGCGCCTGATTTTCGTATCAAATTATCAGGGTTCAAGATTATGTACTATATTCACTCCGTTTTTAGTATCACAAAATAATCTTTTGAGCTTAAACGAAAACAGTAGGATTTCGTAAAATACCAGTAGATTTCGATTTGGAACGGGTGTTCGAGAATACGCAATGTTTGCGTTGTAGGTCTCTGTTAGTTTTAAGGTTTAAAAGCAAGCGATCCAAACGGGCCTCGTTTCAACCGCAGTGTAAATATTTTAACGTTTAGCCAGTTTCGGTAGCCGCGCGTCCTATGGTAGCTTTGCCGCAAGTCTCCACAATATGGGATCTGTTTTTTGGCGTTACAAAGTTTACGTTGGATGTGGCGCCACAGATTATACAATATCCAGTGATGCCGTACTGGGATTTCAGTTTTTGCGTTTTGCTGTCAAGAAAAACTAGCGTACGCAAACCCAGCTAGCTAATTTGAATGAATATGTACGATGCCATTATTAGTTTGAAACTCTATGGTATACGGTATACTAAAAACACTCGTTCGTTAAGCCTCTTATGATACTAAAAACTAGAATGTAAACTGAAATATTCTTCCGCAATAGCTGAATGACTAAATAATATTTTGCTATGTGAAAAGTTTTGACGAGTCACGCTATTCAGTTTTAATTCCTTGGGTGATTGTCAACCAACACATTATGAGTTGTAATTCGTACTAAATTAATAATAAATTTCCTATTTTAGGAAAAAAGAAATTACCACTTACCAATTCTACGTAAACGTAAGTGTATAAATCCGGTTTCTAACCATTTGGCCGTGTGTCACGAAAATCTCTATATCGATTGCATACAACTTCACGTTTGTAAATGTATACCTAAAGTACTTTGTTTCATTATTATTCGTGCAGTCATCCTGTGCTCTATTGTTGTCAAAAAACCTAACAGAAGTGGCTTTTTGCCCAAACATACTCTGCTTGGATACCAAAACTATTGCCATCTCTTACCAGTGGACAATGTCAAATATAAGGTCAAATAGCGACAGACCAATTTAAGGCGGTCTTAAAATTTAAATGGCTTTTCAGTATTCGGGCTTTCGACTTTAAAATTATGTATGAGAACAAGGAAACGAGCCATGCCAGATTCATGAGTTAGTTACCTGCTATAGTGACTATAGTTGTATATATCGTAGCCGAACCACTACCATTAACGTACAAGCACGTAATTTGTATTATTTTAACATAAATTTTGCATAACATTGATCCAAGTTTTAGTTGCTGACAGTAAAACAAGTTACCAAATTGCAACATAAAACATATTTTTCGGGATTAATCGGAAATCCACAAAAGAAATAAGCGTGTCCCTCGAAAGCTGGTATAAATCGTGTTTAGGTGGATTGTGCGATGGTCCGGCGCGCGGCGGGTCGTTCGCCGGCGATACCGATTCCGCTGGTAATTTCCGCACACATTGCGATCCCTCTCAAAGAATTCACACCCAATGGAGGAAATGAAAATCCCTCTCGTTTAAATCGTGCCTCAACGATATCGAGTACTTATCTGCTTCGCTTTAAACGCTTCCATTAAATTGATTCCGAAGCTATTTCTCTTGCTCTGTTTTGTTTGAAACAGTTTTACACTAAAAGCTTCTACATACTATCTTCTTCTCTAAATATATAAAACTCTTTTGAAGCTGACTTAGAATCAACGCACAGCCTAAACTGTAAGTCCTAGAGGTATGAAATTTGGAGGGTAGTATCCTTATATGGTGTAGGGGTGCACTATGAAAGGAATTTTGAAACGTCACACTCTAAAGGGTAGAACGCGAGCAACGCCGCGGGCGACGGCTAGTCCAGTATAGTATTATATGATCTGTGAAATACTATATTTTGACCGTTTCCTTACAGAGGCCGTGCAACTGTCAACGTGCTCGAAAACGCTGCCATTGTTTTCGACCTCACAGCAACGAGATATGGCTGTTTTCGAGATACTCCACCGGCTGGAAGTGAGTACCGCTTTTGTTATACCCTCGTTTCAAACCCCCACATGGGAACAAAAACTCTGACGAGGTAATAGGTTTAGGTGGATTGCATTCACCGAAGTTTTTGTCGAAGCATTTTTAGGGAATGACGAATAGTTCAAGCTGTGTAAACTGTAACACGTGTCGTGTCTGTCTCCCAGGGGTGTCAAATAGTTGAGGCCGCTATAAATTCATGTCAACGCTACTGTAACGTAGTTATTCGATGTTCGTAATTTGAATATTAATATTAATTGTCGGGCCGACGCTGTCCATGGAGTTATGATTACATCAGCAGCGGCGCCGTTCGAGACGTGTCCTTGGTCCCTCTGTTTCGGGCATGCAAATGTGCCGAATGTTATAAATAATAGTTGTATTCACACCATGCAAATCACATCTCCTGTCTATTGTTCCCCGCCCTTGGGGATTATACGGCCGTTTGCGAACACGGGCTGGACGTGGCAGGCATTGTTGATTGAAAACGAATTTCGATTTGTCCACTACCAGGCCGACCAGTACATGGGCGCTGTATTATTCCGTGCTACTGGCCATGCGTACAGAGCTCGTAAACCATTCCAAATTGGACCATTTTCCCTTTATTTACTTTAGTTGAGCAACTTTGGTAGACCCGAAATAGTCATAACAGTAGATAAAAGTCAATCTATTCGACGAATACGGATCCTAACATTATTTTCCATTAGACATTATCATAGGAATGGTTTTATTTGTGGGAATATACATACATTCAGTGTGTGGAAAATAGCCTCTAGGGATGAAAGCCAAAAGATAAGATGTAATATATTTTCTTTGCTACGCAAAATAACGTAGTCTAATTCGTTTCGAGTCTGTTACATAAACTAACAGTTTTAATACTTCTCTAGCAGTTTATAAGCAGTAAAACAGTTGACGTTACCTGGCTTCTAATAACAAACGTGCCCGTGAACAATAATTGTGATATTACTACAGTTGATTGTACGAATTGGGAGCCTCATTTATATGCTGGATACCTACTATCATCGTAAATTAGGTGCCCGCCACCGTTTATATTACACGTAGTTTAGCGGTCTTCATATTCAATACACTCAACTTAATACTTCATAACATAAAACATTTATAAATGAAAAACTTATTCTCGTTAGTTTTTCTAAATTTAAAATTGAGAACACTGGTATAAGACAGGAGAAAATGGCGTAAAAAAAAGGCCTATTCGGCAGCATGCGGGCTGAAATCTGAATAGACGATAAAGCTATATGAATGAATAAGTTTTAAATTGCCTTTTTTCACACCCTCTGTTAGAGTGGTAGCGGTGGGCCGTGAATGTAGGTTAGCTCGTATTAGGCGAGTTTCTTTTGTTGCATTTCTGTGAATACAGCTGTTATGAAACCCAGGGCTATTCATAACATACTAATTGTGTATGTAAGTAATGGAATTAATCAAACTCACATTCTCTTAACTATAACTCTACTTCAATAAAATAAATAATTTATTTCACTAGTCGAGAAAGACTTTAAATAGATTTTTACATCAATTTATTTTATTCGACTACATCTTATCATAAAACAGGAACGTTTATAGTTACTTCATATCATTGTACTATTTACAGAGCAATTTTGACTTACTATATGTAGCCACATTGTCGAGGATTGATTGCGCGAGTCGCACAAAGGGTCATTTTGCTACGAGATGGATACTTTGAATGAATGAGTCGTGTAACGATCTATTCAAATACACAATCAGGATGTTTTATTCAGTTCTTCTTTAACCGCCTTTATTAACATAGATACTGAATAACGTACCAGTCATCCAGTATGAGCAATCTAGTTTCCATCGTACAAGCTTTGCGTAGTTTGGAAATAGAAAGCGTTGTGTTAAGTGACAAAAAAAAAAATTCGCGGAATGTAAAATGTAAAAAAAATTTCAAGGCCTAATTTTTATTATATTCCATTAAAATGGTAAAGCAAATCATTATTGTGAGCTCGTAGTAATTTCTGAACTACTTGTTATCCGCAGGCGTTGCCTCCATTCTTTACGTTTTGGGTCTTTGGGCTGTAAGCAATTATTAAGCAACCGGTTCTAAACACAATAAAGATAGCTTAAACCAGAAGGAAACCACTAAACTTTAAGGGTATTTGGTGTTTCCTAGTCGTGGTCTGTGGCAGTTGTGGCACTAAGTTAGTAATTCAATAGCCTTTAAGACGTTGCAGTGGGGTTCAAAGTTTGTAATGAAATAACTCCGGACATTTTCCATATTCATTGTAAAACGTTTTCCATACAAAACCAGGGATTCTGTTTTCTTCGTTCATGTGGTACCCGCCCGTAGAAATATGATTGGATACTTTCCCATAGATTGTATTTGGATAGCTCAAGATTTTTTTTTTTATGATAGTAGTAATGGAACAAGCTGATAGCTCACCTGATGTTAAGTAGTAACTTCTGCCTATAACAATGCATTACCTCACAGAGCAAGTCCAATGAGGACGTGCCCTGTAAGGCACGTCCTCATTACTTTTTAACTGATGATGATGAACGGTGGTACTTTTTAACGGATCTGGCTAGATAGATTGGTTGGCGTTAAGATTGCCATATTATACATATTTCTTTCTTTCAATAAGCTCCATTCAGTGGGGTATCCAGATTATTCCACATTCCGTAAAAAATGATATTTAATTTTGCGATCTTTTATTTCACGTTTTTAGATAGTGGCACCCTTCTTGAAGTGATGCTATGTTCGTTAGTAATATATTCAGATGAATCAATATACATATTACTTTAGTGACTAAGCAAGTACCGTTCATGATGGTAATACCACCGTGGTATGCAGTTACCTCAAGCCGTTAAAATATGTCCCGAGATAGCTTTAGATAGATAGAGAAAATACTTTATTGCACACCTTAACCTAGGAATTACAAGAAAATTAAAAAAACAAAACTTAAATTAATTGTACAATGAGCGGTCTTATCGCTATACAGCGATCTCTTCCAGACAGCTTTAGGGTTATTACAAAATCCTTTGTAGCCCAGGAATGTGTAGTGATAGGTGCCATTAATACTTCCAATTAACTTAAGCTATTAACTTTAGGACCTCCCAAGTAGGCCAAGTGGGGGGCTTCCTTTATTTGAGTTAAAACTAAGATTAGCCTGATTGTACCGTCGGTTTGTATGCTGATGTGCCTTGGACAAATACCCCCTTAGAAGGCGGGGTGTCATTATCCAGTGGCACAGATTACGGTCTTTAAGAACACGGTCTACTAATACCTTGTAATAATATTTTGTGCTAATACGTTACTGTAATGCACGCAGTAAACTTCAACGAAAAAATTTGATCGAAAGCTCGAATCTCGAATTTTTAGTGGAAAACTTTTTGAAGGACGTTTTTCTTATACAATCAAATTGACCCATATTTCAATCTCTCAATATCAGCCCACATCTAATGCTAAGTATAGACATCCATCACGTCACTAATTCAGATCCTCGGCCAATCGCATGACTACCTTCCCACAAGCACAACATCGGCCGACCATCTGGTCTTCCTAACTGGTCTGCATCTGCACCCGTTATTCGGCCTTGACCTTCTTGCCGTCTATTTTAATTTATAATTTTTTTGCTCTTTTTGTAAATTAGAAAACGTCTGTGTCTGAATAACGAAACCTTGAAAATGGTTTGCAAAGCTAAGCCGGTGAGTTTGTGTATTGGTTAGTAAACCTACATAATGTTTAGGACAAGTGGGTGTTATTTTTCCCTAGTACGGGATACACGGCGGATAATGTCTCACCTCGTTATGCTTATGATAGAAGGTCGTCGAGTCGGTCGACCTAATTGTCCTGATTGGTAGTCAGTGAATGCGCATGCACAATTGCACATGGTAGGTATGATAAACCGGACTATGATACATACAGTACCTATATAATATAGCTTAGTATATTGCAATCCATTACTATGATAACAAGATAATGGTCTTTAATTGCGTGTTTCCTTTATGAATAAAAACAGGTACCTACTTACCTTTTAAGGAATATGAACGCAGAATGAATATTCGCGTTGATTTAGTTTACGAGTAGCGAAATATTGCTAAGGTTCAATCATCACTTATCAATGGTACGATACTAAAGGCGAGTGTAAGTTGTAGTTGATTAGGTCATTATGTAGCATACCGCCGATCAATCAATTTTAAATATCAACTCTGAACTTCCGCTCGACAAAACTGTTGTTCTTGCCTGACTTTATATTTACAACATGTACTTGATAATTAAGTTATGACATGATGTACCTTTGAATATAATCAGAAACAGAAACAGAGGTATGAAATTTGGAGGGTAGTATCCTTATATAGTGTAGGGGTGCACTAAGAAAGGAATTTTGAAACGTCAAACTCTAAAGGGTAAAACGCGAGCAACGCCGCGGGCGACGGCTAGTACACAATAGAAGATCACTGACGTAAATAAATAAGTATCCTACTTTTAGTATTTCCCGCAAACTAAAGAGTTATCAGTTAAAAACCTCAAGGTTATTTTTTATCTGATCGTGAAAACATTGAAATAACTTTAGTCCAGTATTTGCAAAACAATTTCGTTTAATAAATACCCGAATAATAAACGAGTGTCACGGTTCCAATATTTATCATTAAAATATAGAGCAGTTTCTCTCGTAGTTTATAACTTTAGTACGTTACGTATTCTACTCGCAATAATGCTATAAATATAAAAGCTTGACACTGCAACTGCAAAATCGATTGGATGTAACTGAAACACTATTTAGGCCACATCGATAATTAGAAGTTGATGTGTTAAACGCATATCTACTGCTTATTTCCGTTAAAGTAACATACAGCAAAAATATCAATCTTGATCTACATTAACCAAGCTGTCTGTAAACATCTAAAAAGTAATGCTCAATGCAGAGGCTTATCCGCCTTCTATCAGTGAAAACTCTTGAATAACAAGTCCAATATTCGCGGACTCATTCCGCTAAATACCGCCATCCCGAGTAATCTTGCCACTGTCACAATTCCCGGTTTCAATTGCAATGAGGCGGCGTTAACGAGCCCGCTCTAGTGATGCGACAGACCGAGATTAAGATTGACAATCTTGATTTTATAGCACAAGTCCTCCTTCCTTCATTCCTTCATAAAGATTTTATGATGAATATTGCGAAGTTTACGGTTGATGGGTCTGACGTGACGGTCGCGGCTGCAATGATCTTTTGAGTGTCTTTTGAGAAGATACTTGAAGTAATTGGTTCTGTTTCATGAACTTTACTTTTTATAAATTGAAAGGGAAGTCTGGAAACGGAAACTGGTTCTATGCTTTAGACTTTGTGTTCCGTGTTTAAAAGCATGTACAGATTGTATCTTTTGAAACGAATCGTATAACAATACAGCATTATCTTCAGCGCTGCGATGACAGAGTGCATTTTTATGTTTAAATTATCATAACTGATTTGCCTAGTGTAAATAAAATTAACTTCTGAGTTTTTATTTCGTTTGGAATGTCTCCTATCCTCGTTTCTATCAGATAAAGCATACCCAAATAGCTCATCGCCAAAAAAGGTCCATAAATTTTGCACAACAAAGCACATCACTATGCAGCTCGTGCTATCTGGTGGGCCAATCTATCACGTCCTACCGCGATAGTCGGTGCGCGGTTATCGCTCCATCGTAAATTAACTCAAATTATCTGTCGCCACTCTCGAGCGTTGTCTGCTACACCCCCGATATGTCGGAAACGGTAACAGTTGCCTCGTTTCCACAGCATGTGATAAATCTTCACATGTAGCGCAATACAGCGTAAATATTGTGATACGCGCACAGTTTTAACATAATCAAAATCCCATGTTCACCATGCATAGTATGGTATTGGTATTGAATAGAGCATCCGTCGTGAATGGAGTCGCGGCACGGACAAAGCATTTTTCTCTGCAACACATTATGCAGAGTTGTTCTTTCAAATGGAAATAGATCTGAGAAACAAACGTTTTTAAAAAGCAAACAGAAACATCACTCACGGGAACATCCAGCAATAACAGTGCAATAAAACTGAATGTCCTCGTCCATCGGAATGTGTAATATATTTCAATACAAAAGATTTAACTGGCCGTTGAATTTGTAATGCCTTTTTGGTTTGACTAATCTCGTAAATCTGCGGATAACAGGGAGTGCAAATTATGTTTGGCTGCATTGTGGCTAAAAGCCAAATACGAAATAACAACAAAGGTTACATGGGCTATTTGTACTGGTTATGGTTTCATAGAAGCCATTTTGTCAGTATACTTTTATGCAAATTGTAATCATTGTGCATGATTCTTCATATGTAATGCAGTGGAACTGGTTTTGTTATTCAGATGAATTAAATAAGTTAAAGCAGATTTCGCAAATGTTTGTGCATAAGTATCAATATTTGCATCATTTTGTTATAATAATAATGATCTCAGTCAGAATAATGAAACCTCCATGTGCATGTGACATTATTTGTATGAAGCGTTGTGTCACCAAAATGCTATGAAAATCTTCCCGCGCACACAGATTGATAGGTCTGAACTACAGAATACTGAAACGTCACTCAAATTTGAGCACCACTTAAAATTGCTCTGCATCTGTTTGACATTACTCATTTGTAAGAGATGGCAATAATTTAAGCGTGAACTTAATTTGAGTGGCGTTTTGAGTATTTGGCCATAGGTTTCCTAATATTCTACGTAACACAAATTACCTAAACCATTTAGCTTTATTCGCTATGTCGTTCTCATAAAGTTCGCATTAAAATTATCAAATAAATTTCTAGTACTACGTTTGCATTTCGACTAAGTCCCTTTCATTGGTTGACTTCTTACATCCTCTGTCCATTGAAGCTTGCACACATCCGCTCTCAGTTTCACAGAGGGCCCTTGTTTGAACAAGCCCAAACTTTATTGGAGTAAGGGTTTATCAAACATTATGGAGCTTCACCAAGATTGGCACTATAAAAGTTCAGCTGAGCTTACGAATTAAACTTCTAACAAAGCTTAGTTCTCTACCTGTCTCTAGCTCTAGCTTTTCATTGTTTAAATCTTGTTCATCTGGTCCCGACGGGGCTTACAGCATTAGAGTGATACTGATTAGGAAATTTTCCATGTTGAATAAGTTTTATATGCTCTTAATTCTCTGCTTTGTTTCTCTCATCATACGAAACTTTAAAAAAGTCGAATCACTGTGTTAAAAGATGTAATTTCTGCTCCTAAAATCCACCACTAAACCTTACCGCTTAGCACTTTTAAACTTTACCCAAGACGTGTCTATTTTATTAAGTCATCGTATCCTCCTAATGTTTGGGACTCAGGCCTACTTTCGCCTGCGATAATAATATAAACTCCGATACGGATTACTGGAAAGCATGCTTAGATTATATAAAATGCTTTGTTTCTATAGATGTTGTATATTGTTCCCGTGTACCAGGATTATGGAAATAACGTCACGTTGGCATTTTGCATGTTCACCGTGCTCGCTGCGATTCTACTGATGCAGTGCAACACGGGATATAGGCAGTTTACATTGAAGCAAGTAGGTTTTTAAATGGGTTTCCCGTTGGGCGAGTTATTTTGTTGCTCTAATCGCCTCTTCGTTGCGAAATTTTGAAGTTGTAACTTTTACTTATGGCAGTAACGTTTAGTACGCTTCTCTATGGTCATCTATTGAGTTAGGTTTTATTTTAGCACCATAGTCATCAATGATGTCATACTCTAGTCTGACACAGGTCATAGACACATTCAATTTATCCATCAACTTAATACAAGATCAAGTGAGTACTTTGATCCTAGTTAGTGTGAGAGTCTATGTGACATCTATAACTAAAATATCCGCGCGTGTTAGTGAAACATACTTACCTACGATTAATTTGTCGTCTATCTTTCTGCAATCTTTGAATCTTTGCCAGAATTTGTGTGAAAAGAGCGTTACGTATTTTTTCTTTTAGAAACTATTCTATCTCTACTATAGGTAGATGAAGGGTCATCAGCAATTTGTGAGAAAAAATCAGGCAAATATCTTCAGTTCTGTGGCCAATTTTATCTCCAAGTAACTCTGACTAAATTAGTCTAAGAAACTCAACGGTCGAGAGCAACAAAAAACACGGAACATAGACAAGGGGGTAGATTCAGATGCCCCTTGAGGTGCTCCACCTTCAGACTTCAGTTTGACACTATTTAACATCCTTTAAAAGAAAGCTGTTTACTAGTTTTACTAGTCTACTATAAGTAGTGTGTTACTAAACACACTACTTACTTAAAGTCAAAACAAATGTCAACTGTGAACTAATAAAATTTGATGCGCGGGAGCGAGACTTTGAGGTCTGAGATATCTTTATTACTTCGTGCGATAAACAACTAGAACTATCACGAGAATTAATCGTTCGTTGACTCCACACCAGCAAATGAGACATCTTGTCTTATTATTACTGATTTTGTTAAATATTACGCAAGTAAAGGATCATAAGAAAGCTAAATACTGTAAGCGTCTTATCAAAGTAAATAAAGCTTTTACGTAAAGTTTTTTGAATTAATAATCCAAATGACAAAAAGTTAAGGATAATATTATTGGTCAAGTCTCGATGAGTCAAAGTCTATTAAATAAGAACCTTAAATTAATCAATTCCCTACCAGTCGTAATGAAAATAGATGCTGTAGTAACCAACTATAATAATTTACAATCGAATATATTAGTAGTTATTGACTACTGTGCTGCCTATCATAACTCGTAGATAATGTAATTAGGAAAAGTTTGGTTTTAGTTTCAGTCGAATCTTAGGATACTTTCATTTCATGAAGGAAGTAGATATTTTGTGTTATCTCAAGAAAACTACATCAACAAACTAGAGGTAATTCCCAGTAACATCGTGAGCATTTGTTATCTGAACGTTAATATTGTGCCAGCATTTTGGTTATGACTGCAGCATTCACGTAATTGCAATTTGTATCATGGCAACACCTCTGCACTAATTATTGTGCTCGACCCAAGGAACAATTATGTTGCGCTTTACTATTAAGAAACGCTGCAGGCAATTTAGTATAAGGTACTCTTAGGCACAGAATATGCTAAAGAATAAAACTTAAGTTGCTACGTAAAATTTCACCATACCATGATTAAACAGAAGGATAGATCTTGTGGTAATACTGAATTCCATTTGCCTCAAACTAACTCGAGTTTATAGAGTTCCCTAAACAACAATACAGTTAGAGCCGGAAAACCAATATACCCAATGCGATTGAAGTGTTCCCATTCAATGCATGCCACAACTGCTTTGTCCCTTGTGCTCTACTGCCGAGAGACGCTCTCAACGGAGCCATAGACAACACCGTTGAAGTGACAACCTTTTATATCAGACAACAGTGAATCTTTGACACGATAAAAGAAGCTCTTGTGCTCTGAATTATTGGTTGTTTGACTTTTCACGTTGTTTGTAGAGTTTTCATTCATGCCTTGTGTATTCTCGTTCAAACTTATGCTAGCATTGCATGCGATAAAGTAGTTTACAATTTACATTGTCTTAGATAGTTTTATTGCCATCAAAACTGCACTCGAAATACAATGTTTGAAACAGCTCACTTTAACAGCTCTTTCAGTTTCTATCATTCACACATTTTCACGTTCAATGTGTATGTAAGTACGTATGTCGATGTTGAGCATTGTTTCTAATCCCTGTTTTACGAGCGTTTCCAGACTAAACAGTCTATGAATGATCGTTTCTCACCCACTTATTTAAATTAATGAACGGAGAACTACTACTAATACGTTGTCGACTTGGATTCGTAACTGAAAATTATGCCTGGGATTATCTCCTATTAATTCTACGCTGCATCTGGATAAAGTCTGTCGTAATAATAAATTATGACTTTAAAACGGACCGGCTCCATCTGGCTCCGTGTGATTTGGTCGGGAGTCGAACAAGGGCCGCGGTAACGAGGGTGTGACACTCGCAAACTTAATTTAGAATCTAATCTATTAACAAGCTATCTACAGTATCTACTCCAACCAACCTAAATTATGTTTATCGTAAACATACACTTGTGTAGATTAAACCGTGTCAAGTTGAGACAGCCTTCTAAGAAATACGGGGAAATTATGTGGAAACAAGTTGATAAAATCAACGGGACTTTTGATGTTAAAAGTTGATCTAATGAGGATTTATGCGATGTCAGTAAGTTACTTGACGGACAAAGTGTAAATAACTGGGTAAAATAAATGGTGTTTGTAGGGAGTTTGTATGCTAGCTTAGATGTTTTAGTTTAAAGTTTCTTGGAGATTTGACATCTTACAAACTTGTAAAATCTTAGACCGGTATTTAGAGAAAATACCTATGCCTAAATTTGGGATAATAAAAACTGATGAGTTAGAAAGATGTTACTATTGTACTATTAAGAGTAACTAGTGCTGTAAATTAATCGAATGAATTAATAGGATGATTCGTTACTACAAAAGTCTATTGAAGTTGAAATAATAAACAGTAATTAAAGCACATAGCGGTGGCAAGCCAACACCACAATATTACAAATGTGTCGATAATGATGTGTGGCGTGAGTCAAACATTTTTATCGCGTGGGAATTTTATATGTATAGCAAAATTTATATAGATTCTACTGTTGTGGTTACTGTATTAATGAATATGATTTCCTTGTTAGCATACATTATTTTAATATTTTGACCACAAATTACAGTATGTGGTTTAATGTGTAAAATGGTATTTTCAAACACTTGATTGAGCTACAGTACAGACATACGCGATGGAATTATTTTGACTTGCTAATAAGACTTTTGCTGATGGCGTGAAACTATAAGCACATACAGTATAATCCTAAAATTTAATCGCATTTATAATATTAATGTCGATCGCTATAATATCGGCATAGGGCTCAGTCCACTTAAATACTTCGTTAACATTTTATAGAGCTCTGCTTTGACCTTTGATTTAGTTCCGCAATTACTCAGAATCCGTTAGCCATTGGCTCTGCGCTGCACAGCAATAAATTAACGACAATTGCACTAATTGTGCAGCTAATGGCTTCGTTCACTGACGCATTGTCTAGCTCCTCTATCCGAGCATTCATTAACACGCTATCCGGATATGTTTGACGCGTGGGAATGCCATTTGTACCCCTCCGTGAGTGCCGATATACATAACAAGCGAACCTAAGCGTGATGGCACTACATAATATTTATGATTTATATATCAACCCTGGGAACGAATACAGACTGTATCGGTAATATAGCCTTATCCATGCCTTGATATTATATTCTGATTCTTAGACATGCCTGCCGATGCCCGCACTAGGACTTCTTTGCGATGTTGATTTTCTTAATGCACGGCCGAGGTTTCCTTCCTCCCACTTCAAGCTAAGACGCACGTCTAGGTTAGGTACGTCCTGCCGCCCTATCAACCTTTATCCTCAGAGCATTTTATTAATTGGAAACTGTTCATAAATTCTGGATTTGGGTTTTTTATTATATGAAAGTTCATTATGTTATTTCTTGTAAATATTTTCTTGAATTCACCAATGTAATAAAAACGTATCGCCATGTTTATATGTCGGAACTTTGTACCGGAACTAATTTTAGCAATGGTATTTTCTTTATTGCGTTACGTGATGTGAATGCCTGGACCCTCTCCGCGGGAAGCATTTCAGTTGCGTCTATAGGTAATCGAATCATACGTTATAATATGTTATTGGTGTCATAAGCACGCACTTCCACCTAGTAATAAATAACCGATGTTTATATTGGATAGGATACGGTCGCAAAGCGCATGTGGCCGTTACTGAAATTGCTTTCAATGTATAGAGCTCGCGTGAGCTACGCCGCCAATCTACGACCGATATAAATCTACAAGCCTGCCGAGTTTGGAATAAATTGCAAACTATAAGGATCCCTCCCACTCGGCCGCGGCTATCGCCATGCTGGGCCACGCGATTCAAACGATTTGTCACGACTACTTTGGAAGGTTTTTGTTGAACAACCTTCTATAACTATTATGAAATACATTGACACAATACAAGAGAGGTCATCGAACCACTTTTATTTCAGACTAAGCTTTTTTATATTTCCAATACATTAAACCAGTTTTCTGAGAAATAATAATGAGCAACTAATATAATATGTCACTTACTCATCATGAACTACTTACCTAATATGGATTACAGAAGTTGATTTGATGACTAAACGTTTGTGATAATGCATTTTGTGCAGAATGATGATACACACCTAAACCAACTGAATTTACAAATAATTCTTTACAAAAATTCTATACAGTTTTTTTTGGATTTAATATTTATTGCATTTCAATGATAGCACTTAGAAGCTAACCTAAAAGAATAGCCGTAAAATAGCTCTTTCTGCATAAATTGAATAGCATTCAAATGAGATGACATAATATCGGTAATGTATCCCTGAAGAAATTGCAATTTGAGGGAGTGGGTAGAGCGTACGATAAGCTATGAACAGGACTATTTTATTTTATAGTCGCTATAAAAATAAGTGTCTAGCGTCGATCTAATATTACTGCTAAACTATAGCTATTTCTATAGAACATGGCTACGCCGAAGCATGTGCTATAATGTAAAAGACTTTTCTTTTAAAGAAGAAGTATCTTTGAGACTAAAGCGAATATTATTATGAATCTCAATACAAATCCTATGGTTATTATATCAAACAAAAAACCTATGTATGTTTAATTTAAATATGAATGATGTTCTCCAAGAATGACGCCATGCATGGCATGCTTGATGTATGGCTGCCGATGAACTCTTCGACTGCAGTTCATTGAAACGTTCAATTACGAGACTTGTTGTTTTAATTTTGCTCTAACGTATTTTGCATTGGCGTTGGAATTCCACTGTAAATTAAGTCACTTTTCATGTTCTTCTGTTTTCATCCGTTCGCTACTCTACACTGATTTATAAACCACGCTTAGATTTATGTTCAAATCACGTAATTACGTATCTTTGGACTTGCAAACATATCTGTCAGACATTCATTCTGGTCAAAAGACTTGTCACTCGTGAATTCGTTTACATTTCTGTAAAGCATCAGTTGATTTGCTCCCGGATATTCCGTCCCGTTTCAATACACGCTTGGGTGATCCGACCACCTAATCAATTGGTCACGGTGTCGGTTTGGAGTGAACCAATTCGTGATTAAAAGCACTCGTGATTTACCTACAATCAAACCGTTTAAGTTTTTAATTCGTTTCATTTTATGTCTTGTCACTGTTTACATTCTAATGGTCTATCTTATAAAAAGTTAGGGTAGACATTATGTCTTGTTTAACATACGTAATCAGGACATAATGTCTACTCTAACTTTTTATAAGATAGGGGGTTAATCTATCAACAAATGACTTAGGTCCTATTTCTGAATGGTATTCTTTGTTTGCTTTATTTCCTTGACATCAGCTGGGTGAAACAGCCAAAAGTTTTATATCAGGGACGTGTTAAAAGACCGGCTGCAGTGATCTAATTGTTTTGGTTCGGGCCCGGCGGCGGCGGGCGCGGCAGCATGTGTCCCAGACACGCGGCCTGACGAATAGGGCTGCCTCCTGCCGTTTCCATCCCAACTGCCATGCCATGCCAGGCCTCCGAGAATGAAGTCGTTAGTTTAATGCTTCGTGAAATGATGTCCCGAATTCGCAAAGCCCGCACTCTCGTAGGTGTGAATTTTGTAAAAGCAAAAATAATCGGAGCAACCGTGTTTTGCATGCGACTATTCGCGCTTTCAACTGTTAATGGGAAAGGTTGAATAGCGAATTTCGTTTGCTATTGTGTCAATGGATATTAATAAATCTGAAAAGGTTATTTTACATTCCTTTTAAATGGAAATCTCAGAACAGTAATAGGACTCTGGCTATTTAAGCGCCTGTCGTGGAAGCTTTAAGCTTATAAAATTGGCCTTAAAAGCCTGTCGCTTTGAGATATTTGATCCGTTTCGAGAGATACCTATTCGACTCGAGCATTATAATTTAAAAATATTTGTATATAATAGCAAAATGCATAGCCGATAGTATGACAGCCCTAATAAGTTTTGCTGTCGATACCATTCAATGTTTATTTTTCTAGGGAACAGTTTGGGCCCGTTTGATTGAAGTGCACGAACGGCCATTTCCCTTTCTTTGTATTTGTAATAAGCCCTTTTAGGACGCCATCCGAAAAGCTGTCCGTGTAACGACTTTACTGGATCATCATTTTTCTTTTTAATCGTGCGGAACTGTCGCGTGAATATTTTTTTGTGTTCATGAAAAATTCAAAATGTGGCGGTTGGGTAACGAACGAGGCGGCGGCAGCGGCAGGCGTAAGGTCCCCAGGGCTGAAGCCCGTGCCCGTAAACCCGTAACGAGCCGTCCTGGACCACGAACTAATGTCTTCGTTTTGCACGCGTCATCAGACCGGCCACTGTCTCCCTTACACCTGCGTAACGTGCTCTCATATATTTGCCGAATCAGCACAACGTGTGAAGTTATAAATCTCATTATTTAAGAGGAAAATTGACTTACGAATGCTCAGCATCAACTTGTTGTTAGTTAGTTGAGAGTGTGCTTGTTTTGTTTGTGTTACAACGTTAGGTTATTCCGCTCATCGGGAGTAGGCCAAGCTTTAGCCGCGGAAGTGTTAGCAAAGCTTACTCATGCAAACATCTTTGTACTTATTTCATAACAAAGTTTAGAGTTTCAAAACATAAATACAATTTTCGCGGCTGCAGACTCCCGTATTTTTGTGAATTTCTCCGACTTTGAATACATAATTCCGAAGTAATGTTTCCGGTTCCTCCGAACGGAAAATGTCTTTGTTTGGCCGCGGATGCTTATTACGACAGGTCCGTGAAATTCGTTCCGGCATGAAAGCGCCGGACCGTACTTAAGTAGGGCCATTGTGCAGGTCGCAAGCTCGCTCACTACAATGCAAAGCACTTTTGTTTTGTTACAGTTATGTATCAACATCGGTAGCACGCGTTTATTTAATGGGACTCCCTAATACGCAGGGATCATTGAGATCGTCCGGAAAAGTCCGGCGGCTGTCCCCGCCTTTGCCACATTACCGAGCATGTAAAAAATGTGCGCACATTTGTTTGTAATATTTTTATGGTTTCTTTTGTAAATATTTCAAACGAAATTACATGTCAAGTGCCGTAATTGAAGCTATTCATCTGATGCTTTGAAGAGTACAGTTACGGGCAAAGAATAAGAGTGCTTGAAAATGTAAGTTAAATGGAGCGCGAACATAAATAACCGCGTATTTTAAACTGACATTCGATTTTCTCTCGCGCTGAAACCATACCACGAAATGGTTTCCATTATTGCGGAATTTAGAAATTAAAGTACCATTTTCGTGTTCATTCATTTCTAATGCTTCCTATTCTCCGAGCGATAGATACTGTTTTATCAAAGTCGTGAAAATTAATTTATTGGGTTCGAACATTAAGAACAGCCATCGATCAAAGTTGATTAATTGGACGCTTATCATATCGATCCCGTTCGTAAGTTGGACGTTGTATGTAATCGAATGAATTACACGCTTGCCTGCTAGGTCTCGGTACGCATCTGTTACGCCGAATGGTATTATTGAGCTCATTGGTTCGTGTTTTACGGTGATAATACAATGATCGATCAGGCGTGTCTCATTCAGACCAAAGCTACTACCATCGCAATAATAGCTCGGCATCGTGGCTTGGCTCCCATTCCAGACGCGGGATGCCGAACACTGTTGTACAATGACATTTTATTGTGCAGTGTATTATTGTTTGCAAAGGTAAGCTCGTGGCAAACAGAGGCATGATACCACAAATGCCAAGGTGATAAGTGGTGTGTTTAAAAATCGTACAAAATTTATGAATTATTTGGCTAGTGCTTGATTGATACACAACACACTGTGAATAAGAGAAAACGTTTACATGGAATAATGTATTGTCAAAAAGTCGATACGATATAAAATCGATACAAAATGGTATCCTGTCAGTCAATCAAACTAAAGTAGACGCGTCATAGTTATTGGATTTTCATTTTTCACTAAAAACGTAAAAACGCCAGCCTTCACTCTCGTGTCTGTCTGTTTCAGCAATTTTTATTAGGACTAAAACGCGGCGTAACTGCTTCGCGTAACTGTTCGTGCACATAGATGTATCCATTCGGAAACAATCACCAGCGGATGCTAACCAATCTCATATATTACTTCATACATAAAACATGGTTTTAATTTCACTATCTTTATAATTGCAACACGTATGGGGAATTTCCAGCTGTAATCATGCAGTCAATCCGTTCGACTGCAAATCGTCAACAAGTGACAATTAACGCTTATTAAATATTAAACTTACATTGATATGATAATTATATTCAATAGCAATATGCATATTTCCGTAACTGTGTATATTTATACAATTTCATAATTACATTACTTAAACATGTCCATTCCACGTGGAAAAGTAAAATCATTGGCCAGATAGATGGGCACTATCAGTATAGTTCTTATACTCGGTGACAAATTGTATCTTCAAAAGAACCAGAAGTTCTTCAAGAAAGTATTTTCAGTTGTCATGTAAACAAGCGATAAAAGTAAACGAACATTTATTCTTCCCTATTAGCATTCGTGCGAGGTATAATGACACGTCAAACCGGTATGAGTTAAAAATTAAGTTCTTATGAGTCGCACATGTGATCGGCATGCATCTGGGCCCGCTCGGGGTACTGCAACATTGCTTTCCCACGGGCTAATTGAAAAAACAGGTACTGCATAGATATCGCATCACGATATTATAATTATCAATAAGCGTGGCAATATCGATTACTTACACCCACGTATTGGAAACCGAAATCGTTGGAAAACTAATTGGTGCATTGATATCGTCGCCTTGTTGCATATAAAGATTTGAATGACATACTGTTATTACTGAATTAATTGGACGAGAGATAAGACAGTATTATCTCCCATCCGTTTAGATGTATACTGGATAATAATTTTGTTCTAATCTCTGTTCTGTAATAAATTACGTACATGTAACAGTCAATTTATTTAAAAAACTTCTATCTTAATCTATATCAATGTAAACACAGTCTAAGTTTGTTAGTTACCTGTCGGTAATGTATTCGTTAGTAAATCTTGCCGGTAGCCATATTGAAAATAATTGGAATTCATTCATAACGATGAACAGATTATATTTATATCTCAGTTGATATTTAATAAGTTGCAGCGATCGCGAGTAGGTAGTTAAATGATTATGCATTCGTAAGATTTATGTCATCCGTTCCGAGCTTTACAAGCTTGAATGAAAACTTCAATGTTTCTATTCTGTCTCGCTATAAATACATATCCGAATAATTCCCGAGAATCGTAACCCAAATGTATTTTGAACGTTGCGTTGTTTTGATTCTACTTAAAGATTCAACTGAAGCTCTTCTCGTAGCCAAAATACATTCTTACGTTCCCGCGCCCTGTAAATATTTTGACAAGCTAAGATTATGTGTACGGGTCGTGTGGTTGTGCCTTCCATAAAAGTGGTTACCTACATGTTTTATAAGATAATCGACTGAATGTTTTATATTTCTCCCAACGGTTTTGTTACATACATGGGAGTACAATGTGAAATTAGACATTATATCCACAGGTCACGTCGAAGTGTATTCAGACATGAGGAGACGTCACGCTTCTCGCTTCCGTCGCTGAGCAGTTACGACCATATGCTGTGGGAGCGAGGACGGTGGAATTTATACATCATGCAAATGCAGTTGTGTTACTAGCTTTTGTCTGGGACTTCCTTCGTTTTCCTACGAAAAATATTCCACATTACACAATAACGAATACAAAAAGAACAGTATGCTTTGGTGTATTAAATTTGCTTCAAATTTCGCTTTTAGGTCAATATTATACTCTGTAAGAATGCATAAGAGCGGTGCCTTGCAATCAGTGGTAACTTAATGTGGGCTGATATGATCCCTGATCCCATATATGTCAAAGATTTGCGACAAGAAAATAACGCTCTTTCAAATTGCATTGCTCTAGCGATCCAAAACGATCTGAGCTGATCGGTATCTGGGGTTTGAAGTACCATTTGTACCAATGATTTATATCCGCCACATCACAGAGCTTGTCGTTGTCTGACAGCTTAATTGTATAGACAGATGGAGGGACAGACGTGTGCGATCGAATCAATGAAAGATCCCTCTCTGTGCGATTGAATCGCTTTGTGTATCGTGTTATCGATAACACCATTTCTCCTCTGCCTTCATATTCACGTCCCAAGAGCATAACTGTGTGTTACACCTTGTGTTAATTTATATTAGGCGTACGACATAAATAAATATACGGCTCAACATCAGGATCTAAACCAAGCACCGGAGCACTTTACCACTCCCCAGGGGTTATGGGGTTACGAGGTCGCCCCTTTAGTAGAGGATGTAATGTTTTACACGTTGGAAATAAACCAAAGCGCTGATTACTCGCCGCTTTGAAGTTGACAAAGCATGCGTGATTACGGCTCCGAAGAGACCCGCGTTGCCAGTTGAAACGGGGGTAGTTAAAACTAGGTGGTCTACGCGTACTTGATTATTGGAATGGCATGCGACTAGTTTCTAACACTAGTGGCAACGCACACCATTTTGGTGGTACATCAGTAATAGTACCTAGCTATTTTAAAATGCTTATAAGAAAGCCGTCCTTGTTTATTGGAAAGGATTACCATTTGTTAGACAACAATAGCTGAGCTCCTCGTAGAAGATTGAAGATGATCTCGAGCAGTTGGCAGGAAGTGAATAATTTCCTCAATCTTACGAAGCGTAGTCACTTAGTAAACATAAAGTCGGGAGCCCTTTCGCGCGATTTGAGCAGCTATAGATTGAACGAGGCACGTGACGGACGCACAAAGGGATTCCGGAGACGAGACTACGAACAGCAATAATGAACCACGCCTGCGGCCTTCCCTCCCATTGTCCGCTGACGTGGGGCTACATCTCTCTTTGATCTTAATTCTCAATCAAACTTTTAATGAGCTTCGTTTTACAGCAGCCAAGCAAAAAACTCCCAAGTCTCCCAACTCTGCGATTTAGGAACATCGTGATTTTTCCATCTCCGTTTAATATATTTTTTTTCAGTAAACACTGTTTCTGATGCTTGCTCAACAAGCAGAAAATTAAAATTTTAAAACAACCCCAAGGATTTGTTTCGCGAAGTTATTTTTGCTCGTTCAAGTAATTAACTTGGGAGGGTTTCGCCAAGCAGTAAGTTTTAGTTATTTGCTAGTGTGAATAATTTGGTTAATGGATTTAGGGATAATACTCGGCTAATCTCAAATCTCACGATTTTGAGACAATTCGAGACAAAGTGTTCTTGCGGGTCTCGTTTCATTGTACCGAATCGAATGCGATTCTTTACTTATGGTCATGCTTTGAAGAGCGGGTTCACATAAGAGCCAGTTTCTCGGACATATGCCTTTATATAAATGTTTAAATATTTATGTGGTGTTTGCATGGACATTGTACTTTTCGTAAGGCACTGCGCCCGCCCGCTTGCGCCTGACGAGCGAGGCCGAGGCAGGCACGCCGCGGCTGATTACATTCGATCAAAATTCAACCCGCACATGCAACGCGACATCCACATTTTTTTCCCATCTCCGCCATTCCGACAACTTAACACGTTGGATCGAGGATGTCGAAAAAAATTATAAGGGCCTTCTCGGTAGCAGCGACTCGATCGACGATTGCATATAAATGGTTCGTAGCAATGCTCCTACAAATGATTGCATCAATGCCACATCTTTTGAATACCTGGTACATTTCATACATGATGATCACAATTTAAGAAAAGAAACGATATCATTGTTTATGGAAGGTAATAAAAATAAAGCGGCGTCTAAATATTTCAGTGGAACGACGCGACGCGTTGCGTGAGCTACTATAATCACAATACATCCTTTAATTTTATTATGGTCGTATCTGTATTGATCCATCGAGTATTAAAGTGTAAATGAAATCATTATTAAAAGGAAACCCGACCATTGTGGCTATGTAATAGTAGGCTACATAATTGTCCTATTGTGAAGGACAACTAGTCGGTCACGCGAGACTTGCACTTCGCTCGGCTTCACAACACAACGCAAATGTGCGTAAATAGGAATATTCATGGCATGTCTGCGCTTTCTACTCACTGAGGATTGAATACAGTAATTGGATCAGTTTCATATGGGTTACTCAATCTAATATTGAGCTTCGATTGAGCCTTTCAACAAACTTTTAGTTTGAATTGTACCACTAGATTTCTTATCATAATTTTCCGGTATATAAGAGTTTTCCATTATTTTCAGTTCATTTAGATGTACATCTAACTACCCCGTAGTCATACTCATGTCAAGAAATTTAAAAGTTATGAAAAAAAAAAAACATTAGACGAAAAAAGTTATTAATGAGGTGTGGTTTTGTGAAGGTGTATTTACGTTATTCGGGCGATTGGTTTTAGAGCTCGTGTGAATGCATTAGACGAGTGGCGACGGCTGAGGCCAGAAATACTCGCGCTCACGTTCTACAAGATATTTTTATGCTCCTCCATCGACAGGTATGTGTTACGGACGAACTCTTTTTTTATTGTCCTAAATCGTCCCACTGTATAGGTCTCCCCTTAATTCTTTAAACTGTATGTGATAACAAATCCTTCTCATTTCTTTTTGTTAGAGTTAAGATCACCCTCAAATATAACGCTTTCTCCGTCGACCACGACCTTCTTTTTCATACAGCTGCCAAAGAGTAACAAGATTTACAATTTGTACTCAGCGCCAGACTCATTTTAGTGGATCACAAAAGTGTTTAATACGTTTCGTCGGAACGTAAACTTCGCAACCGCTGCCGACCGTTCTAAAGCGGCTAACTCATTTGATGCGAGTACGTAACATTTTTCCACTTTTTATATTTTCATCATAAAAGTCTCGGACGGAAAATTACACCTAAATATTTTAATGATGTTGAAATGTATTTTTTTAGTTATCCACGTTTATTCGAGCGGAAAGAAGTAAAGATTGAAATGTAATAGCTTATCTATTTATCGCAGATACGATTGTGGCTGGATGTTTCTTGAGGACTGAACTCGACAAAGGAGTTAACGCTTCGGCACCGGCGCGGGCAACTTGTCCGGATAATCCGGATTATTCCGGATAATACTGAAACGTTTCCTACTGATACTTCTTATCGGCGCTATGAGAACGATGCCTCTATTATGTAAATAATACCCTCCCACTTCGCCTTCATCATTTTATTCCATTGCTCTTTGCTACCTTAGATCTAATTCAGTTGGGTTCTATTGAAAATACGAGTAGGTATATCAATTCGTTTCTCGCCGTATTTCCTTATTGTACCTTTCCAGAAACCTTCCTATTCGGACAACAGTAAAGAAATTATACTGGCTCAAAATATTTACTTTTGTTGTTACAAATGTTACCAGTTTTTGTCAATGGAAAATTCTAATTTATTTACTTCGACAGAAAGCCTATAATGGCCAATTTTAAGTACCTAAGCCAAAAGTCGTAATGCAGTCAGTATAGGTACGTGGGGGTTACCGCAACGAAGGTTTTCATTAAAAGGAAAAGGGTCTGAGCGAAAAGAGACTTAATTCTATTCTTATGTAAAAACCGCGTTAATACGACCGAGGGTCCGGCAGATTCCTTTACGGGTATTAAATTAGTCTCCAGAGGCCGGGAACATTATCTTATAATCACATACAAAATCTACATGTAAATGTACTCATTTAATTTATTTATTTTTTATTGAGACTGCTGTAGCTGTCAATTCAAATCCATGTTTTCAAGAAAGGAGTGAATAGGCGGAATATTGATAAGCATGCTCCACCTTAGGCTGCAGCTCTACACTTACCATCAAGTCTACTGGCAGCCAAATGCTTAGCTATAACCTCATTAAAAAAAAACTTTAAATACACAATAATAAGTAAAAATAAGTTTATTTTTCTTAGAACGATAGCCTATTACAATTTCTTTTACGAACGTGAAACGTTGAAATCAATACTGCGGGATGAGTATTTGACGCTATCTAGAAATCGATGCCTTTCATCACATTGTTAGGTAGACGATACCGGCTCGATAATAGAATCTTAAGAACCAATTATTTACAAATTGAAGTTAGTCTTGTTTTGTTCATTCAACGCGTTATTCGTTAGTGAAAATGAGTAATACTCCGAAAATAGGTTTTTTTGACATTTTACTAGCAATGAACATATCAACATCTTAAATTTTAACTAGTGGTTAGTAAATTGGCAGGATTGCTACATTCTTTTATATAAAATATGCGTGTGACAAAATAATACAACTACTAATAATACTTGCTGCTCTTTAGTTTGAGATTTACGAGTTCTTTTAACAGAACTCGTAGTACATTGCATAATGCTAATGCCCCAGAGGTATAAGACATTAATTTTGTTTCTTCACGAATATGTAATATTTGAAGCCACCAATGACATTCTTGTGTCAGATGGTGTAAATCGACCACTTTTTTGACCCTATACTTTCAGGATTTTCTGGTGCTTTCGGCCAAATCTGATTGTTCTTTCTGATTTTATATAGGTTAGCATTATATTTAAGGATCTGTTGCCATGGGTCTCATCCTTGTATCAGATATCGTTGATATTTTACTGTCGGCTCCCGTACTAATACAGTGTAAACTCTATATAGCGACACTGAAGGGACTGTGCATTTTATGGCGTTATAGAGAGTTGTCGTTAAATGGAGAGAAGAAACATCAGAATTAGAAAAAGAAAAAGTTTATTTCCGACTATTGTTAGTAGTTATGTGCATAAAAAAGAATGTTATTTGAACGCTATTGCGTTCAAAATATGATAAGGTATAGATAATCCATGACTCCTACTTATGAGTCATGGTCAACAACAGTCTACACGTACAAACAATCCCAATTTGTAAACAAAAGAACGAATTTCTTAGAAAGTTCGGTATGCATGATGCCGACAGTCGAGTTTATTGCGGGCTAGGATGATAAAGCGACAGTAGATCGTACACAGCTATGCGCAGTTTTTACTAATTTTAGCAACTTAAAAGGTACTTTTTATTACTCAATTGTTGTCGTTATTGAGAGCGGGTGTAATGCTATGTAGAGTGAAACATTGTATGAAAGACAAGCTAAACCAACCAAAGCCAATTGATTTCGACGCTTAAGGGAGTTTGTCGTTAAATAGAGTGACGTTACATGGAGTTTACACTGTATATGTACCAAGATTTATTTTATAGTTGTTGAAACTTTCACCAAATAACCATACAATTTTATTTACTTACTTTTAAAAAGTACAGGTATAGCTGTATTATGTAGGTGAGTTGGCACATCGCTTATCATATTAAATTATCCATCTACAAAGGGAAACAGAGATTAGTGGATTAGCAGATTATTATGATGGGCTAAGCCTCCCTCTTATTTCTATCCATGAAGGACACTGTTTTATAACGATTACGGAATTTTATTTTGTAGTAAGTATATATTCAAAATTGATTTATTTCTCAGATGTCAAGATTCATATTTTGTTAGTTGACGGTATATAATATGTAATAACAATAAAAAAAAATCAAATTAACTGTTGAGCTTTTCCTGTGTAATTATTTATGCGAATAAAAGAAAAAATATAGTTTTTTTAGAGCGAACAGAATAATACACACTTTATTATTTCGTTAGAGAAAACTAACACGCATGGCAACAAAGGTAGAAAAAACAGTTGGAAAAGAAAAGCATAAGCATAGCAAAGTACAAGACTAGTACCACTTGTAACACCCGAGGCGTACCTCGTACGCCAGCTTTGTCTTTACGGAATCAAATCTCATTAGCCTTTAGTGCTCCCGGCAAAGACGTAAGCTAACTACGAATGAAAAGCTCAAAACCTAATTGGCAAGCTTCAAGGAAACCACGGATCGATACCAACGAGCAACGCCGGCCAGAAACAGTATTTGGAAAACAAATATTAACCAACACCCGGAAGGTAATTCCAATAATACATGACTAAAAGTCGTCATAATTAATTAATTTCAGGAGAATAAAATTTTCCCTAAAAGGTATGGAAACAGGTAAAAAAATCCTACACCTGCAAAGGTTTATTAGCATGTCATATTCACGGTAATAACCACGTTAACGACGGTAAAGAAATAATCAATATCGAGCAAGGGATACATTTTCTATCGGGAACATAGATTGAGAGTGCCAGCTGACACGGACTGATCGATCATTGGGACAGCGAGTTTTTGTTCGATGGATAATGATCGCGGCTGTTCATTTCCAACAATTCGGAAAGTACAAGCGGTTTGAACTTTGATTGGGATATTAATAATTCGTGCTGGAAACCAGCATCCCATTTGTTATCAATCTACTGCAAATAATCATGATCGTTAATGTAATTATAAATGTTTAATGAACAGACAGGTCACGTTATTTAATTATCCACTCGCCTAACTTATTGAGATAGATTTAATAGACGCCGAACGTTGTCTGTTGCTATTTTATCGAGGTCCGGTTTCTGATGCTGGTATGAGCACGCTCGTAATTCTTCCAACGGATGACAATGTCGTTTATTAATGTTCGCCAATTTTGTGTGTGCGTCGGACGTCGGGCGTCGGTGAATGAACGGCAGTGCGAACATGAGATGGCGTCGTTTCGCAGTGTTGGTCCACGGAACAACACAGGGAAGTGGCTTGGTGCCAATCCAGTATGTCCTACGGGGGCGGTAAGCGCGAACATCACGTTATCGTCGCGTTGCTTGTACTAATCCCTAATGGACGATACTATTTGTCAACTTTCCGCATATGGATACTTTTATTTCCGATAAAGATAAATGAAATCTCGTAGAGAAAGACATTTCCTATTTGGATTCGCCATTGTACTACGGGCCTGGACACATCACCACGGCGCCTCGGCCAATACGATCGAACATAGTTCCGACAGCTCCGCTGGTTTTGGCTACTCGATTTAATGTCGGTTGGTGACAAAAACATTTTGAGATCATCATCAATATTCAATATATATTATATTATTATGTATATAAAACTCTTTTGAAGCTGACAGAGAATCAACGCACAGCCTAAACTTTAAGTCCTAGAGGTATGAAATTTGGAGGGTAGTATCCTTATATAGTGTAGGGGTGCACTAAGAAAGGAATTTTTAAACGTCACACTCTAAAGGGTAGAACGCGAGCAACGCCGCGGGCGACGGCTAGTAAAATATATTTGCATTTTAAAAACGGGAGCATTGTGACCTTTCATTTTACTATCAATCATTGTTAAAAATGATTAGTATGCCATTTGCTAAATCAGACCGCGAATATAGATCGATTAATTTGTTTTCCAATTAAAAAAACACATTAAATGCCACTTATCAGATCAATAATGACCATGATTATCATAAAATTAACAGTTTGGTATAAATTAAAAATTTAATAAAATGCTAAATTAGAATTCTGGCCATTTTGTTTTCGTCTACAAAATATTCGTCACATTTAGCAGTCAAGTAATTTCAGTTGCGGATTAGAATAATAAAGTATTAATTGGTTGTAATAAAATGTAATTGGTTCGGTGGTGTTTAGGCGGAATGCCAGCCGTTGCGCTGTGCTGGCGATAAGGCGTATCTAGATGAAACGCACGTTTGCTATAAAACCGGGCGTCGTCATCGTTGCGCCACCCGCGCCGACCGCCGCCGCCGCCGGGCTGTCTGCCGGAAACTTTACTCCTTTTTATGTGTATGGAAAATGAATAAGCCCTGAGTCAGCTGTCTGCACATTGTAGACTGTCTTTTGCATATGGTTCTTATTTTAAGCCTTCTATCATTATACACCAGCTGCCAATTCTATGTTTATACGGACCTAGGATAAGAAGCTTCTGAGGTTGACTGTTATGCTTTTTGGGATCATTTTGTTCTAAGTGCATTCTTGCCTCTTATTTTGAACTAGCCGTCGCCCGCGGCGTTGCTCGCGTTCTAGACCCTTTAGAGTGCGACTTTTCAAAATTCCTTTCTTAGTGCACCCCTACACTATATAAGGATACTACCCTCCAAATTTCATATCTCTAGGACTTATGGTTTAGGCTGTGCGTTGATTCTCTATCGGCTTCAAAAGAGTTTTATAGATATTGATTTACCCAAACAATTCCTCTGTACAGAATAGATAAAAGGATTTTAGCAGATAAATGCTGCAAACAAAATAACAACTAACGGAAGTTATTTTATTATCTACGATGAAGTGTCAATGGATGAATGGAAGCTGTTCGATAGTGCTATTTCGTCAGATATAACCGTATGTTCATTTGGAGATAGTACCTATGGATTTCGATAACCAACCGGCATATCGAAGTCATTATCTGCGTACGGGCGTAGATCGTTTTAATGTCAAATGCAAGTAGGTACTTTTATATGTATACGGCTCCAAGCTAATATCGATTAGGTCCAATATCGTACACGAGCGACGACGGCGGCGACGCGTCGCTGCGTGCCAACACGGCACATAATATGGTTATTGTTGTTATTAATCCCGGTGATTTATGCTCTGATAGACTTGTAACACCGGTTAATACATTGCGCATGTTATAAATACAAATTTATAATCAAACGAGACACGGAGAAGATATCCAGATACGCTACGGATTAAGCTCTAATGTGTGTGCTGAATGGATGAGATCGACAGACGTATCTGTGACTTCATGCTTCGCTTCACCCGCGGAGATTTCGTCTTCCACAAACATTGTGTTTTCTGTGTCGTGCTGTAGATTTATTTTCTCCTATCTTGTACTCTACTTGTTCAATGAAAACTTTATCGTAAATATAAGAAAAATAGTCGAGTGCCTCTCGGGATTGCTTTGTGGCTGTAATACAATTCTTTGAAACATAAAGCTGTTTGCTTTTCTTCTAAAATTCCAACTCGAACCGAGACGCACCTGCATAAACAAGGCGACTTTGAACAGTTCGAATTTAAAACGAAAAGTCTTGTGCGAGGTTCGTTGCCAGAACCGCGATTGGGCTCGCGATAAAAATGCCGCGATTACGGATTTATGGTTTACCTCCGAATGGAGACTCACACGTTTTGTTTTGTAGCGGGTGGAGTTGACGCCTTAACAGCATAAGTACCGTTTAAGCGACCTCTCAGGTAAACTAACTTAACCTGTTCTGCTGTTACGTGCATGGTATGGTTCTTCGAAACGCAGACCACAAGTAATAGGGAACTGTTTCCGATTCTGTACATCGATTTATTACTTCAACCACTTAATATTCAAGTCGGTGAATGAGAAGGGTTTCCGACGAAGATCTAGTGTCGAGCAATCCGTCTTTCTCAAAGCAATTTGGCGATAGGCTGACCTTGGTCCCTGTCTTTACATAAATTTAAGTATGTTAATGTGATTTATTCTGTTCTCTATAGATGTGGTCTTCACGCAGACTTCACGGAACTGACGGGATGCGTCGGCGGGGAGCTGGACCGCCACGAAGGCTCTGCAGTGCATCGCCGGTATTTCTACATCACACTGCTTCGAGAGCCTGTCGCCAGGTAAACAGGTTGTTCTTCTATCAACAGGTTTCAAGGAAAACTGATCATTATTCAATTTGTCTGAGAAAATGTACCCCTACTAAAAAGCTGGTATACCTTCTCTAGTAACACTACAAGTATGCATGTAAAAATCACAATGAAAAACTGATTTTACTGTGCCGCGACTCGTGAGTATAATTTGACAGAACCTGACAGAATGCAGTCAAAGATAATGGATTGCCTGCAATTGCCTCTGGGTATTTGTAAAATTAAAGTTCCGAGTAGTATTCTTCGTAAATTGTAAGTGTAAATTCAATATGGACCGTCAGAAGTGCTACCGCGTTCTGTGAACTTATACGGAATTGGATATATTTTTATTAATAATAAATTCCCTCAGCTCATGTGATAACTAGTAAAACGAGCACCCTTATTACGTACCAAATTTCAAATGAGGGTTGACGTGAAGTGCGATATGCGGGTTGGCAAATGGAAAAAACTTACTTTAGTAGGTAGGTGGTACGCTTAGATAATTCAATAATTGCTACCTCACTCCAGTTTTACTACACCTGCAATATTTTTTTTTATATTTAGGACCCATAGGCCCGTATGCTAATAAAGAAATCTTTACTTCATCATAGACTGAGTAGAGGTTTTCATACAGAAACTTATGCTTCAGTCCGAAGCAGTAAATCACGGGACTAAGAAACATATGGCCTCTATATTTTTAAAGAAGCTTTAGCAATAAGTTCCACAGATTTTTGTAAAAAAAATTTTTTCGCAGAGATGTGGTCAACAAAAGTTAACAGAGAAGAACCCTAACAAGAGATGACGGTTCTCACCGCGTAGCAATGTTTATTCAACGCGTTACATCTGGCATTAGTGATTCATTGCGACTAGATTACTCAAACTAGTTTTAAAATTCAAATGACTCTTAAAGTCAACCTAGCGTGTAATGTTTTAGTTTTGTGGGAATTTATAATAGTGGAATGCAATCAATCTGCCGTGCCACGATATGTTAAAACGTTTTCGCTAGTGTATCCATGCCTTTTTAATTGGTAAGAACCGATTTAGACGCTTATTAGTACAGTGGCGAGTAAAATAGAGTGGTCACTGTACGGTAATGTGATATGATAACGCATCGCAGCACTGTCGAGCCGTGCATAACAAACAATAGTAGGTACAAATTGGCTATAACCCTTGTTGCCGCCCAGTAACTCTACCGCTGCTCTACGTAACTCGCCATCGATGTGAACTTATGAGTGTGTAAATCGGCTCTTATATTATGTTGGCGTTTCAAATATCTATCGAGCCGTGTATAATAACATTATTAATCTAAGTTATCCAATTAAAGTTTATGATGCATCAAATTGCTGCTCATTAAATACATGCTTTTTCAATCACTTGGTTTCCGCGTTATTTGGAGAAAGAATTTCGCTGTTTCTTATATGTAACTACGTCATATCCTTTAAATTGGAACACAGTAATGCGAACAACACTGACTTTTAAACACATTGGTGGCAGAAATGGGTAGTACCTACCACAACAAAATCTAAAGAGATTCGATACCTATTATTTTTCCATGGAGATAACAACAACCTAAGCGGAATTAAGATACAGTAGAGAGACGATCTCTTTTTGCCATTATTTCAGTAAGCTTGAAACTTTATTTACGTTCGCTTTGATCTTCATAAACAACGACCGGCCGTCGGAGACTACTGAAAAAAACCACTTAAAAAGTAATAAGCTCGCGACTGTGATCCTCATTTCCACATGCATGGTAGACATCTCAGATCTTTTGGTTAGTGGTCAAAACAGAGTAAATCTTATTTTTAAATATTGACTCGTGCAGAGAAAACGTGACGTCATATTGATCATATTTAACGTTAAGATGCTACCTGTGCCTATAACAATTTGTGTTACCTCACAGAGGACATCCACCCAATTAGTACTTTTCTAGACTTACTTTAAGTACCGTTAAGCGTTGGCGCACACCTGACGACAAGACGTCGTTGTCGTGTCCGTAGTGACATGAATATAAATATTCTTTTAAAAAGGCATGCTGTCAAAAGAGGTGTTTTTCTACATACGCTGTTTTCGTTTGTAACTTTTATACTGGTTTTGCTTTCGCTATAACTGAAATAGCTTTTACGAAAAAGCATTTGTAAAGAAAAAGCTCCTAAAACAACTTGCTTTAAAAAAAAAAAAAAACTCTCCCTAGCTACACGACGCGACGTCTTGTCTTCTGATGTAGTTTAACGCTAAGAATAAGCATAGGTTGCCTCCTGACGCTGTATAAATCATCTTCAACAGATGTAAAGGCCTATATTTTTTTACTTACTTTGTATTTTCTTCCACCAGGTACCTGTCTGAGTACAAACACGTGAAGCGCGGCGCAACCTGGAAGGGTTCTAGGCATTGGTGCCAGGGTCGCACAGCCACCGGTAATTATCATTATGCCCAACCGAAAAACGGGAGGCGTGTTATAAGATTGATGGCGTTGTGTCTGTCTGTCTGTGTGTGTGTGCTAGTTTATCTGTGCCCTTGTAGCTTTTTTGTAGGAAATGTGATTTGTCTGGGATGGTTCTTATTCTTGGTCATGTTGGGTGTCCAAGTTATGAGGATATTCATCAGCTCCGAAAACCAGTTTCGAGGAATCTCATGCGTAATTGCAGTTTGAAACATTTAGTTCATTCCAATGTATTCAGATTTTTTGAACTGGAGTATATCCAATAGCAGATGATTTCCCTACCAAAAAGTAATTTTAGGTGTTTTTAGTTTATTTTCTACTTTTCGTTTGGAAAACTTGTTTGGATTAAAAATGATATTTATGCTACCTTGTGCAATGTTTCAATATTGCACACAACATTTTTGTTTGCTATTTTTCATAAATAATTTTAGTAGTAGTAGTAGTTTTGTAGTAGTAGAGCTCTTTGTGAGAGCTCGTCCGGGGAAGTACTACCACCGTACCTATTTCTGCCGCCAAGCAGCGATGCTCGCATTGCTGTGTTCCGGTTTGAAGGGTAAGGGCGCCGGTGTAATTACAGGCACATGAGACTTCAAGATCTTTACGTCTCAGAGTGATGGACGCAGTGCATTGCCTTACAGGGCACGTCCTCATTGGACTTGCTCTGCGAGGTAATGCATTGTTATAGGCAGAAGTTACCACTTAACATCAGGTGAGCTATCAGCTTGTTCCATTACTTTTATCATTAAAAAAAAAAAAATAGTAAATTTATATCTTCAGAAATTTTGAAATGTGATGCGACAAGTTCATACAAACAAGCGGACGCGTTTATTACATATACATAAACATGAAAATCTCATAAACTAAGATTAGAAAACAGGGTCCGAAGCACGTCTTGTTCCCATACTCATTAACCTATGTAATCTTTGACCTGTACCTTTGACACTCCAAAATAATTTTATATGGTGTAGAATAGTGTTGATATAGCACTTTAGAATGTAAAGATGTAGGTAAGAAACGCTGAATGGCTCGTAAAAGCGTACGTTTGCCACTTGAAAATATTGTTTTGTAAACGAGCTTTGCTTGTTCCCACAAGCTTGCAATGTCTGCTTTCCATAATCCGTAAAAAGCAAATAAAAATTCAACAGAGACTTTGAACATTATATTAGACGTCGTTTTAGTCTCAACTCCAGGCTGGATGAAGACCGTGGAATATTCGACAACATTTTCTGTACATACCTTTGTTTTTAAATTTCCTCCCACATCTGGCGAAGGTTTCTCTCAAAGACTTCCAGCGGGCCTAAGATGCGCTCGCGAGATTTTTTGTCATGTCGTCTGTCAAAATGTAAGCATTTTGCACTAGTTTTTGAACTTTTACATTATCTGTGGTAATGTTGTCGACAAAACGCGCCTTGTTATTGTACACTTTTGACACTTCTTAGTCGTCGTATCTCTCTGAGGACGAGATAATAGTCATGCAGAAATGTCAAAAGTTGAAGATTCAAGGCGCGTTTTGTCGACAACATTGCCACAGATAATGCAAAAATTCAAAAACTGGTACAAAATGCTTAAATTTTGACAGAACGACATGACAAATATCTCGCGTGCGCATCTTAGGCCCGCAGGACTCTTTATTCCGAGCTTTCTATACCTAAGTAGCTATATCTTTTATTTTGTCTACACATTTCAATTTATGACGGTCGATAAAAGAAGTTAAATTAATGATTATTACAGTCATTAAATCCATTAGCATAGCTTAAGATCACTGATAATGTTGATGGAATGGCTAATGATCACGATCATATTTCGTTTTCCGTCGAACAAAATCAGAGTGCTCTGTCCGATAACAAAGCCGACAAAATAATAACCGGCTCGCTATAAATTTATCAATTATTTTCTAAGGAAAAATATTCTTAGAAGTTAGAACATGTATCTACGCATTGTACGCCTATCAATATCAAAGAGGTTTACTTTATAATTTCTCTGCCGCGCCTGTCAAAAAGAAAAATAGAAGTAATTGGCTGCTGACAGTTCAGTTAATTAAAAAGCATTTAGAAAAATAAACAACTCCAAACTTTGTATTTTTCTTTTACACAATAAGAAGGCAAGAAATGACAGAACGTGGAGCGTATATACGTATTGCCGTGCTCACGCTTCCACATGACTTGAACGAGCCTTTTGATCCCGAGAACTCCCTTAGCTCGGCTTTATAAAACACTCCCCTCAGTACATCTCCAATAACTTTTAAGCTGCGTCGTGAAAATCGAGATAAAAGCGATGAGGAGTGTATTACTACTCTTCCTGAAAGTGTCACGTGACTCGGTTGCCGTGTCGCGGAGAAAGCAAACATGCGTGACTGGGCCCGCTTGGAAACTAAAGCGCTCAGCTATTAACATCAAATTATAAATTACAAACAAGGAAAATTAATATCTGCGCTCGCGTGCCGGTATCGTATTCTTGCGTCGGCTAGTCCGCTAACGCGATATTTTAGTTCCGTATACAAACTTACGCTAATATAGTTGACCTGATCACAAACTAATTCGTAAATACTTATTAATTGGTAAATATTGGTTGACGATAATGTGTTTGCTCGTAATTGTATTAGGTCAAGCATATAATTTTAAATGAGTTTTATTTGTTTAGCTTCTGAGGTGCCGCCGTGCTATACCGGCGAGGCGTGGCGCGGGGTTACCCTGGATGAGTTCGCATCGTGTCCATGGAATCTGGCCAACAATCGACAGACGCGCATGTTGGCTGACCTGGCATTGGTTGGCTGCTATAACGGAACCCTCCGGTATAGGAGTGCGGATACGGATAGAGTTCTGCTTGCGTCGGCTAAGAGAAACCTCGCTGCGATGGCATACTTCGGACTTACGGAATATCAGAAGGTAAGATCCCTAGCTATAACTACTATAAGATTCCTTGATATTATCATGCAATTGCATATTTCGCGTTAATCTTTATCACCTTAATGTAATTTCATTTATAAGTTGAATCTTTATTTTAGAAACGTAAACAACTATCAATGCAATTTGAGCAGGTGTTAGAGTGTCAATACAGGGTTATTTGAAAGGAGAATGAGCACGTTCCTAATACAATAGGATTGCTGGGTATGAGATAACTGGCTCTAAAACTACACAGACGCGCTGAGCTCAGTTCCAGTTAGCAAATAATTGAACAAGGTCTGCTCAAACGTTCAAGGAGCTCGGACACAGGAATATCACGGAATACACGACTCTTAAGTACTTTTGGAAAACGCCTGATATGTACTTTGAACGTTTTCTTTGTCTGCTATTAAAATTATCAAAGAAATCAACTGATAAGCGATTTCTGTTAAAGGCGAAACTCTAAAGTAAAGCTCTGGACGCCACTTTGGAACAAGGCAAATGAAAATACGAAATAGAATTAGGCGGAGTGCCGCGCGGGATGTCACATATCTTCGGTTCGATATCACCCTTTAGATTGCTAATAAAAGTCAAGGCAATATTTCTGTTCATACAGACGGCTTAACTATAAATAGGTCAATAATACAAGCAATAGAAATAGAAATAAAACCAATCATAATGTCGAAGAAGTTTGTTGGCTTGACTAAACCACAAATAATGAACAGGACAAACTACACTAAGGGTATTATTCGGACAAAAAGACTCTAGCATAGATAAAAGTAGAGATATTAACAGAAAAATGTCAAAAATCTATGCTTGAGTCTCTGAGTATTTTGTCGGTATAAGAGCATTTCATCACACTCCCTAAGATTCAATTGCTCCTGAACAATCAAAACCTAATGTTGATGTTTAATGCATAAGCACTAGAGACCGAGACATTACTATTCCACCACATACTAATGCTGGTGCCAAGTTTACACCACCCAAATTACTGGATCGATATTCAGAGTCCAAGGTGTAGCGAACACTCATTTTAAAATACACCATGGTACATTTTTTGATAAGTAGAGTCGATGTAACAACTTTTTAGCTCTGGTTATTTTTAAGAAGGTTGTTTATTTTTTATTCAGATACGGAAACGCCTGTGTAACTTGATTGGTTATCGTCGACGTATGAGTAACTATAGTAACAGAGATAGTCAGATTGGAGACTGGAGTATGGTGTGCTTCGATAAGTCGCTGGTTGTGAATGTTACGTTGGTTAAGTTAAGTATGCCCCGCCACTTGCCAGCCAACTGGCCTATAGTACTCCGCCTAGCACTGACTGCATGTGAACCTAGCATAACGCGTTAACTTACAATTCTACCTTTTACTGATGACCCTAGCATAGAAATGTGACTTATTTGCACTTCATTGTGATGTTAGTTTCTGGGACCAATATGTTTTGGACGCATCTAAGAACTAACCACGTAGCAAACGACCAATTTTAAATGCAATTGAAAATAAAATACTACTTTTTTTTTTAAAAGGCTCACTTGACGATTCTTTGCTAGGCAAGAGCACATCTCTTTAGATCTTTTAAGTAAAGAGGTACCGTAATACTCTTTACAATTCGTATAAAATGATGCTGGTTGAGTAATTTTTCTTTGTTTAGTTACATAAATCAACCTACACTAAGACGTAAGTGTGATACATCGCGTCCGGAGTCTAGCTGGTCCTAGATTGTAGATACTCCCACTCCACGTGATGCATATTCATTACTATCGCTACTGTATAGATTTGTCTGCTTTGCGTCAGGTTTTAACACCACTCACACGCTCCATGTTCCTCTCTCGTTGAGTCGAGTCTAGAGTTTTATTTGATTTCATTGACACCCGAGAATCGAATTCGGTATTTGTATGAAAGACAATGGTTTTCAACTCTTTGGTGATTTCCTCTGCCATGTGATTTACGATGTAACTCTGACCAAAAAGCCTAAATAGTAAAAATAATAAGCACTACAGTTGCTTCCTCGAAACCGGGATAGCGTTTAGATGTTATGCCAACACACAGTTTGAATTTCTTTAATGTAACAGTAGTATATTATGATTTTAATTATTGTGCGTTCTCACAGGGGTGCGCATTCTTACTTAATTGCTTCGCACTTTCCTCATTGCTCTTCGCAGTCGTAGATTTTCCCTGTTCGGGATTTCCAACCCCCTTTAAATCTTGAGTTATCCGGGCGCAATCTTAATAAAAGTAATAGCTTAAAGGAAGTTCTATTGAAATAGCGATGACAATTACAGCAAATAAAACTGTACTGGTTCAAATAATATATACCTTGATTGTATTTTTTAAAAGCTTATTTTCAGGCGTAATGTTTTTTTTTTTGAGAATATATCGAAACAATTCATCGTTTATTTGCTAACTTCAGCTAACCACATCGCCATTATAACAAAGGCACTTCTTCGCAGTAAATCAAGATTCCTTTTGTTATAGGTATTACAAGTTTGTAATGGCCCTCGTTGTTACGAGGAGCGCGTTCAGTCCTCCCGCAGCAATACTACTTCAGAGGAAATAAAATGTCAGCAAATTGCTCCATCCGCTGGTGGTAGCTGCAGCCGCAATACAGATACGATCCTTTGTATTGCCAGTTGAGGATTAGCTGTGAAAAACAAACTGACACCCAGTTGATTAGTTTCGATCGTTTCCACTTTTATTTGAGCAAACTCCTTTATTTCATCGAATAAAAATGTTTCATCAAAACAATGTTAGTGTGAAGTTTGCAGCTTTGCAGCGAAAAATTGTTTTACTTTGTTCAAAAATTCACAAAAGCCGTGCAAAATGCCGCGTGTACAATTCTCACAAATTTTAAATTAAGCTAAAGCATTCGCTCGAGCATTTTCTAATAGAAAATTCCTTCCATTTACTGCTCATCGAATTAGTATTCCTCGCGTTGTCTCAGGGATCCATCCTACTAAGTTGTGATGATACTCAGGTAAACGGTCTCAACGCGAAGGAGCTGTAATTGACACATTTTATCCTCTGATCTCTGACGCCACTCTCTCGCTATTGTGCTGTCTGTACTAAAAGGTGCTATAAAAATAAAATCGTAGCTCCGAGTGGCCATTCAAGCGGAATTCCCGCTTTAGTAGACTCGAGAAAAGCCGTGACATTGTGAGTAATTGACCAAGAAACGGGGTGTCAGTCGTCGTTTCGTTAACTAACCAGTTAGAGAATGGACACAGCAGACGGCACTTTGAACCGAGATACTCATGAGTACAATACTTTGTGTTTGTTGGGGACTTATTCACAAAAGGCTACCTAGAATATCAAGCTCAGCGCAAGACAGACACTGCCACCCGTTTGTTTACATTTCATGGCTTTGCATTCGCTTTTAACCAACGCTTATTCCACGTTACTCTCCATCATACACGGACTAATGAACATAATGCCTAAACCCGCGACCCGCTGTAAATTCCAGTTGGTATTTCAGCTGTGTGTGGCGGACAGTTTACGCCGGCTAATGTTGGCCATCTGTCACTTGATTTCCTATGCTGTTTGTGAGCTGGGCTTACTGGTCTGTGTGCTCAGTATTATGTGTTTTCCGTAAAGTAAACAATTACGTATCGGCAAATAGTACAATGTTGTCACAGTAACACAAAGAGATTCGTTTTCTGCCACAAGAGGACACGAATACCATGGTCCATTTGACCTGTCGGATGAACGATCGAAATGTCTAACTCGATTGTCGTGAGAATCGTAACCGCGGTGACTTATTGTCGACCCCCCCCATTTCGCAGACGTCAATCACAGCTTCCGGTGGTCCGCTGCATCGAATCAGAAGTTTGGTGTTAGAGGTATCCGTTACGTAATCGCATAAGATGAGTAGGTTAGGTAGGTATGCTCGACGAAATGGAAATAATCTTATTGTTCGACGATGCTCATAAGGACCGCGCGAAAGTGATATCGAGACATGGAGTCTATTGTCAAAGATCCGCGCCTTGGAAATTCATGCGCAATTTCTAAACACGTAGCTATATCCTCATGAGACGCGTGGGCTCTGAAAATGTATTAGCTAAGCCGCGATTTTGCCGCGGGGCTGTCGGTTCGGTGTAGCGTTAAAACTGAACAAATATTTACATATCTCTCACCCCAGCTCAATTTTAACCGAAAATTCTTCTTTACAGATTTCCCAGTACGTGTTTGAGGAGACGTTTAACCTACTGTTCGCGGTGCCGTTCACGCAGCACAACGTGACCGTTTCTGGTGCTACGCTCGCGTCCCTCTCGCCAGCTCAAGTGTCTCGAATCAAACGGCTTAATTCACTAGACCTTGAGTTGTACGATTTCGCCAAGGGACTTATGTTCAAGCGGTAAGCGCAATTGCAGTCACTTTTTGCCTTTTGGTATTCAGTGACTTTAGCATTATTTTGATTAAACAAACGAGCGACGACAATGTTTTACATTACGAAAGCTAGGCTCTGCCCAACCTAACATGAAGCCAAAACTAAGCACGAAAACATGGACTTGAAATAACTCTCAATTTAAGTTTTTATGAGTATTTATTATCTTAGCAACTCACAGCAAAACAAGGTCAGTGTGCCTCTACTTTTCGAGTAATGGATGTAAAGCGAGCTTAGTTTTTAGGTAGACGGCATGTTTATGAGGGTAGAAGCGCCGTAAAGGGTTTCTTATGTCTGGAAAGTTATTACCGTCTCGCCTATTTGTGACACCGAGCACTCATATTGTTTACGGTTTGTTGCTCCGCGGTAACTGCCGAGTCGACTTTCCGGAGCTTTTATATTTTTGAGCTTTTAGACTCTTTTATACATTAAACAATCAGGGTGTCTGTCCGTTGTTTTATAATATTCTTGACTCTTGTACGTATTTTCTCTCTGATTACAATAAAGTGTTTATCTGTCTTGTTTGTGCCTGTATCCCACGATTTCGCTTTCGTGTCACTCGGATAAAATGTTTATCCATATTATCAAAAAACCTTTTCAAAGGTCAACAGCTAGATTAAGTCATAAATATCAAAACTTCCCAGCGCTCTTCCCAGCGTTTCAAGTGATGTATTGATTTTTGTATCAAAGACCTCTGTCTCATTGATAATCAAACCGTCCTTACGCCTTGATCATCTGTTTATTCACGAATGTACTATGTTACCATACCGTGCGTTATATCTACCCATCAAATAACTCTTCAGTTATTCATCAGGAACCCGACAGGATGCGATTGCACGGCGCCAGTAACACGCGTTGGAATTCGCTAGAGCAGCATTTTAAGTGCTGACCATTAAGATAGCTCCTTCACTTGGAAGTGAAATAGATAAATCTTAGGTCATGAATAACCGGCTATAAATTGGGTATTTCAGGTTCGAGACCTGTACCAGAGTTTAGTTACGCTAGATCTGCAATGGAATAAAATTGAATGATCCCCAAAAAGATTTACACTCTTCATCTTGCAATAGTAAACTTCGTAGTTTCTAGCCTGTTAAATCACTTTCGTAATACGTATGGTGCTTCCTACAGTTCCAAATATGGGATACGCTTACGATTGTCACATTTATTCGTGATCGAGGCACTGTATCGCTCAGTGCAGGCGCCTTAGTTGTGAAAAAATATTTCTACTACTTCATGCACTGAAAGTACTGGTAGTTAAAATAGATAAAACACTGTGATAGTGAATAGCTTGGGTAATAAATCAAGTCAGGTCATTATTTAGTTAAGAAAGAGGACTTGAACGGAGTGAGTTGAGTCTTTGTTTTTTTTTCGCTTTAGTAATTAACTTTAGAAATGTAGTGTTTAATGGTGTGGTTTCGTATATTCCACTATAAAATAGAAAGTACCTATAGACAGTGGTCTCTAGGCACGGTAGACATTCCCTTTAATCACGTGGTACTCACAAGCTTATAGGTCCGCCATTGCATAATTTAGCAGTTGACCAGGATTCAGTTCTTTTTTTTAAACTTTATTAGCTCTTTGAACTTTTGTGTAGGCGTTAATTTATATTCCGGAATACGAAATTGTTTTACGAAACCGATGATCAAAATATCCTCTTACATTTGCAGTAACATTACAAACCTGTCTATAATCGCAACGATGCCAGTTGCTAACAGACACTCGATACAATTGGATAATAGTTGAAATCCAATTTGAAACCAGCCGAGTTGAACTGTGAAATGTCCTGTTCTACTTCGAACTAGGATCAACGAACGTATAAGGGCATACTCACGTCTTGCGGAATTACGTTGGCTATTCTTTGTTTCTGATCTCGATTAACCTTCCACATCATTGAGCTTCGATGTTCTTTACAAAACTACCGATAAACCCGAAGTAAGAATCTAGTTTGAAACTACTTGTCAATGAAAAATACAAAACACGGTGCAACTATTCCTATTTCGTAGGGTTTATTGGTAATTGAACATTTTGAAAAGCTGGTAAAATGTTTGCAATATGAACGAGGCTTGAGTATCTTGACACTTAGTACCTGCACTTACTCCTGGAACCAAACGGGCCTAGTTTATAGGCCTATTAACTATTTACGATGCGGGTCACCAAGTGTATAGGTCAGTGGAGGTTCACGCTTCTGTACTTCAGTGAGCAAGCTGGTATCGTCATACTACTATCTCAAACAAAGAGATTGGCTGTAATGTTTCTCATCTCGATCGGTTTTGATTTCCCTAAACACAAGCTATCAACATTTGTGTGCGTACGCTGATTGCTTTCAAGAGCTACGGAAGTTACTCCCTAAAACCTTTTTTCCTGGAGATTAGAATTCCATCTACAATTGCAACGTTTTAACGAACGGAAATGAGCGAAGACTACCCTTTTCTTATCTTTCGCTTAGTGGCTCCCCATTAAAGTTCACTTCCACACTAAGTTCTGTAAAACAAAACACGTGTAACTTCCAATGTTGGCGCAAAAAGAATGAACGGAAACTGCTCTACATAGCAATCGTGAACCGCCAAAATGATAAGACGTATTTTTTTGTACGTTCCGTGGAAAGGTACTGCGAGCTCGGTAAAGAAATACTTTCCTTATCTTCAAATCAAATCAACCTTATCCATTAATTCAGAAAAATACTATTGCGAGAATCTTTTAGCAAAAGTTGCGTGACCTCATAAACTCGGTTCGCTTATCAAGTGTCGATCTATTTCACGTCGCGCGTTGCCCACTAATGGGGCTCAGAAGGTCGCGCTTTCTTCCCGGATTGTGTTTTTGCGATCTCGCTTAGTATTCAGTAGAGTTATGTAGAAAAGACGGATTAATTTACTAAAAACCGGAGACTAAGTTGATACATTTAGGACACAGGTAGACACACTAGCCAAGAGTAAAGAAGTGAAGTTATTTAGAACTACTGACTGATATGTACGATCGATACAACATGAATATTCGATGTAGAGGCCTAATTTAAAATAGAGTACGATTTAGCTTTGTCATTCTATCGTACAATTATGTCATCCATAGCTACGAATGTTCTATCGATAGGTAGAGCTCGTTAAAAGTTTGAATATTCTTGTTGCAAATATAAAAACTAACCAGCACTTTGACGGACTGTAAACTACAAGAATACAATTTTTGCCTGTAAAACGGTATATTTTATGAAACTCTAAAAATAGGCAACTCTACTGGTGACCCCGAGAACGCGATCGGATTGGATTCCTAATCAGAGGGCATATCGACGCCCTTTATGGGAACTATTTTGTGGCTCGAGGCAGTTGTTTTTCTCGTTGGTACAAAAAAGACCGAGGTTTAAATGAAATGTTCAGGCTGCAGTCTTGTTTGCGACAGCAAAGTTTAAGTGTATCTTATCGTGGAGTATAGGATATTACGCTTTTCAGTTCAGAGCCATTAGATAGAGCTGAACTTTGATTTGAAGAATGATCCAAAATTCTCTCAACAATATTCAGTTTGATAGGTACAAACTCTTTGCTCTTTGTATTGTAAAAAACAATCTCACGAAAGTTATCCTCGATACTACATTGATATTTTTGAAATCTAGAGATGTTAAAAGGTGCCGTTTAATCCTGGACAAATGTGATCACAAACAATCATTATTTTCATCAGACAAAATGGAATGATCTCAAGTTTTCTGAACCTCATAATTTGCCTCTGCAGCTTCAGGCCTTCCTACTAAGCCTAAGCGATCCGTTCTTGCTTCCATTATGCAAACGGGGAGGGCAGAACTGGGGCGTCTATTTTTCGGCTCTTTATATGCCAGTCTTCAAGTCGAGAGGTACTATTTTACTGGTTTCATCAGCTTCAACCTATTTCCCAATTTAGTTCACCGATCGACACAAAAGGGTAAACAAAACAGGTGTAGTAATAGCTTCGAATTCCCGGTAAGTTTGAACGGAAATTTGATCGTATCCTAGTTTCCTCTCGTGATTTGGAATGAACTACATCATGTTCTTTCCTCAAATTTTAAAGGAAGAAATCTGTAGAAGAACCAGCGACATATAGCTCTCATTTATACAGTTAAAAGTCACAATAGCCATAATATTACCAATGATATTGTGAAATTCAGTGGATAGGAAAGCGCCTTTTCTGTAGGCGCCTATATCCAGCAATTGTCTGGTCATAGTATATAATAAATCATGTTAATTTTTTGCTGAGTCAAGCCATACGTACTTTGGCTGCTAGCTGGCCGCCTAGAAATAACTTGCATGCACATAATTGCATATTCAGCCGTCACCTTTTGACATAAATAATTTTCTATCGTCTGCTTTTCCAACTTTTACTGCTTCGCGGCAAAAATGTCACATAGGGCGCTGTTAGTACTTAAGTTATGTTAAGCATTGGTGGCGTGCACGGTATTTAGATTCTACTGGGTCACCACAGTGTTATCAGGAGCGAAGTTTACAGCCAGCACAAAATCCCTTAAAATATCACCCGTTTAACGTTCCGTGATAAAGGGTGAAATATTAACGATACACCATTTCCTTTTAGACTAGTGTGCATTCTGGTGCAAAACAGGCACCAGCTTACTGGTTTGCTCAGTGGACATTCCTATGCCGAACATGCTTCTTTATACCCTTCTTGTTTCTAGGAACAACACTATATCATATCAACTAGGGATCTTCATTTGTTTGTATAGTGTTATGCTTGAATGAGTTTACCGGTACCAATTGTTTCTGAAAGGTATACCGGATAGTGTCGCTAAGCGACTCAAAGTCCTTACAAAATAAAAGATTAAAAAAAAAAATCTCTAATGCAGCTCTTTGAACACCTCGTTCATTTGTTTGCGTGGGTTTTTGTTTTTCATTTGTTTGCGTGACTACTTCTGGAGGGCCATTCTAATTTATTTGCTTTTTCGAATCGATATTAAAAACTTTCGAAGGAGATTTTATGATAGGAGATCAAATAGTTCGAAATATTTGAAACATCCGATATCGTTTTCTTTCCCGACTTCGTTTCTATTATACGCACTGACGTTAGTAGCATTCGCGTGACCTAATTAACTCAACTTGTTATCAGATTCGAGGCGCTGAAGAAACGCGACTCCGATTTCGAATACCGGTGGCGACATCTCGGCGAGGTGGCCAGGAACGGAGTCACAGAATTCGATTGGGATAGCAATCTCGAAGACGCCACCACCGAAAAGTACAGAGGCAAGTAAAGCAGTTAAAAAAAACGAAATGACATTATTGAAACTATCCCTAGTGTAAACACTAGTCATTAAAACCAAGTGTAGTTGGCGGACATGTAAATAGTATGTGGGATTAGAACTTGTACAAATAATGAATTTATTTGAGAGAATATCATTCTAAATATTTGCATTTATGAAATGTATTCGTCCTATGGCAAATGTATTTTTCGCAGCTGATCTTTTGTTATTTAAATATTTAGTTTAAGCGTTAAATCTGTTGAAATGTTTGAGTCAACCTTCCATAAATATCTGTATCTTGATTAAATAAATTGAAGAAGGTATAGTTTCCCGATGGTTGAAGATAAAGCAATATAAATAACATTTTCTATAAATGATATCAAGGTTTATTATAGTAAAGGAACGAGCACACTAAGATTTAAAAAAGTATAGGTGTGAAAGCTTGACGAATAAGCTAACGAGAGGGCTATGAGAGCGTTCATTAGTCGACACGACACGTGCCGTAAATCAGTCACCTCTACTCGCTCTGATTGATCAAGAGATATTCAGCTCTAGAACTAGTTATACGATCAGGATCACCCAATGTTTTTGAAGCTCCAATTAGTCTTCATAGAAACTGAGAAGAGGATATGAACAAAATGATAACTTTGCTTTGTAACTGAACATCGTTTAAATCAATTTCTGTCAATACAAAGAGTCAGGATACAGAAAATCTGACGTTATCATTATGTTCAGCTTTGCAAAATGCTTCGTGAAAATTTGTACAATCAATATGAGTTATTCTAGTTTCAGACGACCGGTATCTCGTCCCACTGGGACGAAACACTACCTTTCAATTTTATTAATATTTCTAGTACTGTCTCGTCCCAAAATTGATTTAAATACAAATATAAAGTGAAATACATTATACAACGTCAATAAATGGTGGAAACGCATCAATAGTATTGAGGTTTTATATTGATCGTCAGCAACCTAAGATAATTAATGTTTAAGTTGATCTATTGAATGAATGTTGATGTTGTGCTAGGTACAGGGTAGGTAATGCAGCTAGTGTGAGCCCAACGAAGTTGTAGGATAAACGTTTTGCCAGTGCATTGTGAGCTCTATGGCCTTCGAAATACTGTCTAGTGTTACTAGACAACAGTCAATTTCTCAACCAATACTCATCAAAACCAAATGTACATAAAGTATTAGTCTTGTGACAATCGCTGCGTTTCATTCATCTAAAGTTGTGTGTAATAAAATTGATAGATAGAAAATACTTTATTGCACACCTTAACCTAGGGATTACAATAAAATAAAACGTAAATTAATATTACAATGGGCGGTATTATCGCTAATCAGCGATTTCTTCCAGACAACCTTGGGCGGAATGGACTTAAAAAAATAAATATTTTACACACACATAAAGGGGCAGAAATATTAATAGGAACTAACAATTACACATTCTTACTTATAATCGAATAATTGTAAAAAAAACCTTTTCTTAATTCTGTACCATAAAGCCCAAGGTAATTCATAAAGCAGCTGTTAATTCAAAGCGTAAAATTAACTTTACATAATGGCCATCTCACAACACACTGATGAAAGCGATAATAATAATTTGTTTGAACAATAAATAATGTATATAGTCGTGTGTAAGCGTACATTCTGTGAACAATAGCTTTCGAGCTGTATTGTTTCCTTATGGGGAAGCAAATTTTACGAGCACAGGGGTAAAGTACTCCCAATATGTGCACGCGCGGGTTTGTAAATATGTACGTTAATCTGCGCGCGTGTGAAGATCGGGAACGCAATAAACTCAAAAGTTACGTTTTCAATCGTTTACGCTCAACCAAGCTTATGGCGGGCAATACACACGGTGTAACATAATTGCCCTATACGTCCGAAAGGGGGTATTTTACAGATCATGGCGAACAGTGTTTGTTCTACGACTTTTGAGATTTAGAAGTTTTTCATTCATGAAATGAGCTCGAACTTTTACTTCAAATGTACCTACACATAACATGCGTGTGCGGGGTAGGAGGGTACCTATGTGTGCATGCGTGTCTACGGGTTCACGCAAATAGTAAACAAACACTTGGGTTGTCGCAAATTTCTATAATAATAAAAGGTGTACTTTTGTATAGAAATTTCAATGACGAATTATTGACCCTCTGCACATGTCCAAGCACTAAGGTGATTGGTCTGTTTACGCCCTCTTTGGGCTTATAGGGTAATTATGTTACACCTTGTATATCTTCTATTGTAAACTCTTCGAAAAATTAAAATTAAAAACAATTCGCCAAAGAATGATGCTCTACGCAAATTATAAGTTCATTAAAATTATTGTACGTATAAGATTGTTACAGTAGGTTTAAGTTTCGTTTTAAGATCTTAGTCTTATCGTTTATTTAGGCGGAATGAATACGTAAGAAAAGTTGTTTAGTGCTGTTGAACTATGACGTCACTTACCCCAATTTAATTTTGGTCCCACCCGACGTCATTAAACCGTTAGACAAACGTTTATCCAAGCATTAGCGTTATACGATTACTCTCTACAAATACAAACTGATAACTTGATGACATTAGCAAATGACATTTTAATTTATGTCCGTATATACAGCATGTATCTACAATGGCGACAAAAAATTGACACACGGGTAGAGCTACTTATTAGTATTCATAAAAAAATAATTAACGTACAGTCAGCTGCACTAGAATGTGTACAATTAGTAACTTTCAAACTAGTGTCACCGTATTGTATAACCACCTTTTTGCACGCCCGGAAGACTGGTAGACAATGCTCTTAGCATTAAGTCCTACTAACACTAATTGTTTGTGTGAAATTTTGAAATAAATAAAAAATACATGCCGTATAACACGCGGATGCTATAACGCTAGCACTCGATTAAACAGTTGTCTAAGGGTGCCAAAACTACACTAAAATAAGGGGTTGTATTTTATTGTTTTGCTTTTTGATTTATCCACTATGTAACTAGAAGCAGTTGTACATAAAACTGATTGTGTTCGTTATTGTTTAGTTTTAAACTTAATTGTTGTATTTTGTATGAAACTGTGTACTCGCAATATAAATGAAATAACTATTCTTATGATCTGTACAAAGGAAATCAAAATAATGGAATATATTGGTTTTATACAATGCTTTTGCCCGCGTCTTTGATTCGTGGTTTTTTTGAGTGGAAATAAGTGTTGTTCCATGACTTATCAATATATATAAAACTCTTTTGAAGCTGACTGATAATCAACGCACAGCCTAAACCATAAGTCCTAGAGGTATGAAATTTGGAAGGTAGTATCCTTATGTAGTGTAGGGGTGCACTAAAAAGGAATTTTGAAAAGTCGCACCCTAAACGGTCTATGAGGCGAGCAACGCCGCGGACGACGGCTAGTTCTGATATAAAAGGAGTTAAATTTCATCACGATCAATTCCGCAGTCGAAGCACGGAACAGACACTAAACACTTTAAACCGAGATCGTTCATAGAAGGTTCATCGTGACAAATCGGTTCCGCTTAAGACCAAATTATACAAAACATTTAAAAACTCACAAGTTTGTATTCATTACACAATGCGACTAAAACATTTCCTGCGACTATATTTAACTGTTTTGAAGAAATGAATAATGTATGTTGGACACGGTTTTAGGGAAACGTTTGATTCTACTAGGATCGGCTATTTAAATTCAATACACGGGTGTCGAACAGAACATCCTCAAACCCTTACCAGCGCTTCTCCAAGGTAAATGGAACAAAATGTACAAATTTTAGTAACGATCTTAAAACGTGCTAGCAAAAACTCATGAAGTTATGCCAGCAAGCAAGCTCGTATGAGTTAGTGGCAAACTCTGGTGACGGAGTTTTTAGGCCGCCTTAAGACCTCCGTCGTGGCTTAACGACTGCTAGATCCGGGACCGACAGTTAAACGTGCCCTCCGAAGCACAGTTGAAGTTTTGCTGAAAAGTAAGTACCTAGTGCCCTCCATTTTTTTAAATCAAATTAATTTGACAGCACTAAAATTTAGCTGTCTTTATCGTTTCAGTCCATGAGAAAGGGATGACAGTAATTTTAGCAGTGTCAAATTAGATTAAAGAAATAAAAGAATCGAGAGCATTGGACAAGTATTCGGGAATATATAATCTATGTATGAATCAATCTTTTTATAACCTACTATTTTTGTCAAAGTAATATTCACTTAATTGCAACACTCTATAACACAGTCCCAATTGGTTCATAGATTTAAGTTCCTTGTTCAAAAAAGCTCCAAGTTTTAAAATAAAAACGCTAGCTAGACCTTTGTACAATTTGTCGATCATAATAATTGGTGTAGCTTTCAGAGCGGACGACTTTCATTTCGCACGTCAGGCCCATAATTCTGAACGATTTCCTTTAAAGTGTACCTTCATTATGAGACGTATGTACCTACTTATAAATACCCACGGCGGACACGCAGTTTTAGACCTTCTAATATAAAATGTAGAGTCTATTTTACGGTGTATTAAAAATTTCAATTAAAGAGCATGTTTGTTCAATCGCTAATAGGGCTAGTATGATATATAAGTTGGCTAACTTTTTTATTTCTATAAAAATCAGTTATTTTTATTATATTATTATACGCATTTATTTATAATGGTATACTTGCTAGTGTATTTCAAGCATGTTTGATATTTTTTATCTAGAAAAAAGTTTTTATTTGCTATCGTAACATATTCTATATTATCAAGTACACATTTTAATATATTTGGATTGTGTGAACTGTTGTATACTAACTTTATATAGATATTAATGTCCATTTTTCCAAAACTGGACGAGAAAACTAAAAAGACATTTAAATAGATGGAAATGTTATTTTCTATTCGCTAATAACTGCTGTAACTATAATTTTGTATCACTGAATCGATGTTTCTCTCGTAATTACCATTATTATTGAAATCGAAGTACCTAATTATTTCGATAGTTATTTGTTGATGGTGTTCAGTATTTTCGAAGATAAATATATTACAGAGGAAAATGTTACAGTTCAGTTTATGGCTGATTTAAACACTCATAAGTACAGTAGCAAGTAGCGGTAGAGCTGCTATGCGCGGCAACTAGGCGACTCGACTGCGGAGTGCTGCCGAGTTACCACGCAGGCTAGCTTTTCCACTCGCCACTTTACTTCTAAGCGTGTGAATAGGCCATTAAAGATAGTAATAAAAGGGATTGTGATATTTTTTTCTGTCAAAATGCTTCGCGTAACTCTATTAATTACAACTACAAACTACTGTGTAGTACCTATATTTTTCTGTGTGTAATATAGTGCTAAGCCCTGTGATATCAATCAATTGCACCCACTTCTGCTGCAAATTCTAAAACAGATTCTGTATTACATTATTTAGATACTAATGGTCTATCTTATAAAAAGTTAGAGTAGACATTATGTCTTGTTTACCATGCGTAATCAGGACACAATGTCTACTCTAACTTTTTATACGATTGGGGGTAAGTATAAGATCATAATAATCGTTATTGACATTGTAAATAAAGAAAAACATATATTTTAGTGACATTCTATTTTGACTGCAAGGGTGCAAAGCCATAAGCTATGTTTAAGTTAGCTATAGAACACTATGATATTATGGCATATTGTGAAATCATGATGATAACATAAGGGTTTATTTTTTACCGAAACCCTCAAAAGCTTCAGGCGCATTGCGATGAAGAACCAATACGCACTGTCGACTGATCGCCGGCGACTGAGTCTCACGACAACCAAAACATAGCATCTATTTTGACTATAGAAAGTTACAGTCGCCGTCGAACATGTCGACTACTCTACACTGCGTGCGTATTGGCTCTAAGAATTAAATATTAGATGCACATTTGTGCTCTACAGTGGAGGTAGTAATATTACTTCGTAAGCTCTATGTCCACAACGCAGTAAAATGTAAGCGGTAAGACTTTACATGTAAACATGTCATGCATATTTTTTTGTATTTTCTTGTTAGATTCATTACATTTTCGCAATGCGTCTGGCGCCTGAATTTATGTGTGCACATTACCGCACCGCCCGGTTTTGCGTTTTAGTACCTAGGACCTAGGTACCAAAACTTATGGTCTATCTTATAAAAAGTAGATATTATGCCTTGTTTACCATACGTAGTCATGACCTAATGTCTACACTAACTTTTTATAAGATAGGGTTAGTGTTTAGTTTTTTAAGTTTCCGACTGAACCAAAATAGTACTTTATATTGTGTTAACGATCACCGAGTAATAAAACAAGCGAAATAACCGCCAGTTAGTTTTATTTATTCCCTTGCAGACGTAAGTATTTACGACATTGCAGCAACGTTACATCTGGTACGTATGAAACTTAATGGCGAAACGTTAATTAACTCAAAATGTGTGGAAAGAATGACGGAAATAGTTAAGGGGCTAAGGGCCTATTAAAGTTGTGCACGCACAAAAAGTTATAAAGCTTGAATTTAATTTTTCCGCATAAGATCTGATCGGTGTTGCAATATCACAGGTTATCCCGTGAAGTTGGCAGTTTCAAAGCGTTTGAGAGAACTTTTGCTTTGAATAATCCGCTTTGGCATTGAAATAATACGATGTTTCTGAATTAAAACGAAGAACAAAAGCTTGTCTATCGCAATAAATGCACTGTTTTAGGCGTTCATTAAGTTCCCAGTTTTGAATCTCAAAGATCCACTGAATACGAAAATAGGATATCGATATTAAAAACAAACATACAAATTTAAAAAAAATATGGATATTATAATTTTACTTGACTTTTAAGTTTTGGTCTCCGGTAATCTTTACTATGTACGGCGCATACTAATCCGTATACCACTGCATAAGTAGTCGGATTTTAACAGCAATGGACACTCAGTGTAAAACCCGTGTACTTAACACGTTTATTATTCTGGCAACACCGGCTCACACGTCACTACTCATTCGGTGGGAGCAGCGCGCAGGAAGCTCGCATTTGCATTTATGTCATTAGGGCGCTTCCGTCGTGGACGGTCGACTGCAAGTACCTACCACGTCTAACATGCAATGTCTTAGTGGTCCTACGACTATGCTATGCACTTAAGCAATCTTAAGAAACCGATATGTGACATGTCTTTTAAAGTAAGTATGCACGATTGAATTTATCGGCTTTTTTAGTCTCGCTGATAAATTTGAGTTAAAAAATTCGGAGCAACAACTATTATGTAGTGTACCGGTGCTAGTGTAAGGTACCTATATCTTCTTATAATTTTCCTGTCACCTATTCTCTTTGGCACTAAACTCTGCGGACATGACCAATGAAGTAAAATCCGAAATCGTTCCACTGGGAAATTCATCTTACTAAGTACCATCACCCCGTTTCAGCTTGTTTTTTTTTTGATAAAAGTAATGGAACAAGCTTATAGCTCACCTGGTGTAAAGTGGTAACTTCTGCCTATAACAATGCTTGTGCATGAACATAATGAACATGGAACTGCGCTGCAAGGTCAAGTAAAAACAGTGCTTTGATAACATCAAGATGGTCTATCTTCAGAAGATTTCAACGTGGTTTTGACACTGTTACACTTGAAGACTTCTGAATAACAGGTAAGTATTTCTTCTCTTACTTTCACTTTTAAACATTTTGATATGAAGCATCTTCTTTCAAATTCAATGGAAAATGTCACTTCCATTACGTGGTACGAGGGTCTCGAGGAACTTTGTTATAAATTCTCGATGGTTCACAAGCTGCCTGCCTACACCGTAAACACTAGTTTAATACTGAATTTATGTAAGCCGTTAGTTTCAGTATAATTTGTCAAAGCATTGCTCTACGCATGACATTATCACACTAGGGATTAAGATTCGCTATGAAATCTTTTTATAAACTTACCTAAACTGGGATAGGGTAAATTGCATCCAAACGCGCGCAAATTTTTTTTTAGGATTCTGTAACGGACTCAACAAGGGAATATTAGGACACAATGATTAAGTGGCACTCTTAACTAGCCTTGTGTCATCATCATCGCAACAGCAGAAATACGATTGCTCTCGACTGAAGAGATCCACATCGCATGTAAAAGTGTACGCCATGACATGAAGCATCATTGACACACAAATATAGGTCAAATGGAACGCAACATTATGCTTCAGAAATAAAAAAATGGAGTGAATCGGTTTTTATATACGAAGTACTATACATATACACCTTCAAAAAAAGCAGAGGAGAAAAGAGCATTGCAAAAACTCAAAATGTCCTTGCTCTACAAAAATAAACAGGTGCTCGAAGAAACAAACAATCCTGTTTTTAACTATAGTCAACGGTCTGCAATAGCACCTGAGGTCTCCTATCTGAGATAACATCGCGAATTCCATAGTGAACGGCATAATTCCTCGGTAAAGTGCTATTTGGTGGCCCGGCCGGCACATTAGGATGCAACCGGGCACCAGCTAGCGCTCAGGTTATAGAATACCGGATGTTACAGTTATGTGCTCAGATCAAATATGTAAAGGAGATAGACCGTTTGAGCATTTACTGCCTCGAAGTTGCATCTAATGGTCGTTTTTTTACAATAATATAACCTCCTATTTCGTTCGAGTTAAATTTAGATGCTTATCTTTATTAATACAAGATTCTCGTCGCTTACGACAATCGAAAAGTTTCGGGCGAACATTCCCGGCTGATAAAACGTTTCGTTGTTTCACGAGAATTGAAGAAATCTCGTTTAAAATAAAGAGACTTCACCCGAATGAGCGACGATGCCTCGGGAGGAGAAATTTGAACCTAAAGTTTAACAAAGGAAGGGGGGAGTTTAAAAAGCTTTCAAAACAAGTCCGAAGAACCGCGCCGCACTTTGTTTTACCGCTGTTTCTTGTAATCGCCATTGTAATCCTTATCACACCAGCCACTTATCTTGGGGGGTTAACTTATAAGTAGTTATTATACGGGTAGACATAAGGGTGCGGTTATTGTGCGGTCTATTGTCTTGCTGCTGATAAAGTAAAGGGTTGTCAAACTTGAAAGTTGCGTATCTAATGGAGTCCCATTCGGTTATATTGTGTTGAAGGAAATTCTCTTGTTTGCGCTAAATGTAACCCAAAAGCTGACTGATAAAATGGAATAACAGAAGTTTGGACAAGTTATTATTCACCGTTACGATACCCAGGGGTTGATTGGCACTTGACAGCAATTTATGGACGAGGTTTTATTTTGAAAAATTAAGCCTTTAGATAAGTTGCCCTCTTCGGCTTTTTCTGAAAACTAACCATCTGATTCTTCATCACTTACCATCAGATGAGACTGTGGCCAAAGGACATTCTAGCTCATATAAAAAAATAAAAAAGTTTTTATCTCAATTCTTGCCACATTTGATCGCTCATAATCATCCACAGCCTGACTTCGCCCACTGCTGTACCCATATTCGTCCCTTAGGCTGTACGATCCATCGCTATTTGATCGCTAGCAACTAATTAATTCTACATTGTGAGATGGCAAACGATACCTTCAATAAATCGGTGAGTGCTGGCGGTAAGCGTAGTACGGAAGAAAAGGATATTATTTAGCGTAGGCCATCGGCAGCGCAATAAAGAAAGGATTAGGGATTCGCTAGAACAACGGAGCTAAAGCCCCGGAAAAGCTATTTACCTACTATTATAGTTAGCAAAATTTTAACATAGCCAAAGTTTTGCTATGTTCCTACCTAGCTGTAATGTTCTCGAATATTATTTCTTAGAAATATTATTTCCCAGGTTGTCTAATCAAAATCTGACAGTAAGCTTAAGCTGATACCGAAATTCGCGAGGACCTTTATAAATTAAAGGCTACGCTACGGTTCTTTGTCTCGATGGAGAAAGTTTTTATGAAACTGTTTCCCTTAAAACATTTTCCCTAAAATCCCAGTCCCCAAGGATCAGTAATCGTCACTGCCATCACTGCCGTAATAATATCGGTTGCGAGAAAAACTACTTGATAACACTCTGGCATTTTAAGATTGTACACAGCGGGCAAGTTCGTCATAATATATTTTCGTAGGTAGGCAAGTAAGGTACCGACTTAGTATTTCTTTCAAAATCTTATTAATTCCTCTTTCTGGGGATATAAACTTCTGTACCCGGATATTGCCTAGTCATATAGCGTCACCGTTTGTGTGGCAACCAAGCATAAAAGATGAGGCAATCGAATGAAATGTAGCAAGTAAGTAGCCTATAAAATTGGAGAACAGAGGAGCGTCGGTATAGTTGAAACTTTTAAAACAACAAAAGGGTTTAGTTGGCTTTCTTCGGCGTAGTCGATACGAATACTTAGGCCAAAGTTCACCGAAAAATAAACACACAAAATGTTGAGTTTTCTTGCAAAGTAGGTGGTGTGACCTCTCTCGGGTCGATGGTTCTTGGTACTATGAATGGGTTGCTTTGCTTACTTACACGTGTAGGGTTTTCAGTGCCGTACCTACCTTGATTCTAGAGCTAGAACCAGGCGTTCTTATGGTAAGCTGTTACTGAGAATAGGTTGAGGTACCTAGTATAAAAGCAATTCTACACAATTTATTTAAAAATGTCAAATCAATATGAATGACCCTTTATAAATCACTCTAAAATCTTTTTTATTTAATTGCGCTTCATTTGAACCGAATCTCTACCCGAATACTTACACAATTATTCAGCCTGAAAGATTACTTAAATCTCGATTTGTTTCAGACCGGTGGAGGACTTAAGCCTCCCCTTTTTACACAGCCCTACCCTCTAGTACCTACTTACCCCACGCTTCCGCATCGGTGGAGTACTAACCCTTTGTCGAAGCTCGCGTTCATAGAGTTGCGATAGGGCTGCTTGGTTTTCCCGGACTTTTTCCCGCTCTTTGATGGGTTTTCTGATGTTTCCAAATCAATATGAAATGTTGCATGCACGCAGACTTTGCAGGGTGCAGAATGTGCTTTTACTTTCATTTTAAGTGCTAGGTCTATATCCAAAATAAAGAGTATCTTTTATCTATTTAAACTTGTCGAAACAAAAACGAAATATTTTAATGTGGTCGTTTTGCCTTTTGAGGTGGCAAAATTCGGTGTTAGTACAATTTGGAAGGTAATATCTATATTACGCAACGAGGAAGGGATAAGATTTACCCAACCCACATTTTAACCCTAAGTATACTGATTTTGGTATAAATCTTTGGACTAAAAAAGTAAGTTCATAAACTAAAACATGACTACAGAAAAATCACGCTCTAAAAAGTATTAAACAAGAAAATATTCTCATCTGATGTTGTTGGTACAACGTGATGCTCAGAGGATGGCATTAGAAGTGTTACAGGGTTTAAAAATGGCCAAAAACAGCGTCAGTTATTCAACCCGTGCCTCTGCGATAGTTGAGACGCGGGCGAGCGGAGTGTAATCAAAGAGATCATTTCCCAAATCATCACTCGCTGTTCAGTCGAGTCAGTTAAGACCCTTCTGATGGCACCGTTCGTTTGGAACTCGGAATCAACCGTATCTCCGCTCAAAACGCAACGATAGCGCGTTCTAATCGACTAGTGGCGACATCTAGTTATGAATTACAAAAACATCGCCATCAGATGTCTGTAAAAGTTGGTGTCCTTCTGTCACCTGTCAGAACTTAAAAAAATATGATAAACAAAATTGAGAAAACCGGTTAGAACCCAAAATCGTAGATGAAGGAGAGGGTTGGTCGTTTTAGGGTTAAAACTTAAATCAGGATAAAATTAAAACTAGATTTTTAAGCCTTTTTACGTCAGAAGTCTGATTAATTGGTACCGATATTTAAAGTACCTAATGTAAGTATTATGCACCTGTAGGTATTCTTAGCCTAACTTGGTACATAAGTAGATCATAAAGGTCCAATGAAAAACATAATGTCAAATTAAAAAAAAGTCTATGAATAACTCCTGAAATAATAAGATAAATAAGATAATAAGAAATAGTAATATCTCACTGACTGTTACATTCTTGGCTTATCCAATTCACATGTATACTGTATGAGCCATCAGTGCAAGAAAGCTGAAAGAAACACAATAAGATCTTTGCAGGAAGTGCTATAACCACAGAATGACCCCCCCAGAATGACCGCCTATGGTTATTTTGAGTTATTATCATAATGTAGTACGTACACGTATCAGATAACGTCATAATTAGGTAGGTATAAGTACCTATCATTGCCAGTGGCGTGACCACCCATCTAAAGATGTAACGGGTGTTATACAGGGTGTTCTAGGATAAATAAACTAAGGTGTAGCGTATAGAGCCAACTAACATACTACTCTACTTTCCAAATTTTTGTAGGTACTTTAAGCAGTCTATAAATGCTGTGTACATTGGTATAGTCACAGATAATATTATAATACTATAGTATAGTTAGTAGGATATATACTGTGATACTGGTACCGATTCTCTTGTTGAATTTTTCTAAACTAACCTAATTTGACAGCTCTAAAATTATAGCCGTCCTTGTCGTTTCAGTTTATGAGGAATGGGACGGCAACATTTTTAGTGCTGTTAAATTAGATTAGTTTAGAAAAATTTAACAAGAGAATCGATACCACTATGGCGTTAACTTTACGATTAGGTTAGATAAGACCCAAACGTAAATACATATAAATGTTTTATTTAAGTACTTAGCAGTGTGATATAAATATACAACCTGTTGTGAAACGAACACCCTATACCCAGTGGAACATGTTCCGGGCGGGAGTGAACAGTGATTAAAGTAAGTTTTGGGCGGTCATTATAATTGATCATTACAAAACAAGTCATTTGATACGGTTGGTTTTGGTGCCATAATGATGTCCTCTGGACAAATAAAAGTAACGTTCAATATAATTTTTTAGGGTTCCGAGCGGAATTTTCTCTAAAGTCTTGAGTCTTGTTGAGTTTCCTGCGAGCTTCAATATCTTAGAAACGCAACATTTTGGAATGCGGTGCAGTTATATTTTTATTAGTAAGTATTGAAACTCAGAATATTTAATTTTTTAATTATATCCGTTTGAGGACTCTTTTGCAAACGGACGGGAGTCGGGTTTAAAATATCTAAAAAAAAAAAAGTTCATTTGTTGCGAATGTGCTAAGTACCTATGTATTTTCTATATACAGTATACACACCTTACGTAAAATGACCATGTCTGGTCGACCGGACACTATTAACACTTGCGAACAATCCGCATTGAAATTGGAGCTTCTGTTGTGAAGATAGAGACGCAATCCAGAAGCAATGTGCCAAACATTCGGATGGGCAACAGAAAAGACTTCTTACCCTATTGTATCAAAATTATAGAAAGTTTACAAAACGAAACTATGATCGATCTAAAGTGCGACGATCCCTAAAGTCTACAGAGTATCTCAGACTTTTATTACGAGGCTGCTGCCGATAATTGTCAATAAATTTTAAGCAGGTGTTTATATTGGAAACTCGAGATAACACCGCTTCTAAATGGGAATAAAGAGGGGAAAGTTCACAGAGTGGGGGATAAAACATTAATACTTATGGGTGCTTGTTGAAAACGATTTTATAGCCTCTATATCAAATGACAGGCTTATGTGTAACCATCACCTGACACGTTTGTTTTATGACGCAGAAACAATAAAATTTGACACCATACTTAGATTTTCATGAAACAGAGACAGTGATAAAATGGGACATAGTTTTTGTGTTGTTTATGTTAAACTACAGTAACAGTAGTAAAATACGTAAGATACACAATGCTTAACCAATTTAAAAAAAAACGGTAAAAAACCATAAACCGGTGCGCTGCGGTAATACCGCGTTCACACTATGCCATTGCCGCTGCCGGCATGAATGCCGCGATTAATTCCGGAATGCTTGCCACAGCAACATCGCCTTTATTCCTACACCGCGTTCACACATGCCCATTATTGCCCATGCCGCTGCCCGAATTATTGCCGCGATTAATTCCGGAATTATTGCCACAGCAACATCGCCAAGTTCATGCCCTAGCTCTTTGGTGAGAGTAAAGGCGATGTTGCTGTGGCAATAATTCCGGAATTAATCGCGGCATTCATGCCGGGCATAGTGTGCACGCGCTATAACGATGATGCGAGTTTGCGAAGTCCGGTATCTATTTTCTATTAATACCTACCGTAAGTAACCCTAAAAGACTCGAGGTGTGGAAATCTTGTATGCAGTGTACTCTACTCAATTAGTTGTACCAACTTACTTCGGCGTATTTAGAGTGAAGTTAGGGAAGAGCAATTCAGGTGTGCGGGTTCAGACATCGCCTCAAGCTACAGCTAAGTGGCTGGATAACTTGCCGGTAGGGAATACCATTCTCTGGACAACATTTTTCTATCGGTTGGAATAAATATATACTTCCAAGTCTTACAAGCCGACTAGCAAAACAGTCGAATAAGAAATGAGTTCTGATATTCTTCTCAAGATCGAGTAAAAGTCGAATAGTAATTACGCTGCTACCAATATGAATGTATTAAAAAACCCCTTACATTAATATTGGCACCTAGGTATATTTAAAAAATATGATAAGTAACTGAGTTCCTATAGGCTTCTTACGTGTAGTGGCTTATTTCCAAACTGTCAACCAAAACTCTGAAAAATTAAGTCCAACATTTTTATGTCCCACTATTTCAGACGATCTACGTCGCCTGTGGATTCAAGAATTTAAAATGATGCCCGAAACGTGACTTTCTATCTTGACTCTACCAAAAAGCTTTAAGAATCAAGTGCCAAGTTATGAATGGGGAAAACATGCTAGGTAAAGGCTCAGTAAAATCATGTTTGCTAACCATGCCATTAACTTAGGACAGGAAGTAAGTACTGAAAAGAAACGTTTGTTGTTTGCCTCATGTTGATGGACGCGGGGCACGTTTCTATCGTGCATGACTACGAGGCAATGTTTTGCTATATGTGATGGTTACCACTTAACATCAGGTGGGCCATCTGCTTGTCTTATCAGCTAACAGAATTTAAAAAAAAAAGTGATCTATAAGTAAATAGGTAAGTGATAGTAAAATGTAGAGTCAAATAAGAATTTACTTAGTGCCAATATATGCATTTTAGTTAGATTTTAGGAAAATCATCTCAGAAGGTTCTCGTCACCGAACTAAGCAGGTACTTAGTGAAAAAAATATCACAATATACAAATAGGAGGTACTAATTGTTTATTTAACATAGACGCTACCACAATAGTGGTTCGGTCAACAAAACATACAAAATAAACGATTTTTCTGGTTTGCATTTTGAAGTGCGGTGACTGAACCACGCCTCATAACGGCTTTGACCTGCGACGACTGTGTCACGGAATAAAACACAAGCCACAGCAGCAGGGTGCAAAGCCTCTTTGCTTTGCACAGCAGGGGTTGTTAGTCTGTACTAATACGATTATTATGCTCATACAGCTCTGTAATGAGGCTTCCTTCTTTGAAGAACATGTACAAAGTCAATAATGCAAGACAGTATGAGACACGTTTGTGCACAGTATAACCACTGAATATCTCATTATTATTCTGATTAATGTTACACTATTGTTATGTTATTGTAATAACGTTATTACCCCTCGCTAATAATGTATCTTAGTTATTAGAAAAAAAACTTCATTAGAAAGCTTTAAATCGCTTTTATAAATATTCAAACTTATGTGACTGTACTCTTGTCATTTAATTGCCAAATAAGTATTTAGGTAAGTACCTAGCAACCGGTTTGTTAAAATTAGAGTCTGGAATAGATTTATAAGTTTAGATCATTGCTTAGAATAGCTTGGGGGCGCGGGTGGAGGCAAAGGGTTCCTGTAGTGCTTCGCGTATATGTTTTCCCAGAAACGCGCGCGTTGCTCCAGCAGCGAGCCGCGCAGATGCAGCGGGCTGGCGAGTGACATGTGAGGCGCCCAGTCGCCTTCCACCGCGGGCCACGCTGGCAGTGAGGACCCCTCAGGTACTGGTTTCCTGGAAATAATACATTGGACTTTAGCTTCTTTATAAAACCTACTGAGTATCTATTTTGAAGAAGCACACTCACCCAGTTTTAATAAAGTTAGCCCATAGCTGTCTCATTGTTGAAGATAGTTTTTTGAATTCGTTCGTTTGCTCTGATTCCATCAATTCTCCAGCAACTGCAATACTCTCGGCACAGTGATTCGCACCATTCACATTTGTGTGAGGAACCACAGGCGTGAACTCATCCACAAAGGAATATTCATACAAATAGGATTGATCGTGGCCATTTTCAACCATCAGTTTTAGGGATCGTAGTGTGGAGTATGTAAATATAACGTCTGAAAAGTAGTCGACGTAACCCAGAATATTATCTTCCCCTACTGGTTTATCGCCAAAGTAGAATTCTTTTACCGTTTTTGATACTTCTTGCTTGTATGCTTGTATTTACAATCAACATTAAAATGGTATAAACAATCCCCCGGTAAAATTATAATATTTTGAGTGAAGAAATTAAAATAGCTAAATTAGTATTTACTTACCTTGAACCTATGCGGTCCAGTGGGAGCTGTCGCATAAGGGATGCTGTGAAAGGAATAAAGGCCATACTTGGGATCCTTGTACCCTCGCACAGCACCTTGAGTAGTGTTCACGACCTTGGATTCCCGCTCATCGCTCTGCGCGTACACGAACACGCACATACAAAAATACAATAACATACTCCTCCACATGATGGCACTTCAAAACTGGAAGTATCTTAGCTCGCGTGGAACTATATGGGTAGGTAGGTACCTCAATTAAGTTCGGCAATATACAGGGTGTTACCAGACCACTTCCGAAAACTTGGAGGTTCCAATCAGACCATGATACTGAAAACATTAAGCGAAAAAAATCGCGAAAAAAAAAATTTACTTGACTATCTCTTTTTAATTTTTTTTCTAGTTACATACACACAGTACAACATAATAAGACATATCTACCTAATTATCTCATTTAAAAAAGCAAAAAAACAAATAAAATAAATAAAGCAGCAATGTACACGCAGCACGCAGATTACGTCTACTACAGCATGAACAGCTGAGAGTTCATCGCGGGTCATTGTACGCGACGTGCGAGCGACCTACGTTAGTACCTACCTACGTTAGTAGGCACTTACGACACAGAATAAATAATAGTACTACGCCTCGACCTTACCTACGTGAATGCGTACATTGCGGGCTGGCGAAATAAATACAAATCTTTAAACATTGTTTTCTCCGGCTATAATTATTTTTCAGGAAAACTGATTTTTTTTTTGGTTGGGTTTTGGTGTGCTGTAGCTCCCCCTTTCGTTTTCGGAAGTGGTCTGGTAACACCCTGTTGAATATCACTATCATTTAGGTATCTATAGAAGCTAGTGAACTCCCTACTCCACTCTTGCCCACTCAAATGTTTTATCAATTGATACTTGACTTGATATAGAGGACTAGCCGTCGCTCGCGGCGTTGCTCGCGTTCTACCCTGTGACGTTTCAAAATTCCTTTCTTAGTGCACCCCTACACTATATAAGGATACCTACTACCCTCCAAATTTCATACCTCTAGGACTTATACTTTAGGCTGTGCGTTGATTCTCTGTCAGCTTCAAAAGAGTTATATATATATTGATTGATGATGATGATGATGTGTATTATTGTGTACTTGTCTATCTTGAGTTCTGACTTGATCTTGGATGAGCAACTCATATTGCACGTACTCTTCAGACAGGTTTTCATAACAAGTCTCCTACTATTTTTATCTAGCCACTAAACAACCCTTTTCAAGTTACAATTAACTCAATAAAATAGTGTAAAGTTTGTAATAGGTAAGTATTCACTTCTCTGTAGACAGACCAAACGGACGGACGGACAGAAAGACGTGATGACTATTAGCAGTGTTAGCAAGAGTAGCTGGAGGAGCGGAGCTGTGAAACGAGTTCCTAGATCAGGACAAGAAACGAAATAAACGAGTGGTAGACGGATTACATCACCGTCGTAATAAAAACAACGCGACGTCCACAAAAACAGGTTTTTGTTAGTGATTGATTGAGCACAGGCTTTTCAAGTTCGTTCAAAGACACCGTATAAGTTTTTTCTACATATTGTAAAATTTATTTAGGATTATAATTTTAGAGCTCTGAATGTTTAGCTGGTGGCGCGGGTGGAGGCAAAGGTTCCCGGTAGTGTTTTGCGTAAATGTCTTCCCAGAAGCGCGCCCGTCGCTCCAGGAGTGAGCCGCGCAGCTGCAGCGAGTTGGCAAGTGACATGTGAGGCGCCCAGTCGACGCGCACCGCGGGCCACGCCGGCAGTGATGAACCCTCAGGTATTGGTTTCCTGAAAACCAACCTCGTATGTAATACAACGCCCTACAAATCCGGACTTTTCAGACTGCATATTTTTATTCACTTAGCGTGGGACAAGGGTAGGAAGATGATGATGATATTTTTATTCAAGTTTCTAAAAATAGAATGGAACTTACCCTGTTTTTATAAAGTTAGCCCATATCTGCCTTAAAGAAGAAGCCATTTGCTTAAATTCTTTCGTAGAGTTACTAAGATCAAAAAAGTGTGGGATGCTCTGTTCAATGATAGCATTTGATTGGGCGCAGTGATTTGCTCCACGTACATTTGTATGAGGCACCACAGGTGTATTCTCGTCTGTGTATGAATATTCATACAAATATATCTGATCGTGGCCTATGTCTACTTGCAGTTTGGTCGATCTTAGCGTAGGGTATGCAAATAGAACATCAGTAAAGTAGTCGACGTATGCCAGAACATTGTTAATGCTAATTGGTTCATTACCAAAGTAGAACTCTTTGACTATTGTTGCTACTTCTTCCCTTTGGTCATCATTTTTAAACTGTAAGTCCGCAGGTAAGAAATCTGAAAACCTTTCATTCATTTTACGTGCCCACAAATCAAAGAAATCAATTCTAAGAAGACCTTCCATGTTGGCGAAGCCGTATAAAAGAGGCACTTTCTTGTAACGCCCATTCTTCAAAATACTAACTGGTGATTCTTCTAGAAAGGAATCTTTAGAAGCCCGTTCGACGCATGGTGAGAATCCAAAAGTAGAGTTAGGCCAATCGAAAAAGGTATCTACATTCAATTCATCGAGAGAAGCTGTCTTGTAAAACTGTTCTAGAGCATATACATCATCCACGTTATTAAAGTTCAAAGTTTTAGCAAAATTTTTTGCTGTTTGTAATGGGTCAGACTGAACAGTAAATGCTGCAGTATTAGCACCACTTTCAGGAATAACCTTAGTAAACAGGCCTTTCGCTGATTTCGAAAGCATTAAAAGATCGACCGAGGCTGATCCTGCAGAACCACCGGCAATTGTCACATCATCAGGGTTTCCACCAAAGCTGGCTATATTTTTCTTAACCCATCGCAATAGTTCCACTTGGTCCTTCATGCCCGCATTACCAGGGATATCATCTGTACCAAGGCATAGGAACCCATTTATTCCAAGGCGGTAATTGAATGTGACAACTATAATATTGTGTTCAGATACTAGTTTCTTCGCTGTCATCCAATCACCGAATCCTACTTGGAAAGCTCCTCCGTGCACGTACACCATCACAGGTAGTTTCTTTTCGTCTGTATCGGGAACGTATACGTTAGCGATGAGACAATCTTCTTTCATTGTTTTACCAGGAGGCATAACAGGCATAGGAAATGGAGCCTGGGGGCATATTATCCCCTTGTCAACAGCTTCGAGCGTCAACAGCCATACAGGCGAAGGAAGTGGTCCCTGCAAAATGCAAATCATGTTTATGTAAATACTAGTAGTTCGCCCCGAACTGAGATCTCGTGATGGTCGGAGGTTAATAAAACCCAAACATATTTTATTGACCAATGGTTGTAATAAACTTTGCAAATCGCTTCGAAATCGCCGTCTACCTATGTACCAGTCTTACTTGAACTACAAAATCATTGAAACTCCAAGAAATGGTAGCTCACGTTATGCTGGGTTTCCAATTTTATAATTTTTACAACAACTCAAAACTATTAGACCTAGAATCAAAATAAAAACGGTTTTGGAATGTCTAAACAAAACACTATCATATGACACTCCACTTGATATTATTAAACGACTTTTTTTTTTATTCCCTTTGGACCCTCATAACTTCACGCCCCTTGACCGATTTACTTCATTTAACAAACCAGTAAAACTTAAGAGTACTATCCGTATACCTACCAAATTCTGTGAAGATCGGATAAGCGGTTCAAAAGATCTCGTCGAACAAACATACAAACATACAAAGCATTTTTGTCCAAGTTTTCACTAAGATCTTCGTTCGCTTCGCTCACTCAATCAAATAACACAGTTCGTATACGTTCCTCAATAGTAACCTTGCTACGGTTCACCGAATTACGTAATTAATGTTCATGACATAACATCGTAAGTAATACTAGGTATCATTCTAGGTTCCATCATCGGCAGGGGAGGAGATACGTGTCCTTCGAGACAAATACTACAGTGCAGTGTACTTATGTAGCACTACTTAAATAGGTACTTATTTTACATGGTAGTACTCTAGCGATTGGTATTTAAATACGATGACTTACTCTGTACCGGTATACGCCAACCGGTGCGATTGCATAGGGAATGCTCTGGAAGGCAAAGATGCCATGCTCGGGATCCTTGTACCCTCGCACAGCCCCATTTGTAGTTTTCACGACCTTTGATTCCCTCTCATCACTCTGTGCTAAGACAGACACGCACACACAAAAACACAAGAGCGTGCTCCTCCACATGATGGCTCGTTGGAACTGAGTAATATCTTTGCTCGGCTTTGTATAAAATTGGTTGATAGTTATATCATTATCACACTGATTGTAGAGTAAATTCTAGAGATAGGTAAGTATAGACAGGTCGCGTACCTAATTGGATTGAAGTCGGTTAATAGGGGAGCCAAGCTATTCTTGTATCAGTCAGATAACGTTGAGATATTTTACTGTCGGCTACTATTATATGTAACCAATTACATATTTATTTTAAAGATATTAAAAAGGATAAGTACCTATCTAAGTTCTTACAGAGATAAAAAATAATTAGGTACCTACCTATTATCACAGTTCACAGTTTTTAGTTACATAGGTAGATACACAATTGTTTTTGTAGATGGGTATACTTACTTATAAAAGCTACGTAGGATTTAAACCGCTGATTGAAAATGACCTATGTAAGGATTATAAGTAGGTAGAGCGATTATAATATAAAAGTTTATTATTATCTAAAACTCAGAATGAAAACCTGGAGGAGGCGTAGCGGGAGCTTGAGGAGCTCTATAATACTGAGCGTAAATGTCATCCCAAAACTGACGACGCTGCTCAATCATTTTACCCATCAATTGCACTTCGACTCCTAGAGACATGTGAGGAGAACCGTCTGGTCCCACCGGTGGCCATGCTGGCAAGGATGAACCTTCGGGCACAGGTTTTCTGAAAGAAGAATGCGTAGGACAGAGTAGAGCTAGGTAAATGTAAATTCACGGAGGAAATTCCAAGCAGGAATATTCATAGTTTGTAGAGGCGACCAGATTATTGATTTAACCTTGCAGCAAAGCGATTTGCCTAATGGCGAGAGTCAGCGTAGCCGTTTGAAGGGCAACTAAGTAAAAACATTCGTACATACTTGGTAAATAAAGAACTGATGAACTAATAGTACCTATCCGGTGCATGTCTCTGGGTTGGATTTCAATGGAACACATGACACATGCACATTTTAATTGAACACCAAATACACTTACCCAGTTCTAATAAAGTTGTACCACATCTCTTGGACCACTTCTCGTATTTTTTTGTACTCTTCCGTAACATGAACATCAGATGGGTTAAAAGCTTGTCTACCATCAAAAACGGTCATTGTTTGGGCACAGTGGTTAGCCCCTCTTACATTAGTATGAGGAACAACTGGAGTATCTTCATCGGTAAATGAAAACTCATACAAATATATTTGGTCGTGGCCAGACTCTACAAGTAAATTCACCGATCTTAATGTAGAGTAAGCGAATAAAACATCTGAGAAATAATCGACGTATTTAAGAATACTTTCTTCTGCTATATCCTCATTTCCAAAGTAATACTCCTTAACAGTTTGAGCAACTTGTTCTTTCTCATCATCGCTATCGAATTGCAAATCAGCTGGCAAAAACTCTGAGAATTTCTCGTTCAACTTAGGTTTCCAAGCAGCGAAATTATCTATATGTATCAATCCTTCCATATCAGCTAGTCCAAAAAGCATAGGTACTTTTTTGTACTCTCCTTTTTTCATAATATTAACAGGCGCGTCGTCTAGAAATACTTCCCCACCAGTAGCTCGTTCTACACATGGTACGAACCCAAACGTAGAATTAGTACTTGAGACCATGAAATCTAATGGTTGTTTATACAATTCTTCTACTGGTACACTTTTCAAAAACCTTTCTAGAGCATAAATATCGTCTACATTTTTAAATCCTAATGATCGGGCTTTATTCTTCGCAGTCTCCACAGGATCGATCTGCATTGCGATAACTCCCGTGCTGGCTCCACTTTCTGGTATAACCTTATTGAACAGCCCCTCTGTAGTTTTCGATATCATTAGAAGTTCTACAGAGACAGACCCAGCGCTTCCTCCTGCTAGAGTCACATCATCAGGGTTTCCTCCAAAACTTGCAATGTTCTTTCTAACCCAGCGTAAGAGAGCTAACTGATCCTTCATGCCGGCGTTACCTGGGGTACTCGGTGTACCTAAACATAGGAAACCATTAATTCCTAGACGATAGTTGAACGTCACAGCTATGAGCTTTTTATTTCTGATGAAGTTTTTTGGTGGGAGCATGTCTCCATATCCTATTTGGAAAGCTCCTCCGTGGACATAAACAATGACCGAAAGATCGTCTACTTCAGTATCTGGTACGTACACATTTGCTATCAAGCAGTCTTCTTGGATAACTTTATTTTTCACATAAATCGACTCAATTTGTGGGCACACTATGTGTTTGTCGTTTTCTAAGGGCTCAGTCCATTGTGGTGGAGGAAGTGGTCCCTGAAATCATAAATAACCGCAGCAAAGTTCTATTTACATCATTTACATATTTATCTAAATATTCTCTTACAAATGGCTGCAAACTATAAAAAAACTGCTTCATCTTAAAACTAGGGTATCAACATTTCCACATACAACTAAAACCACAAGTAAAAACGTTTTTTTTTACTATGAAGTGAAATCTTATCGTACATAATTTTTTAAATAAACCTGGGCAGGTGGCCTTCAAGAGTCGATAAACACACTTGTAGTAGGTAAGTGAGTCGATTTTGATAACAAATAGAATGCAGTTAGGTAGACACCTACCTGAAACCTTCGAGATCCAGACGGCGCAGTAGCATAAGGTATACTAGAGAATACGTAGACTCCTTTATCTGGATCCAAGATGCCACGAACGAGTCCTTGTTCTATATTCACCAGACGTGACCTCACATTATCCTGACCTTTCTGACCAGCCACCAGGGTCACGGACACGGTAATCAGAACCAACTCAACCAACACACGCCACATTCCGAATATGACTGACAATAGTAGGTAACTACAGTAACTAGTCTTCATTGGTGGCTCGTATCTTGTAACTTATTACAATAAACGCGGTTATATCATACATGTCCAAGGAAAAGGTAATTTTAAAATATAAATATGACTCGGCATAGTAAAAGCTGCATTAAGTAGCCGAAAATACAGAGTAGGTAAACAAATATAAACTTTATTAAAATATTGATTATTACTAAGTAGGGGGCAAATGTGGGGGCGTCCTCGTGATCATAATAATATAATATGTAGGACAAACCACAATACAAAGTTTATAGATGAACTAATTTCTGACTTATAAGATTATTTTTGTGGCTATCTATATCTTCAAGTATAGCCATTGATTTTATCAATGCAACTGATAACTACCAAGTCTACCAACTAATATTCTGTGCTGATACTGAAAAATATTTTTTTTATGTGAAATAGGTACTAACTATAACAGGCAGGTTTCTTCTGCTTCTAACAATAAATTGCCTCATCCATGGGCATGGCCATTTTTATATTTTTTTATTTTTTTATATTTTCCGGTTCAATTTACATTTCAAGAGTTGGTTCAAGAGTTTATTTCGTATTTTATTTATATAGTTATGAGCTCTAGGCGGGCTGCAACTGACCGACGCTGTTGGGCCAATGCTTTTTCAATTTTCCGCGCGTCAGTTACATACACCACGGATTGTTATTGTGCACAATAAAAGCCGATTTACACTACATTACATTGATTTCCATTGGCACGGTAAGACAGCAGATCTCCGCAAACTCAAGGAAGTGGATGTGTAAATCGGTTCTAATACCCCTCGCAGAATGCAGACTCTCTGATTGGTTTATAGGTTTGGTCGTGTTCGGCTGCTAGCACCTGCTAATGCAAAGGGCCGTTACCAGAATCATTTTAATATGCGCATTTGCATACATGTTCAGCTCGACTAAACTATCGGCCGATCGAAATTCTGTGAGGGTTCTCAACCATCACAAAGCAATGTCCACGCGACAAAAACAAAACCACCTCTCGAGCGAACTCGCGACGGAGCCGACAAACAACATCGTTAGGATTCATGATTCACATTCATGAATCGTGCAGTTTCAAATATCAAAGGGTCGATCTTTGTTTGTTCATGAATGTAGATGGGTTTATTCACACAGGATCAGTATTCTGCGGTTTTATTGATGAAACTGAATGATAATGATTTTCTCAAATCTTTATTTCTGTCCGACTACCCGGAGTAAAAGTACCTACCTACCTTAGGCTTAGGACGAGACGAATGCAGAATGTGAAAAAATCTGTTAGTATTCTAACCGCGGATGGGCTTGTAAAACTATCACGTATGGAACACCAAATACTTGAACGTGGCTCTGACACTTTCAGAAATACTGAAAAAGAACTTGAGGTACCTAAACACCAAAGAACCTGAGGAGATGTCAACCGTTCCTGGGGACTACCGTCGAGAGCTTGTGTTAACAGAGTGTCACATGTATTCGTGATTGTTTGGTTTGATTGAAAGCTGTAAATTGAAAGATAAATCAAAATATATATAAGGTAGGTGTTTCATATATCTATTCTAGAACCGCGTAAGCCGGATAAAAATAGAGTATCAATCCTGTGAACGCTCAAGTAAGGGGTAGCGAGCGATGCACAGATAATTCAATACTATGCAGGGCTGGCACGCGCCACTGCACATATGGGACATGCTGTGATCTGATTAATACACCGAGCTAACTCCCTGCCCCAATACATTATGTATCGTATCCTAACTAGATACCGTACCTACCGCGTATCACAAATACGAAGAAATTGAGGCTAAATACTTCCTCAATTTCTTGGTATTTGCGAGTTGATTATCCTTGTAGAGGACAAACGTTTTTTATTTTTATTAAAATTAGCACGCACAAGATTTTGTTTATTCTCTTTTGTAAAAATTGTTACAAAAAAATACTGAATTTTGGCGAATTCGTAGACGCAGCGTAGCGTCGTAGCACTGTCTACGTTTCGTAGCACACCTTCGCTATTTTATTTTTGTACTCCGTAGCGTCGTAGCTCTACGTTTCGTAGCAGATCTATTTTCTTATGCATTGTGTTTTACACTATTATTTTCCTTGCAAAATGAAATTAGTATTCTAATGAATACTAGTAGTTCGCCCCGAACTGAGATCTCGTGATGGTCGGAGGTTAATAAAACCCAAGCAATTTTTGAAACTAATGGTTGTAATAAACTTTGCAAATCGCTTCGAAATCGACGTCTAGCTATGTACTAGTCTTACTTGAACTATAAAATACAAAAAATACTATACTATAAAATCATTGAAACTCCAAGAAATGGTAGCTCACGTTATACTATGCAACTAAATTGCAACTAAATCGCAACTGAATCGCAACTGAATCCCAACTAAAACGCAACTAAATCGCAACTGAATCGCAACTGAATAGCAACTAAATCGCAACTGAATTGCAACTGAATCGCAACTGAATCGCAACTGAATCGCAACTGAATCGCAACTACATTGCAACTAAATCGCAACTGAATCGCAACTGAATTGCAACTAAATCGCAACTAAATCGCAACTGAATTGCAACTAAATCGCAACTGAATTGCAACTGAATTGCAACTGAATCGCAACTGAATTGCAACTAAATCGCAACTAAATCGCAACTGAATCGCAACTGAATTGCAACTAAATTGCAACTAAATCTCAACTGAATTGCAACTAAATCGCAACTGAATCGCAACTGAATTGCAACTAAATCGCAACTAAATCGCAACTAAATCACAACTGAATTGCAACTAAATCGCAACTAAATCGCAACTGAATTGCAACTAAATCTCAACTGAATCGCAACTGAATTGCAACTAAATCTCAACTGAATCGCAACTGAATCGCAACTAAATTGCAACTGAATCGCAACTAAATCGCAACTGAATCCCAACTAAATCGCAACTAAATCGCAACTGAATCGCAACTGAATTGCAACTAAATCGCAACTAAATCGCAACTGAATTGCAACTAAATTGCAACTGAATTGCAACTGGATCGCAACTAAATCGCAACTAAATCGCAACTGAATCGCAACTGAATCGCAACTGAATCGCAACTGAATCGCAACTACATTGCAACTAAATCGCAACTGAATCGCAACTGAATTGCAACTAAATCGCAACTAAATCGCAACTGAATTGCAACTAAATCGCAACTGAATTGCAACTGAATTGCAACTGAATCGCAACTGAATTGCAACTAAATCGCAACTAAATCGCAACTGAATCGCAACTGAATTGCAACTAAATTGCAACTAAATCTCAACTGAATTGCAACTAAATCGCAACTGAATCGCAACTGAATTGCAACTAAATCGCAACTAAATCGCAACTAAATCACAACTGAATTGCAACTAAATCGCAACTAAATCGCAACTGAATTGCAACTAAATCTCAACTGAATCGCAACTGAATTGCAACTAAATCTCAACTGAATCGCAACTGAATCGCAACTAAATTGCAACTGAATCGCAACTAAATCGCAACTGAATCCCAACTAAATCGCAACTAAATCGCAACTGAATCGCAACTGAATTGCAACTAAATCGCAACTAAATCGCAACTGAATTGCAACTAAATTGCAACTGAATTGCAACTGGATCGCAACTAAATCGCAACTAAATCGCAACTAAATCGCAACTGAATTGCAACTAAATCGCAACTGAATCCCAACTAAAACGCAACTAAATCGCAACTGAATCGCAACTGAATAGCAACTAAATCGCAACTGAATTGCAACTGAATCGCAACTGAATCGCAACTGAATCGCAACTGAATCGCAACTACATTGCAACTAAATCGCAACTGAATCGCAACTGAATTGCAACTAAATCGCAACTAAATCGCAACTGAATTGCAACTAAATCGCAACTGAATTGCAACTAAATCTCAACTGAATCGCAACTAAATCGCAACTGAATCCCAACTAAATCGCAACTAAATCGCAACTGAATCGCTACTGAATTGCAACTAAATCGCAACTAAATCGCAACTAAATCGCAACTAAATTGCAACTGAATCGCAACTAAATCGCAACTAAATCGCAACTGAATCGCAACTGAATTGCAACTGAATTGCAACTGATTTGCAACTGAATCGCAACTGAATTGCAACTAAATCGCAACTAAATTGCAACTGATTCGCAACTGAATTGCAACTAAATCGCAACTAAATCGCAACTAAATTGCAACTGAATTGCAACTGATTTGCAACTGAATCGCAACTGAATTGCAACTAAATTGCAACTGAATCGCAACTGAATCGAAACTGAATTGCAACTGAATCGCAACTGAATTGCAACTAAATCGCAACTAAATCGCAATTAAATCGCAACTAAATCGCAACTAAATTGCAACTGATTCGCAACTGAATTGCAACTAAATCGCAAATAAATCGCAACTAAATTGCAACTGAATTGCAACTGATTTGCAACTGAATCGCAACTGAATTGCAACTAAATCGCAACTAAATTGCAACTGATTCGCAACTGAATTGCAACTAAATCGCAACTAAATCGCAACTAAATTGCAACTGAATTGCAACTGATTTGCAACTGAATCGCAACTGAATTGCAACTAAATTGCAACTGAATCGCAACTGAATCGAAACTGAATTGCAACTGAATCGCAACTGAATTGCAACTAAATCGCAACTGAATTGCAACTAAATCGCAACTGAATTGCAACTAAATCGCAACTGAATTGCAACTGAATTGCAACTAAATCGCAACTGAATTGCAACTGAATCGCAACTGAATCGCAACTGAATCCCAACTAAATCGCAACTAAATCGCAACTAAATCTCAACTGAATTGCAACTAAATCGCAACTGAATCGCAACTGATTTGCAACTGAATCGCAACTGAATCGCAACTGATTTGCAACTGAATCGCAACTGAATTGCAACTAAATTGCAACTGAATCGCAACTGAATCGAAACTGAATTGCAACTGAATCGCAACTGAATTGCAACTAAATCGCAACTGAATCGCAACTGAATCCCAACTAAATCGCAACTAAATCGCAACTAAATCTCAACTGAATTGCAACTAAATCGCAACTGAATCGCAACTGAATTGCAACTGAATCGCAACTAAATTGCAACTTAATTGCAACTGAATCGCAACTGAATCGCAACTGAATCGCAACTGAATTGCAACTGAATTGCAACTAAATCGCAACTGAATCGCAACTGAATCGCAACTGAATTGCAACTTAATCGCAACTGAATCGCAACTGAATTGCAACTAACTCGCAACTGAATTGCAACTGAATTGCAACTGAATCGCAACTGAATCATAATTGAATCGCAACTGAACTGCAACTGAATTGCAACTGAATTGCAACTGAATTGCAACTGATTCGCAACTGAATTGCAACTAAATCGCAACTGAATTGCAACTAGATTGCAGCTGAATCGTAACTGAATTGCAACTGAATCGCAACTAAATTGCAACTGAATCGCAACTAAATCGCAACTAAATCGCAACTGAATCGCAACTGAATTGCAACTAAATCGCAACTAAATCGCAACTGAATCGCAACTAAATCGCAACTAAATCGCAACTAAATCGCAACTAAATTGCAACTAAATCGCAACTAAATCGCAACTGAATTGCAACTAAGTCTCAACTGAATCGCAACTGAATTGCAACTAAATTGCAACTAAATCGCAACTGAATTGCAACTGAATCGCAACTGAATCGCAACTGAATCCCAACTAAATCGCAACTAAATCGCAACTGAATCCCAACTAAATCGCAACTAAATCGCAACTGAATCGCAACTGAATTGCAACTAAATCGCAATTAAATCGCAACTAAATCGCAACTAAATTGCAACTGATTCGCAACTGAATTGCAACTAAATCGCAAATAAATCGCAACTAAATTGCAACTGAATTGCAACTGATTTGCAACTGAATCGCAACTGAATTGCAACTAAATCGCAACTAAATTGCAACTGATTCGCAACTGAATTGCAACTAAATCGCAACTAAATTGCAACTGAATTGCAACTGATTTGCAACTGAATCGCAACTGAATTGCAACTAAATTGCAACTTAATTGCAACTGAATCGCAACTGAATTGCAACTGAATCGCAACTGAATTGCAACTAAATCGCAACTGAATTGCAACTAAATCGCAACTGAATTGCAACTAAATCGCAACTGAATTGCAACTGAATTGCAACTAAATCGCAACTGAATTGCAACTGAATCGCAACTGAATCGCAACTGAATCCCAACTAAATCGCAACTAAATCGCAACTAAATCTCAACTGAATTGCAACTAAATCGCAACTGAATCGCAACTGAATTGCAACTGAATCGCAACTAAATTGCAACTTAATTGCAACTGAATCGCAACTAAATTGCAACTAAATCTCAACTGAATTGCAACTGAATCGCAACTGAATCGCAACTGAATCCCAACTAAATCGCAACTAAATCGCAACTAAATCTCAACTGAATTGCAACTAAATCGCAACTAAATCGCAACTGAATTGCAACTAAGTCTCAACTGAATCGCAACTGAATTGCAACTGAATCGCAACTGAATCATAATTGAATCGCAACTGAACTGCAACTGAATTGCAACTGAATTGCAACTGATTCGCAACTGAATTGCAACTAAATCGCAACTGAATTGCAACTAAATCGCAACTGAATCGCAACTGAATTGCAACTGAATCGCAACTGAATTGCAACTGAATCGCAACTGAATTGCAACTAAATCGCAACTGAATCGCAACTGAATTGCAACTAAATCGCAACTAAATCGCAACTGAATTGCAACTAACTCGCAACTGAATTGCAACTGAATTGCAACTGAATCGCAACTGAATCGCAACTGAATCGCAACTGAATTGCAACTGAATCGCAACTAAATCGCAACTGAATCGCAATTAAATCGCAACTGAATTGCAACTGAATCGCAATTGAATCGCAACTGAATTGCAACTGAATCGCAACTGAATCGCAACTGAATCCCAACTAAATCGCAACTAAATCGCAACTAAATCTCAACTGAATTGCAACTAAATCGCAACTGAATCGCAACTGAATTGCAACTGAATCGCAACTAAATTGCAACTTAATTGCAACTGAATCGCAACTAAATTGCAACTAAATCTCAACTGAATTGCAACTGAATCGCAACTGAATCGCAACTGAATCCCAACTAAATCGCAACTAAATCGCAACTAAATCTCAACTGAATTGCAACTAAATCGCAACTAAATCGCAACTGAATCGCAACTGAATAGCAACTGAATCGCAACTGAATTGCAACTGAATCGCAACTGAATCATAATTGAATCGCAACTGAACTGCAACTGAATTGCAACTGAATTGCAACTGATTCGCAACTGAATTGCAACTAAATCGCAACTGAATTGCAACTAAATCGCAACTGAATCGCAACTGAATTGCAACTGAATCGCAACTGAATTGCAACTGAATCGCAACTGAATTGCAACTAAATCGCAACTGAATCGCAACTGAATTGCAACTAAATCGCAACTAAATCGCAACTGAATTGCAACTAACTCGCAACTGAATTGCAACTGAATTGCAACTGAATCGCAACTGAATCGCAACTGAATCGCAACTGAATTGCAACTGAATCGCAACTAAATCGCAACTGAATCGCAATTAAATCGCAACTGAATTGCAACTGAATCGCAATTGAATCGCAACTGAATTGCAACTGAATCGCAACTGAATCATAATTGAATCGCAACTGAACTGCAACTAAATTGCAACTGAATTGCAACTGATTGACACCCCACTTGATATTATTGTACAACTTTTTTTTTTTTTTTACTCCCTTTTGACCGTCATAACTTCACGACCCCTTGACCGATTTACTTCGTTTAACAAACCAGTAAAACTTAAGAGTACTATCCGTATACGTACCAAATTCTGTGAAGATCGGATAAGCGGTTCAAAAGATCTCGTCGAACAAACATACAAACATACAAAGCATTTTCGTCCAAGTTGTCACTAAGATCAATTAATATATTTACATAATAATATATTTTTCAACACACTTGCTCATAAAGTGGCTCTATGGTCACTGCAATTAGGCACATAATGACACCCATAATCAAACTGTGACTTTTTCATTGCTATAACTCACTAGTGAGTTATAGTTTTTTTTTTGAATTTTTTTGGTTGAGTTTCTTTGTTTTTAAAAAAGTTTTTATTCAAAAAAAGATCGTGTTCAATAGAACAAATAAATTAATGTTCCTATTGCTTGCTCATTTCATGCAACTTCTTATTTAAATACATAGATAATTTTAACTCGTACGTGTTTAATAAATAAAACTTTCACTCAAATATAACTTTTGATTTCTCTGTAATAAAAGAAAACTTTAAATTCCTCATTTTGTACGTGGCAGAATATACGCAAACCCTATGCGCGGAAAATAAAAAAAAAACCTCATCCCTTTCTTTAGTCTGTGGCCGATCGCAATGCGCGCGTATAGGAAATTTTTCCCGCCATAGCGAAACATTTTTCACAACTCGTTTTCACTGTTGAAGTTATAGTTATTTTATTCACAAGTGTGTTGAAAAACGTCGTATGATACACGTGTGTATTGGTGATTACCGTCCTCGGCTCTCTTAAGACCCGTACCACACTAGTACCATAATGTACTTACTATAAACAATTATCAATCTCTTTAGACAGAGACGATTAAAAACTGCTATTCGACGACAAAAAAGCGATTTTATCTTTCAGATTTATCTTTTGCCTGCTACGCAATTATTTTGGAGCGTCCAATATCCGCTTTTCATTTATTTGCCAGTCAGATGTCGAGGTGTCAGATAGAATAGAGCAAAAGCTGTTATTTCGCAAAAATAGACGAGGTGAGCGCAAAAACACGCTTGCAAAAACTCACAGGCAACTGTGGATTTGAAAATATATTTTGAAAGGATGCTGTGCAGATTCAATCAGAAAATAAAACATAGGCTCACAACATACAACAATACCACAAATTTAGGTACTCAAGAGCCTTGACGATAAGAATGTCAGCTGCACCTCCAAAAATACTTGGTACAAATATTTTATTTACTTGATAATTTGTTGTACCTGTAGATTATCAACAAATTATAAAATAAATAAAATACATATTTGTACCAAGTATTTTTGGACGTGCAGCTAACATTCAACGTCAAGGATCATCACGTGTAGATACAGGTAAAAAAAAAATTTGTCTCAAGATAAAAAGTACTTTTTGGTCTTATAATTTTCGATCAATACCTAAAGGGCCTACGTCTTGCGCCCAGAGAGGTATTCTGAAGCTTATCTACCACCGCTCATACCAGAAGCATGCTCGTAGCGAGTACAATGCGCAATGGCCCGTGAACGCGATAGTCCCTCGACCATTGGTTAGCAAGGGGCCTAGTGCGAGTTATACTCAATTACCGCCGAGTAGTAAGTCACGAACTTACAGAGATACATCGCTGCGTAACATTTGACATTGTTTTTCATAAAAATCTGCTGCATTAGATCAACTTTGGTTGTGAAATTGAAACTTCCATCGATCATACTCTACAAAGCAGAAAAACTCCATCGAAATCGGACCAATCATTCGAAACTTGCTGTATTTGAAGCGTCCATTTTTTTTATTTAAAGCATGGTTGCCGAAACTATGTTTAGGCGCAGAGCGAAAGCAAGTCTATCCATCTGTTTAAGTTACTCTCTGAACAAGAGTTCGATTTTTACAACTGATACATATAGGTAAACGAAGGTTTTCACACACTCATATAAATGAATAGGTAGAATGACTACGAGGCAATGTTTTGCTATAGGTGATGGTTACCACTTAACATCAGGTGGGCCATCTGCTCGTTTCATCAGCTAATAGTATTAAAAAAAAATTCACAAAAAATCATATCGTACGCATAAACCGCGTTGACAACTGGTATATCTAGGAAGTAGCTAAACACCCATATCGAGCGTGAAGCAGCAGTTTTACTTGTACTAAGCCCCATTCGGTAGGTAAAAGTACAAAAATTTCTCTAGATATAGATAGTAATAGGTACGATTGATTTATGTCGTGCTCTCCTCCCGGTTCATTTCTCTGCTTTATTGGATGAGAATAAATGGAATGTATGTGTGTGTGTACCACCTATAAGTAGACAGTAGACACCAATATCTATTGGCGATGTATATCTGTGATTTATAGTTTATTTTATTTTTAGTTATTACTTACACAATAATATTATTTACTCTTTTTGCTGTAATCTTTGATGTGTGTTCAGTGACAAACAAACGTGTTATAATATATCAGATATTTTATAGGTACCTAGGATAAAGTCAACATCATTAGTAAATAATGATAACTCAACGTTTCAAAAATGTTTTATGACTGAATAGCAGTAGGTAACCTTTAATTGTTCTTATTCCAAATACAATTAAGTAACAACTCTATCTTAAAAGTAACCTACGGTGAAAAACTATAATTAGAGCCAAAAAATATAATTTTGTAAATCTGAAAGTGATCTAATATTGCTCATTGTACCCAGTAACACTGCTAGTTGTACTGTATCGGTTCTTCAATTAGATCAATGTCAATGTAGAATTATTTGTATAATTTTAAATCATCAATCAATATATATAAAACTCTTTTGAAGCTAACTTAGAATCAACGCACAGCCTAAACCATAAGTCCTAAAGGGATGAAATTTGGAGGGTAGTATCCTTATGTAGTGTAGGGGTGCACTAAGGAATTTTGAAAAGTCACACTCTAAAGGGAACGCGAGCAACGCCGCGGGCGACGGCTAGTTAAAAGATAAAAAAGTTCATAATTGCCATTTCATACCATTTATTAAATAAGCTATTAAGTTATATACTTAACACAAAAATAACCACATATTATTATAATATTAGAGATCAATTTTACGTCCGTTACTTAAGTTACTTGGAATTTATATAATACAATACAGTCAGCAACACAAGTCACTTAAAAATTTAAGTTTTAAAATCCAGTCGTAAAATGTAATACACAGTTCTAAAGATAAAAAGCTAATACTAACCAACTAACCTACCAAAACTTCGTTGGAATTCTTAAACTGTTAATCAACTTATTTTCCTGACTGTACCTTTAGTTAAAACTGGTATATAATTAATGTGGAATTGAATCTTTAATTAATTTGTATGTTAGATTATTACTGTTTTTTAAAAGCAGTAGGTACACTTGTCATCAGAATAATGGAATAAAGTGCAAAATACATCATAATTAGGGAAAATGAAATCCAGACAAAGGCTGTGGTTACCACTTAACATCAGGTAGCCCATCGCCTTGTTCCATCATTTAGTTGTTTAATAAATAAATCAAAAAAATCGTAAACTATTTTTCAGCTTAAAAATATAACAGGAATTGGAACTAAACAGTATTGTGGATATATTTAGGAATGTGACGTCACTACCGCTGTACCAAGCGTATTCATGATCATACGTTATGTGTGATTGATTCGAGTAACAATCATTTCGTCATTAACTGACTATACCCTATATTTTTCTTTTATTAAAATAATTTAGGTCAGCATAATACTATACAGGATGTCCCGGAACTAGTATGTTAAGCCTAAACAGGGGTGATGAAGACCATGAAATTGAACAGCTAGAGGGGAATTTGAATTAATATTTATTTGCATATTTTAACTTTTTATTTTTTTAAGATATACTCACCTAAATAAAATTGACAACCCTAATTTGTGAACACGTTTCCTACTCACAAATATTATTTAGGTATTTTACAGTACCTACAATAAGCAATTTTTGCAGCAAAGAGAAAATTACCTCCCCTCGGGATTTAGATACCTACTAGTTCCGGGAACCCAGAATTTTTTGTGTTACTTCATATTACAACTTAGACACTTGTCAATATTATCTAATGATATATTCCGTTTTTAATCGAGCTTACCTTACATGAACGAATATTAAGATCCTAACATTTATTCCAACAAGCTCTGTAAGTAGTGGGCCGAACATACTACCGCTAATATGTAGGTATACAGAATCATCTAATGAGTACCAGTCAAGAACCATATATTTTATTTATACATATTTTATAGGTAGGCACACATATGATCCACACAATACATTGATAGCTTTAGTACTTATTTACATATACATATCGTGTGATACACGATGTTACTAATTACCCTATAAGTCCGAGAGGGGGTATTTTACAGGTCATGGCTAACAATGTTTGTTCTACGACTTTTGAGATTTCGAAGTTTTTCATTCATGAAATGCGCTCGTAACTTTTACATAAGACGTACCTACACAGCATGCGTGTGCGTGCAACGCGGTAGGAGAGTACCTACGTGTGCCTCTGTGTGTATGGGTCTACGCAAATAGTAAACAAACACTTAGGGTTGTCGCAAATTTCAAAAATAATAAAAGTTGTACTTTTGCATGGAAATTTCAACTACGGTTTATTGACCCTTTGAGACGTCCAAGAACTCTAGTGTTCGGTTTGATTATGACCCCTTAGGGCTTATCGGGTAACTATGTAACACCTTGTATAGTAATAAATAAATATTCATGGACATTTCACACAACACCCTATAGTCCTAAGCAAAGCTTGTACTAGTACTATGAAACTAGATTGCTCATAGTATACTTTTATACATTTTTTTTTGTAAATACGTACATATATGAATAACCAGATATAGAACAAACATCTATGTTTGCCACACATAAATGTTTGTTCTCAGTGGGGATCGAACTCACGACCCACAGCGCGGAAGGCAGAGCTGACCGACTGAGCTGTGACGCTTGTCGTGTGTAATATATAGTCACTATACTACTATATCGTGTATAATATTAGTGTGTCAATAAAAATGTACCCTCTATTCTATGTACTATAAAAAGTTCGAGTTAACTTTAATATCATGATTACGAATCATGACAAATCTTTACTATATATTTTTATAAGATAGACCGAAGTTGGGTTTAAAGATATGGATTAAATTTTAACGTTTATTTGATTTTAAAAATAGTGCTCGTTTTTATTTTGACATTTTTAAAACACGACAAATAAATAAGTTGCAGACTTATTTTTACAAATAAATAAGTTGCACACTAAGCTATGCTAGTTTTTATGTCAACGTTTACCAAGGTTAGGTACATCTACCTATATATTTGAAAACTATTGTAATAGTTTACAATGTAAGCCGTAAGCTGTAAAATATTAAAAAATGCTGTCGTATCCACATCCATCTAACGATAAAGCTATTAGAGAGATTACACATTACACAATTTGCATTCTTATTTCAATTCATACTTTTCAGAAATTCACACGCTTCAAAATACATTTCGAGACATACCTTTATAGGCATTTACGTAGCCCGTATAGCATTCCGGTAAAAAGAAATATATCTTTGAACAGTAGGTATATTTTAGTGTTGATCGACACACTACTTTATGTAGAATAATCTAAAATCTAGCTAAACATCACTGTATATTCCACATAACGACACAGGGAGCCCTCTAAAGCATCTACAATCCAAAGATACATTCGCAACATAACGTAAAATGCAACAAATATTTTAAAGGTATACTTGGTTCGCGTACTCTATGGCCAAAATGCTCGGGATTTTACCCACGCCTAGCTAGATGGTTTATTTTTGTAGCTTAGTTATTAGTTATTAACGGCCTGTTCTTGAATATTGAGAGCATATATTATTTAAAATTCAGTCGCGTAACGTGGCACCGTGCGTGACACATTACGAATTTAAGATATCTACGTCCAATGTTTGAGCCTGTCGGTCCCGGCTATAACAGTCATTAAGCCATGACGGAGGCCTTAAGGCGGCCTGAAAACTCAGTCACCAGAGTTGGCCACTAACTCATACGAGCTTGCTTGCTTGATGACAGAAACACCTCATGAGAGGTTGCAAGCGCATTACAGTTTTTTCAAGACAAACCACACGCGTTGAAACTCGTCAGTGACACAGCGACGCATACCTCTGTGCTTTTTATGCTATGTTGCGAGTGTTTGAGCATAACAGAAGCAACACTTTGTACACATCAAATCCTGTTGTACTGTCCATAGTCTGTCGCTTCAGTAGCGAGCCCTCTGTTAGAGGAGAGACTGTTCCACCATTATCTTCTCGTAGCCTGACGGCGTGGGGTATAGGAAGTTGTCTAGAATTATATCTAGGATCGCGCCGTCGTCAACTGAAAATATAAAACAAGGATTGGTTCTCCTTCATCATTATCAAGAGTCGAAAATCTGCGGCTTTGAAGGACTATCCCAAATTTTTATGTAAAAATAAAACCAGCTTTAATTTGTCTTATTAATCCTCTTATTTTCTTCCGCCAAGATAACTACATCGTCGGTAAATCAAAGAAGCGTTTACCATTGATGCAATTTCATTCCAATGCAATTTATTTAAGATATTTATTAGAGACCAGCCTATGACACAGGAGCAGGTCGAGCAAAAGTAATACCTATTTATCTTTGTCTGTGTGGTCTGGCTGGGTGTTGTAGTAGGTACAATAGCTTTGACCCACTTGCTTCTGTAGTAACAGGGCAAAAAGTCACCATGTTTAATTTCAATTCTCTTTAGATGTATCACATGTTCTTAGATCCAGAAGAGACTATTTTTATTAGTATTAGTTGGATTCCCGTTTCCGCATTTAGACTCAAGATTGGTCCATTATACGTGAGGGGTGATCTGGCTAAGCATGCAGCCAGCCTAACTCCTCCCAGAAGCACAGAAGCTTCCTGGGGGCTTCACAGGCTTGGAGGAGTGACTTAGGATTAGTCTCCAGAAGAGACTTTAGACACGGTAGTAAGTGTTGACTTACCATATAAAGCAGGATAAACAGTTCCTCTGATATTCCTTATCGGAATCTCCATATTCTGTCCGTTCAGGAAGAAATTGAGTTCAACATGATCATACGCTACGCCTATAGTGTCTCCTTCCACTGGCATAACTGATTTAATATCCTTGTCACTCTCTGGTTTCTCATTCTCGCGGTCTTGCGTTTCTGTGGAGACTAGGAGTTCAGCTGTGGGGGAGTCACGGGGAGCCGGAGAAAGATGGTAGAGTTCTTCATTGGAATGTCGCACTGTACCATCACTGTTGAGGCACCATGACTCTTTGTCCATACCACCTGAAAAGAGAATATTCCAGAGTTATTTTCCGCTTGATGGGAAGTTGCCGTAACCAATGGACGCCGTAAATAAAATTGTCAACTGACCCAGTTTCCCTGTTAATGACAATAGTTTCATGGTCAGCTTATTATTTTCATAGCTTACTCATACTATGCTGACCTGTGACCGTACTGAGTAAACATTATTACAATTCAATTCACAGACAATGCAAATTTTGTGAAGGTTAGTATGTGAGTCAGATGGTATATACAAGCTGCTCCAGTATTGTGGACCTATTTATTAGTATTTGTGGGATTGCACATTATTATTATCTTCTGTTTTGGGCCTTTGGGCAAACTATATAATTAAATTGATATAATATAATATTCAAGGTTACACATGTTAATGCCTGCTGTTAGAATTAAGACATATTAAACATTCTGCATACCACTTTAACATATTCGGAGGCTACTCATTTTAAGGCTTGCAAGGCCATAAGTTGTAGTCAATGTGCTTATTGCATATTGAGTGATGTGTAACAAAATTTTCCAATTGTTAATGCAACCTATATTTTAGACAAGTATGTTCAAAATTTTATTGGGAAGACCTTTACTGAGCAGGCTGGGTATGCAAGTAGAGGAAGGCCAAAGAAGTGGTTAGATTGTGTGAAAGAAGATATGAATGTGAGAGGAGTATATTCAGAATTGACGAATGATATGAGTGGAAGAAGAAAACATGTTGTGCCGACCCCATCTAGCGTGGGATAAGGGCAGGGGAATGATGAGCTTGCTGAGCAGTGAAAAAGATAAATTTAAAAAACTGAAGTCCGTGACCGGTGTGGTTAGACACTAAGTGGTTCCTATGCAAGAATTGAGGCTATAAATAGCACTTTGAAAGAGTTTTATTCATCTTTTCAAACCCAGAATAAAATAGTAATATCACTATATCTGTAGAGATCTTTACCATGTACTCTATTCAGATCTGTCTCCCGAGTGGCAACACCAACAGCCCACACCCCTCCTTGCTGCAGTTTCACTTCAAAGTAGGACTTGTTTTGAACTAACGGGGCATTTCCGAGCGCACAGCCAGATCCACACACTCTCTGACCACCTTTGATTATGACCATTTCATGTCCTGGAAACCATGAGATCATTTTTAATCGTTAAAATATTTGTTAAGATCTTGATAAATGGGTAAATGGAATTGGTGTTCGATCTAGTAAACAAATATTTCAACAGCACTAAATATTTGAATGACAATATATCTAAGTATTTATAAACTGACTTTGTACTATTGTTGAAGTATTGCTGTTCACAGATAACCAAAAGTTTCCTGCATGCAAGCACTTGCCACTACAAAATATATGAAAAGTTGTTGTCACAAGTCACTGGTGGCTACAGCAAGGGGCTCAACTGAAACTGCCCTAGGTATGCAAGTACATAATATACCTAGCTTTTAGTGAACTACACATCCCACGCAAATGTTTTAGAAGGAATTTCAACAGTTTCAACAACAAGCATTGCTATAAATCTACTTGCACAAGAATATAGTAATTGAATAGAACAAAAAACTATGTTTAGAACGACTTTGCAGTTGTTTTAGTGAAGATAAATAAGTACTGACCCATATGCAGTGTGTCTAGTTGAACTGGATTTTCTTTAATTCGTATGGGCACACTCGGCGTGAGAGTAAATCCATTCATGCAGCTTCTTAGACAGCAAAACATTTTGAAATTAATAAAATAATAGTAGGTTGTACTCTTTTCTTCAAATCCAAATTAAATTCATTTCCTAGAACACAAAACACATACAACGCAAATTCGCACTCGCAAAATGCAAGGCTTCTTCTTTTTTTTGCTTTTCTCAACTTCAACTTGACATTGACATGACTGACATGTTCAACTTTTTTTTTCATTACCACAATCCACAGACCAATCGCTAAACCTTAATTCAATTTCAATTCAATTTATTCAAAAAATTCCTTCGCTAAACCCACTATAGCGCTAAACCAACGTTTTGTTTGGGAGGTAAGGGAGCTGTATATAAAACTTACGTTATTTGAAATAAGCTAACACATTAAAAATATGTAGTTTATGTCCAGTTTCCTTTGCAATTAATTAATAAAACCCTGCAAACTCCTGCAAATAAATAAAAACTTAAAATCAGGGTGAGCGATTTTTTCCCAGTCTATTGTACAAAAGTCGTCCTAATACAAAAAATTCAACGTTAATTCAAAAAGTTTTTATTACTTAAATATACATACATTATTTCACACTAAGTGGTAGAAAGCACAGTAGAAAGAAATCAGTATTCTAGTACCTAGTACAAATTCAGTTAAAGGTACTTTAGGAAATTCTTAGGTATACCAGGCAAATACCGATATATCTTGGACGAATTAACACACGTACACACTACGCTCTATTGATCTAGAACTATATTTGATCGTAAGCCAATAAAATATTAATTTAATTTATAGCTAAACAAGCTAATTTACCTTGAAGATTTAATTAGGTGCTAATATTTGATTTATTTGCTTATGTTTGATTAGTTTAAAGTAGGTAAATATGTTCCAAAAATAATCGTTAGACAGCTTTAGCTGTAGTTACTCAAGGCTTTCTTCTGGATCACTCCGTCACTTTTACAAACCCCACCTACCTACTTTACTGATACCGGACGAGTGACTTTTGTAATTGTAAGTGTAGGTACCTAGTGTGGTTATGGTCTAAAATTCAATTTTGTAACTATGCCTACCTAGTCCTGTTTCTAGGTAACTATTAAGAGGTCACTGCTCTAACCAACATCAATTTATTTTTTCTCCAACTGGTTTCATTTTGGTACCTACTGAAATAAAACAGGCCTACCTAGCTAGGTAGGTACTTATGCAAAACATTTTTTAGCATGGCACTTTTCCTACCTACTTTCAGATTTACCTACCTGTGGATGGTAAGTATAGTGTAGGTACCTACGTCTATAGAGATAGGTATTAAAGATGATTTTAGAATGTAGTAGGTAGGTACTCAGTAAATAGATACCTACCTACCTAAGCTTACATAATTAATTAAGAAAAGCTAACAGGAAATTACATACACACCACATTAAGTTATTTATATGTACCTATTTAGGTACCTACCTACATCTTAGGTAGGTATAAAGATCCATTAACAAAAAAATTGTTCTTCTAATTTACACCAGATGTGGGTTTTGGTTACCTACGTGCCTAGTATAGAATAATTAGGTACCGTCTAGGTATTTCGTCTACATTTTGAATCTATTTAACCCTCGAAGGTAAAAAGTACCTTGATTGGTAATTTGGTACTATTTGGTACTATTGTGGCACTCTATAGAGCTACTAACGTGGGCGGTGGGACACCTTTGATTGAAGATTTCTTGTTGGAGAGCTTGTTCAGACCTAAATTTTTCTTTTATTTTATTCACCCATTTTTTCGGTATTTCTCTTTCTCATATTATTTACGGTGCTAAGATTAAACATAGACACTAAAAATAGGTACCTACTATTGTTTAAAAAAAATACTTAAAAAATATCTAACTATAGCACTTTTAGATACCTAGTAGGTAGTTAAAAATTTTGAAAGTTTGAGAGATCATTCATTACTTATATCAAATTTTATTTTAAAACCACTATATACCACATTCAAATCTAAACAATATAACCAATCAAAATTCACGAGGTACCTCTTTCTAAAGGACTCTCACGTGTTTCTCGCTTCTACTGATAGGTACCTACAGTAGTTTACTGAACCGACATTCTTTGTGAGTTCAAATCCCACTAACTCTTAACTTTTGGGATATCACGTGATTTTTATGTCCATACATAATAAACCCTTTAAAAACTAATAAAACACAGTAATGTTCTATAAGCTGTCTAAAAACAAGAGAAAGCAAAGAAAGTATCTACCTATGCGAACTGTCTACAGGTGCTTTCATTGTACGAAGATGTGTGTATGCACCGCTGTTGCTTATCTCTGGAATTCCCTGCTAACAAACAACCCTGCGAAGTTCGAAGCTAAGGAGTGCGATCCGTCCAACAGTGCTGTGTACTTCCTCCATATAAAACCGCTGTAGCTGCGCGCACGCATCAGTTTGTGACGGACCCACGGGAGATACACATCACACAGTAAGTTTATTATATTTTATTTTGGGAATAATTTAACAAATATGTAGGTAGCGTGATCCTTTAAATATTTCAAAAATGCAATGATTCAGTTTTTTTATTTACCTAAGTGTTTAATTGACTGTTAACTTAGAGGTACTTAGAGTAATTAAACTTTTTTTTTATATTCATAAAGTTATTACCTATCTACCTACTTAGCTAGATATATATTATAGCTGTACCAATACCATGCCATGAATGTTAAACAAATTATAATAAAACAGAAAAAATAGGTAACATAGGTAGGTACCTACTAAAATAAAATCCAATTTGATCGATTCCTGTTTAATTTAAGTACCTAAGTATTAAAACCATTTTACGTATAGACTCTTAAAACGTTTAAAGTGTTATCTGATACGTTGTTTTGTCTAATTCTTTCAGGCTAATTAAATTGTTCACCACTTTCACTTCCCCATATTGTATTACCTAGTACAACACTATATACGTGTTTTGTATTTTAGTCGTCTTCAAAACACATAATTTTTTTTAACGTACCTAGGTAACGCACAATAAAGCTCTATTATTGCTTGTAATACGCGGGTTTTTATTCAAACAAGACCATTAAACCGGTTGGATTAGATTTGAATTCCACTAATATTTTATTAATATCTTCATGGGATCTTCTTGACCTCAGCAGTCGCGGGATGAACGAACTTCTTTGTGTCCGGATCAAGGTTACTTTCTATTCAGGACCGGTCCAGGAGATAGGGATTCAGGGAAAGTAAATTTTTGTAAACATACCATTATATGGAATAACAAACACATTATTATTCTGACTATTAACATTCTTGGTGGGTATTATCAGCTTTCTTTAAAACCGAAAATTTTAGTTCAAAATTCTTCTTGATTACCTGTGTGATTACCATTTTAGTTATTTGCATCCTTTGTCGGTCAGACTTTTATGAAATCGAATTTAAAACACAACGCGACTTAGAAAGTAGTTTTATTAATCATAGATTTTTAGAAAATTCTGCACAAATACAGTATTACGTACCTACTACCTATTCGTTAGTAAGTATTAAAATACGAATAAGTTCATATTCCTAGATCATGAGATTCATGAGTCTATGTATTTAAATTCATCCCATTCATAAAACTATGAAAGAAACTATAATGTTAGTATAGTACCTAGGTACTTCGACGAGTAGGTAGGTATAAGTACGTTAAACGAAACAAGAAAGATAATAATTAGTTAGATTATTAACATTCCATCCTTTCTTTATAGGTAAAGGTTACATTGGGAATCTATGATTTTATTTCTGGCCTTAGACTTGAATATGACACTAGAGGTCCTTTTAGATACCATTTTGAAGTCAACTACACAGCATTACTTTGAAATTTAGATTCGGAAACTACCACCCACTTGATAGGTATATACGATTATATTCTGACATGGGGAAAACTGAAGTGAAAGCGGATACCAAAGGCCAAGGTGTGCTCCAGACCTCGTAATCGCAGCACACTTTCGTCAGGGTATGACGTTATGATGACTTCATACGCTGTTACGAAGACTTTCCTTCAAGAAGCTCCATTTTGTTTCATAACTACCATGACTAATTGTCAAAACCAATTATTACAAATACAAATTGTTTTTGGTACCAAAATTGGAACCAGTATACTCGGCACAAATTGTCTACGACTAATGCAGGGTTAAGTATTAGGTTAGTATTGACTGTCACATACTTACCTAGTTTTTGTTTCCTTGCAGAACATGAAGCAGTTCAGCATAGTTCTGGTGGCGCTGATGGCAGTGGCAAACGCACAGTTCCCCAATGGCCGCATCTTAGAGCCCCCGATACCCTCGCAATGCGTGCAGAGAACTATCCACGAGAGATACGCAGATAGTAAGTGACTTGCTCATTTTCAATCATTCCTATTGTTCGATGACAATCCTCGCGAGTTTGTTTGGCTGGGAGTACAAAACGGTAAGCCATAGCAACAAAAGAAGAAGAAGACTCCTTCTTATGTAACCAGATGTGTTATCATGAAAGAAACAAGTAGACGTAAGTACTTACTTAGTTATGAAGTTATTTCGATTATGTTTTTTTCGTGCACATTTCTTTCAATCGCGTCATATAATTCGTACCGCATATGGGTTCCTAACTTCAGAGTCTACTGACCCACTAGAAGCAAGAGTTTAGAGAACTATAAACGTTGACCTAGTGGAGAAAAGTGAGAGGTATTATTTTTATTTTGACGTTTTATCAAGTTCAAGACCGACGTTAACATATTACGAGCAATGATACAGAAAAATATCGAACTCTAAAGACCAACTTTATGTAAATGGACTATAGTATAGTCTGTTTCGTTGATATTGGTCTAGGTAACTGAGGTTGACTTTGTGGTTATTTTGTCAGGTTTTGCGTTAGATACCCTTTTTTTTTTTTTTTTTAGTATAACATATTTTATCCTCAAAAATAAAAGGTTAAGCTGCCTGTAAAAACCGAAGCGAATCATGAATTGGATGAGCACAAAAAAGGGCTTTAAAACTACCAAGATTAGATTCAGTATCAGAAAATGTTTACAAAAAGATGCTGACACATTCCTTCTCATTCTTATCATTGTCACAGAATATGGAATAGAAACCGAAACGGAAAGATAGTGTTCTGTATCGTAGAGGCAGTAGGTAGATGGTATCCATTCCGTTCACTAGATAAAGCAGGAAGGGATCGGCTATTGATAACTATTTGTTAGACTCACTTAGTTGATAATGTGTTTTACCTAGGTACCTATAAATCAAACATTTCTTTGAATGCTGTTAGAAAATAGCGACGCTTCACTACAATACTTATAGGTAGGTGATTATTTACGAGTTTTACGACTCTCAAACAGGTAGAAAATCTAGCTATATTTACACAATATCTATGTTATTATGTATAATAATAATATGCAATAGTAACAAGTAGTTTATTAAAGTAGGATATTTTAATGTAAATCAACATTTTTATGTAAATTAGGTAAGTAGGATGTGGTTGCTTACTAACTTTGGTATGCGTCACTAAAGTATCTTAATTTTTGTCTTTTGTAGAAACGTAGGTAGGTCAAGAGGACGAGGTAGGTATAGGATAGTATTATATGATCTGTGTAGGTATGATAAATGATAATCCCGGATTATAAATTCCAATAATTTGCGACGACGTCGTCCGTTTTTATAACTAAATTAAATATTAAGTATCACATTTATTTTATCAAGTAACTTATTATAATAATTACATAATTTACATTTTTAAGTACATTATTTTAAAATTATAATTTTGATAATGACAGATGAACTCTATAGAATAATTTATAAAAATCAGCGTCTATCGACAAATGCATATTTAGTCGATTTAAACGAAGTCTGTTGAGCGTTGAGTTGAGTGTAACTCAAAATGTATAATTTCGAAATGGAAATGGAACTAAAATTCACAGAATCGCTACTGTATTAGCATGGCCACAGAATAATTTGTATGGTTTGATTAGCACTCAGCCATTGACTCTTTTTTGCCTTGAATGGAGTGACTCATTTTAACTGCGGGCGCGTTTGGCTTGTATTTGATAATTTTAGCAACTTGTTCAAGGCCCGGATAGCTCAGTCGGTAGAGCATTGGACTTTTAATCCAAGGGTCCAGGGTTCAAGTCCCTGTTCGGGCGGTCTATTTTGATTTAATTAATGATGATTAGAGCAAATTAGGTACAATACTACTTACATTACCTAATTAAAAAAATATTGCTTTCTCGTACATTATCCTAACACTCGCTTTTAATCATTTCAAAAATTATCTAAAAGTTAATTTACTGCAATATTTTTTTATTTGTTGTATTATAATTAAATCGTGTCGTAGCTTGCTTAGTCAATCTTTAGCTTTACCGATTATCCAAGTTAAGCGACGCTCTGCGCGGTCACTATTTGGATGGGTGACCGTTAGTGGCATTTACATCCGTACTTCAGGGCGGTCTAAAAACACCGTCTACAGAGTTGGCCACTAAATCATACGAGCTTGCTAACTAAAGCACGTTTATGATAGAGAAATTACGCACATTGGAAAACCACTGCTCGGTTTATTTTCTTTCTTCATAGCATTGTTCGTAACAATACCTATCGGAATTGGCATTTTCCGCCGTGGTATCGGTTCCCACGTGGTTGCATTTATGACACAAACAGCTATTCGCAATCCTATAGAAAGAAAGTCGCGACTTTCCCTGGAATTACACTAAAACCCGTTAGACAGACATCACAGACATGTTATTATTTTGTTGACTAGACTATTAGATAGTTAAAATTATGACTGTTTTGTAGGCACATAGGTGTCTAATTGCTTTACGGCAATTAAATAAACTGTTATGGTGGGACTAGGAACATAAGGTCTAAGTGGAAGTTGATAGACTGTATTTACGATAGTAGCGATATGTTATTAATTCCTTTCCCAAATTTCAATAGATTTGAAGATCTCAACACAAAAGTTAGGTACCAATGTTTTGTTTCTTCAACAGACAAAGGCTACTTCTTCTCGTGGCGAGACCCAGCGCTCCGAGGAGTGGAAGAGGATTGGCTGACTGCCAGGAACTACTGCCGCCAGCGGTGCATGGACCTCGTATCTCTGGAGACCAGCGATGAGAACGAATGGGTGAAAGCGCGCATAGTACAGGACAAGGTGAGGAAAATACCAGAAAAATATTTACCACGCTCGTCTACCAAAGCAACAAGATGAACGAACAAGAATAAACAAAGTGGTGTTCAGATTTAAATCAGGAAATACAAATTGGACAAGGATAGGTAAATCTAGATGGGTAGGTACCTAATACCTACCTAATAGGTAATGTTTGATAAAAAAAACGTGCATTCCAAATTGATTGGATTTCAAAAAGATACATCATAAAATCATTCGTTATTATGTAACTTTAACTTTTTTTACCTATTAATTTATTTATGCAACTCAAGAGGATGTAGGTAAAAAGTAACGCCAAAATACGGGAAAAATAAACACGTACCTATTATCTCCTCACCTCAGTGGGACCCCAGTTCCGGGGTCTACCAATATAATACGTACCTACTTAGAATATAAAATTCCGGCTTATTTAGGTATTTCACCATAACCATACTTATTTGCTCAGCTTCAAACTAATTTGGCAATAGGCCTTAGCTATTCTAATGTAGAAGTACCTAAACATGTTAATTTAGGAATCTTTGGACAAATATTAAGTAACCAGACACAATAGAATTTGATACCTTGCATTTAAATTTAATGCAAATTAAAACTTGTTTTGGGTATAACAATTTATAGTAGGTTCACTACCGGTTCCAGATGACTTCTGGTAATATCTAATACTCATTCTTATAGTAGTAGGTATACAAAATAGAGCCTCGCATGAGCTACCTGCCTAGGTACGTGGGTATTTCCAATGCAGGCATATGCATAGTAAGGTAGGTAGATTAACCTTTTAGAAAAAAATAGGTACCTACCTACCTAGGTATTTATACCTACTGCGCTCGCTTCGAGAGAAAAACAAAAATAAATAATAGGTACCTAGAGGTATATGGTGTCTTAATAATGACCCCATTTTAGAAGATGCACATATAATGCAGTTAGATGCAGTGCCTACCTTCAATTACAGCACAATTAGGTCGGTAGGTATACCTAGGCTTAGGTAAAACCACAGAATATTAGTACCGTACTAACACTCACTTGAGTTAGGTACTAGGTAATATGAAAGTAAGTACCCATGTATACTGTTATCGGAAGTGACACCATCACCACGCTACCACACTAGGTACTAGTAACTAAAGGTAGGTAGTAGGAGGTACTGTATTACGTACGGTACGTACCTACCGAATACAGGGTAAAAAACAACCTAGCTAGATACATGTACATTCTAAGGGGTCATTTAGGCCATTGATTTAAATAGCATTTCAAATAATAGCGCATTGAATTACCTTTCTTGTGCACCTTTTGCATTCGTAAACAAGTGCCAGAAAGGCGTCACATATGCGATATAACATAGGCTGAAAGCTCAAACTTTCTTAACCATTGTTACTTACCCACCTACATCATTGATACTCGAAGTTGAATAACAAGCAGGTAGATTGTAGCCATTGCATATAACCTAGATGCCAAAATAGACTATTGCTTCGACTAGCCCCATACTCTTTGTTATGGTACTGAAGATACGTTACAAACTACATCGAGACAAGATAAATATGAATAGGATAATAAGTTGGTAGGTAAAGCTTCATTGTGACACATAACATTAGCCTATTGTGACTGGCTAATGTGTACACATGACACTTTGCTTGTTCATCGCTCAAATTAGCTCCAGTAAAGAATTAGTACATTGTACGCAGTACCTGTCCTACTTTAATAGTTTTTTTGGCACTTTCTAATGATAGGGTAAATCTCTAGATCCTGCTTATTAGCATACTGCACAAGTATTCCCGACAAGGATGTTAAGTTCTCCTTTTCTTTCTAGGTCAAATACATCTGGACATCAGGCCGGCTCTGTGACTTCAAAGGCTGCAACCGCCCCGATCTGCTCCCCAATGAAGTGAACGGCTGGTTCTGGACCGCTGAGTTGCAAAAACTGGCGCCTACCACGAACCGCCAGCAGAACGACTGGTCCGAGGGCGGCGGCATTGGCAAGGCCCAGCCTGACAACAGGGTAAGTTGAGCTTCGCAGATTCTGGATGCCAGTCGAGTACCTAGGTCATTAAGCTAGCCAGACGCAAGTTCCTTGGTAAAGCGTGATTGGTGAGCCCAATCAGTTATGTATTGTGAGAGAGTCTGAAACTCACGTGCTCACTCTAGTAGATACCTAGTCATGGAATGGGGTGATGTGACTTTTCCTGCATTCGCAGTCGGGAACGCACAATAGGCGGCGACAAGAAAGCATGACATTACGAAGTCGGTCATACTACAATGTGATGCAACGGTGCCGATTCCGCGAAGTTAAGTAATGTTTGTCACAAACCAGCTTTACATGGCGCATCCTCGGATGTCACGCAATGAAAACGAAAGCGACACGTGAATATTTATGGGTATGCGAAATATTCGCCGAAGGGCGTAGTGGTATACCCGCATTCATGTCGCATAACACTTTCTACAAACAGCCGCAGCCGCCACTAGGTACAGTCACCATCAGTGTACAATAAGAGCTCATCTTTATTCGGCGTGCGTCGCGTGGCGTTGTTTGCGCGACTTTCCCCGCGTACTCACAACACTCGATAACGTAACTTTTCGCGGTCACGTCTCGTTACCACCTTCAGCATCCGTATATGCACGCAGACTCCTTATGCGTTCAAGGCCTCGTATGATGCATGCATGCGGTTAGCACCATTGGTGTAACGACATAATAGATGCTAAGAGCGATGACATTACATTCATCTTTTCATAGATGCGTAGTTATAGGGGACAAGGTCGATAGTTTTGATAAAATGCACATTTCCGTCCATTAGATTAAGTTACGTAGGTAATTTAGCTTCTGTAGGCTTTGACAAAAAATACTCTTCAACTTGATTGATGATCTTGGTTGAATAGAGCAATGTGGGTTAATGATGGTGGGTTCTCTCAGCTATAATCGGCAATTCTGCCTTCATAATGCTTACGTTTAGGCAATTTGAGGATGAACTTTTGTTGGAGCAAAGGTATTTTAGCAGTATTAGCTAGCCAGGTCGAGGAACACGAGACACATAGGCTAGCAGATAAGAAAGTATCGAGTGGAACCACATGGAACTGACTTAGGTACCTACCTAACTCATGCTCTTTTTTCCATGTTCAGGAACTGCACCAAGGAGGCGCGGCCGAGCACTGCGTGGCTATACTAAACAACTTCTACAATGACGGAGTTCACTGGCACGATGTGGCATGCCACCACCGCAAACCCTTCGTCTGTGAAGAAAACGACGCACTCCTCAAATACGTCCGATACACGAATCCGAACCTCAGAGTTTAAGCTTCACTTACTTTAGAAACATACTATTTATGAAACTTTAGTCAAGATGGTAATGATGGAACAAATAGTGGAACTACTAGGTCACCTTTTACAATAACATTCTTGCTCAATGTTTTTTAACAAGAATACATAGCTTACAATTTCTACTGTCCTTGAATTAGCTATGGTTTCTTTGAAACTATTTGTACTGAACACTACCATTTTACGGAATATTTAGTTTAAGTGTAGTAAATGCTACATCCAAATATGATTACCAGTGACCACAAACACTGCCAAAAGCTAGATTCATAAATAAGTTACAACATTACCAGTGCTTTATAGCAGTTATAAAATACCTCTTAAAATATTTATTACAGTCAAGAATTTTCACTGTTGTATGATGATCTGTCAGTAAAGACTGCTCTAATATTTACCTTCTTGTTTTATTTTAAGCACCTTCCACAAATGTAAACCTCGGAATACCTACATACCAACTATGTTCCTATTAAGAGTGGATTCAACACTATTTATACAAAGTATAAGAGTTAGTGTCATTATTCAAGGGATACTTATTAAGGCGTATAATGACTTTTGGACAAATCCACCCTTAGCGAAATAAATAACCGATGCTTTTAAAATGCTAAGTTAAGTAATTATATAAGATTTATTTACAAGTAATTTAAGTTGGTGTAAAATAGTAAACTTTGCCTGCATATTGATAATGGCATCATGGAATGGATATCTTGAACTGGTACCTCAGAGTCCTGGGCGAGACTTTCTTGGTCATTACGAACCAGAGGCAAAGGTTGCAGAAGTAGACAAGGGTCAGCAGCATTGTTACGTGAGACAGACGGCATAGTCGGAGAAAACTCAGTTTTAGGCCATGACTGAAAAAGACTTGTTTTAAGCATTTAATACCGCGTGCACACTATGGCCATGCCGCTGCCGGAATGTATAACAGCATCAATGCCGCGGACTTATTGCCAGAGCAACATCGCCTCTATTCTCACTAAGCGGCATTAATGCTGGCAGCGGCTTGGGCATAGTGTGCACGCGGTATCAGACAATGGGACATAGGAATACGAATGACTGATTGAACAGAGAATGTTTTTGTTACTACATGTTGCATAGGTATAATAAGTAACAAGCATACTCTCGATTGGCAAAATCCTCCATATCAACACTGAGAGACTCCACGGATCTCTCGGGGTCAGGTAAATTTAAGAAATCCTTGTCAAACTGCTCCTGTAAGCAGCAGATTCTTTCCATAATGAACAGCAAAAGTATCGCCCAGAAGTATTCAAACTCAAACACCATTGCCCTCATTTTTTCCCTTCTACCATAATTATGTGGTAACCAAATTTAGTTTTAACTGGAGGGTCTGTGTACACCGGATTTGTAATTGACGAGATGGGCAAGGCAAAAGCTGCATCCTGGAATGGTCCGACCATGGAGCCGCGGGTCATCCAGCCTAGATCCCCCCCTGACCTTGCCTTGTCTTCACTATAAGTAGCAGCTACATCAGGGAATTTTTGTCCAGCTTTCAACTTTTCCAAAGCCTCCAAACTTTTTGACTGCTTCTCGCACAGTATGTGACGAACCTTGACAGCTGTCCCGCCTTTCTTCTCTTTGCTTGCAGGTTCTAAATTCAAAAAGTATGGTTATTTCTAGTAAAAAAGTTTTATGTAGGTAGATGTTGTCATGTAGCAAGCAAGCAAGCTCGTATGGGTGAGTTAGTGGCCAACTCTTGTGACGGAGTTTTTAGGCCGCCTTAAGGCCTCCGTCATCGCATAACGTAGATATTGTTAGAGTAGTGATTTCGATTTCATGTTCAATTCGTTCCAACATAACCTCACCTTTTGCATCTGCACTGGCTTTTCCACCAGCCGATTTAGAATTTCCACCACCACCACCTTTTCCCTTTTCTGGTTGTTTTTTCGGAGGCATTATTTGTTTGATAATAGGTACGATTCTTTGCTAAGATCATTCGCCAACCACCCACCACAAGCAAACAAGCAAACCGCAATACCCAGCAATACCGCAATCGTCAACAACATGCAAAGAGTATAATATGGGTGGAAGGAAATAAATAAATATTGACACACCCAATGCAAATATAGCACCTAAAGCAATATATATATGACTTAAAATTCAAAATACATCCACTCACTCACAGCTGATCGGTTTTTGACATTTTAGTAATAGTGTTGCCATGCGCTAAATTCCCACAATTTGCCATCATGTATCGAGAAGAAACCGGTAATAATAACCGAAATACATTGTCGTGAATGTATCGTGTAATCTGTGCAATGAATTTATGACTATCTGTGTTTCTGTGTTATAAAATATGGATTTTTTATCTGTGATACCACGAAATAAAATCGATATTCAACCAAAAGCTTTGCAAAAGCAAAAAGCAATCATGTTTCTTTTTCATTGCTTCATTTGATCATTTATTTTTATAGTTTTTGGCCAAAATAATTATTTTTCTACAGTTATTTGAGTTTTTGTGTGTAGTTCTAATCATGCTGGTAATACGTATTGTTTAGATGAGAGGTAAATTACTTTGTATAGTTCCGATCCCGTAAATTGCCCTACCCAAAACGCTCCTCCCTCATTCGCTATGTTTTACGAAACAGATATTTACCATCCTGAAATCATGGGGATCATGTACGAGAAGCGTCCTCTCAAGAGGCCTAGACTAGGTCCCCCGGATGTGTACCCTCAAGAGCCACGGCAGAAGGAGGACGAGCTCACGTCAACCAACGTAAAACAAGGTTTCTCCACGACACCACACTCTAGCGATGAGTTTGGGACGGCTAGAAACTGCAACTATTCAGCTGCTAAAGTAAGTCGTTTTTATAAATTCTAAGAATTATGTTTTGGGCACAAAAACCTTTGTTTTATTCCTACATGTTGCAGTTTTACCTAGATAGGTACTTATTTAAACACTGACCCCATTCTTTGAAAATACAATAGAAAATCTTAAACAAAATAAATATTTCTTCTGTAACTCTGTGTCTTTCATCCAGATTGGACAATTCTTTTCTGGAATACTTTCCAAGAAAGAAGAACTGAACACACTGCCTGATTGTGGCAGGAAGAGGCAGCAAGTCAACCCAAAGGACAACTTCTGGCCAGCTACTATTAGAACTAAGCCACAGATTGAGGCTTGGTTCAAAGATTTGGCAGGTATATTACACTTTTTACAGCACTGATAGTGTATTAGTTAGCTATAACAATGTATAGGAGTACTTTTACATTCATTGCATGTACACAGTACCGAGAAGAAACATTTCTTTGTGGGAAACATAAATGTTTGTTCTGTGTCTGGGTGTTACTATGTAATACTATGTATCTTATGTATGTATTTATAAAAAAAATTATATAAAAGTATTCTATCAGCAATCTAGTTCCCATAGTAGGTACAAGCTTTACTTAGTTTGGGACTATAGAGCATTATGAAATATGTCCAAGAATATTTATTTATTTTGATCTCTGATTCAAGTAAAATGACTTACAATAAGTTTGAAATAACTTTTAAGGTACATAGTGCTGAAATTCTCACATAAAATTGTTATGTTTACATTTTAATGGTTGAATCAAACAATGCTAGGTATAATAGAATTAAAATTATTTCTAGGAAACAAACCTCTTTCCTTATTAGCCAAAAAAGCACCTAATTTCAACAAGAAAGAGGAGATATTCATAACATTGACAGAGTTCCAAGTGTCAATGCCCCGTGCTGCCTGGTTCATAAAACTAAGCTCGGCATACACAGTAGCTGTTTCTGAGGCTAAAATAAAGAAGAGACAACTACCAGATCCTACTACAGGTAAATAACCACGGTCCTTATGCTTACGGAGAAATTGTACTTCAATAGGTATGACATCAGATGAAGTTGAAAACTTTCGACAGAGATAAATGATGTCATCCCTATTATTATTTTAAATACAATAGAACAATATAAGGGACCAAAAATCTTTAGACGTAAAATCAATAAAAATACAAGTCAAATCTTAAAACTTAAAAATAAAGATGGTCACATTACGACCGACTGGAACGAAATTCTTAAAGTCACAGAACAATTCTACGAGGATCTTTACGCCACAAAATCTGCGGAAGCCGAATCACCAGAGGACCTAAGAGCACCACCCAAAGAACATCGAACTACAGATTCACTACCAAATATTATACCATCTGAAATAGAAAAAGCACTTTCTCAAATGAAAACCGACAAATCACCTGGTGAAGACGGTATTTCAATTGAGGTACTGCATGCAGGTGGCCAACCTGTACAACAAGTACTTCTGAAACTTTTTAATGAGGTCCTCGTAGGTTCCAAATCTCCACTAGTTTGGAAAAACGCTCTAGTTACTATATTACATAAAAAAGGAGACTGTTCCAACTTAAGCAACTACCGCCCTATATCTCTTCTCTCTCAAATTTACAAGCTATTTGCTAAAATTCTCTGCAACCGCATCACCCGTCAACTGGATGATTGCCAGCCCGTTGAACAAGCCGGCTTCCGAAGCGGTTTCTCTACAATTGACCACATCCACACCGTGAAGCAGCTGATGGAGAAGAGTTCCGAATACAACCGGCCCTTGTGTTTAGCTTTCGTCGATTACGAGAAAGCGTTCGACAGTGTCGAACACTGGGCCGTGTTTAACTCTCTCGATCGTTGCCAGATCGAAGCTCAATATGTAGACGTGCTGAGGGAACTGTATGCTACAGCAACAATGCAGGTTAAATTACATGACCTCACTAGCCCCATTTCCATCAAAAGGGGTGTGAGGCAGGGAGACACCATTTCGCCTAAACTCTTTACAGCCGTTCTCGAAGATGTTATGAAAACACTTCTATGGGATCAAAGAGGCATTAACATCAATGGTGTCTACTTGTCACATCTCAGGTTTGCGGATGACCTTGTTTTGTTTGCCGATTCCCTAGAGGATTTACAAGGAATGCTTAAAGATCTGTTCGATGCCTCCTTGGAAGTTGGCTTAAGGATGAACATGTCTAAGACAAAAGTGATGACAAGTATCTCTGGCGTCCCGAATCCAATCATTAAGATTGGACACGAGAAGTTAGAGATAGTTGATTCATACGTGTATCTGGGGCATGTCCTATCTTTTAGCAAGGAGCTTCCAAACAAAGAAATATCCAGAAGAATTCAGCTTGGTTGGGCAGCATTTGGTAAGTTAGAAGATGTATTCCGATCAAGAAAAATCCCGCTGTGCCTGAAAACCCGTCTCTATAACCAGTGTGTCCTGCCTACCATGACATACGGTGCCGAGACATGGACGCTCACTAAGGAGACTGTGCACCGAGTACGAGTTGCACAAAGGGCCATGGAGCGAGCCATGCTCGGCATAACACTCTTAGATCGAGTTCGCAACACCGAAATACGTCGCCGTACGAAAGTATACGACGTCGGTGATAGAGCGGTAAACCTCAAGTGGAGTTGGGCAGGACACCTGGCTAGACGTGGTGATGGCCGGTGGAGTAAAGCCTTGACGGAATGGTGGCCGAAATCAGGCCGAAGGAATCTGGGTCGTCCGAAAGCGCGATGGGTCGACGACATCGTAAAGGTCGCAGGAAACACCTGGTTGCGGCATGCACAAGACAGAGGAGGCTGGCATAACATGAAGGAGGCCTATACCCAGCAGTGGGTGATACCGGGCTGAGATGATGATGATGATGATGATCCCTATTAGAGTAAAATCTCTGCCGAACTGAGCATAAGGCTTCTGATGTTTTTTTCTGTTCTAATCTGCTGCTCCATTACTTTTTGCCCGTTTGTGTCTCATAAATAAATGAATTTTCTTCTTTTCGTTCTTTCATTAACAGCTGCCTGGCAATCATTGTTTCATTTTTAACCAACTTCAAAAAAGGAGGAGTTTCTCAATTTGGTTGAATTTATTTTCTCTAGTAAAGTCTACAATGTTTTTGACTTAATAGGTTAAAATCAGCTGCAAAATTAAATACTTCAGTTTTAAATGATCAGAATGCTAAGGTAGCAAAAATTACGACCAAAGTTTTTGAAACCCATGTTGGCAAGGAGATCATGTTGCATCCAATCATAGGATGTGTTTCATTGCCTCTGCTAGTGAGCTATGCGAAATCCGGTTCCGAAGCCGAAGGTGTCCGATGGCGGTATTGAAATTCTAAACAAAATAGAAGAAGAGTATGCTACCCGCACAATAGCTACTACGAAATCAATCCTTGACTACGTCATCTCAAATCTCGAATACAGAACTTTCTAGATTCATCACCAGCAGACCAGAAGCAGATATTTCTTCGAATAAAGAAATAGATTAAGATTATAATTACTAGGTAAAAGACTCTAACGGATAAACTATACAAAGAAACAAAAATGTGTGCGTTTTAGTTTAGGTCGTCGTATCCTCGCGTCGTCGCTCGCCGTTTTACCCGTTCTCCGCTTAGGCTTACCGCACAATGTTTTGAATGTACCCACATAAAAATATTGAATTTTTATTTGAACAAAACTCTTTCCAATGCGATGTATTTAGGTTCATATCTAACATTATTGTAAATCTATTAGTTACCTACTAAGTACAAGAACTTAGGTGCCTACAGTGTAAACAAGTTATAAATATTAGTGAGCGAACACGATCTGCATAGGTAGGTAGGTACTCGGTGCTTAGAATACCTACAACGTAAGTTTAGCTTAGTAATTTCTCTTCTTCCTGCCCTTATCCCACTATGTGGGGTCGGCACAACATGTTCTTTTCTTCCCTTCTCCCCTATCATTCGTCATCTCAGTGTTCACTCCTCTCCTATGCATATCATCTTTTACACAGTCCATCCATCTTTTCTCATGCCTACCTCTTCCTCTATATCCATCCACATTCATACTTAGCACTCTCCTCGTTACATGACTGTCTTCCCTCCGCATGACATGCCCATACCACGCTAACGTTGCTCCTCATTTTCTTCGTCACTGGTGCTACTTTCAGACTTTTCATTATGTGAAATTGTAAATTTCTTTTGAGAATAAAGTTCTTTTACAGAATGGTCAACAACCCTCATAAAGTTCTTGAAGGACCAAATACCAAAATTGTCAGAGCACTATTTAAGTGGAGCTCCAAATGTCTCTGACAAAACTCCTCCATCACAGTCAGGTAAATTGGAGTACAAATAAAATATTACATTTAATTATTTGTCTCAACATTTAGGATCAAGGCACACTAAAATCGAAGCAAAGTGTCTTATCTTCCTGAATATCTTGATATAAATAATGTGTATTTTTTTGTGGAGATTTTTTGTCTTTACGCTTTGTTTTAGATTGACACTTCCCTTGGACGTCGTCAGTTTGCCTTGACCCTTAGAAGTTTACCTTGTATATCCAATATCTTTCTACTGTTTGTCACTTCTGTTTTAATTCCAATTTCCTTTGGTTTACACCAGTTTTACTAAGAATTTCTAAATCATATTTTATCATTCTTACAAAACTATAAAATTAAACAAACAGAAGAATAACAGGGCCAAGTGAACAACTTAGTATAGAACAATTCAACTTTACCATACTTATATTTTGCAGGGCAAGGCACACCAAACCACAGCTCCTCGGGTAACCCCCCTGGTGGCACCACTCCAAATAGCACAGTACCTCTATCCATGAACTCTCCAGGCAGTTCTAGTAGTAAGTGGCTTGTCTATACTAAGGGCCGTTTTCTCATTAATTACTTAAGTTCAGCTTCGATGGTAAAACTTTTCTCTGGTGATGAATGTAAAAGTCAGCCAAGACTTTCTTTCTTTTTATTCTGAAACGAAACTCATCAGCTTATCAATCTCTACTCAAGCTTGGTCGCGAACACGCTTGAGTAGATACTTTCAGTGCTGATTCGCACCTGAGAAAATATTTTGAGTGCAATAAAAATATAACCTGAGTCTCGATTTGTGTCTGAATCTGTACTTGTCCAAAGCAAAGGCTAAAATAATTATAAAGCTGATAAAAGTTATGCAACGATTTATAGATCAGTATAGCGAAAAGTGGTTAGTTAGTGTAAACCTAAACATGTAGCAAATGTGCATTGTACAGACATGTACACCAAGGTTTTGCAACAACATAATTAATTTTTATTTACAGTTTTAAGTACGGAAAGTACTGATTGGAGGCAGGCGTTGAAACTATGGCACTACTGCTGCCGCCTCGCTAAGTACATGCTGGATGAAGGATTGCTGGACAGGCATGACTTCCTAACTTGGATCATTGAGCTTCTGGACAAGAGGACGCCTGATGATGGATTGCTAAGGTATCAAGAAGATATAAAAAAAAATCTGAACTAAACCATCCTTATACTATGGCCCAAGCAATTTTTTTATGTTTCCGTCAAGATTTTGTAAATTCAACAAAAACTATTCTATGAAAACAAAAACTGCTAAACTATGCAATAGAGTTCTTCTGTCACTTCCAAGTTTCTGAGCAAACTATGATTTCATACACTTGTCTAGTTTTGATAACAGCACAAATAATTTAGTACATTAGGTTTTTATGTAATATAAAGTAGACTGCTACTTCGTCTGATGATGGAACCGAAATTTCCAAATAAACCAATAGGAATTATGCAATAGTAGTTTAGTGGTAGGTAGATTACCATCTATAAAATATTTTCGACTGTTCACGCAGCCGGCTCGTTGGTCTAGGGGTATGATTTTCGCTTAGGGTGCGAGAGGTCCCGGGTTCAAATCCCGGACGAGCCCAAACTTTTTGCACAATATTTTTATGTTTACAGGTTATTTCTACCGCTGGCTTTACAGCACATTTGTGAGTTCGTCTGTTGCGAAGGTCTTTCTCGAAGATTGGCGACCACTTGTGCGAAGAAAGCGGCGGCAATATGTTCTGTTCTTTCGGATGCAACACTACGAACGCTAAATCAACCGGCAAATTTTGTCAAACTTGAAAGAATTGATGGTAAGTAATTGAGACTTTGTTTAATTGTGAATGTAGTCTAAATGGCCTGCCTATGAAGATCTAAAAAGGTATTATGCAAGCAAGTAAGCTCGTATGAGTTGGTGGCCAACTGTGGTGACAGAGATTGAAACGCTCAGATGTAATTGCCACTAACGGTTACCCATCCAAATAGTGACCGCGCAGATCGTCGCATAACTTAGATAATCGGTGAAGATTGACTAAGCAAGCTACGCCACTAGCGTTTCATTAATAAATCCATTTTATCTCAACAGAATCAACAGTACCGATGTCGCCAGCTCCGGACCCCGCAAACGGACCGGACATCAAACCAAACATATCCCAAATCAAACGCTCTTCCACTCCCGCCGACCAAAACCCGCGCACACCAAACACAAACCATTCCCTAGGTACACCTAATCCTAACCACTCTCTAGGTACCCCCAACCCTCAACCTATGGATGTGAAGGAGGAGCCAAACGCATCACCCCCTAGGGATTCAAAGACTAATCTGCTAACGGTTCTGAACGCATCTTTGAATCCGGTTCAGTCCGGTTTCGGAGAGATTTTGAGCTGCGCGTATCATCGAGACGTGATTATTCAATTGTCGACGATACTGCAGGTAAGTTATTGTTGTTTACAGCTCCGATGATATACTGAGGTCATTAAGTTTATGTAATTTTTCATAAACAATTTACTTTCTAATGATAAACTTTTCAGTAAACACAGATTGAGGTTCTTTGCAGATTTTTAATATTTTTTTTCTTGTACCTATTAGGATAAGTGCCCTAGCACTTTTGTTTTCAAATTCAAATTCAAATTCAAATCGTTTATTGCACTTATGTTGTTTTAAAGATGTTGTACAAAAGTTAGTGTACCAAACATAAACCCTGTTAGGGCACAGCAATTTGTTGAGGTGTACATTTCAAAAGTACATTTTATGAAACAGTGGTCCAGCGAACCTTTTTGTTAGTTATTTTTTTAAACGCGGTCATGTGAAACAGTGGTCGTCTGGGATGAAACCGTTTGGACTACCCTGTGTAACATTTTTTTTTTATATCTGCTTTATGTGTTAGGTATAAGAGATTTCAAATTCATAGGTGTAGTTATTGATTTGAATATTTTTGACACTGTTTATTCCACAGATTATAAGTATAGAATGCCCTACTGCGATGGTTTGGTCGGGCTGCGGCTCCTCATTACAAGGATCTCCACTGGACTTACTGCCGCTGCCGCCGTCAGCTTTACCTATGCCGCACATGGAATCAGCCGTCACTGAACAGCATAGACGAATGGTAAAAATATTTTCGAGACTTCGCTTCGTGTGTCAACACTACAAATTAGTTCAGCTGTTCCGATGTGATTGTCCACACTCTAAAATATTCATAACAGTAAAACGAATTATTGAAACTTTTGGCATGTTTTTGTTTCCAAATAAAACTTTATTTAATTTAATATAATTATTTGAATTTATAAGTAACATTACAATAGTTAGAAGCACCACTTTGAATCATATAATGCTCAGAAGTATTTGTAATTTTCTATTTACTTGTAGGTGTATGAAGCAGAGCAAGAAATAGCCGCCAGAAGTAAAAAGGCTGAAAGCAAATGGTGCACAGATAAATGGCAAACTAGTTCACAAGGCAAGTGGTTATTTATCTCTGCCTCAAACTGTCGAAGTCCACCGGTTCCACATTGAGTCAGGAACAAGAAATGTTTAGCCTTCAGAATCCCAGCATTAAATAAATAAATAAATAAGTATTCTTCGACATATTACAAAACGCTCTCTAGTCCCAATTTAAGCAAAGCTTGTACTATGGGAACTAGATTGCTGATAGAATACTTATACATATTCATTTTTTTTTTGTAAATATATACATATGATACATAGTAACAGACACAGACACAGAGCATTATAAAGGTTATGCTAGTTAATAAAAGTTACCCTTTCGTGGTGTAAAAATAATAACATCAGTATTCTTTTCCAACAGCCCGAGTGCTAGCAGTGTTAGAAGCATTAGACAGACATTGCTTCGATCGCGTCGACCCAAATAATAACCTAGACGCGCTGTATAAAGAAGTGTTCGCGAATTGCTCGCCCCCAAATAAAGAAAATCTCGATGCCAAAGATCCGGTGAGTACACAATCTACTACAAATCATCTAGCATGCTTCAGTTGGTGAATGGGTGTGAATTGGGGTGATTCTTACCCTTTTATTTATATTTGCCTGTCATATTAGCGCGGCAAGATGCTCTAGTATGGTTCTGTGCATGAAACGAGATGACAACAGATTTAGCAGCCATTTTAGCTAGCGCAGCTTTAGCAGATTAGTGTGGTTATTAGCCTTACTCTTTAGTTTGCTGATAATTCCCTTAGGGGGTCGATAGTATGTGTACGTGATGGCTTCTGCATCGAATCTGGTGGATCAGTGTGTAAATTGAAATAAGTCAGCAGATTAATAACAGATTTTTTGAAAAGCTCGGATGAAAAAGTCACAGCCTCCCTTGCAATATTGAAACCGTAGCACTATCAAGCGCGGATTTCTATCCTACCCTTTGCGATGACATTTTGGTGTATTGCATACAGGAATGGGCGTGTTCGTACGCAGTTGTTCGCGTGCTTTGTGAGTGGGCAGTGTGCGGCGCGCGTTGGGGCGAGCATCGCGCGCTCGCTGCCGCCGCGCTACTGGATATGCGGCAGCATCATTTGCAGCATGAACACCACGCCGCAGGTACAGACACTTATTCAATGTAAAATCTCACATATTCTCATGAGTACAAGGATCAATTTGGATCTGGATGTTCAGTTTTAATGATAGTTATGGTCCTCACGTTCTCTTTATAATGCCTTACCGTACGTTTCCACTGCAAAACATTCACAATAAAACATGCACAACTCTGTGAAGATATCGATATCGATTTGCGTTTCCACCACCAAACCTTGTGCATGTTTGACATTTTGAATCTTGTGCAGATGGTTTTAAGGATTTTCTTGATTGTAAAACAAATCGTTTAGGTTTAATTGTGAATGTTTTTAGTCGAAACACGCAGTTAGTATGTTCGCGAAAGAAAACGAATTATTCAAAGTATATTGTTCGTTGTTTCAACTCATGTTTATTGTCTCAGGTTCAGATGACAAGGAGTCAATTAGCTCTAGTTTGGGGATGTATAACGGACCTCCCATCTTCCAAAGTTTACTTCTACGGTTTTTAGATCACGACGCTCCGTGCTTAGGTAAGACTAATAATTGAAATGCAATAAATACATATATCTTCAAATAACCAGAGATGTTTTTGATAAATTGTGGCTGTGCGTACAATGTACAAAATCTGATATTCTCTTTCAGATGACAGTCCAAATGCGTCTACGGGAAATAGACAGCAATTCGCCAACTTAGTACATTTATTCGGAGAGCTAATACGGCGAGATGTTTTTTCTCATGATGCCTACATGTGCACTCTCATATCGAGGGGTAAGCATCTAATTTCTATCGTATCTATAGAGTTTCCGAAACAAATCTTTTGGGTCTTAAAATGGCAGCCAAAATGACTTGATATTCCAACAGTCCTTTATATTTTAATAGATTTTATTAAGAAAATTACACATCTCTTTAGTTAAATGGTTTATCTATGGTTAAACTAGATTCAAATGTACAGGTGACCTAATATCACCAACGGAGCCAACCTCTACAGGCGGGAACACAGTAGCACCGCCGGCGTCGAGTGCCGCTTCCAATCATAACATGGATGATGATATATTCGCGGGGATTGATCTCAAACCAAAGATGGAGGTACATTTTGTAGTGATAGTAAATTAGCTCATGTAAAGAAAGTACATAGTTATGCAACTGTAAGATGAAATAAGACACCATATAAATACATTATTATAAAGTTCTTATTATCAACGAAATGAACTATGATATAGACTAAGCTCCCTCAAGCAGAAAACAATGTAAAAAAAATGTGTTGTGTTTTCATCAACAAAACACAAATCGGGTCTCACTTTTTGTTCAGACAAACGTAGGTCTTTTCTAAAACTTGTCACTACACCCGGTACCTATTCGACGTCCTATACGCACTATTTGAGGGATTATTCTAAAAAATAATATTTTACTTTTGCAGGAGAATGTTAGAATGGATTTGGATGATTCAAAGATAGACGACGATTTAGATAAACTTCTTCAACATATAAAAGAGGACCAACAAAATTCAATGGACGCCCCTGATAGTCCTAAAGACCCTGGAGAACCTTCACATAGGTAAAATTAAATCATTGAATACAATGCTTTTAAATTCTTTCCGCCAGTCAGAACTTTTTTTTTACTATAAACGGCGTTTAAACTCAGTCACTAAAACTTAACCACTATCGAGCTAGCGAAATTACTTTAATTTTGAGGTAAAACGTTTAATTAATTTTTTTGTTTGTAGTGTAAATTCTCCAATGATGGGACCAAGCAGTATGGGTATACCAGGCATACCGTCAATAGCCATGGGACCAATGTCTGTACCAGGTAATATCATACCTATGAGAAAAACTACTAATCTTGTTATAAAAATTTGTTAAAGGGGGAATTTCATGCAGATACTTCAGTAAAAGTAAATCAACTCATAACCAATAAAATAAGTTGAGATGTAATTTTTATGCACTACTAAAGTGTAAAGCGTAAATTTGGAAACTACTAAGACAGTTCCCAAAAGTAATTACGTCACTATAAAAAATACAATGCGTTATCCAGGTATTCGTACAGCATCTTCAACTACAAGTACCACGCACGTCACAACAGCCGCCGTTTCAAGACACTACCATTATACGATGCACTTCCCTCTACCGCCCGCGGAAGCAGAGCATACTCCGCACGATGCAAACCAACGACACATCCTATTGTACGGTGTAGGACGGCCTAGAGACGACGCTAAACATGCCGTCAAGAAGATGACCAAAGGTATGTAAAGAGTGACTAGTGTAACCACGCCAATACCATATGGTGGTGGATTTTCCTCCCCTGCCTGCGGAAGTAGAGCATACTCCGCACGATGCAAACCAGCGTTACATCTTACTGTACGGCGTAGGACGGCCAAGGGACGACGCCAAATATGCCGTGACATGTAGCGTCACTTAACATTACACAATGGATAAAGATTTTCCTGTGCCACCGGCGAAAACAGAGCATACTCTGGATATTTTAGGTTTACTGAACTAACTGTGTAGAATAACGTGTATTTTTTACTGAAAATTGTTTTAACTGTGGTCTAACTTTACTGTTTTATTGTACTACTAATAAACTTCATATCAGTTAATGTGTATGATAATTATGATTACTTTAGCATAAGCCAACAATATAAAAATAACTGAAATACTGAAGAATGAAGATAGAAGAGCCAATCCAGGTAGACTAGTCGAGAGACAGGGGAATATAAAGATGTAACGTACCATCTTATATCCTGCTGCCATCGGAGTAGTCTATCGAAGTCAACATTGCGGATTTATGAAGACATAAAAACAAAGAGCAGGAAGTGACACAAAAATATATCTTTTGACAGTGTATCTGTAGATCATTTGCTACGGTTTGCAGATAGCCCAACTGTAATATAAAGAAATGTATATGTATTTGTAAATATTTGTACTTTAGTCATTTTCTGTGTAATAGGCAAACTTGACCGGCGTCACAGCTCAGTCGGTAATAACTGTGCTCTTCGTGCTGTGGGTTGTGGGTTCGATCCCCACCGAGAACCAACACTTCTGGGTGTTACTATGTAACGTATACGTTATCGTACGTACATATTTTTTATTTAAATTATTAAAAACCTACCTACTTGCCTACCTATTCCATTATAAATAAAGATTTCGACAAATTGTTACAAATTGTTTCACTGACACGCAATTTTGTCCCAGACAGTACGCTTGGCACTTTTCTACCTCGACTGTACCAGTGGTTCGTTCTTTTGTTCGAACTCAACGTTTTTTATAACGGCGCCCGCGCATTCGCTGCCGACAGCACCGAGCTTGACCGCCAGTCGCCCGCTAACCACTCACGCGATCGTACGCGCCGCTCTTCACAAGGCGCGTCCCTACAAACGTATCCGTGAAATTATATTTTTTATACCAAAAATTGAATCTTTTACTTCGAGACATAATTCTTGTAAGCTCTAATAAAGTTAAAATCAGTTTTATCACCCGTAAATCGGGTTCATTGTTACGGCTCGTTAAGCCCGGGCTAGACGCTGAGGTCCAGGGACGTCTCCTGCAGCCGCCGCCACCTTCCAGGCTTCCCTATTTTCACCTGGACGACCTGAGACCAACGCAGCACCAAGAGCAGGACTTCACGGCTCCACACCATCCTGGACTTACGAGGAGAGTACTCTTACTCAACACTCTTGAAAAACAATCTTAATCTCAGTGACCGGGGAATTGAAGAACCGTCTAATAAATTTGTATATAACAGTGTTTACTGGTTTCATTACCTCCACTAGTTGTATCAACTATGTATTACATATGTATTGTATGTATTATTATATTATATGTATTCTATCAGCAATCTAGTTCCCATAGTACAAGCTTTGTTTAATTTGGGACTAGAAGGCGTCGTGTGAAATGTCCGTACGTATTTATTTATTAAAATAGATTGCAGAAGAAGAATTCGAATACAAATTACGAAGATAAAGCAACGCTTGACGCGCGTTCGAGCATATAGATATAAAATTTGTTTTAACACAAACTTTATATCCATCTGCCGCTGCGCGTTTTGTGTACGAAACATCGGATGCAACCGGACAACTCAATTGAAGTAATTGAAGGGAGTTTTGAGTATTATGTTACTATTTTACATTCATACTGGGGCCATAAGTAATATCTCTGCCGAAGACCATAAGTCACTTCGGCAGAGATTTTACTCTAATTGTACGATTATTACCCTACAACTTTAGATGATAATTAATGATAAGATGTAAAAACTGATAACTGCTTTATTGATAACTAGCCGTCGCCCGCGGCGTTGCACGCGTTCTACCCTTTAGAATGTGACGTTTCAAAATTCCTTTCTTAGTGCACCCCTACACTATATAAGGATACTACCCACTGAATTTCATACCTCTAGGACTTATAGTTTAGGCTGTGCGTTGATTCTCTGTCAGCTTCAAAAGAGTTTTATATATATTGATGATGATATTTAATGAATACATGCGACCACGGTCAAACGCATACTGATACTTTTAGCATAGGCAATCATAAAAATGCACCGCATGCAAAGGCGCTAATGTGCAAATTAGGTAAATTGTACACTAATAACATAAGACCCCGGTTCTAGTGTAATTTAATTTGTATTTTTATCATACACGTGATTTTGAATCTAGTTTTTATTAGTGTTTTATCTGAGCTTTTCTTACTGTTTAGCATAAACAAACTAATGGTCTATCTTATAAAAAGTTAGAGCGGACATGATGTCTTGTTTAACATACGTAATCAGGACATAATGTCAACTCTAACTTTTTATAAGATAGGGGGTAAATATTTACAGTTAGACAATATCTTACATAGAATTGAAGAGAAATCGCATAATCGACCCTATTATTTTTCTAGAGCGTTTAGTGTTGAATTCCTGTTTCAGAAATCTGCAAACTATTTTCCAAAAAGTTTTCTATCGACGTTGCGGAAGGAGGGAAAATAAAAAAACATTCGCGGAGTGAATTCAACTTTGAAGCGGTTACGCACAAGTTTCAGGTATAATAACATATCTTCTATTCATACTGCTGTTAGTTTTGATGAAACTAAATTAAGTAATTAATTCTAGTTTCATTCTATCTCACACACTTATTCGGGGCAACTTGTACCTTTATAGTCTTCAGGCATTATTTCAAACAAGAGACAATTCAGTACCTTAAATACTTTTAAGATGGGGAAGGTTGGCTCGCATCACCCATCCTTAGCCAAGAGTCTCAAAGATCTCTAACTTCCAGGCTATGTCGATGTACGAGCAAGGGGCAGTTTCATGGGCTGTAGGCGGGGCGGTTTGTGAAGCCCTTGCCGCTTACGCCGCTGGTGCTACTACCTACTTACCACAAGCAGAGCATGTGGCCTTCGCATTAGATCTCATGGAAATCGCACTGAACGTTCACGGACTTATCGAGACTTGTATACAAGTAAGTGACATACCAATACTAGTAGCTCGTGAGCACAGTGTACGATTACATCGTTCCGCAAGCCGTATCCTGTAATGTCGGTGGAAATAATACAAACACTATTATGAACAAGACAGGAAGTTTTTTTTTTTTATGATAGTAGTAATGGAACAAGCTGATAGCTCACCTGATGTTTAGTAGTAACTTCTGCCTATAACAATGCATTACCTCACAGAGCAAGTCCGATGAGGACGTGCCCTGTAAGGCAATGCACTGCGTCCATCACTCTGAGACGTAAAGATCTTGAAGTCTCATGTGCCTGTAATTACACCGGCGCCCTTACCCTTCAAACCGGAACACAGCAATGCGAGCATCACTGCTTGGCGGCAGAAATAGGTACGGTGGTAGTACTTCCCCGGACGAGCTCTCACAAAGAGCTCTACTACTACTGAACCTGCTCCTCTTCTTTTTTTTTCCACCGCACTTATACCTTGGTTGTATGCTAAAAAACAAAAGAAACATCACGTGATCCATAAGCAAGCAAGCTCGTATGAGTTTAGTGGCCAACTCTGGTGACGGGAGTTTTTAGGCCGGAACCTCCGAAGCACGGAAACTGAACATAAACTGAAATCTTCACTTGTTTCCTTAGATACTAAAGGAACTGTCAGAAGTGGAAGCGGCATTGATCAGCCGAGGCGCTCCGAGCAGTGGCTTGGCTGCACCTAGAGCTTATACCTCGGCTCTTGCACTCTACACTGTGGGGGCGCTGAGACGATATCACTCCTGCTTATTGCGTAAGACACCTTTTAACCTTTATGTTCTATGGTAAGTCACCTTTTAACCTTATTTTCTATGAGGTCACCAGGATCACAGAAGGGGTGGCTAATTGCTACAACTAAAAAACACCGCATGCTTTTTCTAACGAGTAAATCTAATATTCTTTTTCAGTATGTCAGGAGCAAACTTCAGCGGTGTTCGAGCAGCTATGCAGACTAGTCAAATGTGTGGTGAATCCAGGTGATTGTGGATCGGCCGAGCGTTGTGTTTTAGCGCAACTACATGATCTATACAAGGCGGCCACCCATCTCTGCCTTGCGCCTCACGATGTTACCTTTGCTAATGCCTATCCAAAGATAAAGTAAGATATCTGTAGTTTGACACGTCATATTTTTTACTAGCTTCGCGACTTCGTTCGCGTCTAGTTGGGTCCCGTTGATTTTCCGGGATAAAAAGTAGCCTATGTGTTAATCCACGTCACAGACAATATATATTCCAAGTTTCATCCAAATCGGATCTGTAGTTTTTGCGTGAAAGAATAACACCCATACATTCTTACAAACTTTTGCGTTTATAATATTAGTAGGAAGAATACATTGAAGTTATTAAATGAATTCATGTTTTTTCTGCAGGCAAGCACTCTACTCTCCGCTCCAACCAATACCGTCACAATATACTTACAATCCACAATTTCTTAGCGAATTCTTCAATCATCCACGGAGAGGTATTTATTGAACTACTATTGCTGTAATAAAAATAATAAACAGATGCAAAATAATGTCCTCTTTTTACAGGTAAAATTGAAATTGCTTGGGCGCGTCAAGTGGCAGAATCACCCGCCAATAGATACAGCTTTGTATGTTCAGCTATGCTCGCAGTTTGCCGAGAAGTGGACAATGATCGGTAAGCAACCCTTAGTATACTTTACTGCAAAGGAACTAACAAAATGCTAGGATCTAAGCACTTGGTCACTAGGTACCTAGATTCACTATAGATATAGTCAATCTAACAAAAACTATGTTAAAAAAGTGATCCTTGTAGTTTCATTAGATAAAAATAAAGTTTGATCCAACCACTTAGAATTTTGTAAGCTTGTACTTTTGTTGTAGTTTTGATTGTTTTTCAGGCTCGGTGAATCAATAATGCAGTTTGTACCTTTTCATTTTACTTGTTGTTGAGGTCTTACTAACGTTTTATGATAATTTCATATGAAGGAGAAAACATTTGGAATTTACAAAAAATGGGCTGATTCTGGTGTTTCATTTTCCTAAGTTAGCTTAATTTGATAGCACTAAAAGTGTTGATGTCTTTTTCTCATAAACAACAAAGACTGGTAAGTATTATTTTAGCGCTGTCAAATTAAGTTTAGGAAAATGCAACAGAATCAGCGCTGATGTCTAGATTGTTTTAGTCCCAACATGTATATATGTCTGAAAGATACATTTCTTCTCATTACACAACACACATGTGTATGATTATGAAAAAGCTAATAAAAGTCTGAAGGAATGCCTAAAAAGATGTGAAATGTTTTACCAACCAAGAAGATACTAAAAACTGTGTGTTGTTTTAATCATACTCGTATTACGCCAAATATTCCGGGCCGTCAGTAAACTATTCCTTTTTCTAATCAGAGTGAACGAGCTCGGCGTCCTTTGCGCGGAGATGACAGCATGGTGTAGTGGACTAGCTGCCGAATGGCTCGGCGCTTTAGTCGCGTTATGTGGAGCTCAACATTACCCAGCGGGAACAGCACCTCACGCGGCCCCACCACCATTGTACCCTGACCTGTTGCACCATAGAGATTTACACGACGCCGCGGCTCACGATGCGTTGGCCGTCTTCACCTGTATATTAGTTGGTGAGTTGGAACATCCACTGATATACCTTGACCTGTCGCACCTTAGAGAATTACACGACGCCGCGGCTCAAGATCAGTTGGCCATCTTTATCTGGTATCTTTAGCACGGGAAAAAAAATGACAATCGCAATCGTATTGTTATCGTCTATTCCAGTTATGAGCGTTTCCTTGATTCGGAGGGCTCTAGCAGTAGTTAAGCCACTATGGAGGCCTTGAGGCGGCCTATAAACCCCGTTACTAGAGTTGATTACCAATTCATACGAACTTACGTTTATCCGAGTTACACTGATAGCGCAGTGTTACTTCATCAATAAGCGTAACTAATTATTACTATATCTACACCTTATTTTATTTGTTCCCAGCGCGCCACTGCTTCTCGCTAGAGGATTTCGTCCGTCACGCTGCCTTGCCTTCCCTGTTGAAAGCTTGCGGCGGAGGCGGAGCTAGTGGCAACCCCGCCAATGCACCATCGCCTGACACGGGCGCTAGACTCACCTGTCACCTTCTACTTAGATTGTTCAAGACTGTTGATACACCTCAACCGGGTACGTAATATTATGTGGTAGAGCTTCTTGTGAACGAGCTCGGACGGGGAAGTACTACCAACGTATTTTTGCCGCCAAACAGCGATGCTCGCATTGCCTATAGTGCGTGAGACAAGCCTATGTACGATATATCCTATATAGGCTTGTCTCAGGCGCTATAGGCATCTCTATATACATATATATAAAAGACCGACGACAAGCCTATATAGTATAGTAGCTTGTCGTGGGTCTTTTCTAGACACATGCTACGTAATTAATTTTTGTTCAATTGCCATCAAAATATCCATTAAATAAAATTCCACAGGTACATAAATGTTTTGAAATTGAGATAGTCATAGTATGTATGTATGTAAGGACGTCAAGGAAGCTGCACTGGAAAGGGACAAATGGCGAGAACTGCATAATTGTGCATAATTACACCGACAAGAGCTGAGCTCTTAAGTTAGGAGAAGAAGTATATATGTGTACTAGCCGTCGCCCGCGGCGTTGCTTGCGTTGTACACCCTTTAGAGTGCGACTTTTCAAAATTCCTTTCTTAGTGCACCTCTACACTATATAAGGATACTACCCTCCAAATTTCATACCTCTAGGACTTATGGTTTAGGCTGTGCGTTGATTCACTGTCAGCTTCAAAAGAGTTTTATATATATCGATAATGATAATGTACACTTTGTACAGGTTTGTACTCTGTGTCGACGTCGCCGGGTCCAGGCGGCGCGGCGGCCGGCGTGCGGTTGTCGTGCGACCGGCATCTACTCGCCGCGGCGCACAAGAACATCGGTGTAGGCCCGGTGCTCGCCACGCTCAAAGCTATCCTAAGTATGTAGACCAATAACTAGTAGTTCGCCCCGAATTGTTGTAAAGATACGAGGGTCCAAACGGAATAAAAAAAAAGCCGTACAAAAATATCAAGTGGGGTGTCATGATATTTTGGTACGACTTTTTTTTTACTCCCTTTGGAACCTCATAACTGTTTGATGGAGTTTTTAGGCCGCCATAAGGCCTCCGTGTGTAATGAGAAGAAATGTCTCTTTCAGACAAATATTCAAGTTGGGCTAGACCATCTAGATTCTAGACATTAGCTGATTCTGGTGGGTTACTCTCGAACACAGTTCCAATCCGGATCCATAGATTTTGACAGAAGTCCTGTCATTTTTCAGTACAAAATGGCACGAGATCTGTCAAATTCCGTGAATCCGGATTGGAATTGTGGTCGAGAGTAACCCACCGTTGATGCATTTTTCTAAACTAACTTAATTTGACACCGCTTGAATTATACCCTAGACATTTTTAGTACTTTCAAGTCAAGTTTGTTTAAAGAAATGAAACTACAGAATCAAACTAACTTTCTTGACATTTGTACCACACCATTGTCACGCAAGAAGAAGAAGTAACAGTGCTCTGTACATTTACTAAACAGTGGTCGGAGACTCGACAGCTCGCGACGGCGGCAAACCCGGCGGTAAGAAGTCGTGCGAACTATCGCATATACTCGGCACCAGCGACACAGTGCCCACTGACGCACAGCTCGATCATATCACGTGAGTGTACTGCTTACATTCTACCTGCATTTATATTACAATGTTTACCAATGAGGTTTATTTTATAGCAATAAATAGTTTGTATACGAATACAGCCAATGACTTATATGCGAGCGAATCGACAGTGCTGCGACCACCGATCTTGTCAGCAACATGCCTGTTAGTAATACGGCTACTTATTTTACAGTGGGCAGAACATTTTACTGAGGATTCCAAAGTAACCATATTATTACTGTTTTGAGAGTTTTTATAGTATGTAAAAAAAAAGGAAGAAACCGGACTGGTTTCATTTATAAAACTTTGTTAGATAAGCGTTTAAAATAAGAAATTGATTGGCAAATGTGTTTTTTTCTTAGGATCGTAGAGTCTGAGAGTGGGGGCCATAGAACTCCTAGGTTTGTTTATTTTGATATTGAGTTACCTTGTTTGCACATCTTTTATCCCTCTCATACTGTATGTGCTATTGCGGTCGTACTTCCATTATCTAAAGATCAACAAAAAAATACAGAAAAAAACCTACCAATTTATCGAATAATAAATAAATAAATATACCTTTATGATATTTTGGTAGGAAATTGAAGTAATGGAAGTACCGATTTGATATTCATAATCTTCACAATGCCTACGGTTTCCGTCTAGTCGTCAATGGGATACTCATCATCCCCTCTAGACAAACGGGTAACAAAAAAATATACACAAGAGCTATGAATTCGTATCGAGACAACGTTTGTCGCGGCCTGAAATAAGTCTCATAAAATTAAAGCATTTTTGTATAGTTTTTCGTTATCCAAAACCTACTTGTCTAGTGTGGCTGGTCTCACATGCTTCGCTTCTCCTCATAACGGTCCCTCTTTCATTGGAAACGTCTGTCTATAAGTATACTACTGAGGTTAGTGTTCGCTCTGAAGTTAGCCGTTTGATGTCGCATTAGACAGCTTAGTTCTTTTCTATTACTATGCTATGCAACTACTTTCAGAGCATAAAAGATCCAACTAATTAAACATCAGGATCTTCATATAACAAATAAACACTCGACCCAATCTGAGTGCCTATACAGGGTGTTACCAGACCACTTCCGAAAACTTGGAGGTTCCAATCAGACCATGATACTGAAAACATTAAGCGAAAAAAATCGCGAAAAAAAAAATTGACTTGACTATCTCTTTTTAATTTTTTTTCTACTTACATACACACAGTACAACATAATAAGACATATCTACCTAATTATCTCATTTAAAAAAGCAAAAAAACAAATAAAATAAATAAAGCAGCAATGTACACGCAGCACGCAGATTACGTCTACTACAGCATGAACAGCTGAGAGTTCATCGCGGGTCATTAAAGTACGCGACGTGCGAGCGACCTACGTTAGTACCTACCTACGTTAGTAGGCACTTACGACACAGAATAAATAATAGTACTACGCCTCGACCTTACCTACGTGAATGCGTACATTGCGGGCTGGCGAAATAAATACAAATCTTTAAACATTGTTTTCTCCGGCTATAATTATTTTTCAGGATAACTGATTTTTTTTTGGTTGGGTTTTGGTGTGCTGTAGCTCCCCCTTTCGTTTTCGGAAGTGGTCTGGTAACACCCTGTATAAATATATAATTATCAAAATAGCACACAAACACACAATCGAAAGAACTTAGAGTAGACATTATGTCCTGATTACGCATACGTATGGTAAACAAGACAAATGTCTACTCTAACTTTTTATAAGATAAGGGGTAGGGTAGACCTCTTACGACGGATTTACCTGGTTATCAAAAAAAACGTGTATACATGCCATCTAGTTATTTACAAAAGTAGTAACTAAATAACAAAAAAGCAAATATTGTTTTGTATATGTATTACACTTTTTACTCTGCACAACTCTCCCAAAAAGTTTTTTTAAACAATGTTCCACAATATAATTTGGTACGGCTTGTATAGTTATGAAGTGTAATATTTGTTCTAGGTTTTTTTTGCTATGAAAGTTTTTAGATTAAGAAATTGACAGTCCTTTATAAGATTAGTTCTTTTTGAAGATATTATTTGATGACCCAAATATCCACGCAAGTATAAATACACTAGCTGTCGCCAGGGGCTTTGCTCGCGTGGTTGCAGCATACAAAATCTTTGAATTGAGTCTAATTTTAGATCCTTTGTGGTGTGACTTTTCAAAATTCCTTTCTTAGTGCACCCCTACATTATGTAAGGATACTACACTCCAAATTTCATACCTCTAGGACTTATAGTTTAAGCTGTGCGTTGATTGTCAGTCAGCTTCAAAAGAGTTTTATATATTTAGAAGATTATTTGAACATTCAGAAGAATTATTAATTTTCATGGAACGACATACACTATCGCTTGCGTACAATACATTGTTCTGGAACACGTTGTATACACGTTATACTAATCGCGGACTTACCTTACTTGGGTTTAACAAATCATTAAACCGGTGACACACCGTGATTAACAATCTAATGTTTCACAAACGAATTCAGTATCTATTCCACCGTCTCACAGTCTATATTTCACTGTTCACATTTCACTGGTGGGGAAGCTGTACATAAATGTAAATAATACTATGAACCAACCCCCTTTGTGTATTCTCTTTAACCTTTTGTTGTAACTTGATGTTTTGTGCTTAGGGTAAGTATTTTTAAACAATACCTCTTGTGAATCAATTTTGGTTTTAGTTGCACCAAAATTAACAAATTTTAGAGGGTAGATGTTATTCTTAGGGCCTGTTTCACAATCTCTAAGTACCGCTATCCGTCATAGAAAAATATACATATCCATCTTAGTCTTTGACTAGGTAAAATCTAATGTAAAGACAGAAATACTTATAAATAAAGGATAGCGTAATCATGAGATAGTCAAATAGGCACTTAGACTTTTTAGAACCAATCTAAAGCCCGCATTATAAATCTTGATCTCAAGTAATTGTCAGAAGTAGTTAAAGAACAGAATTTTCATTCCAATCTTGGTTCTTCATCATTTAACGTTTACAATTAACCGTTTTGTAACAAAATAACAAAAAATATCAGTAAAAATCCCAGCCAGAACAAAAATTTTCATTTCAGAGGTAGCGGCGGAGTCGGCTCAACGTTACTCGATTCATCACAATCTTTATCATCACTAGCGCGAAGGGTTCTTACAGAAATATGCTCAGAGGAGTGGGTTCTGCAGAAATGCTTACAGAACCCTGACGAGCTTTACCAAAACGATATGTTACTGGACTCTATGCTCACGCCGAGACAAGCACAGAGGTAATTTGGACTCTATTGGTATACTTGTAAGTATCATGATAGCGTGGTATTTGGGTTTTATCAAACGTTTTTGTACAGATTACTGCATATGATCTGCTATCCGGATTCGGCAAGCCATACGCACCCAGACTTAGATCAGAAGACTATGATCACGCGATTGCTAGAGGTAAGTACATTCTACTATGTCCTTTCTTAAAGTGTAGTTGAAACATGCCTTTTCATTCCTAGCCGATACGCGCGACTACGTACGCGTGCTAAACTTTCCACCAAAATATCTGTCACCAGCAAACGATGAACCATGTAACATATGGCTGCTTTTGGTTTGGAAGGTTTAAGCTGTATCTAAGAATCCACATCTTTGATTTTAAATAAACCTACCTATGTTTCAATCCGGAAAAAGGGCTAGAATGGTATAAGTTTCATTGAAATTGGTCCAGTAGTTAAGGCGTGATCCGCGAACAAACAAACAGACGTACTCGATTTTCGGAATCAGAATCGTTTATTTAGTAGATCTGCATATTTAGTTTATCCATATCTTTAATTTCAGTTTTTGGCTTTTGAATATTTTTATAATAGTGTAGATCAGGGGTCCGAATTAAGAAATGAAATGACCATCGCAGTCCGCACAACATTTTATAGAAAAAAATATTTATGAAACAAACGTATCTAATCTATCTTTTAGAATCTCGAACAGTGGTCACTGCGAATGTCATGGCTGGACCTACAGCTGATGTTCAATCAGTTTCCGAGTGGTTCTTCAGAACTAAGCGCGTGGTTAGACACTGTAGCGCGGGCGGTCATCAATGTGTTCCAACAACCAGCGCCGCCGCCACCTGACAAAGATCGGTAAGTCCAAGAACTGCTACTCGTTAGTGTCAGAATGTTGAAACGTTAAATGATGTCCAAAAATGGCTTCTATTTCCAACAGTCATATACACTTCATATACTATACTATCATATACACTTTGTATATGACGCTTTTTAAAATACCGCTTTACCATTTACTTGACTTTGACGTTGAAATACTGAAACGTCACTCTAAAAACACCATTCTAATTTGCCCTGCCTCTGTTTGACATTACACATTGGTAATAATGGTAATCCCAAGAAGCGTTGCAGTATTCGGGCGTTTTTTCCTTTACTCCAACAACTGACATGATTATGCTTGGGTCAAATTTGTGCGCAAATATACGCTATGACGTAATAGCTTTAAAGTGTCATGAGGAGGTCTACAATCAGCTGTACACTCATCAGTTTCGTTCTCAAGTGTTATTATATTCTCTAAAGATGATGTTTTGGTTACAGAATGGGTACAGACAGAGGTGTGGTGAGCACTAGTAAGTGGTCGCAGTCTGTGTGGCTGGTAGCGCCTCTCGTGGCCAAATTACCAGCAGCTGTACAAGGACGCGTTTTGAAGCAAGCTGGACAGGTGAATATACAATACTGTGCTGTGGAGTCATTTGTTTCACACGCGGTATGATATCCCATTCCTAGGTCTCCAAAGTAAATGCCTTTTTATAGTATAATTTAAGGCGTAGGGTAAAGGCAGACAACCTTCTCGCTCGCACATTTCAACATTTTTGAAGATATAATATAACTAAATGTAATTATGTGAAATTGCAGAGCTTCAGGGTCGCGAGAATAACAATGCAAAAGTTCAGTAAAAATATCACATTGATCCAAACAAGTTTTCTAACCAATAAATGTGCACTTTAATTTATAGCATTGGTATAAGTTTTTTGGTCGGAAAACTTATTTGGATCAATGTGATATTTTTACTGAACCTTTGTTTATTATTTATTATTACTATTATTTGTAACTCACTAGATTCTGGAGAGTGGTTGGGGCGCTGGTTGCAGCGGCAGTTGCAACAGCGGTAGCGGTGGCGGCGGCGGTTCTCACCGCGACTGCAAAAGCCATCAGAGTCCAAGCTATAAGGGGTAACTATCTGTCTTTACACGCGAACACATTCAACTTGATCGCATTTTGTTTCCTTTCGTTTCTACAAGTTGATCGCTATTTGTTTCCTTTCCTTTCTACAAGATGATCGCCTTTCGTCCCCTTACCTTGTTTATCATGACTGTCTTTTGTTTATCTTCCTTCCTTTACATGTTATTTTGAGCATTTATCATGATCGTCTTTTGTTTAACTTGTACTTCTTTTTCTTTTATTCTTGCAATTCTCAAATAGTGTTTTGAGCTTTCTCTGTTTATTTCAACTTTTATTGAAGTACATTCCTTATGAGTTATGCATTACATTTTATTTGAGACTTCATTTCTGATAGCAACTCATCTTAGCCAATTTCAAATCGTCAGTAGTGAGAACACAAGAGCGCATTCTCAATAGCATTTTGTTTTCTTGCATGATTTTTACGCTTTTGTGATTGTCTGTTTGCTTAATACATTTTTTATGTATGCTTGTTTATGTGTTGATATTTTAAGTTGCCGCTTACGATAGTAATCGCAACTCACAGCACAAACACCTTGAATTTTGAAAGATTTTACCAGAATAAGTCCACATTATGAACTAGCTCATTAGAACCTTTTGGGCTGTGAGTTATGAATACGACTCTTACGTAGCAACATTACTAGTTAGTTTCTTTTATTATTTTCCTTTATTTATTTTATCATTCGAAAAGATTCAACCGATTGTTATACAGTTTATTTTATTTTCCCGTTTACTTTATTTTTACCATAAAAAAAAACCAACGGCAACAATTACACGCGAGCTCGGATAGCCAGGCAAAGCCGTCAACCCAAAGGAACAGAATCACCACAGCGCTTACTAATAGTGAATTACATGAAATAACCAAGGTCTTCCGGCGCCGGTAGCGGCGGCAAGCGCGGCGTCAGCGGCGGCGGCTGCGGCGGCGCGTGCAGCTGCGGCGGAGGGAATGCGGTGCGACTCGCCAACGAACCACTGCTCTCACTGGTACTCACATGTCTGCGGCATCAGGATGATCAGAAGGTAACAATTAACACGTACTGAAAACCCTAAGGATTATCCTTTAGCTTCCATCCGCGACTTCGTTCGCGTTAGATCCCGTTGAATTTCCAAAGTAGCCTATGTGTTAATCCAGGTCACGGACAATATATATTTCAAGTTTTATCCATATCGGATCAGTAGTTTTTGCGTGAAAGAGGAACAAACATACATCCATACATACATCCTTACAAACTTTCGCGTTTATAATAATATACTAACTGTGCCCGCGACTTCGTCCGCGTGGAATAGTGTCTTTGGGTACCGCCTTTTTTCGCATAAAAATGTAGCCTATGTCCTTTCTCAGGCTTTAAACTATCTGTGTACCAAATTTCATTTAAATCGGTTCAGTAGTTTTGGCGTGAAAGCGCCACAGACACACAGAGTTACTTTCGCATTTATAATTTTAGTTAGGATTATAAACGCGAAAGTTTGTACCCAGTGTATAATAGTCCGAGTATAATATTATTATAATAGGACTATTATACACTAGGTGATTCTAGGTCCCATAGTTCCTCACGGCCAGCGCCTAGAAGAACGGACAATTTTTTGTATGATTTTTCTTACATAGAAGTATACTTAAATGTTCAATAACGTCTCATCCACAGGAAAGCATACTCAGCTCAATTCACGCTCAGCTACAACACTACCTAACTCACGCGCGAGATCACGAGCGTTCCGCGTGCAACGACACGTGGCAAGACGAAGTAGCGCCCGAAGCGTTGCAGCTACGCTTCTCTCTCGCTGGGGGAATGTTTGACGCGATCCGGCGATCGTACCAGCTGACGTCGGATTGGGCTGTGCTGTTGACGCAACTAGTCGCTCACCAAGTTGTTGACGCGTATAATAATAAGTAAGTTTAGTGTTCTTTTTATCGTTTCAAATGTGTGTATTCTAGGTAATCGTGATTCACAGTATTAGACATGCAAAAGTTTGCCTGTGATGACACTAAGTTGTAGTGTCAAATTTTTTCACTCTTTGTAATATGTGGCTCTAAAAAAATGCTGGTGTCCAAGTTTAATGACACGTTACAAGACGAAGTAGCGCCCGAAACGTTGCAACTACGCTTCTTCCTCGCTCGGAGTATGTTTGACGCGATCCGGCGATCGTACCAGCTGACGTTGGATTAGACTGTGTTGTTGACGCAACTAGTTGCTAGTAACTAGCGACTAATAGCGTCAACAGTGCAGCCTAATCTGTTGTGCCTTCTGGGGAAGCGTGGTACCCAGTATTTCTCGAAAAACAAATGCGGGAGTCTGCGGGTAAGTTGGTAAGATGTCGCTGCAAAGAAACACTAGTACTTACCAGTTTACTGATTTAGCATGCGTTAAAACTACGCTTCTCTCTCGTGGATATCAGTTACGGGATCCGAAACACCATCAAAGTTAACTACAATACCTTGCGGAATAATTTACGACTTAATTTTACTTTTATGTTAAAATTATTACGTCAATGTAAAATTACTAGTACTACTAATTAGCCAGCGTTGTGGCTAGGTCGTAATATAATTAGGGTATAAGTATTATCTATAAGAACATGTACGCTAACTAAAAAAAAAAATCTTTTACGTGTAAATGGTGTACTAAGACAGTGTTTTTACAATAATTTGAAACAGTTTGTCACGCAGCAATCTATTCACGACATTGACCGACATGCTCGCTACGCTCATCCATTCGACTCTCGCGGACGGAGGTGATGACAACAATCGCAAACATTTCCAAGCACTCATGAAGAAACTCAAGAAGGAAATAGGAGACCGACAAGGGGAGTCGGTTACTTGCGTGAGGCAATTACTGCCACTCTCCAAAAATACTATTATTGAGGTTAGAATTGAGGACCAACTTACAACAAAAGCTCAATTAATACTGTTAAGTCCGTATGCTGAGTCACTGCTCAAGCACTGATCCGGACTCAAGCATAGATTTTTGTACGAAAATCTCTACTCAAATCTATGCTTGAGTAATGATTTATATATCAGCAAACATTAGTGTAGTTACATGGTACTAGCAAACATTATTGAGGCTAGTTTTAAAACTGCACAGAATAGAAGTACTCAATACTCACAGTTCAATTGGTATTAGCTCTGCCCGCTGAGCTAAATGCGCAATAAGGACAAATATTTTTTGTGATTAATATATGGCTTTTTAATGATAAAAAAGTGGTAAAACAAGCCACTAGCATACACTATAACGACAAGCCCATTTCGACACGGATTTGAAATCTGATTTACTTGAATACAGTTGATTTTTTTTCCTTTTAAGGTGATCGCGTGCGAACCACTGGGATGCCTTGTTGATCAGAAAGGAAACAAGATATCCGGGTTTGACATTGATAAAAAACAGGTCGGTACAAAACAATAGACTAATAATAAATAAATAACTAATCATAATAAAAGAACTGAGGAAGTTCTTTGCCCAGCAGTCAAATAGGTGATAAAGACATAAAACCTATAATATGATCATTGATTTGCATAATGGTATTGATTATCTTGTTGCATTTTTCTAAACTAACCTAATTTCACAGCACTAAAAACGTTGCCATCCTATTCTCATAAACTGAAACGACAAAGACTGCTATGATTTTTCTTAGGCTTATACATCTATTGAAGATGATTGCGCCAGCGTCAGGAGGCAACCTATGGCGACACTTAACGGGACACTAGTGCCTGGGACAATGTTTAGATGGAGTAGGCTTGCCCAGCACCTATAGTATACCATCCTCTCAGCCTAGTCAGCCATATCCACAGGAAAGACATCGCTATAATTTTAGAGCTGTCAAATTAGGTTAGTTTTCAATAATGCAGCATGAGAATCAATAGCATTGTACGATTTGAACGTAAATGTTCCAGGGTCTCAGACTAACAGATAAGCAGCGAGTATCCAGTTGGGAGCTTATGGAGGGCGGTCGAAATCCGGCGCCTTTATCGTGGGCGTGGTTCGCTGCTACAAAGCTTGAGAGAAAACCCCTTACCTACGAAAACGCTCATAGGTAAGTACTTTTTGAACGGGATTGTACTCGGTACTTTTGAGAGCTAGCCTAACCACTAACCAGTGTAGTATTATTTTGTGTTCAATAACACGATACTAATCGGTCTGATGTGTATATTGTAGTAGCTTCATCCTCTGCGCTCGCATACCCACAGTGGTGACCCTATGGCGTAGTAAGTTTATAATACTAAGACTTGCACTGTATTCTTCGTCTATTTCCACCTGTTCTGTCGGCAAAACTATTGAGAATTTTTACGTCACGGTCTTGGAACACAAGTAGTCATCACGCTAAATAAAAAAATCTTTATTATTATATTTTGTTTAAATTTCTTTACAGATTATTGAAATTCCACACGCATAGTTTAGTCAAACCGCTGAGTTATTACCTCGAGCCGCTGCCGCTGCCTCCAGAGGACCTTGAAACGGTTGATACCAAACAGGTACTAAGTCAATTCGTACTCAGTTGTATTGTATTCAGTTATTCATTCAGTTATATCACAAGGATTACTTGAAACTTAACCATAATAATATTTATAGGAACCAGGAAGCTTAGACTCGAGTCCAACAGGCGCCGGGAAACGAGCGCGGCAAGCTGCGTGCAAGGGTATGAAGAAATCAAAGCCAACTACACCGGTAAGGAATTGACATTTGAATTCGTTGAACCACAGGCAAAAGCATTAATTCCTACGAAATACTATAAATAAATAAATAAATTCGAATTATGGGACTCATATGGAGCTGGGCAGGCGTGGTGATAACAGATGAAGTAAAGCGGCCACTGAATGGTGGCCAAGATGCGGCTACAGAAACGTAGGACGTTCCGCAGCGAGATGGGCAGACGACATCGTCAAAATCGCAGGCCGTGAATGGGAGAGACTAACTCAGGACCGCAGTAGGTCTAAGACCCACTGCGGCTGTGGATGATGATGATGAATCAAATGATTTCTTAACCGATCATCCTGGTCCGTGACAAATAAAATTGAAAAAGTTTAGCTGAGCGCAGCTGATTTTGCGTCTGGCCTTCCAAAGTCATAAGTAAACTTTGTAAGGTCAGATGGAGCAATTCTTCTGCATTGTATTGTATTTTACAGACGAATGGCGTAGGTCCAGGTGTTGGACCGGGCATGGCGCAACAACAACCTCAACAGCCTCAGTTTATGCAGCAGCCGCAGCAGTGGTACCCACCACCTGGACAGAACTACTACAACCCACCAGGTATTGTAATGTTACTCTTTTTTTGACGCAGTTTATGCAGCAGTTGTACCCGCCACTTGTATAGAACTAAACTAACTTTAACCCATCCATGAAGCGCTCGTGGCAAGGCTTGCTTTGTCAATCTTCACCGATTATCTAAGTTAAGCGACGTTCTGCGCGGTCATTTGGATGGGTGAACGTTAGTGGCATTAACATCTGAGCGCTTTCGTGCTTCCGAGGGCACGTTAAACTGTCGGTCCCGGCTCTAGCAGTCGTAAAGCCATGACGGAGCCTTAAGGCTGCCTAAAACTCTGTCACTAGAGTTGGCAACTAACTCATACGAGCATGCTTTGAACTTTTCTCCGAAACCCGAAACTGCCAATTCTTCAAAATGTGTTAACCAAAGAATATGTAACACTGCGTTCTAAGAAGCGGAATTCCCATTCTACCAAAATTACACACTGAAAATCTCGTTATGTATGAAACGTCCAATTTGGACCTCCATTTAATACAATGTTCGTTTTTCAAAAGTACGAGTCTAGTTCCAGAGCCACCGCAGTGTGAAATAAATATATAATATACGATGTCTATGGACATTTCACAGTCCCCTCTGGTCCAGACTGAGCAAGGCTGATAGAATACATAAATAGGTAGTGAATGTTAATATAATAGTAGGTATATGTGTTAAAATTGGGTATGATTAAGTTAATAATTTGTATTAATTGGACATGCCAAAGTTATATTATATTATGTACAAGCTGGTTAATAAATGAAATATCATCAATTTCATAGTTCTATTTCGGCCGCCATACAAGACTACATTTTTTAACTACGCTCTCATACAACTGTGTGATTGGACTGCGTTAGTAGTATTGACTAGACGTTTCGGCAGGTGTGAATCCGCGAGGTGTAGCCCCGCCACCTTCAAACACGCAATCGAAACAAGCGCTCAGTCAAATGCTACGACAACGTGTCCCGCCTACCTTCGGCAATCAGATGACGCAGATGCAACAGGTCAGTGACACCTTATTCGTCTACTAAACCCTCCTAAACCATATAATATTTTCAAAATGAAGAACTTTGGGGCATCATCGCGAAATATTTTCAACTCGCAGAGACATTCTGTATTTTTTACCGGCCATAATCTTATTTGTCCCTACCTCCATCCCGTTTATGATACTAGAGTAAACAGACTCTGGCAGAATTGTAACAAGTTGCAAAAGCCATAAACCTAGAAGTTGATGTTGAAATTCTGTATTGAACGTTTATTTTTTAATAAAATTCATTTCAGTCTCATTTGTAATATTTGTGAATCTGGAAGACCACATCATCGTCATTTCAGCATTCACAGCTGAACATAGACCTCCCCCAGGCAGATTTAGGCGTTGCACTAGGCCTAGGCGAATGCTGGTTAAAACTTGCTTGGCAGACTGTTCAGTTATGAAATTTATTGGTTTTATTTGTTTTTTAGGGGGGTGGGTATCCCGGTGCTCCGCATAGAGGTCCATTCCCACGACAAGGCATGCGGCAAATGCAGCCGAACCAAATGGGAACTATGCAGCAGTAAGTAAACTTACTAAAACGTGTACTCTTTCATATAAACTAAGCCTAAGCACAAAAAATATAAAGTGTGATGTCATAGCATGAAATTATAAGATGAATTTACTACGCGTGTGATAACGTAGCATGAAATTACGAGATGAACTTTACTGCGCTGTGGTTTTCCCGCCAGATTTGTCCCTAGCCTAATTCTATTCGATCTAAGAGTATAAATTATCAATTTCCAGACAAATGAATCCCATGGGTGGAATGGGCGGAATGGGACCAATGAGCCAGATGGGCGGTGTCCAAATGGCCGGTCAGATGGGCACCGGACAAATGGCCGGGGGACAGATGGGCGCGGGACAAATGCCCGGGGGACAGATGGCGGGGGGACAAATGGGCAGTATGGGGGGACAGATGTTCCAGAGCCAATATGGAGGCATGCAGCAAGGTTATGGGTATAGTCAGCAGATGATGCAAGGCGGCCAGCAACAAATGATCAATCAGGTAACTTATCTTAAAACTACTAAAGTTAGGAACATTGTTATGAATAAAACTTCCTTCAATTACCTATCATCGACATTATTTATAAAATAGTTTAGTTTTGCAATGACATAACTGAATGATCCATTATTCCAGGGTATGGGCCAAGGCGTCAGCCAAATGGGCCAACAAGTTAATCCAATGAGCCAAGGTGGTATCAGTCAAAACGTCGGGCAAATGAGTCAGGGCGTCGGCCAATCCGGTCAAATGAGCCAGGGCATGGGGCAAATGAGCCAGCCCATGAGCCAAATGAACCAGCCCATGGGCCAGATGAGCCAGCCTATGAGCCAGATGGGACAAATGGGCCAGGGTGGTGGCATGGGCGGGATGAGCACTCAAGGTGGTTCTATGGTACCCCAAGGGAGTAATTCCATGGGCGGATTCCCGGGGCAACAATCATTTCAACAGGTACGTAATCTAATTGATAAATGTTGTCAGATGAGCCAAGCCATGCGTCAAATGGGCCAGTGAAACACTGAAACTGAAGAAGAAAACCGATACATTGTTACGTTATTGTGTATCGTACACTATAGTTTTGACATTCAGTTCACTTTTCAGAACATGATGACTGGACGCAGCAGTCAAGAGGCTTACCTACAGGCGCAGCAGAGGCAAAATGCACGACCAGCGTATATGCAGGTAGGTATAAGTACCTATAGTACAGACAGAGTCATTCATCTATAAAAACCGGTCTTATTCCAGAACGAAGACTAAAGAAAGTCAGGTTTAAACGTACGTCAACGTAAAGGTAAACCATGACTTTCTTTAGTCTTCGTTCTGTAATAAGACCGTACGTATATTTTATGGTCATAGAACTTTTATACAAATATAAACCGGCGACTTTGTTCGCGTCCCGTTGGATCCCGTTGATTTTCCAGGACAAAAAGCAGCATATGTGTTAATCCAGGTCAAGGACAATATATATTCCAAGTTTTATCAAAATCAGATCGTAATTTTTCGTGAAAGAGTAACAAATATCCATAAATTACAGTAAGTACAGTTGTAGTTGTATTAAAACGTAACATTTGATTCCAGCAAGCGCCAAATGTAACAATGGGTGCGATGGCAGGCCCTGCTCCGCCATACCCACAAGCTCCCCGCGGAATGCAACCGCAACAAAGCGCACAATACCAACAACAAATGACGCAGCAACGAATGCGACAACAAATGCTAGCAATGCAACAACAACAACAACAACAAGGCCCGCTGGTACAGCACTTACAAAGGCAACAATATCCGCCTTACTAGGATGTATCAAAATATCTTTGACAGCTCGCTACCGAAGGGTCTGGGGCATTTCAGGTTCCAGTTAGCATACATTTAGTTCGTTTTTAGATTCATTTGCTATTTATAACTTCTGTTGGCTTTATCGTAGTCTATTATGCAGGAGCAGTCACGAAAACGCAAAATTATGTAATTATTTGGACGTAAATATGAGAAACAACATTGAAAAAGACCCATTTTTCGAAGTAAAATGTCTAATAACTAATGATTCCCGCTGCTTTATAATGACCTTGTTACATTATTTTAAACTGCATTGTATATTGTAACAAACTATATTCAATCATTGCAAGATTTAAAAAAAAAATGTGGGACCTGGGCTCCATCCAATTTGCCCCAGACCTTTTAAATATATCTACCGAGCATCAAGTATTTAGGATATATGTTGTGAAACGGTGTAGTGAGTAGTTTAGTGACAATGAATGTGAAGTCAATAAGTGCGCCGACCGCCTTAGCACAGTTTAAACGTAGTGACATCGGTGAACACCAATTCCAAAACTGCAGATGAACACAGTTGCTGAGTATTTAGAGAGCTAAAGTTAATATACAAGATGGGACTGTATTTGCATGATATTTCAGGAGCATAGTTGTAATGGGATAGAATGCGATTCGAAATGCAGTCAAGCGCTCGTTCGCGATCGGAGAGTTGGACGTGGCGTCGTCGCGGATTGCAAGAACTCTGAGATACGCTGGCTTTAGATATTATCGTCTGCATCGACTCTACGAGCTGATGCTGGCCTTTCTGATCTCAAACAGCGCATGCCCACTGAGGACGTGCACTGTGAGTTATCGCACTGCGTCTATCACAATATGTAAAGTAGGTACCAAGTACCGTAAAATGTCGGAAGTCATGTTCAAACTCAGTAATTTTGTTTTTCTGTGTGTTTACTGTTGTTTTATTTATTTTTAATGATAGGAGTAAGGTGTAAGGCTAAAGTGTAGATATAAAACTATTTTTTTATAGAATCAAAGATGATAAAAGTAGGTATGTAAGTGTTTTACAATTAGATTAAGTTACAAACATTTTTAAAACTCTAAAAAACAAATGAAATCAATATTATCTGAAGATGTTGTTTGCCATTAGAAATCAGTTATAAACGCAAACACTTTCTATTTGTTAAGTTTATTTTATTTATGTGCCTAGATGTGATAATATTTATAGAACGTGACAAATTGTATGTACCTACATATTCCATTAGATTTGTATTCTGTTGTACATAAGTTTATCAATACTTCTGGACTTATTTTTCTTATTTTTGATGCAAAAATTCTTGTAAAACGGAAGTTTAACTAGCGATTTTTGTTACACAAAACTATGCATACGTCTCGAATACAATAGTATTTGAAAAAAAGTTGTTTTATTAATAAATACCATATTGAAATATAACGGTAGGGAAAGATAACTAGCTGTCTTTCTTTGCAAAGAACGCTCGAACGCTCGTCCACGTCCAGTCCAGTTTGTGATTGAATTCCGAGTTACTATTCCTACCTTGTTCCACTTGTCCTGTTTTTGAACGAAACTAATCGTTTTGACAGCTTCTTCAAATTGACAATGACATTGAATTGACATTAAATTTTGATTTGAGGTTATGATTGTTTACTTTTACGATGTACCTATGTTTTCAGTTTTGATTTCGCTCGTGTTTTTTAGGACCTTTTCATAAAAAGATGCTTACCTCCATTAGATTAAAAAGGCATGCATCTCTAAAGCCTCTTATAAACTTTTACAAATGTGAATGCTCTCAGAGAAATATACAAAATGTAGGAATGGATATTCCAAAGATTACAGTAACAGATATTCGCAAAGTACTGCGACAAAAAGGGTTAGCTGTCCAAGAGGGGTTTACATCCATCTCTACAAAGTGTTCCATATGTTCTGGAGAACAGAAACCTTCAGATAGCAAAGTTTATGTGAACAAAACTACCGGTATGTTTATTTTTATAACCTATTAATTTGTATGTAAACAGAGCGCATTCAGACTTACGGTGGAGCGGTTTCTTACTGACGATATTGTTTGCAGGTTATTTCCTATGCCCAAAATGTAATGTACACGGGGACTGGAGCATATTAGAGAGACTAGTCAAGAAAGCAAAGGTAGAGGCTTCGGTCAAAGACTTCATAGATACCTGCACTAAAACTTCAGAGAAGTTTGATAAAGACTGGCAAACTATTATAAATGAAACTACCTCATTTTCTAAGTTAAATGAAACTGAAGTTGTAGAGTTATTTAGGCTTTTTGAATTTCCTGTAAGTATAATCTAGTTATTAACAACTTCATTTGTTACTAAAACAGTCGACTTAGGCAACTAATTATTTATCTTATTAATTTTTCAGTTTCACCATGATGCGCACAAAACATTATCAGAAATAAGAGTATCATTAGACCATACAGTATTATATTTCCCACTCAAAAATGCCTTGGACAAGATAGTAGGATATAGAAAACTCCAGGCGGGTAATGAGGAAGGAGTGGAGAATCATGGACTGCATTCAGCTGGCTTGTTCTATTGCAAAGTACCAAAAACAGGCCGGAGTGACCAGGCTGTCATTGTGCCTAGTATACAGGATATAATCAGTTTGGCTGCAGAAAGAGTACCTGGTATGTTATGTTTGGACATTTGAGACACAAATTGCTGAAACATTAATTATTGTCCACTGGGCCCCAAATTGCTGAAACAATAATTCATATCTCAATGTTCAACGGGCCACACTTGAATAGGAAAATCAGTGAGATTAAATGACATTTTTTAATTTATTTTAGTTCTAGAAGAATAATCATAATCAATTATTGCAGAACATTATGCAGGAAGTATTATGTCTTCATATTCATTAATGAATGATTCCAGGTACGTTAGTATGGCTAAGCAACTGCAGCCTCCCGCCTATAGTTCTGCCAACATTAGAAGGGTATCAGAAGCTATGTCTTTGGGGGGACTGGGACAACATGCGGTCGGTGGCTGAGAAGCTTGGAGAAGACAGGTGCAGATTTGTGAGGTAAGACTTTTTACATTTTCTACATTCTTTACTTCAGTTTTTCTATCCCACTATTCTGTGGGTTTATTTCTAGAGTATGCCTATTCAAATCAAAAGACTAAACCACAAATAAACATTAAAATTGTTAACGTAAAAGTCCCGAACGTATTATAAGCTCTTGATAACAAAAAAAGGTACACTTTATTTTCAATTATTTGCCAGTGCCAGACACAAGTGCATGATTCCCACCGCACAATTATTTTTTTTCTGTTATTACTAATATTCCGATGAAGTAATGTGATGTGATGTCCTGACTTAACTATGCTAGGGTGTGACTGAGCATTTGTTTGTAGACCCACAGACGGGCTGGTGACAGCGACGGAGGCGGCCGGCGCCAACCTTTCCCTGAAGACTTTAGTTTCGGAAGCCAAGCCGGCCGCACACCGCTCGATTACGACCTTCGCAGCATTGAGGGACGATGTCTATTCCGAACTTACTAACATTGATAAGGTACAGATAAGTGAAAAAGGGACTGACTGCTTACTAACTATTGACTAACTTTAGCACAATGTGGCTAGCTATCAGAAGCTTTAATCTTCTAAATATATAAAGCTTTTGAAGCTGACAGACAATTAACGCACGGCCTAAACTATAAGTCCTAGAGGAATGAAATTTGAAGGGTAGTATCTTTCTATAGTGTAGGGGTGCACTAAGAAAGGAATTTTGAAAAGTCGCACCCTAAAAGGTCTAAAATTAGGATCAAAGATTTTAACCAAATAATGCGTATGCTGCTACCACGCGAGCAAAGCCGCGGGCGACAGCTAGTCATTAACAAAATGGTGTTTAAAGTTTTCGCTTATACTATAGGGATATAATGCTAGTTACTAGTTTCTTCTGTGCAGGTTCGTGGTGTAAAATGGCGTCGCTTCCCCGCCCTTACGAAGCTATTAGGTGGGCATCGTCGAGGCGAGCTCAGCGTGATCACTGGACCCACTGGCTGTGGGAAAACTACCCTATGCGCTGAAATGTCTCTTGACCTGGCCCAACAAGGAGTGAGTTATTATAATTATTGTACATTCATTTCTTTCGCTTGAATTTAAATTAACATAGTCCAACTCAAAAACTCCAGTTTTAGAAAACTCAACTTGGTCACGTCAGACCACTATTAGTTAACGTGACTAAATAACGTGTGCTGTAATAGTCCTTTTCCGCGGAGTATAACCCTGCCGTACTTAAAAGAGTACCTACGCAAATCAGCAAAGTACATACCAGAAAGCACAAATCATTATAATACTATACCCAGAAGATACGGTGTCAAAACTATGCATTACGACATTCCGGTCGCTCCTGAAAACTTTAGTACTTAAATAAACTTGAGAACTTCCTTTGTCAGGTAAACACACTATGGGGCAGCTTTGAGATTCGCAACTCACGTCTAGCGCGCACAATGCTGCAGCAATTCGCCGGAGTACCTCTGGAACAGAACTTACAGGACTTCCACACATACGCAGACGACTTTGAGAAACTACCGATATACTACTTGGCATTCCACGGACAGCAGTCGGTCAAAGTCGTTATGGACGTAAGATTTAATGTTTTTTACACATGCTTATTCTGATCTATAAATTACTGGGGCCTTTCGACACAACATCTGAATGACTAGATGCCATTGTGTTATTAATAAAAAAAGAGACTTAACACCCAGATGTTATACAGGGTGTTACCAGACCACTTCCGAAAACTTGGAGGTTCCAATCAGACCATGATACTGAAAACATAAAGCGAAAAAAATCGCGAAAAAGAAATTGACTTGACTATCCGTTTTTAATTTTTTTTCTAGTTACATACACACAGTACAACATAATAAGACATATCTACCTAATTATCTCATTTAAAAAAGCAAAAAAACAAATAAAATAAATAAAGCAGCAATGTACACGCAGCACGCAGATTACGTCTACTACAGCATGAACAGCTGAGAGTTCATCGCGGGTCATTCAAGTACGCGACGTGCGAGCGACCTACGTTAGTACCTACCTACGTTAGTAGGCACTACGACACAGAATAAATAATAGTACTACGCCTCGACCTTACCTACGTGAATGCGTACATTGCGGGCTGGCGAAATAAATACAAATCTTTAAACATTGTTTTCTCCGGCTATAATTATTTTTCAGGATAACTGATTTTTTGTTGGTTGGGTTTTGGTGTGCTGTAGCTCCCCCTTTCGTTTTCGGAAGTGGTCTGGTAACACCCTGTATATATGTTCACGAAAAACAAAAAAGTCGGTTTATACTACTTACTACTGTTACTACACTGTTAATAATACTAGTTCAAAATCAATATAAGTGCAGATTTTTTACGTCAGACTGCCAGCGATCGCTCACTTAATGTTAAGTCGTAACCTTTGTGCATTATCAATTTTATTGTTAATGTATCTACACTGATAGTCCATCGGGTTCTGTCCGGATGTGCCTAAAACGCAGTTTGACTAATTCGCGTTATGACAAAACTTCATTTGAAATTCGCTATTGGTCCTTGGTAGACGTGTAGATAATGTAGATATACCTTTTTTTAAATTTCTGAGAGAGACACGTCAAATTGATTATGTTATGCGACGGCGGCGGCCCCTTTATTACACTCATCATCATCATTTCAGCCCGTTTGCACCCACTGCTGAGTATAGGCCTCTTCTTTATTACGCCATTCTTTTCGGTCCCTTGCGAGTCTTGTCCAGTGATTCCCAGCCAGTTCTACAATGTCATTTGACCATCGGGCGGGTGGTCTGCCTCTTGGTTTACGGGCATCCCTTGGCCACCGTTCTGTGACCGCCTTCGTCCATCTCTCGTCTTCCCTTCTTGCCAGGTATCCAGCCCATCTCCACTTCAGCTTCGCGATTCGCGTACCCATACGTCCACAACCTTTGTGCGACGTCCTTTATTACATTAATAGAAAACTAATTTTCCAGGCAGTAGAACACGCGCGTTATATGCACGACATATCTCACGTGATCGTAGACAACGTGCAATTCATGCTGGGTATGGCAGAAGAGAGAGATGACCGCTACCACCGACAGGACGCCGTCATCGCCGCTTTCCGGGCCTTCGCCACCGCTAGGCACTGCCATGTTACGCTAGTTATGCACCCTAGGAAGGTAAACCTTACTTTTATAGCAAGCTCAGAATAATAAGCGTAATTTTTACCCGACTACGGCGAAGAAAAAAGGAGGGTATATGATTTTGACCGTTATGTATGGATGTTTATCTGTTCCGTCTTATCTCGGGTAAGTTTCATAATGCCTCTATCATCCTGGCCCACTAGTATGGATTATGAAATCTGCAAAAGTTCACTTCAGACCTCCAAGGGGATTGCACACGGAAAGGCAAAATACATTTTTATTTCCTGTTTTCAATCGATCACTGTTCGAAAACCTTATTCATTCGAAGATTGCGAATAATTGGTAAATGAGGTTCAAAATCATTTTTTCTAGAAAGCTATTTAAAAGACAGATTTTTGCAGGAACGTGATTCAGAAGATCTATCCACCAGTTCTATTTTCGGCAGCGCCAAAGCTTCGCAGGAGGCCGACAATGTCCTTATTATTCAGGTAAATATGTAAATCTAGGCCTAATCGCAAATATCTAAGACTAGGTAGTGGGTGCCTTATGTACTGTATGTTGTATATCTGGGTGCTCATAAAATGCATTGTGCGCATTTTATCGGTCTAAATGTAGGTTGCGCGTTCCAGATGTTAATAGTAGGTTACGCAGGTTAGGTACCTACTTAGTGTTTTTGTTATTATCATTAATAGCGATATGAAAATGAGCACACATTTTGCTAAAACAATAGAGAAAGTGAATCATGCATGTTCATATTGTTCAATAAACGCACGTTCTAAAGAACTCGTTTTTTTTCCAGGACAAACGGCTCACAGCAGTTCGAGGTAAAAAATACTTACAAGTCGCTAAAAACCGCTACAGCGGTGATCTTGGAATTGTTCCCCTTGACTTCGATAAAGATGCACTCAGCTACCAATCTAAAAGGAAAAACAAAAAACCGGACGAACCTGATAAAGCTCTCAATAAATTTGAGGAATATCCCATTGATGAAACTTATGCAGAAAACTTGGATGGAAAAGTTACAAAAAAGAATATTATGTATCAAAGTAAAAAACAAGATTCCACAAGTTATCTCAGTGATATCTTGAATTTGGAGTCTAATAGGTAGGTCTAACTATCAATTTTTATATTATTTTAAGTACCTACGTTGTTAGGTACCTACAAAGTTGTTATTTGAAGCAATTTGGTAGGTGGGTACTTAATTACTTATGTACAAGTTAAGTACATAATGTACTGTACCTATACAATAATGAAATCTTAAAAATAAGCTGAATTAAATTATTTATTTCATTAAAAAAAAATTTTTTTTCTTAGCTTAGCCATTTACAGGATTTAGTTCTAACACATAGATCAATAAAAACCATATAGTTTACTAGGTTTCTTTATTTAGCGATAGAATACAATCTAAATACATATACATGTACCTATCGTAAATAACTTAAATCCACTTTTCAATTATAGGTGTAGGGTACCTAGGTTTCCATATCATTTTCAAAAATATAAATTGCAGAGGCGAGTTGCAATTAAAATGTAATTTTGTATAAAAATAATTTGTATCACAATCTACTAATACCAGGACAGCTTTCATAAGTATTTACAATCATATAATAGTTATACTATTGTGCAATTTAGCAACAGCCAAGATACTTACCTAATAAACATAAACCAAACAAGTACCTAACATTAGGATACTCAGAGCTGCATTAAATTTGTATGTACTTTTTGGTTTAGGACTTTAGAATAATTATTTTATAACTAATTCAACAACAGCCCCCTAAATAATAATATTCTACAACTTAAACATATGATTATGTTTCATTCATATTTTCTATGAACATTATAAAGCCTAAAAATTATTGCATAAAGTTAAACTATTGTATTATATTATTATTATAACTTATCTAAATAATTTCATATAATGAACAAAATCGATCAAATGCTATTTTGTACCAACGGTTGTAAGTACTGATTCTACTTATTAAAATGAGCATGAACAGCGTCCACTAGGGATGATTCACTTGTACGATTGTGTATCCTTTTGCATTTAGGGCAGGGTATGCTAGAGTTGAGGCATTTGGCATGGAAAACGCTGGAGCAATCATCACAGCGGTACGTACTGTTAGTCTCAAATGGATAAAGTATTTTAGGATCCTTGCAAACTTCACAAATAAATCCCTTCTGGCTGCAAAGCCAGCAATCCATCACATGAGACTTTGCAAAGTTCACAACTTTCTCCAGCTGCAGCACCAATGACCCATTGGGTATCTGGGCCAAGTCTGCTATAGTATACAAATGAACATGCTCATACAAATATTCCCTCGGCCAGACCCGTTTCTGCAGCTCCTCAATAACAGGTTCCCGGCATGTGAAAATATAAGCTCTGAGGAAATTGAGTTGGATTCTCAGTTCCTGTAAGTGTGCCATATCTGATACCCCACAATAAATCTTAGGATTAAGTTTCTTCATATCTATCCATGGATGGTGTTGAAATTCTAGCAAAAATAATGCAGACTGCTTTGATACTGGATATCTTTTGAAGTCCCAATTATGTATAACCCTCGCAGGTATTATGAAAACATTTGGGTCCATACAATTAGTGCAATAGTATTCTGCAGTGTAACTGCACACTTTAGCTTTAGATATGATGCTGCCAAGCAAGTCTTGACATCCTTTACATTGATAATTCTGATGGTCAAGACCTTGCTCTCTAGAGAGTACACCCAACCTGTGTATCATCCTCTGCAGTTCTTGCACGGTAAATGATCCAGTCGTCGAATTTGGAACAACCTCAAAATCCAAGCCTTGTAGTGTAGGATCCTCAGGAGTGGCCGTTTCTACCTTATCAATAATTTCTGCATCTGTGTCTGTTAATTTCAGCTCCTTATGAATATCTTTCATTATGTCTCTTAGAGTGGGTGCATTTGTGTGAACTTCCCCATAATTTGTGGAGTTGTCAATCAATGAGGAGAGGCTTTTAATTTCAGGTGTCTTAATCATACTGCTGCCGTGGGAAGAGTCTGAGTGTATTGAGGCATTCATTTCATCATTGTTGTCATTGGACCACCCTCTGCCAGTCAAACAGTTACCAGTTACCACAATATCATTGGAAGCAATGAAACCATCTGAATTTAATGAGGAAGGCGATGTTGATACTAGTTCTTTGTGATCTTGACTTGTAGATGGTTTATCTATTTCCAATGAAATGGATTCTTTATTTCTAAATATTTTCTCTTCATTTTCTTTTTTCTCAATGTCATCTTTCATATCATCTTTTTTCTCAAAACTATTATCCAAATCTGTGCTCAGGTTTGTAATGTCTGTTGAGTTCTTGGAAAGTATAAAGTCTAAAGCTTCATCTTCGTTTAATGCCAGCATCCTTCCCAACCCAGTGATGTTAGATGTGTGAGTTGGTGTTGATGTCAGCTTTGGTTTTACTTCATCATCAGTTATTGTGCTTGCTACATCGAATGCAGTACTAATGGGAGCCATTTTCATTGTTGGCACCCAAATACCTGCTAGCATCAATACTTGTTCTGGCCAATTGTTGAGTAAACTGGAGTTTATAGGTAGATTGAACTGTATGCATGTTTCTAAACCTTCAATGAGTTTCTGTGTGACCTCTAGTATTTCTGAATCACAAACAAAAGCTGACCGGTTATAGAATGGTTTTATAGCGGATATGTTCTTGAGGAGAGTTGACATGTATGATGAGAGTAAACATTCGTTGAGTGCAATTCTTAGCCAAGCCCTGCATTGTCCTATTTCTGTATTGATCTGTGGCAATGCAGATATTTGATCTATGTTCTGTCTGTGAGACAATACCAAGATTAGTGGCCAGAAGTTGGGCTGTGGCTGATGATCAGAATCGCCAGTGATCGCGTTCTTAGCCTTTCTTAAAAACGTGTCCTTCAGTCCATGAAGAAAGACAGCCTCCAAAGCCATGCACAGAGTGTTGGTGGAGTCTGTTGATCCAAGTACGCTGTGGAAATTCTCCTCGAACTGATTGTTAAATTGAATGTCTTTTACACTTTCAGACAGATTATTTATCAATGCTTCCTTGAGAATCGTATCACGACTGCGAATATTGAAGCCTGAGGCTACGTTCTTGAAAAAAGACATGCTGTTTTTAGAACTTCAATTCTTCTGCGCCAAATAATATGGAGGTGGAGTGGAGGGACACACAGAGAACACTTTTACAAAGTTTGGATCGCTTCACAGATTACTAGGATGCTAGCGCATGGTCGCTTTTATTATTTGGTATAGGTACCAACCAATAATTTTATTGAATTTTTATGAAATCGTCTAAACTTGGTCATAAAAATAACACCCAACACAAACACAACACAACGCAACGCACAGCGCACAGAGCACAGATTAGTAAGGATGCGACACAACGAACGTCTTGTGCTGTTGCCGATCTATAAAGATACAAAATCATACCTATACTCCACTTCCGTCATGCTTCGTCTAGGTACCTAAAGAACACCAAAAGAAAAAGAAGAACATTAGGTATTTTTTTTTCTGTGGTGTTATGGTCTTTGAATATTGCCCGTTTATGAGCGCCAACCACTTTGATGTGTCCGCGATTTTGTATGTAGAAATAAAGCTAGCCTTAGTAGTAGGTAGTACCTACCCTACTTAGGTGTATGTAATGTACTATGTAGGTACCTACCTTATGGATGGATGTGGTAGGTTTAGGACTTTAGGCTGTTTGATGGTAGCAAAGAGAATGCAGATGGTAGGATAATTTTTTTTCTGTGGATGGTAGATTTGATGGTAGGTACTCTAGGTACTACACTGTACGTACGAAACCAAAAAGTTGAAATAAACAAACTTGGAAAATATTATTACTAGGTAGGTACATAAATACATTGTGTAGTATGTACATAGTTTATTTTTTTCCTTACAAACTTAGCTTTAATTTTACAGATAGTAAGTTGTAGTATTGAAGCACGGTAAGGCATGTTCAATCAACTCATTATTTGGCTCGTGTTTGTGACCCTCTTTACAAATTTGTATACTGCAGATTCTGATTACATTCCATCATCGCCAGAACGCAGTGAACAAGGGGCAGGTATGTACATATCCTAGCAATCGGTGGTGTTAAATATATATATCTACAGTATGTACGTACCGGCCTACCTACATATCTCACTGAATAAAATATGTAAGACATTTCAAAAAATTTCAGAGTTAATTTTGTGTCGCAAATGTGGAGCAGATATAGCAGATACAAATTACATATTTGATAAGCAAAGTCCAGGAGCAACTAAAACAGAAAACCGAAAGCTATTTGGTAAACAAAACCTTACTGTACAAACTCTAATCAATCCCTATGGAGTTCAATTTGAAATAATAACCTTGGAAAAGGCACGGTGTGAAAATGTTGGACATGTAAGTTTGCCTACAACTGCATAATGCCTTATCTACATACCTACTAACTTAGAAATCTTTGATTTACAATTTTATTCTAACATTTGTAGGATCAAGGAGCTGACTCGTGGTTCCCAGGATACACATGGCGCATTTGTACATGCCAACATTGTGGTCAACATCTTGGCTGGACATTTAGAAGATCAGAACATTCGCAAACACTCAAAGACTCAACAAGTGATCAGATTCAGTCATTCAATGGACTGATACTGGGTAACATTCTTGGAGAAAATTGTAAGTTACATAATATAATACCCCAAAATAATGTTTTTATTCGGAGTGGACAGGTATTTTAATATTTTTCTGGTCACATGCACAATTTAATTAAATTTTTTTATTCTATTGAATTACAAAATCCACAGCACTTATAATGCTGAATACTAATTAATAAACATTTTCATTTTGTTTCAGTTACTGATTCACTGATGATACCAAAAATGTACAAAATGTAATGCAAGACTTATAAAATTATATTTTGCTGAAAGCACTTAGGAATTTTATTTAAAAAAATCATCTCCCATCATCTTAGGTCCCGCTGTCCACCAAATTATCGGTATTGCTAAAATGGGTTTAGAGATACTCACCTTAGTCGAGAAAATTAAGACTGTCACTGTGATAGACTGGTAAAGTTGTCTCAAGTGCTAGATCAGCCAACATTTTAATTTCACAAATTTTAGCCTAAAAGGAGATCTGAATTTCACAGGTTTCAGTAAAAGCAAACCTATGAAGGTAGTTATTTTATTTTCATGTCACAATTTACACGTTATTTACCTAGTACACATGTTTTAGAACGAGGTAATCATAGAAAAAAAATCAGCCTTATTACTAATTAATAAAATTCAAAACTCAGCAACATGACTATTTCTTACATAATCTAAATGAAAAGTTAGAGAACACTAATCTATTGTACACAATGGAAAACCCATAGCAGAAAATGTTTCCATTTATATTTTTGTAATAACACATAACTAGAAACTAGCATACACTTTTTTTATTCAAGGATAAAATAAGAAAACCCAGACTTGTCAGAGATTTAAAAAATCTTATTGATATGATTTGTAACGAATACCAATTCTGGTTTAAGTCTCTTTTATGAAAAATAAAAAAAATATGTGAGATGTTTGTTTTTTAGATTTAACCTAATATTATGAAGTAACTTTTAGCAACACACATTTCAAATCCTTTTACATACTATTTATGTAGTAATAGTCTATAGTTAATCATAAAAAAGAAAAATCACATCTTACAGAACTGATAAATCTATTCCCATAGAACATTCATCTTTATAGGAACAACTGGAACTTCCTTTTCACAAGATCGTCTTCTTTGCAAGTTTCCAAATTATGTAGTTCCTAAAAGAACTTGTCAAAATGGGAACTATTGGGAATAGATCCTAAAATAATAAGCCCTACATTCATATTCCAAATCTTTGATGCAGAGTCTGTCCTGTGGAAGCTGGTGTTGGCGTGAAATCAGTGTCTACAGACAAGTCATGGCTTGGAGGGTCCTTATTGGTCTTACGTTGCAAAGCTGCTATCTCTTTCTGCAACTTTGCATTCAGATTTTGTTTGCTAACAAACTGTCGGGCAATACCACCACGGCCCCCTCTACCCCTTCCCCTTGATCTGCCAGATCTTGCACTGGCGTTGGACTGGTTTGAATTATTGGATCTATTTGATCTGTTGGACCTATTGGATCTATAAGATCCTGTAGAGTGTACACTTCCCGGACCCTTCCTGGCATTGTAACCTCCATATTGAGTATTTAGCTGTGCCAAACTCCGTTTATTCAAGTAACCATTACTTCCCATGCTATTACGACGCCTCTTAGCAAAATCATTTTGAACACTGACTGTAAGTTGGGAAACATCATTGAACGAATTATTTCGGGAGCGTCTAAATGTCTGTGACCTGATAACATTATTTTGCTGCATCAAGTGTTGTCTCTGTTGCTTCAGTATTTGATCAGATCTCAAACCAACTGCACTATATCTATTGCCAGTTGTCAAACCTCGTCCACGCTTTGAAATTCCTCTTTTAGCTACAGCTAGTGGCTGATTGAAGTTAGCAGCTCCTCGCCGTGTGACAACACCCAGCCTGCTGTGTATCCCTTGATGTTGTTGCTGCCAGGTCCCATTGATTTTGGAGTTACCTCTTCGCAGCTTGTATTGAATTCCACCTGATGCCAAAAATTGTTTGTATTAAACTAAAGCATGTATTATCCCATTATTGTAAGTAAATGTAGAAACAGTATTCACCTCTTGACTTGCCTCTCATTAGTGTAGGCATTACTGAATTTTCTAATCCAGCTCGACCTTTAGGTGTGATTCTTCCACGCAGCTGTGAGCGTGACCGTGAAGCTGATCTTCCCCGAGAGTTGGATCGGCGCTGCCGGGAACGAGACCGAAATCTCGATTGGGACTGGGCCCTCGATTGAGACTGGGCTCTGGATTGAGACTGGGCTCTCGATTGAGATCTTGATCGTGATTGTGAGCGTTTTCCACGGCCGCGTCCTCGGAACTGTGAGCGAGTGGTGACCGGTGTGCCGGAACGAGACAGTGGTCGGCCACGGCCACCACCTCGGCCACCACCACGCCCACCACCTCGTCCTCGCGCGGGTCCTGTGCCTCCTCTGCCGCGCGATCTACTCGCTCGGTACTGAGGATTCTTTTTTATAATGTCATCTGTAGGCAATCATAAAAATTACATTCAGGTGAGATGTTAGGATTGAGTGGGTAGTGCGTAAATGATGGCATCATCTTCAAAAAGATCAAGAAAATCGATGTCTTTCTGTCGACACCTTTACGTACTTACATTCAATTGGAGTACAAAATGATACAAAAAATCTACTAGGTATGTACCTAATTTGAACCTTTTAGTTATGTAGGTAGGCAGGTACCTAATAGTTTGTTTCCAAAACCTTTGATTTTAGTTTGCATCAATGGTTCGGCAGAAATGTCACACCAACCAACTCACCCAAAGACATGTTCACGGAATCAGCCATTGTTTTTTAGTTCAAGGAGGCCAATCAACGTAGAATCAATAAATATTTCAACTAAAAAGACTTCGACAATCAGGATTCGAAGCAAAATCTAAATTTACTTCAAATTACTTTAAAATGTTGCAGTGAGTGGCAGTGAGGTGAGTGAGATCGTCATTTGCAGTGTGGCCAACTCAGATTTTCATTGTACCCCAACGCCTGATTAATTTTACCCTAGATTCGCAACTTTATTGATAAAATACCCTAAAGTTTTTAAATAATAATCAAACAAGATATTATATATTATAAAACTTAACCTAAAACTTTTAACTACCTACTTATGTTGTGACATGACATGAATAGTCTCTTTTGGAACGTCGTCGTCTATAGTAGTTACTACTAGACAGTTGTAGTTTATACTAGACGTTTTAATAAGTATGATATACTGATACACACCTCTCAAATAAGGATCGCATTCCCACTCTTTACAATATTTTTGTGTGTATATTTTTGCTCCAGTCGCCATTCTAATTTTTAACAATAACAAGCATGATGAATGTGTCATTGGCTGAACTGAACTTAAATGACTGTCAGTAAGGAATGGAATGAATAAATCTGATCTAATTTACGCATAGTGTAAATTACCCTAAAGAATTAGTTACCCTAAAAATTACCGTCATCTCAATTTTACCCTAAATCTAGGGTAAATTATCCTGACTTGCATCACTGGTCATTCGTCACGCACGTCCACACCATAGACAGAACCATAGAAAAAAAAACACTCTTGATCTTGACAGAAATACAGATTTGTGGGATGCCACCTAGCGCATCACAGAGTAATAATATCAAATTACCGGTCGTTCTCTTTGCACACACAGATTACTAGGATGCGTTTGCAGTTGCACATGTCCAGCGGGCCTAAGATGCGCACGCGAGATATTTTGTCATGTCGTTCTGTCAAAATGTAAGCATTTTGCACTAGTTTTTGAACTTTTACATTATCTGTGGTAATGTTGTCGACAAAACGCGCCTTGTTATTGTACACTTTTGACACTTCTTAGTCGTCGTATCACTCTGAGGACGAGATAATAGTCATGCAGAAATGTCAAAAGTTGAAGATTCAAGGCGCGTTTTGTCGACAACATTGCCACAGATAATGCAAAAATTCAAAAACTGGTACAAAATGCTTAAATTTTGACAGAACGACATGACAAATATCTCGCGTGCGCATCTTAGGCCCGCAGAAGTCCACAGACTACTAGAATAAAAGTGAAAATGATTGACTCGATCGATAGGTCACATTATTGTTTTTTAGATAGGTCTGCGTGCGTCCATTGCAGACGAATCGCTGCGCGAAGTGTGAACGGGATTTGTATATTTTGTATGTACCTTTTCTGAGGGAAGCGCTCAGGTTTAGCCAGTCCATCTATACCTTTTCTGTGACGTCCACCCACAGATTAGTAAGGAAGGATACAGGGAGCGAAAACTGGCGGAAACAACTAATGCATGTTTCAAATTCAAATAGTTTCATCCAATGTACTTGCCCTCGATTCTGATGGTTCATTTTCTTTTTTAGCTTAGCATAAATATATAAATGAAAACCACTAAGAAAGTCTGAACTTATAAGAGAGAATTTATTAACAAAATGAAAATAGTGTAATAAATAACATAACATTATATTTTATGAAATATTAATTTGTACATTACTATAGTACTTACAATAGGAAAGGTACATTGAAATTATCTACAAAAGACAACAGCATACCAAAATACGAATTGAGTAACAAGCTTTTGGCGTTGCTATTACAATGTCAAACCTTGAACCAAAATTAATTTAGTATGTCATGTTTGTAGGAATAACTATTTGCCAACATGCTGCAGAAACCGATGGAATTTTTGTTTTTAGACAAACTACCACCTGTATGACATTGTATTAGCACACAGCTTGAATTCCCTAACTAAAGTATATAAGAATAATTGACTTGCTTTATACAAGTAAATCAGGATTCATATTTTCATTTCCAATTTTAATATTCGAACTTTTGATCTCTCAATAATTGACTATTTAATTATTTACAGACTAATATTATTATAATTAAAATACGAGTTGAGTTTGTAAAGTTAATCACAGTTTAAATAAATGATGTTCATAACCTGAAGGCCATTACAGTAGGCATCCTAATAAGGCCATAATTCCCCATCATATGTTTAGAATAATTTAGTTAATAGTAGGTAATATTAGCACTTCCATAGACTATGAAAATAACTATAATAATATCAGAACCTATCAAACTTAAGTACATTACAATAATAGTGCAATTTTGTCATAAAAATAATGGAAGCTGTGCAAAATATAGAGGAAAAACAACAATAAAATAATTTATATCAAATCTACTGATATATAGTTTGTATCAATTTTGTCACACAGCACAACCGTGCCTTCTTTATTTGCCTAGCTAGCTAGATGTAACAGGAAAGTTACAATGAATATATTTCAAAACTTTTACAAAAATACAATACAGTCCAAGACACCGTCAGGTCGCTCGGCCGAATATATTTACAATTTGAAATCACTATTAGCGCTAGAGGAATGAAAAGTCGGACGCGGCGAGGTCGCGCGGCGCCATCTTCTGATTATTGACGCGACTCAACTCAATCCGTCGCGTCCGCGCTACAGAGCACACGCGGCAGGTCGACCAGCGGGACTCTCAACGCATCAAACAAGCGCGATCGTCTCTCGCTACAGTCGAATGTCGCTGGCGGGCGGCGACCGGACGCCCTCCCCCGCGCCGTACCGGTGCAGGCTCAAGAATTTCAGGTTCGCTACGAACGACGAGTTCAACGAGGGCGGCGGGATGGCGGCCGCCGTCGCCGAACGCTGCATGCGCGGCGTCTGTGCCGGAGCGGGACCGGCGGCCGGCGCCGGCGCCAACTCCAACGAGCGGCCGCGCGTCTGCAGCCGCGCCTGCGCGAACCGCGGCGTCAGCCTCCCCAGCAGGTTGCCGCTCTCCGCGGGCTCGACGCGCGCCTTGCGCTTCAGGAACGACGGCGTCAGCCGGTCGGCGAGCGGCCGCGACCCGCCCGCCTCGGACACGTTCGACGTCGAGTTGGATGTTTTCAGCGGCGCGGAGCCGGCGGCGGGCGGCGCGTTCGGCTTGGTCGGGTTCGACTTGCGGTGCACGCTCAGCCGCGAGAACGACTCCGGCGGCGACGGCGACTCGTCCTCGCACACCTTCAGCACGCAGTACGCGTCGCGCTGCAGCTCGTCGAGCAGGCTGTCGTCCGTGGAGACGGCGTCCGCGGCGCTCGCGGGCCGCGGCTCGGGCGCGGGTGCGGGCGCGGGTGCGGGTGCAGAGGCGCGCGCTCGCGGCGGCACCGCGGGCGGGTCGGGCGAGCGCGCGTGCGACATGAAGTCCGCCATCAGCTCGTACTCGCGGCAGCGCGGCGGCGGCGGGCGACAGGGCGCGGGGCGCGGCTCCACGTCCACGTACTCGCAGGCGGGGAGGGGGCGCGGCTTGGGGGGCCGCCGCGGCCTCTCCGCGGAGGCGTCGCTGTCGTCGTCCGGCCGGATGCACGACATGGCGAGGTAGCCGCTGCCGGCCGACTTGCCGGAGGAGCGTTCGTCCGCGTGTCGCGCCAGCCGGAGCGACTCGCTGCTGGAGGCGAGGTCGCGCGGCGCGGCGTCCAGCGCGGCGGCGGGGGGAGGGGAGCCGCGCCACGCGCGCCACTCGAGCGGGCCGCAGTCGCCGCCCGCGCCCGCCAGGTGCAGGTAGTTGTCGTCCCCGATCGGCGCTTGCCTGTAAAACAATAACCATCGCATCGGTCAGACCCAGCCCCTTCCCGACCTCTATCTTCCTGATCTTTGCACCAAGTAGGAACTCACTTGCTGCCGTATTTAGTCTCTCTGGCGAGCGAGCGTCGATAGATGCGGTGTCGGTACTCGAGATCGAACATCGTCTCTTGCAGCTCGCGCAGGGTCGCCGCCTCCGCCTCCCGGTCCTCCAAACTCACAGCGGGATCTGAAACGATGTCCATTAACGTTCAAGTACCCTGTGGGTCCGATACAAGCCTCCTCATGTGCGATACGTGAGCGGTCACGCGAACTCAGCACGGCGCGGCGCCGTTTATGGTGAAGTACGTGCGGTCAGGTATTGTTTTTGTAACGCAATATTCAGTTGGATAGTTACCGTGGTGCCGATGCAGCCGGTCGTCGAGCGCGGGCGCGTGCGTCACGAGCAGCGCGTGCAGTCGCTGCAGGTCGCGCGCCGGGTCGAGCCGCAGCGCTAACGCGGCGGGACCGCGCGTGTTCTCCGCGTTTTCAGCACCGCCGCCGCAACCTTCCGCCTCCGCTTCTGCGCGATCGCAACTGTAAACAAATTGTGTGTTGAGAATACTTGAAGGTGCAAATAAGGCCGGTAAATAGTGCTATGGAATACAGGTGTATGTCGGTCGAGCTCTGACACCAGTCTAAGATTTAAATGTAATAAATGTATTTTTATTAGGATGGTTAAAATATGTACCAGGTCCAATGCGTGTCGGCATAGTATCCGGCATGCGGCTGCGCGGCGGCGGAGTGCCGGCACAGCGCCGACAGTAGCCGCACCCACTCCGCGCGCTCCACGCAATTACTCGCTTGCACGAACAAAACGCGCTCGCGGTGCACTGTAATAAAAGTTATTGTTCAAAGATATGTTTAAAGCAACTCCTTTTTTTTCGTATGGACTAAATGAATACTACCTACCTACATGAATCTGCACAAATCAAAGATACGAAGGTTTGTTTTATTGCGTCGCTAGTCGCGACCCAAATGAAACTAGCAAACTTGGTTTTCCGTAATGACGAGACGCACTTTTACCCGTAGCACTACCAGTAGTGTCACGGGAAAGTAAAATTTCCCTTCACTCTATTAGTAGTACCAAGCGGTAGTGCCTAAAGGGCCCTGGATTAGTAATGTGTGTGTGGAGTTTACTTACCGATTTGGAAGATATTGTTAGCCCCGAGCGGCGCTCCGGCCGGAGGACAGTCGACGGCCGCGACTGCCAACACGCCGGATAGCGATAACTTATGCGCAGATGTTTTAGCACCGCATCGCGACCACGATAACTCGCAACTGTAATCATGAGTTTTTTTTTTATATCTCTGTCTCTATTTGGTGCTCAAATAAATCGAGACAAAGAGAAATATCATTAAAAAAAACAGAAAGTCACCTCAAAACCTTACTTCCTGTAAGTCTATGAAGAAAGCGCTATATCAAGCAGCGGCCTTTTATAATTCATTTCAATTAGTATTTAGAATGTTTACCTAGTTAATCTAAAATGTCTCCGTTTTGCGTGCGTATGCGCAGCACGCGCCCATCTTCTTCTCGGAGATCCGCTATTCGATCGTATACCTTCTGACCTCTTTACCATTGTTCTGTGAATAACAAACACAATTTAAATTAATTTTGAAATAGATAAATCCCACTATCCCATCCCACTAATATTGTAAATGTCGAAGTTTAGATATTTCTTTTTCAATCACACTGCAACTATTGGTCCGATTTGGATGTAAAATATTTGAATATAATATTTGAGACAAGCAATTACAAATTTTAATACTATCCATATTTTTAGAAAATTTAAAACTGAGTGTAGATAAAAAAAGAATACGTACCCGTAGCTGATCCAACGAGAGCACAAACAGAGAATTCAATATAAATATAAACATAATCATTTCCATATACATTGCACAGTTTCTCAGACCACTTAAGTAGCGGTAGTGTAAATAAAGAGCAAGAGCCGCAATAGTAACTTGCATGAGAAAGATTTTAGATGCGAACTTACCCTTCTTTCAATAACACAGGAGTTTCTTGTATGTTGTTGTTTTGCGTATCTGTACTTGTGGAGATTATTTCGAGAAACTGCTTTATTGCTTGCACCTGTAACAAAATAAATAAGTGAATTTCATTCAACTATGATATATAGTTGAATGCAATACAGCCTAATATCCTATATTATGAAAAATAATTGATACTTTACACACACGTGCCCTTCAACGTTAGATGATAAACCAATAATGTATTAAAACTGTGTCCTTATACACTACTCGACTAATCACAGTTTTAAAACTTTCAGTACATCATTGATTAGCACTGTGTAAAATGGAAATTATAGTTTCAAGAGAGGAAACCCGCTTGTACACACCAACCCTACATAGAGCAAAGACACAAAGATGTAGGTGAACTTACATGTCGTGGCGTGCAGAAGCTGCGATACAGCTCAGCCATATATTCCTCCTTGCAAACTTGCTGCGCGGACCGACTGCTTACTAAGTTGCCGAGAGACTGGATCGTCTTCGAGATTAAGGTCAACGTCCGGTTCGTTTGCGGATCCTAGAATTAAATAACTTGATAAGTATTCGTACTTTCACTAAGTCAACGACAGCGAAAGGCGGCATTATCGTCAGTACGCCAAAACCCTTTAAATAAATAAAAAATATAGACTTTCTTTCCGTTGTGACGTGATGCTAAACGTATTGTATGGTATGGATTTATTAGTCCAAGCGATGAACCTATGAGTATATTTAGCAATGTTCGATATTCAATTTGGCTATACCATGTAAAAAACTACGTAAACGCAACCAATTATTATGTCAAATGTTTCTGAGCTTAGAGATGCCTCCGTGCATGGGTAAAGTGAAAATTATTCACTGAAACGACATTTCATAAGACAGTTTGTTGTACTTACGATTTGTTCAGTAGTGAGATCAAAAAGCCGCGGTCCGAGTATAGCCGGCGCGAAAAACCTCAGGAATATGAATCCAGACACGACGGAATATCGCACTTCAGCATTGCGCGGGAAGTGACGCGCAGCGCACTGTCGCAGCGCGTCAAACAGACGACACATTATTGAGGGGCACATCTCGTATGATGATGTTATAGCGCCAAACACCTGGATTAACACAACTATTGTAGATATTTATACAGTTTCAGGCTTAGATTTTTTTAAAGTGGTTTCAGGAGCAATTTTGCACCCACACCATACCCCTAATTGGTCGATGTAGTCTGGGGCATTTTACAATCAACATTAATATTGCATTTTATCATTGGATATGGATAAACTGACCGGGTAAATTAAATCATTGCATGGTCGCGGGAAGCCGGTGGTTGGAGAAGTCTACTAAACTAAACCGTTCGTCTGGGAAAAGGATGATAACATGTCGAAGAGGATAAATATGATCAGTTGTTGGTCTACTCTGAAACACCCCCTTTGTGTAGTAGTGTTCAAACGCAAGAGATCAGAATTATTTATATCACTCGTAGGTTACCTTTTCTACATAATCTTTGAGATTAGCGAGGTTGGCAGAGATGGCAGAAGACGGTTTAACCCTAGCCGGGTCTATTTCACACGGCCTCCGCTCCGCTAAGACAGCGGCCAGCGTCGGACGTAACACTGCGCGAAGGTACGAAGCGCCGCTTAGTCGCATCGCTTCGTCCATCATTTTGGAAACTACGGTGTTGCCTCGGAATATTGTCGTCGCGTCGCTGTGGAAGCAAAATGAATTTGGATTATTTTAATACTCACACTGTATATTCTCCTTTATAACTCCTTTTTATACTACTTTTTGAACTCCTTTTTTACTGAGTCGATAAAATTAATAAACTATTTGGTACTAACGTGAGTGCAGAGATTTCTGAATCCGCCAATTCCTTTACAATAGGCACTATGAGATCATGGTGAGTGAAGAGCCTCACTAGAGGCTGCGCTGCGTCCGTTTTACTGGCAACTATCTCTCCCAGTATGTAAACTGCCGATGCTGTTATTGGCTGGAAAGAACGAAAATAACTTGTTGATATGAGCACAAAGACAGATTTTGTTTCATGCTCCCATTTAGAGGATGCGGTGTTTGGGACCGGATTTTAGTTGGGTAGGCTTTGCCCAGCACCTAACGTTACATCATCCTCTCGGCCTAGCCTGCCTCATTTCACAGGAAAAGAACAACTGCTCCTGTTAGAAAAGATATAGTTACCTTCATATGAACACTTCTAAGGAACAGTTCCTCCAGCCTCTTATAGTGGTGGATTGGGAAGACGTGATCAACAGTGTACTGGAGAAGTAGCCGCAGTGATCCTAATGTAGCACTGCCGGCGGCAGACAGTCGAGTGCCAGGGGGTGTTGCCCCACGAGATAACGCACCCCCAGCGCGGGATGTTAGGAAGAACCTGCAAACATAGTATCACACTCAGAAACTGATGCATACATGAGTTGCACGCTTTGCACGAGCTTAGTCGGTTGTATCTATAGAAAAGATAGATATACACTTGAAAATTTAACTTTTAGAAATATTGAGATAGCTTAGAACCCGGGAATGTCAATCTAATTTGAAAACACGATGCGATGAACTTTGTGGTTAAAAACATAAATTACTTTATCATACGAGGAAATCAATGCGATTACCTGTTTGAGTGCACACGACTGCTGGTATTTAGTTGCAAAAACAATGTCTACTTTCTTTGCGATCAATTCGACAAGGAACTGGTAATTTTTGATTAGCTAATATTGCAAAAACGATCAAACTATCCATGTCCACAACTACAGTAATAACAGCCTATGAGGTATAATTACCACGCGCGCATTGGAGGCGGTGCCGGTTGACGCAGCTGTAACCGCACTTCGCCCAGGAAGATCGGCGTAGCTCCGTCGTGCCATACGGAAACTCGCGCCTCGCATGCAACACCCGCCTGCATAAAAAAAACATCAGTTAGCATCCACAAAGTTATCAATGCTCAAAAGAAGACGGTCAACTTAACGTACCGTTTGCGAGCCATCCTTATCCTTAGGGTCCGCTTCCATAACGAGATCAAAACAGAATATTTCGTCAAATTGAGGATTAACAGTCTTCTTTTTGGGCTTGGTACGCCGCTCCACTCTGCGTCCGTTCGAGTACAGCAACGTGACGAGGGCGAAGGGGTCGCACTGACCATTTTTGGTGGTGAGCTCCGAGCACTCGAGCACGCGCAGGCGCAGCGTGTCGTGTCCCACGCGCGCCGCGCAGTGCCGCTCGGGGTCCGACCAGTAGTCGGCGGCGGTGGGCGAGGGCGAGGCTTCAGACTCCGACATCGAGTGCATCGGTGGCTTGGTGCGCGTCCACTGCGCTCGCTCCTTCAGGCTCTCCGAGCGCGACAGCGACAGTGACAACGCCGGCTCCGTCGCCACTGCGCTCAACATCTTCTTGCTCGTCGAGCTCGAGCAGGAGCCGAAGCCGATGCTCTCCTTGCAGTACTCCGACAAGCGCACCAGGTTGTTCCCCCGGCTTCTCACCGAGTACGCGTCTCGTGCGTTCGCGTTTGCGTTGAGGTCCGGGTCTGGCGGCTTCGGCTCCACTCGTAACCGCTTTCTCGAGTCCTCGAGCGTGAGTTCGATGTAAGCCTTGCCTTGCACCTCCGAGTCTGCGTCGACCGGCCGCAGCGCGAACCAATGGTCCTTATTGTTATACCGGTGTAGGTCTTCTCGTTTGATGGCGACCTTTCCGAGCACCTTGTCCTGTTTGAGGTGCTTGTCACGGTCGAACACGTATATGGACAGGTATCGAAAACGACGAGGCACCTCGAATTGAAACTCCTCACCGAAGAATGGACTGAAACAAAACAATGATTCTGTTAGTTATTGACCAATAAGCAAGTGCTATTTATAAAGTAAATACACTAATCAATATTTCTGTCTATGTAGCTCATTCAACTGACAGTGATATCGTACGCTAATATTTATTCATGTTAAATAATAGTTACTATTTTAATGTTATCAAGTTTTTGAGTGGCAAGATATTTTATTGGCCTCGGCTAGGAGCGTGTCGCGTGGGGTGTTTGCACCTCTGTCAAGTCACTCAGTCGCTCCACCCACTACACATCGTTGATAAAACGGGCAATAAGTTTCGTAACATTTTGCTGTACAGAACAGAATTACATCAGTTAATTTACCAAATTACATTACCGTCCATACATTCTAGCACTAATATTTAAGCTAGAATTCTAGATAGTAAGCATAGCAGATGCAGTAAGTATGTACTTACGCAAAACACGAGGCAGAAAGAGAAATTGGTCAATTTAATCTGGCTATAAATTAGTTTTATAATTGGTTTTATAGCTGAGGCGATAGCCGCAGTTTTAATGAGTAACCAAATGTAATTCGGAAGAAGTTTACAACTACTAACATTTATTCTCAGGACGTTGTTTACAAACACGTACCTACAGAAATGCCATTGAGAGTTTCGAGAGCAAAGCAATTATTGGTGCAGTACCTACCTGTACCTACTAACATTCATACATTCGTCTATAAATACACAGCAAAGTTGACGTGAGGCAAGCAAAATATGCGTGGGTTCTGTTATTCAAAGGTGAAAGTTACTCATTCCTGGTGAGACATCATAACGAATTCCCCATAAAGAACTTTTATTACGAGCCAGCACTTCATTCAAAATCGCCATTCTGTACGATAAATATATTTGGACATTGAAGAATTGTTTACCTTTGTTTCACTTTTTTCGATGGTATTTCTATTTTTGGGTGTGCGGTATGTCACCTCATTAATAACATACTGTGTTTCGAAAGGTGATTCACGTCATGGTTCATTCACATCAATCACTTTTTGTTTGATCTAAAAGACTGATCAAGTAAAGAACGTCGGTATCGGTACACATCTGCTTCATCCATCCAGCTACATACAGCTTTGGCAAAGATTTCCGGCCGGATGTCTGCGGTTTGTTTAGAATCGATAAAATAAAATTCTTACGTGGATTAGTTTACTACATCTGGACGATTATATTAACTATCAAGTCTTCCAGATTGGTCAGAGTCTAAATCGTAGACTAGTTATTCAAGCGTATATAAAAGCTTCGCTTTACTATTTCTCTATAATTACCTAGGATATTCGTCTGCAAGTCCTATAAGATGCAGTCATCCACGCCGCCATGTACGAATAAATAGATAGTTATATAGGTAGTGCAGTTATGAGTGTGCGTGTAGCTATTTGTAAAACAAGATGATAACTCAATAAAGGGGTTTACTGACTGGGTCGTGCATGTGTGTGTGGGTAAGAAATCGACAGCGGGGCCGGGGGCAAGCCCGCGCATCCGGCGCCGCCGCCGCCGCCACGGTATTTATAAGTACGGAGCCGGAACCGCCACCAGCTGAGCGAGGGCGTCGATATTACACACACTTCACGCCTTCTATTCAATATGTTAATATAAAATTTATTGAGCGTGACCAGTTTTGATTACACGTACCAAACGTTTGTATTGCGCCGGTTGTATCGGTTCCGCCCTTCCCGAGGCACATAATGCTGTATTCATCAATGCTTAGATTATCTCGCAGTCGATAGGACAGCATAATAATAACTAATGGTTCAGTTCATACCCATACCATTCGATGTACCATAAAATTAATTTAGGAAACAGTCTTTTAGAGATTCCCTGAAGATTTTGCAAGGGATACTGGATCGCGGATACGTCGAATCTAATGTAAGAAAGTAGAGCAATGCACTTCCAACAGGCACCGTATCTCGGCGCGACCGGCAGGCGGGCGGCAGGCGGCGACGCTCCATTCAGGAGCGGTCGATGATCATTTTACGTGCCACGAGGTTCCGGTACCAATTTATCACTTAAAAGCTTCCGTCTAAAGCAGCTACTGAGAATCTCCGTATCTGCTTTAGTCGTAAAAGCCACCTATTCCAGCCGAAATTGCTTCAGAATGTTTTTTATAACGCCCGTCGTCTAATGGCTTCTTAGAAATATGAAATCAGAGAGGCTAAATAATAATTTTACCCTGTTATTAATAAACTCGGTATGAGCATGGAATATGTACACCGTGTAACTATTCCGTGCTGTTTGAGTGTTCATTCGAATCGGGTCGTACTAGTTGTGTTGGACAGTGGCGCATAGTAAGTGCAGTGATAAGGTATCGCGAGACAAAGAACCCATTATGTAGACTGGAAGAGTGACGAGACATTTCCTTCGATATCCGCCAGTGTGCTCTCACCTCTAGGGTCACTAAATCATTATCGCTTCCGTTCACACTAACAACAAAACAACTCATCAGTCATGGTTCTGATAAAATATTTGGTGTAAAAATTATTTACGTTGTCATTCGGGCAACTAGGACCGGGCCAAGTCACTGACTTTATAAAATATTCTTTAAATCTTTGTAAAACTTTGAGAAAAGAAAAATATAGATAACTTCTATAACAACTCAAATAAAGTTAGTAATGCGCCTTAAACGATTTCAAGATTTACGAGCAATGTAGAGTACATCATCTAAGACAGACTTCTTAAAAGCATGCATCCGCTACGGTTAAAGCCCTAGTTTCCTGCCATATCAATAATGGCAGTCGTAAACTATATTCCCACAAATGATCGGAGGGAGGTAGCATATTCGAAGAAAAACTCTACTGCCTCTGCCTTTAGTACTCAATTTTAGATTAATAAAAAATGTACAATACTTAGTAGATTCAGTACTACGTTTAAACAGTTTAATTCTACAAATGCTGTAAATCTTTGCAAACAACATCAGCCCTTGGGAAGCGAAATATTATGAGCACTGACTGATAGACAGTGGAATAACAGTATTCTTGAGCTCCCAGCCTCGTGGTTGTCAGTAATTAAATTTGTCGCTGGCATAGATAATACATGAGTGAGTGATTCGGTGCCCCATTCAGTCAGCAAGTTGAATGGCGAGGGGGTGTAACGGAAGGGACGTTCCGCGCGGGCGCACGCTTACCGGAAACGCATCCGGGACGTGGCGCGCCGCAACCCGCCCTCAGCAGGCCTTATTATGCGCCACCCCAAAAAAAATGTTTTTTGAATAAACAGAAGCAAGTCTTGTTTACAATACGGTCAGCGGATCTAGGTTATCTTAGAGTTGAGACGTTTCGAGGCGCGATGGAGCTTTTTCGAACTGAATTATGTGCGCCCAGCCCACCACAGCACAACTCACGATGATCTAGATCCGCCGACCGCATTGTACGATTTCAACTGCATACAACTATTACTTCTCTACTAAGAGCTAGGCTTTTGTCTTGCTTCTTTGCTTTTGTTTGTTAACTCCCAACCGCAAACGAAAGAAGTGTTATAAGATTGCTGGCGTTGTGTCTGTCTGTCTTTTGAGGAATCTCAGGAAATAAATGAAATTAAATGACAACTATACCTACTAGCGTTTTATCTGTGTTGCTCTGAACCTACCCGTTTTTGCATAAATAGGTTCGATACTTTATATTAGTGGTATAGTACCTACTGTTAGCTAACATTAATTACTAGGAGTAGTTCTACACTGACAGTAAAAATTATTCAATTTGTACTTTCCCGGAATACAGCAAGTGGACCTAAGCGCGACGCTTTAGGCCATAATAAGGTATTTCCGTAGTTTTATGATAGTTCCTCTCGGAGTACGAGCACAGAGTACTATCAATTATTGCAGTTAGCATCGCTCACACTAATAGTGAATTACTCTATTAGACGACACGTTTTGTGAAAGGAACTGGAGCGGAAGTAAACCCTCATACTGCCACTAATACCACGTGCCTGAGCGTTTCAAAGAAAGTAAGTACAAACTCCTACGTACAAATTATCACCTACGCCAAGTTTGGTAAGCCTTCTATGCTTACAAATGTATGTCTTCCCCATTAGAAAACGGTCTTTCACTGTGTGTACTTATAACTTAGATTTGACTGAAGGAACAGAATATTGGTTTTCACGCCCCTATAGAAATATTTTGTTATGCGAAAAAGTGATGTCTATATAGTTATCGGGTAATTTCAATCTAACAGTAGTAGGTACCAACATCTGTATTATATGATCTGTAGCCTTTCTGGGTAGCTTAAATACCCATCCAAAACCATCATCGTTAAGTGAAAGAAAAAAACGGAAGTTACCAAACTGTGCTATCACCATCGCTCATTCATTACCATGTTTACTATCATCATTATGAATGACACTCCATAAAATGTCTATAGTATCACAAACAGCTTGCTATGCTGTACGTACTTGTACGTACGTATTTCCCCTAATTTAGCCCATCCATTTACTGGTCATTCACAAATTAGACAAACCTTGACCCAATTCTGTTTGCCCTTCTCAAAACGAATATCGTTGGGGACCGTTCCCACCCGATAACGCCGGAAGTTGGGCCGGACACCGGACAAAGGGTCCGTTATGTCAATTCCGGACTAGACGTAAAAAATGCACGTTAAAGCAGCGACATAATTACTTTTGGGTGCGACAGGAAACTCAAAAATAGTAACGGCAGTAAGTCAAGGACAAGATATAAAGTACACTAAACAACTCGCAGAGTTATACATAGTCTAGTTTAGTGCCGTGGTGCGTTCCAAAATACTTTCGTTTTACGTTCTATATGAGTACAACACAAGCAAATGCAACACTCTCGAAAATATATTAAGCTGATCCCTAACCTTCGTTTTGTAACGAGCTCTCTCGTTTTAGACAGATAAGCATTATCACATCATCAGCTGATCATAACACTGATAGTTCGGAACAATACAAGCACGTAGTATTACTTGGTGTTTTTATAGATATATAGTTTCACGGGTTCTGTTATGCTCTCTAATAACTTAAGTATCGGAAATCTAGGTTATTGATATTTTACTACCATGGAACAAGCACGACAAGACTACTAATTCGTTTATTATGAAAGCGACAGTAGTGTATGGGACCAACGAAGCAATCGATCAAGGTTGGATCCTGAAGCGCTAGTATTTACTCAATGAATCTTGTTACATTACAACTCATGACAAGACCAAGTTGCATTCGATTACAATTTAAAGAATTTACGTCTTAGATCTCACATCAGTATTGCAAAAAGACTTTACATTTTCTTCTTTTTTGACTAAGTTTAGCTGTATCTTCTAACCAACGTATAGGCACCTCATGTTCTTATTTGTTATGCCAGTACCGTATTTGAACCAGTTGCTATATTTTGGGAAATAAATACATTGAAAGGTCGACTTACTTGAGCGTTCTCTCCATGGTGGATGTGCGAAATATTTCCTCTTGGTCGAGCGACAGCACACAGTAAATGTCTCGATGGCATGCTGCTCCATGGTTGCGTCCTGGCAAGTTCTTTGCTTCACCTAAAACAAGAGAGAGGAAAAAGACATTAAATTGCACATTTGTAAAGAGCTTCTTCTCATCATAAATGATTTTGTATGTAATGAAAAAAAGCTAACTTTTTCAGAATCCCAGATAACACTGATAAAACAATCGGTGATTGAGCAAAACGAAGTCGAAGGTATTCATAAAACCCTACTAACAAATTCACGGGTGATCAATTTCTCAGCGTGGTTCGCTAAGCCCGCAACTCAAGTGGCATGTATAAACTTTCAAAGCTTCATCACGCACGTCTTAAAACTCGGGCAAGATTACATGCGTAATTGCATGAAGTATGTACCGTTTCGGGGACAGCGTAGTCATTAAAAAACCACAATGGCTCGCTTATCGCAATCATTATCGTTAGTGCAATGAGATGATATATAAATTGCACATGACATTTACACTGAGAGCGAGGCCCAGCAAGTTCTCTTTTCCCATCGTTAGCATCGTGTACTTAGATTGCGCATTTCGACCTCTGTTTGCAAAGTACTCACAGCCTTGAGCAGTATAAATGAATATTGAGACAGCTTTCTAGAGCCTGGTGAAACGTCATTTTACGTAGAATATCCGCACTGCATCAAGTTTAGCTCTGTAAATTTAAAGAGCCTCTCGCAAATAAAGGACCACTCCTTGACAAACGAAATCTACAAATAGTATGTTCACTGCCGAGCCCAATTAACGGTATAAGGAGTACCATACCAATCGTTATAATCTGCTCACGTTTGTGAATTAAAGTAGTAATGAATCACTGGAAAAGGAAGGACCACTGGCAGTGGTTGAGAAACATGTTGTGGCCTCGTGGGATATCGCTAAATATGGTAAGCCAAGGTAAGACGGCATCGGACCATAAGTAACTCCTGTCGCTTATCGGTAGACCTAAAAAACCTGTGACCTTTTTATGTACCTACACTATCTACCTATGGGATGTGTAGTGTCTGATCTTTTTTACGAATATCTGGATTTACCTATTCGTATGCTGCACTCGGAGGAACTTTCGAGTGGATACGGATTCTCATAGAATTTGGTAGGTCTACGGATAGTCTTATATTGGGTAAGACTTAGGAGGTAAATCGATCACGAGGTTGTAAAATTGTAAGGGTCCAAAACGTAGAAAAAAGTCATACTTTGATTAGACATTCCTATTTAGATCGCGGTATCGATGCGATTTGCGAAATTTATCTCAACCTTAGTTGAAAAAATGTTTTTTCTTTTCGGGATAACACGAGATCTTAGTTCGGGGCCAACTAATATGGTAGATAGTATATTAAGTAGGTAGGGAGTATATCTAGGTCTGTTTCAACATAAATTGATCAATTAAAACGATTATTGTTTCCGAGACCAAAAGAAACACTCCCACCTTTTTCTAATTCCGTAGTAGGTACAGTGTATTGTGAACAACTAGTCAGTAAGTAGGTACGGTATGACGAAACCGATATGTGGGTAGACTATACCTAGGAGACACTTTGTTATGGGAAAGTGGAAATGCCAGGAAATACAAATGGGTTACATAGTAGGTAAGTGAATCAGCCAGATGGAATGAGACCTAGATTTGAAATAGTAGCGCAGCAGTAAAGGCATATAGGTTGAATATCTTTAGGAATTCTTGGTTTCCTTTCATAAAATGTACCTACCTTACCTGCATAGGTGGAATAGGTACTTAGTTTGATTTCGTATTCGGCAGGTTTTAATAATTTTTCAATACTGTTGCTCCAAAAGTGTACTTACGAAGCCAGCACTGTACTAAATACAAATACATCGCGTATAGCGTGTGTAATATTCAACTTACCGCACTGTGCGACTTCTTTGGTTTTGTTTTAATGTATTACTATTAAATTAGGTATACCAAGATATTTTTCAGTTTTTTTCCTTGATTTGCTTTGTTTACTCACTCGTCATTTGTTATTTTGTAAAATATGACTTAAAAACTTTCTAGGTAGGTAGTATAGAAAAGAAGCCATGGCCCGACCAGTTCAAAGGATTGCAATGATTAATCATCACGTGGTGTTCATAATCGTGATTAATTAAATGGAAGCATGCTGCCTACACAATAATAATACTAATTCGTCATTCTCTAAACCAGCTAACTAGATACCTAGAGTCGTAATAAATGGCAAATGTTATCACGTGTAATCATTTTTAATATTAAAACTATATCACTTTTGCGCACCAAGCTTACAATAGATTGGTGCGCCAAAGTGGAATAGCGCAGGTGCGGAAAATCTTGGTGCAGAAAGTGGAATGCCTCCTAAATACAAATTACACGCTTACCTACTCTCGTAGTAATAGTACTTCTATCTATACTATTATAAAACTGTAAAAAAGCCAAAAACTAACATTAAAGATATGAATAAACGAGATATGCAGATCTACTAAATAAACGATTCTGATTCCGAAAATCGAGTGTGTCTGTTTGTTTGTTCGCGAATCACGCCGTAACTACTGGACCAATTTCGACGAAACTTATACCACTGGGAAGCCCTTTTTCCGGATTGAATAATAGGCTATATTTTATTGAAATCAAAGAAGTGGACTCTTAGATACAGCTTGACCTCTCTAAACCAAAAGCAGATTCTGACACGAGGTTCATCGTATGCTGGTTGACAGATATTTTGGTGGAAAGTTTCGCACGCTTACGAAGTCGCGGGATATCAGCTAGTGTACTAATAAAATGAAGTATACCAACAAGTGACATATATCGATAGATTTTAGATCTATCATAGGCAGATCAATGTTTTAATTAAATTGACGTGATATTGTCATTCCTCGCAGCTACATCCACGTTAACGTAACGATGCGATGCCTAGTTCACTGAGTTTTGTTATGAAAACAATTTCCTGTTCTACAGAAATTATAGTGAATGGGTAACCGCGAATGGCTTTATAATTGAATATTATTAATGATATCATGGCAGTAGAATAGTATTATGATAAACAATATTTTCATAATACCCACACATCGTTGATTTTCAAAAAAGCAAAAACAGACACCATAGAAAGTGTAATGTTTAGAGTAATAATTTTTATGTATACTTATTTTATAAAATTTTGAGATCATAGCACATTCATACTTCGTTTGCATGTTTATTCATGCATGTTTATTAGGAAGACCATAAATTTCCTACAAAACGAAATAAGTAATATTTCCATTTTTCCAATGGTACGTAGGAAAATACTTGGGTAGGTAGTTGTATTTTAATACGATAGGAATAACGGGAAAGTACTACAATTGGTCCATATTCGTAAAAAAATCCAATGAAGTCATTGTTTAAAAATATTTTAACCACAAAAGATATTTAAAGCAGTTTAAAGCAAACAGATACTTTTGGTTAGATATGTGCGGAAAGTAGGTAACATATATATATATATATATGTTACCTACTTTCCGCTTGAACATAGTGTCTCGTACCATATTATATATATATAATATGGTACGAGACACTATGTTCAATATGAAGCACCAAACGCTTAGCTACTAAGAACATACCACATTGCAGACACATAATCAGTAACAAACAACGTATTCAGCAACAAAGAAGTTTCAGAAATACTTACGAAACTTTCTTTAAACTTAAATTACTCAACGATTACACGCGTGTATTATCATAAATTTAAGCAAGATAATTGCTGAGATAGTTAGGGCAGCTAAACAAAGGAGATGTATGCGTAAGTACCTTTAGAAGAACGACGCGGACTCTCACAAATTCGTTGTAATTGGACTGAGAGAGAAACTCGCAAGTACTCGCAACTGTACATAATTGCTGATGCAAAAACAACCGTCATCATCATCAACATGGCAGTAACACACGCTACGCCACTAAACTGGATCGTGGGAGTGAAACGGGAACCTCTGAATAGTGCCATCAGCGACGGAGGAAACCGACGCGATCTCGGTATTTAGCTACACTATTGTGGCCGGATCATTAAAATGTTTCCACACGCTCATGCGTACCGCGATTGTTTCGAAATCGAGAGTACCACCACCTCTGCTGCGGTGCCGAAGCCGGCCTAAGCCATGGGAATTATTTCAGGTCACCATATTTTTTATACGGATATTTTGATCGAGCGAGCTAAGATCTTTGTCCCAACTTGGGCAAATCGTCAGATCCTCTTAATATAACTTTTAATTTTAAAGAGTTTCCAGATCGCGGTTTCGATGGGATTTGTAAAGTTTATCTCAGCCATAGATGTAAAAATAAATATGTAAGTTGATATATTTTCGTTCTTTGGAAAAATCGCAAAATCCCAGTCCGGTTCTCAAACTACTAGTTTAAGACTACTTGGTGCGTGTAGAAATGAGAACGATCACACTTTCCGTGCTGCTTTATAAAAATCTAAAACGACTTATAAATGTTTGTTAGATAGAGCTGCGAATTCCTGGATTTACACAACACGGCACGGGTGCTAAATTCTTAACTTCCACTAAATAACAGCTCATACAATTAATCGAATTCCACGTACTTTATGGCGGCAGGTCCCAAGCCCTCGCCGCACTTCACCGCACGATGTATATTTATATATATCATACTCATCTTCAGTAAGTATAATGAAGTATGCAAAAGTATATAAATCATATTGTACTTACTTACATGTATCATCAATTCTCAGAAACTGAATCCAAGTTTACCAAGATTAGCTTGCAACAAATTTTTTCTGTAATAAATAAAGTATAATGTGTTCGGTCAGCATTTTGTATGAATTTTCCAACATGTTTAAAACCTAATGTAGGTAGGAGGTATGTAGATACTCTAATAATAGCATTTACAAGCCCGTAGCTGCCTTCCTACGTGAATACCTAGTTAATTTCCAGTGGCACAATTAAAGGCTCACCCACATAGGACCAACTTCGTCCGACGCAGGTGGGTTGTCAGCTGCTTTTTAGCAAACTAACTTGCTTTAAAGGACACATTTTGCAATGTGAATAATCTTACAAGTTATTACAAATTGTGTTCAAACATAGGTTTTTATCGATTCGAACGTCATTCATCTTATTAGTACGCGCTTTTTTAGTTCAGAATTAATCGTAAAACGGACTATCGTTGTTGATCAAAATGCTAAGACGTTGTGAACAATTTAGAAGGATAAAGGCAACAATAAACCGATCCGATATAAAAAGTCTATAATCTTATCGCCAACCAATAATGACTCGAGGATTAGGTACTTACGTACCCAAAATACCTATACAGGAAGAGGATTGAATGAAAATATTATTTTAGTGTAGGTACTAGACATTTGCGACGTCCACGTGGTAGTGAGCGATGATAGCGGTGGCGATAACCGAGTGTTTTTCATTAACGTACCGACGAGTTTCCATGAATGGACGGATTGAATGGAAAACGCTAGGATTCATTCATATAACTGCGAAGCGACGAGGCTCTTGTCTCACGCGACGACGTTATGTACCTACATACATATATTTAGATTCCGAGCAGATACAATAGACAGGGCGTACAGATATTAGATACCACATGGAATGAAAGGAAATGCTCTTTTGAACTTAGCAGTTTATTTTAGGCTTTTAAAATAAAATAGAGTACCTACCTACAAAATATTTGCCTATTTGAATGAAAACATGGCGCAATTTTCTAATTTTATTCTGTAACAGTAACTTCAAGCATTGATTTTACCCTTTATAGGTACTTGCTTGACGGAAATGATGCCAAGATTATTCAAAGTAGTTCTCTTATCTTTCTGTAAACTTCAGGTAGTAAAATCACGTTTTCTAAATCGTAAAATTTAAAAATGCATATCATTTAATTAACTTTCGTAACTGCTCTACTTGTTTAAAAGGTGAGTAGGCATGATTGTGTGAAAAGTTGCCTTTATGCAAATATTTATTGCGTTGATAACGTGTATTAGCCTAGCCTATCTATAGAATATTAATTTTATACATAGGTAGGTAGGTAGGTAGGTAGGTATAGGTACAGCAAATACTAAGCAGGCTGCTTCACATGACTTTAAAATCTAAAGCACGTTCGAGACTCCGGAAAGTGTCAATGTCACACTGCGTGCAAGTAGGTGCATATATCTCCACGCCTCATTGCATTTGTAAGATCATTAACCACCCATGTAATATTACACTGACCTACCAAGTAGCGAGGAGTGTAGGTAGGACGTGCATGAGCTGTGTGTCTAACTAGAACTACAAAATCATTGAAACTTAAGAAATTGAAGCTCAAATTAGTTATACCTACTGGTTTCATTAACTTTACAATTTTCACTATAGGTCAAAACCTATTAAACCTAGGAAAAAATTAAAAATCCTCTTGGAATTTCTCAGCAAATCCTTTTTATTTCGACTCGACTTTATTTTTTTACTCCATTTTGGATCCAAAATCCGTACAAGACCCTCAGCAAAGCTTCGGGCAAATGTCTATTTGTTAGTAATAACCAATCTACGACGATGCTTGTATCATAATGTACTATAATGGAGATTATTTTTTAACGCAAGGATGTTCGTTGTCGGGTCAGTGAGACAGATAACTATTACAGCCTACATTACATACTTACTCGGTTATCGTAATGTACAGTTGGCGAATATAACATAGGTACTCTACTCACACATCCAAGCTTATCGTTCATATGATGCGAAACAATATAGCTCAGCCATTGCATAGTCTAGCTCAGATTCAGTTACCCAAACAGTATAATAGCATGGCAACAGCGAGATGATTTGACGCTGGACTCGTATACTGACAAAAAGAGCTTCTTTCAAACTGACCATTTAAAAAATATGATGTAGCCCAAAAGATTTCTTAGAGGATGAGGTATGGAATGGACTTTATAACCGCTTGTCGAAAAGAAGTCTTTTCTTTTTTTTTGGTCGGTTCATAAATGGTGCCCTGCACACAGGTAAAATGTGACTGCATGCCCGCTAATAACATCATCCAGTCCCTGACAAGTTTGGTCAGCGTGCATCGCGCCATCGACAGAAGACGGGAGTGGTAAACACGCGGTGCTAATCAGAGTCATGTTTACACGAGAACAAGACACTGTGTACTTAGGAGAGCTCGTGACTAACGTGCACATGTTAATGCACTGGTTTTACGAACAAACTTTATGTTATTATACCCTTTAAAAGATCCTGCATAGAGAAGTACAACCGAGACAACCGGCAATCGAAACTTGAACACAACGGATTGCGGAAAGGGTTTATGTGTTCTAACACACTTCCGTGCTTCGAAGGGCACGTTAAACTGTCGGTCCCGGCTCTAGCAGTCGTTAAGCCGTGACGGAGGCCTTAAGGCGGCCTAAAAACTCCGTCAACAGAGTTGGTCACTAACTCATACGAGCATGCTTGCTTGGCGAGCTCAAAGCGAACCGAGAGCGCAGCGGGTACGCAACGTTTTCGCAACGCACCGCGATCTAAATTTGTATGGCACTATTCGCGGCGAATACTTTGCACCCGCAGGTGAAGATCTCACTTCGATAGAAGATGGGCACAACTTTAGATAGAAGATGGGACTCTCAAAAGGGTTCATAGAGCGAATGAGTAATCATCATGTAACACAATCAAAGATGCTATTCGTAAACGCTTATGCTGCCCATAGGCCGGTATGCAACTTTAGTGATTCCGTCGTTTTCGTTTAGCACTTATCTAAGGGCTGCACTGCCTGCAGGTACCCAATTACTTAGCGAGTCACACCATGCATTAAACAATTATTAGGATTCAATTTGCGGCTGCCCTTTTGAGTGAGTTGAGTGTAAGAAAGAACAAAGGTCTATTGGCGGTCGGTAAGGCGCGGGCGCAGCGGATGTCGCCATAAGCGAGGCAGTAGTCTGCGTGGTTATCGTGTTAGATTGGGCAGTATCGAACGCATCGATAGTACCCTACATGTAGATAGGTACCATGATTATAAGCATCTGACCTAAGCGAAGTAAACAGCTTTGACAGAGGAAAACTAAAGTTGTTGTGCCAACAATTTAAATCTGCTAGGGCTGTAACAGAAAAGAAAACTATAAAAATTGTAAAATCTGATTCTTTTTTAAATGTACATCAAAATCTGGTGAGATACCTAACTATTTAAAACAACTTGTTCTACTATCAAAACTCTGTATTCTATTGAATGGCTAGTGTCAAAATGTTCTCAAATTTTATGACTACATCACTTTTTTTTCAATTTTTTTTTTACCTCTTGTCTTTTTTAATGATTTTCTAGTTCTAAACTTTTTTTAGGATTTCCTACAAATTAGACGGTCACGTGACTTTGTACTGTAATTGTACATTGCAAAAGTATGAATAGAACCCTCAAAACGAACAAAAGATGACCTAGCTAGCAGAGCGAATGATTTTACATAATAATATTATCTTGTAAAACTACAAACAAGCTTTGATGACTAATAGCAATAATGGGCCAAATTAGTTTAGCAAAAAAGCTTCCTGTCACAATGTATTAGAGTTCATCGTAACAGATAGCGAGGCAAGTGATGCAGGGGTCACAGGTCACGCCCCGGAAAGCATACTGCACCCTTATCATGGACACACTTCGCGCTATCACAGATTTATGAACATACTCTGTATTGAATCATTGTACAGAATACAACTTTCAAAAGCTCTGTTTGAATTTGAAAATTGATGATTCTCTACAGTGCATGTGACTATGCCACTTTACCGCTGAGATTTAAAGCTGTGAATGTTAACTATAAGACACTTGCCCCATAGCACATGCATGCCCATAAAACAGGATATGACCTGAAGTATTGCGATATGATGGGAAGTTTAGAAAAGATGCCCATGTTTCAAAACAATGACATTTTACTGTGAGTCATAAGCGCATGTTCACAAAATACTACAGCGAGCAGGCCACCTTAAATGATTTTTTTTTTCTGTTTTTTAAGGAACTTTGCGTCTAATAACGTGATTTCAGTTCCATAGTATCTTCCTATGTTATCGCACGGCTCACTAAGTAACTCATAAATACTGACTTCATAAATGCCTTTAAAAATAAACTCGACAACTGGCTACGAATAAATAAAACAGTGGTTAAAAAAGTGACTAAAAAAGTGATAAAAGACATTTTAACACTGTATCACGTAGACATAACAACGAAAGCTGCTCGTCTATAAACTAATAAATAAATAAATGTGCCCGTAGAGCATATTAGCCAGCTCAGATGTTGGTGAGGCTAAAATACTCTGAAACAGGTCCATATCGAATTGGCTAGCTTAAATGATTGTGAACCTCTGAGAGATTCTGTAACTATTGAATGTTGCGTTCACCTAACATGGGGTGTGTGTACCAGTCATAAGACAATATAAACACATAAGCTCAAAAATCTTTTTGTACTTAACACTGTTGGTGTTCCTGTATGTAATAAATAAACTGAATATTACAAACTTTTGTATTCCTGATTAGGGTCTAGCAGAGTATCATGCTATTCAATAGCAAAAGCATTCAACTCAACAGATGCTAAATTTTTGTCCAGTTGTGACAATGTGTTGGTAATTATTCATGTAGGTAGGTAGGTAGGTATAGTAATCATTATCATAACATAACGAACTTATGAAACAAGAGCATGTACTGTAGTATCTAATCTACACCATGATCTAGGCACGATTCATTGTGATCGCGACGAGTCAATTTCATTCATAAAAATAATGTGAACGAAACGTCAAAACAGGGACGACGAAAACAAAGAGCTATGTATACCTATGTATGTACTGATTATGAATTGAAATGCATGCGTTCTCTATGTCACCTGCATACGTATTCGGTAAAATCACTAGTTTTACTCAATTACAAATCTTCATTCACATCTGGCTCAGAAAACCACAGAACTCGGGCACCACCTGTTCACCACAATGACAACAACTTGCTTCCAAATGAAGACCTACTAGTCTTGCCTACTGGGTATCACTAGAACATTTATAAATTTTATAATCGTGGCGAATTACGTTAGTTTTAGCAGCAGAGGTGCAATATTAGATTAGAACTTACCGATCTTTATTTTCAATCTTTCTTCAACTCGCACTTTACGCGTATCGTCCGCCATGTTAAATCCATAACTGTTTATCTCTTTCATCCGCTGTTATCTCTTTCGGAACGAGCCTGTTCGGCCGGCTTGTCCCGCCCGCCACTTCCGGAGTGTCGTAATGTTCTACTTGAGCCTATTCTACAGAGCTGGGTAAAAGATATCCGCACAGAAATATCATTCACGAAGCCACATTTTCAACGATGTATTAGAGCAATAACACGACTAGGAAAAGTATGTAGGTACCTATGGGCTCAATTCAATGTTAGCACTGCGCATGTGCTCCAAACACACTTTCATGAGCTTTTCTGTATCAATGAAAATTATTTGCACTTGTGGATAATTTTGTGTGGAACTGCACAAAAATCCGACTGGGAGAAAATGTTTCACATCCGAAGAACGGCGAAATGATCGATAAGTATTACTACGTTGAAAATAACATTACACTGCTCTCTGCTCGCTCACTGTCATGAAAATGTGAGTTGAGGTGAGGAAACCGAGGAAACAAACTATTTTTTCTCAATGAATAAAAATCATGAATGAGCATTACGTCACGCGTCACGTCAAGGAGACGTTTCGTTCATTTCGGTTGGGTTTGCGCTTGCGCCTTGCGCCATTGAGCTTACTTGCTAGTTGCTCTATGGCTGCTTGCTATCTATCTTGCTCAGCACAGATTGCTACTCATTTGCTACTGTACTGGCTTGTCTATGTGTAGTGTACTGGCCATGGCTGGCCAATAATATCATCGCCTGCGTCAGTCAAGTCAAGTAATTCGTCTAGTTTGTTTCGACAAACGACAGCCTGTCGAAATGACGGACAGAGAGAGGCCATATTTTTTTTTTGTGCCCTAAATAAAAGAAGTACTACCACCATGCGTGCAAGCATAAATATGCTAGCATATGGCTAGCATCAACTGAAAGCTTGACAGTGTGAGTGCTCTAACTAATGTAGTAAAAAAAATTTGCAAAGAGAAGTCACAACCATTCTCCGCAAACTAAAACTGAATTTTTCAAATATCAGTGCCTTGATCACGAATAAATGTGACAATCGCAAACGTATCGTAATGCGAGCGTATCCGAAATACACTGCGCGGTGACACTACAACGGTTGGCAGTCGAGCTGGCATGGACGCGCAATATAACTCAAAAACGTTAACGCGGCGACTGTCAGATTTATTCGTGATCAAGGCACAGTTATTTTTAGCATTTTTGACTTTAATGTCACATTTAGTCATTAGCAGGTTTTCATGAAAAAGTGGCAACACTCTATCTGTCAACGTTTGAAATGAAAGTATAGTAATTTTACCCACATGTGGGTAGCACAAAAACTAACGTACCGTCTTCGAGCATTTTCCAACGTACCGTACAAATCGTACAATACAACACAAACAAACAAAGGAAAGAAGGACCAAAGGATAAAAACTAACTAGTAATCTGTGGACAGAAACAAGATTGGTTCGGTCTTTTCTATTGCTCGGTCATCGGTCAGTTGAGTGAGTTGAGTCTCGCTCGAACTAGACTCTTGCCAAAGAGAATGCAAAAAAAAGAACTCTTTGTACTCTTGCTTTCGAAAACCGAACAAACAATGCATGAAACGGAGATCAAAATTTGAAATAATTTGAATCACGTTTCATACAAAACGAGATTTTCAGTAGGTAGGTATGTAATTTTGGTAGAATGTGAGTCCCGCTAGGTTAAAGGTTTTCGTCGGTGGTCTCGCTTCTTACGCCTCCCCCGCAGGCAGAGCAGTATAAGATATAGGCGTTCGGTAGCAGAGCATCTGCGCTGCGCTAATAACTACGTGCATCAGCACGAGCTCCACTCAAGAACCTATTGGAGTAACTATGAATGACAATTACTCTCATAGTGCTAGTAATTTACTATACATCACGGAAAGTATACCAGGACCAGTGGTGCACAATGCAGAATATGAAAACATGTTGGACAACTACAACTCTCAGTACGATGGCTGCACCTGCCAACAGAATTGTAATGTTCCAGTATGTGACTGCATAAGACAATCTCATGGCGCTAACTATGAAAGCCTTGGAGAAACGCTTCGGATATTACCAAAACCAGATGGATATCCTATATATGAATGTACAAACAAATGCCCTTGTAGTTCCTCATGTGGTAACAGACTGGTACAAAGAGGTCCTATTGAAGGTTTGATAGTCAAGCCTTGCAAGAATACGCAGAAAGGTATGGGTTTATTCAGTTCACACTTAATTGTTAAAGGTTCTTTTATTTGCGAGTATGCTGGTGAAATCATAACAAAGTCGCAAGCTTTGGCAAGAATAAAAGAGAATGAGTCCAAAAAACATGATAATTACATATTTTGCTTAAACGAACACTCTGTCACTGAAATAATCCAAACATTTGTGGACCCCAGTCAATTTGGTAATATTGGTCGCTATATTAATCATAGTTGTGATCCAAACTGCTGTGTAGTCCCTGTGAGGTGTGATACACTTATACCAAAATTGGCCATATTTGCTTGCAGAGATATTCAACCCAATGAAGAAATAACCTTTAGTTATGGTACCAACTATATTTCTAACGGTAGTTCTGTAACCAAGATATTAGTTGGAATAAAATGCCATTGTAATACTGCCACTTGCCAAGGCAACTTACCCTGTAACGAATTTTAATATCAGGCTCAGATACCCGGAGAGTTTGATATTCTAAGGTAGAACTGAAAACTATATTGAATATATTTTTATTTGTATGTAGTTTATTGAAGATTTTATATTTTTATTTACTATTGTTAATTTAGTTAGATGTAATAAGATAAAACATATTTGTCTTCATAATACCATTGACATAGACTTATTAGACAGGCATTTATTTGCTTGGGAAGTAACATTGACTACCTACATCCCTACTATTTTATATGCTAAGTACATAATGTAGATATAAATCAAATGGTATGCCTAGCTAGACTACAGCAAAACTTATTTTCAAGAAGTATTTATTAAAGATATCCGGTAATATCTCTTATTCTTCATGCTCATCACTATGACACCATTATTAAAATGCAAGTCTCCTAGCATCCCATAAACCACAGAATACCTAAGAACTAGATGTTAAAATTAAGAAAGCAAACATGCGACATCTATGGACTAGCTGTTAGAACTTGGGTTATGTGAAGTTTATCAATGGTCAGCTTGTTTCCGTATCATCAACGAGATGAGCCAGTGATAAAGATACCGAAGATAGCCGATAGATGGCGCTAAGCGAGTACTCTTCCAAGTTTTCCTTAGACGTCCGTGATTTAGCTCATTTTCGGCGTTCAGAGAAATTGAAACTTCGACAATTTTGACTAAGTAGTAGTACCTATATATAATTATAGTGGTGAATATTTATTTGTACCTATAGTTCACAAGTAGGTGTATTTATATACAGAATAAAAGTTTACTTCATACTTACCTAATTTTATTTAGAAGCAAATGAAATAATTATACATTGCTCGAACTCAGTAGCTAGTAGCTACCTCAGTAACTCAGTAGGAAGCGCTTGTGGCTTGGCTTGCTTAGTCGATCTTAACCGATTGGATGGGTGACCGTTAGTGGCATTTTTATATCTGCGCTTCCGTGCTAGGGCACGTTAAACTGTCGGTCCCGGCTCTAGCAGTCGTTAAGCCATGACGGTGGCCTTAAGGCGGCCTAAAAACTTCGTCAACAGAGTTGGCCACTAACTGTTACGAGTTTGCTTGCGTTAGTAGGTACCTACATAATGAGCGAATATGTGATAGGCCTTATAATTCTGACTACATACCTGAGTAACAACATTTGTCTAGGTACCCTAGGTAGGTACGATATCTAAGTATACCATTACATATATAAATACTCTTCACTGACGGTACATTATTAATAATAGACCTACTAGGAAGAAATCAGACAAAAAAGAGCCTGCATGACAGGCTGGGTTTACCCCGGTGGTTTATCCGACTAAACAAAACGATAGAATAGATACTAATGAAATCCAAGAAAAGCTGATAAAGTGTCGAAGAAGTCGACTTGGGTCAGCGGCGAGGTTACATACCTACATACTGGATGGTAGGAGTTAGTAGGTACATACATAAGTGAGCTCGACCGGCGAACTAACGAGTTCCGCGCTGGCCGACGACGGGCGTGCACGTCAAAGTCTCGAGAAATATTCATACTAGTAAATACCAGCAAGAACGTTGAAGGAACGTGCCAGAGCATCAGCAAATTGGTGCAATCATCTAGTTGAGCGTAAACAAACCGGTGAGTAGTTATTGCTTGCCTTTATGTAACAAAGTCTACCGGCACCGTTCAATCAATGTTGTTCCTGCCCGCGACTGATTGTTGTGTCCCTGGTGGCACTAGGTAACTAAAGTTGCTCTCTGTTACACGGAAAATAATCCATCTCCATTAGATCCGAGTGAGGAGTTGTACCTACCTACTTAGAATGTCCCAACTAGAATACACAAGATTGATGTCGCATTTAGTATTTTTGTCATAGCATCGCGTTCTAAACACACCTCAATAAGTTCTATACAAACCTGCGTATACCTACATAAAGTTTATTGTTCTTAATTATTATGTGCTGCGATTCGGTTGGGTAACTCACTCTGATACAATATCAATCAGGAACACCTAAGTATCTAGTTTATGCCTTGTAAAGGATGTGTCATCTATTCAACATCTAGAAAGAGGTAGTGTGTAATGTACCTACCTACTTTCATCTTGCCCGTTACTTCTTATATTAGCATAGCATTTGCATTTGTATTGTAAATACATAAGTAGGTTGGTACTTGTGTTTACTCGCCACAGGAGACGGACCCCAATACTACTGACTTTTTTAGAATATTTAAAGAAATACTGAAGTCTATGCCTAAGTATTCCAAAACTAGTAGAGCAATAATAATTAGGTACCTAGGTACTCGTTTGGCGAAAATGGGCCTTTCGGTGTAGAAAATAAAGGCATTGAAGAATGTTATCTTTGGTAGGGCTCCCTATCTGTCCACAGGTGCAGGAGCAGCGATCTTCCTGCAATCCTGTAAATCCGGTTATACCACCTATACCTATAGGTACCTAGGTATATTATATTAGCAAGTAGCTATGTGTATTTTAGGGTACCCAAACCGGTCCCTTCATGTTTTAAGACTGTATTTAAATATAAAGATAGGATAGAATATAGGTTCTTACCTGTGTACCTAGTAGGTAGGTTTCTAATCCTAACCTACCTGGTACTTTCTTAGGGTAAAATAGAGTTTTGCATTGCAGGATTATTATTTTTTGTTAGGAACTTTTATTTTAACAACTTTTGTTTTTTTTTAGATTTGTAGTAGGTACTCCTACTCACAGAGATAACATAATATTCACAACGAATGTTATAACTAGGTAGGTAATACCTACAGTGTGTACTATTGTTTTTTGTAGACAAGCCATGAAGCTCCATTGGCTGGCGGTGTTAGGATGCCTGAGCGTCCTGGCTACCCCAGGGCACTTCGCAGCTGTACCGACACAAGACACCTTGGTGGTGTCAAGATCATTTGAAGAAGTGAGTTATTGTTCTTACCCAGAAGGTTTTTTTTACTACCAAAGTACCTTTAGCTTTTAGGGGATTCTATATCTTAGAATAACTTCACGCTACCTAAATAGATTGGATCATGTCTAGGGATGATCAAAAGTTTTGGTCTGGGCAGGACTTTTTAGGTACACAGCGGTCTGACCGCTAAATGGTAATCAAGATTGCCATAATATCTACGATGTTTTTAACTACCTAGATAAGTTAAAACCAGAGCCGCTAGTTCGGGGTTTTGGCCTCAGTCATGGCTTAACGACTGCTAGAGCCGGGACCGACAGTCCGAAGCACGGAAGCGCTCAGATGTAAATGCCACTAACGGTCACCCATCTAAATCGAGATCTCGCAGCCACGAGCGCTTCGAGACTGATAGCTAACCACCAAGAATCACAATTACAGACGACAGAAGCAGAACCAGTGACGACAGAGGTTACCACGGATGGACCAACGCCCCCCATCAAGTTGACTGAAATGGAAGTCATCTCGGAAGTGTCACTCCGGTACGCACACACGGTGGTGGTGGCGCGGGTTCGGAACCCCGCTAAGCGCGCGCAAGAGGCTAACTTCAGGGTACTGCTGCCGGAAACCGCTTTTATCAGTGGATTTGTTATGTAAGTAAATTTGGACAGTTTCGACAAATGAATTTAGAAGGCAATCCAAAAATATATAAACCAAAACTTTGTGTCTTGAATTGAATCTTACTTAATCGATGAGTCAGACAGAAGATCTGAACAATTAAGTTGCACCGGCAATTAAGTTTACATAATGCGTGGTACGGTAGGTACCTACCTATATTTTATTGCTCATTTGATTGGTTTATACAAAGTTTCGATAGACGCGTTTCGATAGTCTATCGGTCCCATTTCAAGTCCCAAAACAATAAAATCGAATATGTAAACCGCTGTCGTTAGGTACCTACCTAGCTAGGAAGACCGGATCTTAGAATCATGGTCCCTGACTTAATATAAATCATCATCAAGCAGCAACAATGTCGCCATATCCGAAACCGACTAGGAAGACATCATCATCATCATAAATCATCTAGATTAGATACAAAGGTTCGTTCTAAGCTAGGTAGGTAACACACGCCGTGATATACATGAACGTTGTTTTTGTACTGCAGGACTTTAGATGGAAAGTCATACAAAGCTTACGTGAAGGAAAAAGAAGAAGCTAAACAGATTTACGACGAAGCTGTGAGTCAAGGATTTGGAGCCGCTCACATCGCAGCCAAGTAAGTTTAACGACTTTAGGTAAGAAGCGTAGAACCCCACATCATACAACTAACAGTTACCTATTAAAAATCTGCTGTAAATAGGTTCTAAACTTGGCAAAACTGTATGGAATGAGTATCAGATTTTTTTCGTGCTAACATTGACTGTTCCACAGGTACCTAAAGTTATTCAAATTGAAATATTGATCAGTATTATAAAAGCTTTGCTGTAAGTGTAAGGGCCCCTATTAGGTCTTGCCAGATCTCTCTGGCCCTAGTTAGTTATTAAACTCATAGAACTCCACAGGGCTCGCGACTCGAACCAGTTTGTAGTGTCTGTAAACGTGGAACCGTCTTCCTCTGCCGTCTTCAACTTGACGTACGAGGAGTTGCTGGTCCGTCGCAATGACGTGTACAATCACGCGATAAACCTTCATCCTGGAGCGTTGGTACCGAAGCTCTCGGTGACTGTACACGTTAAAGAGGCGCAGAAGATTACGGATCTTCGAGTGCCGGAGATCAGAACTGGAAATGAGATCGACGCTACTAAGGAGGATGCTCGTAAGACTGATGTTTTGAACTTGATTGACTATCAACATACTAATTGTAACAACTCATCAGTTTATGATGTATGAGGTGGATTAGTGGTGTGCGAGGAAAAATTCACCTCACGTGACAGATGAAACTATTTTCAGTGATTTTTTCCTCGCACATCTCTGGTGGATACGCAACTCCAAAGTTAAGATTTGCGTATTTCAATTTGTATTTTCCTTATGCATTGATTGATATGCAGCAGAATAATTAATTCCATAAAAACAAACATGAGAATGTCTTGTACCTAATTAATTGGTTAGACAAATAATTATAGGTGCGCGTGTATACCATGACACAAACAAATGGTAAGTATGTCGCCCTGCTTAGACAGTAGATTTTTGGACTAGAAAGCAGATAGATTTTCTGATAATTCGTCAAAGACAGTCGAGAATAGTCTTACAGGACTTCTAATTTTTGGACTGCATCGTTAGATGAGCCGGTTTGATTCAAGCGTCGTAAAACAGTTTTTGCCGCAACCTAACTGTTTTTATGAGTGGTATTTCTAATTGATTGGCTATGTTGTTGCAGAAAATTCCAAAGCCGTTATAACAAGGGGTCACGACGACCGTGAGGCTACTATCACCTTCAGCCCTGACCTTGAAGAGCAGAAGAGGCTGATGGCAATTTACGCGGTAAGATATTACTATGTATAGGATGCATTGTTTGACATTTTATCCTTCTACGTAATATTGCAGTTCACAAACAATAGCTTTTCAAGTTGTAAGTGTCCAAATCTATTGGGCTGGTACCTACTACCTATGTGAATATCAAAGTAACTTTCGCAGTTTACTTAGTTGGATTTAGGTAGTTAGTAGGTAGATATGTTTATTACGTGTTCCAAAGCTGTCTCTTATCATAAGTGCACGGAGGTACCACACCTATCTAGGGGTCAACAACGTGATACACCCGAGAAAGAAGAAACTTTTGTTTTGTTAAGATAAAGAATTTTTAAGAAAACAAGTTTGTTTATGTATTTACTGACGTAATAGGTTTTACCTAAGAACATTTTCGCTCAGATTTACCTTATAATGGTGAGGTACAAAGTGTACAAACTCATTGATATCTACAATAAATAACGCTTTTGTATTTTAGCAAAAATCGAAAGAATCTGCATCTAACAGCAATAGATGGAGCCCGCAGGAAGAAAGTGATGATGACAAAAAGCAAGGAGTTCTTGGCCAGTTTGTTGTGCAGTATGATGTAGAACGCCCTAAGGATGGTGAAATTCTGGTAAGTCTCTAGGGCAATATAGGACCACGTTGGTTTTAGACGCCACTTTTTTACGCATCCTCTCTCAAATGCCCAATTTGAACCAGCAACTCACTCATATCTTACGGTTAAAGATCTTGCAGCTTTGTACAGGAACCAGGTGCCACTTTATAATTTTTATTTTTTTTACACTTACCACAAAAGTTTTTGGAAAATTAATGACTTCATTGAAAAGGTGCGAGAATCATTAGACGAATGCAGTGTTTCCGAAAAGTTGACTATCTATCGTGTTATTAATTTGGTTCCTAGGTGAACGATGGTTACTTTGTCCATTTCTTCGCGCCCACATCTCTGCCCCCACTGAACAAATACGTGGTCTTCGTTTTGGATACTTCAGGCTCCATGATGGATCGTAAAATCGTTCAGCTGCGGGAAGCTATGCAGACTATTGTCAGTGACTTGAATCATGGCGATTACTTCAGCATTGTAGAGTTCGCTTCGTCTGTTACGGTAAAATTTTAGTGTTTACCTACTCACATTTTACAGAAACTAAATAAAACACATGAGTAGGTAGGTACCTACTTATTTCAAACTACAATTATGAACTGGGGGTTTCTGCTGGGTCAACCATAAAAGGAGAAACGACTAAACTCTAAAGACCTTTTGACCCACCTTTTCAGAATATTGTTTTCATATACTTACCCACAAAACTTCATGGGTTGTCACAAACTATTACTAGTCCAAATTTTAACTCTCTAGCTTCTATGGTTCAGCTCTGGTGGAGGTGACAGACAGACGGATAGACAGACACCGGAATGAGATCATAAGCGTTCCGTTTTTCCAAAACAGAACCGCTACACTAAAAAGAAGAAATCTGGCCAACAAATTAAACTACTAAAAATATTATTTTTTACCTTCACAGACAATTTCTTTTGTGTCCACTGAATCGTCAAACGTTCACGTTAATTCAACAGGTCCACGAGCTAAAAGAAGCAGATCAGGAACCTCCAAAACCAGCTAACTGGTACTGGGGCGAGACTGAGAAGAAACCAACACTAGTGCCTCCATCACCGGCTACACCGGAGAATATCAACAAAGCCAAGGTCATCATCAGCAGGCTTAATGCAGCTGGAGGTTAGTATTATTAACAGCTAAGTAAATAATTAGTTTTCAACGCAGTTTTATTGGTCAAGCTACTTAGGTACTGAAGTTCTTACCAAATTATTTGTATTTGAAGGAACAAACATCGATAGTGCATTAGACGTAGCCGTGAATCTAATTCGCAAACGCACGGAATGGGGCAAGAAGAAGCCATCATCCAACGACACAGCTGAAGCCACCACGGAAGTTGCAGTAGCAACTGACGATAAGGATGCTGAGTTGTATAATGTTGAGAGTGAGTCCACCATTAATTTAAAATGTATACCACCAATTCTAAAACCTTCTGAAATAGCATGAAACCTAACCAACCGTAAAGATTTAACTAGTTTTGCCAATTGATAAAAAGTATCGGGCCTAAGATCGACCCCTGAGGTACACCTCGGTGAACATGTATCAGAAAACCCAGTAGAGGAATTAGATGTTTAACTAATGTATTGGATACGACCCGAAAGATAACTCAAGTGCTTTTATCAAGTCAATAGTATCCAACTTGGCTATAAGAAGCTCAGTGTTATAGAATCCAAAGCTCTTGAAAAGTCTAAAAGTAATGTCTAGAGAAAATCCAATTTTCATGGACGAATGCAATAAATAGAGTCGAGAGGTACCGATCGATGCTCTAAGTGATTTAATTTCGTTCAGGGATGAGCACTTTGGAGCCAATCATCATTTTCTTAACTGACGGCGACCCGACCGTCGGCGAGACCAGCCGTACTACCATCATCAACCGACTTACAGAGAAGAACTACGGAGAAGGAAAGGCTACCATATTCTCTCTTGCATTTGGTAAGTAATAATGTATTCAACTTGATTATCTATCATCATTATTACGACTTGTTGTATATCACATCTCATCAACTCATCAATATCAAAGAGTTCATATTTAACGAAATATACGATTGGTAGTAAGTAGTTAGGAGTCTTTGTTGAGTTCGTCTGGGGAAGTACCACGGCCGTAGGTACCTATTTCTTCCGTTAAACAGTGATGCTCGCATTGCTGTGTTTCAGTTAGAAGGAATATAAGGGTGCTGGTGCAATTGAAGGCACTTAGGTCGTTAATGACGCGTTGCGATGTCTCAAAGGTTCTGACGTGCTTTGTGAAGTAATCCAGTTATGGCAGAGGCACAGAGTAGCAGAGGTAACCGCTTCACAATGGATCATTTACACGTCCATAACATTTTGTCATAAAAAATGCTCACGACCAATGATTTTCCTCGTTCGTTACGAAAAGTAATTATGCTCACGATCTACCATCTAGTTCCGGGATGTCTTGTAGGCACTAGCTTTTAGTTCGTGACCTAAGTGTCTAGGTGTGCCAACTATGAAATAATAGGTAGGTATGTACCTAAACCTGTACCTACTCGTACGTATAAATTACCTATCTATCTAAGTTATTAGTTAGACCACAAGACCACGGAACTGTTAATCAAAAGTTTTGTGTTAATCAAAAGTAGGTAGGTACTTATATTGGCTTGGGTTGTATCAAAGACTTAGATTGACTTGTGTTGTGTATCACATAATCACAAACAGTGTTTGGACTTCCATGAACTGTTGACCGAACGGAAAGTAATACGAGTACGTAGACTCACTTATCATTCATAGTGCTGTTGTGAAATCATTGGTGATTCATCGTTGTCGCACAATAGGGTTCATGGCCATTAAGTAAACATGTTGACAGTAAAAAACACTGGTGTTCCAGTTATGTTTACCATTTTTCCGTAGGTACTCGAAACAATTACATACCTACCTACCTAGGTACCTACCTATATTTCAATACTTTCGCATTTTTGCCTTTACTTCATCGTTGGAAATGAATAGGTAGGTACTGAAGGCTCATAAAAACTCAGATTTACGCGTGACGTGCGTGACGTAGATTTGAGTAGAGATTTACATAGAAAACTGTCGAAAAATCGAGTCTAGATTCAACTTCAGAGTCTCACCATTCTGCTAAGTCTGGGCAAACCCAAATCAAATTAATTTTTTTTTGGTTTGCCTAATAAAATTTGTTGAGATTGAGAATCGTTTTGTTTTTGTTTAAGTATTCGTTAACATGGTCACTATGGTCATCCTTAACCTTACCTACCGATATTTACTTAGTTAAACAATGGCATGATGTAACTTGTGGTCTGCTCTTGCGCACTTCAAAACTATCCTACTACCTACTCCTTATTCAGATTCAATAGGGTTGTATGCGTCATGCTGTACGACGTCAATAACATCATATTATCGTAATCATGATAGGTGAGGACGCAGACCGCAAGTTCCTGAAAAAGCTCTCCCTCCGTAACGACGGCTTCATGCGTCACATCTACGAAGCGGCTGACGCAGCCCTACAGCTCCGAGACTTCTACCGGCAGGTGTCTTCGCCTCTGCTCTCTGACGTCAAATTCGTCTATCCCGCCAACCAGGTAACAACTATACCTAATATAAAAATCTGCCGCTATTGGGTAATCGCATGGTAATCGTAATGTAAGGTATGTAATGTGTATTCAGATTAGCTGGCACTGCCGGCGCGGATAGCAGGGGTAGGTAAGTATATATTTCAATACCTATCTACCTAGGTACTTATTTAATTTTTATAAGAATGTTATTGTGACTTCTAGGTAGTTTCACCAATAAATTAATTATTCTTGATTATACAGGGTTATATAATATATTATATATTCAATATTGAGGTACATAGTGCAACATTTATCCGCGCCGGCTGCGCCATATAATCTTACTAAACATTCCGTAAAAGATTATCTGGCCAATTTCACACTCTGTGGTTTTGATAACCAAGATGCAGATCTTTGATTATGACGTTTTTGAATTCACAAATTCATAAGTTTTGAATTCACAATTGTAGAGCAGACTAGTAGACAGCTGTAGAGACTTCGTCAATATCAAATAGACTATGTTTCCAGTTTAATCAAATAATACTTACATGTGGGATGCAACACATTGTTTGTACTACGATTAGAAAGTGGTCACAGTCCTAAACCTTGAGGGACTCCGCCTGTGAATGATGCAACAAAATTACCCAGGCAGTTATGCATTGTTCTATTATCTTGTACCAACCTAGGTACCTATGTATGTAGCAAATGTTACGCAAAGTTATTGCATGCATCATAGGGCATTGGGACTTAATTAAGCGGAAACGCGGCAAATGTCTATACTTAGTGGCTTTTTCTTAGATATTTGATGTCGTAAATACGACGTTTAATAAACATTTGAAGATAAAACCTTATAGTAGGTAGATATCATGGAAATTTTCAGTTATTTCCTACTTGCTCTAGTTATTGAGGTACTAACCTCGCTACCTACGGAAAAACAGCTGGGCTGGGGATTATGACCGAAGGTTGAAATTACCTATTATGTGACTTGCTTGCATCATGACCGTTGCCCGAGCTTTCAAATCACAGAATCGCCGTGAAATATATTCGGATACTGACTAACCTGACAGGCGTCATGGCTCAGTCGGTAATAGCCTTGCCTTCCGTGCTGTAGGTCGTGGGTTCGATCCCCACCGAGAACAAACACTTGTGTGGGGCAATCATAGATGTTTGTTCTGTGTCTGGGTGTTTCTATGTATTATATGTATGTATTTACAAAAAAAAAATGTATGTAGGTATATATTCTATCAGCCATCTAGTTCCCATAGTACAAGCTTCCTTAGTTTGGGACTAGAAGGCGTTGTGTTGAGTCCGTGAAAAAAAAAAAAAAACTTTAATGTGACTAAGTACCAACAATTTGGATAAAGTCAAAGTCAAAAATCTTTTATTTAGTAAAATCACAAGGATCATTTAGAAAGTCTGATAAACTAGGTGCGAGTTCCTCGCGAGTTTGCTTACGATAATACCTAATCTCACTCCTAACCGGCCTATCAATGCCCTAAATAACCATTTATTAGGGAACGGAAAATATATGCTCAGACTAAAGCGTAAACACATTTTCTAGGCTATACGTGGTTATACATTACTGTTTGACCATCGACCACTTTGAAGGGCTAGAGTAGAAAACTGCAATGTATAACAAACTCTCTAGTGACAAGAGTATAAGCGTCATATTTCAAAGTTGCCAAATATTGGGTGATTTTCAAAATAGAACAGTGATTCTATTGTGTAGCTCAATAGCTGAGACAATAAAAAACTGCATAACCAGCTTTATTTACATTATAAGTAGTGTTTTTATTGTAGGATATTGTTTTTATTGTTATTTAGTGCAGAAACTGGTAGCGCTTTGAGGGTTTCTTTGTTAATGCTAAGTATTGACGGGTAGAGCATTCCTTGGGTCGGGATGTACGTGATGTCAACAACACTGGCTTCAGCAGAAAAATCAGCGCTGCTGTATGGAAACATACCGTAACATTAAGCTGAGCTGAGGCCATTTCAGCACCACTCAGAGCATAACTTATTTCTGTATTTACAATTAGTTTGCTTTTCTTTTCCTTTAGGTACCTCATTATTTTAGATTTAAGTTTACTTTTAATGCCGTTATTTCTTTTACTTTGTTAAATTTGTGGTGGTTTGAAATAAATGTATCTATCTATCTAACCATGAACGCTGTTTGTAATTTGCAGATAAAAGAAGGTTCTCTGACCAAGAATAAATTCCGCACGTTCTTCTCCGGCTCCGAAGTGGTAGTGGCCGGGGAGATCGCTGATGACGTCATCGAGCTCACACCGCAAGTCCTCGGCTTCTGCGGAGTCCGTGATGGATTTGGCAGGGTAAGATTCGTTTTAGAAGAATTTGATTTTAAGTTAATTCGGTCATAATTTCATTGCGTACTTCATCTCCATGTACGTTATCGATAGGTATATAAAAGTAAACTAAATCGTAAGAAGCTTTATTTGCTACCTATTTACCTTTATATAACTTATTCCCTGGAGTTTGCTTTTAAGAATTTTAGTTATTATTTTTAGATAACCCCTAGGTACCTAAACAAGAAAAGCATGGTTGATAATACAAAATTTAAAACCATCATCCATATAATTTCACTATAGTACCTCCTACCTACGTGTATAACTAAATAAGGGAGGTCCGACATCCACACATTCCACACGGTATCTTGAGTAGGTATAAGTACCAAGCGATGTGGGACGCTGTCAACCATCGGGGATCGTATAATAAAGTCCCCTAATTTATTTTTTGTATCACAGAAACGCTACGAAAGACTGCCCAAGGCGCCAGTCCCCGACAAAAGCTCACCTCTACCTTTAGAACGACTGTGGTCCTACCTTACCATCAAACAACTGCTAGATCAGAAGGACGCCACCGAGAGCGACGACGAGACTCCTAAGGAAAACCGCCCGGAGGCAAAGGCACTGGCTCTTGCACTAAAGGTAAATAACTAGTACCTACACGTTAGTCCAACGTTTCCCATACTTAGATGCTCTTTTACTCTTTAAATTTTTGGTTTTAGTCTACTCTCTCACCATTTTAATATCTAATTGAAGTCAAATCACATAACACCTATAGGCCGGAATACTGAAACATCACTCAAATTTAAGCACCACTTAAAATTGCTCTGCCTCTGTTTGATATTACTCATTTGCAAGAGATGGCAATAATTTAAGCGTGAACTTAATTTAAGTGGCGTTTGGAGTATTCGGCCATAAGATTCACTGATTCCAAAGCACTTATTTTCTGCCTCTGAAGCGATCTTTAAAACAGCTGGTGACACGACGAAGGTACAAAAGAAAACTATCCGAAGACAAAAAGCTCTTTACTTGCTCTTGCACTAAACGGAAACAATAGTGTCTTAGACAATTTCAGATCATATCGACGCTTCGAGTACCTATAAATGTCGTAAAAACGGCTATGGCCAAGATGTTTTTTTTTTTCTCTAAATTTTACTTATGCCAGTCTACCCAGAGACCTCAGAAAGGGTAGTCAGTAGTAATACCATGGGTTAATAATTATAATCTGTAATGACGGGTGAAACTGTCGAACTAGACTCGTGCTTTCGAAAAACCAACAATGTATGAAACGGGGGTCAAAATTTGAATCACGTTTCATACAAAACGAGATTTTCAGTATGAATTTTGGTAGAATGGGAGTCCCGCTTCTTCTTAAGTTCTTATAGCGCGTGCACACTATGCCCGGCATGAATGCCGCGATTAATACCGGAATTACTGCCACAGCAACATCGCCTTTATTCTCACCAAAGAGCTAGGGCATGAACTTGGCGATGTTGCTGTGGCAATAATTCCGGAATTAATCGCGGCAATAATTCTGGCAGCGGCAATGGCATAGTGTGAACGCGGTATTACGTAGGAACTACGTATTACATATTTCTCGGTAGTCCACGGTAATACGAAGGATTATACATTGGCCTAACTTTGTGTGCTGATATATAATATAGAGTAGATAAAAGCACCATCTTTTACCTACTCTATGTTATGTAAAGATTTTGAATGAGTGCTTTATTTCCAGTACGAATTCGTAACTCCACTGACGTCTCTGGTGGTGGTGAAGCCCAACTCGACGAATGCAGTCGACGCGGAGTCTGTTGATAAACCGGTTTCAATGTCTTTTGCACGTAAGTTCTACTTTATTTTTTATTATTACTTACTCAAAGCCCCCAAAGCCTCCATTGACTTATTACTAAATTGAATATTATACAAAAATCATGTATTAAATTTATTTCAACTAAACGGTACCTACATTTTACATAATTTGCTTACCTACCTATTAACATATTCATATTTCGTAATTCATATCATAATATTATCAAATTAACAATTTATTTTAATATAATTCATAAATTTCATACATTATATTATACTTGATAAATTTTAGCTTGTTACCTAATAATTATTATTTCATAGTTATCTTGCTAATTGATTTTTCAAAAGATACACTACTTAATAATAATCTACGACTTTTTGGTGTAACACAGGATATTTTATTGAGATGGGTCAGTGAGTGAATTTCTAAACAATAAGTCTAGAAATTTAGAAAAAATTAATGTCATAAAATATTGATTTTTATAAAGGTGAAAACACTGCAACCAACAAGATATCGACGGAAATCTAATATTGCTTACACAACACCAGAAACACCAGAAAATATTTGCCGGAGTGAGCATAATGCCCCCTGAACCCTCTACGTGTCTCTACTTAGAAACGGCTCTCTACTTCTGTCAAACGTTAATCACCGTCTAAAATAATGCTTTTGTTTTTTTTTATATATAAATACTGACAAAGAGAATCTTAGGCAGTATTTAAACAGTGTTTTAGATTTTTTTTATACAACTAAATGTAGAGTGACTTAAGAAGCGATTCTAAGACCGTAAAATAAATATGTAATTACAGCTCAATCAGTAAACTTTGCGCCGTCAATCGGCTATCCTGGGTACGCTTATTCGTCGGGATACGCGGCTGCATTACCGGCGCCGCCTTATGCAGGTAAGTTACAAACATCTTGCTCATTTTTGATAGAAAAAAATGCTTGAAATACGTGTGCTTTGCTTATACTGGGCGTTCCGAAAGTCTCGAAACTAAGTACCTAGTATGTTATCCCGAGAGGATGCAATTCTCGACACAATGAAAGTGTTTTACGGTTTTTATACTGGGCGTCCATCCGGCCCACCAGTGGGCCGGCCGGTGGGCTCGATGGGAATAAGCCGTCTCGAAAGACCCGAAACTAGTGTGTTATATCCCGAGAGGATGCAATTTTCGGCACATAAAAGTGTTTTACGGTTTTTATACTGGGTGTCCCGAAAGACCCGAAACTAGTGTGTTATTCCGAGGGGAGGTGATTCTCGACACAAAAATGTTCTACGACTTTTGTGAATTCAATGTTCAACTTGTTGCACGTTACTTAAAATGCGTACCAATTGTAGGTATTGCAATTTGCAATTTGCAATACATAAAATACGGAAGATTTATGTAGGTATGAAATGGTATTGACTTAGGATTGTTTCATTTATTTGGAATTTCATTTATATTTATTGAAGAATACAAATATTTCCTAATAAACATTATTAAGATAGAACCCTGCCTTCTGTTTTGTTTTAAAAAAAAACTGACTACCTACCTAGAATAAATAGTTACATTATAAAAATATTAAATACATACTCGTAAGAGTTTCTGATACGTTTATTTCAGAGGTCTGTATAACCATGTCCAGATTCATACTAGTTCCGGGACACCCTGTATACACGTTAATGGACTTAATCGTTTGATTATGCTATCGATTAGCTTGTTGCATTTTTCTAAAATAACCTAATTTGACAGCCCTAAAATTATAGCCGTCCTGGTCGTTTCAGTTTATGAGAAAGGGACGGCAACATTTTTAGTGCTGTCAAGTTAGAGCGATTTGATACCAATGTCTGCATCTAATTAATTAATCTAATTAATTTAATTAGGTGGGTAGGTACACTCGGTACATCATGAAATCAAGTATCATAAAGAGACGAAAAGTTATGATTCAAACTGGGAAGAATAAACTGAATCATCAATCGCATGCTAATCACCAATTATCGGTTCTCGAGGCTGAAATGATTTTGACAAAAATAACAAGAGTATTTTATGCACTGAATGGAGCCCATAGAAAAGAGTTCAACGCGTTACACCGCTACGCTTCGTAGCGCGTACGTAGCACCAAGTTGTAGATGTCTTTTTTGTGCTTTTCAGTATTTTATTTTTAGAAGATTCAACTTTTTTATAACATCATAATCAAATAATAAAACAAGTGCTCCCATCATTACATGCGTAGTAATTTAGTTTTCTATAAAATTTAAATTCTTAAGTTTTTATTTTAATCTATGCCTACATGCTAGCAAGTAGGCAGTTAAGCAACAAATTAAAAGATAATGCCCCTAATTCTGGTGTTTCATTTTCCTAAGTTAACCTAATTTGACAGCACTAAAATTGTTGCCATCACTTCCTCATGAATTGAAACGAAAAAGACACCTGTCCTATCAATTTAGCGCTGTCAAATTAGTTTAGTTTAGAAAAATGCACCATCAGAATCGAACCCAATCAGAGGTCTTCCGAGGTTCATCTTCAGAGGAGCTTCCCACAATATTCGTCATTCACATTTCACGACTAAACCCATATTCATCCATAGGTCAAGCCCTGTCACTCGACATCGCGGAAGAGGAAATCGATCAGTACGACATGATAAATCCCGAATCAGGTCAGCATGTACCCAACTAACTCCATACCTAATGTGCAACATTCAACTCTTTATTTTTCACAAAACTACGAATCCGGACGTTATTTCTTCGCAACGCAGAAAACTGGCTCAGTACGAATAAATGTGACGAGGAATAATTATATTCAGTCACACTCAGATTTTAACCGTTCGGTAATCAGAATACACAACACTTTTAAAATACCTACGATGAAAGTTTGTACTTACTCCCACACTCAGAGATATCACTAACAGATAAACATTACGTCTTGTTTGTCATTACTCATTGGTAAGAGATGTCAAGTCAATACAGCGTTGACATTTATATAAAACTAGCCGTCGCCCGCGGCGTTGCTCGCGTTCCCTTTACAGTGTGACGTTTCAAAATTCCTTTCTTAGTGCACCCCTACACTATATAAGGATACTACCCACCAAATTTCATACCTCTAGGACTTATAGTTTAGGCTGTGCGTTGATTCTAAGTCAGCTTTAAAATAGTTTTATATATTAGAAAGAATGAAGAATAACTTTCTAGCGTATTTTAAAAGTGCTGTATTCTGTTCGGTAAATGACTGAATATAACGTTCTGCGAAAATAGGTATAACGTGTTTAGTGAAAATTTATTTTAGTTACCGCAATCTAATTCCTTCGTTCCAACTAGCAACCTAGACTTGCAGGCAGGGTTATCAATATCATTATGGTGACAGCATGATTATCACAGAACATGTAGGTAAGCAAGTGCAATGTAGGTACCTACATTGGTTTATTTTTTCAAAATTTTAAAAACTTTATGACAATAAATTTTGTTTAATATAATTTTGTATAACATATCGATATGAATGATCATTTATCACTATGGTGTTCCTCATAGAATTTTCAGAGTGATTCCATTATCCGTTTGCTGGCATGTTTCTGGGGTCAACGCTTGGACATAAGGTAGGCGCATATTTACAATTGATTTAATTTACGCAACACTTCTACTGCACTTCTATTTTTTATTTTGACAGGTTCAAGTTATGGCGTCGCGCATTTTACGAAGTCTTTAGTGCCCCGGCGCAAAGTTGTAACAAGCTTCTATCGTGGTAAATACCTACATTTTTATAGGGTGAACCCATCAATTTGAATAACTTTTTCTATTGAACAATAATTATGGACTATGAGTGCGAAACAAACTCCGCTGATGCATACAAAATTACCCACTTAGGTAGTAAAATTGTATGGAACAACCGAATTGCTCATCGATTAGACTTTTATTCCGTATAAAAAATTGTTCTTATTGATAATAAGAATAATATTTACAAGGTCGTGAGTATAACACATAAACTCGATGTAAACTTGTATAGTGACACCGTGTTTTTGTCTGTTTCGATGGAATTTGAATCTACTTGTCAAGACAAAACACTGTTATTCCAAGCTTACGTTGAGTGTATAGTATTATATGATCTGTGATTGAGTTTAAGAATATTAGGCTTTTAAACTTAGGTATCCTATCCCTAGCCTAATAAATTACATAATTTTTTTCAGCACCTGTTGAAGACAGGTCATCATTTCACCTAAATGTTGGTAAGTTCAAATACGGATAAGATAGGTACCTAATATTTTGCTAAGAACGCTGCCTTTGCAAGCCAACAAGCTTTTCATATTTCAGCTGATATTTTTACGTAATTTTATAGGTAGATACTTGGATAGAGTTATTTAACTTTTTTCAGATACGCTTAGCTTAGCTAACGACTTCTTCAATAGCGCTGAACATTCCGAGGAAGTGCAAGTTCACAACAATAATTCCGAAACACTTGGAGAAGATGTTTGTGAGTGATTACCACTGAGCACGAGACTATTTTGTAATCATCACTATTTATAACAAGCTAATATCGATAACTTTCGATATTTGCTACTAGGTAGCCACAACAGGCGTGCCCGAGAATGTTTTAATTTACGAGTATTCACACGAGTATTTAAAACTACCTACTAGGTTGTGTTGTTAGCTCTTTCATGGAAAATACGACGGAAAAGAGGCTTCGTAGTTGACCACCCTGCAAAATAAGCGAAGCTGAAAAGGTTCGCTAGTGAATTGCGTTGTTTGCGTTTATCGTTTTGTGGAGATGGACTCCAAGCTTTTTTATACCAATACAGGATTTAATAAACCTCGCCCGAAAACCCTGGATAGGTAACCATTAATATAAACTTTTTAAACGCGAAAAACTTCTGGATAACTAGTGCGAAAGATAACAAACAAAATACAAATACTCACAAAGCTTGGCAAAAATGTATCTACCTACCTAGGTAGAGTAAATAAATAGGCCTTTACATCTATTGAAGATGATTTATACAGCGTCAGGAGGCAACCTATGCCTACACTTAACGTAAAGTAAACTTATTCTAAGTTTACTTTAGGTGCTTAATCCCCCGACGCGACGTTTCATGAGTGGTCGTACTCGATGTTATAGTTTTAATTTGTTTCAACAATGTGCTTATTTATTTCCATTAGGTATTGTTCTAAACTTTTTAATAACGAAGCTTACGTGTTCTGTGATTACACAATTATTCATGCTGTCACCAGAGGTAGGATTGTTATGCTTTATCCACAGGTTTTTATGTTACGTGCCTAAAATTGTGTTTCTGTTTAGCTTCAACGCCAATACTTTCGACTACTGTGAGTCCCATTGCAAGGTATAAGCTGGAGGACTTCAGCTGGGTCAAGCCTCTGGTGAACGCTTCAGCTGACGCGCTGGTGTTCAACGTCAACGGTACAGATGTGAATTTGAAGTTGTCGACGGACGCTCAGGTACTAACTCATGATGAATCTGGCACAGTGATAGCATACACATAAATATTATTCTCTGAAATGTCGCACGCCAACCTCCTTATTACACCACCACGTTTGGGTTGGCTGGCAGACAATGCTTTCAGCGTTAAGTCCACCCTTTGTAACAAATTTAGAATTTTGGGCAATTGTGCAATAAAGTATTAAATAAATCAAAAATACACTCTGGAGACGGACGTTTCCGTCATTTATATATTTATACCGCGAAATAAAGAGATCGTTGTGAGGCCCATTTCAATGGTTTGTTCTAGCTGTTGTTGACCAGTTTATGATAGAAGATCTCTGTCTAGGGAGCATTCCAGGGTTAAGGGTGTTTAAAGTGCCCGAGTACAACAGAGACGGGGCCAATAATAGAAGATAATAGAAAAACAATCAATCCTATTCCCATTAATATTATAAACGCGAAAGTTTGAGGATGTATGGATGTTTGAATGTATGTAAGTAGGTATGTTTGTTCCTCTTTTACCCTAGAACTACTGATCCGATTTGGATGAAACATGGAATATATATTGTCCCTGATCTGGATTAACACATAGGCTATTTTTTATCCCGGAAAATCAACAGGGCCTAACGATGTCGCGGGCGAAATCTAGAAATCTATAAGTAATAATGATATGATTAAGATAGTTATAACTATTTTATATCAGGTTCCAAAGACGACAGGAGGTGATGAGTCATGTGCAAGCGATGTCGACGGCGTCGCAGGTCTCTGCGTTTATCTCACTCGATGCGAGTCCGCGAAGAATCTCTCTGTGGACCTATACAAGACAACTTACTGCTCGGTCAACGACGGGTATGTTATCACCTCTGAATAAATGATTACCCTACTCTTCAGCAAGCAAGCTCGTTGAAGTAGCAAGCAAGTTAGTGGCCAACTCTGTTGACGGAGTTTTTAGGCTGCCTCAAGGCCTCCGTCATGACTTAACGACTACTAGATTCGACAGTTTTTACGTGCCCTCCGAAGCACGGAAGCTCGCAGATGTAAATGCCACTAACGGTCACACATCTAAATAGTGACCGCGCAGAACGGTGCATAGATAATTTTAGATAACTTAGATAATCGGTGAAGATTGACTCTTGACCACCGCCGTTTCAAACTGGAAGCGGGTTTTAACAGAAATCGTGTCCTTTGGCACTGAAAAATTACACAATTGTCTGTCAAAATATATGGTTTGATACCCTACCTAACTCTAGTTCTCTAGTTAGATCAATCCAAAATCCTTACTTGTTACGGTAGCGGTGACGGTACCTAGAATCGAGTTAATAATCGACTCAGAATCATTTTTTTATATATTTTTATTTTATTCCAGATTTGCCGGTGTATGCTGCAGCTTACAAAAAGTTGACTTGATAAAAGCTGTCTAAAAGTATTGTGATAAATAATAATAAGTTAAGTAAGTTCCTTCGTACCTACTAAGATAAGATAGAGAGTGGTAGATGTTACATTAGGAGAGGACTAGTTGTTATTAGGTACTCTTGTTGGTGTGACTGATTTAGAAGTGAAACTCCTAGGTATTTTAAAACTGGGTGCTAAACTTAAATGAGTGCCATTTCAGGGATAGTAAGTATTTTATTTTTTATAAATTAGTTATGAACTGTTGTTTATAGATAAGCATTTCAAATAATGTACCTAATGTGACATGAAAATAAATATTTATTTTTATTAACGAATGTTTAATTTAGATAAGATGTTCCTTTTAACAAAATAAAATGATAGGTAGGCTTCTTATCACCTCCTGCGGGCCTAGCATGCGCACGCGAGATATTTGTCATGTCGTTCTGTCAAAATGTAAGCATTTTGCACTAGTTTTTGAACTTTTGCATTATCTGTGGTAATGTTGTCGACAAAACGCGCCTTGTTATTGTACACTTTTGACACTTCTTAGTCGTCGTATCTGTCTGAAGACGAGATAATAGTCATGCAGAAATGTCAAAAGTTGAATATTCAAGGCGCGTTTTGTCGACAATATTGCCACAGATAATGCAAAGATTCAAAAACTGGTACAAAATGCTTACATTTTGACAGAATGACATGACAAATATCTCGCGTGCGCATGCTAGGCCCACTGGACTCTTGATTATCTGATTGGTATATCTGAGCGATCGGTCTATAAGTAATAGCAATCTCTATAGGTATATCCATACTAATATTATAATAAATGCGAAAGTAACTCTGTTTGTCTGTCTCGCTTTCACGCCAAAACTACTGAACCGAACGAACTCCCTACCTACCTCTATTCCCCTATTTTGCGAGAGGTCATGACTGACTCCGTGGCGAAGTTGGTTATATGTGCGTTTAACGCTGTCTAGTACAGGTGCACATTGGCACATTGGTTCAAAGTGTTCAAACCCGAATGAAATGTGAAGTGTAGTGTAGAATTTTTGCACTTGAAATATATTCCATAAACATTGCACAGAGCAATAAAATAACCTGTCTGTCACGTTCTGCCACAGATTACTAGGATGCTAACGCATCGTTCTGCGTACAACTGACAACTGTCATACAAAAAAAAAATGGAAGAACTATGAGAAATGTTTTCGGCGTGCTCCGACACCGAACAACATTTTTTGGATGAAAAAAAAAAGGTTTTAATATTTAAAAAAAACTAGTCTATGATGTTAGCTTATAATAACTGTCAAATTCAAAAGACAAAAAGTCAATAACAGCTGGGTTTTTTTACAGTTTTGTGCAGCATAAATATTGTATGTAGTTTTTCATAAATTTTCTTTTGTGAACGAACAGTAAAGGTATGGTTAATTTGGCCGATATGCTTATGGTAAATACGGTGACGGAGGGCACTATGAACTTATTACGGCACATAGTAAGTTCAGCTTTTCCTATCAGATTTTCGCATCGTTTTTGTAGCTTGCCATTGTGACGTATTTTGCTAAAGATAAAGTGAAACGTGTTACTTCCAGGGTGTTTTTAAGTCCAAGACAGTAGAGGCACCACCCACGACTATAATAATGAAGGCTCCACTTTGGCAACTCGCCCAAGAGGCGGGGCCCTTTGTGAGACTGGCAGGGTTAAGTGGTGCCGCTGCTGTTGTGCTCGGGGCTATGGGCGCGCACAGAACCTTTCCAGAGACAGACACTAAGGAAGACCTAAGGAAAATCTTTGATACAGCAAACAGATTTCACTTTCTTCACACTCTGGCACTTGTCACTGTCCCGCTTTGCCGGAGACCTTTCATTGTAAGTTGAATCTTTGGAATTATCTACATGAGTACTTACTTATTCAATATACAAGCTTTTGCATATATAGCAGAGGTATATCTTAACCCATACCCCTATGAAAGATTTCACTTTCTTCACACTCTGGCACTTGTCACTGTCCCGCTTTGCCGGAGACCTTTCATTGTAAGTTGAATCTTTGGAATTATCTACATGAGTACTTACTTATTCAATATAAAAGCTTTTGCATATATAGCAGAGGTATATCTTAACCCATACCCCTATGAATGGGGCACTGTTACTCCGAACATAGGTACCTTTTATTATGTCAGTATTCTTTTTTTTTATTGGCTATTTGCGGCTATAATATCTCTGCAGCCTAGATTGTGTCGTGTTAAAATAATAAATAACAATGATAAAATTTATTGTTTACATTTTCTAGGCTGGTGCATTCTTCGTAGTGGGGATGTCTCTATTCAGTGGAACTTGCTACTATCATGCCTTTACTGGTGATCGTAGCTTCCGACGCCTCACACCCATCGGGGGCTCCTGCCTCATACTTGGCTGGATCGCAATGGTTCTCTAAACCCTGTCTATTTTATCAAGGCTTTAGTTATTAATTAACCTTCTATAAAAATGGACTTTCAGTTCACTTCAAAATCAATTTTGTAGGAACGAAGTCCATTTTATTAGAAAGGTTAGCATCTTATTTTAGGTGTATTGCTGTTTGTAGTTGTTTCTAGAATATTATAGGTATGTTAGTCATTAATTTTAGACTCATTCCCTAAGCTAGATGTTTCAATATCACAAAAATGTATTTGTATTTTATGACTCTGGTTTATGATGTACCTAAGTATGAAGTTGAACGTAGTGGTTAGAGCCAAAGGTTTGCTTGTTCTTTAGCTAATAAAATAGACAAAAACTAGTTTAATATAATTTTATGGTGACAAGGATTAATTATTATGTTATTGGAAGTGATTTAATAAATGTAAGGGTATTCAATGCATTTCTTTTATTTATTTCATCATTTATACTAAGCTAAATAAATACATGTAATTTTAAACATAGTTGTTTTTGATGAACATTACCTATAATAATATTGTACACTTGATGACAGGTGGAATGTGAGCATTGGATGGATGCCATCATTGTTTTGTCCACATCAATAGTGCCCTTGTGAGTGAATATCACTATGAAGTGTTCAAAGGTTGAAAAGGAAACAAAGATAATCGATAAGTTTACATGGTTTATTGAAATTGTTACATATTAATTTTTGCACTTTTTATGATACTTATATGTTAAAATCGAAACACCGTTTGGTAATAAATGCTATTTTATAATTCATAGGACTCATATGGGAGGTTTCAGTGGTCCTTCATAAACAGCTTATAGAGGTGCTGGTCCATACTAGGAGAATATACCTACTACAAGTTATATTTGAGATAAAAATCTTGTTGATAGACAAGAACAGCTTAAATGGACGCACACTTTAAGAGACTATCATATGAATGTAGTATTATATAATATAATGGCGGTGGCACAGGACAGTTCTCTGAATCAGTGCCCACGAGTCGCTCATGCAACGGTTCCTCGGTCCACTTCCACATTGCACACACACCAAACTATTCTACCGAGAGTGGCTCTCCAATGTTGATAAACAAATATACAAAGCTATCACATTAAATTAACACAAAATATAATATAAACATATTTTTGTATTCTAAAAAATCCTATGAAAAACAAACTCTAGAATGCACAGCACTTTTAGTGTCCGGTACATTTAATTCACTCTGATTGCACATGAACAGTGATTGCGCACCATAATAATATATCAACGTTCATATCACTAACCGCATTCGCACACACACAGGGGTTGTGGAAGTGATCACAGTGGGGATATAGGGGGTTTTATTTAGGAGAGATGGAAGGAGTGTTGTCCTTCAGAGGCGGCGAGGCGCAGCTTGGCACGCATTACCTCAGCGCTGCTGTAGTCGGGCAGCTTGAGATAGTTGACGCACGTCATCACTGACGGCAAGTACTCGTCGGGGTCCAACGATGACTCCAGGGATTTGCGCACCACCGTCAGCGGCGGATTTAGGGCTTTGAAACCTGCACACCACAACATTTATTAATTTAAAATGTACCTAAGGACTGTTTCACAATCTCTGAGTAACAATATAAAGTAGATTCAATATGTATCTTGAATCTTCATACCATTTTCTGAACAAATGTTATACTTGTAAGTATTTTACCTCCAGTGGGCAGTCTCGGGCTTCCAGTGACGAATTGCAAGAATAGCCGTTGTTCCTCGCGAGCGTACGACGCGAGGATGTCGATCAGCATGCGTATGGCGCGAGACTCCGCCGTGTAGCCGTGGTCGGGTCGGATGCACTCCGATAGCATTCGCGCTTCCCAGCGTTGCTCGCGACCACCTAGTACACATTTATTACACTAAGATTAAGAAATATCATTGACCGCGTAGTAACTTTACGAAAACACATTTGAATTTATTGGATACTTCCAGGAAAATCAATGACAACGACAAGTGAGGTGTACGGACTATGTTCGCACTTATTAACGTCGAAGTCTGCATTTTATAATCTTACCAGATGGACTTCCGCAAAAAACTTGTTCTAATTCTTCTGGGTAGAATATCTTGAGATTTGATAGTGGGAATACAGATTCGAATCCTTCTTTGAATGCATCCATTTGTTTTGTTACACCTGCAAACAGAAAACGAAATATTAGTACAACAAGTCCGTTCGTCCGTCTTCCCTCTAGTGTTTACCACATTTACGCAGATCGTCTCCTCATTTTGACAGAGGGCGTGCTATTACTGCGCTTATTTAAACGTAGCGTCAACTGTGTATTCGTTTGCTCAACCAGAGACTTGCCCACCGCTATTTAGTACCTAGGTTCACATCATCTTACAATGTAAGTACCTTCATAGAGCAGCCAATGCGTGACGAGATCGATGTAGTTGTGTAGATTGTGTGCGGTAACAGGCAGGTCACGCCCACCGCGCCTCAGCTCCGTGCATCCGTCGCCAGGCAGGATAAAGTCCAGCCCTAGCTCTTCAATTGGACACCCGTCCAACTCTAGGCTACTTATCTGAAATAACGACAAACAATGTTAGGCTCAAGAGATCTTACCCCTAAGAACTGACGTCTCCAGAAACGGTACATATCCCCATATGTACCGTTTCTGGAGACTTCAGTTTCACTTTTCATTTCACTATAATATTATTGTGTAAATAGAGGATTGGTTTGGAGAAACTGCTACAGAAATTGCTACTGATGTTATGTCAATGTCATGTTTGATTGTTGGATTCTACTACACCACATACGATTTTACATAGATACACTTAAGGATTTATATAGTGGTTGCTTTTACTTTCCGGATTCGGTCCACCATGTAAGCGATTTGAGTGCACTAAAATAACTAACTCGGTATAAGGCCATTTCAATGTGGTAAAAACTATGCGTCATGTATCGTTTGACGAACACTACTTTTCTCCATCAGTTCCGCGAATCGCGACTGCAGGCGCTACTTGCTGATTGTAATCTGTAGACTCACCATCTGTGTCTTCTGTTCGGGCGAGTGCCTCGAGTCTGCGGCGAGGTTGCGCGCTCGCTCGGCGACGCGGCGCAGGCGACACAGCGACCGCCACAGCTCCGGCGCCACGTGCCGCACGTCGCTGAGGCACAGCCAGCGCTGCTCGCTTATCATCCAACGATACATTGACACTGATAGAGGAATGTCCACCTAAAACATTGCACATTATACATTACTCCGTATCAAACACCACGCGCTAGACCGTAGGTTATAGTAGTGGATCAAGAAACAAAATAATGTGTAAAGGCTCACCATTCTGGAGTCCATAACAGCTTTGGCCATGAATTTGCCGAGGAACCGGAACTTTGCTTTGACTTTTGACAAATGCGAGGCGCGTACATTTCTTCCGACAGCTTGCGGGAATAAACCGCACGGCCAGTTCACGTATGTCGCGTCCGGCGCAGGAGACGGTATTGACGTTTCCTAAAAAAACACATTATAAGTTAACTTTATAGACCTGAAAATTGTCATAAAAGCTTTTCATAATAATTATGCTGGTGATAAATAACAACACAAATGTGTGGGCTAAATGAACAAAATGTTTTAAACCGCAGCCTAAGATCCAATCACAATTGGGATTCAGTGCAGACAAATGTCATCAGAACTTGGAAACTGCAAAGTATTACCTTTTCGAGATCAGAAGGTTCCGGTGACCGTTCATCGTCTAAATTGAGCGCATCTCTCACAGAGGATGCGAGCTCCGTTACAGCGGGCGGTTGACTTTTGACTATTTCGCCGCCGAATGACGTGGGCTTCTGTTTGAAGTTCTCACTTCCGTGCCACAGATCTAAATCGGCACGTTGTAATTCCTGTAACAATCAACGAACACATTATGCCTCCTAATAATTAATTTGCATCGAGGGGCAATGCCCAGACTACCTCTAGAGTAAAAGAAGATGGTACCTGTGAGACGAGCGCGTAGAACTCAAGGGTAGGCCCCAATCCGGTGCCCACTTCATTCTCGTACTGAATCTCCAGTAAAGCTTTGGTATGTGCAAACTCGTGCATGACATGCTCTGCCTGTCTCAGCACATTATGCCTCTGCACGGTCCGTTTGCGTCGGTCGAGACGTGGCGCGACTCTTTCGTCGGGCGCTCCCGGTGTGTTTCCGGTAGTTCCTCGCTCGCCGCCAGCTTCGACCAATCGCTGAAGTGCGCGGTCGCGATCGAATGATAGCACGTAGAATAGAAGGTGACGGCATTCGAATGGGAACACAAACGGACTGTGGAACAAATAAGTTTGTTCAAGTGACTGAGGTTTCATACCATTGAACTTCGTACAAATATTATACCAATAGATAAGGAATCTTACCATGTGTAGGCAACTTTCTTCAACCACGGTGGTAAATTTCCCGTCATTATTACAAGTGGATCTTGTAACTGACGATTGGCTTTGGCAGCAAGCTGTGAACGAATAGTTTTATCAAAACAGTGTGCACAGCATTGCAATGACTATCATATGCCTCACTTGACAGTGTAACGCTCGGATAGACCAGTGATTTTCTTCGTAGTAGTTTGGACTCTACGCCTTCAAAAATAAGGCCCAAAGTTGATTGCACCATAGCATTGATAGTTTGACACAAAAGGGGGATGGTCACGCAGGCAGGCGGCACGGAACAAAGTAAGCCAATACAGAGACATGTGTAATGCTCGCAGTAAGAAAAGAGTTGGCGCGTAGAGAACTTTACTGTTATGGTGATAAAGCACAGAGTTGATCGTACCTTGGCATTGATAAAGTCAGCGTTTGGCACGAGAGGGCGATGGTCGGGCAGGCAGGCGGCGCGGTACAATGTGTGCCAATGCCGAGACAACGCGTGTAATGCTCGGAGTAAGGCTAACGCGGGTAGAGACGCGTCCTTAACTTCCGTCCCGCTGGCGCCGGTGACTTGCAGTGGAGCTCGCACCATCACGACTAGAGGCGACTCGCGGGATGGAATCATACCATCTGTTAACAATATTCATTTATTCGTTATTTATAATCGCGACAAAGTATTGAACTGATTGTATCCAAGCCGACTAGGCTGTAATAACAGTAATGAGTAATTAAAAGTTGTAATTCATTATTATATTGAGTACTTACCATTCCATAAGAGATCAGGTTTACGTCTAGATGAGATCTTTGTGGGTTGTCCCTTGCCCTTCTTTGAGGCCGTGGCTTCCGGACGCGGTTGGTCGGTCGCCTCCACCGCGCGATAATATATCGTGTGTGTTTGTACCCAGATGCCAGCATTTGCTAAAACAATAGATTTTATCTAGATATCAGTACAGAATCACCAATATAGGGGTCACAGTTAGACACAGTATAAAAAAACTATTTATAATGCTGTAGACTAATGAAAATGTTACCTATTGGTGTTTCCGTATCGGTATCAGCATCGTTCTGTTCGCCGAACTGCCTGACCGCTTGGTACACGGTCATGTTGTACGGTAGAACTGTGTCGCCGATTAGGAACTCCAGTTTGTGTTCGGCACTGTAACAATCATAACACGTATGTAAAGAAAAGGTTAACTTGTAGAATAAGACAATATAATTTATTATTATTACACACTACAATTGTAAATCCAATGGGTTTTCTACAGTGGTGGTTATCAAACCAAACTAACTAAAAATATATACAGTCGGAAATATAATTAACAAATTCAGTAAAAAATCCAGGTAAATTTATGCACTCGCCATATATTATGAGCAGTTCTATCACTGAAATAAAAAAACAGAATCTTAAAAATTGTTTATTAACATCATAATATGTCGTTGACTGACTGGCTCATTCCAGTTTTCCCCTGCGTGAGTCCCTGCGTAGGGGATTTCTGGAACTTACATCAAATGAAAAAGTGTAGTAGCACAGCTAGGATATTTATTTATATAAAAAATTCACACAAACAAGTAGTGCTAGGAGGACTTAATGCTAAGAGCATTGTCTACCAGTCTTCCTGGGCGTGCAAAAAGGTGGTGGTGGTGGTGGTTTCTGTAATTCCAAGCAAGTTTCCAGCTTCTCAATTTGTATGTATTGCATCATTGATGACTATGTATTGTATACTCACTCTGTGGTATTTTGATGTGGCGGCGAGGCGAGAGAGTCTTCACCGTCTTCGTCGGAAGCCGCGTCCTCGTCGGAATGCGGCCCGCTTGCCGAACCCTCACGATTCCGCCCGTTCGCGTATCCACGAGCTGCTAAATACCTGAGTATAGTGAAAACACACATTAACTTCATACCGCCATGTAATTACGTGATCTTCAACAAAAAGCGTAAATGGTACAATCACTATTTTGTAATAGCAACGAGAACAGAGCAACTTTGATTGACGACTGGCAAATGTATCGCCCGAATACTTTTAATCCACGACTGAAAAACGGAAGGAGTGTTACTACATCATTGACGGCGTTGTATCTGTCTGTGCCTTCGTAGCTCTGAAAGTAGGGCTCCGATTTTAATGCGGTTTTTCTCAGACCTTGGAGAAGGTTCAAAATTAAGACGTGACCGAACTAAATAACAGTGATAAAGTCATAAATACCTTTCAATGGCTTGAACTAAAGCTAAGGGGTCTATCCGAACCACACCGCCCTTCCATTGCTTCAGGTTAGTGCACGACGGATGACGTTTGAGATCACACTGGAACAAAACGATATATTATGAAATCACTTATCGATTGTCGAATAGAATAGATGGAATATTCTTTATTGTACACTACATAAATGTAAACAAAATAACAAAAAAATACCATAATTGGTAATACTGTCAAGTTTTAGGAGGTAGGTACAATGGGCGGCATTATTGCTTAAAGCAATCTCTTCCAGGCAACCTTTGGATAGACAGGATCTAATACACAAAACAAGGACGAGGCGTATATAAAAATAATTTGAATTATTGAAATAAAATTATTTAATAAATATAATCAAAAAGTACATAGTAATACCTACATAAACTAAATCGAATGTTCTCAGTCTATTTTTAAATATTACTTACCATGAGCTGGTGGGTATTGAAGAACTTGAGTGCGGAGGTGGCAGGCCGCGCGGGTAGATCGTGAACCCGTACTGGGAACTGTTCTAGATGCGACACACACGCGTTCACTTTGCCGACTAGAGCCGTTAGTGCGCCAGATCCACCGCCTAGGCCGAGGCCTAGTGCTTCCGCGCCTGTTTCGCTCCACTCACTGAAACAACGATAGTTTTTGTTAATAATTATTACTATTCCAGCTCGCGCACCGAAAATCATCAAAACATATTAAACAACAAAATGCCAGCATACTTTCTGTAAGCTGGAGTTTACAATTCTCCAGCAAACAAGAAAATGTCACATTTGAATTCAATATCTTACCGGCTACGCCAGTATTAACTCGTATGACAGTTCTAATGAAATAAACTTCGCTACAAGATCGATAACCTCCGTAATTTCGCTTAGCTCGTAGATGACACATGAATGATATGTATTTTTGAAAACACTTATGATTAAGTTATCCCACCTTCCTTCATCCAAGAATTTTGGGCATTTTCGGACCCTTAATGCAGCAAAACACTTGCCAAAAGTAATAATACTCAAAGTTCATTTGAACCTCTTGTATCCTATATCTGACTAATACTCACTCAGACGTGAGAGGCATATCAGCGAAAACGTGCAGAAACAGACGCAGTCTGTCTTCGCAGGCGGCCACCTGTTCGCTGGAACTGCGAGACTCTTCTTCTTTCTTCTCTCCTTCTGTATCCGGCTCGCTGTCACCGGTCATGTATTGCAGGAGAGCGCCTAGTACGCCCGAATGGTTTACCTGGTGTATAAATGATGATGTTATTACAGAAGCTTGATACAAAAATTGGTTTGGTTGCTCAAACTTAAGGTTGGCATGCATTTAAACATGGAATCTATCAACTTTTTTTTGAGAAACTTTGAAATCTATGTTCGCAATGAAGTCTGCGTCGTAATTGTGGATATAGATGTCTAAGTAAAACTATATTTTTGTGTAAAAAGTAGTGGTTACCTCGAAGGGTGACACGTCGTGGTGTATGAGCGTGTCTCGTAGTTGCTGCAATGCCGCGTGTCGGTGCTTATGATGTGGTAAAGTGGCTGCGAGAGTAGCGAGCTGCTCTAAAGCGCCGCCGCCTCCACCCAGAGCTCCCCATTCGCGTTGTAACCGCGCCGCCGACCATTGTATCCATTCACGGACTTTTTCTCTGAAACAATTTAGGACATGAAAATAAATGTTGATAGAGATAAAAACGAGAATCCATTACACGCTAAAAATGGTTCATAAGCTAAAAATTTATTATTTCGCAAGATCTCCGATTGTACGCTTCAGGAGCCCTGTTGTCATTACCTACATAGAAAATTTTACATCAGCACCTGATAACAAATACACTTTTTTTTAATAGAAACATGAAAAAAAAATACAATCGATAAAAACATTATCTTACTTGTTCTGTACAGTGAGATTGGTGGCAGAGTGAGGTGATGCTAGTAAGCCAGTTTCCTTGTGTGCGTGCGGGCTTCGGCCCCAGCGCGATGGATTGAGCGATGACAAGAACGATGACGTCTTCGAAGTGCCGCCAACGCGACTCGCAGAACGAGCAGCCGTTGCTGCTGTTCCTGAAGCTGAAAGAATGATTAGATTGTAAGTATAATATGAATTACAGTTAGGTGCGTCGTTTGCCAGCCACTTTTTACTACATATTTCACCTGCAAGTTTAGAGCTTTTTCTAAGAAAAAAATTACGCTGATAGCAGCGTTCCTTACTTAAATTTCAGATTTTTAACAGATTTTTCTAACTGCTACTTTAAGTACCTACATTTGATTATCTCAGTTTACTCAATGCCAAGACGTGTGATCGCGCAGTCAGATGTAATATCGCGTGCACACTCACCCGCAGTCGACAGGGAAGTGGGCATGAGCATAGTCTAAACACGATCATGCCTCTGTCCCGGCATGTTCATGTCCTTGCTACCTAGAGTATAAAGGCGATGTTGCTGTGGCAATAAGTCCGCAATTAATAAATATCGGTAATAATAAGTACATAGTAACACCTAGACATAGAACAAACACTATATTTGTAACATACAAATGTTTGTTATCGGTGCGACCCAAGACCAACAGCACAGAAGGCAGAGCTACTACCGACTGAGCCATCACGCCTGCCAAATAATCGCGGCAATAATTGCGGCATGTGTGCACGTACACATCATCAGTTTAGTAAGTAGTACTCACTGTGAGGTGCGACTGCCTGCGGATGGTGCACGAGATGCGTGGGGTGTGCGGGATGCGGCGCGTGCGCGGGCGGCGTGTGCGGCGGCGGCTCGTCGCGGCGGCGCGCGTGCCGGGTGCCGGCGCCGCCCGACCGCTTCACCGCGCGCTTGCGCTTCAACATCTCCGCCAGCTGGAGGGGGCTGCCGGACCTATCAGCGTTAACATAGATAGATAGATAGATAGAACATTCTTTATTGCACAGCTTAAAGTAGTGTAGAAAGGCGAACTTAATGCTAAAATAGCATTCTCTACCAGATAACCTTTGGGAAGTGAGGATAACAATTTATTAGGGTAGTGCGCACAGGAATATACGTTCAATATACAGTCGTGCAAAATATCAAGTGGGATTTCATATGATAGAGCTTTGTTTAGACATTCCAAAACAGTTTTTATTTTTATTCTAAGTTAAGTAATTTTTGAGTTGTTAGACTCATCTTACAGCTCACGCGACGTCCTATGTGGCCGAACTCAACGCAAACGCGGCGAGATTACCGCACGATCTAGTGCGACGCGAGAACCCTGCGTTGGTAGATATTTTTTCTAATAGGAATGACATTGTCAAAAATCCCCTATATGTTTCCTGTTACTGTTACTGTGGTGAACAATAAAGGAGTCTTTTATCCCGTACTTCTATTTATCCTTTGTTGTATCTATGTCATGGTTAAAGTCTCGCGGATCTAACTAAACCACAAGTTTCCTCAAAAATTACTTCAGTAAATGAAATAAGTAGCTAACTCCTTCATACTTCTTACTTTTTTTGTAAAGGGTACCTCACCTTTGTACTGTGGTTGTAGTCGGTAACTGTGGATGGTTAGAAGCTGATGCGGATCCGGGTTCAGCACTTCCACCCTCAATGCCTACGACGGATGCTAAACAAACAGATAATTCCATTAGCGAGTTAACATTTGAGTGGGGTGATTACTTTGGGTGTGACAGCAATTAGACTGATACTTACGCATAGAGGTAGCGACGAAGGACCCGGAAGCCGAGAAAGCGAGAGACAAGTTGTTGTGTTCCAATGACGTGGCAGAGGTAGACGCGGGAGATGATCCTTCACTGGATTTAACGCTTGTTGCGCTTGGTGACTGTAACAAAATAAAACTTTACCAAATTCCTTGTGATATAAATAAATAAATATTCACGGACATTTAACACAACGCCTTCTAGTCCCAAACTAAGCAAAGCTTGTACTATGGGAACTGGATGGCTGATAGAATACAATTTTTTTTTTTTTTGTAAATACATACTTAAAATACATAGCAACACCCAGACAATGAACAAACATCTATGTTTGCCACACACAAATGTTTGTTCTCGGTGGGGATCGAACCCACGACCCACAGCACGGAAGGCAGAGCTACTACCGACTGAGCCATGACGCCTGTAAAAGAGCTAGTCGCCTGACGCTGATTCACATTGGAAAACTATGAAAATACTCGCGTAAAAACGGTTCTTCATCGATCTATCGGTTTACTCGACTATGTCTTCCAAAGATTCTTATCGGCATAGAAGCTAGGTGAATGAAAGTCAGTTCAAAGAGACCAAGCCTAGAAAAATAGATAACAAATGTACGTCTGGGTTTCTCGTTTTTATAAAGCTTACCACTAACAAGTATCAATGCACATTGCGCTATCTTATAGATATAGGTAAGGTACCGTCAAAGCAGAGATTATGAGAGGGACTGACGAATTAGGGCACAAGAACGTGGAGACTGGCGGAAGTGGGGGCAGACCTTTGCCCAACAATGGGACAGTATGGGCTAGTAGTAAGTAATAGTAATAGGTACCTTCAATTTGGTAGAAGTGGGTTGCGGCGGTTCAGCTAACTGCGCCACCTGGTGTAAGACGCCTTCGCGACGAAACTGCACCGCCATATCTTCAGGCAAACGCTGCATCAGGATCTCGGCGAGCTGGAGAGAACCAACGGCGATGCGGAGGTCGCTGGAGGCCATCATGCCAGCGATGTGAGATGATATCACCTGTGATATTATAACAACTTAGTTTTTTGCTTCGGAATATGAAGAACTAGCTTCCGCCCGCGACTTCGTTCGCGTCTCGTTGGATCCCATTGATTTTCCGGTATAAAAAGTAACCCTTGTGTTAATCCAGGTCACGGACAATATATATTCCAAGTGTCATCCAAATCGGATTAGTAGTTATTGCGTGAAAGAGTAACAAACATCCATAAATCCTTATAAACTTTCGCGTTTATAATATTAGTAGGATGGAAGTCAATCGGAACATGGCAGAATCTTCGGAAAGACGCGGTGACGTCTGTTAGTGCTAAATGCTAACTGACGAAGACTGGTAGAATACGCTTTGTGTGATTCAAGATGGTAACTAACCCTAAAATAAATTGCAACATTGTGGGATGGTTTCGCACCAGCGGACTCTGATTACTCGACTCGCTATGTTGTTGAACAGTATTTTAAATATGTATTAGGTATTAAGTTCAATGATGGCTTTTTGAGAAAAATGAGTTTTATGAGAAACATCCTTTCCCAAGGATAATTTGCGTCAACTTACCTGCATCTTCAGCACCACACGCAGTAACGTAGCATCGGCGTAATAAACGCAGCGCAGGATTGCTTTCAGCGCCTGAGACCGAACCGCCGGTCCAGCTGAGCTCCAGTACACTTCATGCAAGACAGCTAGTAATGCTCTGGCTAAGGAGGGGTTGCTGCGAACCATTGCAATGCGCGGGTCTGGAACACAACATGAGTTGGCTTATATAATTATATGTCTTTTGTTGTCTATAGTACCTAATATTATAATGAGAAAAGATTACATATATTGTTTGAATTATTGAGCATTGAATAGGCTCCGAAACTAACGGACGGATTTGAAAAATTCTTTCGCCGTTGGGAAGCTGCTCTATTTTCGTTCCGAAGAACTATCACCTAGCTAGACGTTTCAAGTGCTTAAAGACTGTGACTGACTTTGGATACGGCCAAGCATTGTATTTACAGCTTTTATGTGGACGGTATAGAAGTAGTAGTTGGACAATCGTTGGAACAAACTAATACTCGAGTGGAGACCGCGTTTAGGCAAGCGTAGTGTAGGACACCCTCCGGCTAGGTGGGGTGACGATCTGAGACATGTAGCTGGCAAACACTGGATGAGAAGAGCCGAAGACCGGGCTCAGTGGCGCGTCTTGGGAGACCTACGTCCAGCAGTCGACCGATATAGGTTGATGATGATGATGATGATAGAAGTAGTGTAGCATGTGCCTACCTGGCGCGACTGTATTGGCGTTGGTTTGGTCAGCATTGGTCGGCACCGGCGCTACTCGTTGCACCGCTCTAGCAGTCCCAGTGTGGTCGTTCAGCTGTTGCATAGCAGTAAGGTCGACGGTATACGACCGACCGAGAGTGTTCAAACAGACTTCTTCCTCCCCTGCGGCGACGGCCGCTTCTAAGGCACGACATTCAACCCATGAGTAAGAACGCCATACACCTGAGAAATGCAATATCGGTAACCACAAGCCTTCATAAAAACATAAAAAAAATAAGACTATGAAACCAATATCTAATAGGTTATTAGACTTTTATCAAGTGCCGATTATATTTTTACTAGTTATTACTAGGGTATAACTGGAAGTCTGGAGAGATCTTGCCAAGCAGTGGGACAATTGATTACCTGGATTATTCTATAACCAACAAGGATAGGGAGTATTGAAAGTATTTCGAGGAAACTTTTGATTAGCAGTTGGACAACATAGTAGCATAATGCGTTGTTCCTCTTTCACATTATCGGCGCTTGATAATAAAGTCGGTAAATTAACAAGAAAGCGTTGGCGCGACGAACTAGACGGCTTTGACTACAGGATAGTGGGAGGAAGCTCGGGACAGAGAACATTGGAAGTTTTTGGGGGAGACCTTTGCCCAGCAGTGCGACGATTTAGGTTAAATAAAAAATAAAATAACAAACCGTTATCCTCAATATTATTGCTGGCTATCGTGACAGAAATTCAATTAAAATATGTCCGTTCTTCACAAAAATAACTACAAGGAGCTAATGACTACTATTTAAAGCATTCTACAGTCTTAGTCGTATCTTTTCTTGCATATTTATATTGGTTGTTAGGGCTCGCTCCATTTCCTAAAATTACCAATAAAGTTGCCATTCTTCATTGGTATCAACTCCAAGTAACCACTAAAACATTATTTTATAATGACTAAGAGTATTTAAATAGACAACTTTTTTAGGACATACATATCTTTTTTTAAATGTACATTATAATAAGTTATCCATTACAGATGCGCACAAACCTCGATCATCCCTCCATTGCCATGTGGAAGTGGTTCGTTCAGCGATGGCCGACCACGGCCGGTCGAGATGCGCGTCAACCGCGAAGATTCCATCAGTCGGTAATCGCGGCATCAGCTCGCCAATCAGGCACGTGATCTCGTATAGCTCTTGAGGTAAGCGCGGAATTAGTTCCACCAGCTGTGAACATATAAAAATATGAGACCAGAAAACTACTTTGTTAGGCAGTATTTCTCAAATACCTTTTTTCGCGGTATGTCTTCTAAACATATCCGAATCGCGGTGCCTGAACTGACATTAGTTGTATATTTAGATAATTATCTGATGTGATGCCAATACTCCATGCATATGTCTAGCTATGTATACAAATGAATAATAATTATCCAAATACGCGTGGTTGAACTTGGCACATCTTTAGATAAAAGTAATGAAGCAAGAAAACTGTGATCTTTGAGAAATGCCAACTAACTCCATAGTAAACGTAGCGTGTTAAAAATGTGGCTGACCCATCGTGACTTATAGGAAGTAATGACGTCATCAAATCTAGTATCCTTACCTCTTGGTGCAGCGTAGAGCCAGTGAGTAAGCACAAAAGTGTATCTGCGATTGAGCGTTGGTGCAACGCAAGAGCTAGTTGCGGGCAAGCGGCGCACATAACCCATAGTAAACGAAGCACGGTGATGAATGTAGCTCCGGAAATGAGCGGCGGTTGGACTACCAGCTGTGAAACAAAATCAAACTAGGTCATGACACTGTAGACAGACAGTCATCCTTACAAGTATTAGTGTGGCCATTATAAGGTCTAAGGGATGTTGTTAGAGACACGACCGAACATCACGTGTGACTACAAAAAGTTTCCCCACAAAAGAACTAGGTTTAGTAGTTTTGTATAATTCTTGACCACTGGCCCTCTACTATACAAATTATGGAGGTTAATATTTTCAATGTTCTTACAAATCCGTCAAGAAATGTTGACCCAATTCACAAGACAACAGGTGCCTATGGACTACAATTTGTTTGTTTAGTTGTTTTTACTGGACCTGGACCAGAGAACGTAGACGGTTCTTAACACCAAATGGTGTCGCTCGCTGGAGCCTCACCAGAACATCCAACATCAAGAACGAATCTGATCATGGCTAAGTAGCCGATTGCAGATTAATTAGAGAAAAAAAAAAAAAAAAAAAAAAAAAAAAAGTTGTTTATATAAACTTTGACTAAACTACCAATTACATACCAATTGCTGTAAGTTTGTGAGCAGCTCAGGTGTAGCAATCTCTTGAAGTCGAGCTGGATCATGCTGGAAGCTATCGACTAGGCGCGAGAACGCGAGGCAAACGCATTCCACTGACTTCTTGTCTTGTTGGGTCAGTCTGGAACAATGTTTTGTCATGAGTATGTGTGCTTTAAATGAATAAAAGGTATGTGCTTGTGAATGGGATTGATGGAAGGAACGACGATACAGTCAGGACCTGCCACTGCCTGAGGCAAACGCCCCGAGCGGCGGAGAGGTTGGGCAAACACAACGCGCACTTTTGCCTTGGCCAAGGCACGTTGTTACCGACCCAGCATTTAACTCATGCGAAAGCCTTGCGGGGCCTCTCGTTCAAACAACACATTATAAAAGGGAATAAATGGGTAAAGGTTTGTAAAAAAAGTAGTACCAACTAACCTATTAGCAAGCAGTTGGAGAGAATCTCTGACGAGATGAAACTCGTCGGGAGTAAGGTTTTGGCAACAGTTTGCTGTAATAGAGAGCGCTGCGCGTTGAGCGTTGATGGAGAAGAAGTCTAGGTACATCAGGCAGGCTGATACTCCACGCTGAAACATATATTTTTATAAGCTGTGGATAAAGTTCTTGATGACAGTCTTATAATTTAATGTTAACTACAGGGACAATAAATATACTTCTCTAAGAAAAAAAGACTACTCGCAGAAGATTTCGCAGATGATATGATACTCACAGCCTGCAGAATGGCCTTAGAATGACGTCGAGACAGCATGTCCAATGCAGTGAGACTCTGTTCCGCCACGTCCATGCAAGTAATGGCTTGCAGCTTGTCCAGAAATGCTGGTACAGCCAAGGCGACCGCTCCACTACTGCGAGGTAGAGCTTCCAGCATGTATGTGAGGGCTCGGCATGCGTGGTTCATCTACAGATCAAAAAAACCAACATTACAATATTTTTTCTTAGTTTCAAACTGGAAAGTGATCTGCTGTTCTGAACCAAATTGTCTAGTTGACTTTTACTTGCTTATTTTATTGATTGGAGATAATCATGGTTTACGATTATTGTCTTTAAGACAATAATCGTAAACTTAGTGCTTAGATTAGCAAAAAAATAAACTACATCTTAGACGGAATATCTATTCGATCTATTGACTTTGCTACCAAGGACGCTATGTAAGAAATGTAAATAACCTGTCATATTTTATCGCAAGTCTCTTATCAATGCAAACGCTCACCATATCAAAGTTATGTTCAGCGGCGAGTAAGTTGACCAGTGCTGGGACGACTTGCCGCACTGGAAAGCCGGCGAGCGTGTCTTCATTGCCCATCACTAGTAGTTGGCACATCTCAATAACAGCCTGGAGCTGTTGGCCTTCGTCACCGGTAGCTTGTAAGCCGGCTAAGAGCTGCGCGGCTTTGGACGCGGCTGGAGAAAGAAACACTTTGGTAATGCAATAATAATGCCGTGTTGGTTGTGAATGGAATTCCTGTCACAGCCAAATCATTAGAATCAAATGAGCATTGCAGTATTTTCCATATGCGTTTTATATTTACCTGAGTTAGCAGTGACTGTTCGGTGCAGTAAATGCTGCATTCTTGGACCGAGTGCTCCAAGCAAATGTGGCGGTAAACCACGCGCTTCAAGTAACGCCTGGAGCCTTCCCACCTCGCCTTCCTCGGATGAAGACTCCTCGGTCGCGTTCACAACGCTGGCCGCACTCACACCGGCCGCCGCCGCAGCAGCACCGCCGCTTGCGCATTCTTCGGCTGATGAAGACGCTAGAATTATAGCTTGAATGTCATCATACAAGTATTATCAATTAGACTGATATACGTCTGCTAAAAATAGGTTCATATTTCAGTTAGAAAATCATTCAAAACTACCGTGAAAATGGTTTGCAACTTTATTGAGGCCAGATTGTGATTACTGTTAGGCTAACCGGGTAGTGTGTTTGTAAACACTGCCCTAGGGTATAAACTAATTTAACATCGAGAGCCACTACAAAATAATGAATTCAATGCAATACGCAGCCAATCTGAATACGTATTTAGCGCATCGATCATAAACTGGGGCGCATTGCTTATCAGCTGTGTAACTTTAATGCACATGATATTTATTGACCAGAATCGTCACATAATGATACTGATAAGATATAGGTTCGTTCGATACAAAGTGCCTAAACATGGAGCCGTGTGAGATAGGTGGAGTTAATATTGCTGATACCTAAAACAATAATCAATTTATGTAAACAGAAGTGAAGATAAAATTGGTAGAATTTTATTACATCAAACAAAACATAACTGTGTGTGTATTGCATGATTTGAAAATGTTTGTATTAGGCGCATCTTTCTTTGTTCATATGTTTCTATGTATTATAAGTATGTATTTACAAAAAAAAAAAATGTATGTATGTATTCTATCAGCCATCTAGTTTCCATCGTACAAGCTTTGCTTAGTTTGGGACTAGAAGGCGTTGTGGTAAGTGTCCGTGAATATTTATTATTATATGTGCTTTTATAACAGACAAAGAAACATTTGCTCTGTCCATGTCTGCATGCTGCAGTGCTGTTTTTGATTTCATATCCACACAAAGCATCCCAGCGTGAGGAAATGGCACTTTGAATCACCTAGTTTTTGAAACGATTATGAATGACCCTTGAGATTTTACTGAAGATATTTGACTTTGATATAGCTATTTATTTATACTGCTATACTGCTATACTACCCTAATATTCAAGAGGTAATTTTTCTACTTTGTTTTTGTTTGTGATGTAATCTTTGAAACAACTGAACTAAATTCTGGAAATTACTGATAGACAGCTACGTTACATGTTTTATTGATAAAAAATTGTTTTGAGTAAGTTATCTTATTTTTTTTAAATCGGAGAAACGCAGAAGAAGTTGTGAGTATGCTAGCTAGTTAATTAAATTGTAAAAAAAACCACAGATATGAAGACGGTTTTTACCTACTATGACACATTATAACTGATGGGAAATCCATATTAATTGGTACCTTTGGTCTTAGGCTTAGCCTCGTTTGAAGCGTTGTCCGGCATCGAAGCGGCTGACGCAGATACAGGCGGGGTCGACGATGTAGAAGCAATCGCTCCCTGCAAGCAAAATATAAAAACAAATGCAATTATTGGTAAAGTTTCTGCTTGACAGTACTAGATAAATTGCTACTACTACGTTAACTAATGCTCTGCTGTGGACCTCAGTGTCGGATATTATAAAATCATCCAGAATTCCCAGTCCATTGCTGTTTCTGTCCAGTACATTGCAGTTCAAGTTCCCGCAAGTTTTATTGACATTTTTACCCCACAGAGGGTTAATGAAAACAGGTCAGACATTGATCTATTATATTGAATTTAATGATCTAATAACGTTAGCCTCGTTATACAGATAAAGTAGGTTTGTGTACATTTGGTACCCATTACAGTAATCTTGACATTTAGGTCACTAATGATAGCCTAATAAGTCTAATCAAGGCGCATAACCTGGCCAAAGGTACCTCAGATAAACAATATACCTACTTAAAAAATCGTTAGCAAAGGAAATAATCAAACACAATGTTGCATTAATTAGTATCAGAATCAATCAAAAGGTTAGTTGGATTGGCAACAAAATACAAGTAGTAATATAATTTCAAGGCAAATGATACCTAGTTACATATAAAATAGGGTTGTATTTACCGTGGTTAAGGTCTGGGGGTTTGACCGGCTGGACGCACCTCCAGTGCTAGCACAAGAACCCAGGCTGCTTTTGCCTTCAAAAGAAATAAATATCAAATGTAACCCGGTTACCAATAAACTGAATATAGGCTCAGAATAGTTATAACGTGTTTCGATAAAATTATACTCCTTGTCAATTAGAAATAAAGAACACGATAAAACTACTTATTTTAAGCTTACAACCACAGACAGTCTTAGTTCATCTGTGCTTACAACAGATTTATTGGTAATAAAGCAAAAGTTGGTGTTTCTGCAGATCAACTGCATTTAGGCTACAAAATGGTGGCTGAGGTGTCGTGGATTTTATGCAGTCGAGACTGCATTGAAACTCCCAACAATGTACACAATATTTAATATCAATCGAATCGAATCTTAAAGTTTCAATGGTTTTGATTTGCAAACTTTATCTAGGCCATACATGCAAAAGATGTTTTTGTGCGTTTTATTTCCCTTTTTGGAAATATCGCTAAATCTCAGTTCGGGACGAATTATAGTGTACTATTTACATGCAGTTAAATCAACTGCACAAAGCCACACGCAAACCACCACTGCAGTTACCTTGACTTGTGCGTTTTATTGTTTCCCGATATTTCAACAATAAAACTCACAAAAGAGTATGTAAGTACTAAAGAGATACAGTACTGAGGGCGCTGGCGTCACTGTCATATTAGTAAATGTTGATCAGGCAAAGTATCATGTGTTGAAAGTTACTTTCCATTTGAATGAATAAAGTATGTATGAGAAAACCAATAATAAAAATTGAAATTTTGCTAATGTTATCAGCTTATGTCCTAAACAAAGTCCCCAAGTAGAAAATTAATAAGGTTAAAATTATATTATCAAAATATCTCGTTACTTGTAAATATGATGTGTGCCGCCCCGATGCCTGAAACAGAGTTAGGTATTTATAAAAGGGTACAGTAAGCATGTAATGTATATGTATACCTCGTTTGTCTTTACGCGTGGACGCTGGCTGCGGCTGCGGCATATCGCGAGCTCGCGCCCGCCGTCCGCTCGCCGCACTGCCGCCGGCGCCCTCGCTCGATACCTGCGACATTACCATAATTTCTTATACCTAATCTTAAGTTTTAATATGCTTGTGCTCTCCGAAGGAAATCGTAAAGAAAGCGCGGCTTGGACATCACGGGTGCTATGGGTCAAAAGCACCACGTTCTTTTATTACTTTCAACTCAAGTTCAAAGAGAATTTAATACAGTTCCGGGAAAATTTATGTTGATCGTATGACCGTACAAGTATGAATTCGCGTAACTTTTATCAATCTATGCAATTCTGTAATCAACCGACTAACACTGAAACGTGAGGGCAATATCGCAAATAGCAGTCTAGGATAGTGGTTTTTACCCGAAGACTAAACCAAAATAATTCATTTCCGGACCGCGATGCGAATCAGCATTAAAATATTCGCAATATGGACTACGTTTGTCAAGAATCCTTATTCCCAGTGGAAAAAGTGTCTCTTTGTCTACAAAGTGAAATGATTAGGTATCTTTGTAATTAAGTAGTTGGGTTAAAATTACTTGTCTTTTGGAAGAAGTATCCTGCCTCTGGCGCTGGGAAGAGCCGGCTCCCCTCGTCAAGCACGCTCCCAGAGTAGCACCCGTTGCAGCTGCGATGCTCTGAGCACAAAACGCAACAATCACCGACAATACAACGCACAATGCATATTCACAAGGCAACACAGCACACGAGTATGCATTTAAATACATCAACGCTCGGTAAATACACTTCAAGGTATCAGTCCGGCCAGTGACGCGACACTTTCCACACTGACTACGCGGAACAACGCAGAGCGATGAGTCCACCAAAACAATGCGATTATTTTTCAAGTTTGCAAACGCGCGATCTTGATACAAAACGCTTGATACACCACTAACCGAATTAATAGTATAATCTGTTTGTGAATAATATAATTTGTTTGTTATCAGTCAAACTGTTGTCGAATACATACCCTCCTTGCGTTAGTCTGACGTAAATAAGGTAGATCGCGAGGAACTATCAATAGTTTGCTCGCAGCGCTGTTCGATTTTGATGAACTGGCTTCTGCGAACAAATAAAATAATTAGTGTGAAACAGTTTTCCGCACATTGTTTGGTAACTAGCTGGTTAATTATTCAATATAGAGTTGTTTGTAAGCGCTAGTGGTATAATTACCTTGAGTATCGGAATAGGGCGGCGGCGGTGTAACACTCGCAAGGCTGTCCGATGCACTCTTGCGTTCTGCGGCTGCAGAATGGCTCTCGTCGCTAGTCGACGGGTTTGCTGCAACAAACAATCATTCACTATGCCTATTTGTTATCCTATACAAAATTATCTGCGATGAATGAGTGCGTTTGATACGCGTCGCGTGATAACGTTTCAGATAAGCTGTGCCGACTCTTGTATCATTATGTGCTTGCTCTACATCTTAAAATAATCTAGGAGCAACCCTTGTACGGAATTATTTCTGCTGGCATCTCTAAATATAATTTAATTCCTAAATGTCAATAAATATGTTCTAAATTTGAATAAATGTTACCTGAGCTAGTAACAGTAGAGGTGGGCGGCCCGGACTCACGCTGCCTGTTCCGCAGAGAGTAAGTACAAGTAGCTAGATTAGCTTCAGGCTCTCTTTCAGTTTCTTGTTTATGAGTTCTGTTGCTACTTTCCCTTGCTTCTGAAGATTCCTTATTAAGAGAATTGGCTTTTTTCAATTTCTTTTTGCTTTCTTCTGCAATCAACGAGCTGCTGCTCTTTCTATTCGACAGGGAGCGATGTCCCGATCGTTTCCTCTTCTTTCCTTTTCGCCTGCTAGCGGTCGGACTGTACACAGAATGGTCAGAGTCTAATAACTCTGTGGCAGTGGACGAGCTGTATGGCGAGTAAGCGTAGTCTCTCTCGTCTAACGGCAACAGACCGCCTTCGGGCTGATTCTGTTGTGCCGAAGTATTTGCAGCGGTTTGGTTAACCGGTGTCTCTTCTACTGTTTGTGGTTTCGTCGTTTGATTATCCTCACTGGCACTCTCAGTGGGTTTAAGAGCAGTCCGTGAGCGTGTACAATTTGCTACGCAGTCTTTGCTTTGACTCGATGCTATTTTGCGCTTCTTCCTATCATGCGAGGACGTTCGGCCTCGTTTAGTGTGTCCACCGGAGGACTTGTGGGCGTCTCCGCCTTTCAAGTGAGTAGTGTCACAGCGTGTCTCGTATACGTCAGCGCCGTAAGACCAACGCTCAGAGATCGAGTAGTCGGAGCGCGGTAGGGAGTTGATGAGACGCGAGCTTCTGCGTAGCGTATGAGGCTCGGGGTCAGAGAGACGGCTCGCGTGCCGGCTGGTGGAGCGCGGTAACGGCGACGTCGCGTGGCGTTTGCTTCGTCGGCTGTGGCTCGATTGACGCAACGACCGACCGCCCACCACCCTGCTAGGAGAAGACCTAAAACACAAAAGGAAATTTTTCTTCCTTTTCTCCGTTGAACGTATACCAACAATCGCAAGGCTTTTGCTTTTTTTCATTGGTGCCTGAATCATTAGATCTAAATTACAAATTATTAGATCAACTCAAACCCATGCCCTTGCTTGCACAATTTGTCAATATAGGTACGAGTACCTAGCACAAATTGTTCACAAATTGGACTAAATTGATTGCACACTGACAATTTGCTAGCCTCTCATTCATCCCACCTGCTGTTAGAGACCTTTTTGTCTACATTGATTTAAACTGGATATTTCGCGGATTTTGAGTGCCAAAAAAAGTGTGTTGTGTTACCAGATAGTTTGCTAAATAAGTTACTAATAATCCCAAAATGTTCTCATGGCCACCTTGCAGCTCCATCATTAGATAACTGATATCATCTAGGGCCATAGATTAAGAATCCTAATTTCAACTGTCTAGCTTCTACAGTTCAGCTCTGGTTGAGACAGACAGCCACCGGAGTGAGACTAAAGAAGTTGAATGTATAATGGTCTTTTTCCTGATCCATGCAGAACCTGGAATATTTACTAATTCAAAGACTTACTTAACATAGGTTTTCTACTTAATGTAGGTCTTCATTGTTTAGTACCAAATTAGCATGTTCATAAACTAATTGACTTTTATTTAATGATGATGAGTCAGGTAATGAAACTATTTGTTCTTCATGTTTAATAACTCTGTACCTATCTGTAAATGGACATTCAGTAGATATGACTTTAGTTTTGAAGTCACCACAGCAGCATGGAAAACAGCTACAACAAGTTATCATAAAATGTTTGAAAAGATTTTTTTTTATTGACTAGATATGTTTTATTTTGTAACTAGACTTTGATTTGAAGACAGTAGCGTATAACACTGAAACCTGTGCTTAAACACAACACAATTCCATATAAGCACAGTTGTATGTAACCCACACCTTGTATGTAAGTCACATCCATGTGGATGTTTACTGCATATTATTACCACCAATGGATAGTGGCCTGTTTGTTTTTATATCTGCACTTTTATTGAAATCAGATGTTTAGATGATTCCTATAAATAACGTAGAACTTTATAAAGAACTATGAGTTAGTGTCCATAAGGGCAGGTTGCATCACTGCTTGGTTTATTAGCAAATTCAAACGATTCAACCTGACCTATAAGCACTAACTGGCATATGCTAATGTTCTGTTTCTTTCGATCAAGTTTAAAATTGCTTGTCAATGCAAAAGACAAAAGATGGTGTTACTATTTCAAGCTCACATTGAGTTAATTAGTTACAGGGTAGGAAAGTGTTTTGGTTAATCTACCGAGTCAATGCTGCTATAACAGTGTATCATTGGTTGGTACAATACACATCAATGCTTAACATCATTGCCGGTCAGCTCAATAAATTATTTTATTATGCAACTCGGCTAAGTCTGCTTTCCGGTTTTGTATTTTTAACATGTCCAAACCCGCTGGCTCTCGTCGGTGTGGTGACTAAATTAGGTGGACCATTATTACCAAACTAGCAGTGAAGCCCGGCGTTGCTCGGGTCAAAATACGTCGCACGCTTAATGGATCTAAAATCAATTTCATAGTTCCTTTTAAAAAATATCCTGGTATACTCTGGCTAGAACATTCTAGACAAATCTAAAATATGTATTGGAAAAAAGATCTCGATATTTATTATCCCGCACTCACATAATTTACTCCATTCCATACTGTCCCGAGAATGTTTGAGAGCATTCTAAACAATTACCTACATACCATACTATATCATTTTTAACTTTACCTACAGATCGTTCTGGAACATTAAAGAATATTCTAGAACGTTTGAGAGCATTCTAGACGATTACAGATCATTCTACATCATTTTAAAATTTTAAGATTCTTTTCAACTATTCTAGATCATTAAAGAACATTCTAGGACAGTTGAGAATATTCCAGACCATCTAACGTCATTTTGAAATTTGAAGACTATTTCAGATTTTTTTAGATTGTTCTGAAAATTTAAAGAATATTCTAGAATGTTTGAGAACATTCTGGAAGATGAGTGACTATACTAGGACATTTCAGTTTTTAGTTTATTTTTGACCATTCTGGTTCTCATGTAATAGAAAAGGACAGAGATTAGGAAAATTCTCATGCATTAGAAAAGGAGAGAAATATAATAATATGTTTTAACATTTTCACCACCCACAACCATGCAGCACATCCACGCACCGCAACCAAACTCCCTTACTACCACCTGGAGATCAAGGGGTATTTACCACCCCAACTGGAAGTTGATTGGGTTTGGTGGTGATAGAGAAAACTGTGTACTAACAAAGCATTTTATATAATTATAGACTAAATTTGCAATATAAGTGCCGACCCCACCTAGCGTGGGATAAGGGCAGGGAAATGATGATGAGACTAAATTTGCAATAGATATCTTTGTATAAAATATTGCATTAATCACACAAAGGAGTACTATTAATGTTTGTTTTAGAGTAGTGTTATAGCTCACCCGCTGGACTCTCTCGTAAGTGCAGAGTGTGACGACGGTATGATTTGTTGCTCGGCCATAGACGACGCTGGGGACACACGCGGCTTCTGGTGTGGGGCCTGCGCAGGCCGCCCGCGCGCGCTACCTGCCCGGCACCATGCCAGGGCGAGCGCTGCGACGCTGTCTCTGCATCCACCACCTCACCTCACAATACACACATCACACTACCAAGTACCTTCACTACTACACTGGCTTGCCTTCTTGCGACCAACTACGCACCACACCACCCGACAATGACACACTGCGACGATATCTGGAACAAAGATGAACTGGGTTAGCGATCGAACAATGTTGAGTTACATAAACATTTCAATAACTAACGTTACCTACCTTTAGTGTACACGAAATAAAAAAACAATTACTAATTCGACTAAACAATGCACCAAACACTCATTCCTGGCGATGCAAGCACCGAAGTTTAGAAAAAAATAAATAAAATGGATGACACATCAAGGAGAGAATTTCGATTCCGCCCGAGCTATTTTTCATTTCAATACAAATGCACGCACGGCACACAGCTGTCCAGCTGTCACAGATAATGTTGCCATAATTATACCACAGATACTACCATGACCTACCAGATTTATTGATTTTTGCAAGCGAAGCACACGAGCAACGGGTTGGGTACCATTCAATGGGTGATTGATCAATAAACACATTTTATGTTATTCATGCATACCCGTAAATTACAGGTACTGTTGAGGAGAATGGTACCGGTACTGTATGCCCTAGTACTACATACCAACCAACAAGGTACCAACACGCTTAAATTTTCAATTTTCTTCTGAGGCTACACGTGATGAAAAGGGACAGTTTATAAATCTTTAAGAAATACCAACCTACAACTTGCTTGCTAATAACAAAGGTAGGCATACCTAGTATGTTTCTACCGTTTCTACCGTTAGGGTTGCCATTCTATACTTGGAGTCTGAGGAGAAAAACAGTAGGTGTATTGCTTATGTAGTATGCTAGATGGCGCTATATTTTTTTATGACTGAAATCAGTGCCTTCATCTGACTGATGTTATTTAGAGGTATTTCGCAATGGGTTCCATGTTGTTATGTTCCATCTTCCAGCCGTTGTTAGTGGTATGGCATTACGACGCGCTGGATGGAGCACAGTAAAATACAAATAAATTATTAGGTAGATATCTAGGAAAGTATACCTACCTACATATACCTAAAATAGTTTATTTACATACACATCCGTGTACGTAGGTACATCTACCTATATTATTAAAAGGTACGATAATATACGCATGTACCTATGTAGTCCATTGTACATACGTACATATAGGTACATGATATATATAATGCCTAGAGAAACACAAGATTTGCCCAGTAACAAGAACCCGACCTGTTCAAAATAACCTGTCTTGCTACCTACCTACCTACGATTGAATCGCATCTCGAGCTCGCTGTAGGACGAAAAATAACTCCCCGAGACAATGACCAGGTGCACCCGCCAGGTAAATAATCTTATTTCGATGTGTAGTTACGCCGTCAGTTTGGATGAAACCATTTTTCTAAAACAGGTAGGTAAATAGATGCTTAACCTACCTTATGTTAAGCGGAAGTAGGTTTATGAGCCTTATCCTTATGCACTGATCCAGACTCAAGCATAGATTTTTGTATGAAATTCTCTACTCAAACATGACTCAAACCCATACTTGAGTAACAACTTCTGTATCGGCATATGGGGCATAAAGTCCATTGTTCTCCTCTTACCTCTACCCCCTTTAAAAGCAAATGACCGGCCTCGTAGTTTTAGGCCCATAAGCCGATAAAGAAATCTTTGCTCGACTCAAGCATAGACTTGAGTAGTGATTTTGATATAAAAATCTGTTAACCTATACAATCAGTCCGGAATGTCCGGATAAAATGCTTGAGCAGTAAGTCAGCATACGGGCCATAGATTACGATGCGAATTTTAAGAGTAAATAATGAACGCTTCCTTTTATGTGCTAATTTTACGACTTTAGTTTAATTACAAGAAATCACTAGGACCAAAGCTACCATAGGTTCTTGATGCTGTGTAGTATACCTACTATAACTAGCTAGGTAGGTAGGTGCAATACATTAGCGCAGACTAGAGTAGTGAAAATTTAAAAATACAACTAACCTAACCTAGTAAGTTCAATCAAAGCGCATAAACTGGTTTTGAGTCTCGATGTAACTGTTTTATATATTTATTCGGTTCGGGAGCAGATAGCTACACTTTATTCAACACACGTGATGTCGTTAATAAATCGACTTCGACCTCTTGTTATCCAAAATGACCTTCCTCGACTCGAACGGACAAGAGAACCTTTCCTCGTTACGCCTAACAGGGTTTTTTTTTTGTCTTTAGAGAGCTAAGCGCTATTGTTAACTCTATGGTCTGTGTTGTATGGTGACTTGTGAGTTTTACCATAGGTAGGCACCTACTAGGTATACCTACCTACATCCATCACACACTGTCGTTGTTTTGTTTGTTGGTACTCTAAAATGACAAAATGCTCTGTAACACAAACATCGATGACCGCGAGTGTCCCTTTGTAGTAGTTTACCACATTTATTCGTCTAACTAAAGAATACTACGCCAAATGATATAATTTTATCACGGTTTTTGAGCAATATGATCAAACGGATACGCAATGAATCTTGAAATTAAACTTTATACTTTGCATGTTAGGGTATGGTTTGGTGTATTTTGGCCCAATTCAGACAAGGGGCTGCGCCCCAAGGCCGCAGGTCGACAACCCGAATGGGCTGCATTAACCACGTGCAAAACCAGCCTTACCTCCGCTAAACCACTTTTATGAACAAACTGCCCAAATCTCGCAAGTCGGGCCTAAGTATATTTTTGTAAAATCTTCACGGTTCATGGTAGGCAATAAATAATCAGAGATGTAAGGTGGGAGAGTATTGTAGGTAGGTATATAACTTTGATAGAAAGGTTTATACAAAAGCAGCACATTACGACTTCCTACACTCTTGCTGAATGCTGACAGACAAAGCAAGCAAGAGTGTAACAAAACCAATCTGTCCTGTAACCTAGCAGGGTGTACCCCACAGGGAGTCAACGACCGGCCCACTGTATGAAGTGATTGCCGTTGGCAGCACACCCCCGCTTCACGGAGGCCTACCAGTTCAACGACCCTTTTGCAGAACCCTCAAGCCCCTCTCAATTAAATCAATAGTTTTAACTACGTGTAGACAAAAATACTGCGAGCTTGTAAAAGCTAGTTGTGTTGTGTCGGTTAGAGTGAATGTATGTACCTAGGTATAACATCGCAAAATATCTACCTCCCTAATTGCAGATATGTAGTCTAGAACACAATGGAATATTCCTACTTCTGTGGTCGGAAGATTAGTTTTTCAAGAACTACTGCAGAAGTAATATTTGTATCTAAGTAGGTACCTAGCACTACTTGAACCTTGCTATTTATGACAAGACAAGATAAGATGAGTTTATTTTCGCTCACACACATACCTAGCATCATGTAGGTAGGTATTTCTAGAATGAATCAACATCCATGCTGGCACGTGCATTGCGTTGTTTGACCTAATTGAGAGTAGGTAAGCAAAAAATTATGTCAACTCGAGCAAAAAAAAATATTATAGTACCTACTTACTCAACAAAATAATTGTTGAGTTTTAAAAACCACTTTACTGCTTAACTTTTGAGCCGAAGAGAGAAAGCTATGGTGATCGGTGTTGCAACCACCACCACCACCACAGACGTGAAGCCAAAAGGTTTCGTGACGAGCGATGTCTCTTGCATAATATCTGTTCACGACACCACGATTAACCTCAGCCTGCTGTGCTGCGTGCAATGCAGCTGGCGAATAATAATAATTTTACCTAAAACTTCAACTTTATACTCATAAACCACTAGCTACCACAATAGAGGTGCCTGGAGTACCTACCACCTTGTGTATTGATTGGACGCGTGTCCATACATTTTATTACGGATGGAAATCACCAATGCCGGTTGCGACTACTCGTTATTATGGCCGTATTGACGACGATAAGTCATTTTCACCTAAAGTGTGTCAGTAGTCGAAAGAATGAGTTCAAGTCTACGGTCGTTTACGCAACATGCGCAACTAGGCCAATATTGTATCTCATTCTGGTGGGCTTGTGCCTACCGTCTACCTATACCTACCATATCTATAACTAGTAATGTGCTAGTAGTCCGTCCAGAACTCCAGAACCACCCGCACCGAGATACCTATAGTGAATTATGTTCCCAATTTGTACTAGATATTATTGTCGGGTAACGTACCCATAAATTTGCAAAAAAACATCTGTTCATGAAATAAATCCGACGCCGGTGCTGGGTCCTTCAAGAGAAGCTAAGACCAACATGATAGTCAAAAAAAATTATTATAATTTTTCGCGTTTTGGATGAGTTTACACCCTTTATTTTTATATCCATCAAACACATACCTAGCTAGTAATAAAGAAACATTGCAATACATGCTAACTTCGATAAGGAATTCTAAAACAATATTGCATAGGTACTACCTACGCAATACGCAACAAAAGGGTTCTACTTATTGCCTACTACGCTACGTTAGAAACAATATTTTTATGTTACGTATTATTGTAGGTAGAACTAGGTAGGTACTAGTTATAAGGTACCTAGCCTACGTTTCAGTCGCGATTGATTATAGAATAGGTAAGCGAATACCTAAATATCTAAGTTTAGAATAATGTGTAGGTAGGTATGTAAAATTTTTCATATACGAAAACAAAGAACATGGGCTGAAAAATACAATAACTTCAGTACAGCACACTCCTCAATTTATAAAAAAGTACACCCGAATGATGTATAGAAGGGTAATGTATAGAATGTAGACTAGGTATCTAGCTAATAGGTTTTATGGCTTTTAAATGTTAGTGGCTGGCTTGCACGATTTTACAGAGTAGGCGATGAGAGGTGTCGCGTCGACGACGACGGCTGTACGTATACTTACATTGGTAGCAGTGGGGTCGGCTAGGCCCTGCTCGAGACGGATCGATACGAGCCCGGCCGGCTACCTCCTCCTTGTACCCCGGACCCCGACCAATTGAATTGAATGTAGACCCCCGCACCACTCCTGCCAGTCCATATAATAATGAACAGATGAACAAAGGACAAGGGGTTGTATTTAATTGTCAAATAAATAAATGAAACTAAAGATACGAAAAATCGAATAAAAAAATCCTATACCACCCATGGAGTTTTAATACTCAAAAACAGTTTTTAACTTTCTTAAATTTGAAATTGAGCTACCTAATATGGTGAAAATTGTAAATTGGACAACCAATATAACGTGAGCTTAGGGTTCCAATGGTTTATAGTTTAGATAAGACTGGGAACTAGATAGATCGCGGTATCGATGCGATTAGCAAAGTTTACCTTCGCCCTGAGCCTCAGCCATAGTTGAAAAAAAGCCTACTTTGAGCTTTATTTTCTTTTTTGGGGACATCACGACATCGCATTTCGGGGCGAACTACCAGCGTAGAGTTGTTACTGAGATAGGTAGGTACCAGACAGACGGGCAAAGTAACACGCGGTACGATCACGGAACCCAAAAAATTACTGGGTTTTTTCTATTATCTATGTATATTGCCTGAAAATATAGGTAGAACAGTAGGTAGCTTCTTTGTGGAAAAACTGTGTCTAGTCATTACCTAAACATGCCAATTCGTCATTTTAATAAATTAATGTATAGCTACTAGGTACCTATACCTATATCTAATGTTTTCCAAAGTTGAAATTCATACCTAAGCAGCATACACACGCACGAAACTGAGCCAAACATACCTAAAACCTTGATGTGTTTTTGTAATAAGGTTGGTTGCACTTGCACATTAGCAGCATTCAGTTTAACCGGTTTCCGAGCGTCACTATATCGTATACATACCTACAATTAGGTACCGAGCATCATATTCGCACTTTTAGTTACTCCCATTCCCATCCCCTTTATCGATCGGGCGTTCTCCCCACTACGGAATATCAGAAGAGTATAGGTATACTCAAACAAAACCGGTAAAGTGCAAATGGACTCGCCCAGCCCAGCCCAGTGATGCTTCCGACTTCCGAGCCCCGAGTCTGTGCATTTGTTTTGACTTTCGATTCGAGTATAGCACACGCAAAAGCATTCGCAAAGCGAGAAATATTTTAATATGGCACAGATAAGCGCCTCTAGCGGTAGATTTGGGAATTGTGCAATTTTCTACAATGTTTCTCGCTTTTGAGAATGCTTTTGCGCTTGCTATAATTCAAAACAAATGCAGACTCGGGGCTCTGAGCCCGTAGTCATTTGTTTTGACTTTCGATTCGAGTATAGCACACGCAAACGCATTCGCAAAGCGAGAAATTTTGTATGAAAACCGGATAAGCGCCTCTAGCGGCAGATTTGGGAATTGTACAATTCTCAACAAAATTTATCGCTTTGCGAATGCGTTTGCGTGTGCTATACTCGAGTCGAAAGTAAAACAAATGCACAGACTACGGGCTCTGAGCTGTGTTTTAGGGTTCCGATCCCGTAGGGTTTCGGTATTCTTATGGTTTGTCTTTGTCTGTCCATTCGTCTTCACCAACCTCATTATTCCAGAATCTATGAAATGTATTGACTTGAAATTTGGTTTTAGATCTTATTTGTATGAAAAGTGAGAAACATCTTTTTTTTATTATTTCTTCAGACAAAAGGGACAAAAGTGTCTAACTTTCATAGTTTTGGAAAAACAAAGCTTGTACTATAGGAACTAGATTTCTTATAGAATACTTACTTATGTATACCTACGTTGTGGCACACACAAAATGTTCTCAGTAATGATCGAACCCACGACCCCCAGCACAGAAGGCAGAGCTGTGACCGACTGAGCTGTGACGCCTGTTGACATTATCTTTAGGTAAGTGTTGCAAACACAATGGCTTGTACCCAACAGAAAAATACATAAATGTATGTGGCATTAATTTATAATATTTTAGTGGGTTAGTAGTGATTTTATAATACTTGTCATTTGACCATAATGTTCTATAGACTAAAAAAATTATCTATTTATATTATATTTTTGTTTTGTTGAATAGGAGCATTGCCACTTTTGGACAAAACTTTGATTGTGCATTGAACCACATGAACAGGTAATCTGACTATCCGGACCAATAATCAAAGATTCCCAAAGTTTCCCCTTATTCAAGACAAAATTTGTTTTGAATTTGTGGTGCGGCAACACTCAGGCAAAGCCAGAACCAATATGCACCTTTTTGCTCATTATTTACAGCAAAAACTTGACATTTTTGATATATTTAACATAAAAAATATCATAATGAATTGTTATTTTTTGAATCAAGCTTTAATTTTTGCATCTTTTAATTACAAAGTTCCCATGACCTTTGCTTTATTATCAGAACCTGGATATAATCTAGGAACATAGCTCGGCATTCGCAACACCATGGGGGTTGCTGGAACATTGTTGTCATCAATCCAAAGTCCTTCTCTGTTACTTTACTGTCTGGCTGGGGTGAGGTCAGCAAGCAGACAATGCACAATACACCCCAACGTGGGACATCAGTGCAGATTTTATTCCCCCACTTTGAATTAGAATTAGGACCATCACCCTTGTCAAGAGAAATCAAACAAGCCTAAACATGATGAGGTTGCCTTCCCATGACCACATTTCAGCTCCATTATTAGAGATCAGCTTGATGTTACTATATTATTCCATTATTACCAAAGACCAATAGGTACCTTTGCTAAAATTCAACTAAATCGGACATCAGGAAGTGGGTTAAATTTAACTTGCAAAATTTGACTTATACAATCACACAAACAAACATTGCAGCAAACAAACAATAAAAGCTCATTACTATACCCTTCCTGAACAAAACGATATCAGGTGAGTGGGAGTACTCAGCATCATCCCCCTTCACTTCCCTTCCCCTTAGTCACGACTCTCGCCACAGGAACCACATTTTATCTATTGATACACTATTTATTGTTAACTTGCTATCGAAAACGGGTAAATGAGTTACATCATGACCTTCTAGCAGAAAACCTACCTACGTTTGAGAAAAACTCAGGCTAGCTACCTACTCTAAATGCACTCATAAAATCAAACTTTAGTATTATGTAGGCTGGACTTACCTGAGTTTTGAGATTTGAGGCACTTTCAGCTACGAGTCTACGTTAATATTCACGAGTTGCGTTGCAAGCACATAAATGAGATAGGTATTGAATGACGCAGAACAAATCCAATCACCAACGCAGTCCACGGAAATTGTTAGTTGACAAAACTTCCAATCGATAAATTTCTCAAACATGAATTTGAAAATCTAAAGAAAACACACAGTTCACGAAATGTCACGAATCTGTATAACACACTTAATTTTGATCCAGCATATTGAATTTCAGCAATTCTATGCTTTTTCTTTCACAAAATGTTCACAAAGAAAAGAATAAAAACAGCTGGTTGCGTTGCTCAGTTCCAGACTCCAGTGTTACCAGAATAGTTTTAGAAAACCTACTACGCACTACCCCGTGTCCACTGTAGCAGCGGTATCGGAGCGTATGAACTGCATAGAAAATGATCCCTGATCCAGTGCAAGGCACTGGATCAGGGAAGTAAAAGAGTAATAGGGAATAAAGAGTATTTTCTATCGTATGGTATACCATACGATAGAAAATACTCTTTATTCTATAGTACAGCGTACACTGGATCAGCGTGTAGTACGCGCCGCCGATGCTGATAGCATTCGAAGTTTTTCGATATAATTCGATTCGTTTTATGTATGTATATTGTATATTACAGACAAGACGAGACGTTACGGAAAACGGAAGTACATGTAAAATCTGCTAAATCTGGTAACATTGTTTATTTCTTTTTTTTTAATACAGAAGAGTTTCGATCACGAATAAATGTTACAATCGCAAACGTATCGTAACGCTAGCGCAAAAAAACCTTGTTGAAGAAAAGAAGTTATTTATTGCTAAAAATTTAATTCCAAACGGGTTTCTCATAAAGTGCCGCAAACCCTTCAAATGGGAGCTCAGCTCACGTTACATTGGCTTTGAACACTACGGGCGCAACTTGCACATTATACAATTTATTTCTTGGTTAAGTTGTCGGTAGTTGTAATAACACGAAAGAACTAAGAAGATGCCTGGGAATTAAAGTTGTGAACCTAACAAAGTTATATAGTGTACAGGCATAGGTAGTTGGTTTATTGGTAGAAGCCGATATTGGGATAATAACGATAGTATCAAATCCAGTACCTACTCACGTTTAATTGCTTAAATTATTAATAACGTTACTCGATACAGACTTCATAAATAGTCACCAAAGTCTTTGATTACATCTCTACAATTTTCCTCGCCCAGATTAAAATCATCATCTTTTGACAAACACAGGTTTTTCAAAATATCTGATGGTGATGGCACACTTGTATCATCAGCGGGATTTGTGTTAAGCTCTTGAGTATTTGTACTAAATATCTGATTAGTTTTATGGCTAAATGTTTGATTTCCCTCATTAGTAGAACAATGGAATCCTGTGTCATTATCAAACGTTTCAGCAAAAATTCTAAAGCTGTCTATTTCCATATCTTCTAGTGATAATTTTGCTCCTGTCCGAGCCAACTCTGCATTTGCTTCAGATATTTCTATAAAGTGGTGTTCAACATTGTTCTGTTGAATATTTATGGTTTCAGGATCTACGTGCTTCTTTTTAAGCTTCTCAACAAGATCTCCAGTTTGTCTTACAACTGTACCTGGGGGTTGTGCTTGGCATTTATGTGTTCGTTGCGATACCTGTAATGAAATAAGTTTTGATAGAGCATAATATAATAATAATCAAAGTAGTTTGATAGGTAGGTACAGTACGAAAAACGCTTTCACTCACTTTGTATCTGAAACTCTTATCGCATGCTGTGCATTTGTAAGGCATTACACCTGTATGGATACGTCGATGTACTAAGTAAGACACCCTTTGTCGGAAACATTTGCCTGTAAGAAAAAAACGTCGGCCGTCTTTAACAACTTATAGAAATAAAATACATAAGTGTAATTGTTATCAACTAACTGAAACTACCTTGTTATTGATCTGTATGTATTTACAAAAAAATATCTACCTATCAGCAACCTAGTTCTCACAGTAGATACAATCTTTGCCTAGTTTAGGAATGGCGTTATATAAATATCCATGAATATTTATTTATTTATTTACTTAGGTACTACCTACATTTAATTTAATTTATTACTTACCACATGTTTCACACGCAAATGGTTTTTCACCAGTGTGTATTCTTTGATGATTGTGTAGTGTAGATAGTTCCTTAAAAGCTCTACCGCAGAAGCTACATGTATGTGGTTTTTCATCGTTGTGATAGAGAAGATGCTTATGATATGACTGTTGAAACGTAAATGTCTTGTTACACTGCGCACACGCATACGGAGTTTCACCTGCAATAAGAAATATTGGTTTTGAACACAATACATTACAAGTAAAATTCAAATAAAATATGAGTAAAACGTCTAAATATAATATGTACCTAGGTACCTACCTACTAGCTGACTTGAAGCTAATAAATAATGTGATATTAATAAATGGGTTTCATTAAATAATTATGTAAATCAAAGCGACGTTCATGAGGAAAAACTGCTCAGCTACAAATGAAATACTGATGATAAGTAAAGATGCTTAGGTAACTAATCTTTGAATTTATTTATTAATCTGTTAGTACAAATTACCTCAACAAAAAACACCAATGTATTAATTTAACCTGTATGGAGTCGTTTATGTTTCTTCAAGAAGTATTTTGTAGTAAAGTATTTCTTACATACTTCACATTGCCACTGCTTATTATCGTTTCTCTCGAATTGTTTCTGTAATTGATCAGGCTTTTTTCCATCGGTAATATCTTGGGAATCACTGTTGTTGTTTTCAGCCACAACCCCGTAGTGTGCTACCCTCAAGTGAACCATCAAAGAACCACGCATTTTAAAACTTTTGGGACATAAATGGCAGTTATAACGTGTAAAACTTTCACTAGATGTAAGTGTATCATCAATGTTATGAATTAAGCATCTGTGCATCTTTAAAATATTTTCATCGACAAACTGTAAGCCGCACGTGTTGCATGTAGTGTTGGTTTGCGCAACCGGGGTTTCTGTTTTAACAATTTGATTTTCACTAGTCTGGTTACACGGTTCTGATGATCTGTGAGATATATCGATAAAAGGTACTGTGTTCAACGATACTACAGGAAGTTTGGGGTAAATTTTAACATATTTCACAGGTGCAGTTATCGAGGACGATGGTCTATTTTTAGCAGCCGATCTTGGTTTCTTGTGTTGGAATAATGCCTCGTTTTCAATTTTCAATTTACCTTTTTTCTCTGAATATTTCATTTCTTCAGGTTTTTGATTTCTTGATGTTAAAAGTTTGACGTGAGTAAATAAGTGTATAGTTAATTTATCCAATCCACAAATTTCTTCTTGACACACTGGACATAATATTTTGTTGGTTGAAACATGAATCAATCTGTCTCGCAAACATTCAACAGATTCAAATGCACCCAAATGAGAACATATTGGGCATGGTAAAGATGCTGCATCACCACTCATTATTTATTAAATATCACAAAACTACTGTAGTCAAATGAGACGACACGAAAGCACGAAACTACTTCGCACTGAGTTATTTTTAGCTGGTGGTATGGTTCGTATGTTTTGGCGGCATTTCAAGATTTTAGCTGAAATTTTTACGTTCACCCTACCCTAGGTACTACGTGGTACTTTGAATAATAAAATTAATAAGTAGGTATGTGGTACCAAGGTTCTTTACTTCTGCAAAAAAATCACCAGATTGCCTTTGGACGAACACAATTTAATATAGATACGTAAGTACATACCTAATAGAGATTTGCCGTGTTGGTCCGACATCTCACACCATGAGTTTTAATCGTATCTATTATCTAGTTAATCCTATTTATTATAGCATATTGTAATGTAAAAATTATAAATAATAATTTTTCTTTATTTAAATAAAGTTAAAATTGTTCAAATTAGGTATACTTAAGTTCCGATAATTTTTTTTATAAATATAATTATGGTGTAGTAGGTACCTATTAAGATTTTTCGGTTGTTACACCGCAAATTATAGGCGAGTTTGTTCCTCTATCAAAAGATTGTGAATATACCAAATAAGTTCCTTTAACCTCTACCCATTACTTGCTCAGCAGCTTTTTGTCACTGTTAAGGTGCGCCAAAAGTATTTGTCAGTGTTCAGTGTTCCGTATATTCATATTCGTCGTTCATGACTAAAGCGAGAGTTTCATTGTTCTTACACTTAAGCCTAGATACAGATTTGCTTTAAAAACTGAAGCTTTCGAAACCCCTGAATCTCTTTGGATCCTCTTCATTGTAATAATACTGATGCCTAATTTAAAAAACAAGCAGCGGTTTCTTTTTGAAAAAGAGCTGATTAGATTACCTGAACCCTGTAGGTATAATTTTTAAAATAAATCTGATGATGTTTTTCGTTTCTAGTGTGAATTAAACTTTGTGACGCAAGTCCTTTCAACAGCATTTTTTAATATTTCTCACCGTACAATTTCTCTTCACTGACTGACTGACGTCAATCAAATAATATCTCTGTATAAGTAGGTTACATATTTCCTGGTTTTCTTTCTACGATTTTAATGCCTATGTTTACAAAATGTCAATGATAGTCAGTTTTGACACACAGTTAATATTTTGGTTTGTTTTTTAAAATACGTTACGTTTACGTAACGCGGCGACTGCCAGATTTGTTCGTGATCACCTCTCAGTCAGTGTCAATAACGATTCGATTTGTTTATGGTTTTGTGTGTGTTTGTATTTTGTTGTTTGCAAAGTTGTTTGTTTTGTGATTGATCAAACAACCTTTTATGTCTCTTTACTGTACTGTATTACTTATTTTTATTGAAGTTGATTTTAGCGTGCCTTGCAATCATGTCTGAAACAACAAAACCTCCTGGGTACATGGCTCAGCTACTAGAGCAGTTGGGATGGAACCAAGGAACTAGAATTCCTTTGGCTGATCCTCAAAACCAAGACCTGGAAACTCTACTTATTAACAGGTATGGTTTGTGTGATTTTACTAGAACACAGGCTATGAGGCTACCAACTAATATCAGGCACCCCTAGCGGGAAGTGAAACTGGTGATGAAGTTCAAAACTTTGGACATCACAATTATTATTGTAGTGAAGATTTGGGTAATGCTAAAGTGGATAAACTGATGTCCGAAGTTTTGAACTTCATTACCAGTTTCACTTCCCGATAAGAGTGCTGCACCTACTAGTATCAGAGACTTTTGATTTTAAAGTTGCCCCAATTTTTCTTTCGAGTCATCCAAAATTAAACCTAAGGCTAAAGCCACGAACATGTCAAATTCCCAATCAACCGGGAGAGGAAAGCCGCTCACTGTGATTTGTATATTTTTAAACTCCTGAAAATTCTGTTGCACTTGAATTAGGTATTTACTGCAGGCGGAATGATGATAGCTATTAAATCTCTGAGGAAGTAACTTTGTAGCAGCTATATGTATGTAGGAAGGTTAAAAAAGACCAAAAAATACAGATCCATTGAAATCTAAGTCTAACACACTATAAATTTCAGACAAAATGAGATTCAGAAACTCAAAGAATCTCTTATTCTGCAAAACCAAAAACGAGATGACCTTAACAAATACAAGGATCATGTTCATACGGAATATCAAGAAAATGCTGTAAGCTAAATTCAAATAATGTATTATTTCTATTATGTGGGTTTTGATCCCCACCAAGAACAAACATTTGTGGCAGACATCGATGTTGGTTCTGTGTCTGGGTGTTACTATGTATCATTATATGTATTTTTGTACGCCCAAGAAGACTGGTAGACAATGCTCTTAGCATTAAGTCCTCCTAGCACTACTTGTTTGTGTGAAATTTTTAAATAAATAAAATAAAACTTAAAATCATTATTTTTTTTCCAGCGTCTTCTCTTCGCCCACAAGCAGCAGATGGAACAAGAGGTGAAACTGAAGCAGCTGTCTTGCAATGAAGCTGATAGACTAGACCGAGATGTGATTGATAGCTGTAAAGAGAGCAAGGACATTGCCTCAAGAACTGACAGGCTGCAATGTAATTTTTCTGTTAATTTTATTTCTATATTTTTAACTTGTTTTGTCTTATAGGCAAGGCAATGGTCTTCCCCCGAGACTTCCAGCATTTCATATTTTGAGTTCTTTCCACCATATTCTAGCAATGTATGGTGTGAAATGTCCATAAATATTCATTTATACTTATTAACACTTTTATGCAAACCGGTAAAAATATAAAGTGCACGGAATGTAATCAACTAGTACATTATGTTCCTATTAATCTTCTAGTAAGCATTGCGCGACTGCTCAAGAAGGCTGATACACTTAAAAGTGAAGTTTGCGGTGAGCGCGGCGCCTTGCAAGAATGGCGCGCAGCGTTAGAAAGAAGCGCCGGCGATATCACGGCTATCGATCAATTTACTAAACAGGACCTGTCTAGAGCCAAGGTATGCAACATCTTAGTATATAAGCACTTCCTGTAGGGTACTGTAATATTTACGTACTATGCAGTTGATAAAATAAGTTGTAGTCAACAGGACAGGAGATTTATCTGGCTGGAGCTTGCAAAGGCTTAAAGAGTAAACGTTTTATGAGAAAAAATAATGGAGCAACCTGACGCTTAAATTATGTTAATCTAACAGAGCACGTCCTCAGGGGACTTGTTCTGTAAGCAAGGCGCTGCGTCCATAATTTTGCCAATGACGTTATTTCTATGTTTTAGGCACTTGAAACTAAAAGACAGAAGCTGAAAGTAGAACACGACCGCATGCAAGAGCGTGTTAATCAGCTCGTGTCAAACTTGAGCGCCGAGGAGAGGGCCTGTGAACGCATTTCAGTACAGGTAGCCCTTTACCACACTCACAGTCACTTATTTCTATGACACTTAGTTTTTTCTAGCTTTTTTTTAATGGGAAGTGATAAACTCTGCCTAACAATGCATTGCCTCTCTGGATATGACCATAAATGTTAGCTATTTTGAACTGATCATATCACTGACCCAAAATGGATCTAGATCAATGAAAAGTAAAACACAGAGTGTTAAAATTCTGTGAATGGATTTATTATAATGTATGTATCTACTTCTCTCTAGCCTCAAAGGGTTGCTGTAAGAAAACTCTTTTTAGGGTTAAGCTCGCCTTTTGTTTATGTGTTGTTTTTGTGTACAATAAAGAATAAAAAATTTAGAGTGAATTAAGTATAAACATTATGACTACCTATGCCCGCTTTGGAAGTGAAATTATGTATGTATGTATATCCTTGTTTTCAGGTCATGGAAGGCATGGAACAGCGCAAGCAGATGATGACCATGTGGACAAGTGCTGTGGAAAACTTACGACAGCGCGATAACGACATCAGACATATTAGAGAGGTTAATCTCACAAATACCTATTTTGTGAATAAATAAGGTAGGTATTTGTGAGATATTTGTACACTTATCATACACTAGCTGCTACATGCGACTACGTACGCCTGAATCTGCTTCTAGAGGAGCCTCTACCTACATAATTTATAAATGTAGATACGCACATTTAATTATCTAAATCGGTCTTATTACAAACATCAAACATAGAAACCTTCGCATTTATGGTAAGATAGGATTGGTTTGGATCTGCGTTTATGTTTAAAAAGTATTTACTTTATATTTTTAGGATTACGCAGTGTTAGAAACGGAGTCCAACAATCTGGCGGACCAGTGTCGCGAGCAGCAAGCTTTCTGCGACCAGCAACGCGGTAACAACGCTGAGGCCGACCGACAGAACATGAATCTCGCCACCCAGCTCAGTCAGACTCGACTGGCGTACCAAGCTCTCACTGATCAGAACGCTGCTTTGGATAGTGAGGTAATAGCGCGTTCACACTCAGCCCATGCCGATTCCGGACTTATTGCCACAGCAACATCGCCTTTATTCTTATTAGAGAGCAAGGGCATGAACTTGGGTCGGGAGCAGGGACAGAGGCATGATCGTGTTCACACTATGCTCATGCCTACTTCCCTGCCGACTGCGGCTGAGTGTGCACGCACCATAATGTATCTAAGTTATCTATAGTTGTCGTATCAGATATTCGTTTGGCTGTGTTTGGGATTTTGGAAGCGCATACTAATCTATTTCTACCCTAAATTTTAAATGGTTATAAACAGGCGCAGGGCTTCCAACGTGAACTGAGCAGCTTGCGCGTGACTCTGGAGAAACTTCACATGGAAAACCGACAGATTATGGAAGATCAGCATCGCAAGGACACTGCTTTGCAGACTGTCAGCACCAAGGTAATAATAATCTAGGGGGTTTATTCTTATCTGTCTTCTAAGTTGAACTAACTGAAATGATTGCTAAATCTGTTGTCATTTCTTTTCCCTAAAATTACACTTTAATATGAATAAAGGGGTAGGTTTCCAGTGCGTCTCTTCAGATTTGTAAATTAATTTTGAAAAACGTAGTTGGGCGGATAGTGGGCAGATCAGTTTGTTATAATTATGTATAATGCTATCTAACATAACTATAACAAATCCGTCCATCTAATCTAGATACAGCGCCAGGAACTTCTTTTTACTTATGTCCCGATGAACGGAACGCTACAGTGTTTGCGACAGGTTTTAAATGGAGTAGCTAGCACCTATGCCATCCTCTCAGGCTTCTCGGCCGTATCCACAGGAAAAACAAGGTCAAAACGTGCGTAGGTGTCAAATCCGCGGGCTTCTTCGTGATGTTTTCCTTCACTGTTTGAGAGCACTAGCAATGCGCACTTAAATTATTCGTAGATGCATTGGCGCAAGACTGGATTTGAACACACGCTATAACTAAGCCACCGGTGCCCAGATGATATATTAATCACCTTCAATTTATATTACAGCTTAGAGAACTGAAAGAAAAGCTGACGGATTCTCTGGACAAGTCCAAATCATCGGAGAAAAGAGCCAAGGAGTTAGAAAATATTCTGAATGTAAGACAATCGCTATTAGTAAAAAAGTACTAACCTGGAATAATAAGTTTCTTCTGTTACTAAAACCAAATTGGACCAAGTTGTCTGAATATTTATTCAGACAACTTGGTCCAATTTGGTTTTAAACTTGAAAAACTTGTTTTTATTTATGTATTTAGATTATTTAATCTAAATACATAAATAAAAACAAGTTTTTCACATAATATTGTATTGTAGGAAGAAGAGCGCTACGCTACCCAGTTGACAGTAAATCAGCAGAGGGCTATGCATTGCTCGTTCGTGGAGCAACAGAAACTACTCGCTCTCAAGAACGAGGAAAAACTGTTCCATATGCAGTTAAAAGGTATGTGCTGTGATGCCATCTAGTTACTATACTTAGGGCTTTACATCTATCGAAGTGCTCGTGGTGTAGCTTGCTTAGTCAATCTTCACCGATTATCCTAGTTAGTTCCGTCCTGCGCGGTCACTATTTGAATGGGTGACCGTTAGTGGCATTTACGTCTGAGCGCTTCCGTGCTTCGGAGGGCACTTTAAACTGTCGGTCCCGGCTCTAGCAGTCGTTAAGCCGTGACGTATACTCTCCTGATAGTGCTATGATATCATTATTAACAAAATTAATCTTGGAAAATTACAAAAGAACGATTAAATCTCAACATAGACATGCCAAAGGATAGATCTTGTTTAGAATTAAATTTTGTTACAGCTTCAAAAGCCATCATGAGCAAACTGGACGGTAAACAGCGCGGTATCATGCGTAGCCTGCAAAGCCAAAAGGAATCGTTTTACTCTATCGTAAGTGCCGCCCTATTCTTTAGAACCCCTAATATAATTGCTCTCCGGGTTTTTTACTATGTATGTATTTCCGTCTCATGTATGAGTTTTTGTTTTATAGTGCTACCAAGTAGAGACGGTTGGCGCTCAAGTATCGCATATGGAAGGGGCGCAAGCGGAACGCGAGTGCTCTGCAGAACTGGTCGAGCGTGAGAACAGGTACAGACTTGGGCTAAACAAACATGAATTCTTTGCGGAATGGACCTCTAAAGCCTGCTGATTTTCTACTCAAGCACTGATCCGGACTTCATCATATACATATTTTTGTATGCTCTTCCAATTTTCATCCAACTCGGATCAGTAGTTTATGCGTGAAAGATGAAAAAACATATATACATCCATCCATACATCCTTACATACTATCGAGTTTAAAATATTAGTAGGATATGTATAATTTTCCCAGGCTGAAGGAAGTTTGCGCGCGTCACGCTGCGCGGTTGGCGCTACTGGAGCGTCACTCAGCGCGGTTACACGATGACATGCGCCGGCTCGCCAGAGAGCTCGAGGCACAGATCACAGACCACACCAAACTGGTACAGTAGTACCACATTGCTAGCAATGAATTCTGTTATTTAATTTTCATAAACTAACCCAAATTTGACAGCGTTAAAATGGTTGCCACCCCTTTCTCATAAACTGAAACGATAAAGACAGCTATAATTTTAGTGCCCTTTTATTAGTTTAGCCTAAAATAATGTACGTGGTCGCGGCAGACCAAGAACAAGGTGGCGAGATAAATACCAGCCCGAATGGATCATCACAGCATTGGATCGCACGGCGTGGAGGGAAGGAGGGAGGCCTTTGCCCAGCAGTGGGACATCGAAGGCTCATAATAAATAAATAATGTTCAATAGAATCGGGTGCAGTATCTAATAGTACTCGTAGCCATCTACATATTATAATTTAATTTGATATAAACAGGAGTTACCTAGAATATAGGCTTACTACTTGGCCATCAGAAAAAAGACATGGTCAATAGTTGCAGAGCTGACTAAGCCGCAAGTTTCCTCGCAATATTTTCGTTCACAGTTCACTTACATGTAAATTGCCAAAGCACCTGTTTTTGTGGTAGCAACCCCTTCCAATCCTGCACCTATGCAATTGTTCTACTCAAATCAAGTTCTAATATTTTTTGTATTTTATTTTTTAACTAAGCATTTTTTACTTTGATAGAAAAGTCTATCATTTTATCGTTAGTAGTAGATTTTGTAGTCTAAGTCTTATCATTTTGCAGCAAAGCCGCCTGAAGAGTTCAATGCTGAACGTAGAAGGTGGTGATAAGGATCTACGCGCATCTAAAGATATTTGGCGGAAGGCTCGTGTCGAGGAAGCATTGATGCGGCTCAGAGTAGCTCACGCCGCAAGAGCGCTGGCCGGACTCGACGATACAGCATTTACACTGCATAAGCAGCAACTGCAACTTGATGCTGTAAGTGTAACATAACGAGTTACGAGAACATACTGAGTTAAATTGTGTGTAAGGATGTAGGTATCCATGTTTGTTACTCTTTCACGCAAAAACTACTGATCCGATTTAAATGAAACTTGGAATATATATTGCCCGTAACCTGCGGGCCTAAGATGCGCACGCGAGATATTTTGTCATGTCGTCTGTCAAAATGTAAGCATTTTGCACTAGTTTTTGAACTTTTACATTATCTGTGGTAATGTTGTCGACAAAACGCGCCTTGTTATTGTACACTTTTGACACTTCTTAGTCGTCGTATCTCTCTGAGGACGAGATAATAGTCATGCAGAAATGTCAAAAGTTGAAGATTCAAGGCGCGTTTTGTCGACAACATATAATGCAAAAATTCAAAAACTGGTACAAAATGCTTAAATTTTGACAGAACGACATGACAAATATCTCGCGTGCGCATCTTAGGCCCGCTGGATTAACACATAGGCTACTTTTTATCCAGGAAATCAACGGGACGCCAACGAAATCGCGGGGAAGCTAGTTATTTATAAAAAAAACATTTTTGATTTGACTACCTTCCGGTTCATTATCAGATGATGATGATAGTTCATTGGGATTGTTCTAGTGACTAACACACATAAAAGTCTTATTAAAGCAAAATATGCAATTTCGTGTAGACGGTCCCAGATTTATAAATTATGTTTTTATAACAGGCAATGAACGAGCGCATAGTGGAGATCACAGCCCGTCGCGATATGTTCAGCATTCAGAAGAGGTCCCTATTCGAAGACTGCGGCAAGCTGCGAAGCGAGATTCGAGAACGCGAGCAAAGAATTGAACAGCTCAAAAAGAGGTTTGCATACCTTTTACTACCTACTAGCAATCTCGTTTTGTAGTTTTTGTGAAGCGCTCGTGGCTTGCTTAGTCAATCTTCACCGATTATCTGTGTTAAGCAACGTTCTGCACGGTGACTATTTGGATTGGTGACCGCTAGTGGCGATTACATCTTAGCGCTTCCGTGCTTCGGAGGGCACGTTAAACTGTTGGTCCCAGCTCTAGCAGTCATTAAGCCGCGACGGAGGCCTTAAGGCGGCCTAAAAACTCATACGAGCAGTGTCCCGTTAAGTGTAGCCATAGGTTGCCTCCTGTATAAATCATCTTCAATAGATGTAAAGGCCTATTATATTATTTTATTACAGATACGAAATATTCATTGGATCATTGGGAAAGGATGATTCGGGACAGCAGCTTTCTGTTACTTTCTTCAAGATCAAGGTAAATTCTTATCATTCTTAAGGCCCTGATTACTCTTTGTACATACTCTTTCAAATGACGTCAGTGAAAATAAATAGAATGTTTGTTTGAAAAAAAAATCTACTTTTAGACATAACTTTGAAATTGGTATTTGGCCAGAGTTGAACCCTAGTATAGATTTTCGTCCAATACAGAGACCCGAGTTTGTGCATTTGTTTTGACTTTCGACTCGATTGTAGCACACGCAAACGCATTCGCAAAACAAGAAATTTTGTATGTAACCCGGATAAGCGCCTCTAGCGGGAGATTTGGGAATTGTGCAATTCCCAACAAAATGTCTCGCTTTGCGAATGCTTTTGCGTGTGCTATACTCGAGTCGAAAGACAAAACAAATTCAAAGACTCGAGACTCTGATTGTAATTATTCCGTAGTTCGCGTCAGAGCGCGCTGAGCTTCGAAACCGAGGCGCAACCCTGGACGCCGACATCGGTCGCCGTGAAAGAGATGTTTCAGCTTTAGAGGCAACCATGAGAGTCGTACAAGCAGCTCATACTCACTTTATGCATCACATCTCACCGCTGCAAGATGACAGTGAGCGTACAATACATACTTCCATTTAGTTATACGCAAAGTATTATAATAGGCATTAGAGCAAAGGTGCCGCCCTAGGTGACACTCAGTTTTAGATGCGACAGTAGTTCATATTCTTTAGACGCTTCCCTGAGAGTCGTACAAGCAGCTCCTACTCACTTTATGCTTCTCACCGCTGCAATATAACAGTGAGCGTACAATACATACTTCCATTTAGTTCTACGCAAAGTATTAGAATAAGCGTTACAGCTAAGGTGCCGCCCTGGGTGACACTCAGTTTTAGATGCAACATATTCTTTAGATGCTTCCCTGAGAGTCATACAAGCAGCTCATGCTCACGTCATGCTTATAGATCTAGAATAATCTAGGTGATAGTAAGTAGAGTGTACTAGAACTTTATTAGAACATTTTTCTAAACTAACCTAATTTGACAGCTGTAAAATTATAGCCGTCTTTGTCGTTTCCGTATATGAGAAAGGGTCGGCGTCATTTTTAGTGCTGTCAAATTAGGTTACTTTATAAAAATGGAACAAGAGAATCGATACCAATTGTCTTCATAACAAATGTTGGACATCTGTACGTGTAGTATTTTATGTATACCTATGCAGTAGATATTTCGAAATCTATATGCATGTTTGACTATGAAAAACTCTGAATCACACGTTTCGTTGCGCAGACAATGTAGATAGTAGAACCACCTGTATTTACAAAAGTATGTCACGCTCGTGACTTTTAGGTATGCACTGAAATAGTTAAGAGTTCTTTGTAAATTCTAATTTGTTATGCAATTCAGCGCTTTGATGTACATAACTAAAAAGGTCAATCTTTGCAAGAAATACTAGATATAAATGACTGTTTCTTTTCCGGGAAAATGTAATATAATATGATATCACATCAGAATCAAGATTATGTTTTTACTCAAGACATGAGAAATGAAAGTCGCGGTTTTTTGCTACCCCCTTTAGAAATCTTCAAAACTCTTTTAAGTATCAAGAGATGCCCTTAGTCTAAAATCGAGCATGAGGATTAAACTCGTGAATTTATTTATTCGAATAAGGCTGGAGAACGAAGCATTAGCTTTGCTTTTAAAAATCAAAAAGATAATCCTAGTATGTAATGAAAACAATGTCAGGACTAATGTAAACAATGAGATGAAACAAAGAGATTTCGATTGTCATAGAGGCCCAATACCGATAGTCGTAGAACTAAAGAACATGTCTTCGAGGGAGAACGTTGCTTAGCAGTGGGACGACAATAAGTCTGACCGAGGTCGGTTTCGGGGTCGGCCGAGAAAGCGTTGGCGGGTACGATCTTTACGCCTTTAAAAGGACGTACCACTGCCACCTATAGGGGTGGGCTTGTCGACTCGCATTGCAGGTTTTTATTTTAAACTAGCCGTCGCCCGCGGCGTTGCTCGCGTTAGAGTGTGACTTTTCGAAATTCCTTTCTTAGTGCGCCCCTACACTATATAAGGAACCTACCCTCCAAATTTCATACCTCTAGGACTTATAGTTTAGGCTGTGCGTTGATTCTCTGTGAGCTTCAAAAGAGTTTTATATTGATTGATTGATGATTGATTGATGATAAATACATAAAACCTATTGACCACCAGCTCTCAAACCATAACATACTTTAGTTAGATTTAGGTTACCTAGTATTATGATTAGGATATACTTGTTTGGATTTATATTGGGATATACTTTATGAGAGGGACTGGCGAATTAGGGCACAAGAACGTGGAGACTGGCGGAAGTGGGGGAAGGCATTTGCCCAACAATGGGACAGTATGGGCTGGTAGTAATAGTAATAATAGTAATACTTGTTTAACTCTTCCGAGAGAAGGGACCTAGATTTATAATTACTCTGTAATAGCTTAAGATAGTAATAAATAAATTTGAAGTTAGGTAGTAAAAAAGTAACGCGTGTGATACAGCATTGTATATTCTAGCCCCGGAAATCGAAGAGCTGAACTCTCTGACAGAACAATACTACACGCTGCGTGACTCCCTAAAGGGCGTGTACTCTGTGATCGCCTCATTCGAGCAATCCGTCGCTGACGTCAGCTCCCGTCTCACCATGCTCATTGACAAGTGCAAGCAGCTTACTGCCAGAGAGTTAGTATCATAAACACAATTGAATGGTTTATTAGTAGACTCAGGCCGGAATACTGAAACGTCACTCAAATTTAAACACCACTTAAAATTGCTCTGCCTCCGTTTGACATTACTCATTTGTAAGAGATGGCAATAATTTAAGCGTGAATTTAATTTAAGTGGCGTTTGAGTATTCGCCACCTAATTTCTGTGTTCCGGTTCGAAAATATAAAAATGAGGCATCCAATAACTCCAATAATGTAACCCAAGGTGTAAAAAAATCACCTAATTTTGAAACATTTTTTGTTAAATACCGTTGCGAAGCCGGCACGGTTCGCTAGTAATGCTATAAAGGTGCCAAAAATAGCTTCAAAAAATGTATTCGTTCAGGCAACAAAAAAGCACCCATATTATTTGCATGTTTCATAACAGATCCGAAACTGAGACTGAATTGGAGAGCGCTCGTGAGAGGATGGCCCGTCAAGAAAGCCGTCTGCAGAACGCACGCGATGTGGTAAAGCATAATGCTAGACGCGCGCAGAAGCTAGTCGAAGGCGTCGATGATTGGCGCATATTCCAGGCAAGTCATTCTTCCTTAGCAAGCAAGCTCGTATGAGTTAGTGGCCAACTCTGGTGACGGAGTTTTTGGCCGCTTTAAGGCCTCCGTCGTGGCTTAACGACTGGTACGGCCGGGACCGACAGTTTAACGTGCCCTCCGAAGCACGGAAGCGCTCAGATGTAAATGCCACGGTCACCCATCCAAGTAGTGACCGCGCAGAACGTCGCCTAACTTAGAAGATCAGTGAAGATTGACTAAGCAAGCTACGCCACAAGCGCCTCTTTTTGCGTAAAAGAGTAACAAACATCCGTACATTCTTTGGCGTTTATAATATTTATTAGTATAAATATAGGATAATTAATTTGTTTTTCTAGATGGCGATATGGGTCCGCGACTACGCTGAAGCGGCCAGCAATTCGTTGCATGCGCTTGCAGAGTTGTGCGTAAGCGCTCCTGCAAGCCACGCCCACTTCACTGCACTTGTCGCTTCTACTGATATACAGCGCCATCTGTCGCGTCACCAGCGACGTCTGCAGCTGTTTATACAGAAGTGAGCGTTGAATCTGCGTTGATAAAGTGCATATTTCACAAAACTTTGTTTGGTGTTCCCAAACTAAGAATATTTTTTTGTTTTAGGATCGTGGCTGATTCTACTTTAGCACAGCCAAAGGAAGTAGGAACGGCAGCTGATGTTGATGGTATGTATAACATGGTATAAAGTAGAGTTACCTACCTACTATTAAATATTTTCAGATTCATAGTTGCTGCACTGGTGGAATTGTTGCAGTTCACATATGTATTTAGTTCTGTTGCCTGAAAAGTTTTAACACATAGGTATTACTTACTAGCGGGTGCCCGTGATTTCGCCAACGTAGGATTAGAAGTGCAATTTGCTGTGCGAAATCTCCTAGGCGTTTCTCAAGAGTTTGCGTCCCGTGGATTTTCCGGGATAAAAAGTAGCCTATGTGTTAATTCAGGTCACGGACAATATAATTATGTATATACCAAGTTTCATCCAAATCCGATCAGTAGTTTTTGCGTGAAAGAGGAACAAACATACATTCATCCATACATCCTTACAAACTTTCGCGTATAAACGCGAAATCAAATCCTACTAATATTATAAAATATTAGTAGGGTTTGAAATATAATATGTTATCTATTTGGCGAGCTGTAGTCCATTTTCCAGGATGATGATGACCAGTTATGATGAGGAATTTTTGAAACGATGAACATGTTTTAAATGAGGTAAAAACATTTCAGAAACCGTATTCTCGAGCTCGTCCGAGTCGGTGCGCAGCGGCGTCAGTATCGCCAGCGGGTATACAAAGCGACTCGCTGCTTTTAGAAGGAGCCTTGCGCCTAAAGTACAAGAAAACGCTGTGAGTTTATTATATTTTTCAATGATTAAATAGACTGACAAATATGTAGTACAATTGCGCTAATCAGTCCAGTCAAATAAGCAAAAGGAACCGAGATAATCGGGATTTTTTTTGTTACCTTTGGCTTTGAATAACTTAAGTCGCACGCACGATAGTTTATGAGACATCTGAGACAACTTTTAGAACGCCAAAATGAAGGTATATACAAAAATTTAGCTTATTATATCTTATTCCAAGGTATCCATTCCATTTATCTACTAAAACATCTGTCCAGCATACGATGAACCTCGTAGCAAATGGCTGCTTTTGGTTTAGAAAGTTCAAGCTGTATTGGCTTTTTTACAGATTTATAATAGTATAGATTCCTTTATTATGCTAAAGTGACTGGAATAAATTGAATATTTCAAAAGACATACAAAATGCAGACGTCATTGTTCCACCATTATTTCCACACACGTCAAACACTTCTATTGTAATGTATATCTACATCTACCTAATTACAATAATATCTTATCTAAATCGGCGTGTCTGCGTTGTGCCTCAAAGCAATCACGATCGATGGTTATTTGAGATTATGCTTTGGTTGAGTGCGCCTTTTGACCTGAATAACAATTCTATTTCCTGTGCGATATGAGATACTCGTAGGTAGTTAATGCTTAAGGTCTATCGTGAAAGAAGAAGGGTTATGTAAAGGATTTTCAAGTCAATAGCCTGAGAGTACGAATAAAAAATTTATTCCACGATGCAAAATACATTTTTGAGACTTCAAAAAGAACGTGTCGGTTTTTCTTTTCTCTTTTTATGACCAGGCGGGCCACTTGATGTAAAGTAGTCACCACCGATCATGGTCGCTTGCAACGCCAGATGTGATCCATTTCTCTTATTTATATACTCCTAGGTCTAGGCAAGAAAAATTGTATAAATAACGAAACATTTCAAGTAGTAGAGTTGACTTCCACCAACGCAACAGAATCAGGAAGAAAGCATAGGTGCAACAAAATAGGTTCCGTATAGTCGCCTAAATTAATCGACTGTTGTGATTATGACGCCGATAACTTATCGATGGCTTCATTGTTTCAGTTGATTGACGACATACCAGAAACAGGTAATTAGAACAATATTTATCACATAAGGTCTAAAAATGTCAACTCCATACATGCATATATGTATTAATAATCACGTAGATATGCTCTAGTGTGGAAATCGAACCCGAAATTCAGGTCACCAGTTGCCATACCACTTATTAGTGCTATCCAAAGCTCAAAGGGGTGCCGACTGTAGCATTGAAAGCATATTATGTATTCATCACCTTAGTCAACTGAATTTTGTGGCACTATGAAAAAACGGGTGTTTGATAATCCCCACCAGCAGTGGTACTGTGGTAGAGATTATGAAACAAATCGAAAAACGGTTTTCTAATTCCCATCACGCGATCATCTTTGTAGCGGTCAACTACGAGTAGGTATTATGATTTTCATAAAGGCGACCGCCTGGCTCTGACCTGCGTAAATGAGCTACAATAATCCACACCACAGGATCATAACACAGTGGGGATTATGGTATCGATATCTTTAATTATCCCTACTGGTGGGCAAGAGCTGGTGGAGATTATGAAACACACTCAGAAAAACGTAGTAATGTTCAGTGTATGTATACCTATCTACTTTTCATATTGTTTTTCTAGCTCGTCGTTCGACTGTGTCCCTGCGGGTAGTGACCCTAGGCCTTGACGAGTCGACTCCAATGATGACGCAGAGCATGACCTCGCGTCGCAAGTCTTACCGATGAATTTCTAAATCGTAAATCACTCCTATTCTTGTCTTAAAAGAAAACCGAATAGTTTTGGCATGTTTGGTTATTTGGAAATGGAGTAGGTGAATAATAAGTAGGTACCTACGTAAGTCACTCCTAGGCTTCTGTATGCTGATTTACTGCTCTGATCCGGACTCAAGCATAGATTTTTTTAAATCTTTACAAAAATCTATGCTTGAGTAACGATTTCTTTAGCAGCGGCTTTATACGGGCCTTATTCTTATTCTGGCTTGTGCATAAAAGATCATTGTGTTCTTGAAATAAAAAATCTTGGGATTTCTAACCTTATTACTAGAGACATTGGGCATGCCGGTTTGGAAATGGGAGTGGGTAGACAATTATTTACCTTATTACTATCATAAATTGCCTGGATCTCATTTATTTTGCTATTAAAATAGGGTCCGTCTTTCAGAGACCTCTTAGTATTTTATAGATTTTTTTGACTAATTTCTTTTTAAACAGCCTGTAGATTACTTTCATTGCATGTAGCTTTTATAATACTACTAAAAACTAATAATTAATACTTTAATAAACTTTGAATACACTACTAAAGTATTTTATTGAAGATACCTCACATTCCCTCTCCCTTGGGTACAATGAACCCCAGTCCCATTTTTCAAAGTGTAATGTAGGAAAAGGACAGTGCATAAAAATACAAATGTATAGGTACTTTTGAATTTTTTATTAAAACATTTTATAATCAAGTGTGTACAGCTTATACCTTGTCTTCTAATGGATGTAGGTACATAATTACAAAGTGGCAAGATTTTTTTTATAGTATAATTCATAATCAAACCGTGAGGTGGGTTTTATTGTCAAATGTCCTACTATTTTTGTTTCTGATATAATTTCTAATTCGTAGTGATTAACTACAAAGCTGATAAGCTACTTTACTACAATTCCATACTACCGAATTATGTTCTAGATGGGATTAATTTAACAGTATTGTGTGCTACAGAAAAATTTCAGTGTTACAAAAGTTTAAACTTAATTTTCACTTACACATTATTTTTAGAGGTAACTTTTTGATCTGAGACAAGTGTACAAGCTAAACTATTATTATTGATTTGCACAAAACTTTACGCTTGTACTGGCAGCCAGCCCCAGCATGCGGCAGTGTAACTAAACACAAGTGATACATAGGTACTATTTTCTTATTTAATTCAAATTCTATAATCCAGTCTACAATTACCTACTCAGAAGGCACAAGGACTTTAACTGATAACTATTATTTAATTTTGTATGAGCTTAATTTATGTACTTACAAAAGAATTGATCATTTTTGTTCATGTATTTTGATGATGATATGATAGGTTTATTAATGCAGGTACCATTTTACTAGAACCAAACTTAGGCCAAAAGTAATGAATACAAACAAACAAATTCTTGGATAGTGAATACTCCATAGTATAGGTAGATATTATAGGAACATCCTTTGATTTTATTCTCGTTATTTTTATTGTTTACTAAAGTCTTTTATATTATGGAATAAAGAGTTTTATAAACTGTACCATTGATATAAAATTATTCTAAAACTTACTTTAAAATAAATATTTTAAACCATACTATAAATACAAATTTCTTTCATAATATATTATGAGCAATTTATCTTTAGTAACAATATACAAACTCTGAATTACCATTATGTTATCCCATCACAATTTTCGACTTGTTTAAAATAATACAGAAAACAAAACAACATTAATTAATTAAGTAGTACAAACAAATAAAAAAAATATTTAAATTTATGTCTAAATACACATGTCAAGCATTCTAAGACATTAATACTTTTGTCCCCACTACCATTGACACAGATGGTGGTGAAGATAGGAATACTATAGATTTTTGCTCTGTCTCCCCACTGGTGGGGCAAAGCCAATGGAGAGAATGGAAACAACCTGTTAAGAATTTCACTGCCTTATTGCAAGTGCATTGTTACAGTTTTTTGTATTCTATACCCATTCTAACACTGTTACCAAAACAATATTGCCATACATTTTCTAAATTTAGTCTACAAATAGGACGCAGTGACTGGAGTAGGAGCTGCCCAGACCAAATAACATGGGGAACTCAATAGAGAGCTGGGCCCGCACCGCGGGTCGCCACTTAGCAACCCTCTTTACTCTGTTATGCTTCACTTCACACTGCCACATGGGCCTTTCACTAATTTCAAACAGTGTTAGAATATCAAAACGTCATAAATCTGGGAACCGTAAAGGATCCTCCACAAAGTCTTCCGGGATTACAAACAACTCATGTTCAATATTATCACGAAAATCAAATTTCTGAAATGTTATTTTGGCTGTCACTGTAGGTAAAATTGGTATATCCACTTTTACAGGGAACCCTTTGGGAAGTTTCATAGCAACAAACTGGCGTAACTTAGCAAAATGTTTGAAGGGAGCAATGATTTCCAATACATTGAGAAGCATATCCACACTCAAGGGGAAGTCATCACTCATGGCTAATGTGGCTCTGAAGTTTCTAGATGACTCTTTGTAAACTAGATCTCTTCCCAATCCAGGGTACTGACCTGGGGCTGCCGATATGTATGTTAGCCAGTTGACACTGCTCTCTGGTGGTGGGTTTAGAGAGGCACGCCTGACTGGTTCACCATTTGTTTCCAAACTGTGTGCATTACCTTTTGTTAAACTCTCAATTATTGCTTTGTTTTTTTGCAAGTCGTCTGTGGAGAGATGTTCACGTCTTTTTCTAGATTCTAGTACTAAGCCAGTTATGGTGTAAATGTCACTTTTGTATAAGCCAGCTACTGTTTCCTTGCGATCTTCACGAAATATCCATCCAGACTGAGCTCTTGCAAATGATATTCCCTTGGTTGACATTTGGGCAGCCAAAATATCACTAGACATTAGAATATCTACTTCGTCTTCTATTTCATGTTCTGTTTCTTCATAACGCACTCTCTGGTATACTTTGGCTTTGTTATCCAAAACTGTAAGAGATTCACTTGGTGGCTTTTCGCCTTGAAATATGAAAGATATGTCTCCTCTTTCCCATTTCATATCACTGAAATCAACTAATGTTGTGTCTAATCTGATGCTGGAACCTGCTTTGTAGATTTTACACACATCAGAAGGAAGTATTCTTGAAACCAAAGGTACCCATGAATGGAAATCCCACTTCAGTTCCATGTAGAAATCTTGTATTTGGGAAAGGGCCCTTATGAGGTCTGGTCTTCTGCGTTCCATCTGTTCTCGCGCTTGTTGCTTGAGTTTACGGACGAGCGACGATATAGTTTGGCGGTCGCCATAGCTGATGGCTTCAGCGAGTGGCGACCAACCGGCGAGGTTTTTTACCTTCACGGGTGAACTGTGGGCTAACAGCAGCTGCACGCACTCCTTGCGGCCGAGCATTACAGCTAGGTGCAATGCTGTGTTACCGTGCTTGTCTTTCCGCGTCACATCGTTGAACCTCAACAGGGATGACAGTTTGCGTACGTCTCCAGTAAACACACACTCGTGGAGCGGAAATGTCTCATCATCTCCGTTACAAATAGTATTAGACATTTCGTATTTATTTCACTGAATCATTATAAATGTAGGTGTATGTTAGTCAAATGAGCGGAGTGGACGATTATGTAGAAGAATTTTGATAAAATCTAATCAATACGATAAGATTACTTTTTCGCTTTTCGCACTCCCGATAGGCACTAGGCACCTACATTTCATAATCATTTCTTGACACAAATTGAAAGCTGTTTGTAGTTTTAAAAACCATGTTTCTGCAGATGATAAGGTAGGGCACCTAGTAGTTTAGAACATTTTTACAAACTAAATTCCAAAACTCACACACTGACTGACCCTTCAGTTTCAGATTTACATATTGTCAGTTCAGTCAACTTCAGTCAACTTCAGTCAAGGTCTGTCAAGGTAACCAACTAAACTAAACTCTAAGGCAGTGTTACCACTTTCAATTTTGGTTTTTCTCTAGTTTGCCCCTGAATTATCCATTATAATTCTCTATAAGTAAGTACATATTTTAATATTCCTTGATCTCAGGACCATGATTGTTGGGCGTATTTTATAACATAAAGGGCCATACTTATCTAATTAGTTAAACAGTTGAATAAAATCTACCACTCTCATCACTTTTTGTCATAACTTGTTACTAAGAGTTAGTTAGGCAATGATTTATAGATATCTCTAAAACATTCTTAATTTAGCCAAATCAAAAGCTCAATCATTACTTTTTTCACTTATTATGGGTTCCTTCTAAAGTTGAGAAATTGTCTTGTATGAAGCAGGCAGGCCACGGTAAAATAGGTTGGGTTCGATTTTTCCCCAAAATAACCTTAATAAAAATTGTGCGTGGAGTCACTCCGCGTGGAAGAAGTTATACTTCGTAATGTGGAAATGAAAATAGGAAGGGGTAGAAATAGATTTTTAGTGAAATTATATTGTTTCTTTAGGACAAACTTTATTAACATTACTCTATCTCTATCCATCAAATCATTGGCGTGTGCACGAACATTTTGACAATTGAATGCTACGATTAACGCTTATCGTTTAACGTTTAATTTTTACGTTTAACGCTTTCAGTTGGAAGTCGCATTAGAAGTATAACTTCAATAATTTATGCCAACGTTATTTTATACAATGGGCAATAGGCATTGTATAAAATAACGTTGGGTTTGGATTTTTTATTAACGCTCTAAAAATTTAACGGTAGATGTATGTACCTACTAGATATATATATCTATATCATATAATAAGCTTACCTTATAGGTAAAGTTGAGATATAATTATTAAGAAGATATAATTATCCCAAAAAAAGAGAGAAATCAATAAAAGTGGTAACACTGCTCCAAGCAATCAGTCTGCCGAGCAGTCTGCCAGCTAACATTTTTTAGTTCGAATTGAGATTTGAAGTAAATTTTTTTGTTTTGCTTTCTCATTTTGATCTATCTTTTGATCCCTTTCATCGGTGGTTGCCGCAAGTAAAATCTTTTTCAAAATAATTATTCGATAGTAGACGATTAATCGAGTATTCAATGGTCAATGAATAAGGATATGCGACCCTGCACTGCACCTATAGTCTAAAAATAATATATTATAGAGGTTTTATCTAGGACCTTTTCAATTATATTTTTCTGTAAAAGTTTTAGAAACAGCCACCGCCGAATCCATCACCTCCTAGGCATAACAGAAGAAGCAGGGGCAAAATATCTCTATCGTTATTACGGTTTCGGCTCACCACTATAGGTTGTTGGTAACCACAGTTATATCCTGCATATTGGCAGGAGATTGTGCATACCTAGAACAATAGTAAATTGTTAGTCGAGGGGATAAAGCAGCGTCCTATGACGTGGACACTGGAATCCTTCTAGTAACTAAAACTTTTATGATCAAAAACAAAACGCTTGAACACTTACGCTTACGATGAGGAAAATCGCGACACACAAAAAAACTTTAGACGCCATGTCCAGTGCTCTTAGGCTGACTTTGATAAATTGAAAAATATCTAACAAAGTATTTTACTTTTATACATAGGCACTTACACTTACCCAATCCTTTATCTAACGCTTAGGTAATCATAGGTACTACTTTATGTTACTTTAACGAAATAATAGTGGGCATTATCATGTATAATTAAAACAATAGCTAGCAAGCTGCGTAATGCGGTCCATGTAGTCACGTACCTAGGTAGATATTGATACCTACTCTAGCTACCTAGGTACTAGGTGGTATCTACCTACTAGGTAGGTACTTACATATGTACCTATTTAGTATTTTGTAAATATATTTTAAGAATAAAGGTAGGTAGACACTAAGGTAAGACATCCTCTAGGTAGGTATGTACCCAGGTAAGTAACTTACCCAATTAGGTACCTAAGTACCTAGGTAGGTACATTGCTTTCATTGCATTCTAGTAAAGGAAAATATCACCATAGATGAAACGTTCGGATTTTTAAGTTTAACCTTAGGTAGACCTTTTTTTTAACTATGACATAGTTAGATAGCTATGTACCTACCTAATAATCAAGCATTTGCATCTAATTAGATGATTAATACAACGCCAGGAGTCACTTTTTACCCTAGCTCCTATGAACGGGACGTTGCAATATCTAGGCTGAGACATGGCAATAATTTAGATGGGGCTTACCCAGCACCTATCTATACCATCCTCTCAAGCCTAGTTGGCCTTATTATCCACCCACAAGAAAAGGTTTGTGCAGAGCTGAGCTGACTAAGCTCTTGTGCTGAAGGATTCCTCATGGTAATTCCTTCACCATTCGAGAGCAGTAGCATTGCGCACTTATATTATTTGACAAGGGACTCTGGGTTCTCAAACGACCACGCCAGAAAACTTACCTCATACCCTAAATAGGTACCTAGACACTACGTATACCTATCTATGTACTTACAGAATCTTTGTCGCTTGGAATTATTAAGGAGGATGGAGTCTCTATTGGAGGATGTTAATAGCACAAACTCATCTTGTACCTACTAAATGTATCTACTACATACCTACAGCTACCCTACAACACCGACCTACCTACAACGATCTCTTTTGGGTTGTTCAAAACCCAAAATTCAAAAATAAAATGAGGTGCATATAGGTACTTACCTACACATACATTATTTACAGAAAATTCACGACGTGCGCGACGTATGTCGCATCCCAACATTCGCAACGTAATCGATAAACTATTTGTTGATGCGACAAACGTTGACCGATGCATCGGAAACAACTTGCAACACTGACCAATATTTCTGTTTCCTAACAATAGATGGCGGTAGTAGTTCTGTTTTGATTAGTTTTCGCATGGTTTTAGTTGTTTTGGTTTTAGCGGTTTTTTGACAGATTGAAGCGGCGAACGAATCGCACAGAAAAATAAAGTGACAGATTTGCGAAATCGGTGTATGCGCGATTTAAATTTGCGCGAAATAAATTCTAAAAGTAAAAACGAAAGATATTCAATTCAAGTGGAACTGTGAATACAACTTGATAATAAAAATGTTTTTTGTGGCTACATCTAAATCGGCTAAGATGTCGTATCCGTATCGAATCTAGCAAAAAATGCTTTTGTGGTAGATTGTGATGAATTGCTCCTCACGGAGTTCACGGGCGAATTGTTATCGGTAATTTAATAGTAAATAACTGCCTTACACGTATATTTTGCTAAAGTTCAACAACTTTATGTAATGTTCAGTGCACAGGACTTCTCATTCTGATTTATTCCTTCTCATGTTTCGTGCGACGAATTCTTACAAGTGCGTCGTAGTAATTTGCGGCATCGCCGTCGACGGTCCTTACGGAAATAATTGATTAATTGTAATTTAAACGTCTCACCATCGAGAAATCGTCCTGAAGAAGCATCATGTAAGTAAAATCAGTCAACTTTTATGGAATTTATGTAGGTACCTATGTACTACCGTAAGCATGCATCAATAAAAACCTGTCCCAGACAAGGTAAGTGGACAACAAAGAAAAACAGCCAGCCTTTGAATTATGCAGGCATCTATAATCTGAGTGTAACACGTTTGTACAGAGTAGGTACATGTGTATCCATTTTCATAGGAACAGCTACAGTGACCATTTCCAACTAAACATCAAATTAAATACATATACATAAATAATAGTAACAAAGTTTTCTAATCTACCAATAGAGGATTATAACAATTGATATATTTTATGTTTGTATTGGGTGGAGTGAAGGTGACTCTTTGGCTCAGTTTTCAGATCCTGCTGGTGAGTTAGGACCTTGAATTCAGTTTGTATGTGTAGATGAGCCCAAGCATTTAAAAGTTTGATCAAAAGTTGCGCCGACTTCAGGTTTCCCTGAAAATAATCTTAAATCCCCTACGAAATTGCGCCACACTCACTTCACTTTTCGCTTCTCATTCACTTTTGGGTCTTTTATAGAAAAAAATGAATTAAACGCCCTAACTCACCACCAGGATAGGAAATCCCTTCAGACTCTTTTACTAAAGAAACTTGAGACAAGATAAATTCACAAAAAAAGATTTCTATACCTTACTATAACCTGGGTTTCATAAATGAAAACAAGTTTTATCTGCCTTTTATTTTTAAATAAAAACAAAGTAAGAAAACACTGGCATGTAATTTTAAACTTCTCTTGTTTATTTAAAACAGATTGTAACCTTATCTGAGTTTAAATGGAAGGTTATCTATCTCACATTAAGTTATCAGTATGTTATTTATTATGTGTTTTAACTCTGTTATTGACATACATGGTAGACTGTTTGTAAGAGTTGGATAGGACAGTATTTATCATCATAAATCACTGTAAATTGTAGCTTCCATTTACATTTCTTGGACCTAGAGACAGTTTAAGTAAGGCTCATGCTTGAAAGAGCTAGTAGTGACCCGCTTTTGCATTTTTATACACATCTGTATGGGGTAAGTGAAATATTACAATATTATTTAATAAGTAGGTACATAGGTAGGGTAATTTTTTTCTAAATAATGGCGTACTAAAGAGGAGGCCTATACCCAGCAGTGGGTGCATACAGGCTGAATAGATAGATAGATAGATAGATATACCTTCTGACTGCCAAGTAAAGGTCTCCCTCATATCATCCTAATTCCCTCGGTCACATATTACTTTCCACCAGGCTTGGGAAAATGTATCAATGTCATCACCCGATGTTGTTTCGGTCTGTCCCATCTTTGTTGCCCATCAGTAAGCATTTATTGTGGGACTGTTACTGCTTAACATCAGCTATGTTTGCTCCATCTCTTGCTTTCAAAGAAATCTACATTTAAGTTTTTCCAAGTTTAATATGACTTAGGTGGTAAAGTACAGGTAGGTACTTTATTAACTTTGTATGTCTTATACCTACATACTTTAGAACCTACTTATATATGTACTTACGTACCTAATAATAAAGTTGATTGAACACACACATATTTAATCGATTTGTAATACCAATAATAAGCCCTGCTGCTACTCTTACATAATATTCACACTTTTCTATTTTATTTTAATTAAACAACTCATCTGATAAAAATGGGAAAGGGTATTGAAGTATGCCTGGTAGACCAACTCCTCAGGGTTATCTCACCTGGTGGGGTGTTCTAATTAATTCGCTTGGTGGGGCGTTCGGAAAAGACTTTGAAGGAGATTTCAAATAGCGAATTCGATATCTCCTTCAAAAGTTTTCAATGTCGATCCGAAAGGGTTTCCAAATGAATCAGAATAGCCCTGCTGCTCTCCAAAAAGTCGGATTTTCCTATTAAAAAAATTATGGTCGTAACATCAGCGCTCTTACGGTGAAGGAAAACGTTGTGAGACCCACTTCTTAGTCAACTTCGCAGACACGTCTCATATTCACTGGGTCTTTTCTTTGGATAAAGCCAGAGGAGTTGCTTTGGGTGTGGTTTGTGTCACTATAAAAAATGGGCCACACACACGAAAAGCCATGACAGGACAGACCAACAGGCTGGATAGATGACCTAGTTGCCGTACTGTGATAAACCAGGACGCAAATTTTTGTGTGAAAGAGGAACAAACATACATACATATACATATGTATATATACATCCTTACAAACTTTCGCGTTTACAATATTTATTTATTTATTTAATACTTTATTGCACAAAATTATAAATTTGTTACAAAGGCTGGACTTAATGCTGAAAGCATTGTCTGCCAGCCAACCCAAACGTGGTGGAGTAATGAGGTGGTTGACGTGCGACATTACAGAAAAATCTTAATAAATAAATAAAAAAATATCTTAGATAAATATTATGAGCTTAATTCAATATATAAATATATATGTAGGATTGGAGTAAAAAGTGTTATAATATGGCTTTAATCTTATTTGTTTTTAAACAATATGTATGCAAAAAATTAATCATTGTTTTACTCTACAAACTGTACCTACTATGTAGAGTTTAAAAAAAGGTGATACATATTGGTGGATATTATCCTCTCACTCCTCTCATTTGCCTCCTATACATCTCTGGTGAATATGAATACGCAATCTAGAGTCATCATTCTGATACGACTTTACTTCACCTGCCAACACATCTTGCCAAGTCAGTGGAACTGGGTTTTCTTCGTATTTCGGATCGCGTAGCTGTAAGGTACCTAGGTGTTATAAATAACAAAATAATCTAGCATTATGTGTAGTGCATGCGGTTTACTCTTTCGGTCAATTTTTTAAGGTGCATGAAAAGGCTCCTATATAAAAAAAACAACCTTTTAAATCACCCTTACTAAGTAGTTTACCTACCAATAGCACAAAGTAGGTGATTCGCTTTACCACCTGCATAGTTTCCCACTAGTAGACATGGTGAATTAATGCGACCTAGTTCATAGTTTCCTGAAAACAGTAGGCAGTAGATACTTGTCTTACTTAGAATAACCGGTTGGTAGGTATAATGTTTAACATGCTGTGTGTGAAACCAAAAAGTTCTAAGTGTACAACCATACTTCTGGCAGAATAAAAAAAATATATTAAAAAAAGGCTATTGTAGGCACTGAACGCAGAGGTTTTATGTTTAAAAAAAATTAGCTTGATCTAGTTGCGGAGAAGGGATTTATTATTAGACACAACCATCCTTCTAGTAGAATAAATATTTCTTGTTAAAAAAAGCTGTCGTAGGCAATGAACGCAGAGATTTTATGTTTAAAAAAAAAATTGCTTTATATAGTTGTGGAGTAACCTGAGGGCTTTATTATTATATGTACTAGGTAGTGGGTACTTGTAGACACACTCCATATAGGTCTATTGGATTTATTGGGACGGAAAATTGCTTTTACTCGCTAACATGTTCCGTAAGTAAATACCTACGACCAACGACCACCATTTAGATTCGCCGGTCCGGGGTAGATTTTTCCTTTATAGAGCTAATCAATGTTTGCGTAATGCGAGTGTCTGCGTAGGTTGTATAAATAAAGAGACTAGGCTAGGCTATTGGATTTTATGGCAAGCCACTTAACTACATATCGCTGTACCGTTCCCAAGACTAGCTATTACACTAGTTTGATAGACCATAACTTTCCGTTTAGCGTGATATCTTTTACGAGAGCTAAATATCTCGAGTCTGCGCATAAACGTAATTGCGTATTTTCTATCTGAAATTAACCAGAACATTAATTTTGCCCTTATTCATTTCTACCTGCAGGTAGATGTTTTTTAAAACTAATTTTGAATATCCTCCCCTTACAAACCATTAGCGAATCTTACTGATTATCATAGAAACAATAAAAACAGTAGTCGCTGTTACAAATCGCTAACGTTCCAAGAAGTATGAAGCTTTACTGATACCTATCAGGTTGTATGATGATCTCAACCTACTCGAATCTAGGTAGATATGCAAATAATGCATTCTTCTAAAATGCTAAGTAAAAATTTTTGCAAACTTGAAAAAGTATTATAAATCTGCGTAGCAACAATCAAGTTTTTGTGTCAGTTTTCCAATATATATCGTGTATAGGATAGGTGTAGAGAATGTCGAGCAATCGTTCTGTGATTATAATATGAAGGAGGCGCTACAAGGGTGAGCGAGACCCGCGTTGGGCGCCAGTGTATTGCGCCGCCCATTTCCCTTCCCGGCACCCCGCGACTCCCCTTCTCTCTCTCTCTCCGATCAGTTGCACGCTCCAGGCCAACGAGGTAAACCGCGTGTGCGCTATGCCGTGATACCTCCCGTCGGCGCATCTCCATACATGACATCCGATCTACCTTTTCGGTTCGTTGCAAACGCATGGACCACATTAGTCGCTTGTCTGCACTTATTCATTCATGATCATTAAATTGTTCACAAAGATCTGTTACCTATTTGACTTCTCCATCAACTGCCAATTACCATTTTTAAAGGTCTGTAGGCTGTTCGGACCCGTGTGTGTCATATCACTCATAATCATTTTAGGCAATGTCTGAATACCAGATGTTTCGCATAGAGTGTAGTGTTTGAAACGAAATTAGATGAATTGAATGTTGTAAATCTGTTTTAATACTAGTGGAAATTGTCTAGTTTCAAGTTGGTCTGACCAATAAATTCATAGTTAAATTTATAGGCTTGTCTTGGTTTTAATGTTACAAAGTAATTTGATACATTAAACGCAATCGTAATATTCTCTATGATGTCTATATTGTAACGTATTAAAAAATAGGTGCGGCACTATGTACTTATAATAATTGTTGACAATAACAGCTGATCCTTGGTAGGTACCACGTTGAGCGGCAGTCGGCAGCGAGCAGGCGCGTTGCTAACGCAAGGTCGTTTGTATCGAGCGGCACCGACGACGACGACCGGTCAAATATTTAAAAAACTACGTGTTTGAGTACTCGCTATCTTTCCCTGAACTGAACTAACTTAGCATTCCTTTGATTAGTAGCAGATCAGATACCAATGTCAGAATTATGCGCAGTCTGTTCTAAACACGTTTTATTTCGAATGTTCGAGCAGGGAGAAATGAACAAGAGCTCTTAGAAAATGTTTGGGTAAATAAATCTGCATTGTTTGTATGAAAGTGGTTGCCAATGTTGCCATGTACTCTGTTCTGTAATCTCGGTTCCCGTCGCTTCCGCCGGCTGCCTCCCGGAACCCGGATACCCGGTGATACAGAACAGACATCATCAGCTTTTGTTGCTGCATTCCCTGTGACAAACAATGCTGAACAAGTTCATGAATTGTGTAGTTTGCAAGTTCGTAAACATTGTACCTATCACTGGTTTATGTAGTACCTATGTAGAGATAGGTAGAGCAATGAATGGCTCAAAAATTCCTTAGATCAAACTCGTGTCTTTCAGTTAGTTCTTTCTCAGTGCGGTTAGATTCTTCATCACTTTTTGCGCTCGTAGTGTTCTACTAATCTGTGATTGTTATATCACATAATATTTTGTGATTTACAGTCGAGCCTTTGTTCTGATATTTCTATGTCTGATTGCTCCCTTCTTTTTCTGGCCTACGGATGACGTTATCAACTTTTATGCAGTAAATTTTATCGGTAGTAAACTACATGGCAGCAATAAGTACCTATAGAATGTGATCAGCAATCCAATTCAACTCAGCATCACGCATACTGTCTGTCAGACGGTGGTGAGAGTCTTATTAGGTATTTATTTTGTGGCGATGGACTAGTTTCTGCCAGTTTGCCCGAGGAAATGAACATGTCTACGTGCGGGACGACTGGAGGACTGGTATTACCGGAACCGTCCCGCTGGGAATCAGGTCAACGAAATCGAGTTGGGTCGAGTTTAAAAGTATTATTTTCCCCAACTTATTTACTGATACGATAAAAAAGAAAACTTTATCAGCTTCGATAAATTCATAGAAATCGGTTGATAGGATGATGATACTTTGTACTGCTGTCACTTCAAACAAAATCAGCGATAGAGATAGCGATGCCAATCCTGGCTGATATCTTACGATGAAGAACAAAAGGCTGATCTATCTTTACCTTGATAATTTGACAAATTAACTTCAAAGGGTCATTTCACTTGTCGCTGATTCGCTGGGTTATCATTTAGTGAGATGTAATTGATTACAATTAACATAGTTCAAGGAATCATAGACCGGTAAACTGACATTGTGATTCGTTCAAATTCTCATGGTTGCAAAAGATAGACAATCACCCCCCCGATCAATAAATCTAGTGTTCCAGTGAAGAGGTTTAACGAGGATAGATTGGCGGAAGCCATCCTGTGCGTGCATGTAGGCTGGTTGCCAAGGTTACCGGGTGGGTGCGATCAGCTGGACTTACGTAAGGTGAGCTGGGAAGGCGGGCGTGGCGGGACGCGGGGCGCGGAGTCTAGGGCCGATCGATACAATACCGCTTTAGCCTCTTGCCATCGCCCGGCGGCGCCCCAGCCCGCTTCAGTGTATTCGCATCGAAACATTTTTCTTCATAGAATGTAGGTACAATAAACTTGACCTCTGCCAAAAATATGAGATTTTACATAATTTTTTCCTTTACCCTTACGTGGTGGTCTGAGTTTATCTTTGTCTCCAAACTGTTATTAAGTTTGTTATGAAGTATGAGTGTTATTTACCGACATATTTGTAGCAGTCAAATTAGGTCAAGGTAAAATATGTTTTTTTTAATGAAATGGCAATTTTTTTGGGGAGGTTACGCGTGTGTGTCTACGTATACAATCTTGTATATATATGTATAAAATACAAGTTGGTCGGTTGATGGTGTCGTAAAACTTAAAAGTGAATTATGCATAACATTATGCTGCAGATAATGGTAGAGCCTTGAGTGATGTAAATATTCAGTTGACTCGGTACAAGAAAAACGTTCACTGAAAACTGGAATGTTCATGTCTACCATTGTTATATAAATTGTTGTGTACGTGCGGTAGGTACCATAGGAAAGTATGCCACGTGTGGGTACACAACACACCCACACGTAGGTGTGCACTGTGCGTGCACCCATTATAGTTTTACAAGTTCAGGATTAATAATAAGAATCATTTATTAAACTTTTAACATGGATTTAAATAGACTGGTCTGTGTTTGTGAAAACAAAAAAACAAAGGTTTTATTAGAAGTTTTAATTATGTCGCCGTTTTATAAATATTTAAAATACCGGGAGTATAGGTATATAATTCGTAAGTGTTAGTGGGTTCATTCAGAAAGGCCTTCAAACCAACTCGTGCTTTTTTGGTTACAAAATAAAAGCGCCTGATGTAACTGACCATTTACTAGCGAACGTTATTGCAGCGTTGAAACGTAAAGGCGCTGTTGATTTCGTTCCAATGTGGTTCCACAAAGACTTGATACTAGAAAATGCACTGAATCACGCCACCACCAGCACTCGTCGCAAAACATTTATTTCTCATTGTGCTTTGAACTTGTATGCTGCTAGTAGAACTTTTGCAGCGTAGCAAGGCTTTTTGTCAATTTTATTTTATCTTTTATATTATTTTGCATACGCTTCGCTTATTTATGTGGCTTTGGTCTCTGTTGTGTTGCAGCGCGCGTTAGTAGTGGATCGGAGGTGCGGTGTGATGTTGTGGATGCGTGGCTGGTAGGCTACCGGTGTTGGTATGTCGTCGCCGGCGCGCGCTCCACCGCCGCCGACGGCTCCCGTGCCGGCGGGGGCAGGCATGCTGCCCCCAGGCCCGGGACCCTCCCGCCAGCGCTCGCTCAAAGACAGACTCAGAGAAGGAATAACTGGACCATTCCATTGGCAGTGAGTTTCCCCTTTTATTTAGCAAAGCGCTTGTGCAACTGAATTCGCTTTGGATGTTTGACCTCTTTGAGTTGTAATCGGAAAGTACAGCAATGAGTGCGAATTTGCAAGTAAAGTGTTTGGTTGCATGGATTGAAGCTGCTTGCGTAGATATTGCATGGCTTTTTCTTTCAGTGATTGACTTGACAAACCTATTACCTGATACTCACTCATACAATCTTATGCCATTTATAAACTGAAATAATTATGGTTCTCTAAAATTAAGACTGTTGGTAGCAAAAAACACCCATATTCAATATAATGTATGTCTTGGATTGAGAACAGAACCGGCACGGGTCGTCTAGTGTCTTATAGCTGGCACTTCAAGCGGCACTCGACCGCATTGCCTGTGTAACTAATATTCATGTTTAATTTCTTCCGTATATCTTCGTCATGGCTATAAAATTATTATTAGGTTTTATCTCTTGGCTATTTCGTAGCTGTCGGAGCAAATTATATTAATCACATCTGTACCAAGTTTTATACAAAACAGATTGCGTCAATTTTAATAATCATTGAGTAGCTGCTTTTTCAGCCTTTTCAGTTCGCTGACTGGGTTGTTAAAGTCTAGAATTTTCCATAATAATTTCCTAACGATTCGCTAGCGAAGTTTTACTTGACTAACTCCAGTCTACTTTGTCTAAAAGGCGAGGTACAAACTCCAGTAGTAGGCAGTTTGCTTGATAGAGGGAAAATGTTTTAAATTAGTTGTCAGTCGGCCAGCGGTATTCAATTTGAAGAGGCAGAGAGGACGTCCGTGCACGGCGACAACTGTGGCGTCTCGTCACGACGAATCCAATTTGTTACCAGCTGGGTTGTGCAATTTCATCATCATCATCATCATCAACCTATATTGGTCCACTGCTGGACGTAGGTCTCTCCCAAGACGCGCCACTGAGCCCGGTCTTCGGCTCTTCTCATCCAGTGTTTGCCAGCTACATGTCTCAGATCGTCACCCCACCTAGCCGGAGGGCGTCCTACACTACGCTTGCCTAAACGCGGTCTCCACTCGAGTATTAGTTTGCTCCAACGATTGTCGGTTCTGCGGCAAACATGGCCGGCCCACTGCCACTTCAGCTTACTAATCCTCTGAGCTATGTCGACCACCTTGGTTCTCTGTCGGATAACCTCGTTCCGGATTCTATCCTTCAGAGAAATTCCGAGCATAGCTCTCTCCATAGCTCGCTGAGCGACTTTCAGCTTGTGGACCAACCCTACTGTCAGTGTCCACGTTTCGGCAGCATAGGTCATGACAGGTAGGACGCATTGGTTGAAGACTTTCGTCTTCAGACATTGAGGTATGGGTGACGAGAAGACCTGTCGGAGTTTCCCAAACGCTGCCCAACCTAGCTGAATTCGCCGGTTTAGCTCTTTCTCAAAGTTGTGCCTACCCAAACGCAAGGTCTGCCCGAGGTAAACATACTCCTGCACAACTTCAAGAGGCATTCCGGCGACAGAGATCGGCTCTGGGGTAATACGATCGTTTATCATAACTTTCGTGCAATTTGTACGAATGCAACTGGGATTAGCTTTCTAACATAACATTTTCCTATTTTAACAAGCTTATTTTTAAAAACTTGAGATCAATTCTCAGTTTTCAGTTCTCGTTACTCGATTGAGTACCTATCTAGTAAATTGCGATTATACTTTGACCACAGAATTTATTATCGCACTGATCTAATGCTCGAAGCGAAAAGCCGATAGTGGAAATTCGCTATTGATTATTGTCAGTGTTTTTTGGGCACGTAGGTAGGTGTTTGCAGGAAGAGTTTAGTCTATGAAGTAAATCAACTGAAAATGTACGTTTTAAAGCGATGAACTCATCGCGATACATTGATTACATGCCATTGAACACGTTTGTTCGTCGCTGGCTGTTGGTTGGCGGGAGTGTCGCAAATATTTGCGTTGTGCAACATTCCCTATCTCGGTTGTGTACTTTACCTCAACCTCCGCCTACTGGGTCCTTATCTCCACTCGAGCAGCCTCCGCGAGCTGGCCTTCCAAACTAAATCTCGTTTGTTTGCCGTACTCCTTTATAACGTAATTTAATTAAAACGTCTTCCACGCTCCCCCCAAGTTACTCGTAAAATAAGCAGAGGAACACCGATTACAAAGACGCTTCTATACGGCTATACAACATACGGTTATGTTTGCATAAAACTTTTCTTATTCGAGCTTATATTCTCTTATCTGCTCGACATAATCTAAAAATTATGATCGAGTAACTGTGTACAAAATTAACCAAGTTTAAATTGTTAAACATTTTCCGGGCTGATGAACATTTTGTTTAGCACCAATTTATCTTTGTTTCAGCGTTGAAAATCTTTATCATTTTGTTTTGGTTTCATAATAAATGTTTATGGTTTATTTTCATGAACAATATTAGCTTATTATAATTCTTCTTCTTCTCTTCAATAATGGCCTGTGTCCGTCATTTCGACAGACAATTTTGCCAATGTCAAGTGATATAATTGTAATAAATAAGTCAAGTCAAGTCATTTGTCAAGTCGGCTGTCGTTTGTTTTGAAAAGAAAATGGTGGATTTTCTCTTCAAAACCTAACACGAATTTTCACATTCAGAAAAACCACTTGACACACATTTATTCCAATGGCTCACACTTTATGTTACGACCTAAGTATTATTGGTTAAAATTCCACCAAAATTAAACAACAATACTCACAATAACACAAGAAAAACTATTAAAATAAAAGTGCTATGTGTCGTTTAAAAAAATGTCAAAACTCGTGTCCTTATTATAATTACTGAAGTCGTGATGTCATTGTCACATTTAGCACGTTTATTATGCGATCCTCTGCAGGCATTATACAAACTGGACAAGTCTTATAAGTTTATCACGTATTTTAAAAAACAATTTCTCACCATTAAAGTCCAATTTTAATATTCTTTAGTTAAAATACACTAGTATAGTCAATACGTATTGGTTCTTAGCTGCGAACCATCGAGGCTGTGCACTCTGATAATACATTAGTGCGGGGTATTTTATTTCTCCTGTACAATATCGAGTCCGGGTTGGTCTGCGGCTCGCTTATGTTCACACAGCTACTTTATTTGTGTCTCTTTTTGTATCCGAAGTGTGTTCTGCTGCAGGCGAGCCAACCAGCTCTGTTCCGTTATGCATGTCGCGCGCCGTCCTTGGCCGATATTAACCGTTTAGGCGACAGCGTCGAGGGTCGGCTGTGGAATGGGGTGGGTTTGCGGGTGGTGGATGGTGGATCACACAGTCATTGTTTCCTTTTGTACTATCTATTCTGAACCTTAGCAGGGCGTGTTTGCGGTTAGCTGGTTCTTCGCGTGAGGGTTTTTTATACCTAGCTTAAAGCTATTTGTGTGATGGTCTTTTTAAAGATGCGGCGTGGATATTATCGTATCGATTTTATGAATGAATTTAAGTTCAAAAATTGTTTAGTTCTGTTTGTCTCGAGCAATAGAGACGTGCCTTCAATGTGACATATAAAAAACCTATGATGATAACTTATGATTGTTGTAGGCATCGAGGTCACGTATTGTTTGTTGTGCATCTTTCACATTTGATTATACGACGATTTGTATTCTGACAATGTATGTTAGGTAAGTATTTATCTGCGTCAGCTAGATGTAAAGACATGGAGATGTAGTTTTCCAGTTTCCAGGCATTCGTGACTGTCGGGCGGCTCACGAGGCCGCTCCACAATGACCGTCTCGGAGCCGTCACGCGCGATCCTCGTCTCACAAAAGCAGTGCCATTATTCACCAGTTAGCGCGTGCAAATCAATTTCTCACCCTTACGTTTTCTAGGCACATCCATAAACATTTTCCCTTTTCATATTACAAGTCAATCGGTTTATTAAAAGGACGTATCTAACTCTTACTATATTCATACCTACACTACTCTTCTTATTCTTTGAAAAGTCAAGTGCCTACTAGCCTGGTTGATTTCGCTGGTACTGTCAGGTAATACTCCTAGTTCTTTAAAACTGGAATTTTTCATAAACCAGCACATTATCACATTATCCAGCCTGTCTATATATAATTTATTTAATAAATCCAATATTTTTTCTAAATACATACAGAAGAGCAATATTGATGTATTAATTATTTTGATCTACTTTTGTCGATGACTGTAAGCATCAGATTATGATTTACGTCTCTCGCTTTGGTACTCTCATCTGGTGTATCATGAACCATATGATATTAGGTAATTCGAGAAATTCGGTATGAATCATAAATGTTCAGCAGAAATGATAAATGTAAGTAGGTAGGTATTTGGAAAGTAACTATTACCGGAAAATCTGTTATTATGTAATTCACGTTGAATTTTTCCTGGTAATGCCGTGATAATCTTTGTGAGGAAGCCGTACTAGATCGTTATTTTTTGGCCGGAAAGGCAAATTGGTAGGAAAGTTTTTGATACACGCGGTACGTCTGGCTGGGTGTGGTTAGTACTATGGTACTCTCAGTTTCGGATATCCAGGGCACAATAACCTACCTACTAGCAGGGGAGAATGCCCCCCACCCCACAATAGACAAACATCAAAAGCGAAGGTAGACTAGAATATTTTTTAATGCGAAATATTATCTCGACCACAAGTGATCGATCTGATTTATAGATAGGTAACAAAATCTGTGACATGTTTCTTTATAAACATTTCTTTGTATGTTTCTTATTTGGAATTTCAAACATGGATATTGCGTCGCAGTTTTTTAAATTGTTCTGTTATCATCACCACGTCGTCGTGGTAAAATGAGTGGCAGATTTAAGATAGTGAAGTCGAGCCCCCGTCTTTATTTTATTTGATCTTGTGTAAACAGCACTGAAAAACATTTCTGAAATGATACGTTTTTCTTGACCACATCATATTAAATTCAGACGTTTGGACATAAAACCCTAACATACCCGACGACAACTCCTTGGGTGTTTTCTCGTTGTCCCACTATACTGAGTTCTACGTACAATAAAGAAAGGGTTTTATTAGGTTACTGAATAAAGTGAAAGTCAAGTCCAAATTAGGGTCTCGTAACTTTCATGTCCATAGGATATCCGACGGACAAATTACTTACTCGTAATAATGTTGACCCATTTTTCACACTATTGTTAGTGCCCTCTATGCCGACCAGATTACGAAGTCGTGAACTGGTAATGTTTTCGTGACAGGATGTGGAACGGTAGCGGAAGGGAATGATGATGCACATACGTTCATTTGCACAATTTCAAACGTTGCTCGAGTGTTCCACAATTGGAGTACTTACCTAAGCTACCTACTATTTATGGGATGCAACGAGAAGTGCACGTAATTGAATGATTGGCGGTGGCGCCAGCTGGACACCTCTTGAGATGACGTTGCCCAGACCTGCCCGTTTGCTTCTGCCACTGCGATCCATCTCATCTTAATTGTTTATCTTAATCCTATGGGATTCTCCTGGTATTCTGGGAGCAACGATTCGGAACACACTTGTTTATGTGGTTAGATCTGTTAATTAGTATAGTTCTCATTATTTGGTTGGTTAGGTTTGGCGTAATTTTCATACGTATTTAATATATTCGTCGTGCTATGCTCTTTCTAGATTTGAGTGAGATAAATGTTTTGTCTGTACCTGTGTACTAGAAAAGCAATAATATATTTCTGTTTATTCGTTTTGACACTTTTCTTTTGATGCATAATACTGTTATTTCATTGCACAAATATTTCACAATTATTACCAATCGGTTCTTATCAATATATTGGCATTGATAGTATATTTGTTTCAGTTTTGATAACTGACACCAGTTGATTACGATCCTTGGTTTGATGAAATATTATTGATTTCGTGATACAAGTCTTGTTTGTAATGTGAGGTTAATAAATCTGTCTATATGAGTTCCTTTGTAAGTTACAAGTTAAACAAGTGTTTATTTGCAGGTTACATGCAAAATACTAAAAATATGCCCAATAATTTTTTTCTACAACATTGTACTTCCAGTAGGTACTTATAGTTACTTTACTCGTACCTTATCATTATCATCATAATATTTCTGTTAACTGATGAAACGATACCGTGTGCAAAAAATGCGTTATTTTGTGTTAAATAATGCACTCGACAAACGCTACCCGCGCGCGCATATAAACTTTGTAAAAAAACGACTAACTCTTGATATGTTTATTTATTTAATAACTAGTTCGGTGACAAACAAATCACACTAATTATTATAACAAACACATTAAATTATAGAACTATAATATACACATTTACAAGGTGCTATTATTAAAACAATTTTACAAATCCATTCATTTGGTAAATTACGTTTATGAATTGATGATTTTTTTTATTATAATATTATTATTTTATTTTTATTATGAGCCTTCGATGTCCCACTGCTGGGCAAAGGCCTCCCCCCCTTCCCTCCACGCTGTTTTTTTATATATTATTTTATAAATTTTATATATCGTGTAAAAATGATAACAGCTCTATTTTAGATGATAATGCTCAAGATTCTTGGAAGCAATATTTGCTCCATCACCCTGCGAAATGAGTAAACTTGTCAAGATAACGTGTTTGTACACTTTGTACATGCAGAGGTGCTATTGTTCGCGCCTGACTAACTACATTATTATAATTTTGTTGACGTAAAATATTAAACTCCCAAGGAAAACATAAATTAATTAAACATTTTCCTCTGTTCACTCCTGAATAACAACTAAACATCAACAGATTTCTGCGAAAAGTATCTGGTTTTCACGAAAACAGCCCAGATCTTATTTTCTTTGTGAGATTATGAACCTGATTCAGGCTCTTATCAATTTAACGGTGAACTCGTTACGTCGATCATTTGACGTCGTGATGTTTACCGCTATAGTTTTCCATAAGATATCGACCCTAAGTTCGTTGTCACTGTTTTTAAGAGAGCAATGCTCGAATAATACACAATCTGCGGTTCAGTCCGCAGGTAAGGGTTGTGTTACCTCGTGCTATGTTTTTGTTGGTACAATGTTTTTTTGTTTATATTCTCCATATTAGACGGTGAGTTCCGTGAGACAGGTGCTATTGATTTTGTTTGTATTTTGTTATTATTTATGGCATTGCTATACTGGTTTTGTGGACAATGAGCCTGACATAATTATGTAATTTTTTGGTAGATATAGATAGCCACACTGGATTTCAATTGATCGTTAACCCCATTATTTTATCGATTCCCCTAAAACTCAGTTTGGGTCTATTAAACGTGTGTCCCATACATATTAGACGTGCAGCTCGCACGTAACTTTGTCGGTCGGCTCTTTGTGGTTCCAGTTTCAGTGCCGCATCGCCATGAATATTCATATTATTCATGTCATCAAGCTCGTACATTGGATACGTTACAGACAAATATTCGTGAAAATGAATAAAAACGCCAGAGAATTCACATAAATCACCCGGAGCGGTAATTGAATTTTAACTGTACTGCTTTTCGGCCGTAAAAATTCTATTTGGCTAAAATGAAAATATATGACGGTTCTTCCTGTGCTCGTCGTTGGGGCTACGCATAACGTTAACGAATGTTGGAGGAATTTGTGAATAAAAACGAATTGGGTATACGAATCCCATATCCATAAGCACGGTAGCATAACACTCTTTGCATGCAAGATAGAAGAACTGAACACGAAAAGGCTATGCGAGGACAATTTTTGTTTCTCAAAAAAAATTTTACGCACTCTTATCTTTTAGATGTAATTTGTTGTATACCTACCTAAGTAACCGACATCTGAAAGATACTATTTACGGATTGTGGTTGATACACCAAACCATGCTCTGATTTTGAAACACTTTTAATCCGATACGACAGCTGTGGTTAACTACTAGCAGTGTTTGCGTCGTTAACTTTAGCTTACTAGCGAAATAGTAAACAAAATGTTTCGCGTGCACATATGTATCGCAATCGTAGTCTGTTTGGTAAACAAACACAAGATCGTCCTTCCGACTAGAGTTAGTTTGCTCAGTTCTGTTTATTCCCTTTACATTTCTCTGATGAAAGCCGTGATATGATTAAGTCTGTCAACAATGAGTATTATCTTGAAATGCGCAGTAGCAAAGGCAGGAAAATAAATTTAGATTTTTCTTTATTATGTTCTAGCTAATGCATTAGAAATGAGATAATGGGACAAAACTCGGGATAAAGAGAAATGGATAAAAATAATGTTTTTACTTTAAGTCTTCTAAAAGTAAAACTTTAAATTAAAGAGCCATTTATCCTGTATTTTATTTAAATTAGAAAACATGCAGGTACATTAGGTAATATCGAAAACATACGTATATAAGTCTCATTAAAAGTTGTTTATGGATAAATCGTACGTAGATGTAGAAAGAAATATACACGTTAGATGTGCCGTTGCAAAACCTTGCACAAAAGTACTATTGTGTAAAACTCGTAAAAGAGTGCATTAATTAACGGTTATATGAGTATTAAACATCTTACAACCAGCATTAACGATATCACGTCGTTAACCCGCTGTTACGTGTGTAAATATCTGTTTACAAAGTTTATTTTGCCACTTGAAGTATAACTTAAAGTGCTCATCGTGCCTGCGCCGGCCGGTGATTAAACTTTTTGGAGCTAAGCCAAAACATCGTAAGTTTTGATGAGGAGACCGACAAATTTGGACTCTTAATTAGTGAACTTACAAATTGGTATGAGCATAATGTCAAAAAAATTTAGAGCTGAAACTGAAGTTAGTTTTGTAGATAATCAGACTAATGCCGGCCACACACGTTTAAATAAATTGGATAATCACAGGCATTATCAAAATCGGATCGTGTGTGGTCACTATAACTGTTTGAAATGAACTAAGAGCATCAGAAATAAATAATTAACAAAAAAGTAGTTCTCAATATAGCAGTGAAACTGGGTATGGATGGTGAATAAAGTACCGTTTCGTTAGATGGCATTGTGTTGTGTCGTCCGTCCGCGGTCTTATTACTCATGCGTTTTGTTATAATCATGGTACCGTTACGAACACTTTCCTTCTTTATTTATCATAGTCTCTCTCTACCGTTAGTCATCAGAATACAACAGAATATATGTACCTACAGACTAGATCAGTATAAACTGGCATAATTAAACAAATGTTTATTTATTACCTAGTACCTACTCGTACCTTGTTATATAGCGAGCTCACATGGAGTCATTAAATTAATTCTACGCAATTGAAGCGACAACGGTTGGTGTGATATGAACTTAAACATCTATTTCAGATAGAAGTGAACAATATGGTACACAATTTATGGTACCTATCCTTTTTATTATCCTTTCAAGGTTTTTACTAATCTAAAGCATACTATATATCGACCTTGTACTCACGCTTATAGACAAGCCCGTCCGGTGAACTCCGGTGGTCCGGGCGCGTTCCGGTCGATTGAGCAGAGATCTATACATACATACATAAGTATGACTGGTATACAAAGATGACAAGATAAATGACCGTAATGAATGACTCGATGAATGGTTTATTTTTAAAACCCTTAATTTGCGAGCTGGTCCAGCAAGTTGGAAGTACGTGCATAAAATATAAGGTCTTGCGTCACAGTAATATGTCAAAAGCGTGCGAAAGGGCATACCTATATTGTGCAATCCAGTGAACCGATATACGAAATATTCATGGCCTACATGAAGATCTGAACTTAATCTTACGACGAAGATTAATTATTTTAGGTTGCTGCATCGTATCTTATGTTAATAACTGTGATGAGTCCGAAATGGTATATGACTCTAGTAATATATGCAATGAGCGAGCACGTTCAATCGCATTCCTCCCATAGGGTTTATAACAAACTAGCCGTCTCCCGCGGCGTTGCTCGCGTTCTACCCTTTAGAGTGCGACTTTTCCAAATTCCTTTCTTAGTGCACCCCTACACTATAAGGATACTACCCTCCAAATTTCATACCTCTAGTTTATAGTTTATAGTTTAGGCTGTGCGTTGATTCTCTGTCAGCTTCAAAAGAGCTTTATATAATATTTTACTTATTTTACAGTAGGTAGTACAGTACTGTCCCCTATTATAGTTTTCAGAAAAGAATATATAGGTACTTTGTGATTTTAGGTACATCAATTCAGAGAGGAATTTCATGGGATTGTAGTTATAAGTAACCCGCTCATCTATCTTCCGTCACATTAATTTATCTTTACATTTGCGCTCGTTCGGATTAAATCTTTATTAGATGTCCACGATAACAGCGGTTTTCTGTACTCGTTTCTCTTCTAGTGGTAAACAGCAAGTAAATAGCGAGACACTGATAAATGCTGTCCTATTATCCTATTAACATGGTTATAATAATAACAATCTTGCGTTTCTTCCAAAGTAGGTAGTTTGGGAAATAACATAAGTTCAAAACATCCCCGCACTGTGCTATTGGAAAAGATTATATTTTCATGTTAATTTCTCTTTCAGACTCAATGGCAATGTACAGAATATGTTATGTGTACTTTATGTTTCTATGAAACCATAAAAATCAATAGGAATTGGTATTTCACTGCATTATTGAGCTGTCTACCGGCGGCGGTTCAATGGCTGAGACCGCCGCGCCGCCGACAACAGCGTCGGCCACGGCCCCTGCTGACCTGACATATTTTATGCTATAGTTTTGATACTGATGAGTTCGCTAGCTTCAGCATCAGTTTTAAATACACTACCTAACTGTAGCTTGTTTGTGATCTAGAGAACAATTTTATAATTGCTCAATAATATTAACCTCATATTTTTTGTTACTATGCTTTGCTTTGTCTCATCTTGAATAATTTCCTCGCATAAAGCTTATTTTGTAAACGTTATGAAAAAAGGGTGATTTATTACATTGTTTATAACCTAAAAACAAACAATTTTGTTAGATTCAGAGTAAAATCTGTTTAGTTAAACTTATCATGCCATACGTACCACTAAAAAGTCGTTGGGTAAAAATTAGCAAGTTATCACATTTAGAGAACCCAATCTTACTCAATATAGGCAAGCAACTTCACTAAGTACTAAGTGAGAGTATTTCAATGAAACCAAAGCTTTTTTAGAAGTAACTTAAGTTTTTTATAGAATTATGGATGTCGTTTTAGTAAAAACTTGTGAAGTAAAGAAAAATGTCAAGTTCGTTTGGGCATAAAGAGAAAAGGAACGTAAGAAGGTTGACGAAACAGCTGGTGCACCAGATTAGTGTAAATAGAACTGTTTGAAGAAAAAACTTAATTTTTAATAGATATGAGACATGTTAGTTGAACTAGACGAAACACCGATCAACAATACCCTCTAAGCCGAATAATGCGTACGAAGAATATCACGGTAAGGGAATGAAGGAAATAATTAAGCATGTCTGGATTGTTAAATTAATACTAGTCAGTAAAGATAATGGTAAAGTTACGTACAGTACTCCTGATGGTATCCACTATTTTCTCTCTCATAAACTGAGTACTGTAAAACTCTTTATGTAAATAACTTCCGGTTTCTAGGAAAAATAATGTACTAACAGACACGTATGATAAAAACTGGAGCACAGGTCGAAAGTAAATATCTAGGCTGTGATAAGACGTGCGGTAGAAGGGGGTAGGTTTTAGAGTTATCTGATGACGGAAGGTTTGGAGGCCAAGCGACCCCTCCAGCGCGCCGTCGAGGCAAAGCAAAGCAACCTCCAGTTCCACTCTAACCGCCGCGCGCATCGCACGCTACGCACGTCCACACTATTCCCGCGGTGAAAGTCGCACGCGCAAGTTCCGCTACGAATTCGTGTGCCAACATCTTCGTCTAGTTATTTTGTTTGTTCGTTGCGCCTGTGCAACAGGGGAAAGGAGGTCGGTGCTCGCCGGCAGCCCGTAAGAATACCGTGATTTGTGATATCAACCACCAATTTCAATCAATTCCTACTCAATATTCGTGAGACAATACCAACAACAAATTCTTCACGTAACCCTCCTGATTGTTATAGTTTATTTATGGTGAAATGTTCAAATTTCTTTTTCAGTTAGTTTAGAATAATGAATTTATTATAGCATTGTTTTGATTAAGAACTCCGTAACACTCCTGCGCAAAGTTATTTCATAATTTACGAGGGTACCATGCAAAATCTCTTTGATTAAATTCTCTTTAAACTCTTTGATTTGATTTGATTCTTGATTTCAAAATCTATTAAGTAAAAAAACTTGTAATCATAAAATAGTATAAATTCCAAACAGTGCGGTTGCTTCATTCATCTGGCCAAAACATATTAAATTCTCGTAGTGCCTGCGGTAGTGCTACGAAACTCTACGAATTCCGTAGAAACTTGATCAAGACTTTAGTCGTGCCGGCTAGTTTGGAAACTTGAGCGCTGTTTCTTGTTCAGTGTATGTAGTCTGCGTGTTAGGCAACAAGCAACAACTATCGAGTTAACTATTTGTTGGTAGCAAGTGTGCTCGAACACAGACCAACCACATCGAACTGACAAGTGAAAACGAACGTGCCCATGATTACTAGCACTCGTATTTATTCTGTGCCCTGTCTGACCCCCACATGCCTTTTCTCTAACATCGCCGCGACACTTTCTTTTATGTTCTATGAGATAAGTTTGAATGGTATAAAGACGCTTTTATTAACATACGAGTAAGAATCGTTTGAACAATTAGGGGCTCTCCAACTAAAAGCTTAGCGATAAAGCAAAAGCAGGTACACCACTGCCGTCTAAACAGTAAATTTCCCGTTGAGACGAGATTTTTTAAGTATAAATGGCAGTGGCAGTCATCTAAATAGGATAAAATTCAAATTGCGTTTTTGACCATGAATATCTTTATTGAAACCAATTCGATAACTCGTGAACAGATTTAATCAGAGCTGCGATAGAAAGAGTTTATCTTATCTCCAATTACAATGAGCCTTACGGGTATCGATTTGTAATGGTTATCATGCAATAACATTGAATGTCTGACCGTTTTGTCCGATTGGCAGTCCGAGGTATGTTGTGCAAGTCCCAATGCGCTTTGAAATCAGACACGACCCACATTTTTCTAGCAATAGATGTAACTTGAGCGTTGTGTTATTCATTACAATTATACAGATACTGAAATACTTAATCTTTATTGATAAAATAATATACCATCATAGGTTTGTTGTTTAACATGACACCATCAATTGAAATGTAATTTTAAACACTTTAAAAATATATGAAGTTAGTTTCTTAAATCTAATATACCAACCTAATGACATACGACATTATGTATAGTCATTTAGGTTTATTTCACTAAGGTAACATTCATGATTTTCATGATTTTAAAGTTTTTATTGATGCCCCGGAATTTTTGCTTTCGATTGTAGTTACCCATTGTTGATTTTCAATTCAAGCCTTTTGTAGAAATCCATTCTAATCTACTGATACTGGATTTCTTACTCCAGACAAAAATCTAAATTAAAAAAATAGTATGGTTCAATTATAAAGAAGTTTCTTTTGTCGTACGTTTCGTTTCGACAGTATTTTTAATGCTACTCTTCTGGTGATTCCAGACTATATTATCTGTCTGTAATTTGAAAAAGTAAAGAATAACAGTGGGAGCCACTGAATGAATTTATTTAGTTTTTTTATAGTTGGGCCTTTGCAGAACTTCCAGGCCTCAATCCTCACGCTGGTCACTGACCCAAAGTAAGAATAAACTGGTGACACGAAAGTGTCGATCTTTGTAATTTATTAGCAGACGAATTTGTAACGTTCTGATTTTTTTATGATAGCTAAACACATTAACACTTCTCCAGAAGTTGGTAGCACTCACAGGCGCTGCTCTGTTAAACGAAATATTTCCGGTGTTCAATATTAATGTAGTATTTAGGTCACTGAGGCAGATGATAAATGATGGATTGTTTACTGACGTTACAGATTTAGGAATATTCCCAAACAGCTGCCCACGACTTGTCAAAGCATATAAATCTCCCTCTTTAACGACTGCACATATTTTGCACATTATAACGTTTATTTTCATCTTTTACGCTATTAATCTTGTTTTCAGTCATAAAGGGGTTATGAAGGAAATGCACTGCGTTGAATGAATGTAAAATGAATCAGCGTTGCATTCCTATTAATTTATAAATTAACTGATTTCACGTCATCTCGTTAACTATATATACCACATCAGATGCATTAAAAATAACAATTTACTTTGTATAACATTCTATTTCTGATGTTCATTAACATCCTGAAAACTTTGTTATTGTTTCTAATTAAGTGATGTAACACGTTTTCATACTCGTTAATTGTCTTGTTTTTGCCATATGTGGAACTTAGATTGACCTGAATGGTTAATCAGATAATTATCTGACTGTGAAACATTGCTCATATGAAACACAATGTGCATTGCATAGGAATTGCAATGATTATTATTCATTGAAATAAATTTCTTGATTCTCAAGAATATATTTTGTTCATTAAACAAACATGACCCAAAGTAATATCTTTCACGTTGCTCTGATAAAGTGATTTTCATGAAGATTTGGTTTCCCTTGAAATGTAATTGGTGGATCTGCAGGTATTCCTTTAGCAGGGCAGAATAAGCAACTGTTTCTTGTCACGTTCATGCCCTCGATGATTTCATTTGCCTTTGCTATCCCCTTTGTTCCTTAAACCTATTTAAAGGGTTCGTCACGTTCCAACGTAATTGTTGCAGTGGTTTCGGTATTTCCTCCGTTGGTATGATAAGATCTGAGAGCGGTATTTTTTTACTAACAGGTTTTGTTCCGTTTTAATTTTTATGAATCGCGTCTTTTAAGGATCCAATAATATAAAGTTTAATTATAATCAGAATGCATGAACTTAATTTTGACTTCTTTTAGAAGTGAAGAGCGAACCATTAACAACGGTTCGGCGAACTTATTTAAGGGCCATGTTTATTCCAGCAGTGACTTGAAATTATGTCGTTTTTATTGGATTCTTTGTTTACTACGCTTCAAGTTCTTTGTTTGCATCTTCGTTTGAAGGAACCAATTAATCTGTATTCCGTGCGTACTCTTCTACTAGCTACTCATTAACTATGCGTCGTTTGTTTTACTTAGTCAATGATCATTGTTCGTTGTCATGTTATTGTATCTCAGACTGATCTCATTAATGCTTTTTGTCACATCATAGAGATGAACAATTTCATTCAAGTCACGTGCGAATCTGAAGTACTATCCATGTGTCTTCGCTTTTGAGACGTTCTACTTTATTTTGTATTATCTACTTCATTTTATCTATGTAGGTTCTGCCTTCGCATCCTAGAGCGTTATGATAATATTTTTCTCGAACCAATCCGTAAAGCATCTCTTCACGACAAAATGATTGTCAGGTCGTGCATTGCATATTTACACTTTAGTTCGTATCTAGTTAGAGCGTTTGAGAATTGAGACACATCTTATGCCCGGATCTTTATGTTGTAGTTTTAGGTAGTGAATATTATTCGTTCTTAATGCAATGATATTGTAATGTAGTTTGTTAATCAAAATACTTTTTAGAACATTAGTTAAGGTACCTACTAAATCTTATTTTACAAATCATATATTCTTAAATTATAATAATGAAAAGTTTTGAGAGATGTTGATTTTTTAAATTGATATGAGGCCCGGCGCCAGCAGCGGCGTCATCTCGAGCACTGACCTTTTTGTTTACTCGCACTTTTGTCTTCAGCTTAGCGATTCCCCTTTTCGCATCAATGGCATGACTGGTTTTCATAAGTACATGTTCTTTGAGTATTTGAATCAGTTTTACGTAATGCCCATTGATCCACCTTTGAGTCATTTGTGGCGTAGAGTTCAAACAAAATTTCATATCTGTTGGGCTACTTATGAAGGATTATTTATTTGATTAAAACGATCTGTTCTGGGTATTAAATTAATAACTATTGTCGCATCGCATGAGATGTCAGCTAACATTGGTAACCTAATTTCAAAGATTTCCAAGGTTGTTATTATAATAATTGTATGCATGACTTAGTGTAACAACTCTTAACATTGCGTTATCTTAGAATAGTCGAGAGCACTTGAGAGGTACGAGCAAAATGCACACAGTGTAGTAACGACGAATTTACGAGCGTTTGTGCGTGCTTTATCACCCTTCAAGTTATTACCATAAACCACGTAACGATGTACCAGACATTTTCCATTATGACTGTTATTGTAACTAAGTTACTCCCAACCCAAGGATATTGTAATGGCATGGTGACTTTTTTTATTTTCGAAGTAACATTGTTTTATTTTTAATAATATCAAATAAATAAATAAATATTCACGGACACTTAAGACAACGCCTTCTAGTCCCAAACTAAGCAAAGCTTGTACGATGGAAACTAAATAATATCAAACTTTGTAATACTGTGTAAACTGGTACTTTTTTTTATATAAAGCCTATCAAAAATATTTTTTTTGCCAATATTTTTCATACCTATAAAATAAAAGTCTTTAAAGATCAAATGTAATGTAAAATTACGACAAGTGGAAATGGCAGCCGTTAACAACTTATTTTACGTTTTATCTCCCTTCTGTAAACAAACAATAATCATTTGTATAAACTAATAAAACGCGGTTCTAAAACAAACGTCCGTTTGATTGCGTCTTCTGTGGTTTGGACTTACAAAATTTTGTAAAGTTGCATACTTTTCTTACTTGAGTAGGTAATGCGCTTCGATCTCTTCAATCCCTTCACAAAATAATGTTTCAATGGCTAGTCTTTCACAGTTTTAGAAGCTGCTTTCCCAATAAACAAACGAACTCACACCTACATTCAAATTGCATTAATTTATCTAATTACCATCCGAGTAGAGGTTGAATGTCGAGCCCTCTCTTGGGAGGTTAATCTTCTCGGTGACATTGGGCGGACATTTCTCACGTTGCTTGACGTATATGTAGGTTACCTTAGCCACATCCACAGACCTCAAACTAATTGCACGCCAATGCCCGCCATGTAACAGAACATATTTTTTGCTCTATACTTTGCGTCCTGCTTGTTTAATAATGTGTTTGTTTAAGTTAGGTATTTACTTGGCCTAGATTAAATTGCGAAACGCACCGCTCCTAGTGCCAGCTAGATCAGGCTGTGTAAATTCATATTTTTCTTGTGCGTAGCATTGTCCGCTTCATAGGCGTAGATGTTATGGGACTAATGTAAATTTTATTAGTGTACTGACGGTTAAGTTAAGCCTAGACTGTTTACCTATCAGAGTTTCTTACTAATTTACTTAGTAGTTAGTACCCGTAGTATTGATTTACAACCTTGATACTTCTTTATGTACGGTACTATGTTTTTCTGGTTGTCTAAAACTGGCTCCATTAATGATACTAAAACCAAGGTAAAGGGCGTTCTTTAACCGCATAGCCAACCAACTGTGGTGGTGCCATCGAAATGAACTAGTTCAAGCGAGTTTATTTTCACTGCTATAATTTACACAGTTTTATGTGAAATGGCACTATAAAAGCGCCGTATATCCTGACGAACTGTATCTTGGGCAGATTCCAAGTTTGTCCGCACGTGCGTTTTATAATGTATACCTACAAATAAAGTGCAGGGTTTAAACTGGCATCATCAAGTACAAACTAGCTGGTATTAGTGCATTAAATAGCAATACAGTGGCAACTTTCTCCAATTCCTTCTGTAGGTAGCGCGTGCGCCGCTGACTGACGGCTATGGATTACGAAAGCTGCAGTCACCTGCTTTTATGGCTCGCCTCCGACACTTGTTGACGTGGTTTCTTTCATGTTTGCTATTTCTATAAAACCAGTGCGTCTTTCTTGTAATCGTTAGTAAGCTGTTATAATTTTACTTGGACCGTGGTTAATTTCATTTCAAGAGTTATTATTAGAAATATAACAGAGGATACTGGTTTTTTTATAAAACTATTATAACTCTATACGTTTCACTGACATCAATTTAGCAGGAGTGAGCTCAAGTTATCATGAAAAGTACCTTGCCTATAATGCCGTGTTGAACGTTCAAATTATTCTAATGTAATTTACTATTATAGTTCAGTTATTTTTTTATTTACTTAAAAGCAAAAAACAGTTCATTACAATTACAACCACAAAAAGAATTAAAAACCTACGTTAATAGTTGAAATAATTCCTAGGCACACTTTCCATGCGGTGTTTCCATTTGAACCGTGGAAATGAAAACCACCGTTTCTTTAGATCTTTTTTCTTTTTGTTTAGCCCCGAGCTTTTTAATTAAAGTCTTTCTTTCTGTATACTTTGCGTTGGCAATTATTAATACTATTCTAAGATTCTTTTTAGTTAAAATTTTATCGCGGCCCTATTGTATAAAATATGATGTAGATTTCGTTCTGTTGGTTCTGGTATTGTCTCACGAACTATTTTGAGATTGTCTCATTTTGAATGATCACTTTAAATATTTTTAGAACAGGACATTCTAGAAAAAATTCTAGAACATTGTTGGCAGTGAAAATTTCTAAGTTATTCGAAGTATTGATGTTTTCGAACTATAAAAAACTACCGAAAATGGCTGAGCCGTAAATACTAGCGACGTGGAGTGTTGTGTTGTATAAAATAAAACAGTGTAACAATTTTGGTAACAATGAGTGGCAGTGAACCGACCCTAACAGAGTCGCCGGTGCCCCTGGCGCTGGCGAGGCTGCAAGTCCGGCCGGGGCGCGCTCCGCGTCCTCTGCGCACGCACCGCCCCAGTCTGCAGCTCACCAGCTTGCAGGAATCAATAGACGAGACACCTCGGCGCTACAGCGAAGATCACTTCGTGCTCGTCGACACCGACGATGAAGACGCCGCGGCCGAGGGCGTTTCCGACTTTACTATAGTATTTACAGACACGCCTGCACCTTCTCGAGTCTCCACTTCCAATGGTCGCAGAGCTTCTGATGTTGCTTTCGCTGAGCGATACAGAAAACTGACCGATTTTGATGGTCCACCGCCTGAAGTTCCTAGGCGTGCATCTCTGGCTGTACCGGTTCTGCCGGACAGTTTTGGAGCTAATGATAAAGGTCGAAGGCGTTCATGGGCAGCTAAACTGCAACTTGAACGCAAAAAAAGGCGAAAATCTGGTGGAACTGATACCGACGAGGAAAGCGACACCCCGACATACGTCAGACAGAAACGACCGTCATGGTGGAATGTGTTCGTACCAGATAACATGCTGAAGAACAGGTAAAATCTTCATAACAATGTATTTTAGTGTGTGTGATCGTCATAACTATTGAAGAGTTTGCGTGTTGCTGCAATTAATGAATCAGTTTCAATTGAACCATTTTGTATAAGGTGACATACGAGCAATACTCACATTCCATACCGTTTCGGTGATAATACAATGAATATTCGTGCTCACCATAGTGCCACCGTGGCACCAGATATCCTTGACCTAATGCTTGTGAAGTCGATCATACTGTTTGTTGTGCAGCACCTGCAATGGTATGCCAGTGCTTTCAGGGTTAATGTGCCGTTGGCAACTAAAGCTTTTTCAATCCTTTTAAAGTGACATATTGACTTGACCTCTAAGAACTTATTATATGGCTGTCGTATTAGTGTTGCTTAGAAGTTGTTAACAACCTATAATAACCTATTAGTTAATATATTCGGCATTGTCAAATTTATGTGTCGTGGCAGTGACATTATCAGAGAGTTTTATCTTTTGATATAAAGAATTGAATATAAAATTTCCAGCACACAGCAGATGTTTAATCTAGATATTGACAATCTTACCTATTGGTCGGTATCTTGCAGACTTATTTAGTTAGGTGGAGTTTTAATCAAAGTTTTTACCAGAATAACCTCCAAACTTCAAAAAATAACAAAAAATCCTAAGTAACCTATACTAGCCTATGTTACGCGAACTACATTATTTTGTAAGAATTTAAGCTCCTCTCGCCTATTGTTTTTGCGAACTGAACGTTCGTCTATTCTAGAACATTCTGGTGTTGAGAACTATGCTTATGATGTATTAAGAAGGCTTTTAAAAATGTTTAACGTAACTAAATACATACACGATAGTACTATCAATAAATCCTAAGCGAATTTAAAATTTTCCATTAGGTTCAGTTCAGAAGCTATTTGTCTAGTGTGAAGAACGTGACAAATTTATAACTTTTGTGATCTTGATAAATCAGTAGAGAACGCTATCTAGATTTACGTGCGTAGTCAGTACATAACTGTTAGCTTTACCAAAGTACTGGGAAAATATTTGTTTTATTTATAACAGTGTACATTACTCAAGGAAATAATATTTTTCAACGGACTGTGTTTACACAGTTTATTATATAATTTATAAAGAATATAATGCTATTTTTAATCAAAGCTGGCAGACGGTTATTACTAAGTAATTATTGATCTCTCTTTTAATCTTTTCCATAAGTTGTCTTAACGGTGCATTATTATCATTACCGACAAACAGACTTTTTTTCGATATGTAGGTATGCAATTTTCAATTAGATTATGATAAGTATGTATAATGATAAGATATTAGTATTACATCATAATATCCTTCAAAATACCTAGCATTATAAATTTTCCGCATTCGTTTTGAATATCAATTTATATGCAAATGCAAAACCTTTCAAGAAATGAACCATGATTCAATAATATTATGTAAAGTACTATAATTTTTATTACAGTAGATGTCTTTCCTAAGTACTTTTAAACGATCATTGTAATCTATGCTATGGGTATTGTCTTGGTCAGGTTATTCATATTAACATGTACGAGATTAACATTTTAATTTGTTGCGCATCATTTACTGAATGTAATCTATATAGCAAATAGTTAATTCTGCATCGTCCTACTTGCAGATTATCTATCTGAAGACACCAAAAGTATTACTACGTGTCAAATATGTTTGTATAAGTAATACTTCTTCGACATTTAGGAATATCCCGTTTGAGTGGTTTTGACATATTTTATTACTCAAAGAATTTATTCGCCACGAATAAGTTTTCATGTGCGAATGGTTCAATCAACTTCCGTAAAGGTCTTTAAAATACTAATTATTTTATAGGTACAGCAGTATGTGTGTCATCATATCATATCCCCTGTGTGCTACAATTTAGCATACCGCTTTTATTTTACCTCATGCGAGCAAAATTTCGCTACAGTTAATAGCAATAAAGATGATTAGATTTTTGTAATAATAAAGTTTCTGTTTTGAAAGCACAATTTTGTTATACTCTAGGGTGTTTTTAGTGGTACGATTTAATGGTTTGTATTTTATCAACAAAAATACATTTTGGATCACACACGATTCGTCAAATATAGCATCATATAGTCATAGGCTGAAATACTGAAACGTCATTCAAATTTGAGCACCACTTAAAATTGCTCTGCTTCTGTTTGACATTACTCATTTGTAAGAGATGGCAATAATTTAAGCGTGACTTAAATTGAGATCTATCTCGTCTCGATGGCCGCTAGTGCGCTATTGCTCTTATGGTTGGTATGCAAGTTACAAGTTCCTACTTACGAGTACAACGTCATGGGGCAGGTTGGTTTCATCATGCCTACATCGCTCGGCCTTCGCTCTCTTGTTTCCGCAATCGTACGTTTACCTTTCATCTGACACATCACATAACCTTTTGTCTTCTGATCCACATCTTTCTTTTTTTCTTTATAACCGTAATACTATTTCAAGCTCTCTTTTTTGCATGGTTTACTGTACCTACTAGCTTATACCATCTAACTACCCGCACCCGGCCTTGTGTTTCCGCGCAAATTTTTAATCAAATTTACAGTTGGCGGATAGATAAACTGTGTGAAAGATGATATGAGTAAGAAAGGAGTGAATACCTACCAAGATGAGGGCTGTTAGAGGGGAGTGGAAGAGGTAAACATGTGGTGACCTATGTTGGGATAAGGACAGGAATATAATGATGATATTGGTATATATATAGGTAGAATCGTACTTATACTACGTACAGTAGGCTAGGCGTTGATTAATATTGACGTATAGCGTAATCATTTGATGTGTAGCTGGAATCAGCTGGATTAAACACAAATCCCTATAACGTATTCACGCATGGCAATGTTGAATGGATTCCATCATCCCTTTAGTCAGGGATAATCCCGGATATCTGCTTCATCCGAATGATTTGAAAATATTTAGATATATCTACAGAATATTTTGGGATTTTAAATTAATTATAGCTCTTAGTAAAAAAAACTATTTTTGTCTCACATCTCATTCCAAGCATTTGTACCAATACTTCTACTAATATTATGTGTTCCAAGTACCTACTTCCAAGTCAGAAATACTCAATTCTACTATAATACAAAACAAAGCTAAAGAATAATGTCCGCTGTATGATTGGCGACTAGCCAAGGGTCTCAGAAAGTCAAGTCTATTCCACTAACCATCATAATATTGTGGTAGGATACAAAAACATGAACGTATCATATGCGTTGCGTCTAAGACTAGTTCACGTTTGTTTTGTCTAGACTTCAGACTTGGGAGTTGTATTTCAAAATAGCGATGTCACCTACATACTTACTTATTACTTGCATTTTTTTTATTATTACTCGATAAACGCGCTCAGTGAGGCAATACGCCATGACGGTCCTTCTTATAAATACAAAATAATAGGTTTTTCCGTAGTAGAGAACTTTTTAAAGTAAAATCATTGTCTCGTATTCTATTTTATAAATATGTAAATAAAATACATGAATATTTATTTCTCTATTGGTATTTAAATTACCAAATTCAGCTGTGATTTTTAATGGATGACATACAGTCAGAAGTGCAGTTTATCTTCCTAAAAATGTTTGAAGCAACCTAAAAAATTACACTGTTTGGACCTACAGATTAATCATCATCAATCAATATATATAAAACTCTTTTGAAGCTGACAGAGAATCAACGCACAGCCTAAACTATAAGTCCTAGAGGTATGAAATTTGGAGGGTAGTATCCTTATATAGTGTAGGGGTGCACTAAGAAAGGAATTTTGAAAAGTCACACTCTAAAGGGTCTAGAACGCGAGCAACGCCGCGGGCGACTGCTAGTTATTCAATAAAATTCAGATGGTTTTTCCTACGACCACATCATGCTCTTTTGAACGTTAACAGTTGTGGTATATTTGGTTCTATTTCATAGTCATACCTTAGGAATGTTATGTAGCTAACATGCCAACTGATAGATTTTTATCGACTATTGTTTTTAGCTTTTTTATCGTTACAAGGTGCGACACAATTGAATTGATTATCAATATCTCAAAGCTATTGAGACAAAAATAATTGCAGGCTGAAGGACTATACCTACCTACCCATCTACCATATATGTGCCTGTTATATACTTAATATTCTCTCCAAATAAATGAACACGCAGAAATACTAGCAAATTAAAATTCCCATTATTTCCCCATTATATTTCTAAATTGCTGTCATAAATTGGTTTTAAGTGCCATCCACACCGATTCTTCTATTGTTCTTGATGATCATACTCGTATGTGGGTCAAAACTTTAATCTCCTCCCACGGTGAAACAAGAGCTTGATTAATAAATGTTAACACTGCACTGGTGTCCTTACAAAACCAAATATAGATTTTTTCCATTTCAATACTGCGACTAAAGGGTAGCGATTATTACTAACCATTTGAAAAATACCGGACCTGTAACGTTTTGTGTCCTTTCTGTTTTATCATTTATAAGCTTGACCGATATGATATCATACTTAATCTCATTTACTAGCTTCAGAAATAGGATAGTAATAAACAAGGCTGCAATATTATATTGGCATAGCTAGAACATAATATGTATCGCGATTCTCGTAGATTGTTTGTCGCCATTGCTCGCATGTATGTAATGTACATAGAACGGTGTCATCTGACTCAGATCACATGATTATTTACCTTATTAACTCTGCCACTTGCTGATTTATTACGGTCATGACAAGTCCAATGAGGCTTATGGTAACTAACTTCCGAATGAAGTCAGGAAAGAGATCAACTCGGATTGTAGGCGCAGAACGGTATTTATAATGCCCTGCACAAGGACGGTCACATTCATGCACTGCTTAACGAGATGTTAATTATACTTAGTAGACCAATCGTATTTATTTCAGTGCACATTTATTCTCAATGTTCGGCGACCATCCCATGCCTGGTACTCGTGTCGTCATTTATAAAAGGTACACGAAACATGTACCTAATTCCTATATACATATGGAACTGGCTGCCTATGACTACATAGTATACTATGCCCAACCTTACCATATTTAGAACCAATGAGCATACGTTGATAGTGAATCACCGTGGTTTGTTGTTTTGACCTTCTTACAGATTAATGTTTTATTTAATCGAGATAACATATTACTTCCTAATTTTATTCACCGGGTTGACATTTCCACCTGTGTTCAGGTCCTGTCCACCCACTGCTGCGTGGTGCTTGGTATAAGTCCCTTCGTGGTGATACGTCATCAAAACATATTGATTGCTTGTCTATAAATCTGCACGTAAAAGCATTTTAGCATTATATTTTATCGGTTTCTTTGAGAAGATTATAATTTGTAGATTTTTGGAAATTGATATATTCACGTTTTCCACCATGTGCCGCACACCATTAGATATTAGTGCGTCATGTTATATGTATAGGTGTTCGTTCATGGATGTTCATTTCCTCTCTATTGCGCCAATTGTGCTCGTTTGTGGACGGCACTCTGCTAATTGTGAGCTTTGCAATTAACGAACGAGTCTGATGGACGAGTGTGTATCTCACGCACGACGTACGTTATAAATGGAAGCAGGAACACCGCAGTACACCAGTCTAGAAGTACTACACTGGTAGACGAGATTACAGCAAAACACATGATGCTTTTTTGATCTAAAGCCTGACGCTTTCCTTTTCCCGAATATATTACTGTGGCACGGCTTATTTAATTCTTTGAATGACTCTTCTAGCGTGAAACAAACGTGGATCAGAAAAGTTTTATTCAGTACCTTGCTATGATAAAGTGACAACTGAGCCTCGCTTAATTTAAACAAACATTTTCTTTTGCTTCGGCATACAATAGAATTACGTAAATTTTAATGGGACAGTTGTCGCAAATCATGTAAATTGTTCTGCATTATAGTAAAATCAAATAGCCTAATGCATTAACTCATGACATGACATGCAAATGTGTAAAAGCATCGCATAATATGTTTGAGAGCTCGGTGACAGACTGTCGCGACACTCGCGACTCGCGACGGTCACACACACCACAGCCATCCAGTCGTGGCTAGTCAACTCATATCCTTGATAGTGACATGACAGTCGTACTATCATACCAAAACATTCTCGTTGATAAACTCAATAATTCATACGTAGTACATAACATGGCGTAATAGACCTATTCGTATCAGTCTCAAATCTTGTTTTGATTTTGTGATTCAGATCATGTGATGCGACGTTACACATCAGAGGGATTCCCATATTGCCAGTTGCTCCGTCCGTATTCGCAAGGTTCCCAAAATACCTGATCCTTGTTTCAGGAAATAAAATGTCGTGCTGGCCTTGTGAATTAATAGGTACCTAACCACAAGATTGTATCATATTTTAAGTATATCTGCATTTTAGCTTCAACATTTTCTTTACATTCGACAGCAGCTAAAATAACATATTATGTGGGTTTGAATATAATACGATGGATAATTGCATTTTAACGCTTATTTACATTAAATCTGTCTAGTCTAGACAAATTAGTATGTGGCACTGAAATAAGCTGAAATCTCAAAAATAACGTAAGTATTTTTTTCCAAGGGGACATAAACCACAGTGTGAGATAAACTGTTCGCATTTCGTTTTATGGTTATGAGGTGTGCAGTGCAGTACTATGCAGCACGCATTAGTTTAGAAGGCCGATGTTGTCATTAGGGTCAACTGCCTCACCAATAACACCATCAGCATTACTTAGTGGTATGTATCTGAATATCTACTAACACCTTTGAAAAAAATATTTTGTTTTGTCTGTGCCCTCGAAGCTCCAAAAGAAGGGTTCCGAATGAAAAGCTATGTTTGATGAATTAGTGCAGGCTCTGTTTCCAAGTTATGGGCATATTCATCAGCTTTAAAAACCAGTAAATGAGGAATGTCAATAATTGCAGTTCGAAACATTTAGCTCGTATCCATGTATTCAGATTTTATTAATAGGAGTCCATACTCCAAGGTCTGATGATGACCAGCAATGACGAAGAAGATTCAACAAATTTTCATGGTCGGGTGTTACAATTTTTAATTTGTGAAATTATCTTGTATTTATTTAACTACGAGACGTATTTGATTCTGGCAGGTTCAGTTGGGAAACAGACAATTCATAAATTTAATTAATTATTAATTCGAGTAGCTAGGCTAAGTTTGAGACTATGGCTGTTAAATGCCCACTGATATTATGATATCAGTTTCATGAAATATTAAATACAGTTAATTTTAATAATGGCTAGTTTATTAACATATCAGTCTCAGATTTCAACCATATCAGTTTTATTCTCAATAAAACTTGTTTGAAACACGTTAAATCTACTGGAAAAAGTAGGCAAGCGAGTTATCGAGATTGTGCAACTCGCGCGCATGAACCACGCCCACCATTCACGGCATGCTTGTCGCCCGACTGTCTCAAATATTTATACGCTTTGGCTGTTTTTTTGACATTGTCAAACTTATCAAACCAACTATGCAATGTTGAGTTTTCTTTAAACTTACATGTTAGATATGTCCGGATTGTCCGGTCTTGTATTTGACAAACCTTATGGAAAAGCTATAATCTTTATGTCTGATAATAACACAATTTCAATACGTGATTTATACCTATACCTAGTATGATTAGTCTTCTTGTACCTATCTACTATTTCCGTCCTACGCTACGTGCTTTATTGCGCGTATACGTCTACGACGTTGCCTTCGCCCATTCGCGTCCAATGACCTATCAAACTGTTGTGCTTAAGTAGCACTACCTCCGCACTTCTATTGTATTATCACTCGAGTTAGGTAATCATAATGTTTATCTAGGTTTGTTCAAATGCATGATACATCGTATCAACTAAGCGTACTATTTAGAAATAGAATTACTTTTCAGTCGTCATTGTTTCACAGCTGGTCTTATTCTCTCTTCTATCTATTGTTAATAATTTAATTTTATTATGTTCTTATTGCTTTAAAAAAGTTGTATGGAATATATTACAGTTGTACTCGTTTCGTTTATTTGAGTTGCACCCAAAAATATTATATACGACATTTTTAAACCGTGCGCATAGTCACATATTTGAGTCACATATTGTAGTCTTACATCTGTTGCTACCCAGGTTATATACCCTTTGGTGTAGTTTTATTTTATATAATCAATAGATGTTCACATTTATATGAATTAATTTGATACAATCGGTTGATATTGGTCGGAAGCGGATTATGTGATTAATTTACTACGAGTAGAGACACTTGCTAGACCGAACTAGGCCAACAACATCTACCAACGTAGTTCCGGTTTTTGATGACTAATCTTCCCCTTCACAGCTCAATTTAATGTTATGGTTATTATTTTCTTTGGTAACAGCTACTTTTGCCTATAACTTGTAAAAAAAATGCAGTAATGCTTCCGTTACTTTCTAAATTGTACATACCTTAAGCAAAGTACTTGCCAGTTACCTACATTGGGAAATACTAGCTTAGAGAGTATAAAACATTAATACCAAGTCTCGGGTTCAAAATATTCAAATTGCTTACAGCCGATACAAAAGATCGACAATCTCAAAAGAAAATGGAAAACATATTGAGAAAATCTATTGATTTTATCAGGGCCTTATTCATCGCGCATGAAATACTAACAAGTGCCTCGTGACGGCTTCTCTTAGAAATCCCAAAGGATTTATAGGTCAAGATTTTTGAAATGTTGTCCTCACCTGGCTTTGTATATTAGCCCACTTTTTTATTACATAGAGCAAAATATGCTTACTTATGCTGCGACTTGCGTTTCTAGACATTACTTTATTAAACCACCTCTGTTATTATGATGACTAATAATGTCGGTCGTGTTAGTTTCTCGTAAATATGCGAGTGGCTTGGCGCTTACAGTGTCAAGGGCGGCACCCTCCTTCGCGTTTCTGTTTCACCCAGTATACTGAGACTCACTAAGTACATACACCGACAGTTCTGTTAGACCGAAATGTGGATCGTCACGGTCCTCAGTTGAATGGTCGATACCAGCCCTCTTTACTTCCGGGCGAGGCTTTGCTTGCATTGCGTTTGTAAACGCTTGAACTTAGATGTCTTCCATTTGGAGCTCATAATTCACGTAATTAAAGTCTCCCTGGCCGAGAATGAAGCGTAATCCTTCTAATTAAGAATGATGAGGAGACTATTCGTTTTATTAATTCTATAAACAAGTCACTACTTCAATTGAAACCTATGTCTGTTGTTAATTTCAACTAACGTATTATTTTTTCAAATCGAGTGTAGATGTAAGATAGGTCAGGATCACTCATTGCAGGATGTGATATTTTTATTATCATCTTAGTTGATTTATCGTACCTAAATACCTTGGTTTACTAAATCGTTCCGTTGAGATAAATTTTGATTTGGATTTCTCTTCTGTTGCCTACATAGACACGATGAAGGTTGCTTGGTAGAGACGGTCACTATCTGTCCCTGTGTGTGTTTTCCTACTGGTACATATGATACAATTTGCTGCGATATGTGTTGCAGCTGTGTTTGTCTTATAAGTGTAGTATAGATTTTATGTTTGTGATGGTCAATTTTATCTATAGATAGATGAACATGGACGACACTAATAGAATTACAAACGATGAAATCAATTTCTTTGATTGAAATGAAACAATGCCCTACAACGCTAATTATTATCTTCTTCACATAAATAAACCATCTTCAATTAGAAAACAACAATGCATGAATCGAGAATTATTCTTCGACAACCTTAACGTGACATGCATCTAAACATCCTAGTTCAGATACTTACCTACCTACTATGTAGTGAAACATGTAATTATATAAGACTCCGCTTGCGCCATATCCCTTTGTTCTCACGAACAATTTAAGAAGGGCCATTTGTTAATTTAAGCATCCTTGAAATGTTTTGTTCGACGTAAAGTCTCACAGAGGTTCTTTCAAAATTCAAGTCAGCAAATCCTAAGGTTCAAATTACTTCAGATACGTATACTTAAAGAATATTTAAAAGCTATGTTATTAAAGAAGGAGGCAAACATGTTATCAAAGAGTTCAAGAGGTCAAGTTAATCATGAAATGTGAGGTCACTTTCGCAATCCTTTAATGTTATAAATAAAAAGCACAAGTAAACAAGTTTTGAATCGTACCCAATACCCAACTGAAATACTCGATCATCATTAATCATTGCATGATTTTCGAGCATCGCATCAATCGTCAGTGTGATATTAGAATTAGATAGGTACCTACTTTATTACCTATATTATTATTTATTGTTTTAGTTCATGCACATTTTAATTTTTTTATGCACTGTAATGAGATTCCTCACAGCGCGACGATTAGACAGATTTTAATTACTTTAGTAAGTATAGTTTTACTTGATTCGTTATAGCGGTCTTGATCGTTTAATCTGTGAGGAATTTCATGAATCTTTATTCAGACAATTCTTCGAACTGGTGTTTCCATTTTGTTATATTTGGAAGCAGTCTTTCCTTTCATGATGTGCAACATAATTGGGCAGATGTATAAAAACTTTTGAAATTGTGTTTAATGGGTTATTAAGTTGCACGATTTTAAATAACCTGTTCTCACTTCATCTCTTTTGTAACAATGAATGCTCAGAGATACTTATGAATAATTTATTAAAGATCTCACAAACCTTTCTATATTCGAGTTAAGGAATGAATTGTCTGATTAGTGCATTGTTTTGTATGCATGCGTTCGCTTGTGTGTAGCCTTGGTCTCTGTTGCATGCAGGTCTAGGCGAGCTTCGACGCAGCTATCGCGGAGTGCTGAGAGCATCGACCTTACTTACAAAAGGTAACAGATTTATCATTATTATGCTTTCCATCGTCATTACCATTAATGTTACCTACTCTTTCGATTTCCGCTAATTCTAGTAGACAATCTCTCATTGTGCCTAGTTAGATGGCGCATTTTGGTTAAAAACACATGCCTTTATGTTTTGTTGGCACAGCCATGATTTTACAATGTTATTCTTCGTTTATTTCTGTTACTCGGTCAATATTAAATTTGAATGATTAATGAGGCATGCGGGTAGTTAAATAATACACTACTATAAAATTGTTATTGTATAAATATGTCCCTGTGCAGTACTCTGATTTATTTATACCTATGCAGATTATTATCTTAATAAGTCATTGACAAGTAGATCAAGTTTCGAATGTTGTTTACATTTAGCATATTAAGCTTCCCATAAATTGTCGATAGCGTGAAGGTATGCAGTGTACTTTTCTATGTTTGCTCCACACATGGCATAATGTATTATGTTATTGATTGAGAACTCGCATCCCTTCAGGAATATTTATTATTTTAAAGTTTCTCTACCCAGCTTCAAGGCTGAGGCAATAAACAACTCAATTAGAATAAAGATAAAGATAATTTTAGAACGGTCTTACAAATTGTTGATCCTCACAATTTATTGCCGCTTGAAGCTCTATGAACGTTTCGTAATTGAAGAACTGTAAAAAGCAGATAAGGATCGGCCCAATTGTGTAATCCTAGATAATCCCATCAAAGTTCAACGGAGCGATACACTAGCCCCAATATAAATAGCGTATGTTTATTAATGTAAAATAATGATTTAAAATAGATAGCTCATTAATATTAATCCTGACCTTAAATTGACACATTGACCTTCGTGTTTGAAGTCTTCAGGATTTTTATAAGATATCGCTCCCGTGAAGGTAACTTAAATTATAACTGCACTGCGTATATTTAAGAACGTAAAAAGTAAACCAACACAACAATAAATCTTTAGTTCATTTAAATTTATACAAGTAAACCACGACGATTGCTTCTGTCGTATTCATATGTATCTTTAAATAAAACCCAATAATTATAGTAAGTAATAAATAAATCTTTATCTCCAAAAGCCTATGAATGCTTTCAAAAAGTATTATGTGTTAGTGAATAACGTAGGTCTCGTTGACCTTGTTTCCATTTGAATCGGTCCTCCGAGAGTTATTTGGAGCTTTTAGGAGTTACACGTGCGATGACCCGCAATGTTTATATCATTGAAGTAGATAGACTATACATACACGACCTATGACTTGCACACTCGATACGATACCATGTTCTTGGAAGGGTTTTATCACAGTACTTCGCACCCTTTAACCTTTCAGACACAAAGACGGATTTCGTCGCAAAGATTAAAAGTGTCTTACAGAAAATCTATTTATTCCACTGGGATTTATGAGGCACTTATCGGAAGGTTGCCAAAAACGATTTCTTACATCATTTTTCATATTGAAAAAGTTTTCGTGTAGATACTCTCTGATATTATGTTCCTATGGTCTTTTACAAATTTATGGTTTTCTAAGGTGTTCATGTCAATACGATCACCCTTTTAAGTTGTATCATACTGATAATATGGTTTTGTGTTCCAGGTCGAAAAGCCGGTCAGTAGACCATGGGTTTTCTGCCCCCTTCGATCTCGAGGCTCTTCGCTCGAAGGTGGAAGGCAGATTTGACGCCGTTCACAAAGGTTTGTACCCATACCAAGTCGTGTAAGCTTGGTATATTACACCGTGTTTTATCTTTAGCCTTGACAAACAAGCAGATTCGATCGAAAGAGACATAACACAGTGTAACTATTCCAGGCTTACATGAGTTTATTAATAACGGGGGTGGGATTTTCTAGTCAATAGTTTCAAATGTTCTTCTCTTCGTTTACTTAGTTTACGTTTAGTCAGACAACATTTTGTTAAGTGGGGTTCGTTTTAAAATACTTACATATTATATGCGTCAAATAGATCCTCATGATTCTACCTACAAGTTTGTATCTTCAGGAGATGCAGCAGATTGTTTCATATTTGTTCAGGTTTAAAAGTAGAATATATCTTTTTTATATCATTATTGTCCCACTGCAGGGCAAAAGCCTCATAAAGAGTATTATTAAATAATATACAGCGTCATATAAATTTTGCCGACTATAAAGCTGCGCTGAACTTAATAAAAAAGAATCCGATACAATTTAGACTAACAGAAGGGTATTCCCATGAGTTACCTATCTAAATAGAGAATTAAACCTTGTCCCATTCCATGCGTACATAACACGTTTCGTTTACCATTTGCATAATCCAAGCTAAATCATGGAATCCATCAATTGTTCGGATAATACCGTTTTATATCCGACAATACACGTTGCATTATGATAATGTTATTATAACAACAACGCGATCGTAAAATTCGTAAAATTACTGAATGTATTTGTGAGAGAATGGATTTGTTCACGAGGGCAGGAACGATGATTGGCGCAATCAACAAATGCTATTACCAGTAAGCTGACATGCAGTGGGTATCCATTCAAACGAAATTGCTACTGGAAAAACCCTATGGAATTAGCCACGTGAGATATTTGATAGCTTCAGTGTGACAAACAAGTCTGGACATCCCAAGACCAATGTATTTCAGTCCGCAATGACGTACAGATTTCAGGATCGACTACAAAGAAACCCCTCAATTAACACCAGTGTCATACTTGTGTACGGCGCGGCTGTCGACAAGGAAAATAAAAGCTCTGTGAATCTCGTCCAGTTATTTGTCTTACTACCGTGACAGATTTACTAACAAACTTTTCCCAGAAATCAAGCTAAAGCTATGTTAAAATTATAAGCTACAATTATGTTTGTTTATAATATCAATCTCACGCTGACTTCAGGAAACTTTTGGATTATTAATTTCTAAATGTTTGAAGATTTCTGCGTATTTTATTAAATTATGATTGTTTGTTTACCGAATCGTAAATACATTTTGGCAAACTTCGCAGTCGCTCACTTCACTGATGCTTTTAGCTGATTACTTGAGAACTTCTAAAAACTAAACGATAATATTCTCTGCAAATAGATTAGTTTTGATTGCAGTATGTATTTGTCAATTTAGAGTATTTTGTTAGCGTTTAGCTAGGGAATCAGATTCATGATAACACGGATAAGTTCGGTCGGTACGAAGAGTACAATGATACAGAAAAAAAATATCGTAACCCGATAAATCAATAATAGCAACGGGTATGTACTTTTTACTGTGTTCTCGTTGCCCTGTAAATGTTATTTCTATTACAAACCTACTTAGCTGGTCTTCTAATTTCCGTGGAATAAAAAATTTGCATCTCGTGCAGATTTCTGAACAAAAAACCTAATAGCTGTTTATTATTACTAGTGTATTCACATTGGGTTATTTATACAGCTGGTGAGCTAAGAGCCGGAAAACGCATTTGCGCAATAAAAATGACTAAAAGCAAAGTTTGATTGATGCGTACTGTCATCGCTAAGTATTTTCATGCAGGCGCCAGCATAAGTACGTACGCAAGTTTCCAGCGACAGTTTTATGATGCTCTTGCAAGCAGTGTTTTAAACATTTTATTCTTGTTTCAGACGAAGACGAACATGCCAAAAGATTACCGCCCCCACCGCCGATTAAAACGATGGCTTATACGGTGAGGCGCCACTTTGTAATGCTTTCCAAGAAAGATCACGAGATTCTCGAGAACCTTCAAATCTGTTGCCAGTCTTGTTGACGGAAATATTTAGGACTAAGTGATGAGTATTGTGGAGCGATCAATATAAAACCTTATTTAATGCGAGCTGGAGTAGCATTCTATCTGTCCCTCAAATTCATAAACGATGAGGCTTCTTTAGAATCCACCGATTCATACGCTGTGATGGTTGTTGACGGACTGGACAGTTCTGTTTATGAATTCGAGGTTTGTCGATCTTACTACGTAAATCTGTGGACGGAAGTAGTTTACTAGATTGTTCTCTGATGCAGGTCCGCGACCGTGACACCTTGACGTCACTCGCAGCCCGGTTTGACACCACGCCGTCGGAACTCGCTAAGCTCAACAGGCTCGCTACTCAGATCATCTTTCCGGGACAGACTCTGCTTGTCCCAGACAAACGGAAAGGTAAGATACAGACAGAGTACGAATGAATTATGCTGTTTTCCTACAAACGAATGTTCCGTGCCTTCTAAAATTTTTAGGTTTATTTCACATTTGTTAGGACCACGGTATGACTACAGTATCCGACACTTCAAAAAGGGTGTTTTAAAATTCTTCAAGGGTCGGCAACGCGCGTGTGGCGCCTCTGGTGTTGCAGGCGTCCATTGGCTACATTTTATACATTTATTACTAGTAGGCTGTTACTAGACCTGGATAATAAACGAAATATTAAATGTAGTTACTAATAAAAATCCGTAAACAAAACTTTCTTCAGCCAGAACCGTTCAAGCCTCAAATCTTTCGAATCAAGCGTTTCGCTTTCTGGCAGGAATCGTGGGGATCGGCGAGCCAATTGACATTTGAGTTTAGGTATTTGGGTCACGTCCAGAAATCTTGCAATTGCATTTCTCCGATTGAACGAATTGGGGTTTACGCGGATGATTGTAATTTTGTTATATTCTTTTCTTAAAATCAATATTCAGATCTTCAAACATTGAGTCCTCTACTTGTACCGTTCCGCTGCTGGGCTTTTTCTTTCCCTGAGTTTTCCAATGTTCACGGTCCAGTCCAACTCTATGCTAGTTCTTTCCATTGCTTGCTCTAATAGTTCGTCCAGCGATCTTTCGGGTCTACCGCGAATTATCCATGAATTTGCTGTGAGTAAATGACAAAATTATCAAATCGAGCAACGAAAACATACACAACTACTGCTTAACATGTTTCTTTTTAATAATTACAACATATAATTATGTTAGCGTGAAAAATTTGTCGGTAATCTGTTTAAACAGTCTGCATGAGCTATGAAGTAGGTACTTTAGACGGGGAAAATAATAACGAAGTTACGTCATTAAAAATGTATAGGTCGGTGAGTTGCAATATTCTTTCATCTGTTGCACAAAATTTCCAATTTAGTCGAAATAAATTCAAGGATATAATTGGCGTGAAATATTGGAAATTGATAATAGTCACCAGCAGTATAATAAACTAGCGGTCCGTTCCGGATTTGCACGGGTATTTAACAAAAAAAAATAAAAAAATTAGGTATCTTTCTTACACCTTTGGTTACATTATTGGAGTTTTAGTAAGTCAAATATTATATAGCCTATGTCACCCGGGGATAGTGTAGCTTCCCAACGGAGAAAGAATTTTTAAATCGGTCAGTAGTTTCGGAGCCTATTCAATGCAAACAAACAATCAAATCTTTCCTCTTTATAATATTAGTATAGAAGAAGTATAGATAATACTCATTTTATTCAAAGCACATCTGTATTTTGTAATGGTTGCACTGCACAATGCACTGTTGAATAGAAATAAATTTGTTATCCTTGTATTTATTATTCATCTTCGAATGCCAACCAAGCTGTGAATTTGAAAATAATAAACTATTAATACCATTATTAAGTAAATATGGTTTATTTGTGATGAGGTAAACTTTTGTTTCCTCATAGGAAGTTATTCGATTATGGGACCACAATAACTGTATCGTTGATACTAACGTTTCAGTAGAAGTTCTATTGAACAATGCGTTTTAGAATTTGAAAAAGTGAAGAAATAATATTACCAATTTTTCAGTTTATCAGTACATTTTGACATTCTGACCCGGAAACAAATAAACTAGCTAGGTTTGGATAATTAAATTCTGCTGTAGAATTGGCATGTAAGCTGATAACAAGTAAATTTCACAAAAATTGCATCCCCCCCGCCCCGACTATGAAAATTTTCGATCCTCTTCATCCTTGCTGGTCATCATTAAGCCATGGAGTATGGCCAAATTTTTCAAACTGCATATTTTGCCCGAGCTTCACTAATTTTTCCAAACATGAGCCAGATAAACCTTGCTTACACAAAAACACATTCAAATGTGAGTCCAACTTTCAGAGCTACTAGAGCAATAAACAAACAGTAATTCACACAACGCCGTCAATCTTACAACATTCTTTTAGTTTTTCGCTAAAAAAACACTATCCATCAAATATCACAAAAAACTGACGCTATGTAGTAGGAGTTTCAACTTCTCTCTACGGATACACCTTTAAAATGCCTACAATACAGGCGGGAATATCAAAACTTTCAAATCTAAGACGATGTATTTAAAACTTATATACATCGTTGTGATTTATATTACAAATCAAAATATCTAGAGCTAAAATAGCAGCGCGCCTTGTTATTTGGCGCGTTTTCATGATAACAACTAACACATTAACGATACGATTTGGCTAGGCGCTATTGTTTTCTTGAATTCAAAGACTGAACTTATTTCAATATTTGATATTTTATATAATTCTTATTTCAATATGTTTCAATATTTCAGAAGCACTCAGTATTTTTCTCATATAATTTAAGATGGCGTACAGAACTTTAATGTGTCTAACCTACACTGTTATGATCACGTTAATTTGCGAAGAGACAATAAACACGTCATGTCAAACAGTTTCAGTGCTCTAAACTTCGCAGTAGAAATCGGTCTCAGTAGATTTTCTCAGCACCTGTGCCACCAGAAAATGCTTTGAAAATTAATTATATTGAGATTGTATTATACACGAACACGCAGCGTCACTCATTCCAAATTACATTTAGGGCTGAGCTTTGTGAAGCCCTCGTCGGAGAATATTGTGCGTGATGCTGAAGTAAATTAAATAATTATAGTCTGTGAGGTATTTTGTCTCTTTTGATCGAATTTGAATCTGTTTGTCAATACAAAAGACAAAAGACAAAAGACGGTGTAACTACTCTAAGCTGACATAGAATGAATGAATGAATGAAAATAGTTTATTGTACCTAAGTACACCTTACGTAAACTAATATGCGAGACTGCATATACAGAAAATAAAATAGAGTTAAATAATAACAGGGTTATGGTCTTACTTATATTCACCTCTCAATTTGAACAACTAAACGGTGATTAACTTTTGACAGGAGTTGATAGCCTCTTTGCGGGAAGTCTCTTAATTTAGATGCAAAACCTGTACGAAATCTTTAATAATTATAATCTGCGGGCTCAGTGAAACAATTCATTCTCATAAAAACCTGCGGTAAAACCCTCGCTCGTATATCTATTCTAAACTGTTTACAGAGCAACCTTGCGAAAGCAAAACAAACTTTCACACATTTATTTTTAGATAGAACACCGCTGTAAACTATTGTGGGTGTGTGTAATGGCGCAGTGGAGTGATTTCCGTTACGAAAACCACAGGGTGTCTACTACGGAAAACGATAAACGAAGGCTCTTTTTGTTGTTTTCACTCTGCAAGAGGAAGGCGGTAACCGCGCAGTCTAACTCAAAACTTTGCTACATATCGAATCTTTATTGATAGTTTTCGTAGTAGACGCCCAGATCTCGGGAAAGGGTGATTTGACATGAAGCAGACAGCTGACAATCGATTCCTATCTATCGACGTATTCTTGGATGTTTTAGGCGTGGAGGCTTTTAGAAGATATTTTTTACAAACAATTTAAATTATGTAGGTCCTAGTTGGGTACTGTTCCTCCTCAAACCTGATGCTTTTCCTGATGTCGGTTATATACATATTCGAAGAAATATACATAGATTTTGGGCCTCTATAGTTCTACTTTCAGGTTTATTTCAGATGAATATTGATAAAAACTTTACTTTTTTGTTTTCGATGAGAAAAAGTTATGCTTCTCGTAATAAGAATCATGGGCACTGGTTCGGTTTTCGTGAGTAAATACCTGCTTTATTTTATTAAGTACTCAGTAGGTATACGATTAACGGAATCAGAGCTATGTAGGTAGACTCCTTAAAAACGTATTAAGCTAAAAATAGTACCTAAGTAGAAAAAAAAATAAGTTTACCGAAATTATATTGTGTCTAAGATTTTATCAGCTAGCAACCTGCGTGGTTTATGAGGTCATTGATAATTACTTTCATCCATGTAAGTATAAACTAATTTGCGGAAGTATCCTTCAATGTCTAGATATCAATCGTAGATTTTTTAAGTTCATGATTACGATTGCGTTTATATTTCAACCGTTGCAAGTTGTTCATTCAATGAGAAAATAAAACTTACCTTGTGTAACGCGACCTTGAGAGTTGGCTAACTTGTTTTGAGAGATTTGAAGAGTTAGTTTTATGCATCTTGTTAATACCTACTCAGTCCGATGCATTAAAAACTACAGTCATATTTCCAAAACTATCGACAAAAGAAGATGTAGGTACCTACTTATGACCTGTTTGGAATGGTAACCAAGAAACCAAATAAAGTGAACGGACACACCTAATAGACACTGACCCCTCTGCAAAGGAGGAATGTTTCTGAATTTCGTAAAATAATTTTCATAGTTTTGAAGAAAGACTTGTTGTACCTATGATTTTGATTAAAGATTTACATACTTATTTACAAATGCGTCGCACATTCAAGCCCTAAACAATCACAGCAATTATTCAGAACACAAGTATGTAAATAAACGAAATCGACAATGAAATGGTATCAATACCACACCGATCTCAAACACTCTGTAATCGTTTGGTATTGTCCGCAGTAAAGCAAAACAATAACATGAGGCCTTGGTTATTCATTCAAGTGTGACGTAGGCAGGCATGGAACACATTTTTCTCCTATTTGCCGGGCAAACAAAACTTCAGCTGTCAGGCGAAGCAGACGCGGCCGTGCCAGCGGGCAGACACAACGCGCGCAGTTTCTATTTTAATTTACCACTGAATTACGATTTTGTTCTACATATCTAATTGCGATTTGCACTGGATAAGAACTAATCTCGTTGTACCATCGAGGTTGGCAGACTGACGCCGGCTACGGTTGATATGGATTCGCTTTATCGCAAACGATAAAAGCCTCGATATAATGACACTTGCGTAGTTATAATTCGACAATGTTTAGTTTTGAGTTTTTGAAGAAGTGGTATCACGGTGCGTTGGACCTACCTGTCACGATAATAATTAGCAAATTATTTTATTGTTTTACCGACGTTACTTTCGGCAGTTGACGTGTACGTGTCAATAAATACAGGTGTTCTGAAATGTGCGCTTTGTACTGGTTTCCAGATGGTGATAATAAGGAATGTGATGGGCCGTCAGAGAGCGGCGATAATACATCAGAGTCTACGCAGGCTACCAGTGAAGCAGGCACGGGATGTGCCCAGGAAAGAGGTAAATCTCTTCTATCTAACATGCAATGTTCTGTAAGTCAAATCTTGTACACAAATCACTATAGATATCATTGAATTAAGTTAGTAAAATCACTATTATCACTTTACCAAACCATTCCACCATGACCAAATGTCATTCTGCTCAAAATAGGTAGTTCAAGTCAGAACAATCAGCCATGGGGTTATGCAACCTAACTCTGGTTCTAACCAGCCTTGAAGTGTTCAGGTGTTTCTGCAAAGTTTCATGAAGTAGTTAACCTTCCTATGAAAGCCGTAACTCGGTATCGACAGGTAGTTGGAAAATAAAACCGGGCCAAAGTTGTTACTCTTATCAGATGTGTTAGTGCAACACGTTATCGAGTGTACTATTGTATTTTACTGTGCTATGCTCATACGTCAGCTGTATCCTTGTCAAGCGTTTTGACACATCATTGGGCTCAATATTGTAAAACTTTCTAGAGGTTTTTCATTGATTTTAAATTAACCTATCCTCCAGTCTCCATTTAGTATTGTTCAGGCGGTGTTTAGTGTCGAAACCCGGACAAATTCAATTTGGAGACATCAATTTGTTTCAATAGAAAATAGGAGCTCAACAGCACTTGAACTAGTTTTCGATTGGTCCACTTTCATAACAAACAATGGACGATCAATCTATACGCAGAAAACAAATCGAGATAATGAGATAATGCTATTATCTTGCCCACATCAGATGCGCAATTCCCAGATTGGTAACTAGAACACACTTTTACATATCAAACTCAATTTTTGTTTATGAAATGAAGCGTTGATCAAAAAAGATGAGATAACAAATGAAAAATTTCTTTGCCTAATGCGTTGTGCACACGCCATTTTGTTCTCGATTTGACCGTAAACAATGGGTTAATAGCTTTAGTATTCTGAATTATATGCACTAGAAACGGTTGTTATATTATTATCAGTATATGTTATTGGTCGCACACAAGTTGCCTACATAAGTATAACTGCGTGTTTCGACTAAAAAAAATAACAATAAAATCTTCACAACACAATGCTTACAAACGATTGGTTTTTACAATTAAAAAAATCCCTAAAGCCATCAGCACAAGATTCAAAATATCAAACATGCACAAGGTTTGGTGGTGGAAATGCAAATCTTCACAGAGTTGTACATGTTTTATTGTGAATGTTTTACAGTGGAAACGTACGGTAAGGCCCAAAGAATAATCTTTTTATACAACCCATGTCGTAGAAAAGTCAAGTTTAAATCCTTTTGGGTCGCAGGCTCCGGCTAACTCAACATATGAGAAGTGATTGGGTCAATTGGATGACATCTTACACAATGCTGTTAGGGCCTAATCAATCTAACAGATGTTCCGGCCATTACGCAGTTGTCGCTATAAATACAATAGCACTTTTGTAAATCGATAAATTGTACGAAAACACTCGATTTCAACTACGTCTTATCCTGTTATGTTGAGCACTTCGAAGAATACTTGTCCTGTCTTCTGGTACTTGTGATGTATTTATCATCTATCGTGATAAATTCAACCTATTTGTACTTACTGCTGAGTACTTAAAAATATCCTGTTGATTATGTCTCTTTTTCCGGGTTTCCTTGCTAGTTTAATTCATAGCATTTCCTGCTACGTCGACGATATCGGTCGATCGGACGTCATAATCCGAACCTCGAATGTGAATTTTATTTGGGTTATTCGAAAAATATGAATCTTAATTTTTTAAACGGACCTAGGTACAAATTCTATATTCTATACAAAATGTTCTATATAAATTGTATACAAAATTTTCGAGCACTTTTCATAAACCAACAAAATAAAAGGAATTAGGACCTGAGAATCCTATTCAATCATTTTTTGTGCTATTTCACAAATAATTATATTTAAATTTTCCCTGTAGGCAATATAAAAACTCTTTTGAAGCTGACAGAGAATCAACGCACAGCCTAAACTATAAGTCCTAGAGGTATGAAGTTTGGAGGGTAGTATCCTTATATAGTGTAGGGGTGCACAAAGAAAGGAATTTGGAAACGTCACTCTCTAAAGGGTAGAACGCGAGCAACGCCGCGGGCGACGGCTAGTAGTTAATAAAAATCTACGAAGTTTAGATTTTTGTAAAAATTTATTCTCAAGTCGCTGTATTCATCATAATGAATCAGTGAAAAGATTAAAATCAACTCGTTTCCTATGCAATTCAAGTCATATATTTTTACGAGCATGTTTATTGCATTTACTGTTTGTTACATACAGAATTATTTTGTGCATATTTCGTTGAAGGTTAGGAAACTTACGTAACTGCATGTTTTAGGAATGCGTATACAGGAAAATACCATATCATTAAACATTTTACATAAGCTATGCAATTTCAGTATTTCACCTAGTATAGAGTACGGTAAGGTGAAACAAAATATTAGTGTGATACTTGTTATTTTACTGAGTAATGCTTACTGAATGAATACTAATATGCGAGACAGATTATACAGAAAATAAGATACAATTACGTACAATAGGCGGTCTTATCGCTAGGGAACGATTTCCAGACAGCCTTTGAATTTTGTCAGGGAATTTAATAAGTTTGGTTCCTTTTTCAGAGATCTTGGAAAGCCTGCGGCCTGGCTCGCCGGAAGTCCCTACGAGCAACAGCTCCGGTCCTCAACGTTTTTTGAAGATAAACGTTCGACATATTACTGATGGACAGGTAAATACATCCAAACATACTTAATCTTGTAACTATTTATCTATCTATACTATACTATAGAATCTCTAATGTATCTATCAGTACCATATCTAATATCCATACCATATCTTTCTAGAATATTCGAGTTTCGTACCCTTGCGTCCCAGAAAAATCTGGCAATTGAAATCCAGTTAGTTCTAGAAGTAGTTAGTAATACAATGTTTTGTGTCTGAAATTGTAGTCTCAAAGATCCGTATTTTATGTTCCAGGGAGTGGTCTCAGGCGTGCTGCTAGTCACACCTAACGCGGTGATGTTCGATCCTAACGTGTCCGACACGCTGGTGATGGAACACGGGCCGGAGTCGTACGGTGTGATTGCGCCCATGGAGTACGTCGTCAACGCGGCTATTTTCTATGATATCGCGCATATGCGCACACACGGACCGGACCAAAACGCGCACAAGTACGTACAATCTTCTCTAAATACATAAAACTCTTTTGAAGCTAACTGACAATCAATGCACAGCCTAACTAAAATATAAGTCCTAGAGGTATGAAATTTGGAGGGTAGTATTCTTATATAGTGTAGGGGTGCACTAAGTAAGGAATTTTAAAAAGTCGCACCCTAAAGGATCAAAGATTTTAACCAAATAATGCGTATGCTGCTACCACGCGAGCAAAGCCGCGGGCGACAGGTATTAGAAATATAAATTACTTATTCTACGGCGCGATTAATGCAGAAACACGACAACTTTACAACTTTGAGATTAATCCAAGCTCATCAGATTGGATTAATCTCAAAGTTGAATCTGAAGATGAATACCATCAGAAAATGGAAACGGCTGCACCAATTTCTATCAGCTGTAAAGAGCATTATGTGATACCCAACTTTACAGGCACAAAGATCCGTTGTGACTATTGTGGAGTTTTGAATGTGGCCAATAAATAATGTGCTTGTATCATTTCAGGGCAGAAACTGCTGAGATCTACTACATGAATAAGGCGGAGCATTCACCTGGAAAGGACTCGCTTCTAGTCAAAGTAAGAACGTTTTACTGTTCGAGCCATACTGCGCCTCGACAATAGTTTGGCTGCCGAACGTTACAGCGCCACTGCGCAGTGTAACTCGATATACGATACCGTTCGTCTGATTTATTCGTGATTATTCTTTGTTCTGGGGGTCAAAGCGAATAAATGTAGTGTAATGTATCCGAGTTGCACTTCTTAATGACGCGGTATCGCTTGAAGGTCGTTCTCTCATTGCCTCACAGTCTACAATGTATTACACACTAATTTATTTCTCCAAGCACACTATCAGCAGTAAGAACCCCGAGTAGATTACGACACAGTTCATTCCATTCAAGGATGTCTGGTAGAGATCGCCGTTTAGCGATAAGACCGCCCTCTATACGTCATATACTTTTTTTATAATCTTATATTTTGTAAGGACTTTGAGTCGTTTAGCGACTATGGCAAACTTAAGTTGTTATGTTTCCTGTATGTTTAGTTTTTGGTTGTGGTGTGCAATAAAGTATTTCCTATCTATTTAAATATCTATCTACATCTATGTGTGAAAGTACTTTGGGCACGTTTCACGGCGAGACACTGACTCGATTGAGCGCCTTGTGGTTCAGGAACAGGTGGAAGGTACTAGACCGCGTGGCAGATCGCCTATGCGATGGACCGACCAGTTAAAGTCGGCAGCAGGTGGAAACCTACAAGAACGCTCCCGGATGACTGTAAATAGAGAGAAGTGGCGAGAAATCGTGAGGCGTGCCACAGCCATTGATAAAAGTATTACATAACGACCACGACCGCTCTGCCATGAGTGTAACGAATAGGAAAAAGACATCTATGTGTAAATGTAGCAAACATATTATATATTTGTGTGTGGCAAACATATGTTTGTTCTGTGTCTGGGTGTTACTATGTATTATAAGTATATTATGTATTTACAAAAAAAAATGTATATTATGTGTTTTAGCCTACGGCAATGATGCGGCCTACCTAGCCCTACGACTGATTGTCGTTACTTAGCTGGTTCTTAGGATCCTTTGCTATCTAGCTTATAATTGAGAATACTGGTAAAAACTACATCAGTTTAATTTCAATAAATACAATAATTAGCAGAGCACCTATGGGTTTGGCGAGAAAGCGCAAATGAGAGACAAGTGACGCTTGCAACGCCTTATAAGGTCACGGCGCAGCGCCCTCTGTAGTGACGCGTAGACATTATGTGTATCAGCCATCTAGTTCCCATAGTACAAGCTTTGCTTAGTTTGGGACTAGAAGGCGTTGTGTTAAATGTCCGTGTATATTTATTTATTATGTAGCATCCGATTTCGATTATAAATTCCAGTTTTAACGATATGTATTTATTGTAGGATGAAACATTCCCCGAGTTGCAAGCAGCGAGCGCGGAAGGTGAGGAACGCCCTGGCTCCTGCGACGAGGACCGTGGAGGCGCCGCCTTCCCCAAGGCCTTCGACAGGGAGCTCGTCACCCCGACTTCGCTACAAGTTAGTTACACATGTAGCATGTAACAAGCACGTGGTGCAATCGAGGAGCGGAAAGGAAAACAACACTAAGGCCGGAACACTGAAACGTCACCACTTGTGGACAACTATTTGTCACCATTTGAGAGATATTTCATAGACTTAACTTGAATATTTTTAGCTAAGTCTCTGTCACAATAAAAAGTCAATCGAATGTTTTAATTAGGAGAAGCCACCGGTTCCTGAAACACAGTTTAAACTTCGGGATTTTATGGTTTCAAATAGATTAATTAAAAAAAATTTTTGTCAAAGTAAATATTATTTTTTTTAATATAGAGAAATATAAATACCGCAAGAACGGTACAATATTGCTTACATTAGGGACCGTTGAAAAAGGCTCTTAGTATTATGCGACTATAATTCCATTGGGTGACTGAGAGTTTCTCTACTTGCAATTTGTAGGTAAGTCAAAGTATGAAATCGCAATTATTATTTTTCTGATTACAGCAACAAACTACTGAAGAAAGGCGAAAGTCATTACTGGACCAGCATTGGGCGATTCCGAGCAAGGATAGGATGTCTATCGATCTAGGAAGTGAGGTTAGTTCGTATGCTGACGCTGTTTCGTTTCAGACGGGTAATCACGAACAAATCTGAGCCCGTAGTCTTGAGTTTTGTTATAGACGTTTTAGATGTTGTACCCTGTAAAGTATATAGGGTACAACCTCTAAAATTGGTGGTTTATAGTATAAACCATCAATTAACCAATTGATGATGATGTCCTCCTTGGCGTATCCGCCAACGGCGAACCCTGCTATCTCCGAACATGCGAGCGAATATGGCTTGAAAACCAAACTTGGTTTTGAAGGTCCTGTTACAAGGCGCACAATATAACTGACCCGAGGAATTGGAATGGCTTACCAATAGACAATTAACCAATTAATATTTACTCAGGTATCGATAGACAATTAACCAATTAATATTTACTCAGATATCATCGAGCGCCGACCAATGCCACGGCGAAAGCCTCGACGTCCCGGCGAGTGTGTCCCGCGCCGAGAGCAGCGAGGGCGGCGATGTTGCCGACGCAGATGACGCGCCAGCAGACGACGCCCATCATCTCGTCAAACTGAGCTACCACGACTCGGGGATCGATATCCGCGACCCAGTACTGCACGCCACTCCCGCCGCTGCTAAGAAAGTAAGTTGTACGATAGTGTGGAATAGAACTTTTTTTTTTTCTTCTTTTTTATGATAAAAGTAATGGAACAAGCTGATAGCTCACCTGATGTTAAGTGATAACTTCTGCCTATAACAATGCATTACCTCACAGAGCAAGTCCAATGAGGACGTGCCCTGTAAGGCAATGCACTGCGTCCATCACTCTTGAGACGTAAAGATCTTGAAGTCTCATGTGCCTGTAATTACACCGGCGCCCTTACCCTTCAAACCGGAACACAGCAATGCGAGCATCGCTGCTTGACGGCAGAAATAGGTACGGTGGTAGTACTTCCCCGGACGAGCTCTCACAAAGAGCTCTACTACTACTACATGCGTTAGTGCGTGCTGTTCTTGCCGGATTTATATTTTTTATAAGAGCCATTTTATTTCCGCCTCCCTATGTGCCATCCTAAAATAATAATATAGATGAAATAGGTACAATAACAGTAGTACCTAACCAGGATTGATAGTTTTCGATAGGAATGAGTTTCTATAGGGATTTAACGTATAGTATAAAAAACCGTGTGAAAACCAGTGAACTTGTTTGACTTTTATCCTCTGAAATCGAGTGAGGGGTCCTCTGAAATCAGCTACCCTTAGAACGCTGCCGCCCATAGGCAGCTGCCTATACGGTCTATTGACAAATCCAGGACTGATGCTGTTTGATTAGGATGCAAGACGGATATATTGGGGCAATGGTAGTACCCAGCGGAACTATAGCAACTTACGCTTCGCTCCTTTGATATGCACAGTCGGCGCCATCTTGGTTTGGATACCTATACATTGGCGGCTTTGCCTTATGCCGGCCAGCTTTTTCTTAGTGAAACTGGCGACTGTTTTCATGCTAAATAAACTTAACAACACCGTCATTGTAAATTATCCCCACACCTAAGTGACACCAAACCACGTAAGCTAAACTAACAAGCCATTCCATCACTAACACATTATTTTATAGGGCAGCCTAACGCCTCTAGACCACGATGATTACCACCACGATATAGAGACGATATACGAATCGGCGGAGTCAGATCACAGCGACAAATGGGAGTACCACCACGACTACGATACAAAGTTATTGAACTGTTTTGTGGTCCTGCACAACAAATATAACCCACATAACATACAAACGCCAGACATGATGTCTACTTGTTCACATGATGAGGTGAGAGAGGCGAGAAAATCTTGGTTCTGTGATTGTCAGCTGTTATAGCGTTCCTTCAATATTGAAACATCTGATTTGTGATCGTCAACTGTTTTCTGAATATTCGTTGTACTTTCACAATACGGTGAGGAAGGATCTTGGCTCTGTTAGTGTTTCTTGAATATTGAGACTTGTGATTGTCAACTCTTTTCTGAGCATTTGTTTTTTCAGCGATCGTCAGTTGTTTCTGGAGAATGAATCCTTCGGTTTTTGAACGTTCTTTTTTGGGTATTGTCTTGGCTGTTCTTTCATCTTTATTCTGTCTCAATCTTTTTGTCTGTGTATTCTTCTGGTTTTAGGATCTTTAAGCTAGTTAATTTTATTAATATTATGTTCGTGTTTTTTTTTCGAGAATGTTCCAATGCTGACGTCTTATATTCACCAATATAATTCCCAGTTCGTGTTTACCCAGGTATACAGTGACGCGGACATAGTGCTGTCAGCTGATTGGGTTCCGCCGGTTTGTTTGCCGCGAGCTGAACCCCCGCTCTCCGCGCCACCGCTAGGAGAGAACGAGAGGGCACCGCGCAAGTCGGCAGCTGCTGTCTCTTTCTCGCTTGATGGAACTACGCCCAAAGATGATGCTAGCAAGCCGGATAAGAAGAATAAGGTAACAAACAATAGATACAATAGTCACAGCCGTTCTATGTCATAGAATTATAAATTTGCGTTATATTGATACAGCTGCTTATTCAAATTTAGTCATAGGTATAACAAATTACACGAGTGGCAATTTATATTCATTTAACACAGAAGCCTTCACAGCAGTGGACGCCCGGTTCTCAATTTAGTTTAACCGTTTTTAAAGGTATGGACGAAATTAACATAAAATGAGGGTACTTTAGTGTGCTATTTATAAATCGTTTGCAATGGTTTGTAGATAGCTTAACTGTTTCATGTGTATTTTGTAAATTAACACTCATAAATGAACCTTACAGTCCACTTATAATGAGCTTAAATTATAATATAAGTAAGTAGGTAAAATAATGTAAGGTTAGTAGTAGTCTTCATCGTATTTTATGTCCCATTACCTGTAAATTATAAGCAACTTAATTTCCGAGTTTATCACGCCTTAGGAAAACAGCAAGAGCTTCTCAATTGACTTTTTAATTCTGTTACAGATGCTAAAACGTCTCTCCTACCCGCTATCATGGGTGGAAGGTTTGACGGGCGAAGCCGCAGCAGCTCACGGCTCTCAAGGCGACTCACTGCCAACCTCGGCTGATAGCCACAACACTAGCGTGTTCTCTAAAGTATTCAACAGGTATGTACTCATGGGGTACTAACACCAGCCCGTCTTGAGTTTATTTCGTTCGCGAAAAGTGAATCGTTATTTGTATGGACAATAGTATTGGACACGGTAATCCAAAACTATTTTACTCTATACAATAACTAGACGCGAATCAAATAGATTAACTCAAGACCACGGGCTCTGGGGTCTTAGCTTGGAAACGTTCGATATCTCATCTCTTCATTATGAGGTTTGACATTACGTCAGAAAATACTACCACATCGAGAGATCTATTACGGGAAAACAAGCGAGAGTAGACCTTGAGCGATCAGTCCCATCATAAAAGTCGCAATGGACTTATGAACCTCACGATGAGGTCTTATGGAGAATGCCAGTAAGCAAGCTCGTATGAGTTGGTGGTCAACTCGGGTGACGGATTTTTTAGGCCACCTTAAGGCCTCCGTCGTGGCTTACTGCTAGAGCCGGGAACGACAGTTTAACGTGCCCTCCGAAGCACGAAAGCCAGTGCCACTAGCAATGACTGTATAGTACTTTGACTGTCGCGCAGCGAGCCGAATTGCCAATCGATTGCTGATAAAATAGTTCGAGAATGCGTATAGCAGATATGATTACAAATAATATTTACGTTTGACTTTATAGCAAGATCACAAGGAAACTGATTGATACATTGAAGTGGGTTTACGCATTTATGACGTTACTCGAAGCCAATGAGATTTGTCGAGCGTTTCCGAGCATAAGGTCCGTGGTTTGTATATATGACACACCCACTATGCTAAATAACAAACTAATTGTTTGATATGACTAATGACTCGAAATAGGTCGTGGTCGCTATTACACACGCCTGTTTTCATTGCCAATTTAGTCCAGTAATATTTTTGAATTGAGCAAGAGTTAGATAATTAACAGATGAACATCAAAAGGCAGTAAAAATACTGTTGACAGTTTGCTTTTGTATACCGACAAAAATAGCAGTGGTGTCATATCTACAAAACAAATGTATTCAACGTTCACAAACAGATCACCACTGGCGACAAGAATAACATCACGGTATTAACATGTAACATATAACAAAGTGACATAACGATAACAATATACGCAGTTACTGCCCAAAACCGCTGTACAAAGAATACAGCAAAGTCATACAATACGCTGTTTGCTTTATTATTCCCTTATGTAATCAAGATTTAATACTGAGATACATCACACATATACACATGCTATACTATAATTAATGTACCAAACGTGTTGTTCATTGCTACCGTGGATGCTAACCGGGATTAACGAATCCGCACTCTTCATTGCCGTGTTACTACGTACCTGTTCGCATATACGCATAACTGCGCGGTTATGTACGTAGTGCATCGCCAATGAACCTTGTGGAGTTCGGTACCGGTTTGTTCCTGAGTAAAACGCCTTCGGAAGAGGCGGCTCACGACGGGTCCTCTACATCGGGGTATGTCGTCGTGACGATATCGATGTGCCAATATTGTTATGTGTTCCGCCTTGGCGTTCCAACTTCGACCATGGCGGCTTACTCTTACCCTGTTCTATCAACTTTTACACATTTATGCTGCAAAGAAACATTATAACAGTAAGCGTTACATATAAAACGTTATTTATGGGCTATGTCCGTCATTTCGACAGATAACTATATCTTGGAAGGTGACCATCTCTGACTACACTATAGTAGTAGGTGGCGGTGTTCAAAGACTACAACAAGCACTTACACCAAGGTTGGCTTGTCAGAGCAGTATAAAAATTGAATTCTTATCTACATTATTATCCTAAAAATAACTGCTCTGTTTTGTCAGAGCCGGAAATAAGATTCAAGAATGAATTACGTACTAAAAATAATCGATATTAATTTTTGACAAGTTTATTTTTAAATCGATACCTATTGGCATTTTTCTTTTATATGAAAAAGGCACAAGTATTTGTGGTTTGTAAGCCGCTGTGGTCAATCTGTTTAGCCTTCTGTTTGTTTTCACTGTTCTCTGTTACAATTAGGCATACCCACCGGCATAAATATTCTCTATTGTCTTTTGTCCAAAATAGTGCTCTTTAGAAACTGTTTTTCAATTCCAAAGTTCACTATTTCTTTTTGTGCTGAATGGCATGTTGTATATGTGTAAGGAAGATTTAGCGATCGTTTTATAGAAGATCCTAGATCTCTCTAAGCCATCTCATCGTCATTAGGTCTTTCCTCATCTGTGGCATCACTGTACCTAACTAGAACGGTTCTATTGGATTTGACATTTCGGACGGTATTTTCTTTGCCCGTTAATTTATTAGTTTGGTTATTTATAGGGATTAAGTATTGTCCGAAATAAAAAAACTCCGTCTAGCTAATTCTTTAATAACCGTTATATTGATATACTCGAGAGCAATAAATCAGGGTCATACGGAATACCATAATAACTCAGAAATTAAATATTCCGGCCAATTGATATAAAAAGTTCGTCATAGACAAAATTTTCCAATTAAAATGAAGTTAATCTGTTAAATGCTTTGTTAACGTCCTTTATTTCAATAAGTCATTGCACCTGGCCTCTGCAATATCAAGTTTTATGTCAATGACCGGCCCCCTGATTACGTATCTGTCGTATCTGCGATAAGCGAAGTTATACACAATCATTGCGGTAAAATGTCACTTTTTGCACTATAAGTGTAGCGTTTGACAGCAATGATTGCGCTTATGATGCCTATTCTCGCAATGTATTAGCCAGATACGTAATCAGGGGTTCGGATTTATTGCACTCGAGTGTAGTTACAAAGCCACTTCTCGATAGTTAAAATTCTAAAGTTTATAAAACAATAGGTACTGTCTGCATCGAACCATTAAACACAAGCATTGTTTCCTATTGGCACCTTCTCCTTTGTAATATTTTAGCATGATCTAGCTTAAATATAAGAATGCCTGGCGTTTACAAGGAACTATATGTTATGTGTTCACAGGAGCCGAAATAACTAATGCCTCTCTTACCGCTGCTTACCTTTCCAATTTTAATCTTATCCCTTCGTAATTAGAACTGTTTTTGTAACTCTTAAACGTCCAATCATAAATTATTGTAAATCATGATAACTTTGTATAAGTAATTGATATGAAATGTTTGGTAATCCCAAATTTATTACTTATAAGTGCAAGTATACCTTGCAGTCCGAAGTTATTTTAAGGCTTGGTCACATGTTGCTTTAAAAGTTCCAATAAAACGCTCAAAACAACCCGCGTGTGACAACTTACTCTTTGCCAGTGCAGACGTGTTATAGAAGCAGCTAATTTTTCTTACCGTTAGTTATCAATGCTTCAAACAAAGCTACGTGTGGCCGAAGCTTATCGCATCTATTTATTCGTTTCAACTTGTGTAATAATGCATTGTAAATGGTTAGACGGAGCTCGTTGGGCGGATTCGGGCGGTCGCACACCAAGTCGACATCAAGCGCGAGTTCTACGCAACCACGACTCGATTACCGCAGCATGGTCTCAGTGGATGATATGCCTGATCTCTTTGCTTCTTTTGATAGTAAGTATTTGATATATAAAAAATCTTGGACATTTCACACAACACTTTCTAATCCTAAAATAAGCATTGCTATGGTAACTAGATTGCTTATAGAATGCATTGTTTATTTTTGTAAATACATTGTAAAACCCAAACTTTTATTTTTTCTATACTATCTAATATTATAAAGAGGAAAGATTTGATTGTTGGTTTGTATTAAATAGGCTCCGAAAGTACTGGACAGATTTGAAAAATAACCGTTGGGAAGCTACACTATCCCCAGTTGACATAGACATTATATCTTCAAAAAAATTACGGATCCCTATAAAACTCCGATAAATGTAACCCAAGGTATAAAAAAATTATCTAAAAATCTGAGATTTTGTTAAATACCCCTGCGAAGCCGGGATGGTCCGCTAATAGTATGGAGCATTGATCTAGAATAGATAAAGTCAGGAATATATTATAACGTCTTACTTGTCCATCAGAGCTAATCCCACGTCCAGCGAGACCGAGCGATGACCCGCCGCTGTATCTCCGCCTGCGCATGGGCAAGCCGGCCGGCCGCCCACTTCCACGCACCACTCCTCTCATGTCTTACGGACGTAAGCGGATGAAGCCCGAGTACTGGTTCGGAGTACCTAGAAATCGGTAAGAATGTTACCCCACACAATTGTCTCCTGTATAGTGAAGCTTCCGCCCGCGACTTCGTTCGCGTCCCGTTGGATCTCGTAGATTTTCCGGGATTAAAAGTAGCCTATGTGTTAATCCAGGTCACGGACAATATATATTCCAAGTTTCATCCAAATTGGATCAGTAGTTTTTGCGTGAAAGAGGAACAAACATACATTCATTCATACATACATCCTTACATCCATACATCCTTACAAACTTACTTTCTCGCGTTTATAATATTAGTACGAGGATAGGATAAGAACAGACTAATCCATCGGTTAATCCTTCCGTCGATCACCTATTTTATCGCACCAATGCACAAAGCACGTTCTCACCTCCCCGCTATTCTAGGCCAGAGCTATTTAACCGTGTCGGGATCTGTACCGGCTCCACGTCTTACCCATAGGCCAAAGGACTGCATTGCCCGAACTTTCATGTAAAGTATACCTCTGAGTAATATGATTCAGAGTACCTAGAGCTCGGTTAATAGGGCTGTTTGTTTGATCCTCCTAGAATAGCCTCGACCTTATAATGTCTGTATCTGTACTGTACATCACATATATCATCCTTAGGATGTAAGTGCGCACTTACGAGTGCTTCCAGTAGTTTTCCTTCCTTATCCTTATGTCAGTGGAGGGATACTAAAGATACTCATTTAACGCTGAGCTCTGCAATTGTATCATCAGTTTAATAATTATTAATTGCATATAAGTGTGCGGTGACAGTTGACACGTCGTTTTTAAAAGGCGTGTTTCGAGTAAAATTTTATTATGAACTTGAGTTCTATAACTCTTAAGTTTTAATTCAATTCACATGACCTAAAAACGTTCTGTTGTGTACTCGTACTTTACATAGTGAAATAAAAAAAACACAACTCTAGGCATGGTAATAGTCATTTCAAATTGTTTTCTTGCAAAAATACCATAGATTCAGGATGTCGGGGCATAGTCCAGAGTCAGCGGTACATATTTTATCTTCGTATTATTCTGCATACAACCTCGACTTCTACCTTTAAAGTTTTTTTGACTACAAATGCTATTGCGCCACACCCTACGATGCATAGTGATGTAAGCTTAGAGGAACCCTCCATCCTATCTTTACTATGAATTCCAAGTTGCTGTCCAATCTAGATGAATACCTATAGCTCAATAATAATAAGACTGGTAGACAATGCTCTTAGCATTAAGTCCTCCTAGCGCTACTTGTGTGTGTGAAATTTTTAAATAAGTAAATAAATATATATTTTCATGACAGTACGATGAAGAATGTTAGATCTAACCGCAGTTTTGTTGCAGGGTGGACGATCTCTTCAAGTTCCTAACACACTGGGTGCCGGATAGGTACGGCCCACTCGGCGATGTTTCGGTGCAGGGCTATGAGCTCATCGACAGTGATACTGAGTGGGACGACGATGAAGCCAAACCTGGCCACAAGGTTTGTCCTTTTTTAACTATGTACCTTTTAGTGTTTTAGGATAAAAAATTTGCCGGACTTTTTGATGGAGTCTCTGTTACTAAGGAACATGAGCTGCGACGCCACGAGCGAATTTTCTTAGAGCTGCAAGCTTAGCGTCGAGCGTCAAGGTCAAATACAAAAATTAAGAGTCAATTATCTACAGCGAAACTTTTTGAAACTTTTGAATGCATTTGATCTCGTATTTAAAAAGTTATACTTTCACATATATTTCACGTTGGTCTAGACTAAAATATACTCAGCTATCGACACGACCTTCAAATTTGTTTCTGTTTTAAAAAATATATTTACCGATGCTTCTCGATTTTCATAATTCAATCTATTTCGATATTAATCACTAAGTCCTTCGTATTGACCTACCGCTCACCCGCCATTAATATTTATAACGGAAACTCATCGGAATTTGAAATGAGTAAAATAAGCGCTGTTTACTATAAAAGGAGACGCGTGGGTTACGATAAAATACATATACTTCTAGAATACTCAACTGCATAAAACTTCCTTATACCGGGTTTCGATCAAATCGAGATATTGAGGAACAAAACAAGATATAAAATGAACCTAGAAGTTTTGCGACATGTCGTAATGAGTACGTTCCCGCGCCACCATCCCGGTGCAAATTACAGGCATACGACTGGTATCATAAAGATATAAATTCTGACGTCCAATGCTGTGGGAGTTAAATTGTACTTTATTGCGTTTGGACGAGAGTAGCTATTTAATTGAACTGTTTCACGGAGTCTGTACTTGTACTAATATTCTGTGCTAGTATTACTTCTCATAGTGATGGACACTATTGTAGGTAACCTAACATAAGCAGTGCCATCTGCGGAGTCTTTTGATACCATCCAAATCTGACTATGTTTTGATACTAGCAAATCAATGATGCAACGCTGATGCAGCCAATGTCATAGGCGTGCCTCGGATTGGTAGATGTCTTTCCTATGGATACGGCTGACTAGGCTGAGAGGATGGTATAGGTGCTGGGCAAGCCTACTCCATCTAAACATTGTTCCTGGCACTACAGTGTCCCGTTAAGTGTAGCCATAGGTTGCCTCCTGACGCTGTATAAGTAATCTTCGATAGATATAAAGGCCTGTTATGGTTGGTTGGCAGATAACTCAACTGCTTGAATGCTCCAATGTGTATTTTGTAAATATTAAAAATACTTTATTCATCATCATCATCATCATCTCAGCCCGGTATCACCCACTGCTGGGTATAGGCGTCCTTCATGTTATGCCAGCCAGCCTCCTCTGTCTTGTGCGTGCCGCTGTATTATCATCATCATCATCAATATGTATAAAACTCTTTTGAAGCTGACAGAGAATCAACGCACAGCCTAAACCATAAGTCCTAGAGGTATGAAATTTGGAGGGTAGTATCCTTATATAGTGTAGGGGTGCACTAAGAAAGGAATTTGGAAACGTCACACTCTAAAGGGTAGAATGCGAGCAACGCCGCGGGCGACGGCTAGTATTGCATAAAAGCCTAGCCTAGTGCGTTTACTCCCACCTGTTCTGTTGACAGAATAGTGACTACATCAAAGACCAAGTGTGCCGAGCCTACTCCCACATTTCAGAGAATACGTTATGTTACATAGAAGATAATGATTCAATCTAAAATGTACATCTTTCGGTGCAAGCGAGCTTAAGTAAACTATTCCAAGGCCACACTGTTAACGCTACTTATCTCTTTCATCGCTCATGATGATAAAGATGACATTATTATGAGAGCACGTTAATTGATACAGCGGTACTTTGTACACTTCGCACGGTTAGCATAGTAACTACCTCTAGTCAGAGTAAGAGAGAGTTAGAGAGTTAGATAATAATAGTTTATAATAATAATAGGTAACAGTTCAAAGAACAATGTACAGTATGCATTAGGTACAAATTAAACGAAGAGACTGCAAAAGTTATAAAAACTGAGTAGCAGCCTCAACGCCCATCTCCTAGGAACCAATGAGTATTTGTTCAGATACATAGAAAAAAAAAACTAGGAACATTAAAAATGTAAAGGAATATAAAAACATAAATTAACAAAAAAAAATTAAACAGAGAAAAAGAGAAAATACCAAACCCCCGTAATACTCTATTTAAATGAATAACCTATACTTTCTTACAACTGGTCGACTTAGTATACTTCCCGAAATAATGCTTTTCTATGTTTTTTTAAATCATGAAAATGATGTAATTTTTTTTTGTGACAGGACGACCGCAACGGCAGTACCGGTGACGTCACAGACATCACTCGCGAATCCTGGGAGGTAAGTCATCTGTTAAATTGCTCTTTTAACATTTTAAACACTCATTTACTAACAGCTTTTTATAACACACTTTTATCGACGATTTTGCATCACATCCCACATTACAGTACACATTGAACATGTTTTGTAATTCAATGTTAAATCAGAGGTCTGTTGTATAGTAAAGTGCAAGAAATCAGCAATTTTGTATATAAATATTGTTCGTGAATTAATAACTTGCACAGTAATAACAACAGGTTTCTGGTTACATTTACAAATCAGTGAGAATGTGACGACACAAGCAAGTGTAGTAAACAAAATGGTTATACGTTCCATATAGGACTATGAAAAGATTGGTTCTGCATACGCAGCCGCTATGGTATTTGAAGCTTAATAGAACTACCCTTTAATGGGCGTGTTACTATACAAATATTGACATGAGCTATCTGATATCTTACTCATTAAAATATTCAAATTATTTGTAAAATGTTTACGTATAGTTTTATAAAGTTAGTTATGTAAAAGCAAATACAACACAAATACGGTTATGTATACATTTTTGTAAAACTACAGCGAGAAAATGAGTTTTAATATACCATCTAAATAACCGTAGATATTTACTTTTGGGTTTACCTGCTCTAAACTAGATTCCGAACTCGGCCTTTTTTATAGGAAGCATAATATCAGTCATGAAAGCGCCAATAGGCATTGGCACACAGAAAAATAACTAGGTAGATATGTTCGCATAACCCACACGAGACACAAAGAAACACATTGCACTAATGGATATGCGGTTGTTAGCTGCTGAAGGCGCCATACGTGAAAATATATTCTATAATGAAGAGTCAAGCGGAGGCGCTGGGCGATTCTCTAGGCGAGGAGCCACGGCCCGAGGTACCGCACTCGCTGATACCTTGCTGAATTACACTTGTTATTAACAGTAGACTTCTCAAATGGATTTCCAACAAGGGCCACATATTATGACAATCGTATCATAAAAGTAACGTTAAAGTTTATCCAAAAGTTTTAATAAAGTTTTTTTTAATGTAGTAAACCTAAAGTAAAGACTTCTAGGTTTTTGCAGTTAGAATAAAAGGCAGTCTATAGAGTTTTTTTAGTAAGATTGGGATTATTTTTGGAATTAAAAATGAAATAATTTTCATTTTTTTCATACAGTAGGTACAGGTGTTTTTTAACATTTCTACAAATTTAATTTCTATGTCGAAATACGCCTTTCATGGATCAGACAGTGTTTTTGTTACTAATTGTATTAAAAACATAAAACTGATACGATTCAAAGTATGAGTATTTATTTTTGCGTAAATCAATTATAATTATATTTAATGTACTCCTGAAATCTGGCTAGACCCATTCGGTCTTATTCCAGAACGGGGACTAAAGAAAGTCACGGTTTAAACGTCAAGGTTTATACAACCCGGCCGAATTAACATGACCCCTGGCTCGGAACTCCATACTTCCCCCGCTACACCGCTTAATTCGGCCGGGTTGTATAAACCTTGACGTTTAAACCGTGACTTTCTTTAGTCCCCGTTCTGGAATAGGACCGAGTGTGATTTTTGTGAATCATTTGAAAACAAGTGTTATTCAGCCTGCGATATCTGTGTAGAGCGAGTGAAAAAGCACATACTAGTGAAATGATTAAGCACTGCCCCATAGTTGCATACGAAAATGAATGTTATCATGTAGTGGTAATTGATTAGATAATTTTTTTATTGTTTCCTCAATGTTATATTCAGCCCTTATAAGACAAGCTAGATTGTAATGCACTTCTAGATGGTTTATGTTAAGCTATGCTACTCTCTGTGCCTATAGAATATTTGCACTATTGAAGTATAGACCTCATCTGTCTAAGAATAGATATGATTACTACGTTTGTCGTTTTTGCTCTTTACTTCTGTACACAACTGAGTGTACAAACCAATTACATTAAATATTCTATAGTGTATACCGGGTGTGCGAAAACATTTTACGAAAACTACGAGGGGTTGCAGTACCCAGCAATAGTATGATTTTTTTTCAAAAGAATTACCTACGTTTTAGCGCACAGAAAATCTGCTGTTGCATACATTTTTGTCAAGTAGGTAAGAACCTAATGCATTTTGTAAGGAAGAGCAGATTATTTCGCGCTAAAATCGAGATTCACATCGCATAGATTCGCATAGTAAAAGTTGTTCATTTTGATGGATACTTGAAGCCCCGAAGTTTTCGGAAGTGGTCTTATTGACATCCTGTATAAAAATTTTAGTACAAACAAATGCTGTTTTTACAGCACTTATGCTCGTAGGTGTACCTTGATCGTATGTCATTGAGTAATGATAGCAAAAACTAGAGTTATTATCCGATATTGTTAAACGACCCTGTGGGTAAATGAGCTAGACACAATAGAGGGACCAGCTCTACTGACAGGTTAGAATTTTCTCTATTGTGACGAATATGACACACCTGTGTACGTAATTGTGCAATTATATCATGGTTTTTTATTCCTATAACTTGATTGAAGCTCCGTGGGTCTGTAATCTGTATAGTTTCGAATCGAGATGTGTAGATACAAGATATGATAGAAAATTCGTAAAAAAAACCTTCGACGATGGGGATCAAACTGACTTGGAATAGTCGCCACTGCGTGATGAGTTGTGCTCTGGGATCTTATTCAACTAGAATTTGTCAGTATTTCCGAACTTATGAGTTTTAATAGATTTGTAACAAATGAACATCAAGGTAAACACGTGCGCATTCAAAACAACTACAAAGTGCATGTCTTTATACCAAGCTCAATTTGCGTCCATTCGTTCTTCAGATTCGGCAAGCGTTAAACCATTGTTTAAATATATACCCGGATTTACGGACTCCTATTTTGCTTCGATACGATGCTTGCATTATTCATTGAAACTAAAGGCCACAGGTGCATACGAAATCAATATCATTCAATTTGGATGTTTTCACTTCATATAGGTACCTATGTAGGTATTCAGTGTGATTATGAAAATATCTGCTGTTTCATACAAAATGCAATACAGTACCTGGCAAAAATGTATAGAGATACGGCAGAAGGGTTAGACTCCCTGCAGACTTCAGACTTTCTGATCGGCTGACAGTTTTGTCCGGCTCTTAATCAGTATGAAGATGTGGGAGCGTGTTACAACCATTTAGTATCGACCCAGTTTGCACTAGCAGCCAACCAAACTATCGGCCGATCAGAAAGTTAGCAATGTGCGGGGGGTCTACTGTTTTAAAAACTTTGTAAGTACCTATGTGTGTGGTAATAAAAACCTATTTAGTGGATGACAGTTGACAGAGTAACTAACAGTTTGACAAAAACGATGCACTGAAATTTTCGTGTTTACGTAAACAAAGTGTTTTGTGTTGTAGATGAAAATAAATTATAAACAGTGCAAAACTATGTTTCTTATCAGGAGCAAATCTTTTAAAGGAACGAAAAAAATGCAAAATCAAGTATGTAAACATATTTTGATCAAACGACAATTCATATGCAAATGTTCACGTACCTCCACACTGCAATTCATTACAAAAGAGCTCTAGACTAGCTTCGTTTTATAATGTACCTACAATCTTCACGAATAAACCTGATGGTCAAATGGTTATTTGGTGATGGTCAAATGGAATCTATGCTCGTTTTTTTTCAAGAAACTGGTCCAAAACATTCCGAAATAAATAAAGAAAATGAAATCCGATCAATGTCGCGGAAAGTTTATATAAAGAGGCTCTACTGGAATAACGAGTGGAATTTTACCGAGTATAATTAATTCGATTATAATGTAATCGGTAATGGGCGTTAGAATACATTCTCGAAAAGTTTAGTCGATTAATAATCTTTTAGAACAACATTTTTTCCAAATGTTTCAAAGTCGTGCGTCTTTGCACGTTTTACATTTAATTCGCAGTTTGACTCGAGCTCGACTATGGTTATAGGTGTAGAAGAAATTACGTTGCATTCATAAAAGTAAAATAGATGCCTGTTTAAAAAGTAGATTAATAAAATATCAAAATCGTCATATAAAATATGACGCATAATCAGCAATATTTTCTTGATAAATAAAATAACAAGTATTGTGAGCAACCAAGTCAATAACTCCTAACTAGAGATAAACACGACACCGACTGAGGAGTACCTGCTGAATAAACAAGTATTCAAATAAACCCTTTCTTCTGTTAATCAAAGACGTATTTGAGTTGACTTTCAGCACGTCGAATCCTATTCGTGGTCGCAAGAATATCTTTTAGATACCTACTCGAATTAATACTGTTGTTGTCTGTTGTAAATCCTACTAAACTAATACTCGAAGGCCCGTATGCTGATGTACTGCTCACGCACTGATCCGAACTCAAGCATAGATTATTGAATGATCATCTCTACTCAAATCTATGCTTGAATAACGATTTCTGTATTGGCATACAGAACTAAGAATTTGTCTATTTCTAATTTATGTAAGCGACAAAATCACTTTAAAACGTCTTCGAAGCCAGTTTCACTCAAGTCTAGGAACTAGAATTGGTTAGGTTTATGCAAATTATTAATTCAATATTATGCTACCTACTCTATCGATTAATATAATCAGAGTGGTCGTTCCAACGAAACTCTTTCTCAACTGGTATTTTTTTTATTTTACAATACCTCGAATATAAAAACCTACCTACCATAGTTTCAAGTCTTCTCTATTTGAGAAAACGTCATCATCATCAACCTATATCAGTCCACTGCTATACGTAGGTGTCTTCCAAGACGCGCCACTCGACTCTTCTCATCCAATTTTTGCCAGCTAGATTTTGCAGATCGTCACACAAAACTTTCCAACAGTTGGATTTACAAATTGAAATATGTTTCTTGCATATCGTAAACAAAGTCCACATTGCTCATTATCTCATAAATGCAGACAGAAACCGTTCAAGCTTTCACACACGATCATTCTGTATGATCAATGAACCATTTCCATCTCATCACTCAATACATCTAACGTTATGAATTGAAACGTTTGTTTTATTGCGATATTTTATCTGATCTCTTTATGAATGTAACATGAATGGTCAGTAAATCTATATTTTAATGAATAACTGGATATAACCCGAGTGTTTTGTCGTAATAAATATCAATAGAAAAATATTTATTGACGGTATTTGACACAGTGAAAATGAGGTCCTGTTTCGAGATTCTACTAATGTGTATGATAAAAATATGTTCAAAAACACATTTGAACGTGTCGGTATCGGTTTGAAGTATGTCTTGAAACCGACCGATAAATAGTCTATTTCAAAAATAAATTCAATTCGGTGCGTGGTTGCAGAGTATAGTGGAGATTTGATTTAGACCGTTTATATTTGTTCATTCAGGTTCGGATCAAGACCACCTGAACTTCAAATAAACATTTCTAAAAGTAATGTGAAAATGCTGACTCTCTATAGCGACAGTAAATGTAATTATACAAGGTGTTACATAATAACCCTATAAGCCCAAAGGGGGCATAATCAGATCAAACACTTGAGTGCTTGGACATTTATTATAGGTACTCCACTTATTATATTATTATATATATAATATGTATCCGACTCTACATTTCATTAGTATTTAGGATCAATTAAATATTTTGTGTACGTGACTGGTCCAGTATTCGAAACTATAATGATCAACCTTGGCCATGTTGTTCGGTGATTTTCCGATGTTTGTTAATTAGTTAACCACTTCAGTAATATACCACGACAAGTCATTGCTGATCCACCTGCCATTGCCACGCTGTTACACGTGTATTTAGTATTTAAGTAACCATAAACGTACGCTTACAGTTAATGCGTAACTTCACTTGCCTCTAAATCATATAACCAATCAATATAAAATGTGCAATGACGCGCAACGATAATATTCTGCGTATTTAGCTCGTAATATTCGCAATACCTACCTGGAATTTAGACCCGAAACAAATATGGTCGAGAATAAAAAATCCGGGTCGTCTATAAAAACTTTAACGTGGAAACGATAAATAAGTTGTGTTTCAGAGACAGTTTATTATTCCCTAATTAAATAAAAGTTATTGTTGAACTGCATTATTTTTTCATTAAGCTAGCATTCGTCGTTTCGAAGATATTCAAGTTTTTATAGATGACCCGGAATTCTTTCTCTCGGATGTATTTGACGATCATGGACAACCCACGGTACTCAAACCCGTACCTCCCCCTTCCTCTTGCACCGTGAAGCCACGGTACAGAGATCGTCAAAACAATAGTGTTGTGAAGCTATTTCGAGATGATTTCTTCTAAATTAGACTTGCTTATTCTGGAAGGATTAGTTCGTTAAAATGATATAAAAAGAGTTCATAAAGATCATTCCATGGGACGCATGAGCTCACTGCCTAATGAATTTGTCGCCATACTCAAACTGTGTTTTATGGGGTCCAATTAATTTGCATGTTGTGCTCGTTAGCGATGAGACGTTTCAATTAAACTTTACAGGGTGTGGTACAGTCAGCCACAGAATTACACAAATCTGGAGTTTTTTCCGAACAGACTCCTTTATTTTTGGAGCCGACAAATAAAATTTTATTTAGCTACCTTAGAGCTTCAGGTACTGATTTAGACATGCAAAAGTGCCGCAATATTTGAGTAAACAAAGTTTCTTGATCAAACTCTGCCGCTGTCTGTTCCTCTTATTCGTCCATCTCATGTTAATCGCGATCAATTATTATTGCCCTGAAGATATATATCCTTCAATTGTTCAAATGTAGGTGTTTTGTTGCACATAAATAGAAGATGAACCGCTGTATTCACCCGTCTGAACTGAATTCAGGGCACTTTATTTTAAGCTTTGAATACTACACAGACATCTCTTCAGAGTCCTCAGTTTTAATTCGGCACAAGTGCGGATTATACAAACCGCTGAAACAACTACCCACTCGTAGTAGATATTACTGAAGTGAATAAATAAACTGCTCTACGTGCACTGTGAAGGGGTATTTCGTAATTAAAATAATTGTGTCCGAAACAATATAAACGAAAAGGTTGAAAATCTCAAGACCGTATTGCCAAACAGGTAATTTTAATTTGAATTCCTTTATGAAAGCCAGAGAAATAAATGCGAAGGTGTATAATTTGTCGACCCTTTGAATGTCAAATAAGTTTCTTCGGGAAGTTCTAATCATTATTTCCCCGCCCTTATCCCACGCCAAGTGGGGTCGGTGAAATGCTAAATGTATTTTCAAATATAAAAAATATTGTAGAGATAATTTCATAAAATCATTCTAATAACTAATAAGCCACACTAATAACCAGTAAAAATCCGTACCCACCCAAAGTAACGCATTTCCATTTTCTTACCAAAAACTGTTGTGGACCTTCTAAACAAGTTTACCAATAAAACAGTTATCGCTACACTGAACTTACGGTATCTCCACTAAGTACCCTTTATCCTTTACCATTAAAAGTGCAACGACCTAATGAAAGCAACTGATAAGGGAGTCAATTCGTGAGGTACTGACTTTACTCTCAAAGTTGACGGCCTTGCTTGGGGAATTGTGCATTCCGATCCCTTGCCTTCCGGGTGAGGATTGAACTATCAAAGTTGACTTCTGATTCAAATATTGATCTTTTCTACGAAAAATTAAGATTATGTAGTGCAATGTAAATGTACAAATCAGTAAAAAATCAAGATCAATCGCATTAATTTACAGTATCTTATGAACTGCGCAGCTGGAAGCAGCTTTTTATCAGTCTTATGCCAGTATTAGCTTGTTCCAGTTAATTGGCTGCCAGAATCAATTTTGTTGCACACAGAGACGGGTTTATTGTTATAGCGCCGTCTTCATGGCGGGGTCGGTGCCAGCAACGTGTCGGTCGGATACCTTGCTGTTTCGAATTCCAGTCCCCGTGCGACGTCGTTCCATCACGCTCGCGTCGCGCGCTCAGACACGGCTCTAATACTTAATACGCGTTCGTCATCTCGATAGCGTGCACCGCAGTGCTTCCTCGATTAATATACGCTCATTGAACCGGCCCGAAACGTACAACTACATTTTTTGTTTATAAGCAGACGTGCCAACTACCAGCTCAGTGTTTGGTTACGAAACCTTGTAATCGCGCGGATGGTTTCTAAATCCGGCGCTGGCGGTTTGTGATGTTGACGTTAGTGTTTTTTGCTGTGCATCGTCTCAACGTGTAAAAACGTGGCGGATTTAAGATTGGATGGGATATTGTTTTGATCAAATGCAAACTGTTAAGTGGATCGAGATGGTGAGGCTCGCGCCTACGGCGGCCGAGAAGTCGTCGACTTTCGACAACGAAAAGGTGAGGGGTACCGTTAACAGCAGTATAATGCGGCCAGCCTTCGTATTTGATTACCTACACCACGAGTGGTGCTCCGACAATACTCTACAATTCTCGCAATTTCTTTGCCTCACATTATTCATTATCTTAGAGGTTAGTTTCAACACATTTTAAATTCAAATTATCTAAGAATGAGCAAATACATAAGTTGGATATTCTTTGCGTAACACTGATAGGCATCTTCTGTAGGTAGGTATACGTTCATTATCTAAATACTGTATACTGATGTTATTGTTTGAGGTATTTAATTAATTCCCAATAACGCGATTGTTGGTCTTGAGAAACGTGCAGTTTACTTCTGTACACCCAAAATTACTTAATCTGTTATAACTACAACTACATATAGCAGAATAGACCTTATGTCGAGACGTGATGTCCGAATTCTTTGTGGATTACGAAATCGTCTAAAACTCATTTATATGAACATCATTAAAATACTGGTTTTTATTTATTATTTCAAAGGCCTACATTAAAAAAACAGCCTATAATAATTTCATATTACCTATTGTCACTATTAAAACTATTTAAAAAGGATTTTTTTCCAATACAATTTATTGGGCCGGCATGAACCTGTCCTCTTTCCCTGTACATCGTGATTTCATGTCAATACATATTTAACATGTACTTTACTGATCGTCTGGTTACCCATAACCAACGCTATTTGGGGTCGGTACACTCGGTACAGCAAGTCTTCGTCTATCAACATTCATTTGTCCAAACTTGTTAATAATGAACGACGAACAATGAGTTAAAACTAAACAACAATTTCCGAGTAATAAATGAGAATCAGTATACCTACAACGAAAAAAATATATCCTGAAAGCTTTGAACAGGAACCTAGATCTATAAATAGAGAGAGAGGCGAATGACCTACGCATTGTGAAGGTCTTATTATTATTCATGTTTTATTTAATATTGACAACTGACAATAATTATTTTCACATTAGGTACTTTTGATAATATTTACCTCCTGTTGTTTTATTATTGAATTTGAATAAAATAGGTGGGGTGGTAATACTGATTCATAAAAATACGTGTGCGGGTAAGTACCTAGTTTTAAAATCTAAACAGTAGTTACCTACTTATAGGGGTATATTCATATTGGTCCAAGGCTGAGCTAACTGAAATTATTGCTTAACCTGTTGTCATCTCTTTTCGTTGTCATGCAAGTGACAATGATTTTGAACAATGAACAGCATTTTTTAAAGCCGCGCTAAAATGACAGTTGAATATAAATAATGGGGTTACGTACATAGTGTTTGTTTTTGTAAATTGTAATCAAATTACACATTATATTGCCGATAATTTTATCTGGCGATAGCGTTTTCATACAGGGCTAGCACGTAAATATTGGACTTGATATAAAATATTTTTTGTTAAAATCAGAATTTTATATTAAACTGTAAAGTCAGAATAACTCAGTTGTTATGACCATTTACTAGTTGATAGCTGGTGACACAGAGGAACTCTTTGAATGAATGATGTACAGCCTTTTGCGTGTGTGTCGGATCATAGTTCTTTACTAAACCTTATCTACCTAGTGGCATAAAACTAAACATCATAAATCGTTGTTTCTCACGCAAAATATGTTTACTTTCTAGATTTGTTGTCAATCCTCAAGCTAAAATCGCGTATGTAATATTTTATCAGAGCTTAAATATATTGCTGTGATAAATGGGCCAAACAATACATAATCCTGAGCCTAATCCATCGGCTGTTAGTCTACTGTCAGTTTAATGGTCTGATAAGTGTTAATAGTTACAATCGCATGTTTCATTGTTAGCTCAAAAGCCGACAAATGGCAGTCCATCTGTCGCCGCGACTTACTACACACCGCTTATGCCTAGTGTTCCCACTTAAAAGAAAACGCGCTCGCAAATCTTATCCAATCCACAAAATGTTCGTTTCTGGAAAATCCACAACAGCTCTGGAGGGAATCCAGCCATAAATTTGGCAATCATTTTAAAATCAGTACCTGCGTTGAGTCGCGTTTTGCCCCACGGAGCTAGAAGCGTATAAAATGTGGCGTATGATCCGCCGATTCGCGCGGAGAGTCGCTGAAGGCGTGCGAAGAATCGAGATGCTTCTGTTCAACGTTACCATACGACGACGAGGCACAATTCATTCTGTTTGCGCCAGAAGTGAGAGAGGCAGAGCAAGGCAAATCAGACGGGGCACGATACATTCAATTTACGAGGTGAGGCTCACAAACAACAAAAACTAGTATTATTACAAGAATTTTAACAAAGTGATAATAACAACCCTTGATAGTGGCGCGTGGATAAACATATTTGACAACATTTATGGTTCATCATCATCAACCTATATCAGTCCACTGCTGGACGTAGGTCTCTCCCAAGACGCGCCACTGAGCCCGGTCTTCGGCTCTTCACATCCAGTGTTTGCCAGCTACATTTCTCAGATCGTCGCCCCACTTTGCCGGAGGGCATTTATGGTTGCCAATTCGAAATCAAATTTGTCGACTGCAATATTCATTTTAAATTGGTATCTAAGTATTAAAAAAAGTAATAAGTTACAAATTGATAATAAGGTTAATAGGGTTTGTATATTTTTTGCACGACAGTACATTATCTGCCTTTATGCAAATCTGTCCTCCTGCTAATCTCGTTCCGACATGCTGAAAACGTTGTCGTAAAAAATATATTTGGAACATCAGTCTCAACTGCAACAACATACCTACTTATATTATTTATGATTTTAACTATCTTCTTGTTGGTTGGTATTCTGTATCAAATTAAAACTAATAAAGACACAGTCCCAATTAGCGTGCTATTCATAATGTTTTGCCTTATTAACGTTTAATGTTAATAAATGACGCGTAGTGCAATACAACAATGTATTGTTAGATTGTTAGCATCATTCACATATTGAAAGTTGTTTATTTTTTCGGAAACAAGCAATACGATTTCTTATAACGTTTCTTAGCGCTGACTTAGTGGTTCACGAAATTGTTCCATCCAAACATTTCCTCCGGAAAAAAATATTAATCTTTCAATTAACTTTACAAAGGTTTGTGGGACTCGTATTCTGTGACTCAAGCATAGAATCTTAACCGTTTTTCACTGAGCAAATGTCAAAAAATCTTGAGTCTCGATTCAGAAACTTGCAGCAGATGCAGCATACGAGCCTGGCATACACAACACAGAGCCCGTAGTCTGAGTTTTGTTCTATTTTGATTTGCGACATGCGAGAATCGAGAAACTTGCAGTTTTTGTATGGAGAAAAACAGTTTGCAAATGCGCTTATCGGGTTTTCATACAAAATATCTCGCAAGTCGCTTCTCGTTGGCGTTTCGATCAACAAAACTAAACTCAGACTATGGGCTCAGGTAGTAAGTAAGATAATAAATATAAAAAAACCTTTACTGTAAGAAGTATTACATAACTTAGCTATTTTTTATCCTTGATAATTATATTATAATGCACATAATAATTAAAACTAAATAATTTAGATCACACAGAACATATTGCATTACCAGTCATTTAGATATGACATTGTGTGTAATTAGTTGTTAGAGTGCACGACCCCGCACTTTCACTGAATGTCTTAGATTATCTCTAAGCTGAATGTTGAATGTGAACTGTAGATTGGGAATGCTCACCTCACCGCATCACAGACTAGCTATAAGTTACTATGTCAACTGCTTTATCTATTTTAAACCATGTTCATATTGTTCATCATGCTTTATCAAGGAGGCGTGGTCAGATGTGTAATCATCATCAATCATCATCATCATCATCAATCAATATATATAAAACTCTTTTGAAGCTGACAGAGAATCAACGCACAGCCTAAACTATATATAATAGTACATTATGGTACTAGTGTGGTACATTGGTGATTACCGCCGAGGTGCCATTGAGACCCGAGCCGTAGGCGAGGGTCTTAAGAGAGCCGAGGACGGTAATCACCAATACACACGTGTATCATACGACGTTTTTCAACACACTTGTGAATAAAATAACAATAAAATAACTATAATTTCAACAGTGAAAACGCGTTGTGAAAAATGTTTCGCTATGGCGGGAAAAATTAATCAGTTTTCCTATGCGCGCGCATTGCGGTCGGCCACAGACTAAAGGGATGAGGTTTTTTTTTTATTTATTTTCCGCGCTTAGGGCTTGCGCCTATTCTGCCACGTAAAAAATGAGGAATTTAAAGTTTTCTTTTATTACAGAGAAATCAAAAGTTATATTTGAGTGAAAGTTTTATTTATTAAACACGTACGAGTAAAAATTATCTATTTAAATAAGAAGTTGCATGAAATGAGCAAGCAATAGGAACATTCATTTATTTGTTCTATTGAACACGATCTTTTTTTTGAATAAAAACTTTTTTAGTAACAAAGCTACTCAACCAATAAAATAAAAAAAAATATCTATAACTCACTTGTGAGTTATAGCAATGAAAAAGTCACAGTTTGATTATGGGTGTCATTATGTGCCTAATTGCAGTGACCATAGAGCCACTTTATGAGCAAGTGTGTTGAAAAACTCTTTTGAAGCTGACAGAGAATCAACGCACAGCCTAAACCATAAGTCCTAGAGGTATGAAATTTGGAGGGTAGTATCCTTATATAGTGTATAGGTGCACTAAGAAAGGAATTTTGAAACGTCACACTCTAAAGGGTAGAACGCGAGCAACGCCGCGGATGACGGCTAGTTGAAAATATTACTGATCAGTATAAAAAAATTATGTTTACAAACTTACTCGTAGATGATGGTAAAAACTTGTTTGTTTTAGCATCGCTTGAGTGCGATAGCAATCAGACAGGATACTTCTGTATCAAGTACACACAATACAATAAAAGGAATTTTGATAAAATAAATCTCAAATATTTGAAATACTCAAACTGATAAGTAATTTTGATATATAATACTGGATATAATCCTAAAAAAAACTAAGAAATTTTAATATTCTTTTTTTACAATCAAATGATCATTCGACTATGCTACAAAAACGTAAGCACACGTCATGTTTGTGTGGTTAGCTTTGCGTGGCCGGCCACCTAAAAAGTTGTAGATTGTAGTCCTCCTTGACTTGGGTTCGCCTTCTCATTAACATACCATTATATCATCGAATCAGCTATTTTTGATTTACTTATTGGAGCTTAGATTTTTTTTCTCTACAATCCTTGACGATGGTAAATTTTCAAGTTCGTAAAAATATTCCGCACGCTGCTTCTTTAAGAATTCCGGTTCAGTTATTGTTTACATATCCGGTTCATTAGTTGTTTATTTTCTGAATTTCTCTCACAAATAATAACTTAATAAAAACTGGTTCACATTCATTAGTATTTTGGTAATTTTCCAAAATACAAACCGCATTTAACTAATGGAACCAATTAATGCGGCAATTTTACTGCTTTGGTCACATTTTAAACAGCTATATTTAGAAACTAAAATTTATCACGAATTAAATGTGTAAATAACCATATCTTCCATATTTATAAGCAAATAGTTGATATGTAATGTACATACAAATGAACTTGCCAGATAGGTAAATACTGATCCATGTCACTTCATTAATGGACTCCTACTCTTCTATTCTAATTAAATCATTAACCTAAACATAAATAGGAAAACCTATATCTACCTAATCACGCACAACTGCAACCCCTTGCACGGCAAAACAATCCCTTCGGTCATTTGAATCTTCTAAACCGATGGCTACAGATCAAGTTCCACTGCAAGCTAGTTCAGGCACTTTCAGCTCAGCTTTCAAATTATATAATATCGATGTTGTATATCAGGTGCTGTCGATGAGCGATGAGTTGCGCCGCGCGTTGTATTCTTCCGGCGCGTCGGTTGACATGGAGTTTTCACCGCCAGACCTCATCGGCACATCGGAGATATTCACGATGGAGCACCGGTGAGTTCTCAACTGCACATACTAAATAAGAACTACCTTCAAAGTGTGTTGTTTCATGCTGGCTTTTAAACCTCGTGTGCTCTTGACATGTTTGCATTTTTTATTTTCTCTTATACCGCGTGCACACTATACCCATGCCGCTGCCGGAATGTATGGCGGCATCAATGCCGCGGACTTATTGCCACAGCAACATCGCCTTTATTCTCACTAAGCGGCATACATGCCGGCAGTGGCATGGGCTTAGTGTGCACGCGGTATTACATTTTTGCCTCAAGAAGGGCAGTATTTGCAAACAAAAACTCCGACTCAAGCGTGACGGCCAAGTTTTTCAAAGAATTCATACAAGTCAGCGCCCACTGGTGTGCCGGGCATCAGACGTTTTACACTAGATTCACACACCAAGACTCGTACTAGGCTCTCAGGTAAACGCATTCGTTAGGCCTATACGTCTGTCTTTTATAAAGAAAGGCTGAGGCTGATGCAAGAATAATAAATCAGTTTTAGTAGGTTTGTAACTGATTTAGTGAGATTTATTTACCTACGAACAATCTCTTTTGTACGGAGTTCGGAGTAACTGCGATTGCGTACTCTACTTTTTTTAGAATAAGTACCTACTTATAGGTAATTTAGGTATAATTATATACGTATTACTTAGGCACTCTAGTGTTTACTTCACTGTGGAGTGAATATACCTGCCTTAGTGTAGGTAATATCTACCTTAGGTAGGTAGTGCATATATTAATGATCAAACCTCACTTTACACATTATTTCCTTGAACTCATGACGTCAATTACCTACTTCATTGTTTACCTTTAGTTATTAATAGGTATTCAAGATTCTTATTTGCGTATATATAAACGCAAGCTTATACTTACCACTATAAATAAACTCCTAACGACAGTCAAATTACACAATTATAGCACTGACCTCCAACCACACTAGAATTTCTTATGCCGTGCATGATCGTGATCACGTATCCAGACTAGATAATATTTTTTTCGGTAACGCAGGAATCGAACCTGCACCTCTTGCATATTACCTAGGGTAGGTACTATCATGAGGGAAATAAAATTGTACTTTTGCCATTGAGTCTCGAGAAAAAAATAATCCCTCTCGACGTCAGATAAACTAGCCATAAAGTAACTTGATAAATGCAGGGAGCCATATATGTCTAGCCTACTGATATTACAGTGATGGCTACTAACCTGCATTGAATATTAATAAACAGCCTTGTTGAATGCAGTTTAACCGGTATTCACATACCTAGCTACGTACAAAAATATAACTAATCGAAAATTGTGACTAAACCGTACATACCGGTTTAGTCGACCAGCAGTGCAAGTACCGTTCTTGTCGATCGCTTATTTTGACATTTAGAATCGTCAAAATTCGCTAAAAATGGTTTTATCGACAGTAGCAAGTACGTTACCTAACTTTGTCGATCAGTAGACAAATTCGTTAAAATTTAACGAATTTACCGATAACCCTAGCATGGAACTTTTGAATGACATTTGAAATCGTCTATTTTGTCGATTTACGCGATTGTTTTATCGACTTTGAAAATGGTCTCGGTAAAGGTCGGAGTGCTCAAATAAAATGGATTTTGGTCTTATAATGATTTTGGAAGAGGAGCAGAGGGCAGCCTAGTTATTATTAGACGTCGTTTGAGTGATGTCAATCCTCCTATGGAGCCTATGAATTCCCGGGTAAATGGCTCTTGCCCTCATACAGTGCATGGAAAATGATGTAAGGCGGACGCGATCTCACGGTTTACCCGTGCATATTGTTATAAGTATCCTGAGTAATTATTACCTAGATCTTGCCTGACAATATTGCTACTTACATACAGTACATAACCTATTTAGTATACCTACCTATGTGTATGTGTAACTCTCTACTCTCTACACAGCAAACACACACACACACACACACAACCAACACGCAGAATCAGTAGGTATTGCCAGTAGTCAATTCACAGAGTACCTACTCAAAAAAAATACCAAAGCGAAAAGTGGCTAATTTGGTTAATGTAAACGCTTGACAACCGAAAACCGATTGATTTTGACAAGATGTTTGGTTTATTTCACTTCCTTTTTCCTTTCCTGAGTCTGTCGCAAATTACCCGGTAGTTTTCGATACCCGTAAATTATCCACTAGACGTCAAAATTACCCGAAATCGGGTAAAATACCTTAGCTGGCAATGGTGCATGTTTACTATATTTTGATTCTGACAAACGAAAGTGATTGACAGTGACATTGACAGATAAACTAGTAAATCATGGCAGCAGTGAACGAATGATTTCGATAAACTCTGACGATCGTAAGGCATCGTTAAAATTTATCGACAAGAGATCCGTACTCGCATGGAACGATACGATTCGATACGTTTACCGACTTTAGCGATCGACAACTAAGCGATCGATAAGAACCGTACTTGCACTGCAGTTGGTTTAAACAGGTAAATTGATACAAAAGTATTTCAAAAACTTTCTCGTTTCATCAGTTTACCCTATGATTTATATGGAGATATCTCTATGACATTGTACTGGCCCACCGATGGGACGGCCGATGGGCTCGATGGGAATAAACCTAAATTAAATACATAGGGTACCTGCGTTAGTAAAAGGAGGGTTTTGATTTTTACCGCTATTGCCTCCAGTAGCAAACTGTCGATAAATCTGTAGTCATCGCATATTATATTATTAGTAAAGACTGCTAGAGCCGGGACCGACAGTTTAACATGCTCTCCGAAGCACCCAAGCGCTCAGATGTAAATGCCACTAGCAGTCACCCATCTAAATAGTGATCGCGCGGTACGTCTAACCAAGCTACGCCATGAGCGATTCAATTAATAGCAATTAATGGCCTTATCGCACATTACACAGACTCGATACCAATCCAAACCAGCAGTGCAAGTACCGTTCTTGTCGATCGCTTATTTTGACATTTAGAATCGTCAAAATTCGCTAAAAATGGTTTTATCGACAGTAGCAAGTACGTTACCTAACTTTGTCGATCAGTAGACAAATTCGTTAAAATTTAACGAATTTACCGATAACCCTAGCATGGAACTTTTGAATGACATTTGAAATCGTCTATTTTGTCGATTTACGCGATTGTTTTATCGACTTTGAAAATGGTCTCGGTAAAGGTCGGAGTGCTCAAATAAAATGGATTTTGGTCTTTTAATGATTTTGGAAGAGGAGCAGAGGGCAGCCTAGTTATTATTAGACGTCGTTTGAGTGATGTCAATCCTCCTATGGAGCCTATGAATTCCCGGGTAAATGGCTCTTGCCCTCATACAGTGCATGGAAAATGATGTAAGGCGGACGCGATCTCACGGTTTACCCGTGCATATTGTTATAAGTATCCTGAGTAATTATTACCTAGATCTTGCCTGACAATATTGCTACTTCCATACAGTACATAACCTATTTAGTATACCTACCTATGTGTATGTGTAACTCTCTACTCTCTACACAGCAAACACACACACACACACAACCAACACGCAGAATCAGTAGGTATTGCCAGTAGTCAACTCACAGAGTACCTACTCAAAAAAATTACCAAAGCGAAAAGTGGCTAAGTTGGTTAATGTAAACGCTTGACAACCGAAAACCGATTGATTTTGACAAGATGTTTGGTTTATTTCACTTCCTTTTTCCTTTCCTGAGTCTGTCGCAAATTACCCGGTAGTTTTCGATACCCGTAAATTATCCACTAGACGTCAAAATTACCCGAAATCGGGTAAAATACCTTAGCTGGCAATGGTGCATGTTTACTATGTTTTGATTCTGACAAACGAAAGTGATTGACAGTGACATTGACAGATAAACTAGTAAATCATGGCAGCAGTGAACGAATGATTTCGATAAACTCTGACGATCGTAAGGCATCGTTAAAATTTATCGACAAGAGATCCGTACTCGCATGGAACGATACGATTCGATACGTTTATCGACTTTAGCGATCGACAACTAAGCGATCGATAAGAACCGTACTTGCACTGCAGTTCCAACTAAAATTTTTGGGTCAGCATGAACGAGTCTACGTGGAATACGGTTTTCCACGTCTTACAAGTAAATTTTGAAAATTCCACCGTAGCAACTTGAAATAAAGCTGACATTCAAATGCTTTACTGCCGATACTATACCGATTAATGCGATGACGTAGAAAACATTTCTAAAGATTGTAATTTTGTTCATAGAGAAAAGCTATGCAGCGTGTTACCAGCGCGGGCTCAGGGGTACATGTGGCAGCTGGCGTTCAGTACGAGTCAGCATGGCTTCTCACTCGCGTCCATGTACCGGAAGATGCAACGTGTTGACAGCCCTGTGTTGCTCGTCATACAGGACACCGACAATAACGTTAGTATTTACCCATATGCTGTAACGCCAGAATCTTGCAGTAAAATAGCTATCTTTCCTACATACTTGATGTAGTGTGTTACCCTGTAGTTGTCGAAAAGGAGTCAACAATATGAGCCATCGTTGATCATCATCATGATTTTCATATCAGTTTGAAGAAGTCTATTGCTGATTAAAGATCTCTCTCATTGATTTCCAGGCAGAATGATTAGGAGCCTTATTCATCCATCGACTACAATGTCGTTTGTCTAGTATTTCGGGTTGAAATTAGGAAAATAGGCTAGCAACATGTCGCGTACCTATAAAATACTTACTAGCAAACTACGGACAGATTAGGCACATATTTAACATGCCTTCGATTACCCTTTTGGCATCCTTATATGATTTTAATACCTACGCTAGAAAATATCTAAGGAAGGAACTCTACCGTGCTTGAAGAAAATAGTAGTTCAATAAATTTCATTTGTTATTTGTAGGTATTCGGAGCGCTGACGTCGTGCGCCCTTCACCCCTCTGAGCATTTCTACGGCACGGGGGAATCACTTCTGTTCTCATTCCAACGTGTTGAAGACACGCGGCACCCGCCACCTCATGAAACAACTGACGAAGAGACGCAGATCAAAGACGATAAAGACGGTATGTGAACATCTCATGAATAGATATAGGAAAAACTGGTGGTCTCTGGCAATTTGGAAGGAAAGAGATCGCGAGGACGAAGTCCTATGCGTTGGAGCGATCAGGTTCGCGCAGCACTGGATTCCCCCGTGAGTGATGCCATCCGTTCTGCAGGAGAGAGAGCTGAAAGAGCATCATACAGAAAAAGGTCCTACATAAAGATGTACATTACCTTTGTCACGACCCTCAACCGCGAGGATATCGATGCAAGGAAGAGACACATTAATATTAGGCATAGGAGCCAGCCACGCAGCTTCAAATAAATTTAATTAATTTAATCGAATTCTTCATGTTTATCTTAGAAACTGTTAGCTAGCATATATTGTTTAAAAAAGCTTTTTCAAAATAAACGTGTCAGTTTTTATGAGTTTTTCTAAACCGTGTTTTAATTATTTACAGAAGAACCAGCACCGGTAAAAACCAAATTCAAGTACTGGGGCTGGACAGGCGACAACATGTATTTCATACGGGGCAGTAACGACAACATATCAATTGGAGCGGGAGAGTGAGTATTCTGGTTACTTCTGCTAATAGAATGAGTTTTATGTTTGCTGTTGTTGCCCTCGTGCATGCTTCAAAATCTCCCGAAAATATTTTACCAGATTTTATTTTAGACAGATGTTTCATGTCTGAACGTGACAGTCATAGGAAAGTCCAAACGTACTTGCGGAATGTTTAGTTCACCATTTAATCTGTAAGTACGAAAGCATTTTGTGACCATGATGTTTTGTTGTTTCAGCGGCAAGTTCGGCATCTGGCTAGACGGCGACCTGTACCTGGGGCGCACGCAGCGCTGCACCACGTACGGCAACGAGCCCCTCGCCACGCGCGAGGACTTCGTCGTCAAGATAATGGAATGCTGGACCTTCATCTGAAGCCACCTTCCCCCTGCCCTCCGAACGAGACCCCGCACCGCGCACGCGCTCACACCTTTATACTCTCAAACAAAAACTAAGCTTTAGATTATCTTATGAAATTTGCTACGAAGATTTGACACTTTTACAAGTCAACATTTTCGACTTTAGTACTGATGAGTCTGAAAATTTTGTACTCTACGACTCTGAGGCGACGCGGCGCGGTTTGACGCCGTCGGCCGCACCCAGCGAGGCGCTTCTCTAGTCAAACGTACTGAATTCTGACCAATATTTCAACTCCGAATTAGGGGCGTGTTCGGATAGAGCGCCGCCCTGCGCTGGGCGGCTGACGCTGGCGCCGAGCGAAGCGAGTGCATTCTGCATAATCCTAGTCAATTGTCGTCGTATCGTAGTAACGAGTGTGAGGAGTTAGGAGCCAGGGAGCGAGCCACTCCCGACGCGCTCCGAGATAATGACTACTTGTCAATTCATACAATTAATATTGTGCATTGTTGTTAAGAAAATTGAAAAACATATTTGTAACGATAAAATATTATGTGTAATGTTATGTAGAGGTTTTTATGTAACGAAAATGATGTTAGACGCCGTTCTATTGGTGCGTCCAGAGGCTTCAGTTGCCCCTTGAGGCAGCGGCGAGCTCGAGTCGACTTATACTCATCTGAATACCAGGCTGGTGACATTACTAACACTATAAAATATAATTATTTATGTTCTGTGAAGTAGATTTTGTATGTTTTGTTGTCATCGTCTGAATGTATTGAGTCATAATATTAAGTTAGTGAGCATTAATTATGTTACACTTTCACTGTGATTAATTAACACGATTGCATTTTGTTGCAGAAACAATAGCACTATTAAAAATAAGAGTAGCTGAGCTGATTTGAACAGGACAATTTATTTTTCATTCATTCATACAAAAAAAAATATAATTAGTGTTGATTAAACAGATCATGGTTTTTTCAATAGATATAAATATTTTTGTGATGTGATGCTTCAGTACAGATATCAGTAGCCAATATTATGATAAAATTAATTACATAAATATATAAAATAGTAAATCTTAAATAGTTATCTTAGAGCTTGATGAATGTAATCGTCATTGTGCTTACTAGTAATTGTTAGCATGATGTTACTCAGATATCCGGTTGTAACTGTTCATTTTACAGTTGAAAGATAGTAATCACTGCAATATTCTTACTAGAGCCACTGAATATGGCCTAGCTTGCTGTACATAATATTCCTATGTGAGATTAGAAAAGAAAATATATTTTTGTGAAAGCCACAGTTACGCTTGCATAAGATGTAGTTGACAAAATATAACAGGCACCTACTCAATTGCCGTAAATGTTTCAAGCAACGCTGCGTGTGTCTGTAGCTCTGGCGATATTGTTGTTATTGTTTGTGTACATCTGGAATACTAGGTTTTAAAATATTGGCATAATTATTGTTATAAATTTGTAATCATTAGACTTGTTGAGTAGCACTGAGAATTAAAGATATTTATTTATTATGTTATGGTTTCGATCTTATGATCGCTGTAGCTGCATTACTTTGGTGATTTATTATTGTAATTCTAAGTTGTTATTATGGAAATCAAGCCATAATAATTGAGAATATATTCTTTTGAGAAAGACGCAATTTATTTTCACTTATCACATCCTATACTTAATACTTACTGATAATATCTAGGTCTATGATTGCGGCCTCTATCACGATCTTCATTATAGTCATTGTATCCCCTTCTATCCCTGTCCTCTCGATTGTTCCTCTCATAGGGATGATTACGTCGGTTGTGGCGGCGATCATTCCTACGGCCTGAGTTCTGTGGCACCCACCATGTTTCCATTATGGGAGGTGTAGAATGCTCTGATTTGAAAACTTTCATAAATTCCTTGTCATTTTCTGTGTATCGGTCTTTAAATTCTTCTTCACATGATGCCAAGAACTCTTTATCTTTAGCAGACATTGTATCTGAATTTGTGGTCATGTTCAATTTGATAAGCCTCCAGAAATCACACTCAGGGAATTGGCAACTGAAACAAAAGATTCAATAAACTCGTATTTGCAAGAAGCAGGAGTTTTTAGAATATATTTTAATGATATATCTCTTACAGGGAGAAATAGATCTCACAAACAAAATCTGACACAAATTCTAATAATGTTTTTTATCATTCTTAACTATTTGATTAGATTATCTTATTTATCGTACATATACACCACAAAAGAAATTATTCTTTGTAATGTCGCACGCCAACCTCCTCATTACACCACCACATTTGGGTTGGCTGGCAGACAATGCTTTCAGCATTAAGTCCACCCTTTGTAACAAATTTATAATTTTGTGCAATAAAGTATTAAATAAATAAAAAAATAAAAGCAAAACAAACCAGACAATAACAATCCATAAACCAAAACCTAATGAAATCATATTTACTACACTCCCCGATCAGGGTAGAAGGCCGAACAATATATTCTTGCGACATTTTTCACACAACACTGTACTCGGTGTTTCAACAAATTGCGTACCTATCTAAATCTACAGCCTCTTAAATACAGCCAATAAATTCACCGCTATCGGGTAATACGCGCGCATGGCTTTCAATGGCAAGAGCCACCTATCTACTGCAATAAAAATATAGTAAAGTAAAAGTGAAAATATGTAGGTGAAGTAAACACAACAGGCATCACAGACAAACATAAATATTTTGTTCTTTGGTTTACATAAGTACTATGTATTATAATTTTCAAAACGTATGCCTAATGTTTATTTTACCTTCTGGTTGTAAACGCAATTTGAGGCCCTTGTAATTCACTACTGGGTAATTTAATAACTTGATTTTCGTCAAATAATGAGCTACGTAAGTACACAACACAAGTATTGAGAGAGAATGAATGAAACAGCTGAGCTATGAGTGTCTGTCATGTCAATGGAAATGTCAGACCAGACAGAAAGCTTGACTAGACAGGGTATCGAGTTTTTTATTTTTATTTACCAATATCGTTTCGTTATATATTCATTCATACATTCGCATTACGTGACCAGTGCTTAAGACATCGGCCCAATACTCAAACGCCACTTAAATAAAGTTCACGCTTAAATTATTGCACTCTCTTACAATTTTTTTTATAATCATCGATATCTATCGATGATCGAGAACAGTGTTTTTTTCAGAAACACTACTTTTTGATATTCCGTGGTAGGTACTATCTATTCTGTAATGTTCATCTTAGTACCTACATATTCATGACTACAGCTGTGATGAGCTGTTGGTATGGTACCTAGGTACCTACAACGTGGGTACAACCCTGTGGTTCAACTTATCAAGCTACTACTTATAAAGAGAATGCATGTACCTAGGTATTGGTAATTTGGTCTCCATATTATCTGAACTTGAATGTACCTTAAATACTAGTGTATTTTATTTATACTATTGGTTTGTGCCACCTACTTACACCTACAAGACCTATCATTTTCTATCCCATTTAAATAACTTAGTTAGGTATCTACCATTCAAGTTTGTGTAAGGTAGGTACTATGAATAAATATACATAGGTAGGTACATACCATTTGAAAGTTTACGTGTACTACAGTACCGTTTTTTTATAATTTTCAGTATTGCTGTAGTTTTTGCAACCTTTTTGGCAAGTCTTTCATTTTTCAGTAAGAGTCTTCTGTTTTTTAGTTTTAAAAATTCATTCTCCTTAATTAATTCACAAACTTTTGCATTCAGTGCTACCTTGCAAGGCGGTTCCATACTTTCTGCCATTTCCTTTACAGATACATTGTCAAGGTACCCTGGGGGCTGTGTGTTGCGGATTTCCTTAAAAATAAACAAAATATTTTTTTTGGAAAATTGATGATCAACGATATAATAATAATTCTTCTAAATAATAAATAATAATTCTTGTGTTGTTTCATTTTCTAAAACTTTGACAGCACTAGTTATGTACCTCATGAATTAATAAAACAATAAGACAACTATCATTTTAGTGCAGTCACATTAATTTAGTTAGGAAAAATGTCTCTATTTCTGAAACTGATACTTTAACATCATAAAAAGGCATCTGTTTACCTCTATCCTTGGACGAGCACCTTTCATTAGGAGAGTTCTACGACCTGATTTGTTTAAATCTTCTGGCCTGAAGTGTGCACTACAAATTTTACTTTGTTTGCTGTATATCCAATCTGCTTCACAACGTTGCTTACGCACAATAGCTATCCACTCCTGTAGCTCAACATCATCGGCAGGAAATCTATAATATAAAAAATTCAAGAAACATGTTCTCCTTGAATAGGTGACTACTAGAATTAGAAGATCAGGGTGAGTTTACTGAGTGCAATATTACTTACGAGTGATATGTTAGTCCATGGGATTTATTAACTTTACTAAAATAATTTGTGCACTTTCTGAATACACATGATGGCATTTTGCATTTTATTTGAGAGGTAGTTTGAGTCGAAGTCCCTGGTGTGAATGCATTATTTTGTTGGTTTAAAATTTGAGCGATGAGAAAGACTGGGAAAGACAAAACCAAATAAAAATTCAACCCTTTCGTAAGGAAGTGGAAGAAATCACAATACAGGTAGGTAGGTACCTAGGTGCTTTGCAAAGAAACCAAGAAACCAAACAAGAAACAACAAACCACACCACACAGATGATCTATCTGGATCTATCAATCAACAAACAAAACAAACTTAGACAACATTTTGACAAGAGTGAACGGAGAATTTATAAATAAATCAACCAGAGCGAGCAGACAGAGAGAGTAAACGGGGTGAGAACAACCGTGAGAGAGAACTGACTGAGCTTGATTGAACTGAGAGTAACAAGAAGAAGAAAACCATAGAAAAACAATAACTTTGGTTTTTCTTTATGTACGTAGAAATAAGAAAATAACAAACAAACATTTTCTTTCCAAGAGCCTACGTATACGTACCCTATATTTTTCAGTGTTTCAGGCAGTTTCAGTGTTTTCTTGACCCGACCAAAATGAGCGAAAACGTGAACATCGATCTCACCGGAGAAATAAATGCCTCAACAGAAAAGAAAGGGTTACAAAAGTATGTCAATAATGTTGAACTGTAAGTCTACCTACCTAATTTTACGATAGTTACCTACCTACCTATCTAAGTATCTCCGTACCTTGGATTAATTCGTCCAAGCTCCGTAACATAAGTAGGTAGTTTTAATATTTAGATACCTAGGTATCTAAATTTATAGGCCTAATCATACTATTGAATTCCTCACCACAGTTCTATACCAATAGGTATAAGTCGGTGCTAAGAGGTGATTGTTCCAACTTTGACTTATTCACTCACCCTGTTATTAATAGTGTGGGATAAGGGCAGGGAAATGATGATGATGTTTATCTGAAGGTTGATGCAACATGTCAGAAGTGGAGCAGCACCTGCCTTGGTGATGGGTGTGCTCGCCCAGAGAAGACCATGGACTCAATTTGTCGCCACTGAGAATTTTAAGGTATAACAATCATTGAAATTTGAATTGAGTTAAAGTTATAGTTCTAACAAAAATTGAATTGGTAAATTGACAAGGAAAATTATTTCTGATTTCTAAAACAAGTAGTTGGTAGCTACTTGATGATAGTTAGATCTAACGCAAAGACCATTTTAATTTGAATAAAAATGAAACACTTGTTTTGAATTAGTCTTAGGTAAGTAATTTTATTTAACTCTAATACTTAATTTAAGCATGATCTCATAACATAAGTAAGTACCTATAAGTAGTATAGTACACTAATAGTATAAATACTTGCCACCTAGAGGGAAATATTGTCGTGCCCTATCAGGGTTCATATTGGAAGCTATTATACTTTCCTTCCGCACATATTGACCTTGTCTTTCCTGTGGATATGGCTAACTAGGCTGAGAGGATGGTATAGGTGCTGGGCAAGCCTACTCCATCTAAACATTGTCCCAGGCACTACATTGTCCTGTTAAGTGTAGCCATAGGTTGCCTCCAGACGCTGTATAAATCATCTTCAATAGATGTAAAGGCCTATTTATACTTTCCTTAAGTTCTTATGTACCCACAATATGAATGCAATTCTACAATGTAACAGAATTGGCAAGCACCTACAACCTAAACGAGAACACAAATCTAAGAGGACACTCTCAAACTGGTTAGCCTACCAGGTACAAGCAACCCTAAAAGACATACCTTGCCAAACCGTGTGGTCGAAGCCTGGAATAGGCTGCCAGAGACAATAATCAGTGCTCCAACAGTTAACACATTTAAAAACAGACTAAATAATCCAAGTGCACAGACAATATTAAGTGATATACACGTATCAGCTTTAAGCTGCCTGTGTATAAAATAATAATAATAAAGAACTTGAACTAACAGACCATATACTGCAGCTATGTATACTAGAAACATAAAAGTTAAAAGTTAAGTTAATTTTAGGCCCCGGCTTCACTGCCACGACTCTCACGGAGGTTCTACCGCAATGTGGAGCATTTCCAGGCCAATTATTTGATGGTATTCCTGGGCCTGTTCGCATACTGTTTGTAAGTACTTATATTTCAATTAAATCGGCCACAATAATAATTTAAATTGCTTTTTGAACCAGAGGACTTTAATCAATTATTTTGATTTTGTCAAGAAAATTATACAGGTGGTACAGTCAGCACAAGAAGTTGGTAACTTTAACTATTTATTTTTAAAAGATTGGATACCAACACAGGTTTACACAACACAATTCAAGGTGCATTTAAAAGGTAATAAAACTAGGTGCTCCCATAATTATAGAATTTTAAGAGTAGTAGGGCTCTTTGTGAAGGGATCGTCCGGGGAAGTACTACCACCATGCCTTTTTCTGCCGCCAAGCAGCGTTGCTGTGTTTCGGTTTGAAGAGTGTGGCCGCCGGTGTAATTACAGGCACATGAGGCTTAACACCTGTTTGCCTCAAGTTGATGGACGCGGGGCAGTGCATCGTAGGGTTACCACTTAACATCAGGTGGGCCATCTGCTTGTTTCATCAGCTAGTAGTGAAAAAAAACCACAACTGAGTCATTATTTACATCAGGGGTTGCTTTAGTATTGTAAATTGTAAAAACAATAGATACTACTATCTCCTTTTTTTACTCTGCTTATGATGCTGACTGTACTTACATAAAAGAGGTTTCTGGGTCACTGGCCATATTTTAGTAGGTAGGTACACTTATCGCGGAAGAATGCTAACGCGCACTCGCGTCCCCCGGTACAAGTGTCCGACGTACCGTGAGGTTTTAGTCGGTAGAGTTTGACATAAGTGGCAGAGATCTAACAAGCAGTAGGTATCCATGATGGATTTCCTCAATATAAAAAAAAATTATGTACTTACCTACATCATTTTTTTTTCTAGGATTACTACACCTTTGCTACTGATAGCGATGGTCGCAAGTGCATTCGGCTACAAGAAACTGACATCTGGACCTAACACATGGAAGGTAAAAAGTAAAATTAGGATTATTTTTCATAAACTTATTTTGCTGACTGTACCAACTTATTAATGTGTGTTTCAGCCCAGAGTAAGTTCGTCGTTATTTAAGCTTTTATCTACTTTTCAGTTCAACTTCAGCTACTTTTTAAAAAGCTACTATGAGTACATAGATACCTACTTCATTTTATTCCTTGCACTAAGATATGAGGGCATTAAGTAGTTCTTAGCTCTATGATGGCCCTCATTCTCTCTTAACCTTTCTGTGGCCTTGGAGTTATTTATCACTATTCCCTTGGGAGTTTTTTCTCATTATGCCCTTATCTTACTACATCGGCGGTTGGAACTTGGACAATGTTTCTGGATTATTTCACATTTCTTTAAATAAAATAATTTCTAATAAATAAACATTTCTCCTTTCTGTGACCTCTTTTATCACCATGAGCCTGGAGTAAGAAGGTTCTATATTGGCTGTCCGTACTCTTGCTAGATCGGCGGTTGGGAGTTGACGAAGACGCAACAGTATGCGGTGGCAGCCGCTGGCTCGATGGGACTCTGCTGGTTAGCTGGGGCAGGCGCTGTCCTCTTCTGGGTTTTAGGTAAAGGAATATCACTTTTATATAAATGCAATAAATATCTTGTTGGTTTTCAATATAGTGGGTAAGTAGGTACGAGTATGCAAGTTCAACAAGTTACCTAATGCGTGCGACATAAATCGTACCTACCCACGAAAGTTTGTAAGAATGTATGGATGTTTGTTACTCTTTCACGCCAAAACTACTGATCCGATTTGGATGATACTTCGAATATATTGTCCGTAACCTGGATTAACACAGGCTACTTTTTATCCCGGAAAATCAACGGGATCAAACGGGACGCGAACGAAATCGCGAGCGGACGCTAGTAGTCGATAAAGCTAGATATGTCGCCATCCCTCAGTATGCTGAAACAATGCATGCTCAAAAGTTTAATTGGAAAGTATCAAACATATTTTTTTGCTGTTTGAGTAGTGTTTTTGGAGCAAACCAGCAAACCAAATCTTACCTACGCAGATAAAAGGAAAAAAGAACTGGAAGTAATTTGAACTCGTTTCCAGGCGCAACGGTTACAGTGGTAGCGCTCCACGCTAGTTTCTTCGACGCAGAAGCACTCCCGCTTTCTGATGACCCAGAGCAGTTCCCGATGATTGAGCAGGTCTGACAGGGGCTGCCTCTCTATCTGCCTGCCCCTGGACGTAGCTCGCCCCCTCTTGTTATTGAACTCAAGTGAGGTCAGGCACAGCTAGTGATGAATCCAGGATTCCGGGAGGGTTTGGCTTGACTCAGCAGGGTTTTGCAGTGAAAAATGCTCTTCTACTACTAAATGCTTTTGGGGGTGGCTTGAGCTTCCTGGACCCGCCAGTGGGCACGGCTCCTAAATATTGGGAAGGCCAGTAGGATTAATAAAGTATTTGCTAATCGAGTTTAAGATTTACTTTATATTATAGTTGGTCTGACTCGTCAGGGCGATCTCTATGTACCTACTTTTATTATAGTGATAGTTTGCGTTACGTGTTTACTTATCAAAAATGCCTGTTATTTAATTTATTATATTTTTAAGGGTAAAACTATTTAAAATAAATATTTATTTTAGTAACTACCTACCTATTGGTTGTTACACAACGCCCTCAAGTTCCACACTAAGCAAAGCTTGTACTATGGGAATATGGGAACTAGACTGCTGAGAGAATACTTAAATACTTTGATTTATGAAAACTTAGTAATACAGTGTAAACTCCATGTAACGTCACTCTATTTAACGACAAACTCCCTTAAGCGTCGAAATCAATTAGCTTTGGTTGGTTTAGCTTGTCTTTCATACAATGTTTCACTCTACATAGCATTACACCCACTCTCAATAACGACAACAATTGAGTAATAAAAAGTACCTTTTAAGTTGCTAAAATTAGTAAAAACTGCGCAGCTGTGTACGATCTACTGTCGCTTTATCATCCTAGCCCGCATTAAACTCGACTGTCGGCATCATGCATACCGAACTTTCTAAGAAATTCGTTCTTTTGTTTACAAATTGGGATTGTTTGTACGTGTAGACTGTTGTTGACCATGACTCATAAGTAGGAGTCATGGATTATCTATACCTTATCATATTTTGAATGCAATAGCGTTCAAATAACATTCTTTTTTATGCACATAACTACTAACAATAGTCTGAAATAAACTTTTTCTTTTTCTAATTCTGATGTTTCTCTCCATTTAACGACAACTCTCTATAACGCCATAAAATGCACAGTCCCTTCAGTGTCGCTATATAGAGTTTACACTGTATTATACTTTTATTTATTAACAAAAATGTAAATACAAGTTTTAAATAATATTGTATCAGATATTATGTATCGAACTAGATTGGAATAATAAATCAATATTTTAAATAAACAGGTGTTTCATTTCAATGAAATCAGGTATATTCTAGAATTCTAGATTATTTTTTTAGAGCTGTTCAACTAGGTAGTTGGTGATTTACTTTTAAACACGATGTGTGGTTTGCCTCGCTAGCCGCAACAACAGAGTTTAGTACAGACTTGCAGAAGCCACTATGTTTCTTAATTGGAGTCTCTCTTCTCTATGCATAAAGTAAAGCTATAAATAACCAATAAAACACAAAAGAATATGTTCTAAACAAATTCCGGTTTGTTTAATCCATCTAAGTATAGCTTAAAAACAATAGAAAATAAAAGCAACTTTTTTATAAAATACATAACTACCATCTAAAGTCAAACAAGCTTGACTAAACTAATAATGTTAATAACTCATAAACATATTTGTTAAAATATTGATAACATATTACAATTCATAAGTATCTGTCGAGAAAAGATAAGTTTATGTCAGTCAGTAACTTATTTACTCCCAGGGGACATTTTTAGTCCACAACTGTCTTACAACTGTTGGGGTTAAAGTAAATAATAACCCCTTCTTGTTCAATGAATAGAATATAATAAATATAACATTGACAAATTTGTAATTCAGTACTTAATAATGTTTCACACATGTAATTTTTTCCATCTAAACAGCTTTATTGCATTAATACATAATAATATGTACTTATTTATTCAGAAGAATTAAATGAAACAAAAAATTCACTTTTTAACAAGCTATTTTAGACTTGCTCAAAAACTATCCATTTGTTTAACTAACTATTTGTAATTCATTTTCATACTACATGCATTTTGTAAATAATAAGAATATGTACTTGTTTGAGAACTTATAGGTGCCTAAACTTAAATAAAAATAATAAATCTTATAAATAACTACAAATTGCACTACAAAGTCATGTCTGTGACAAGATATAAATCTGCTCAGAGCAATAATAGGTAAATTTAAAATATAAATAGGAACATTGTAATTTATGCTGTCAGAATATTACAACACACATCCCCTGGAAGACATACAGTTTAGAAAAATCTGTATAAAATATGAATTCATATATTATGTTTACATAAAATCACACATAAACACCATTGTTAATTCTAGTCAGTTCCATGTCCGCAACAAGCAAGATCTCATCCCACTTGTGAGACGGTGTATGAGGTGGGGTGCTGATACCAAGTTTCAGTTCTCGGGAAGTAGTAGGAGTGGTGAACTCCAACTTCCGTTTTGACTTCCCGGCAGATATGTGACAGGATGAAGCTCTCTGTTGACTATCTAACACGGCAAGAGGTGTTATTGGGGAAGGAATCACTGTCACCACCTTATCAGCCTTCTTGGGTTTATATGGCCCTACATACTTAAATACAGGTTTCTTCAATATTAAATTACCAGAAACCTTTTCTATGAGACCAATAGAAATAAATACATTGGCAATGTCATACAGCCGCCTCACTTTGGATTTGTGCTGACGCTCCTGCTGCTCCGGAGACAATACAGTCTTATTCTTGTTCGATGTGTCGATGAGGACTCTCACTGCCATTTCCAGGTTTATTAGAGTATTCTACAAAAAAGTTTATCTCAATTAACATTTGGTTAGATAAAATAAAAACTCATCTATACTATTATAAACTGTTAAAAAGACAAAAACTAAAATTAAAGATATAGATAAACTAAATATGCAGATCTACCAAATAAACAATTCAACATGGATCACCCATAAACTACTGGACCAATTTCAATGAAACTTATACCATTCAGAAGTCCTTTTTCTGGATTGAAACATGGGCTATATTTTATTGAAATCAAAGACGTGGATTTTTAGATACAGTTTGAACTTTCTAAACCAAAATCAGCCTTTGTCACGAGGTTCATTGTATACTGGTGGACAGATATTTTGGTGGAAAGTTTTGAACGCGTACGAAGTTGCAGGTATCAGCTAGTTAGTAATACAATACAATTTGTACTTACATGTGGTTCAACCAAAAATAGCATCAAAAATCTTTGTGCCAACACGCCCAGGGTTTTGTGTTTAGGTGTCGGAGGTTTGGGTGCTCTCCCTCGCAGAACATCAGATAGCTTCAAGTTTTCACCTTGCTTTTTTAGCATTTTGAGAAAACCATTCAATCGAGATCCACCATGCCATAGGTAAGTGTTTTTTCTCTTATGAACTGCACACTGCATGGCTTCCAGGATATTGATTATGTCATACATTCGTCGTTTCTCAACCCCGAGACTGGCTGCTGTAGTATCCAGTTGGATCTCCACTGTCCCATTGCCATGCAAGGGATAAAGGTTGAGGAATCTGTAATTAAAAATTAAACAGGATTGGTCGATGAGCTCTGGGTAGTTACTTATTAGTTCGTAGGTATTATGCGAGGTAGGTACCTATCACAAAGTATCTGCAGAGACTTCTCTTTGCGCTGCACCGCACTCGGCGGCGGAGTGGGGTACTGCAGAGCGACATTGGTGAGAAGCTTGAGGTTAGCATTCGGGGAAACATAGCTGGACGAGTTGGTGACCTCGGTTAGCACGAAGCGCTTAGGAGTACAAGTTATGTTGTCATCTTCATACATTGTGTGATAACATTATGCACAAATTCAATTGCACAATATATTCGCGTATTTTTTGACAGTTCGAACTCGCGCAAATCTAGGCGGGCACTTCTCAGTATATTGGAATGGAATTAATGATGAATTAAATTTCCGAAGATAAACTGAGTTGAGAACGAACAAAACACGTTAGAATACACTGTTCATAGGAGTTTATTCAATAATTCTAAACTTTGAGCCGACCGAAATAACCTCATGGTAAACAATTTTGACAGCTAAAATTGCGCGCGAGGGCTCGAAAATCTGCGATCGTTCAGCAGCAATGCTTATTTGAGCTGCATTTTAACTATGGCGACATTGCACATTGGGTCTCCCTCCACCAAAGACCTTGTTTGCCCTCCACCAACAAGTGTGTTGCCGCTTTTTCAGGAAAACTTAGTAGTGAAGTGTAACTGAATATGACTATTTTGTGACATATAATCAAAAATTCTAAAAATATCTGATTTTATGATGAAATGTTTAGTTATAGTTTGTGGCAAATGGTCGTGACTTCTCTTTATGCAAATATTTTTAAATTTGAACCATCATAAGTTTTTTATGTGACACTTAAACCCAGGCGTAATTGCTTTAATCTCGGCGTTGTACACGCAAAACGCCGGCATGAGCTCGGCTAAGCATCCCTGTGTATGTGCACAATGTAATAATAATAACAAAATCAATCAGATCATATTACGAATCTGTCACGTAGCATAGCATGACTAGCAAACTGAATGTGGTAACAACGAGTTTTGACATTAACGCATTGTCAAGCTTTGAATCGGGGTACCCTGACATTGGTGAAATAGCGGGCAGCACTGCAAAGGCCATAGACAAGAATTGAATTTAATTGAATTACCTTACAGGTTCAAATGTTTATAAATCCTGCTATACAATCCTGCTATCCGATGATCGCGAAAACCGAAATTTGGCTGGATTGATCGAATCGACCGAAACAGCAAACCAGCAAACGAAAACTCAGTCAATCGACAATTTTTTTTTCTACTTCCGGTTCCTATCCAAATAATTTTACGTTCTCTATGGTTCCGGTTATATTAAATACTAATTTATGCACAGCGTTTATAATAAAAACCACTAAAACGTTATTCTTCTATAATTTAAAATAAAAGTTTTTATGCGACCGGAAAACCACTAAAAGTATGCTCTATGGTATGTTTTTTTGAATTGAATTTTCATCATCATCTCATCACATTTCGTGATGGCCGACATGAAGCTTGATTGCTTTTCTTGCAAAAGTGAGCTTGGTTTTCTTTGAAAGTAAGATTTCATTTGCACGAATGTGCTTTTATTTACGTTTTGTTGCGTATAATCTCGCATTGCTTGGGAGTTTGTAAGGTACCATTCTTGTATTCCAATTTGCAGATGAGCTTGTGGATGTGAAGAATCTGTGATTGTATTCACAACAAAATGAACGACGGAGATTGGATTTGCAACGAGCAAAACTGCGGAAATATAAATTTCGCTAGACGGACCTCATGCTACCGGTGCAATGCAGAAAAACCTGAATCTGAGAAAGTTTCTAAAAAGAAGCTTGGTACGGAAATTGGAAAATCCGCAGCCGAAAAGTCTCGTGGATTGTTCAATGCGGATGATTGGCAGTGCAACAAATGTGCGAATGTAAATTGGGCCCGACGTACAACTTGCAATGTTTGCAATGCGCCCAAATTTGGTGAAGTACGAATTTATATTACATATTGATTATTATGTACAACAACACCAGTATGTACCTACTAACTAGTATAATATTCATTGTATATTGTAAGCTGTAACGGAATGCGTTGTGTTTTAGGTGGAAGCTCGTACTGGGTACGGCGGCGGTTACAATGAGCGCGGAGTCGTGGAATACCGGCGCAGAGAGGGTTCGTCTGACGACGAATATGATGAGTTTGGTCGGAAGAAACGCAAGCAGCAACGGTCCGAAAACGAGGACAAGGTAAGAAGGGATTCTTAATTTAAAAATCACCTTTCGTATACTTTCCTCCCATCAAAATTAACCATTTATACTTCAAGTGCTTTACATTGGTTCATCTAACAATCAGCCGCTACCTAAAATGTTTCTTTCACAATGAAAATTCAGGGAATAATGGAATTTGAAGCTATGAAGAGTTGATACTCTACAGCACATCATTTCTAAAGTGGAGATAATTTTTCCTGCCTTCAGGTTGGCATCACTGAAGGGGCAGAATTCAAAAACCTGCTACCAAAGTCGCAGAAGGAATTGAAAGTGAGGAATTGTATGCCAGCTCCTGCTGCTGAAAAGAAAGTTATTACAGAAAATAATCTAAAAGGCAGATTTAGTGATGGACCTTTGTATTGTGATTCCCTGCATTCTGTATCAACTGCCACTTCTGACAGGGACAATCAGACTAACTATCAATCTGCTGCTCACAAACAAAATTTGAAACACATGCATTCTAACAGAGCAAACAGTTTTTATCAGAACCGCCAGAATAAAAAAAGAAATACCAACTTTGGTGACAATCATGAACATACAGGCTCGTCTGGTTATGAGACAGGAACCAAGAAAGCAAGGAAAGACAGTTCAGACTCTCCAGTGTTCATGTCTTTCAACCCAGTCATGGAAAATATGGTGACATCAACTAATGAAGTGGCCAACAAGTACAATGCTTCATCTCAAAATGAAGAAGTCAAGTACACCATCAAAGAAAAAGTTTTAGCAGCCGCATATGCTATAGCATATAACAATTGCCAAATCAGTACTGAACGATTTGAATCTCGAATTGATAAACCAGCTCCTGATTTCAAGACTATATTTGCTTGGAGGCAGTGTCTATTGGCTACAGGTTGCTTGAATGATACCCATGAACAAAAAAAAATTAGTAATATTCAAGTCAAACCTGATAAGGTTTCCAATCCGGATGAAATTGCTATTATAACCTCAGAGAGTGAAGAGGAAACTACAAAAAGCCAACTGCCAAACAAGCCGGCTTCACAAATTCAGCAAAGAAGTGATAGTGTAGAGACTGTTCTACTAGAAAGAGTAGAAAAGGGCAGGCAAAGAGCTAAACCACCAGTAGAGACAATGGAAACAAAGAGCCCACATAGCAGAAACCACTCTAAGACGTCACATAAAGGATCTAGCTCAGGTTCCTCTGATAGTAGAAGTTCAGACTCATCTGATTATGATTCTGAAGAATTGGATCTAAAAGCAACCAAATCCAAAACTAAATCCAAAAGTAGTAGACCAACTATTGCATCATCTGCTCGACAGTCGGCTATGGACTCAGATTCGGAATCTGTCTCTTATCACAGTGAAGACGATAACTTCTTGTCACGAAAATTTGAGGAAAACAAAAAAGTGCGGCGTAAATTCAAGAGACGCAATACAGTACCCCCAGCCACCTGCAGTACTCCTGAAACACCTGTTACCTACATGCCAATAACACAACCCCAAACAAATGCTACTAGTACCTTACCATACCAAGGATATTGTACAGTTAAGCCAGTGGAGATATCTCCCTTGACAACTGGAACTTTGTACACACCGAATTTACGAAATATGAACGCGAAAGGTCAACATGGCGTCACAGGAGATGTTGACAGTGGTTCAAGTGAATATGTGCCTACAAGACTTGGAGCAACTGCAAAAAATAATTACCAGGACTTTAAAAATAATGTTCGACTCAATCGCCCTGGATACTGGGCAAGAGCTAATGGAGCCACATTAAGTACTAAACGCAAAAATACATTTCCGGGTACCTCTGCGCTTGGTCAGCAAAATAAGTCTTCAACAAAAAGATGCATTAGCTCATATATACCTGCTGTTGATCACCCAAACCCAAATGGCTCGAGGGTTCCTGAATTCGGCGAACCAGACAAATCTGTTGAAAGTAAAAAAAGTTCGTGCATTTCTGGATTACAAGCGCCAAACAAATCACCTATAAAAAAGCATGCTAACTCATATACTCCTAGCTTCTCTGAACCAAACAAATCTCCAGTGAAAAGGGCTATAAGCTCATTTATTCCTATAGAACCACAGAAACATTCTCTGATTCCTGGGTTAACTGAATCACACAGATCGCCGGTAAAAAAACAATACAGCTCTTATTCTAGTTATTATGATCCTAATCAATCTCAAAAGCAAAGTAATACTTGTATTCCGGGTATAAATGACTCTTCTCCAATGAATCAGAACAGATCTTTCATTCCTGGGCTTGAGCCAGATACAATACAAAGCTATGTCAGCTCGGCCCCTGGCTCTACCAATAGCCAGGTACAACAGAACAGTTATAATAAAAAGAACAACATTGACTTTACTCGAGATGATTTGAACACTTCTATAGCTGGGGATCATTACTTACCCTTTGATAAACCTAAAAAATCATGTCCCCAATTTGATCAAGGCACACTTGCTTCACCACCAAAACAAGGACAAAAGGGTGATCAATATGGAATTGGCCGATCTGAGATTGATAAAATCCCTTTGCCTACTGAGAATACAAACCGCATATTTGCAGTTGTTCAAGATAATTTCGTTGGTAGAAATAGAAGTATAATGGATATATTTGATAATGGCTCGACAGAAAAAAGTTCTGAAACAAATAATGAATTGGAAAAGTATGAGAATGTAAAGAAACCCTTCGAAGCTGAGTGGGATGAGGACGATGCTGCACTCTACGGGGAGTCGAGAAATGATACTTTAGACAACAATAATATGGAAACCAACCAAACCCAAAGTCCTCAGAAGAATATGACTAACGCTGCCAACCAAGTTTCTCCAGTCAAGCAAACCGATTTGTTAAAAGAAAAGAAAGAAAGACTGATGGGGATGTTACAGAGTATGCAAATGGATAATGAAGATAAACTGTCAGCACAGTACATAAATATAGCGCAACAATCTTCAGCTAAGGATCAGTTGTACAATCGTGCTCATCCCAGTAATGAAATGCAGGTTCCAGTTCCTATAAATGATCTTTCAAAGATACCAGAACCGATACCGCTAGAGATAACAAAAGAGCTGATTCTCATGTCGAAAGATGATGACATTGAAAATAGTTCTGATAAATGTAACATTAAACATTTTTCTCATAACAAAACCGAAGATGACTCTCAAAAAAATCTAAGAGACTCCAAACGTATTCACGTTATCGAATCCATAACTATTGAACCCCGGAAAAACCGAAAACAGGCCAAGCATAACCCTCAATTAGATTTGATGCCAGTAACAATGATCCAACCGGAAATGCCGAAAACGACAGAAAACATTGAAATTTTGGAATCTTCCGATGATCAGGAGACTTCCACCTCTCAGGTTGCTGCCGCCGCCGCTCTGCCGTCGGGACAGACTGACTTGTCCAGTCTGCTGGCTGGGATCAACGCAAACACGCTGATGCTGGCACTTCAAAATTTGCAGCAGCTGGCCAATAACTCTCAGAACAGCTCATTCAGTAGCACCCAAAATAATCCAGAACCAGAACCGGTCGTGCAGCCGGTAGACACGATCAATTTGACTAATGATGAGTGGGAAAAGGAATCTATCGGAGAAAGCATCGAGCGCCAGCTTGAAGCAATGGACGGAAACCCCAGGGCGACTCCGTTTCTAAGCGACATATTCGATCCCGCCCCTGTTTTACAAAACGTGACGAGGAAATTAAACATCAACCTTAAAAGTCCCGTGGATAAGTCGGACGTGCAGAAACCTGTTGAGAATGGCCCCGTCATCGGCAATTTTAAAAGTTTTGCGTTGCCGAAGCCACCACGGTTGCATAGGGTAAAGGTACCCATCAAATCCAGCAGCAAGAAAATAAGGAGTGATGGAAAGAGGAAACGAAAGAAAAAGGTTTGTATAAAAAGCAGTACGGAGTCAGCATGGCTTCTTATATTTTTACGGGGCACTCCGTAAGTGATAGATACCTCATTTCACGTACTACAGTTTGTTCGACGATAATAGGATTTCAAAAACAATGTATCGTGTCTACTGCTCATCTTGCCCGGTTCAAATGTAAGCAGCTATATTGACGTAACCAAGGTTGCGTTGTAATCTGTATGATTTGACGAGAGTTTTGTTTCAGAAGGCGGGCGGTTCCCAAGACGAGGCAGCGGAAGATGAAGAGGAGTCTGGTGATGAAGCGGACCTCGCCAAGTACGATCTGTGGGGCAGCGAAGACGAGAATTCCAAAACAGGCAGCTCTAAAACTGCAGGCAGTTCTACGGCCGGTGAGTTATCATTTTGTTGGGTAAAGATGAGTCACTGAGTCAACCACCCATCGAAAAACGGAAGCAGTGTTATAATTTTTCCATTATTACAGTTACAAAATTTTGTCCATCAGTAATCAAATCCAGACGCTGCCAATTTTGTAATTCCAATCTGACTTTAGTTAACTCATAGATGCTTCTAGATATCTCAAGCTCTTTCATAATTGATAACATTTGAACAGGTTCAAAATCAAAAGATGGGGAGAGTTCCAAAGGGGATGATCCAGAAGAAAAAAATGGCAAAGTGGACTCGCCTGCTTCCAAGAACAGTTCGAAGAACAGCAGCAAGAAGTTAGTACTCATGTCTGTTTTCTTTTTAAACTCCCAGAGCTTAAAAAAAAGGGGGTGAAGTTTTAGCCCTTAGTGTCTCTGTCTGTGATCTCGTTCCTGCGAAAATAATGCTCTATTTTCAATGCGGTTTTTTGTAAGAAAGCTGACTTTCATGAGATGTTTGTTTGGTAAAATAGCCAGTTAAGGGGATGGTCAACCGCGTTGATCCCCGGTTTTGAAGTGCTTTCAGAAATAATTGTTATTTAAAGCTGGGTACTGACCAACGTTACGAGGTGTAATGTAACATGTTACACAGCGAGCATTCGTGCAGTCAGTACGTCGTATTATGGGGAAACCAGCGAGCTAAGACGTACTGACTGCACTGTACTGATTTTGTCATTGTTTGAATGTAAATGTTTGGTTCCAATTTAGATCCAGATCGCGTAGTTCGTCATCATCATCCAGCTCGTCGTCCAGCTCGAGCTCTGAAAGCCAAAGCTCTTCGCAATCCGAGTCTGGTTCGCCGAAGAACAAGTAAGAATAAAGAATACAATCAACTTATTTAGAAAAGTCTCGTGGAGGCGCTCGTGGCGTAGCTTGCTTAGTCAATCGTCACTGATTATATAAGTTAAGCACCGTTCTGTACGGTCACTATTTGAGGCCTTAAGGCGGCCTAAAAACTCCATCCCCAGAGTTGGCTACTAACTCATACAAACTTGCTTGCTTTAGAAAAGTCTTTCAAACAGATGAATATGATTTCTTTACTACCTAAATACAAATAAAAAACAACAGTTGTCTGATATATGACGTGTAGTAGTAGAATTATAATACCGTTGTTAATTGTATACCACTTGGACATTGCCAAGAAGTGGTTCTCATGCAAACTTTGAGCCATCATCGGCTACCTCTTGACTAGATCCTGCCTCTGACGGATTACAGAGGAGACTCGTTTATAGTTTTATTTAACGGTTTAAAATTGGTATAGCAATGTACATTTTGCCAGATATAATTTTGTTGACTGTTTGATTGAAAACTTACTCACTTATCTATACGAGTATACAAAGCAAAGATATGTTTTGTGTTCATTTTATAACAAAAGCTCTGTTGCTTGTGGATGAGCGTAAATGTAACTGGTCCAAACTAAGCTAGCCGGTTCAGTTGCACGCGTTTCTCTATTTCCGAAATAATGTGATGATAGATTCGACGACTTCAACTTAAACAGCGAGCGAGAGATGTCGCCGCGACCGCGTACCTCCCGCTCTCCGCGACCGCGCATCTCCGCCCCGCTGCCGCGTCGCAAGTCGCACGACAGTCGCGGATCTAATGGAGACTCCAGGTTTGTTTAACATTATACCTTATGCTAATATTCATTAAAAAGTCGAGTTTAGGGCCCGTATGCTGTGCTGATATAGAAATCGTTACTCATGCCATCGCAACTTGGACGAATTAATTCGTCTAAGCATCTCAAGCATAGATTTGATGAGGGATTTCCGTACAAAAATCTATGCTGTGGTCTGGATCATTGCTCGAGTAATAAATAAGCATATGGGCCTATATGTTTGGATGTTTGTGTTTCAATCACGCTGCAACTAATGGTCCGATTTGGATGAAACTTGGAACATATAGTTCGTAAACTGGATTAACATAATATAAGCTACTTTTTGTCCCGGAACATCAGCACGATTAAACGAAACGCGTAGAAGTCGCTAGTACATAATAAATGGGTATTACATCTTGGTTTGTATCCCGGAAAATCAACAGGATCAAATGGGACGCGGAGAATTCGCGGGTGAAAGCTAGTACATAAATGGGTAGTACACTAAGTAGTCTATTTAACTGGAATGTATAGGTGTTCTAAAACGGTTTATTTCATTTTCTTCCAGAGGCCACGAGCCCCGCGACAAGGAGTGGTCGCGCGACCGCGAGCGTCGCGGCGAGAGGTCACGTGGTTCTCGCTCCGGCGACCGCAAAGAACGTCGCTACAGTCGTGACGGTGCACACCATCCCGCCGGAGCACGTGGACGACATCGCTAGCTCTCCACACACACACTTACATTAGTCACCCCGGTAACTCATTATACAACGCCTACCCCTTTATTTAAATTCAACTGTTATTTTAGCGCGGCTATAAAAAAAGCTCTATCATTGACAGTTGCATGACAACGAAAAGAAATGACAACAGATTTAGCAATCATTTTGGTTAGCTCAGCTTTAGAAGACCAATATGAATATACCCCTTATTCTCGAAGCAGTTAGAAGTATAGACGATTGCTGCTATTCACTGGTTCGCTGCCGACGCAGACCTTATCGTGGAAAATATCGTTTTATTGCTAGATTTTTAATGAAAGTTCATAATAGTTATTCTATCAAACCACAACGATCATTTTGAATCGTTTTAGTAACTAATGTAAATCAATATTAGTTCCACGCGACCAGCCTAGAAGAATTAACTTGGAAACACTGAAGCCCGTTTCTTTTATACATTTTATTACAAACGATCGAGTTACTGCACATACTAATGTAAGTGAGTATCATAACTGCTGTGCTTGTTCAGAGTAGTCCGTGGAATGTACGCTCATGCGTAGCGTAATACTTATTTGATAGGTACCTAATTATCAGTATGAATGAAATGAAATTTGGAATTATAATTAGGGTGACTTGACCATTTATTATGGCGGTATTGTGCTATTTGTTTCTTTTTATTGAATAGCTTAGTTTGTGTTTTTTGACTAAATGTCTCAAAATACAATAAATATTATTTGTTTGTTTTTAATAGTTTATTTGAGGCTTGCTTTTCAATAGCGTACTAAATATGAAGGATCAAAAATAACAATTCTAGTGCTTCTAAATATATTTCATACTTTGATGATTGGTAAAACTTGAATCCGAGGGGGTTTCAATCTATCCTATTTAGAGCGAGTTGCACTCGATGACTCTTCGACGATCCATGAACGAGCGAGTTCATTAGAAGTGTAATTTCGTTTGCAGCGCGATTTGAAAAATCGTGCTTGCATAGACTTTGTTCTCATATTTAGTTTATTATGAATTTATATCCAGCTATGAGGTGTATGAACAGTTGACAAAATGTATTTTCTGATAAAATAATATATTTTCACAGCACCGGTGGTAGCAATCCCGCCTTCCTAAGGTCGTGGGTTCAAACCCGATCATGCACCAATGGATTGTCTATTCGGAAAATTTATGTCAGCAATAACAGTGCTCGCAAAAACTCCGCGAGTTAGTCAGCTGCGCACGTATTGACCTTGTCTTTCCTGTGAATCAGGCCGATTTGGCTGAGAGGATGGTACAACAAGCCTACTCCATCTAAAACAATATCCCAGGCACTGCGGCGTTTCATGTATAAGCGCGTAGGTACAAAGTGGCCCCAGACGCTGTATATATTATCTAGATTCGATGAAAAGGCCTGATTATTATAATTTCTACACTTTGTAGTTTATTCTTTTGCTTCACCTAGTCTTAATGAAGCGTAACTTCTGTTTTCGTCTCTTTGATCTTGTGATAGATGTGTAGATGTATAGTTTTAGAGACATAGTAAACCGCCAATTATTGTATTATTACTAACCTCTGAATAAGCACAGCTAAGTAAAATTAAGTTGGTGTTCTACATGGTAGAGAGTAATGGAATACGTTTGGATGTGTACATAAAATAAGATCCGCAGAGAACATAAAAAAATCTGTGTGTTTGTACTAGGAGCCTGTTCAGATAGGGCGTTTAACACGCGAGTCCACTCGCGCGTTTCAATTTATTGAAGAAACACGCGGCAGGTTCTGGACGCGATATATGTAGCTCTAGTATCTCGAGAACGCGCGTGTGATCTCGCGTGTAAAACGCATCACCTGGACAGGGTCTAAGGGCGTCTCTACACTGTAAGTCAAGTCTTCGGCTTAGTGAAGGTTTAGTGATAAGATTTTGATATTGGAAAGAAGGTTGTATAATTTGGCAATGACTGTTGGACCGCAGTGAAGCGACTCCTTTATGTACTTTTGCATTTAAGATTGTCTCATACATAAGTAGAAATCGTTGTATTACCGTAATTTTTGCTGAATCTAAGTTCCTGCTGTATTGTATGGTTTATTATCATTTGTGGCTATACTGTGACGATCTATGCATCAGTTATCTGATGTATCAAATCAAAAACAGTCGGTTTTTGACCAATTAATTCCAACAATACTTTTTCTGCTTTACTCGTACTAACAATTCAGTAGAATTGTAATCGAAAATCTGTAAATATTTTTAAACACACAATTCAGTTGTGCTGCTGTACCGTAGAAAGATTAAGATAGGTACTATCACGTAAGATAAATACTTTGAAAAGACACAATGTTACTTTTCTCATAATTCTGAAACATACTTGTAAGTTATTTTCGGTAATTGATTTACCATTAAATCGTAAACTACATGATATATTTTTATTTCTAGTTTCGATTTTTTAAGTGCTCTATTCTAGTTAAGGCTGCTCCGTCATATACGTAGTGTTGTGGATAAGTATGGGAAAGTGTGTATGTACTATCGCCAAAATTCCCGCCATACCACTTTTTACCATCATCGCTTGCATTCATAAACAATACTCGAAGTCTAAATACACAGAGAAAGGGCGCAGGACGGTAGCGCGCGAATTCCATTGAATTTATATGGATTACAATGAACAGAATGCGGTTGGGTGAACCTAGACAAAACTGTGGTTTTTAAATAATAACGCCACGAATATGTACATAGTGCGATCAATGATTTATTATATCAAAAACAATTATTATACCAAAACAACAATCCCCATATGATAAACACGAATGTGTCGCTCTCAGCCCTTCGGTGGTGGTCGTTCTGAAAAGAAAAAGACTTATAATGCTAGGATAGGATTAAATCCGTATCCATACCTAGGCTTTCACTATTCTAAAATGAAAATAACGGAAAATGTTCCGTTTTATTATGATTTAGTGAAATTGTTCCATAAATACCTCCTTCCAAACAGCGACATTCCTGAAAAAATATAAATTATTATAAATTTTCTGCATTTTACACATGAAAGTACCTATGGGGCCTGAAAATTATCGTTATTCAAAAATGTTTATAATATCATCTTTTGTGTAAAAACACGCGTCCTCGTGTTATAGCAAGCAACTCATCGACTCGCCTCTTTGCAATAAAACATTCATTAATAATAATAATAAACATTAGACTTTATATGTAATACTTTGTACCTTGGTAGGTATGTACCTGCTACGAAAATGGGTTACTTAGGAATTAGGTTTAGAACTTACAGCACTGATCGTTATAGGCTTCTGGACTGGTTTCAATATTTCAGACTTCTTGGGCGATTTGGGTGTGCAAGTGGAGTCCACGGCCCCACCTAAAATACCGTCAAAATAAAAGTAACGAAAAAATAGATTTGCGAATAGCCCCAGTAGGGTACCTAGACAAAAGCACATCCAGACCTCCAGTTGTGTGTCGTGATTTTGCCGAATCTTTTTGAACAAAGCAAGCAAGCTCGTATGTGTTAGTGACCAACTCTGCTAACGGAGTTTTTAGCCCATCTTAAGTCCTCTGTCATGGCTTAACGACTGCTAGAGCCGGGACCGACAGACCCATCCAAATAGTGACCGGCGCATAACGTCTCTTAACTTAGATAATCGGTGAAGATTGACTAAGCAAGTTTCACCACGAGTGTTCCAAAATGCACATCAAAAATGTAGTGATAGTGGTGTTACCTGGTCCAACGTTCGCTCCTTCCATAGGACTGACGCGGTACATCTGCAAGGAGTAAGTCAATAAAAATAAAAACATATCAAAAGTATTTCCTGAAAGATATAACCTACGAATTTTCAACAAAATAGTGAATAAGTGGATTATAGCTAAGCGTGCTCCACCTTAGGCTGCAGCTACACTTACCACCAGCCAAATGCTTAGCTATAGCTCGTAAAAATAAAAAAAAATCAAGGGTAAAATCATTTGAAGATTTTAATGTATCATCTAATCTGTTTTTAGTTTTCAGTATCTGTCAACGTAGCCTTTTCAAGAAACTAGAAGTATATCAGGAAACTAAGGAATGCCTATGGAAGCTGGGTGGATAACTTGTACCAATCCATCCCGACTTGATCAAAAGTTACGCAAGGTTAATATGCCCAAGTTCCTTTCATACTATCACTATTCAATTCACTATACCTACACTTCATAAAGTGTTTCTATAATTTTGTCTATACCTGAAACTATATTTTTTCTATCTAACAGAATCCACGAAGCTTACCCTGCCATCATCGCCCGCTGCAAGTCCTGAGGACAAAGGCAGTACGTCCGGCCCCCACTGCTTGATGAAGTGACCGGTTCGAGCCACGCGCTGCGCTGGAGTGGTGGTGGTATGCGACCCGCCACAGTAGCGGTTGCAGAGATGCTTGTCCGTATCCGATCTGGGAAGGGAACGTAAGTTTTGAACGTATTTTGATGCATTTTAGGGAATCTATCGAGTCTGCAGTTTAGGGCTTATGCTGAAACAATGCTCCAGAGTCGAGACTCAAGCGCACGTTTTTTTGACACTTCTCAGTAAAAAACTGTTAGATATTCGCTTGAGTAGTGGAGTCACTGAAAGGTAGCCAAGATGCGGATACAGAAAAGTGGGACGTCCGTCAGCGAGATGATCAGACGATATAGTCAAAGTCGCAGTTCACAAATGGGAGAGATTAGCCCAGAACCGAAGTGGATGGCACACTTGGGGAGGTCTATGCCCAGCAGTGGGTGAAGTCGGGCTGTGGATGATGACACTTAGCATACGGAGCGAGGTATTTTTAGAACTAAACGAACCCGCGGAACTTTAACAGTTAGCATAGCGGGCTTACTGTACCTACATTCTCATTTTGCAGTGTTCCAAAAATCTGGATCATCTACTATTTCTTTCGTCTGATAAACACACCTAAAAGTTTGTTTAGTCTAGCTTATCTTTCGTCTTGCTTTATTCTTATTAAAAACTAGCCGTCGCCCGCGGCGTTGCTCGCGTTCTAGACCCTTTAGTGTGACTTTTCAAAATTCCTTTCTTAGTGCACCCCTACACTTTACCTTAAGGATACTACCCTCCAAATTTCATACCTCTATAGGACTTATAGTTTAGGCTGTGCGTTGATTGTCAGTCAGCTTCAAAAGAGTTTTATATATTTAGATAGTTGTAAAATGTTGGCAAATACTCAGTATCAAAATGATAACGCCGAGTGGTAACGTGAGTTGAAAAACAACTTAGCTTTGTGGAGTTCCTTGAATATTTTTTTCTGAGTAACTGATTTATCGAAATATTATATTTCGATGTACCTGACTTTCTGTGGCTGCTTTGGCTGCGTCATCTGCTTGTCTATGGTCTCCCAATCGTGCATGTTTCGAGCCGGCAAGTTGCTTTGCTGCGATTTTCGTATCGCATCTGCAAAATAATTCTTTTGTAATATCGTAATTTTTGTCTACATATAAGTGCTACGATTCTACGCCAAAGGTCAAATACGAATCTAGCGAATGTTACCCAATTCGTAGCTCAAGTAAGGCTTCATAGAGAGTGATGCAGGCAAGGGTTTGGCCCCCGGCCCCGATGACTGTGACTCCATCGGCATCACAGCTTTTGCATCGCACGATATGCAATTCACGTCTCTGACACGAGTAAAACATTATTTTAATTAGAGAACAAAACTACTTATGTAACTAATTTTCATACTGGTAGACGGTCATGATTCCATATTTGGAACACAACAGTCAAACAACAAATGTATGATTTCCTAAAGTAAAAAAAGTACCTAGTCGATTTACCGCCAATAAATGTGTTGTCTCCGTGTTGAGACGCATACATATTGTAATCGGCTGAAAACGAAGAGTCATGTTCTGGAAATACTCTCTATGACAAATGCGCTGAGATCACGATTGTTATCTAAAATTCACTGAATATTATTTCGGTATAAGTAACATCCTGTTTACTTTTTTTGGTTTGACGAAGTTTATGAACGGTGACACTATCAAATTCAGTAAGTAACTAATTAAATTTTGTGCGTAAAATTCATTCAGACAAAAAGTTAAACATATTTTATGTTTCGCTTTCTACTTCTACCCGTTCTATTGACAATACCTCAGCAGTCTTCTCTTAGTGCCAGCTGCTTCAGCCTCTTTGCGTAACGATGCCATCTGCTTGAGATTCTCCTGCAGTTGTTTCAGCTTACTGTTGAAGAACTCCTTCACTGGAGACAGCTCCATCTTGTCGAGTTTGGTTTCAATCTCGCGTTGGATATCGTCTAGGGCTTGCTGCCATAGTGCTTCCTGTGGTCACACCAATATTATGTTGGATTTCCAATTGCAGCCTAATAATATGCGCGATTTTACACGCGATCAGAATCAAACATATTTCAGCTTGGTATAACAACTTCAGGATGCCTCAAAGTTATACGACACACCTGTAAGTTCAGCTTGCCAAGTGCATGTTCCAATCCTCTCGACAGATCATCGCAAGCCATTTCAAACTGGTCGTGTGACACCTTCCTGGCCAGCATACGTAGATCAGCCTTCTCTGCCATCGCTTCGACCATATCCTCGCGGTCTAGCTTGATGGTCTTCAGCAGCTCTATCTGTTCTAGAAGAGCCTAGAAACATAAACCAAAAGATTTTATATTTATGTCTAGGCAGAAATTGTACTTCTATTACGAAATAGAAGTCTCTAAGAAACTGAAATCTCTCAATGAGGCATAAAAGATATTGCACGTAAGTATAACGGAAACTAAATAACATTGATGTGATGTTGTCGATCCTCTTTCTCTGCAGCTAATTGTAAAGCGGTTTCGTGGACTTTCTTCAGTTGTTCTTGCATTTCTTGTACAGTTTGGAAGAGTTGCATCAAACCTGCATCAAAAGTTTCATTAAACTCTCTGTTGATTAGTAAAAATAAAATAAACTCTAAAAGTGTACCTTGAAGGTCTTTGATGAGATCTGGAGATAACTTTCCGGATGCCAGTTCTTGGTTCAGGTTGCCTACTTGCTTCATTAGATATTCCAGTTGGTCTTGGAAGGAGTTTATCTGCAATAACACCATTTCTTTGTTCACGACATTCTGTAAGCAAATGCATTTCTACTAATTACATAGAATATTCGTTTACTTGATCTTGTATGACACCATCATTTTTGCCAATACTATCACAGCATATTTTGAGTCGTTTCTCCAGTTCATTAACTCTTTCAGCTAGTCCTGATGTCAAAGCCGAGAACTTCCGAGATCTTTCTCGTACTGAAAATGCAAATTTATTAAATTTTCTCTATACAAAAGTTGCAACCATCAGATACAAAAGTTTAGCTTTTGACGTACTTGGTAGTGGCGGAGGCGCAGGCACTTCAGTGCTACCAGGAGGCGGCGGCGGCGGTGGTGGTTCTGTGTTTAGAAAAGAAAGAATAGGTCATCTGACAGTAAATATCTTGGTTGGGAAAAAAGACATCTTGGACACCTTGCAATTTCATGTTTTGTAAAATCTAAACTTCGTCAAATCAAGCTTCCAAATCTTTTCGAACTTATAGATATATAGATAATACTTTATTGTACACAAGGAATAGGTAGATTAGTTGTATAAAAGTATCAATACCATGCTGCATGTCCTCCAAAGCTGAATAGAAGTTGTTCGTCAGACCGTCTAGATCTGCCCGTATACGAGTCAAGTGTAGTTGTATGGCCGCTAGTTCTTCTCTACTGGCTGGTGGAGGGCCTGTTGGTGCTGGAGGCGGTGCAGGTGCAGGTGCAGGAGCAGGAGCAGCGGGCGGGGGAGGGGCAGGAGCGGGAGGAGGTGGCGCTGGTGCGGGAGGCGGTGGTAGTTGCCTGTTGTGGAAAATATAGGACGTGTAGTGTATTTCGAAGAGTTGTTCGGTAATATCGCTGGAAGGCTGTTTGTCTACCAACGCCTGCTCCGGAACGTCACCGATAATGCACTACCAGGGCAATACAAAACACGTCCATACCACTGCCGTCACACCGCGCCGATTCTGTCCTCTGAGAAACTCTGAGCACTAGCTTTAGGGCAGCTTGAAAAAAAAATCAAAGGTTTGTTTGAAAGCGATAGCCATACATATAGCAAGTTTCCAGGTTCTGTCAAATCTCAGATAAGAATGCACTTTGAAAATTGCTGACTGGACCAATACATAATGAGAAGCAGTTGCAAATTGTTAAGAGGCTCTAAAACTACTTGAGTAACAAGTTTAAAATTTGTAGCTTACGTTTTAGAAGCTCGTCGCTTGAGGGCCTCTTGCAGCTCTGTGGTCTCTCCGATGAGGTCTTGGACTAGCGAGCTGAGTTTCGCTATACCCGCCTCAGCAGCCTCCAGGCGTGAAGATACGTTCAGGGATGTCCACATATCCTGTATTGCTTTTATATTGGTTTGGGATCTGCAAATTCGTAACTTAATTATATAATGTTAAGTTCTTCCACAAGTTCTCATTATTATAAGTTTGTCCAATTCCAGCTTCGGTTATTATTATTATTAAGAGCCTGGTAGTGGTAGTGTCCCACTGCAGGGCAAAGGCCTCCCTTTCTTCTCTCCTCCTTCCTCCCTCCTTTTGTATTTTGGGCCACTGTGGATCAGTCGGGTAGGTAGGCATCAATCTCATCCCTCCATCTTCGCCGTGGTCTGCCGCGAAGTCGTTTTCCGTTTAGAGGTATCCAGCTTCGATACCTTTTGAAAATTTTATGGTAACCAGTGGCAGTTTATTAATGGAAGACTTGCATAAGTACCTGACTTCCTCCAATATCTCTTCGTTCTTCGGTAAGCTGCTAAAAACCCTGTCCTTGATCTCTTCCACTGCTTTCTCCAGTACGTTGAACTTGCTAAGTGTGACGAGCGATAGTCTTTCGGTGGAAGACAGTTTGGCAGGCGGAGGATGAGGTGCCGCCGGCGCCGCATGCGGAGTTGGAGATGGCTCTCGTATTGGACTGCGAGTAGCTAAAATAAATAATAAACGCTAAAACAGAAACTATATCAGATGGACTGGACTGTTTTTGTGAGTTTACATTACAATTACAACTTTTTTTTTTTTTACAATCTGTTGTCCGAAGTAGGTTAGGTACCTAATTAACTTTCTATCATAACAATATGCGGTAGTAGGAAGTTGGATAGGCGTGGAATTTGATTATGTAGACTCAGTTAGGTGAGTAAGCAGTGATAGAGTGTGTTTATACTTACGTGGAGATTCACTCTTTTTGATTCTTTCAACTGAAAAACAAGTAAAAAATATAGTGTCAGAATAAAAAGTATAGAATCGAAGTACTTATACATAAATAAAAAAATGTGCGACGCCAATTAAAAAGAAATCGTAAAAAAAATATATTTAATGATAGCGTCTGTAATGTCCGCATCTAAATATTTGGTGCTGAGTCAATACACACAAATTCCAAATTCGATTGTGGTAAGTACAGATCATTGACTGGTGAAGATGACGAGTTGCCAAGACAAAGTTGTCTATGTTTGGATTCAGATAAGAATATTATTGTAGCTGATATCATACCAACAAGTATAGTTTCTGGTTCCACGGGCGGCGGTGGTGCGGCTGAAATAAATTTGGCGTTGAATAACTGATTTACTGTAGTAAAAATAGTATTAGTAGGTTTGCAAGATATTTATCAGCAAGCGAATAAATAACTACTTACGCAATTCGGCTTTTTTCGTTGGCACCTGAAATAATGTGTAATTTTATTACGTGCTTCGTTGGATAGTTTAAAAGTAGGTAGTACTTTAGTGCTAAAAGAACTATATCCAGTATTTATAATGTCTTAAATATTTTATAACTTTATTTTGTCTAATTTTGATCAAATTAATGTAAAGCAGTATTTCGGAAACAGACTACTACTTTATTATGCCCAACGTCAAAAAGACCATCTTTGGTAAGTCAAGTACCTTTTCTTCAGTGTCAATCGAATACTCCCGAATGTCAATTGTTTGGACGTTGTCTCTGTTGACCGGAAGAGCGGCAACACTGCCTCGGAGTTCCACGTTCTTGCCCAGAATTCGTAGCTGTTGTGCTAGGCAGTGCAATACAGTTTGCAGCATATTGAAGTCCACCACTCCTACCTAAAACGTCAGAGGATTTTAAAGAGTAACGACCCGGTCGCCTATGTTACTGTATATCGCTTCCTGCTGGTCACCCTCTATAGATACCAGTTTAATGTTGTATCAGGTGTCTCGTCTTGTCATATTTCCCATAGTACAAGCTTTGCTTATTTTGGGACTAGTGAGGTTGAGTGATTGACTAGTGAGGTTGACTAGTTAGGTGAGTAGGGTTTCCAAAGTCCGTGAAATTATTTAAATGGTCTGTAAAACCAGAACATAGTGATGTGTCTTTTGAAAAACACGGTTTACAATAATGTTATCTTTTTTCTATTTTCTGATCGTCATCAAGGAGTAACAGGAATCGGCGCATTTTATCATCATTATCATCATCATTGGTCTTTGCGTCTTTTGCAGACGATTTAAGTACCTAGTGACTGTATTCGGCCGGGGTAAACTTATTTTTTAACGCGTTTTATAAATCCTTCTTAATGTGCCTTACAAACACTGGACATTGACATGGGTCAGATTTGTGTATTGTCTATCCATCCCAAATGGTTATTTCCGCTACAATCCGCCAGATTTTAAAGGAAATGTCCGGAAAAACGGGCATTTTTCTGCTTTTGTTTACAGTCTAACGCCCATTCTATATACTTACGTTGAAATTCAGTTGTATTTCGGATTCACCAGGGCTGGGTACATTATTGGAGTTTCTAGACTTAAACTTGACCGCATGTGGAACTAAAACTTCCTTTATATTTGAGTTCGTCTGGGCCAATGACTAACTCAAATGCAAATGTTGAGTAGAGTGTGTAATTAATAGTAACGAGCTGAATATTCTGTAATTAATCTTTTGTTGGGCGAAAGTAACCAGCACTGGTAGTAAGACTAGCAATTAGGGCAGTCTGTGGTCTAATAGTGGCAGACGCCTTTGTTATTTAGATGTCTGGGAATAGCTGGATTAATTAAAAGCTATTGTAAAAAACTGCAACGTTGCGAATACTAGCAAAGCTCTGAACAAAGTAAAGAAAATCTTTGCGTGGATTTCTTTTTTCTTTTATTATTACTGTTGAGTTAATGTTCGTTCTACTATGTAGGTAGATATAGTATGATAGGTGTGAGAGAATTGTACCTAGTCATTTCACTACAATTGCTAAAACTAAATGCCTTTACCTCTGGAGTTCCGATGGCAAGGTCGATCATGTCGCCGATGTTCAGTAATACCGCGGTCTCTGTTCAAACCAAAAGATAAACTCATTAAACTTCCATATCCTTCCATATCCAGGTCTTTGTGCATCAAATACCCATCAGTCTCTGATTTAACTTGGTCCGGATAGTCGGACATTTTCAAAGGAACCCTTAGAATAATGACTATTTGGTAATCTGTAATCCCCAAGGCATTTTTGGAAGGCCTGATGTTTTAAATATGCGATGTCTGCATGTATGTAGTACGTAGTATGTTTAGAAATATACGTTTCTAGTCCAACGTGAGAAATCTGGAAGTTCCACGAGTTTTTTCTTTTTGAGAAAACCAGGAGAAGGTAGTTTACCTGACATGTTTGCTATCTGATATTCCTCTTACTGGTGGGTACTTATTGAGAAATTTGTTTTAAATTAACTAAAAACTAAAATAAATCCAAAATATCGAACAAATAATCTACAAAATCTTGGTAAACATTGAAGCGGCTACTCTCATGGAAACAAGTTGACATATTGATATTTCTCTATCGAAACTGTCAAAGCTAGAGCAAAAAGTTCCATATTGTTATGATCGTACCCTACCTACATACCAAATCAAAAAGTTTTTCTAGTAAATTAAACAAAGATGAGCTCTAACTAAATTACTAATGTTTTCACATAGGTGTTCGGTGTGTTTTCATGTCATATTGGACTAAAATTATACCTACAAGTACGGTAATTATTCCGTCATACCATCGCATCGTTTGATTTCATTATTCTGAGCATTGTATTTACTATGATAATCAATAGTCAATTGGAATTGACCAATAGCCCAAAGTGCTGCCCATAGATATTCTAGATCAATGGATTCACCAGCACCTAAGTAATGTTACTAAAGTAGCAGAAGATAGACCTAACTTGATACCTCCCTTAGGTATAGTCACGGTATAGTTCATTGAATCCAGCGCGGCAGAAAGGCTGAACGCACTAGCACTGGGTTTGCATTGCGCAAAGCCTTTTTGCTTTTTGAGTTCACTCACAGAGTGCGGAAACCGTGGCTTTATTTATAGCCCGGCTTCGAAATAAATTGAAGTCGTGTACGATTTATGATAAAACTTGCAATTATTTATTATCAGTTTTGTTCCAATTTATCTGTTTCTTTTCGCTGAATTTATAGCGCAGCGTAACATTGATATCTGTCGATAAACCACTTTTCTGTAATTTGTGAATTCGTAGAAGCTACAAACCTATCTACCTGTACCAAGTTCATCTTTACTCCTGTTTCAGGTCAATTTCATGGATTGATCTTGATAAAACTACTTGAAAAAGGTTGTTACTCGTATAAGGAAAATGACAATGGCATCGAAAGGAACACGTGTTCGAAGTCATGTATCATAATAACATTCATAACATTAGAGGAAAGCCGAACCGTGCCGGTAATCTTATCACGTAGACTAGTTACACGCTTAAGTTTCAACAAATGGTTACGTCACACCATCAGTTACTTGTACCTCATTGTTCGAGGAAAAACTTCCCTTTGTTATTCTATCCGTCTGTTCATATAAACTACCCGTTAAGGAGACTGTTAATTTATTGGCGAAGTCTATGAATAAAGTTCCTCGCCGCCTTTAATAGGGTTTAAGAGTTGAGAGCGGTTTGCGGCTGTTCCGTACTCTATTTTAAGCCTCGGGTGCTGACTTTGTGAGTGCTTGGACGTGTCCCTCTCCCCTGGGGCAAATTGGTAGTCTGTCTACGAGCGTTTCAAATACACTTCAAATATTTTATCTTTTGTTTTCGACATTCAGTTTACAAAAGTTTATAACTGTTATGGCAATTTCTCACTGGCTGATCGACATACAACTGTTAAAAGACTGCGGTATCCGGCAATCTTTCGGCAATAAATATTACTTTTTGATTGCTAAGAATAAAATGCAGTAAATTGAGTTGTGAGTGATCTTAGAACATAAGATCTCACACTAAATTTTTATGAGCCCTCATTTTGCGTATATTTACTGAGTAACGGGCGCGTCCCCAATCGTTTTAATAGATGAATGCTTCTAATTTAAATGGACTCAAAGATAGAACTGTTTTATACCGAACTTAGTGCAAACATAATGGTAGGTAGGTACCTACCTACCTTCTTAATATGTTGTAGTAGCTGATGAAGGGAGATACGCAAGCAAACGAACACCCTACCCTCTCGACTTTGTAACCACAAATATTGACGTAGGATGTTTTCGAAGATACAGCCTGAAATAACGGAACAATTGAACCAAATACTGGGAAGTGAGTTTGTATCTGTGATTACATGAAAACCGCTAAAACGTTCTCATTGTTTACCCGGGTCATTATCGAGCGCGTGTTAAGGTTACCTTAACAACTATGGTTTCCCTCTCACCGCAGCAATTTACGAGATCTTCAATGGTGGATAATCACCTAAATTACTGGTCGTGGCGTGCGAACCGCTCATAGGCGGCGAAGAGTAGCAGACAGGTCGGTGCTCTATGAACGGACGGCATGCTGGTATGAAGGACGTTCAGTGTGTACAATAAAGTAGCCGTACCTGTTCGTGAAATGTTTGGTTTAGCTTACATTTCGCCGAATTGTGAGATGAGGTTTTTTAAAACGGCAGGTGATGCGATGCGCGAGCGGGACGGGCGCGCCTCGCTCTGGCTCTGAAAGCTCCTGAGCTAGGAGCGCGGAGTCCGGCCGACCCGAGCCCGATCGAGATAGTCTTGTGCCGGCTCGGCTGGGGGCCGACCGTATCGCGTCCGCGTTCGCACAACTTCTGCGTCTAAACTTTACGTAAACATTTCTGTATTCCATCAAACTGTTTCAGTAGTTTGTTAATACCAGTTGGCGTATATATTAGCCCCCTGGCTATTATTAAGCGCCGTATTTTCAAGTGTTTCATTTATCTCGACTAGTTTTTGATACGAATAATATCGTGTCTTTATTTTTGTGGAAAGCACCGGTACGGGCATCGAGTGCATGCCAGGCAGATCCTGTTGCGCCTATAATAACGGTAATGTGTTTTAAATCCTTGATATTTGGTTTCATGTCATGGTTACAATTTAAAGTTTGATTTTATTTTTCATATCATACTTAAATCATTTATTAAATTCATGTTATGTTTTTATAATAATAATGGAAAAAGTGTTGTACACTGGTTTACATTACTTTATCTACAGGGTAGGCTTCTGCAGTAAAAAACATATTTTCCAGTAAATCTGATATCCAGTTCCATAATAATCCACTATTTATTCTTGTACCTACGATATTGTTGTATTCTGCACCATATTCAGAATGTGAGCTGTTTAGCACGGCACTATCCCATCGTAGGTAGATTTAAAAAAAAATTAAAATGCACGCTTACGATTGGAACTGATTTGGACCAGTTGAGCTATCTATAAATCGTTTGCAACGGTTTGTAGATGGCTCAACTGTTTCATGTGTATTTTGTAAATATTGTCAATATTGAAAATACTGTATTAGTTGTAATTTTCTTTGTGAATAAATGATTTGATTTTTAAAATAGAATTCTACCCAAGAAGGGAATTATAAATTAGTTTGTAAAAGATATGCCTTGACTAATTATGTAGCTTAATTTATTGAAGATAAATCAAACCAACCTTGGAAAAATGAGCATCAATAAAATTACAAGAGTTATTAAAACCCGTTTGTACATTGATTTAAACCACATTAATATTCGTTTATTGGAAAATCTAAAAATATAAAATTGTTGCGTAGTTGAATAAAAAACGAGGAAGAGTTCTCTGTAGATACTTTTTAAAGCACGATGAGCGTAGCTTGCTTTTAGAACTGCACTAAGAAAGAAGTTTCAAATTCAATGCTAAGAAGTTCATCAGTTCATGTGGTATGCGTTTGCACATTGGCCGATACCTACACCTACACGATGCCGATATGTCAGGGGCTCGAACAAATATATCGGTATCGTCGGCGCCGACACGGTCTGAAACGTCTAAAAAATTTATAAGATTAGCTCTCCATTAATATCGTGAACCTAGGCGTGTTCTGAATGCTGAATTCTGCACGGAGATAACACACAGAACATGGCCAAGAAAATTTCAACCATCTAAGTAAATTACCTGTAAAATGAACCACATCGATTCAAACTTTCTAATTTTCTTTTAAGATCTAGATTCTAAGCTATTTTAACTGCTTATAATCTAGATCTTAATTAAGATTCTTAAACCTAAACAATATTATATATTACATTAACAAAGCAAGCGATTAGGTTTATGTTCAAGAAGGTTGATTAGAACAAGTTGTTCTTTCCTATACTCCATTTCTAAAATGCATCTCTATTTGTTTTATCAAATTCCATAAACGCGTTCGGTTGTTTGCGGCATCATCCCCATAGCGAATGCGGCAGGACTCGACAAAGAGTCCACAATGACCCTATTGAATGACAATAGCCCGATACGGTCCACTGCCGACCCGTTCTGTGACCCTGGTACTCCGGCCGGGAGATGGTATCGCTGCACGAGTTTTAAATGTTTAGGTTAACCCAGTTTTTACCTTTTTGTCATGCAATTATGGACTTCTTAGATCGTGCTGTAGTACGTCCCTTGCCTACATCTTACAAAAACTATCAAAACTACTCTCAAAACTCCAAAAGGTTATGAAACTAAGGACCTATGTAGCTAGTAATCTATTGTTTATCAGAGTTCAAGGGCGTAGGTATGAGGAGTTTGAAGTGGTTCCACAGCCTCTTCAGAATTACTAGTTTTTAAGCTGTCTCAAGATTGAATTTTATGTTCCACTTCTGTTTTGTCCTTAGATTAACACTCGGGTTTACCAATTTCGGCCCACTCCGATACTATGGAATGAAATCGTTATTTTTCGGGAAATAGCATTTAAAAATCAATCCAACACAAGCGTCCTGTTACACCATTTAATAGTTGCGGTTGATAACATCACTATAATGAATTTATGCTCATTCTGACCTAGTTCCAGTTGAATGTATTTAGATCGCCTGTCATGGCCGTAGGTCAATTAAGTTCATCTGGTACTCCAAGTGAAATATAGGTTCTATACTTGATTAATTAACTGCTAGAGACCACATTATGAGGAAGCCCGAGTTAGTCAGGCATATATTAGCCCTGGCTTTCCTATGGATGATGCCTACTTAGGTACTATAAGTCGAGATAATATCGAAAAGAATCAGGCCATAGATTACCAGAGATGCTATAGCAATGTAATTTTCTTTCTTTATCAGAAAAGAGAGCACATTTATTGAAATGATCATTTATAGGTGTTCGAAATTAAACATTTGGAAGGTACCTAATCTCTTTACCGTTCTTTGAAATATTTAATTCCGTTGCATTAGCAAATTGGACGGTAAATTCAATCATTCACTCATGTGAAAATGTTTTTTTTTGACGCAGCTTTACTTTCTAGCATGATTGAAATCATGAAATGAAAATATACTGATTTCAATCGATACTTAGGACTCTTTTTACTTGAATCGATATGGTCGATTGGCTTGGCACAGTTAGCAATGCATTCGTTAATATTTTAATATGTTGATGTGAAAAATTATGCGCGTATTCTCTTTCATAAATCACGGCATGCGACGAACACGAGAGAATTGATGAAGAATCTAAAGCCTCGGAACATAAAACGATTTAAACAAATACCTTACTTTGGTTATCATAAATAAATACAAATGGGGAATGAATAGGGGACTCAAATTCGTAGACACTATAGCCCACAGAGTAACTTATAGCTTTAGGTATGTGGAAACGCTGGCACAAGGTCGTGGTCGTACCCTCTCCATATTGTATGTAAGGTATTTACGAGTAGGTAATGTAGGTATGCTATGACCGTATTTATAGCTATTTATTGGCTATGGCTGTAAAAATGCGCAATAAAACATTTTTATGGATGTAGTGTTTGCAGTGTAGCTCATTGAACTTTTAACTCTCTTTTATAGTGCCTTCGATCCCTATTTGTTTGTCTACTCCAGTTTTTATGGATCATGAATCCTTGCAAATGTATTATGAACGATATTTCTTCACCAACCTTATTTTGGCGCTTTATTTTTTCACATCTAACCAAGATGGGTATAATGTGGTGAAACGGTTGCCTATATTGTATAAAAAAATAAATAAAAAAAAACATCATGTAACACGTTCTTAGTTTGTTGTGTACCATCCAAGTGTGTGTGCATAGATATTTTATTACATAGACGATCATTGTGTGTGTCTGTAAAGTTGTATATATCTACTAACCTAAAAAGCTCGTTAGTTTTGCGGCAAAATCTTTTCTGGAAGACAAGTTCAAGAAATCAGCTTTTCTTTTTTTAGTAAAGTGCCTTTCCACTTGGGTTGTTTGCATATTGCGGGTCGGTCCTGTCTTATCTTTGTAGTTTTATCGTGTCTATGAATGTGGTAGCTCGACCCGACACGCGATTATAGTAGTTTGTCTTGCCTATCTATGGTTTCCATGTTTTAGCTTCTCGGGAGGCTCATTCAAGATTTCTATCATAAAATAGACAACTTGGAATGGGACTCTTTATCGAGGAGCTGTTCTTTTCCGCACTTGTCATTCAAGAGTATAGATTGATGTACAATGCGGTTATATTTCACCAAATAATTTTCTATGAACCATGGCAGGAATTTAATACAACTTTTTCTACTTTAGATTCTCTGCCTAGTTTTTTCTTAATGGCGTATCAGATGGTCAATATGATGTAGCGGATTCGTTATTTATTATGTTATGGTGTATACCTACCTGTCCACGTTTCTTCATTCTCGGCAATGGTGGTGTTGCTAAGGGCGCCAACCCCTTTTTTATGTGGCTCAAGCGCGGTGTCTCACAAAGAAAACATTGAAGTTTTGAATGACTTTCTTTGTTACATTCACGGGTACCCTTTTCTTTTCTAAACAGCGACTTCGTTAGAGGTTAGGTGATACTAGAGGTTGTAATAATTGTTATACTACTGTTTTTTGCTGATGTCTTGGCTAGATGTTTCGGCGCCGGTATATCTACCGGTGTCACTATCTGTGAAGGCATAAAGCCCACTGAAACTTTTTGAATGACTTCGAAAAAAATCACCAACTACCCGCACATGTTAGAATCAGATAGAACATTTAGAAATCTACCATTATCTTTTTTTATTAGACGAGGCCATTAAATCCAACCATCTTTATAAAGCTTTTCTACATTCGACTGTGGTTTTTAAATTAATCTATCGAATCCTGTATACCTGTCTTTCAGGAGAACTTGGTGCACCGTATGCGGTCATCACTTTTTGTATGGCTGTCATAGGTAAGCGTTTATGGGTTGTTCCAAATATGGATCGCGACGCAAGCTAGCCGGTTCTAAGTAAGAAATAGATGGGATGGGGAATGCATTGTTCGTTGCATAGGAAGTAGGCAGCTACTTCGAGCGCCTTGTACATGAAATGTGAATACCCGAGGTGTTTGGTTTGTATTTACTTCTTAGTAATCAACCTTACTTGTGTAAAACTTACACATGATTTTTTTGTAATATTTTCGTTATTTGAATAAATGCTAGCACAATATGACTTATCTACAAATTTCTATACTATCAAATAAAAGTACCTATTGTGGGAATAGGTACTTTTTTGGGCGCCTCTCTGAGCATCAGGTTGAAGTAATGAGAGTAATGGAAAAGCGATGTAGTCGCCACAAAGTCTGATATCCGCTTTGTCGAGAAAAAAGAAATATATCAAGGATTCGCGATATAAATTCTATATTAGGTACCTATTTATATTTCATATTCATAAAAAATATTTACTACAACCAGGAATAACAAATTTATTTCTAATAATATTTGATAGTCCCTCTTACAAATCTTAAGAAATGTTGAGTTTAGCGGATGTCTACCGTGCCTAGTGATTCTATAACTCAACGGCAAAGTTTACATAACAGTTTTTATCGAAGCGTGCCTAATCCACGAAGTGCTATAAATATTGATGATGGAGCATTATTTTCTTACCAGTTAAGGGAGCGTGAAAGATTTAAAGCGTGTCCACATAAGCTTAGGCGACAATATATAAATCTTCTATGTTTGTTATGAGTGCTAACGTGGATTTACGTCGAGAGGGCTTTAGCTGCGACATAAAATTTGTAACCATTTCGTTCCATTTCCGTTGAGAATTAAGTTGTGTAAACTTTCTCGTGGCTGCAAGGTATAAATGCACGTTTAGGTACATGTAATGTTTCTTTTTTAAACTAGCTTGTTTTGTATTTTTATCAAAGTATAAATTGCAGCTCGAAAACAAATCAATTCGGCAGAACTTCTGATCGGCATTTTTTACAAAAGTTATTTAGTAGCGTTTTGGATAAGATTACCTAAAATAAAAGCATTTGTATGCGGAGGAGGTGAATGACAGGAAAGAACAGAGATTTGGAAGTACGTAGGAAGGAACGCAATTTTGTTATCATTAGCGGAAGTACCTACAGACGTATCGCTAAAGTCATCTTCGAGTTGCGTCAATTGAATTTTGATGTTTCTATTTGTGAGCTACCTACCTAGCGATACTTACATAGGTACCTACTTAACTTATTCAGCTTGTTAGATCCGCAATACAAACGTAGGTACATTAAGTAAGTATTCATATTTTGTGCACCATACCTAGATTTAGTTTATGGATTACCTAGGTTCGTATTTTCCCACTTGTTTCCACTTTCTAACAATACTACCTACTTCCATACCTTTGACTTTCATCTCTAACATCCTACTGGGTTAGTTATTTTATGAAGCCAGCACCTAGAAGCTCGGTATGTCATGAAACACTGTGTAATCTCCTTCTATATTTTGCATAAATGACTAGAGGAATTCCCTCAACGTCCCCACAGCAGCATAAACTTTGCGCTGCAATATTCCCACGTCGTGCTTATAATAACATGTCTCCGGGAAAACTCCCGGAATCCATATAAACATGCTCCAGAGCTTAATTAGAGCAGGTGGCCGTTCTCGAGACATGACTGCCATTCCATTGTTAGAACCCGCTGAAATTACACTGTATTAAAAAAACCTGTCACACGGGCTTACCCTGATGGAAGCTCAAAATTCTAAAACATGGCGTCAGGGCTCGTTACTGTCTAATTTCGATGGAAAATTCATAAAATATGATTTCTCTCGTAGCCTAAATAGATGTACCTACTATAATCAAATCAAATAATAACAATAACCCAGATAATAATATATTTATCTACGTAGCTAGCACATTTTAACATGTAAACAAACACAGATGTTGCTTTATTGTGCTGGGACTTCCAAATCGTTGCGTGTGGGTATAAACATTATTGTACCTACTCAATTCTAGCATGTCTAGAACTACAAATAACCTACAAGGCAGGTAAGTAGGTATAGGTACAAATATGAACCTAGCAATACCTAGAATTAGCTAGGTACGTAATATTTATCAAACCTCGACTAAAGTAAAACGCGCTGCTTTGCAAAATAAACACTTGTTTCAAGGAAATCCTTGGCACATGTCACTGACGACACAGAAATCCCAATTCAAAATGCATGTAGCCAGCTCTGTAGCTTTTGGATAGATCTAACCGCAGAAGCCGAATTACAAGCTCTTTTTTCAAATTACGTCAATTATTATTCATATAATTTGTAGATTAAAGATACTTAACGAATATTTTTTTGCGAATTGAGCAAAGGCTCTTAGGTTCAAGTCTTCAGTATGATCTTCATCAGTGATTGATAAAAAACATTTTGAGATCTTTCTAATAAGTGAAAATGCAAGAAAAAAATTAAAACAAAGTTTTAGCCACAGACCAAAGCATTCGACAGTTGGCAACAGTGCAAATATTTGGCGTCGAGTTTCCGGCAGATATTAAAAGCCAACCCTCAACCCTCGTACTTTGAAGGGCTTCTGAAGAATGGTTTCCTCTGCCAAGTATTATTTATTCTGTACCTCGAAATGTGAGAGCGATTTGTATGCGCTCACAATGCCACGGGATAGATACCTACCCAGAATTATATATTGCGACTACGACCAAACTAGGAAAATGCAACCTACTGAATCTAACTTCGATTGGATAGGTAACCTTTGTGTCTAAATAGAAAAAAAAATTGAAGAAACTGTACCTAGGTACTTTTCTAGTAAAATTAGGAAATCTATACACAGTGAATGAGAAAGTTTTCCAGATTCAATTTGCTTAACGACAGACTTTGCTAGGGAAGGTAAACGAAATAAAGTAGTAGGTTCCTATATGGATTCAATATTTAGCTATTTTATGAATAGTGGCATTGTCTGTATGGGCTTATTCTGTGAATTTCTATTCCTAAGCAATCTTTTATTGAAAATACATTATTCAATCACTATAAATATTTCCACGGCCGCGGACCTAAAGCCCAGGCACAGAGAAGCTTCTAATCCAAACCTGTAGAAATGCTGCAACTAAGATATGGAAGCTCAACTCCATATTCGGTTTACAGGTATGCATTGGCACGTTGCATTTGACGACCAATAAATTTTAGGGCTGTCAAGTGAATAGTCAGAAAAGCCGGATTAATCTTAGGAAGGAAGCTTTCGTGACGATAGTGTGTAGGTATCCTAGTTTCGTTTGTGACTTTGCGTAATCACGGTAGGCTATCTGATGTCAGTTTTTGCAATTCCTTTCTACTCGAGAGGCTTAATTAATTCAGTTTACTTTTTCCATGAAAACGTCTAAATAAGATTCAAATATCAGTTAACTTTGAACTTCATTTCCAATTTGGCCGGAAAGCTTTCTAAAAAGTCGGAGATCTAACAACCTCCATATTCCTTATAGCAGCAATAGTTTCACCTCTCCTTGGCATTGGCATTACGTGCCGACAATGTTGCCATATTATTCAAGTTGATACTGCCATGTTTGAAGGCAGTAATTATACTTGCAAGATGTGATGCCATGTGATATTTTTTTAAACGAAAGAACGATAACCTACGCGTAAGTCAGTTGGACCAGTTTTTGAATAACTTTTTTTCCTTGATTACTTGGTGTGCTGACTATTATTTTGTAAATCGGTTATAAATTACATGCATGCATATGGTGTTATCTGATAACGGTCTAGTTGCGAAGACAAGTTGAAAAACCTATACTTTGCTGGTAACCGGGCCACTTTCCAAATGTAGACAAACACATTGATTATTGGTAGTGTCTGTATATTCTAATAGATAAACGGTTGTATTCATTGCTTCTGGCGTTATTATAAATATCAGCAGCTATATCAAAAACAGTAAAAAACTAACAATAACTTAGCCAATAGATAAAACCCAAAGCCCGGAAGTAGGTCTTAAATCACTTTTATAATGGGTTAGTCTAAAAAGTAGATATAAAAACGTCAGCTCGGCACTATGTTATAATGTCTACAGCACACAGAACAGATCTCTTTCATAAGAGTTTCTTAGCAGTTACCAAGTCAGTCTACCTAAACTACTCAGTGGAATTACCTGAATATTTGTGCTAAACGTTTTATAATTGGTCGGATCAGATAAAAATCTATAAACACGTTAGACTTTTATAAATATTCTTTTAAAAAGCATGCTGTCAAAAGAGGTCTTTCGTTATTTTTTTCTTCATAAGCTGTTTTCGTTTGTAACTTTTATACCGTTTTGCTTTCGCTATAACTGAAATAGCTTATAAGAAAAAGCATATTGTAACGAAAAAGTTCTTAAAACAACTAATTTTCAAAAAAAAAAAAAAACTCTCCCTAGCTTTGCGACGCGACGACGTCTTGCCTTCTGATGTAGTTTGACGCTAATGGTCTATCTTATAAAAAGTTAGAGTAGACATCATGTCTTGTTTACCATACGTAATCAGGACATAATGTCTACTCTAACTTTTTATAAGATAGGGGGTAAGTCGATAGAGCTGTCATATCGTGCCCATTCATGTATTATTAATACCTAGGGACATACTTATAATTTTATAGAGCCGCTTATTAAAGCAAAAAATTGTATCGACACATATCAAGGGCTGTTAAGAGTGAGAGTATTCTTATATCAACATCAAATAGAGTCGTAAAGAACGGTACAAACAAAGAAAGGCTTATGTATGATACCCAGTAGTGAGGTTCGGCTATGGATGATAATGACCTACAGTCATCATTCATCATAAAGCACTTACCTATATTATTATCTTCCTAATCACGCAACAGCAAGTGCGGCGCATATTCTAGACGTGTTTACTTTGAACGTGTGAAATAAAACAAACACATTGGACGGAATGCCGCGAAGGTTACGAGTTATGGCAGCTCGTTTATCATTGTTTAGTCTGTGGCAGAGACGCATGGGCTGCAGCTAGGCGACCTTTTGCCCCTATGTTGGTTGCTTACTTAATTTTATTTTACTTGACAACTACGACTACTTCTTAAACGTCCAAGTTTTAAAAGTGAAATGGTTGTAGTTTTTTTACTTAACTAATATAGGTAGGTATACCTAAATATAAATAAATTAAACTCTAATGTCTAATCACAGTATTCAGAAAATACTCGCAACAATTGAATGTTGCTAGTAAATACATAAATAATAATTTAAACAAATTGGCCGGGTCTTATGTCATTCCGGCACCATCCGGCTATTTGTAATCTGTCTGTCATCCCTATGGTAAATTATTTTTGTAATAAAATTAATTGAATGGCGCCTGGAAGTAGTATCATATGGCCTCTATATACGGGCCAATGCTAGGTTTTATGGGAACCTCATGGTATTAAGCTTCATAAAGCTTAGGAGGTTACCAAGTCCCTTTTTAACCGACTTCAAAAAAGGAGGAGGTTCTCCATTCGGTTGTATTTTTTTTATTCATCGTATGTAACAGGTTTATCCATAAAAAATCATGTCTTGTAAATGAAAAAGAGCTGATTCTGTACTTATCTAACCTACTCATGACCATTCCATGCAGTTTTACACTAGACAAAGTTTATTCAATATACGGAATCACTTTAATCTGATTCTAGTGCTTGTTTCACACGTTCCATAACCTAGGGAACTATCTGGGTAAATATAAACCATAGCATAGTCAATATTTACATAGGTAGGTACATCACATACCTAGCTACTTCTAACCCTAAAGCCGATAAAATTATATTCTCTTCTACATTTTTAGCCCTTATTTCAACCAACCGTGGTTTTGTAGAAAGTAAATTAATATTAACGATGTGCGAACTCTTTCTGGCATTTAGTTCTGTAATGAACAGCTGCGTGTTAATTAAAGCATTTCACGGTACTGTGTCATAAATCCTCGACTACTAACTGGGTACTAACTTTTTGTTTAACTATTTTGAGCTTTTAGTTAATCTATGTGATGTTCCCACCTCAGAATAGTGTACCTACCTATAGGTACATACAAATACCTACAAGACAAGTTTCATACATGCTATTTCATTCACCCTCTGCCTTATCTCTAAAAAGTATAGTCTAATTTTGGAGGCGACTGTAATTTGAAGATAATTATTATAAAAAAGTTTCTCATAGACAGGTTTTTATGATTGTTTTTGTAGAAGTAGCTAGGTAGTGTCATGCATGTGGTAGCATTCCATCTACATATAGACCTATAGGTATCAAAGTAAATAAAATAAACATAATTTGTGTGTGAAAATGTGGTCTGTTAGATATGTTGAGCGTTTTACGACTGCCTCCGCGTTAATTGCGAACTAATTCCTCGATCTTTGATTGGTCTATAAAAATACCTTAAGTTTTTCCTCTTGACATGCTCTTGACTGACGGACTACCTTTTTAAAAAAAAACTTTTTGTTTACTTTTAGGATTTTGCGTTTTGCATGTTCGCTATTTGCCTCCTTTTTTCAGCCTCCTTCATCTTCCACTTCCTGATTTATGGGTTTTGTGGCTTGTTGTCACAATTCTGCCAATATAACAGAAAATGAATTGAAAATGTCACAAAATGTATGCCGGAATCACGGGAATGAATAGTCACGTTAGTCACGTGGCATTTCGTGCAGAATCCACTTCCTTTAAAGGTATTAGTTTTTTATTCCTTATCGATTGTAGTATTTATTTATTATAAACTTTTTATTTAATAAAAGGAAAACACGTATGTTTGAGTTGAACGCTGGGTTGGTATTGGTATATCAAAGGACTCTTCCGTAGGTTAGGAAGCTCATAAAACTAATTCCACGGTCAATGCCTATGCTCATAATTTCTAATAATATAGAGCAGGCACACTTGAAATGATAATAAATATCTGTAAACAGGTCCACAAGCAATGGGGGCACTACGTTTTAATCAGAAATCGTTTAGTCACAGACACTTGACATTGGATGTGATGTGAACGCGCAATAAAGGACAAACACTGAATGGACATCATGAATAAATACAATTTGTACCTAGATACTTGAATATTGCATCAATTGTTGGTATTGAATCGAATTGAATTGAATTGATCAGTGAATCTGTATTGTGTTTACTGTGTTGTTGAGTAATGCAGGCGTGTTGCGTTGCTATGGAAAGTATACGATCAAACAATTCGCTCCTCCCATAATGTTTCCATGATTGAAACCTTTATGATTCTCTAAAGATTCCTTCTAAACTTCTCCCGGTACCTTTACCAACCTACAGATACCAAAAAATATTAATCAAATAAAACTTTTTAGTGAAGCATTAAAACTTTCAATCCATTTTATCCTTTCCCTGATTTTATATGTTCTAAAAACGCTACTAAAAATGTCACCACGCGGACGAAATCGTTGTCACTTCACTAGTGTAGGTACCTGCCCTAATAACAGCCGCTTCGAAGTGTTGGGATCGTGATAACGCTCGTACGAAGCCAATCAGAGGCCATGCTTTAAGCTTTTCGAGGCGTTATAGCTCGTTAGTCTAGCAAGTCAGCTCAGCGTGCCGCAGGCCACATTCAATACATTCTTGGATAATACTCATTTACAGTTCACGCCGCGTATGTATGCACTGCACACGCTGCTAGATTTGTTTTGAGGGGTAATTCACGTAGGTATTTATTAAATACAAAATATTTTATTTCAGAATTTTCATTACAAGGTGGTGGTACAAGAACAGGAACGTGGTACGAAGCTTCAGAATAGTTTGTGAAAACTGTGTCGTAGCCACCAACGTCTGCCTCATTCAAATTCAAATTATTTATTAAATAATAAAATACATATTTTACTTTGTTCAATTGATTAGTATTGAACTCCATACTAATGAATTTAAAAAATTAAATTATAGGTGATATACGTAAAGAAGAGTGAGTTAACTGTAAGTACTAGTGAGTTAACTGTACATTTGAGATTGAAATGTAAAATAATAAAATCTCATATCAACACCATCATTTTGTGATTTTTATGACATCCCGACAGTTCTAATGTTATTTTGGCTATTTAGGGAGAAACTCCTCGGGTTGTAGGTTTTTTTTTTGTTCTGGCACTGGTGGCTTTATGCCTTGGTTTTACCAGTATTATTATAATCTATAGCAGGATAAGCAGTCAGAAGCGTCTGTTACAATGGCTAAGTCAGCCGAAGCATCAGGATGAACAAGCAGAGTAGCTTGCGACAAAGATGTCTTGCAATCCTCGAAAGCACGTAACAGCTCTGCAGTCATTTCTACGGGATGAGAACCTTTAATCTTAGGACCAGCTAAAATAGCATTCAAAGGCGCTTGAAGTTGAGCTGCGTTGGGAATAAAACGTCGATAAAAATTAAGCATTCCCAGGAAGCGACGAAGGTCTTTGACGGTTTTGGGAACAGAGTAGTCTTGAATAGCCTGAACCTTTGTGTCCAGTGGTCGAGTGCCGTCTGCAGAAACCTGGTATCCCAGAAAAGTGACCTCTGTCTGTCCTAGTACGCACTTTGAAGTGTTGACCAATATCCCATATTGTTTGAGACGTTCAAATAGCTGACGAAGATGGGCCTTGTGTTCTTCTTCAGAAGATGAAAAGACCAAAATGTCATCGATGTACCCGTAGCAGAATTCAAGACCTAGGAGAACTTCGTCGATAAACCTTTGGAAGGTCTGGGCAGCGTTTCGTAAGCCAAATGTCATATATTGAAACTCATACAATCCAAAGGGCGTTGTAATAGCGGTCTTAGGAATATCGTCAGGGTTAACGCTGATTTGATTGTACGCCTTCACCAGATCTACCGTAGAGAATACCGAGCATCCCGAGAGCTGATACGAAAAATCTTGTATATGTGGGATGGGGTATCTATCAGGAATTGTCCTAGCGTTAAGGGCTCGATAGTCGCCGCAGGGCCTCCAACCGTCATCTTTCTTTTTAACAAGATGAAGCGCAGAAGACCAAGGACTCTCCGAACGTCTGGCCGTACCGTTCGCTAACATGTCTTCGAACTCCTTTTTCGCAACCTGCGAACGGACAGGGTCTAGGCGCCTTGGTTTACAGGAAACTGGAGGTCCTGGTGTAGTACGGATATAGTGGAGGGTACTATGTTTTGGAACAGTTTTCATACCTGCAGGTCTTGTGATCTCTGGATATTCACGGAGTAGCACGTGGAAATCAGATTCACCTGTAACGGCTTTGATAGATGCGAAGTCACCAGGGACACCGCAGTAGACGGCATTCACGGAGAGAGAAGTGACGCTATCAATCAATTGTTGGTTCTTGCAGTCTACGAGTAAGCCGTAGAAACTCAAAAAATCAACTCCAATGATAGGTCTGGAAACATCAGCGATCGTGAAAGTCCAAGGAAAGGCACGTCGAAGACCTAGATTTAGTGATAGTGCTAATGGACCATAGGTATGAATTACCGTTCCATTTGCTGCAATTAAGTCATACTTTGTCCTCGGGCAGGGCGTCTTGATGCATGACCGCGGAAAAACACACAGGTCGGAACCAGTGTCCACAAGGAACTGCGTTTTTGAGAGACGATCCGTTACGAAAAGACGGCCTGAAGATGAGGGGCAGTCACTGGCCGCTACTTGCGACCGCCCTGAGAGTTTTCCGACGACGAGAAAGTGCAGGGCTGCTTGCATTTCACTGCATCGGCTCCATAAGTGAAGTGGTAAAAGCAGTGAGGGTGGTCTGGAGGTGGTTGCCTTGGTCGGCGTGAGTTTGAGCGCGACCGATTTTGGTAGCTTTGTCTATTCTGAGAGCGCGAACGCTGACCACCGCTCGACATCTGTGCTGTAAGTTTGGCTACCTGTTTAGTCAGTTCACATACTTGCTTGTACAATTCATCGTGTGATGATGATGAAGCTGGAGCTCTGGAGGTTGCTGCCACCTGAGGAGTTGAAGGGGCTATCTCGTGCACCTTGTCAGCTAGCTCGGCTAGTTTATCTAGAGGCAAATCTGATTGGGAAGCAATTACCGTCTGAATATTCTGAGGTAGTCGACTAGACCAGATTGTGGCCAAAAAATCCTTAGCAACTGTTGGTCCAGCCAGACCCTGCATATGACGCAGGAACTGAGATGGCTTCCTGTCGCCAAGCTCCTCATGCATGATAAGCTGCTTCACACGTTTCTCCTGCGAAGCTGATAGACGCTTTATTAGCTCAGATTTTAGTTTCAGATATTTATCTGTTGGAGGAGGAGCGGTAATTATGTCCTTGACCTCAGCAGCATACTGATGGTCCAGTTGAGAAACTAAATAACAGAATTTGGTCTCATCAGTAGTTATTTTAGATAATGTGAACTGACTCTCTACTTGGGCGAACCATAGTGCAGGTTCTTCCGGCCAAAATGGTGGTACTCTTACTCCTACTCTTAGTACTTCGGGTCCAATGACCACTTCATTAGCATCTTCAAAAGCTTCAGCTTCTTTAGTTTTAGACATGTTCAAAAAATATGCTCACCACATATGACTTGGACCACACCCCAACTTGCAATTCCTTTATACTTTGGAATGTTCTCGAACCAAACTTTGAAATCCAAAAGGCGTCGTCCAAATCTTGATGAGGCTCGTCGTAGGGTCACCAGTTATAGCAGGATAAGCAGTTAGGCACTAGTCCTACTATCACAAGAATTTTGATAGAAATCTCCTATCAGTAGGTAGGCACTATATTTGAGTGAAACTCAGGGAAGAAATGAAGGGAGACACTGAAGCGAAATGAAGAATAGTATTAAAGTGAGAAATAACTGTATAATAAAAAATAGAAAATACTAAAAAGCAAAAATACAAAAATAGCGAGAGTAGGTATACAAAAATAATGAGCGCGCGTGCGGTAGGTAGCGGTGGCAAAGCGTAGTGTCGGCCAAGCAGGAGTCCTCGCACAGGCGGCTGCGGGCGCGGGGCGCGCGGGTTGGAGTTAAACCAGTATTGCAGGGGCTAGTCCAAGCGCATAAGCGGCGCGGAAGCGGTTTGTGGCGTGCAAGGTATCGCCACAAATCTGTGGGAGTACTCTGTACTGTAGTACTAGGTAATCAAGTGTGTTCAAAATGGAACACGGTACCTACCTTCATAGTGAGTTCTAAAATTGGCTAGAGTTCAAATAATGCTCAGCATTCGCTCAATCATCGCTTCTGGCCAGAGTTTCTTTTGGAAAAAATATTTGTCTCGATTTGTACTTGAGTCTAGTTAATATAGTAAAAAGCTTGGAGTAGTACTTTAGTACTTTTTATGACTCTATTGTGCATCGTATGTGGTTCGTTGTTCAAAAGACTTGTTGGTGAATGCATCTGTAGCAGTTAGGTAGATATAGATAAAAGAAGTATTTGCATAAAAAGGAATTCCATTGTAATAAGGCGGAGCGAGGGTATTCTAGTTTCGGACTATTCGTATCTCATCCCACTGGGACGAAACAATAACTTCAATTTTATTAATATTTCTATTACTGTTTCATCCCAAAATTTGTTTCAATACAAACATGACATGAAACAGTACTGTCAGCGACAAAAATGTCGATTAATGACCTTATGCAAACTGTGTTTAATTAAACGAATGAATACCTTTCTACTAGGTATTGAACAAATGTGGGTACTGCTTATTTCGCTAAAGTTTTAACAAGGCTTTACAGACGCTCCTTGTAAGACTGAATATTTGGTAGGAAATCTGCAGGTGCATAGTTACTGTAATACCTAAGTAAACATCGGTTGGATATTTCTAAATCTCGTAATTGCATTTAATGTGGTACATAATCGACCACTTGATATTACTGCATACAATAATTCAGAATTAGTAGAGAATTTAGACGGTTTTAGCCACTGATATTAAATACCATAAATTATGTTACAAATACCTTAATTAAGCAACGTATTTAGGAAATTTTAATCTTTTAGCAAGGAGTGGTACCTATTTTGCTTAGATCCGATTTACACACTCACAGTACATAGCAGTACATAGCTGTAGACAGATTTACATTGCGCGGTAATGCTGCAACTTTTCGCAGGCGGGTATCCGTTACCGCGCAGTGCAAGTGTGTAAGCAAATTGACCATTGGTAAAATAAATAAATAAATATTCACGGACACTTAACTCAACGCCTTCTAGTCCCAAACTAAGCAAAGCTTGTACGATGGAAACTAGATGGCTGATAGAATACATACATACATTTTTTTTGCAAATACATACTTATAATACATAGAAACACGCAGACACAGAACAAACATCTATGTTTACAACACACAAATGTTTGTTCTCGGTGGGGATCGAACCCACGACCCACAGCACGGAAGGCAGAGCTACTACCGACTGAGCCATGACGCCTGTCTAAAATAGCGTAAATACCTTTAAGTCTATACCTTTATAGAAGAACTGAAGGATCGGGATAGTTTATGTACCAAACACAGTTCTTTTCAGTAGGTATTTTTTTTTACCAAACTTTACTGCAGCAAAGATACCCGTAGCTAACTACTCACTTGTTTTTTAATGGCTATCAAAAAGTTAGCCTTCTTTTTGTAATTCCTTAACAAAATGAGGACAAAGAAGAGCACTTTAAAGCTAAAAGGTTGTTAAGCTAAACTCCGCTTAAGTATGCATTTAGTTAGCAGCGGTAATGAGCTTTTTAATGTTTTAGCAGTTCCGAGTGAGTGTGCCTGATGGTGTGGTACATCAAAAAATGTCACAAGGCTGTACATTAAAAAGCTATTTGGCATTTCCAAGTAAATTCTACGAAGTGTGTAGTACATAGATACAATGCACATAAGTTTCGTCATACACCACTTGCTCGTGATTTCTGCAGAGAGATAATAAGCCCGATCATCGAAAGAATCATTGAAACGAAGTTCGTCAGTGTTGTAAGTTATTTATGAGTTACTCGAAGCCGTGTTGGCCGAGTGGGATTGCACCTCGACTTTCGATCCGAAGGTCGTGGGTTCAAATCCCGGCCGTGCATCAATGGATTTTTCGTTCGGAAAATGTATATGCGCATTAACACGAGCTTTACGGTGAAGGAAAACATCGTGAGGAAACCCGTGGCTTAGTCAGCTCCGCATGTATTGACCTTGTCTTTCCTGTGGATATGGCTGACAAGGCTGAGAGGATGGCACTACAGTGTCCCGTTAAGTGTAGGCATACGTTGCCTCCTGACGCTGTATAAATCATCTTCAAAAGATGTAAAGTTCTATTATATTATATACTGTTGAGGTAAACTTTCAAGTTAGATTCAGAAAACTCGAGTGAAGTCTCTTTTTATTTCTTATTTTTACACAATAGAGATGGAATAGAAGTTTGTTCGTTGTAATGGCTATGTTTTGCTGTATAAACAAAATTGGTACATAATGCATTTAAGGTTACCGTCCTCAGAACTAAAACAAAACTCAATTTATTCTATATGCGGTTTGAAACAAGAAACTTTCGTGCTCTCTCCGCATAAACAGAACATGTTCGTCCAGAATTATTGTTACGCGAACAATGTAGAGGGCGAGTAATATTAAGCAAAGTTAATTAAAGCCTACATAATATGTTAGGTACCTACCTACTACCTACATAGAGTTCCCTGGCTTCCAACTTTAATATCCGGCTAAAGGAAAGAAATTAAACCGTTTCGTATCGAAAAGTCCTAAAAACAAAACGACATATTAGCATAACGTCCTATTAGCAACATGACCTAGTAGCAAATCAGCGTTGAACTTTGAAGCTTTTAGGAAAATTACTTAAAATCTACTAATGGTCACTAATCCAGCAGCGGTCTTCTATACAAAACTGATATTGTGCAAAAACACACGAATAAGTTTTAACGGGAATAGAGTAGGTCTGACGTCATCGACCGGGCATCCCTCTCATCAATTAGGTAGGGGTGCAGTTCCAACACATAAATCAAGATCCACAATAACCACAGAGTAAAGTTTACAGTACATTAGCAGCAGTGAGAATATACACGCATGTGTTTTACTGTGATTGTGTCGCTTGTGCACCTATGTAGTAGTAGGTACATGTGGAGTCGTCTTCTTCTTATATTTATAGACTACAAAGTACTTTTATACACGGAAATATTATGAAATCGTTCAAGCGAAAACTCATTTGCACACGCTCCAAAAAGGCTGCAGTTATCAATCGAGCTAGTGCGCAATATCATTCAAACATAACACTGCAATTTCGCGAAATTGGTTCCAATGTGCTCCATTTGTATGGTGCTGAACCACTAATCTCCCAAATAATCAATTTAAACTGCTAGTATAAATCCAACACCCCTCGTGGTGAATTGCGCAGTTTATTTAAAGGCTAGCCCCGACCAATATCGGAGCAATTCTGTTAAAAGCAATTCGCGATTGATGCTCTGGTCGAATGCTATTAAATGCTGCTGCGGGTGGAAACGAAACATATTTCAATATACGAAAAGTAAACTGGAATACTAAGGCGTTCATAAAGTAGGATACTGGTAACTTTATGACAGCCCTAGAGCGATTTCGACTTTCATTTTATGGTGATATTTCATTGTTGCAGGTGTGACAAGCAAGATGGCATTCCATTGCACGATAAACCCGTGTCAGCCGCTGCAATCATCGACAACCTAACTAGACCACTTAAGAATTCCACTTCGTAGAAGTTGAATAGTGATAAGAACCCGAATACATAAGTTCATAGCAAGCAATATGAATCTGAAGTTGATATCGATACTTCTGACATGGAACTGCATACTGATATCAGCGAAGAAAGACTCCTTTGAAGACGAGCAGACTTCAAGATCTAGGGAGCTGAGAAACAGAGAGATCAACCGTAACAGAACCACGTTCAATGGAACGCTCACAGATCTTCCCGAAAGAAGGTACCTGAGACACAAGAACAGTTCTAGATACCGGGCAGAGAGACGGAGGTCTTGGGAACATGAAATAAGAAGAGATAGGCGAAAGGGTTCAGACAGCTACTCTTTGGAGGATAGCGCGAATCGAACTATAGAGCCCTTTGGTCCCAAGAAAGAGGATAAGACTCGTAAAACAGAGAAGCACCTAAATAAAAGCTTTGAGAAGTATTCGATGAGGAAATTGATCAACCAGAGCAAGCCACCGGAAAAACCCCACCCTGTTGTAAAAGAAAACTCAACGCGGTCTAAAGTAAAGACGTCTAATAAGTGGCAGAGCTCAGACAGAAACAGCGGTTTTATTCCGTTTCCCCAGCAGAGGGAGAGGAAACCAAATATTATTTTGATATTGACTGATGATCAAGACGTGGAGTTGGGCAGTTTGAACTTTATGCCGCGGACCATGAAGGCTATAAGGAGTTCTGGTGCGGAGTTTCGTCACGCGTATACTACAACGCCCATGTGTTGTCCATCAAGGTGAGCATACAACTTTACCACACCTACTACCAGTCACCACAGATCAGTATTCATTGCATCTCTTTTTTTTTGAGAATCCTTGTTTCTTTCTACCACAACATGCTCTGCGATTACATACATTTTCTTTTCAGTAACATTAGGTATGTACAGCCCCTATTCTGAGCATTCCTTCTACCAAATGAGTCTACTAAAGTTGACATTCTATAAACGCAATCATAATGTATGGGAATTACATTTATTTTCTGAACGATAAGTCACGTGACCATTCCTGTATATTTATGTTTTGTTTTCTTCTTCTTCTCTTCATTAATGGCCTGTGTCCGTCATTTCGACAGACAATTTTGCCCATGTCAAGTGATATAATGTAATTGTAATAAATAAGTCAAGTCAAGTCATTTGTCAAGTCGGCTGTCGTTTGTTTTGAAAAGAAAATGGTGGATTTTCTCTTCAAAACCTAACACGAATTTTCACATTCAGAAAAACCACTTTACACACATTTATTCCAATGGCTCACACTTTATGTTACGACCTAAGTATTATTGGTAACAACACTCACAATAACACAAGAAAAACTATTGAAATAAAAGTGCTATGTGTCGTTTCAAAAAATGTCAAAACTCGTATTCATGTTTTGTTTTAGTTTTCTCATGTCTAGCGCTTGTGGAATGTCAAGTCAACCATGTCAAGTTGACAAGAGTAATTTCTCTTATCGTTCATTGCCTTTTACCGATGAACCAAGCGATGAACCCTGTAGTTTCTTTTATGCAATCACCAGTTCTTCTTTGTCCACAGGAGCTCCTTACTGACCGGAACGTACGTGCACAACCACAACGTGTACACGAATAACGACAACTGCTCGTCTCCGATGTGGCAGGCTAAGCACGAAACCAACACTTTTGCCACATACCTATCCAACGCTGGATATAGAACTGGTGAGTTTAGAATACTTGGATCTTAGTGAAAATATATATTGTTGTTTGGATGTAATAATTGATTTTGTCTTTCTTTGACAATGCCATTTAAAAAGTTTGAGAAAAAGTTTTCAACCTGTATTGTCAAAGCTTTATTACGCATTTTAGTAACCATTGGTAGTAACAGGGTAACAGGAGCTTCCGGATTCAAAACCGTCATATTAAATATTGAATAACATAATGTATCTTAGCTGCTGCATCGCCGACAAAGCCCATAAATCAGTAGCAACGCAGCACTCGCTGACAATCTAAACTGCAGTACAGCATCTTCTAAGATTTGTTCTAAATAGAATGTCTAGTTAGGGGCGTGGGCGCACGTGGGTCGCCGGACGTCGGTTATTTCATCGCATCTCGCACACGTCACAAATAAAGCAGATGGAAGTGTCCTTGCTGGTATTTGGGGAGACCGATTGGCCGATCTATCTTATCCGGTCAAGACGAGCGATTTGTCGGGATTTGTCGCGTCTAGTCACGCTCGCATCACATCCAAAAGCAAATTGATGTCGCTAGACGGTCGATTCTGGCGTTGATATAGTGCATTCAGTGCGCACCTTCCTGGATTCCCGGCGAGAAACCCGACGCACATTCAAATAGGACAATAAACTGTCCAGAGATGCAGCTTTGAATCCGGATCGGTTCTTGCGAAACAATACCTATAGTGCAATGAATAAAGCGAATAAGTAATTTACCAGACTATTGTGACACGAAGCACGTGTGGGTAATTTATCACAGTTAAGAGTTTAAAGAGTCTATTTGGGTTGTAAATTTATGATCTGGACGAGCTATCATAAATTGGTCCCTTGCTTTCCCCTCCTGGTGTAGGCGAAGGGCACACCTACTGGTTCTATCACTAGCGGCAGCGTAGACCAGTGATAGAGCCTAATCAGTTTATTGCTCCTTCCGTCTGAAGATGAAAGTCGAGATGTGTGGGAGTGCCAATTGTGTGATTGCTCGGGTTTCTCTTTCTGCCAGTGGAAGCTAGCGGTCAGTCAGAATCCAATCCACTTGAGGTAATTGCTAGCATTCCAGCACTACAACTAAGGACTATTGCTATTGCAAGCTTACAGCTTTTTCTATATTATAATATAAGAGTTTTATATCAGTCGTTGTAAAATCAAGTCTGTTATGTATGATTTTACTTAGGTACCTAATCGTTTTTTTAGGTTATGCCTGTAAATAACGCGGTTTTCTGTTAAACAATAGTAGACATTATCTTGGTAGAAAACAGGAGCGTTCCCAGTCGTGGGCTCCTTTGCAACATCTCCTCTATAATTATTTACTATTTCCCAGAGAGTTACGATGCAATTATGACAGAGCGATAAAATGCTTGTTATTATACAGAATTAATTGGCCCTATTTTATCTAAACAGTCGATCCGTCGTTTGAGTGCAATTGTATCAGAATTAGGAAATACTTAATAGTAATTTATGCTGTTAGATAGAACAGATGGCGGAGGTTGGCTGATAACAGAGACCGATAGTATTAACATAGATTGCATTCAAATTACTCATGAGTATCAGTATAGTATTACTGCGTTTACAGCCAAGACCTTATGTTTAGCGTTGGCGCACACCTAACGACAAGACGTCGTTGTCGTGTCCGTAGTGACATGAATATAAATATTCTTTTAAAAAGCATGCTGTGAAAAGAGGTGTTTTTCTTCATACGCTGTTTTCGTTTGTAACTTTTATACTGCTTTGCTTTCGCTATAACTGAAATAGCTTTTAAGAAAAAGCTTATTGTAACGAAAAAGCTCTTATAACAACTTGCTTTTCAAAAAATATATTAATTTTCTCTCCCTAGCTACACGACGCGACGTCTTGCCTTCTGATGTAGTTTGACGCTTAGGTAGGTACAGTTAGCTTCAGCTCTAGAATGACTAGAGAATAGAAAACGTCAAAAAACATGGTAATTGTTTCTTGACAGTTTAGAAATGTTATTTCCATTCATTTTTATTAGTTTTGTACTCTTTACTTGGTAACAGAAGATTTTTCCTGACAGATAACCACTACCACAGATCATATAATACTATACTAGTACCAACCATGTCCTCAAGATAATTTTAGCTGGTAAATCACATTTGTTTAGGTAAGTGTTCCAAAGCCGGTACCTAGGTAGGTATGCGTAGTATACCTTCGTATGAAAATGTAGAGCTTTTGTTTGTACTATAATACCTAATACTAAATATCTTTCATCAGAGGCCTTATCCTCACTTCGACAGAGATTTTACTCTAATAGAGATGACGTCATATCTCGGCTGAAATGTAATTTCAACCACTGGTGAAGCTATTATCGACACCATGTTGACGTCATCCCTATTAGAGTAAAATCTCTACCGAAATGAGCATAAGGCCCTGAGCAGGTAGTTATTTATTTTTTACACGGTGTTGACGGGTAAGCCTAATAAATAATAGACGTAAAGCGATTGTATGCGTGGGCGCAGTCGCCGTTCTGTCTGCGACTGCAAGCACGTGGCCGATTGACGATAAGCTCGATAGACAACTTTTGAATTTTGTTTAGGTTGTTATTTTGTGTCGCCAACTTGCAGTTGATCAAAGAGGAACGAAATACCCAAAATACCACCTAAGACGTGTAAATTCACGTAAGTGTTCGATTGACAAGTACAAATTATAAAATTGAGAACCAACAAAACTGTTTTTATACCAATTCATCTTCGTTTAACTTCCAATAGAAACATCTGAGGAATAGGTGTAGGTATTCTCCCCCTCAGAAAAAAATAAAACCCTTTTTACTTTGTTTTTACCCGGAAAAAAAACACTTAACTTTATTAGTACCAAACTACCTATCGCAACTACTAAGACAGTAACTAAAAAAATAAATACTAATACCCACCCAACATGATTTCTACAACCACGTAGGTAAGGTACATACAACTTTCAATAATCAGAAAACCGGAATAACATCGCATTACGCGTTACGTTTGTTTGTTTATGGTTTTTTACACCATAAACCCATCAGCTCTCAATTATCGACAGCCTACTTTGGCTCCGTTATGCTGTTTACTTACAGTACGCGATATAAGAATGCGTGAGAACAAGAACCTTCTAGTCAACAGTCATCAAATAGGAAATTGAACATTAATTAATGGCAACAAAAGTGAACTGAAAATACTAAAATACCGACAAAACGTTCGAAAATTATACTTAGAATGCAAACGAATGAAAACCTAGCTTAATTCATAGTGAAAAAAAAACTTTGAAGTAAAATCACACAAATTGTGTGAACGATATAATCTGTGCGCCCTCGGACCGAATGCTTCAGTTTTTCCTAGAATGTCGTAGTAACAACGCTTGTCAAATGCACCAGACGATCGACGCCAACAAACAAAAAAAAAATAACGCTTGTGCGTCATACTTTTCTATTGTAGTTCTTTTCTATATCATATCTATGCAAATATCCGTATCTATTTACGACTCTACATAAAGTTTACGCACTTGGTAGAGTAAAAAAACTAGTAGCTATTTCCTCAAGAAGGTTAATATTTTCATTTGAATCTTGAGTGTTTGAAATGCGTAAACGCGTGACTAGTTTAAAATAACAAGCGATTAGAGCGTGGATTTAGCTAAGACCAGGTAAATTGCCTCTCAGCTGCTTACCAATTTGCCAGTTTGCAACACCAAGTTGTTTCTACATAATATCTACCTCTAGTCTAGTAGCTAGTCGAGCTAGTGCCATACCAGCGACTTGCTAAAAGTGCTAAAAGCGTTTTTATGAAACAACTGCTCGCACTGCTCGCCAACGACGGGGAATTCATCCACACACCCTAGAGCCAGCGTGGTCGCGCACCGTCCGGTTTCAGAGGAATTTTCTCCCGCGAACACTCAGGTTGTGGAACGATCTTCCTGTCGAGGCTTTCCCTAGTGACTACAATATGGGGCACTTCAAAAAGGGTGTTTTAAAATTCTTCTAGGGTCGGCAACGCGCATGTGTTACCTCTGGTGTTGCAGGCGTCCATAGGCTACGGTAACCGCTTCCCATCAGGCGGGCCGTACTCTTGTTTGCCTACTTAGTAGTATTAAAAAAAAACTTTTATCGATCAGGGTTCTGTCATAGCTAAAGCTAATAGCTACATTCCGGGATGCAGGTATTGGAAATCCTTTTAGCAGCGTCTCTACAAATCTACTGATTTGTAGACGGAAGACAGGTACCTACTAGGAACTGAGCATCTAAGGCCTTTATTTTAGGCAGTGAGTTAGGTAGACAATCAGTCAGACGAGGCAACGAATTTATATACATACCTATACCTAGGTAAGTAAGAAACATGATGCAAACTATTAATTCATCGTGCAGCTCCGCGCCGCAATGTCTAGCGCACCTGCGCGCGCGCCTGTGTTCTACTTACAGCAGGGTTGCCATTGCCATAAAATGTGAAAGTGCTGGCCGGAAATACACTCATGACATTTTGTTAAAAGCTTTTGGTGTGTGCCCTTTTTAGGTTAATATCTTGCATTGCTTGTTGCTATAAGAGCTTTAACGGCATGTGGGTGGGTACCTAGTTGAAACTACTTGTATCTTCTTATGGTGGTTACGTTAACCATGTATTTTGGTATAAAATCTTTCCTACAGAAGTTTCCACGGGTATTTTAGTCTAGCCTAGAGAATTGGAAAAATAGTTCATCTTTCACTCATCTCTATATTATGCTGCCTAAAATTTTATGGCTGGTTGGTTGAGCTTCAGAGTCATCAACCCTAGGCCTATCCTATTATGACGAACGAGATGGAATAACGCGATGACCTCGTTGTGGTCTCGTTCTTCCAGTGTCTATTACAATGTGTTCAAAATTGTGTCGTGATTGGTGGAAATAGATTTACCTCTTCAAAAGTATTTTTAATGTAAAAAATGTTGTCAAGCAAGTCACAAGTTCAAAGACAAGTTTTGAAATCTCAAGTATCAGCATTCTCTAAAGTCATTGACTGAATTATTGAGTCTAATATTTTTTATTTCATTCTATGTGCAGCATAGTTAGAATCCCATTATTCACGTATTTATCTGATAATTAATTTGAAAAAGGAATATTATTCTCTCAGATATTGAAATATGTATCTAATTTTGTTACCTTTGATAATGATGTTAGGTCCGAACATTTTATAAATTTTTTATGCGTTACTTTTTTCAAGAAAAAATCAATTAAGTTGCTTATCTGGCTTAGGTATTCCCGTTACGTCGAGTCTCACCACGTCGATGTTTGATATGCAATGAAGGCACATATCTATTGTTCAATTACGCTAAGCAACTTATTTTTACAACTAACACAATAACAATATTATACTAATACGACGAGACCAAATTGCTAAGAACAGACGACCTTTAGACATGACATAAATGTTGTTCATATTTATCTTCAGGTTACTTTCTCAAGTGGGAAAGCTGCCTGAGATATTAACCGCTAATTAGCTGCGGTTATCGGAGAACTCAACCTTTTGAACGTAACGGTACTCTAACTAATGCATTTTGGTTAGGTTCGACTTCGACGTGTCAAAACAGTGAGGTCGCAAAGAAAAAAATTAGTTTGACAGACACGCAAAAGTGGTCATGAAAGACATCTCACCTCTTGAACGGTGATCCATCAATCTCACATCCGTTTCAACAAATATATTTATTCTTCGTCTATGAGAAAGTTTCCACCTACAACTGTTTTGCAATTGACATGCTTGTATAAGCGTGGGGCTTGATGGGGCAAAGGGCCCTTCCCATGAGGTCGTAGGCGTTACTCATAGGTCAAATATCTCGTAAATGAGCGGCTGATTGTTGCCTCCGAAATGATCTGACTTTAATGATATAGTAATTTGTTATCTGAGAAAAACTGGCGCTTGGCTGCCGCTTTGTTTCAACGAATTAAGGTTCGGCATTTTTATATTTTCTTGGAAATAAAGGTATTTGGGATTTACTACTTTTGATATCCAAAAGGTCTTCTTCTGTTTTAATATTTATCACAAAATTCTATGGATTCCGATTATAATCTAACTTGATTAACTTAGTAGACATATCTATCTTTAAAATGTAGCTTAAATTGAATTTACTGAGTCATCGATATCGTAGACTGTGTAGTACTATTATCATATTTATCATACAACAATCTTGCTATAGGTGCTTTGCTTATTTCAAAGCATCGCTTTTCCATCGTTTATTTTATCACGTCCCTGTACTTGACCTCAGTTGGTTTTCATTATGTACTCGTATCTAGCTGGAGTCATAATTAGTAAAGTGAAACGGAAGACAGCTGTCAAGATTGTACCGAGGTTATTTCAACCGTGAAAAGCACAATAGATAGTCCCTTATATCCAAATTGTATGAATCAACTCTTCTTATAATAATTACGGAATGAATTTATTAATACTTTTTTTTTATATAAAACTCTTTTGAAGCTGACTGACAATCAACGCACAGCCTAAACTGTGAGTCCTAGTGGTATGGGAGGTAGTATCCTTGTAGTGTAGAGGTACAATAAGAAAGAAATTTTGAAAAGTCACACCCAGAAGGGTCTAAGCGCGAGCAACGCCGCGGGCGACGGCTGTTTTATAAGATTTGTGATTATTAAAATGCTATGATTTCACTAAAATTATTTATACTCGTAAGTACTAGGCAAATTATAATAACAATGGACGATGGTAGATAATAATAATAACTCGTTATTTGGTTAGGACAACCCGATGTAAGACGCAATAGATTCTATTATTGTTCTTTGGACGGTCCTTTACAAGGTCAATCAGTGTTTTTTTTTAACTTTATCTACAAAGAAGGATAAAAGAGGTTTCAGTTCACATTTGTTGTATGATTGTACTAAGAGTTAAAAAACAGTCCTATACACTTGCTCAAGGTGTGGTGTTTACTCGGTATGTTTCAAGATGGAATCGATCTTTCGAATATGTACTTATTCAACTAGACCTATGAGTTTTACACGGCTTTAGATGAGATTAAATTCATTAAGCATATTGAAAATCTAATTACTTTTATTCTCATTCTTTAAATTCTCCATCGTCGACAAACGACGAATAATGATGAAGGAACACCTAATTTAGTAATCCCTCGAGAATTTCAAAATGAGCGCTACAAATCAAGGAAGCTTCTATTTTATCTAATGCCACAATGAGGTCACTAATTGAATCTAATTCCACTTTTTCATAATTGCGTCTGCCTCTGGAACATTTCAAGTCATTATTTTACGACACGCCAATTGCGACAATTGTTCCGTTAAAATATTATAGTCTTCTGGATATCCTACTCAGCGGCCGGATAGGAACTAATTTGTCATTAATCTGAATCCGTAATATCTTTGTTATATTTGTATTTCTAGAAATATCGGAGTTTAATCTCGATAAGCATCAAACTAACAACTTACCATACTGTATCTTGTATTCGTTTAGGAAAAAAACGTTTGCATATTTTTATGGGTATGTCACTTCACGTAGGTGTGAAGATGTCGTAAATTGGGTACTTTATGTATACCCTTTTAAGTATATAGTAGAGTTGTACTATTAGAAGAGTCTTAATACTATGTAAATAAATGTAAATTGGGAAATAATAAACGTTATGGTTCATTCAATCGTCGTGGGTTCATGAATGAATCTACAGGTCCGCCCACGGTGATAGTTACTCGTAACACCTGACCGCGATACATTTGTTTACAAATCTAGTAATAATTTATTTATAATTAGTCAAATATGATGTGCCTCACGAAACGTGGATGGAATATGTGTGTGCCTATTATAAGTGAACTCGTCAGTAGTGCTTATTTAGATTCTCTTGTGAAATTACGTTCTTTGTATACCCTAAAAAGCAGGTGCCCTTATAAATTCATACGTAGGAATACCAACCAAAACTTAGTTTCGAAGAATTCGACTTAGCGAAAATATTGGCGATGTTGATGTTGCTTATTGAAGTTGAAAACTAAAGATTGTAAGCCTAAATAGAATAGTGTTCAGTGGAGCAAACTTACCAAATATCTATTGAGCTTCAGCCTTCAGTAAGAACTAAAAATTCTTTGAAATATTCGACGCTACGGGAAAATGTGTTTCTCTAAATCCAATGGTGATTTGTAAAAAAACTAGATACTTATCTCGAATTTTTATGTGCATGTTGTGGCAGGCAACAATTGATTATTTCTTGAAATTACTGTGATTTTGTTTTGAACTTCTTTACAAAGTTTTGGCAGCGCAAACCATTTCAAAATGCGCGGGATATTAGTTTTGTTGTTGCACCTCCTACCTACAAATTACCTAGTTTAAATGAAATTTCATTAGATTTGTAAGTTATCTTTTTATTTGTTAGAGTTCCGAAGATGTCTAGTAGGCGGCTACCAGAGAAACTGCTCTCCGGATCTTGGCGTCCGGCCAGAATCAAAATAGGAATGTGTTTGATCATTCAGTCTGTCGGTCCATCACTTTACATACAAGGCAGAGAGCCCTGAAAAATAGTAGCTATTTTGTTAAATATTGCATACAAATCTTTAGTAGGATATTCAAATAATAATATATTCATGCTGTCAGGTGCTTTGCCTATTTATAATTTTATTGCTATTGCTTGAATAGTTCAAAGGTGATTGACTGTAGGTACATACGTAGCTGTTTACTTAAAAGTGTATGTAAGATACAAACTCGATAAAAAATAAAATAAATGTTACGGTTTATAAACGTTTATTTAAGATTCGCCACAATGAACGTTTAAGTGTAAATTAACTAAAATGACATCGTAATCAAATCGATTAGGTACTTATACTTAGTAAACTTGAATATCCAAATACATACATAAACATTTCTTAGGTTCTGTTTAATTAAGCAATAAATTCTTATTCAACGGACGCCCACTCCCGCTCCAAATGTTTCCTCTGGCTTCTGCAATTTTTTCCTGCTTCGAGTACCAATTGTATGCCTAATTGATCTGTCAATACAACCGTCCTTCAGATCCTCTCGATGGGTGCCTTGCCCACCCACAGTCTTGAGTTTATTTTTGTGTATGGGCGCCAAATGAAGCAGACGATTTTTTAGGCCATAAATTATGATGTGCGATTAGATTTGATGATCATTGATTGGATTTTAATAAATAATTGGTACCTACCAAACTGGTTACATCAAGTCGTCCTGTTTTATTTTTGCCGCTTTGAGGATTACTTAGATCATTGGTTTTTTGAGCTGTTCTTTTTGTGATTGTGCAATTGGTTGATATTCTTACAGTGCACATAACTTCAGTCAACCTTTTCAACAGTCACTAGAAGTATAGGTAGGGTAAAATATTGTCAACAATCTGACAATATAATATTTCACGATATAGCGGGTACAACTCAAGTAACAACTTACGGAGTGTTATCGCATTATTCGATCTGATAGGTGGTGCCGCGTATAAATAATTCAGTTAATTTATAACTATGGGTATACTGCAACACCCCTTGGGTCACGCAATCACATGCACCTTACATCACACCTTTTGGTTGGCGGAATGGAGTAAGTAAATATTTTGATGAAGATTTTGAGAGACCTACGTCCAGCAGTAAACTGATATAGGATGATGATGATGAAAGATTTTGATAAAATTCCCACTTGCTCGCGAATTGAGCTCGACATAACGGGGAATTACATGACATGTAATAATTTCCTGCTATGTCGATTTCAAATAAGAATCAAAAATTTTGAATATTTTTTTATAATTTTTCTCATTTCATTTTTCAAAGCTCGACACGACAGTAATGTTACCAACTGTAAACATTCTAAAATACTAATTAATAACACTTAAATTCTGTTGTCGTCGTCAAGGGTTCACATATTAACTCAACCAAGGCGGTGTTGAAATGATTAATTACTGCTCTGGCTGATAGTGCGCATGATTGCTGACGCTGGATAATATTATTAGCTAAGGCTATTATAAAATCTAAATTAAAAGAATAATGCGGGCTACGTAGTGTCTTAACAGAAGATAAATCGTTATTCTACTAACAACTAATTGACCGTACTTATTTGGACATTCTGTAACCAAAGAGTTTAGTTGAAAAGCGAAATAAATTATAACCTTCTTTGTTTTACGTCGTTTTACTTACCGTGGTTTTACTTACCGGTTCAAAACTAACCGGTAAGTAAAACCACGGTACCTAATGCATATGTGAGGGTAAAGACCGGTTGCGTTTGATATTCATATTTAGTTTCACCTGTGGTTTGATAGTCCTATACGGTTGCAACATCTGAAGCTCTCGAATAAACACGTTTAGAATCTAGATTATTTTTAGATCTTATCTTTGCGACTATAAAAACAATTTAGTTTCCTACAAGGTGGAAAAAGATTATAGCTCATCTTGAAAATCTAAATGAAACTATACTTTATGATCACCACATAATTATTATACTATATATATGTAAAACTCTTTTGAAAGCTGACTGATAATCAACGCACAGCCTAAACCATAAGTCCTATAGGTATGAAATTTGGAGGGTAGTATCCTTATATAGTGTAGGTTGTGCACTAAGAAAGGAATTTTGAAAATTCACACTCTAAAGGGTCTATTTAGAACGCGAGCAACGCCGCAGGCGACGGCTAGTCACCAAAAAAAGGTGACTGATTGTAAAGTTTTTTTCAAAGCTCTGACTGTTAAAGCTTGTCCTGAAAAACCTGTCTTAGATCTTGTTCTTAGAAATTTCGAGTCTATCGCGAACTTAGGATCTAAAATCAAAAAGGCTAGATAGCCAATTTTAATGGTCAAAAATTGTCTTGTTGGACTACAAAATTATAAATTGTTACTACAAGAGAAAATAGAAAAAAATTTCAAGCGTATAAAATAATTAAAAAAATATATATCTCTCTCGTCTTTAAATTAGTGCAGAAACGTGTCCTCACGAGATACGTGACAGTCTTGTAACGAGATGCCTCAGGGCAGCCTCGCCCGACACAGCTCTTCCAATTGTTCCGTAATTATGAGAAGTGCAGGCGAAAATCTTCAAAAGCCTGTGCCAGAATATGCACTGTAACGTCTCTGAGTATTTAGAACTTATGTTACCTATTATGTGACATAATTTTAAAGATATGATAACGACAGCCGACTTGACAAATTACTTGTCTTGACTTATTTATTACAATTTTAACACTTGACATTGGCAAAATTGTCTGTCGAAATGACGGACACAGGCCATTATTGAAGAGAAGAAGATGAGTAAATTATAGTCTCAGAATATTCCCACTTTGTTCATATTCAAATGTCATTTTAGCGCGGCTATAAAAAAAACTCTATCATTGTCACTTGCATGGCAGCGAAAAGAGACGACAACAGATTTAGCAACCATTTTAGTTAGCTCAGCTTTAAAAGACCAATATGAATATACAATATATAAAATGTTAGAACATTTTTTGTATAGTTTTAATACAAAAAGTATGAATGGCGAAATGGAACCCCACTTTAGCACCAATTATTCTGTCCCCACTGCAATTTTGAATGACGTTTTTTTGTAATGGAAAAACTATGTCAAGCGTCTGGGAATGAAGCTTTATGAATATTAAGGTTATATGAAGAGTGCTATTCTTTTGCTAAGTGACTCCTCAGTTAGTTTCTTTCTTTATTCAGACTACCAACTGAAATATATTTAGCTCTGATTTATGTACCCTTTTGTTGCGTTTTTTAGCCATTTTTACTTTTCTCTATGTATTTAGTTTAACTTTATCAGAGAAGTTCGATGTCTGAATATATACAGAGATGGGGATGATAAAAATAGACCCTCATTTTGCCTTAGTCTCTTAGGTAGACGCTTCTCTCCTATCTTCAGTAATTTAGTGGGAATTTGCGTGTTCAGCAGCTATCATTATCGAAATTCTTACGTGCCTGACGAGCTTTCGTCATGAATGACCTCTGTATAGATAAGGTTTACTTCGGGCCACGACTCTGGCTTTTACACCTAATACCAAAGGTCAAGCCTTGGGATTGAATTTAGTTTAAAGTGGCTTGATTTTTATCTATTTAAATACCAACGACATCATGATTCTAAGGCTATTTCCATCTTATCTACCTAATGAATCTTAATCTAGACGCAATTTAGAAAAACATCTATGTATCACATTTATTTAATTTATATCTTTTACAAATGTCACGCATGCTTAAAACATTGACCCTGGTAACGTAGGTACTTAGATCTTTCTATCTTCCGTGATGACGGTGGACAGCAAATGAAATTCCATGCCAACCCATGCCATGGAAGGTGCGGTGAAATAGGACGTGGGTAGCGCCAGTGACGGGACACAGGAATTAGAGATTCAAATTACCCACACCAAGTTTTGAAAAAGTAGAGGTTACTGTAGACAGATTTTTGTTCGTTCGACCGTTTTAACTTAAGACAAAACGCCTAGATTTTATAATCTGCCGAAGTAACATTGTCTGTCATCACTCTGTATATTGTTGGGATTAATTTTGTCCACACCTAGTCTTGGTTGCAATTTTTTAACCTTCTTCAAAAAAAGGAGGAGGTTCTCAATTTGGTAGGTACAATGATTTTTTGTATTTCTATGAGGACAATATAAGTTTTTTGCGTGTTGCGTTACATCGCTAAAGGTCAGACCAAATGCTCAGCAGCCATATTGCTATTCCTGGATTTAGGTACATAATCCTATGTATAGTCTGTGGTTATAGTAAGGTTGGTAGACCGTACAATCCACAATTTGCGACTGTGGCCTCTGCGACCCCTGTCAGACTAATGAAACGCGATAAATATCAGAGAGCTCGTCTGCAGAGCTTCACATTGTGGATTAGTTTCAAAATTGAGCATTTAATTACAATAATATAGGTACTTGCACAGTACATGCTGTTTGAAGTGACGCTTTCGAAAAAGTCTTAGCTCGAAGAAATGTTATAAAACCCGAAGAAAATATTTTTCTTTTACAAAAACAAAATCGATACAAAAATAGCTGTGTGTATGTGTGAAGCGTGAACACATTGCTGATTTATGAATAATTGAGCATTGATTATTTTATATCACTAATTCATTCGGCAGAGTGGCTATTGAAGTGCTCATTGAAAAGTATAATATCGTGTCGGTCAAGTGTGCCTGCTATCGAGCTCGTAATTTATCGCGAAGCTCAGCGCGTCATTGAGCAAATGAGCAATGGACTGAGATATCGCCGATAACTCCAGATGCCTAATAGTACCTATTGAGATGCTATACCTACTTATGGAGCTTTGAACAACCGAATATATCAGGTACATCTTAAGATTGGTAAGCATATTAAATATTGAACGTAACTTTACGTTTCTTTATTTCTTTATTCTTTACTAGCTTCCGCTCGCGACTTCGTTCGCTTCCCGTTGGATCCCGTTGATTTTCCGAGATAAAAAGTAGCCTATGTGTTAATCCAGGTCACGGACAATATATATTCCAAGTTTCATCCAAATCGGATCAGTACTTTTTGAGCCAATTCGTTACAAACATACTTACGTACAAATCTTTCGTCTTTATAATATTAGTATAGATTGTACACTGAGAAACTTAACTTAAAACTTAAACTTAAAACATATAGGCGAGCTTAACCCTAAAAAGAGTTCTCTTCCAGTAAACCTTATACCGCATGCACACTATGCCCATGACGCTGCCGGAATGTATGGCGGCATTCATGCCGCGGACTTATTGCCACAGCAACATCGCCTTTATTCTCACTAAGCGGCATACATGCCGGCAGTGGCATGGGCATAGTGTGCACGCGGTATTAGGATGAGAGATGGGAAAATGGAAGTGGGTGCAACACATGTAAATAGAAGAATACGTTGGGATTTTCATAAGTGATTCAAGAATATAGAGCTCTAATAAAATGCTTGACATCAAATTTTATATTCATCGCAATGCAAAGAAACAATTTTTTATTGTTTAAAAATAAATGTATAGCTGGAGTTAACTTTCCCAAATGAAAAGTGCTATGTAGCGAGAGGTCATTGTTTCTCAAACAATAGTTCTCAAATTTTAATTTCCGGGCGTTAAAAGATGCAGTCGCTATCAAAAACGGCTGTTCACTTTAAAAGACAATTCTCCTCACAAAAATTAGGTAGTCATCTTGTCATAATAAAGTTACGATTTCGTTTAAATGTCGTGTCATAAAATTCTCATTTATAATCTTTTTACTCACTTACTCTTTAATTGGCGAATGTTGGACGAAAATAAGAAGGCAAAGTGCTTATCAAAAATTTTTTGCATACTTAGAACCATCTATTTTTCTTCCATTATGTCTCTGACATGTTTCTATATTGTACGAGTATGTGCAGGTAAATTTACGGAGTTGCTTAGCTATTTCTCATATATCTGGGATGATTTTTCATTTCCGCCAGAGGCGTGATAGAGCTCCATTGAGGCATAAGACGCTGATTACTATCACAGAATAGCAGCAGTAGGTACATAACTATACCTTCTGCTGTATCCCGCAGTGTACCGTGTTTTCGATACGTGCTGAAGTTTCGAATGGGCCAGACAGCTGTGAAATTCGCTTCACCGGGATAATAGGATTATGAAGTAGGAACGTTCAGACTGTGGCTGATGTCAGAAAACAAACGGCATAATCTCTGTACATCTTTACTTACATAGGTACTTATTTCATAACGTAGTTGGACGAGCAGACCACAGACGATTGGAATAATATTTAAATAGATGCACTAAAAGTTCTGAATTAGATTAACAAAATAAACGGCGAGCAAACCAGGCTTTGCTCGCCTGTTATTCGGATGGGAAACGCGGAAAAACTCACTCACAAAATCCGGTCAAAATATCATTGGGATTTTGTTGGGATGTTGTAAAAGCCTGACTGAATGAATTATGACAACCCAACAAAATAGCAATGAAATTTTGACTACTATTTTTATGATAATTCGCCCTGGATATTCCGGATTTCAATCCTATTTCTTTGCAGGTTACTTCGGCAAATATCTGAACAAGTACAACGGGTCGTACATTCCGCCAGGCTGGCGCGAGTGGGGCGGCCTCATCATGAACTCCAAGTATTACAACTACAGCATCAACATGAATGGAAAGAAGATCAAACACGGAGATGACTACCACAAGGTAATCTTCTAATTCCGATTTAGGAAGTTTCTCCGAAAGAAATACACTACTTTAAATGTTAAACGGTTAATCGTTACTCAGTCCTCTCTCTCTGTGAATTTACAGGGGTGAAAGACGTGTAGGTGGAAAATCTCGCAGACAGCGGGCAGCTGTGTTTTTGATGAAGTCTGCTTGTCACGACAAGCGTGTGTTTTGTCAAACAAAATCACCCTGCGCTCTTGTAAAATTAGTAGGGAGTGGTCTCATTTAAATGGTTTATCTATAGTTGTTAGTAATATTTCATCACAGCGACACGATATGCGACACGCGCACCTTGGTTGTTACATGAATTCCAAGTAACTGTAAGTCTGAGTCATTACCACCACAGTAGTGACAGGGTGATTTTAATTTTTTCATCATTTCTTGACTGAATAGGTTCTTTACAAGGCACGAAATTCGAGCGACGACCTAATTTTTACTACCCCTGGCTTCGTACTTGCATAATGATGAAAACCTGAGTGTTTCACTCAGAGCTTGTTTAAGGCATTTGTAAATGCAGATCTATTTATTTTTGTCAATTTTATTATGTATCTACCTACATGCTTCTAAAGTGGCATTAACAGGTCTAACAGACTTCACAGATCTTACACGTGAAAGCATTCTACGTGAAGTTGCACAAAGTACCAATGTAACATAGAAATTAGCTTAAACATACCAAAGCTCAAAGCTTTGTGAAGACGGCGTTACAATTAAGCTGGATGCAACTGGCTGTAACTTAGGTTTCAGTACTGTAACAAAATTAGCTTATATCTCTTTGTATTCATGAACTTCCCCTTCCGCATCGCCGAGCTCTACACGCTAGGAAATGCCTCATAATAAATACAGACTGCAAATCCTGCAAACGCACTACGGTGGCCAAATCGCGGTGGTCAGTTTGCGGCCAGAAATCTATTGTTTTCCACGTGTTTTCCCTTCAAAACGTTGGTCGGGGATCGGTGGAACCCCAGGCACAGTAAACCTCTCTCAGATTTCTATTACATAAACCAAGTTTTGAAGTTCAGGTATAGTATTATTTCTTTTCCCAGGACTACTACCCAGATCTGATAGCGAACGACTCCATCGCCTTCCTGCGCGCGTCCAAACGACGATTCGCTCGGAAACCTGTGCTTCTAGTGATGTCATTTCCAGCCCCGCACGGACCTGAGGACTCGGCCCCGCAGTACTCGCATCTCTTTTTCAATGTCACTACGCATCAGTGAGTACTTAAGTATCTATATTTTTCGTTTTAAAATGTTTGAGGAATCTGTATTTTTGACAATTTCTTTCACAGTACAGTTGCAAGAGATATTCTATCTCTTCTTCAATGTCACTAGACAGGTAGACCGGTCTTTAAGGAGGAGTCTTAAGGAAAACCCGGTTTTTAAATATGTGAGCGGGGTACCTAATTAGAGGCACATCCAAGTATCATGTTCGTCACCCTTTTTTGCAACAGCTATTAGACATTTCATAAAATTAAAATCTTTCGGTGTTTATGTTCAAACCTGCGAAAATTATTCGTAAACATTAACGTAAAAACACTAATTGCTCCGGCGTTGGCAAGCGGCCGCCATCTTCCTCTTTATAAATATTTAAGGAGCCGGGTTTTTTGGGGTTCCTCGATAAATAGAAAGTTTTGGCAATAACGTTTTGTTTGGTTTTACGCAAAACACATGTGGGAAATGGGAATTATGAATTTGGGAAAGTTTTATGCGAATCACGATAAGTCTTTTGGGCTTTGGAAGTTTTGTTCAAAAGTAAACGTAAAAAACCATCCAATCAAACTCTAGGGCCAATATACAGTACTTTGCTTAATTCGGAACATTTTGACTCTCGTTTTTATTAGGAAACTGAATAGTTTAAGTAATAATACTCAGATTTTTTTTACTAGACTACCTAGGTAGGCCCACTTATCAAACAAAGTCTATCAAAAATTCTATTTTAACTGCATACATTTGGTGCAAAACCCTGAAATTCAGTAAATGTTATATTCAAAAAGCTCTGTGCTTTAACCCCAAAATGATGCAATTAACTACCTAATCTGATTCTTGTCAAAACGGGTTCCGTTCGCCGGTCATTTAACTAAATTCGCCTTGACGCTTTCCAAAATGGCTTATCAAACTTCAGTGATTATGGGAGCTATTAGTTTCAGAGGATAGTTTACGATAATTGGCGTTTTCAAACAACTGTGCTCATCAAAAAGTCCACCACAATTCCCTTGTAGAGGATCGTGGTTTCGATCCGAGTCCACATCACACGCTAATTATTATTGTAACTTTTGGGATACCAAAAATGAAAAATATTTTGTTCGTATACTTCTTTAATATCCTTTTGATACTGGACTGGATTTTCATTGTTTTTGTTATATTAAATAGATACATAACTACTGTAAGTTTTTTTTGGAACTACGTACCTAACATAGCTATCCTACATGCACTTAATTAAAATATAATTAAAAAATAAAGAAATCTCAGTTTAGTGCCTTCTGGCACTCTACCATTTTCCATTGTGATTTCTCTCGGGCCACTCTCGGGAAACAATGCTTACCAACGTTTGAATCAAGATAATCTCTCTATCTCCCTACGTCTTAGTAGCAAGTTTGCTGAAATATTCTGAATAGCGTATCATATTTTATACCGGAAACGCGCACCCATTTACTAGCTCGCTGCACTGCCGACGATCTTTTTACGCGACTGCCTGAGGAGGGTTATTCACAAAAGCTCTCCTGAAATTCGCGCACTTCTGCAGACGGTGCCCTGAATAATTTTACTTCCACTTAGCCCGGGAGAGGTTGATTTATGGTTCATAAGTTTTCCAAGATTTAACCTGGTAGGGCATGTTTTGGGTGACACCCGCATGTACCTACTCGCAGTTACAGTCAGCGACACAAGTGCTTTGGCAGCTTTTGATCATTGATTTTGTAACTTTTGCAAGAGTTTAGGTAGAGCTTTATACCTTTTCAATGATAGCACTGTTTATAACATTTTGCAACTGCATTTACTTGGATTAAAAAACTCAATTTGCGAATAGAATATGTCCTCAGTGAATTGTTCTGTGATGAGGTATGCGTTGTCTCAGGCAGAGGTAACCACTCAAATCAAATGGGCCATCAGCTTGGTCCGTCTCATACTCCGATAAAAAAAACCTAGTGCCTATACCAGTTTAAGTTTTTCCATTTGGTCTCTTAATGTTATCTATTTTCGTAAACAATTATATTTAATCCCGTAGCATCTAGCGAAATAATCCATTCCCGAGGCGCGAGTGCATGCCGATTGGCAATTGTCACAGCAGCGCTGATATTACAGGCAGAAGGCAGCCGCTGGATGAAGTTGGCTTTCAGGATATTTCATCGAACAATAAAGTTACTTGGGGAAAACAGATTTTGACTTTTGCGGGTATTAAATACGTAAATAAAATGTTTTCCCTTACCTGCTCGAGTATTTTATTCTTCAAATGTCGCTGTGGCATGCTGTGTTTTCAAACCATGGTTGGGAGGTACGTGGTTTTGCTTAGATTTACATTGGAAATTGGAATAACTTATCGTGAACTAGTTATGATGATTAGAATAGGCAGAATGAAAAGGTCATCAACGGAAATCTCGAATACTCGTGTATAGGTCTTTTGTATTTCTCCGAACACCCGCTAAACCAATCTCGCTGAGGGCACAGAGATAGCTCTCATTTCTTTCCAAGTACAGCATTTATTTATATAAAAATTCCATTGAGGTATCTTTCATCGAAATTCGGCCTTCGTTCTAAAAAAGGAACGCCGCCGCGTCCATTGTGATTTGTGATTCACTGACGGGCCACATCGGGTCTTGTGTCAGCGAGATAACCGCATAAATTACCGATCCGGAGCCGGTCTGAACCATATCCAAGGGTTAATTGTCGGTGGATGAAAGCTGATGCAAATAAACGGTGGATTTTAAAGGGCCTCAAGCCGACTGGACACACAGCGAGCGAGCGTAATGTTTGGATAGCCGTTCTACTCATTACTTCTAGCTGAGTTGCTCGGTGAGTGACGATAGCGTTACGAAGTCACACAATGGTATAGAATCTACAAATTACACGTTTTTGTTGTAAATTTCGATCGGAGTTAAGGGGAAGGAAGTGTTCTCTCTTGGCTATTTCTGAATTCAGAAGTTTTGAGCGTGATTTTTTTCGTCATCGTTCTTTTAGTAATGTTAGCATAGCCATCAGATTCGCGCTTATTTTTCCACATTCTAGATTAAGTACCTATTAGTATTGAACCTACTTATGGTGAATGGTTGCGACCTTTATTTTGTTTCTGATGCGCATGAGAACAGTTTTTTGCTGCATGTTCTCATTCAGCCTCATCATCCATGCATCATTGTGTACAACGTTTCTGGTTATCAGACACATACAGGTTTTTACAATATCATAAAAAATATTGCATTGTGAAGCCATGTTAATTAAAACCGCTGATACCAAAGTACCTATATAATAAAACTGCATACAGATGCGCTTTCTCCGTTCTTTCGAAGGGTAATGAAATGAATCGCTCTATAATAGTAACTAGCCGTCGCCCGCGGCGTTGCTCGCGTTCTACCCTTTAGAGCGTGACGTTTCAAAATTCCTTTCTTAGTGCACCCCTACACTTTATAAGGATACTACCCTCCAACTTTCATACCTCTAGGACTTATAGTTTAGGCTGTGCGTTGATTCTAAGTCAGCTTCAAAAGAGTTTTATGTATATTGATGATGATGATATTGATGAAAAACGTTTGTCTAATGTAAGTAGCTCTAGCTAGGTTTGGTCCATTATACCTATAAGTAATCTAGAAAATAAATTTTGTTTCAAGATATCAGCATAATTCAATCAGAACCAAAATTCAAAAGCTGGCAAAAGCTTCAAATATTACTTCTCTCCAAAGAGTGCACAAGTATTTTAAATTCGCATTTGTCAGACGGGTTCAGTTCGACCACACAGTTTGCCGACGAACGGTCCAGAAAATGAATATTTAATCAGGACTGGGGATTTTATAGTGAGAAGCAAGGCCGGACCGGACGCTGACCGGATGCTCTGAGCCACAGAAAGAAGTAGAAGCCAAGACTGGATGAAAAGCATTGTTGAATCTTTAAATGAATTAGTTTTTTGTTTGAAATGTTTTTTATAGTTATTTCATAATAAAGACGACTCAAATACGTGCTACGAAGAGCCATACAAGTGCTACGAGTCATACATATCCCTTACCTGCATATAAATAAATTAGTTTCACGAAAAGTCGGATGCTATTCAGGTGGTCCAATAAGCCGGATTTTGCATCACTACTCAGGAGTCAGTTATCGGGCCGGTCTTGACGCCGCCGCCAACGGCCCTCGGAATAATGCATGCTATGTGCACCAATAAAACGAAATGCAAGCGAACTGGTTGTCGGCGACATGCGTTTAACGAGCTGCGGTCCTCTTTTAAGACTTTATTAAGGAAGTTCGTATTGACAGTCGAAGATTGGGTAGCGAAGAAAAAGTTCGACCTTGCAAAAAATAAAAGACAAGTTATTATGACGTACTTGGTTTTTCACTAATTTCATTAAGATGATTTGGTGTAGGTAAGCCAGCAACGCGAGCTTGTTTGAAAGTTTTGCAGCGCCTCTAGCGGCTACATGGAGAACTAACGACCCCGCGCTATTTTCTCTACATCAAACAACATTGCAAGTCAATATGGTAGAGTTTTATCTGATACGTAGATTTCAAAATTCCTGTTAGCAAAACCAATCTCCCAGTTCAGTACTGTTAAATAAGATAGGTTCTTTCTCGTCCTAGATAGTTATTATCGATAAGGAATTCTGTTCGGTTCAACCGTGTCAATTTCCCTTCACTCTGAGCATTTGCTTATCACGAATCTAAACGATACAACCGTCTCGTGAGCAAATATCTTTGAAATAAACGTGAATATGGGACCCGTGGGGCGTTCACATACTAGCTGATACCGACACGTTACCCGTATGTCGGTGGCTCGAATGAATGAATGAATGATTTATATGCGTGAAGAAGAAGAAGAGTACCTAGTGGTACGAATAAAAATGACACAGCGTGAAACTATATAGTCTAGGTACTAATATTACTATGTATGACATTATTAGCTCACCGACGATATTGTGTTAGCCTCGTGTCGGTCGCAGTGTGAAAACGCCTCTTGGAATTCAATTACGTAACTTAAATTATCGTAACAATGAAAGTCGCTTAAATTACATTATTTCTCTTGAAAATTGAATAAAGTTTAATTAAAAGTCGCATTTGAACCTTCTTGAGGTGCTAAGATAAAACTTCTTAAGTTGGTAAGGTGGAAGTTTTGATAACAGTAGGTACGTTAGGAAAACATCTGTAATTTGTCTTCTAACTTATTGAAGTTATACTTCTAATGCGACTTCCAACTGACAGCGTTAAACGTTAAAAGTTAAACGTTAAACGAAGGAGGAATAGAAAGAGACAGCGTTTAACGCTCCTGGGGAGGGGGAATAGAAAGAGACAGAGCGAGAGTGATCACATACGGAGACTCCCACAAAACGCAAATGGCACTCGAAGTACTTTTATTTATCCACCTAGCGATAGATAAAATATTGTCGTGCCCTGTCAGGGTTCATATTGAAAGCAATTAAGTTTCAACTTTATTTAAGATCTGTACCCACAATATGAATGCAATAAAGAACTTGAACTAGTATAACTTCTTCGGCGCGGAGGGACTCCACGCACTATTTTTTTTATTCTGTGCTGTAACGCAACAATGCAACTTAATTGACTGGTGAGTGGGTTGACAATTTATATTAGAATTTTATAGTCCATTCTAAACACAAGGCTCAAAATTATCGTAAAATCTATGTATGTAGTAGGTACCTATGTAAACGCAGTAGACTCGAAACTTCTACAGCTCTCAAAGTTATAATGCCTACTAAATTTTATCGTCAAACAAAGTTCAGGAACACGGCAGGAATACTTATTGGAATTTAATACCTTCAGGGTCCATAAACATAGAGCACTTTAAGCCTCAAAGTCACTTAAGCATCACAAATGGTCCTTTTCATAGAGCAAGCACTCCACCAGAGCCGTCACAAGCGTTTTGTCTAATAGTTTATCAATATTTAGAAGTACCCGAATGCAATTTTTTTTAAAGTGATCCTTGTAATTACCTGTATTATGTAACTAGTGGTTGCGTTGCGCGCGAGCTGCAAGCAGCTCGCGTCTTTTTTTATGGCGTATTTTTATCAAAAACACCTAAAAACCCTATTAACTCCTATAAACCCCTCAATCTCATTCGGATACCCCGTTGGAACGAAGTCAATCGATTATTTAAAGTTTCGCAAAAAAAATCTACATGGCCGCCATCTTGGAATATCAACCCCTTATTGCAGTAAAAATGCAGCAAAATTGAAAAAAAGTTGAAAATTCCATTTAAACCACTCAATCTCCTTCGGATACCCCGTTGAAACGAAGTAAATCGGTTAAAGTTTCGAAAACCGGAAATGACACGGCGGCCATTTTGAATTTCTGAAATGTCATAATTTTTCTGAAATATACAGGATACAAGCTACCTGTCAGTGAAAGAACGGTAGTCATACCTTAAACTTGGTAGAACAAAGTAAGTCGCCAAAGTCGGGTCTGACTGAAAAATTCAAACTCCTATAGCATGCGGGGTTGCCAGCTGCGGGGAACGAAAATGATCAAATGTCATTTGGGTGGGCCCAATCTTGCCAGCTAGTGGAAATTTTAATTCAAAATGTCGTTATTTCTACTTTTTACGTTCCCGAGAGATAGCGGGGAAACTACCCTAAAAATGGGGAAAATTTTTCAACCAGGCAACACTCCTCTACCAACTGCACAACCGGTCCATACAATTCATCCAGGTAGGGGGTGGCCAACTACCCGATATTACGGTTTGAAAATCGTGTTTTTTTCGAAAATCGTAAACTTTTTACAAAATGGCCGCCACGCCGTCCGCCATCTTGGATTTTTAAAAAGTCATAATTTTTCTGGAATTTCAAGGATATAGGGTATCGTTCTGCATACTCGGTGTTGCCAAATTTTGAGTTTCGTAGAACAAATTAATCCGCCAAAGTCAAAAAGTCCCAAAAACTAAAAAGTTGCAAGTCTCTCGGGGTTGCCAACCAAAAGTTACGAAAATGGTCAAATGTCATTCGGGGGAGGCCAACGCTCCTATGCAGCCCAAGTCTCTATTCAAAATGTCATTATTTCTACTTTTCATGTTTTTGGGGAAAATCTCGGAAATTACCCGAAAAATGGGAAAAATTTCTAAACCAAGCAACACTCCTTGACAAATCACACAACCGCTCGGTACAACTCGACCCCCTAGAATGTTGCCATCTACCCTAAAAATGGATTCGAAAAAAGTGTAAAAACCATGACCTGTACAAAATAGCCGCCACAGCCTCCGCCATCTTGGATTTTTCAAAAGTCATAATTTTTCCTAAATCTCAAGGATATAGGCTACCCAACCCTATACTCAGTGTTGCCAACTTGCGAGTTTCGTAAAACAAAGTAATCCGCCAAAGACAACCCTAAAAAGTCGAAAAATTCAAATCGAAATAGCGCGGCCGCCATCTTGTTTTTTTTTTTTTTTTCACCAATTCCCCAAATCCCAGCCTACAATCAGTCGGATGAACCGCTCGGACGCCCTCTATCTGTCATAGTTTGCGAACGCGCAAATCAACACCGGCGCCATCTTGGATTTCGAGAACCGCTATAATTTTCCTCTACTCGTTTGGTGTTGATACACATTTTCGTAGAACATCATTGTGGTGTAGCTCCACTCCTTCTGCCTTTTCTAGCATGTCAATCAGTGAGTCAGTGGTAGTCTAGCTTTATATAATATGACTAGTGGTTGCGTTGCGCGCGAGCTGCAAGCAGCTCGCGTCTTTTTTTTATGCCGTATTTTTATCAAAAACCCCTCAATATCATTCAGATACCCCGTTGGAACGAAGTCAATCGGTTAAAGTTTCGCAAAAAACATCTACATGGCCGCCATCTTGCAATGCCCACCACTAATTGCAGTAAAAACGCAATTAAAATTTAAAAAAGTGTAATATTCCATTCAAAGTCCACAATCTCCTTCGGATACCCCGTTTAAACGAAGCAAATCGGTTAAAGTTTTGAAAACCGGAAATGACACGGCGGCCATTTTGAATTTCTGAAATGTCATAATTTTTCTGAAATATACAGGATACAAGCTACCTGTCAGTGAAAGAACGGTAGTCATACCTTAAACTTGGTAGAACAAAGTAAGTCGCCAAAGTCGGGTCTGACTGAAAAATACAAACTCCTATAGCATGCGGGGTTGCCAGCTGCGGGGAACGAAAATGATCAAATGTCATTTGGGTGGGCCCAATCTTGCCAGCTAGTGGAAATTTTAATTCAAAATGTCGTTATTTCTACATTTCACGTTCCCGAGAGATAGCGGGGAAACTACCCTAAAAATGGGGAAAATTTTTCAACCAGGCAACACTCCTCTACCAACTGCACAACCGGTCCATACAATTCATCCAGGTAGGGGGTTGCCAACTACCCGATATTTCGGTTTGAAAATCGTGATTTTTTCGAAAATCGCAACTTTTTTACAAAATGGCCGCCACGCCGTCCGCCATCTTGGATTTTTGAAAAGTCATAATTTTTCTGAAATCTCAAGGATATAGGCTATCGTTCTGCATAATCGGTGTTGCCAGCTTTTGAGTTTCGTAGAACAAATTAATCCGCCAAAGTCAAAAAGTCCCAAAAACTAAAATGTTGCAAGTCTCTCGGGGTTGCCAACCAAAAGTTACGAAAATTGTCAAATGTCATTCGGGGGAGGCCAACGCTCCTATGCAGCACAAGTCTCTATTCAAAATGTCATTATTTCTACTTTTCATGTTTTTGGGGAAAATCTCGGAAATTACCCTAAAAATGGGGAAAATTTCTAAACCAAGCAACACTCCTCAACAAATCACACAACCGCTCGGTACAACTCAACCCTCTAGAATGTTGCCATCATACATAAAAATGGTTTTGAAAATTTAGCAAAAACCATGACTTTTACAAAATGGCCGCCACAGCGTCCGCCATCTTGGCTTTTTGTAAAGTCATAATTTTTCCTAAATCTCAAGGATATAGGCTACCCTCCCCCGTACTCAGTATTGCCAACTTGCGAGTTTCGTAGAACAAAGTAATCCGCCAAAGACAACCCTAAAAAGTCGAAAAATTCAAATCGAAATTGCGCGGCCGCCATCTTGTTTTTTTTTTTTTTTTCACCAATTCCCAAAATCCCAACCTACAATCAGTCGGATGACACGCTCGGACGCCCTCTATCTGTCATAGTTTGCGAACGCGCAAATCAACACCGGCGCCATCTTGGATTTCGAGAACCGCTATAATTTTCCTCTACTCGTTTGGTGTTTATACACATTTTCGTAGAACATCATTGTGGTGTAGCTCCACTCCTTCTGTCTCTCAGGGCATGTCAATGAGTCAGTGAGTGAGTGAGTGGTAATGTAGCTTTATATAAATATAACTAGTGGTTGCGTTGCGCGCGAGCTGCAAGCAGCTCGCGTCTTTTTTTTATGCCGTATTTTTATCAAAAGCCCCTAAAAACCCTACTAACTCCTATAAACCCCTCAATCTCATTCGGATACCCCGTTGGAACGAAGTCAATCGGTTAAAGTTTCGCAAAAAAATCTACATGGCCGCCATCTTGGATTATCAACCCCTTATTGCAGTAAAAATGCAGCAAAATTGAAAAAAAATTGAAAATTTCATTTAAACCACTCAATCTCCTTCGGATACCCCGTTGGAACGAAGTCAATCGGTTAAAGTTTCGAAAACCGGAAATGACACGGCGGCCATTTTGAATTTCTGAAATGTCATAATTTTTCTGAAATATACAGGATACAAGCTACCTGTCAGTGAAAGAACGGTAGTCATACCTTAAACTTGGTAGAACAAAGTAAGTCGCCAAAGTCGGGTCTGACTGAAAAATTCAAACTCCTATAGCATGCGGGGTTGCCAGCTGCGGGGAACGAAAATGATCAAATGTCATTTGGGTGGGCCTAATCTTGCCAGCTAGTGGAAATTTTAATTCAAAATGTCGTTATTTCTACTTTTCACGTTCCCGAGAGATAGCGGGGAAACTACCCTAAAAATGGGGAAAAAAATTCAACCAGGCAACACTCCTTTACCAACTGCACAACCGGTCCATACAATTCATCCAGGTAGGGGGTTGCCAACTACCCGATATTTCGGTTTGAAAATCGTGATTTTTTCGAAAATCGCAACTTTTTTACAAAATGGCCGCCACGCCGTCCGCCATCTTGGATTGTTGAAAAGTCATAATTTTTCTTAAATCTCAAGGATATAGGCTATCGTTCTGCATACTCGGTGTTGCCAACTTTTGAGTTTCGTAGAACAAAGTAATACGCCAAAGTCTAAAAGTCCCAAAAACTAAAAAGTTGCAAGTCTCTCGGGGTTGCCAACTAAAAGTTACGAAAATGGTCAAATGTCATTCGGGGGAGGCCAACGCTCCTATGCAGCCCAAGTCTCTATTCAAAATGTCATTATTTCTACTTTTCATGTTTTTGGGAAAAATCTCGGAAATTACCCTAAAAATGGGGAAAATTTCTAAACCAAGCAACACTCCTCATCGAATCACACAACCGCTCGGTACAACTCGACCCCCTAAAATGTTTCCATCTACCCTAAAAATGGATTGGAAAATAGTGTAAAAACCATGACTTTTACAAAATGGCCGCCACAGCCTCCGCCATCTTGGATTTTTAAAATGTCATAATTTTTCTGAAATCTCAAAGATATAAGCTACCCACCTCCGTACTCGGTGTTGCCAACTTGCGAGTTTCGTAAAACAAAGTAATCCGCCAAAGACGACCCTAAAAAGTCGAAAAATTCAAATCGAAATTGCGCGGCCGCCATCTTGTTTTTTTTTTTTTTTTCACCGATTCCCAAAATCCCAACCTACAATCAGTCGGATGACACGCTCGGACGCCCTCTATCTGTCATAGTTTGCGAACGCGCAAATCAACACCGGCGCCATCTTGGATTTCGAGAACCGCTATAATTTTCCTCTACTCGTTTGGTGTTGATACACATTTTCGTAGAACATTATTGTGGTGTAGCTCCACTCCTTCTGTCTCTCAGGGCATGTCAATCAGTCAGTGAGTCAGTGGTTTTGTAGCTTTATATAGTATAAATAACTAGTGGTTGCGTTGCGCGCGAGCTGCAAGCAGCTCGCGTCTTTTTTTTATGCCGTATTTTTATCAAAAACCCCTCAATCTCCTTCGGATACCCCGTTGAAACAAAGTCAATCGGTTAAAGTTTTGAAAACCGGAAATGACACGGCGGCCATTTTGAATTTCTAAAATGTCATAATTTTTCTGAAATATACAGGATACAAGCTACCTGTCAGTGAAAGAACGGTAGTCATACCTTAAACTTGGTAGAACAAAGTAAGTCGCCAAAGTCGGGTCTGACTGAAAAATTGAAACTCCTATAGCATGCGGGGTTGCCAGCTGCGGGGAACGAAAATGATCAAATGTCATTTGGGTGGGCCCAATCTTGCCAGCTAGTGGAAATTTTTATTCAAAATGTCGTTATTTCTACTTTTCACGTTCCCGAGAGATAGCGGGGAAACTACCCTAAAAATGGGGAAAAATTTTCAACCAGGCAACACTCCTCTACCAACTGCACAAACGGTCCATACAATTCATCCAGGTAGAGGGTTGCCAACTACCCGATATTTCGGTTTGAAAATCGTGATTTTTTCGAAAATCGCAACTTTTTTACAAAATGGCCGCCACGCCGTCCGCCATCTTGGATTTTTGAAAAGTCATAATTTTTCTGAAATCTCAAGGATATAGGCTATCGTTCTGCATAATCGGTGTTGCCAGCTTTTGAGTTTCGTAGAACAAATTAATCCGCCAAAGTCAAAAAGTCCCAAAAACTAAAAAGTTGCAAGTCTCTCGGGGTTGCCAACCAAAAGTTACGAAAATGGTCAAATGTCATTCGGGGGAGGCCAACGCTCCTATGCAGCCCAAGTCTCTATTCAAAATGTCATTATTTCTACTTTTCATGTTTTTGGGGAAAATCTCGGAAATTACCCTAAAAATGGGGAAAATTTCTAAACCAAGCAACACTCCTCATCGAATCACACAACCGCTTGGTACAACTCGACCCCCTAAAATGTTGCCATCTACCCTAAAAATGGATTGGAAAAAAGTGTAAAAACCATGACTTTTACAAAATGGCCGCCACAGCCTCCGCCATCTTGGATTTTTGTAAAGTCATAATTTTTCCTAAATCTCAAGGATATAGGCTACCCACCCCTATACTCGGTATTGCCAACTTGCGAGTTTCGTAAAACAAAGTAATCCGCCAAAGACAACCCTAAAAAGTCGAAAAATTCAAATCGAAATAGCGCGGCCGCCATCTTGTTTTTTTTTTTTTTTTTCACCAATTCCCCAAATCCCAGCCTACAATCAGTCGGATGACACGCTCGGACGCCCTCTATCTGTCATAGTTTGCGAACGCGCAAATCAACACCGGCGCCATCTTGGATTTCGAGAACCGCTATAATTTTCCTCTACTCACTTGGTGTTTATACACATTTTCGTAGAACATTATTGTGGTGTAGCTCCACTCCTTCTGTCTCTCAGGGCATGTCAATGAGTGAGTGAGTGAGTGAGTCAGTGGTAGTCTAGCTTTATATAACTATAATGTAGAATATAATTTTGTACGATGTAACATGAAAGAGTCAACTGATAGTATGTACAAAACACTGAAAATCACAATTTTTCCTAGTTTTTTTTTTACAAAATAACTAATTGAATACCGACGTACTCGTAGAACCTTCAAAGCTCTGTGGTGTCTTGTAATAAACATAAACGGAACCCAAATGCAAACTCTGTGTCTTAAGAACCTATTCCACATGACGAGGTACATGACACTGTAAAGATAATGTTCTGGCTGGAACCGTATGAAGTTATACTTCTAATGTGACTTCCAATTCCAACTGACAGCGTACAAGGTTCTGTTAAACGGGAAACGTTAGTCTCTGTCTCTTTCTATTCGGGAAATAGCTAGCGACAAAGAGAATGCAAAAAAAGAGTGATCACATAAATGGAGACCCACACAAAACCCAAAACACTTCGATAGCGCGTTCTAGGATCCGACCAAACTTAGCAGCGCCATCTAGTTCTGATTTATGGCAACATGAGCATAGAACCTTTTTTAACTAAATAAGTACTGCATATTGGTTAAGGACATAAGAGTAAATACTAAATTAATTTCACATTAAACACAGAGCGAGAGTGAATGCGTGGCACTCGAAGTATAAATTCTTCCGCGCGCAGGGATTCCACTCACTGGTTTTTTTAGGTTTATATTACGTAACTTACGTATGATCTGTGCTTACGTAAAAGAACACGTAAGATTATGTTCAGGGTGTAAAAGAAAAGAAAGTTCAAAAGATAAAATATGAAGGTGTGTGCTTTTATATTCAACTTGGTAAAACTTGTAGGTGAAGGACTTTCGTTTTACGAACTTTGCTCGCTCAACAATAAAGATGGCAGAGATGCGGGAAACTTTTAGAAAAACACTTTTCATATTAAATAAGTACCTAGTTACCTATGCGGCTTGATTTACTATTCCATTAGATTTATTTTATACAACTAAATTATGGAACAAACCTTACTGACTATATCTAACAATGCATTGCTCCACTGTGCGCGTCCACTGAGGACGTGCCCTGTAATGCATTGCACTGCGTCCAACACTCTGAGACATTCGTAAACAGCTGATTTTATGAATATTGCATATTTTTAAATGTTTTTATAAAAGTCTGAACGCTGAAGTTATTCATAGCTTTACAGTACTTATCTACATGACCTATATTTATGCAGTACCCCAACATACGACATGGCACCAAACCCGGACAAGCAGTGGATCCTGCGAGTAACAGACAAGATGAAGCCCATACATCGCCAGTTCACAGACCTGCTGATGACGAAACGCCTTCAGACCTTACAAAGCGTGGATATGGTAAGTTATCTCTGGTATACATGATGAATGCAAACCTATTTTCTGGACCCCAAAGGTAGTTTAAGATTTTTTTTCTTTTTCAGGCAGTGGAACGGGTCTATCAAGAATTGAAAGCTCTAGGAGAGCTAGACAACACCTACTTAGTGTACACTTCGGACCACGGCTACCATTTGGGTCAATTCGGACTGGTGAAGGGCAAAAGCTTCCCATTTGAATTCGACATCAGAGTGCCCTTCCTCGTAAGGGGCCCTGGTGTAGAACCGGGCACTGTGTAAGTCGACCTTTTTTTTTGTTGCAAGGAGGATTTATTTTCAGATGACAATATTGTAGCTAGGTAGGTACTGGCTGTAAAAGCTCAAAAAATGTACGGCCATGATAAAAAAAACTAAACTTATTCTTTTTTTGGCCGCGTTTTTCGGCAATACCAGCCAGCATTAAGTATTAACATTTCGGGTATTTTGTAAAAAGGTTTGAACTAAATGAGTATCTATTTATAGTTAATGGATAGGTACTCTTTGTTTAGAAAATCACTGTCTGAAAATATCTTTTGTTTTACATCGTCGATTTTTCGCCACAGGAACATAAAATTTGAGTGATAAAATTGAGTTATTTTTTGCAACATTCATTTATTTTTGCAGTGTCGATGACATAGTACTAAACATTGACCTAGCTCCAACCTTCCTTGATATGGGCGGAGTGGAGCCACCTCCTCACATGGACGGGAGATCTCTTCTGCCGTTACTACAGCCACGGCGACGGCGGCAGACCACGATCCATTGGCCAGACACATTCCTTGTTGAAAGGTAGGGAAAGTTACAGCTGTTTTATAAAATTTTACGACCTTATTCCTATTGGTCGCTAAGGGCTCAAAATTACCGATAAACCTCTTGACGTTGGTAAGTAACAAGGCAACGAACTCTGCAGCAATACCTAACTATTTCAATACTTTCTATTATTTTTCAGCTCGGGCCGTCGAGAAATCGGCGGTCAACATCGAAGGGAGAACAAATATGCACGTGAAATGAACGAGGGTCGCTACACCACAGTACCACCACACTCCTCGGAGAGCGGAGACTTCGACGAGGAGACTGATGATGATGACTTCTTAGTGCCGGATGATGATGAGGATGATGAGGTGAAGTAAAAGCAAGCAAGCTCGTATGAGTTAGTGGCCAACTCTGGTGACAGATTTAACGTGGTTTCTTGCCCTCGACTAGATGCATGTATAATATGCATATACGTACAGTTAGCATTAGAAGTAAGTAGGTAGATAGTTTTCCGTTATTTGCGACGGGAAAAAAAAAATGCCAAGCTGAAAGTTTCTGAAACTTTGTCTCATCATCATGAATTATGTTTGATGTACCTACTCCCGCTACTTCTCACTTTACGCTTTTTATCCTACTAAATATTATAAACGCGAAAGCTTGTAAGGATGGATGTTTGTTACTCTTTCACGTAAAAACTACTGATCCGATTTGGACGCGAAGGAAGTCGCGGGCGGCACCTAGTTACTTTATAATTAAAAAGCTCCTCATAATACCTACTTTCTATCAAAACAAAAACATTGACTAAAAAATCGGATGCATTTAATTTTTACGACATTTTAGCCATATTTTTTTTTGAGAAAAGTTTTTGGGATTAGCAAGGTTCTTACCAAAATTTAAAAATAGGATGTTTAAACATGAGCATTAGCTGATTGTTATTTTACAGGAAAGTTCAGAATCAGATAGCAGTGACTTGAAGAAGTCAGAACCGGCGATGAGCAATGAAAGCCACAATCCCGTTTTAGAAGCTAGTTTAGAGAAGGCGTTGGACGCAGAGGAAGCCAAAGCTAATAACCAGCCGAACTTCCTCACACCAGCGGAGGGTAAAACTTTCGAACGTAAATTTAATGCTACGCGTCCACTTAGTACGAATCGGAGCGTACGTATTTACAATATAGGTAAGCAGTTATGCAGAATGTCGATCCAGTGCACGCTGTACCGTAGAAATCAATAGAAAACAACAAATCCTTTCCCTCCGATTACGGCCCAGTGGACGCTTTAGAGTGTAGCAATCATAACTGGTCTAGCGACGAATATCGTGGTACCGTTGCAGGCATAACAGATCTCGTTCTAGGACCTTGTTGTCTTGTTGACACTAGAACCATTCTCACTCAAACAAAACACTACTTACTCAAAATCTCAGTTTGTCATTTTTCTTTCTCACTCTTGATTCTGCCACTGGTTTTTAGAAGGCAGAATGTGATAGAATGTAAGTAATCAATGTTGTGACAAGCCCTCGCGAAGTCAGCTGAAAAAAAGCTAAAAGCTAAAAGAAGCCTTAATCCTTCATCCTAGAAATCTATGGCGAAACCTCAAACCCACTTAGATATAGATAGATACACTTCTTTGAACTTAGGACAATAATGTGATGAGTTTTCTAAAAGCACATTACATTTTACAGAAGTAGCAGATATGGCGATTGCGGAGAGTAAAGCAGCTCGCCTCGCAGCCGACTGTTCTAAGGCAGAGCTCAGAGCCCCTTGCTCTCCGGGAAGAAAATGGAAATGCGTTCTCGTCAATGGCAGGTGGCGAAGACACAAATGTCGAAATGAGGTATTGTCTGGTGAAGTTAGTGGGAGCTTCTCAATCTATTTTTCTATAGTATACCAGGTGCTTTTACTGTGTTTCATTCACAGACGGAAGTTTACCCACCACAGCCAAAGATGAGTACCAAAAAGTGCGCCTGTTTCACACCAAGCGGACTTGTGTACACCAGATTAGAAACAGATGGAACGATTGCAAGACGACCAGTGGAACTGTCGAAGGAAAACAACACAAGAAGCCGAAGATCTATTAGCAATGACGTATACGAACCCAATACAGTCGACACTATTCTAGAAGAAAACCCAAGCATCGGACACTTAAGTTTCAACAGCGAACCCATCGATGAAATGGAAAATAGAGAAGCAAAAACCAAAATAGATAAACTAATAGAAGAAACGGAAGCATTTTTAGAAGCTTATGAGAAGACCAAAGAAACTGTAGATCATAGAAGAGTAAAGCGTAGAGCTCAACATTGGAATAACCATAATAATAAACATAAGCATAAAAACGATGCTATTGTAAATAGCAATGAATCGTCATTGGAATGTAAAGTAGAAAAGACCGGTAGAGTAAATTGCTCACAAGTCATTTACAACGATCTTAAAGCTTGGCACACAAATAGACTCAGTCTAGAAGATCAGATAAGAGAGTTACGAACAAAACTAGAAGATTTGAAAGAAATCAAAAGACATTTGAAAACATCGAAACCTGTTATAGAAACTCAAACAGTGAATCCTGATGTAATCACCAATCATCTATTTAATAAATCTCTTCCACATGAACATAACGCAACAAAGGAAAACGTTCGGAAAAGCAGAATACATAAAGTAAAAACCAAGCACAGAAATAGTACGATCATTGATAAAAGGATAAGACAGTTCAACGAATACGCCATACCTACTGTTAATGCTAAAACCAAAGAAGACGTTTTTGATATGCAGCTTAAAAACGTATCGAGAACTGATGCTTTTACCCCAAATATAACAAACGATGTCGTTAACGTTGCGTTCGACTCTGAATTGCCAAAACCACAAGTCACAACGATTGTTATCGAAAGGAATTATTTAGATCACACAAATACCCCAGGGAAAAGTACAATTTTCAACGTACAACAAAGTACTACAGATGATCCGACTACTGAGATAACAAAGCCAGCTTCAAGCACAAGAAAAGTTGAAGATGAAACTACAACCGAAGAGTTCACGACTGAAGGTTTCGCTAAGAATATCAATCTCTACACCGCAGCCATTGATAAAATAATAACAACTGAAAGAGATTCGCAAAATCAAAGTACTGAACCACCATCGACTACAAAACCTATAAATGAAACAATAGTAAATCAAAGTACCACATTATTGGGCCCAGCGAGGCTTGACGCTTCAGAATACGAACAAAGAAATCCTAATAAAGTAACTTCTAAGGACTTGGGGATCTTTGATAAGCCAGTAGATGTGTTCCAGAGAAGACTCCATCCTCTATACATTCAGAACGAGGATAAACACGTTTGCTATTGTGAAGAAGGCAGGTCAGTAGTTTCCTGAACAGAACCTATAGGAACATTATTTGCAGTTTTCATTCGTAATTAATCATGTTTCTTTTAGCAGGAGAACAAAAGGAGTTGGCCACAGCATTTTTGAAGCAGCTCAGAAAGTGAGAGAGGAGCAAAGAAAACGCAAAGCATTATTACTGCGAAAGAAATTACGAAAGGCTAAGAAAAGGGTAAGTTGTCCAAACATTTTCTGGAATCATCAATAACGTTGCACCTATTTTGTACAATCCGGTAGGATTATATTACTTTGAGTTGAGGCAGATGCTTTCTGGGTGGGTCTTATTCCTGGCCATGGAAAAAAATACTATTTGACTTCGTGGCAGGAGAAAATCTGGACAATAGCAAGCAAGCTCGTATGAATTAGGTAGTGGCCAACTATGTTGACGGAGTTTTTAGGCCGCCTCAAGGCCTTCGTCACGACTACTAGAGCCGGGACCGACAGTTTAACGTGCCCTTCGAAGCACGGAAGCGTGACTAAGCAAGCTACACGCCACGAGCGCTTCAACCATTTCATTTCAATTTCATCTGGACAATAAAGGAAAAGTCCATGTTTATTCCAGGCGGAACTTGAAAAACTCTGCGAGTCTGAGCGAATGAATTGCTACCGTCACGATAATGACCACTGGCGCACCGCTCCGTTCTGGACTGCTGGTCCATTCTGCTTCTGCATGAGCACGTCAAACAACACCTACAATTGCGTTAGGACAATCAACGCGACCCATAACATTTTGTACTGCGAATTCATCACTGGGCTTGTCACTTACTACAACTTGAGGATTGGTAAGTTAACGGAAGGATTGTGATGCTTTTGTAATAATATAATTCAAAACTTTGCCCTGTCAATTGTTTTTGTTTCCAATATTCTCTGCGAAATCTAGCTACGGAGGCAAATAAGGTAGGTCGATAAGATACATTTTTATAACTATGAATGTGTCACTATTAACCTCTTCTTCTGTTTCTTGTGGCTTTTCGCCATTGAATTTGAATGCATTTTATTCCAGATTTTGTTTTGCTTGCCATCCATTACTTCTTAGGATATTTCTGTTGGTCAACATGATTTACATTTACAGATCCATTTGAAACACAGAATCGCTACAAATATTTGACGCAACAAGAAAAAGAATACTTCCATAACCAGTTGCAGCAGCTTCTCGGCTGTCGTGGTCAGTCTTGTCGGCGTTTCGCACACTCTAATCCACACGGTTAGCATATTTTATATTTTCTATTTACTTGACTGTCACCGTGATTCCATTAGGTACCTACCTACTTAGATTCTTGAACGCTAACAAGTAATGATTTCTTATTATTGCGATACAGTGTAGATACGGTTGAGTTTTGCATAGTAACCTTGGTTATCTTTAGTGTGTCTAAATCAACCTATACATATTTTTGCGTAATTGGTAAATATGGTGCTAATGATTATATTTTATTTCTAGCTGGCCAGGAGGACACATTAAACAGACGTTTTGACAACGAGCACATGATTAGAGGCGATTATACCAATTACAATGAAAGGTGAGTTGACGAAGTTTTCCGAAAGAAATATTATGAGCAATATCGGTCACAATGTCGTACCTTGGGAGATTCCAACTGCAACAGTGGACAAAATTATAGCTTGACAGAATTACGGAAGAAACACATAGAACAAGTTAAAGAAATTAAATACTGATATGTAAAATATTTTTCAGACCCTGGAGATGGAACAGCTATGGGCGTAGATACGCCAGAGCAAGAGAGCTCCACCGCCGACGTCACATGATGTCATTCTAGTCCTGAAAAATGAAACACCTAGAACAATTCGATTAGCTCTGATTGAGCCCAGTATATGCAGACGAGTTTTACCAGTTTCGGTAACTAACATTTGCATACAAACTTGTATCTTGCTGTAAAAGCTGACTGTAGGTATAATATTAAAGATTTTGAATTCTATACGTTCGAATACACTGCATCGAATCTCGTAGGGCTTCCTAATGTTAGTATTTACTGATAAATTAACTATAGTATTTGTAAGTATTACCGCCTGCTTTGCATCTTAGTATGTTGAACTGATTTCGACTTGAAGATTGTTAGATTTGAAACAAACACTGCCCGAGTTTCGAATACCTATTGTTGGAAAAGTGACAAAACTATTAAACTGTTTTTTTTAGTATTAAAAACAGACAAATGTTTTTAACACAAAATTCAGGTTTTGAAATCACACAAGCTTCCTTACCTGTTTTATCAGTTTTGTTTGCGTATAACGTAGTAGGTACCTATTATTCGTAGATAGTATTCTGTAGTATTTATTCCCTACATTGATTCTCATTATCGCAAGTATCAGAAAAATGTTATCTCTCAATCAATCTTCTTATAAATCTTTACTTTACTTTTGAATATATACTTCCGTGATTAGTACATACTCTATATTACCTCTCCTATACCTACTAAGCTTTAATATTGTTCTAATGATGTTATTATCAACATTATTGTATTAATCATATTGGAAGTTTGTTGTAGATGTATTGTAACACGTCTGTAGTTTCACTTTATATATGGTAGACATTAATAAAAGTGATATTAAAATGTTGCCATTGTGATGATAATGTGTATTGATTGTATAAGTAAACCATTGAAAACTTTTATAGTTATTTTATTCTAAAAATCCAACACTTCATCAAGATCGTTTTCATTGCAGAGTGAAAATATATTCTTCGGAACGTGTTCGTCTGAGACTTTTGGTACGTTTTCTACTTTGCAAGAATAAAGATCTCCGTCATTGTTATTGCGTGTATCAACACCCCCGTCATTGTTTGACCAAGCAGGATCATTTGTAATAGTTGACGTATCGTATTTGAATAGCGGAGATTCATCGTCACTAGTACAATGATTCAATTCATCTTCTGATTCATCAGCAAACTGAGCCCATTTTGAATTCTTATCAATTTTGTGAGGCATATTAGCTTTTGTTTTAGGCTTAAACTCTGTTTGTTTACTAACTTCATCCGATTGAACATTTTGTACAAGAATGGGTAAGTTCTTTTGAACATCAACCAGTGGAGATTTATACGTCTGAATACTGCACAAGTTATCAGTGTAACTAGGATTAGGTTCTGCAGATGCAGCGCTTGTAACTCTGGGTTTAACAAACTTTCGCTGTCGTTTAGATGGAATTTCCAAGACCACTTCAGCATTCCCGAAGCACAATGGGTCTGGTTCAGGCGCTTCAACAGTTTCCATGTTATCTACGAATTCTGACCATTTACTTAGATTCTCGTCTTTATTGCCAAGGACACTTGATTCATGTTTCGCTGGCAGCTCTTCATCGCTGCTTTCATTAAGTTTAGCTGTCTCATTTAGTTCGTCTACTTCTCCTCTTACACTGTTTAGTTTCTGTACATGGAATCTGCACTCTTTGCCTGTTCCAAGTCCATAGTGCCTTTTTATGGACTGTTTTTCACCACACAACTTGCATTGCCATTTACTAGACTTCTTTGTCTGATGTACCTGCATACAAAGATTTCACTCGGATATAAGTACCTGTCTAGGTAGGTAAATACTAAACTCTAAATATTGGAGGACTCACATTCACATTATTGTGCCCACACTGGTGACCACCGCGAGGTTTGGGTGTTTATAAGTGAGAATAATGAGTAGGTACCTACCTAATTTAGGTACTTAGGTATTTTTTTGTGTCACCTTGGTATGCTAGGTTTATTTTAAGTAGGTATACCTAGGTACATAACCTAAAATAGTAGGTCGGTATCTACACTATCTACTACCTACCTTATAGGTACTGATATTAAGTAATTCTGTGCCCTAGCTACCTACATCCTTACAGTTTATACTTAATCTAAAATTTACCTGAAAAACCGAACACTTGAAACACTTCAAAACTTGAAACAACTGCGGCATTTTATCTCTGGCTGAAATCTGGATAGACTATTTGAAAGTTGATGTGTCTCACTTAGTAGGTACCAACTAATACGAGTGTTTGTGTTGCTTTCAATTTACAGTAAGTACCTAGTACCGCGAAATCTCCGACTAAGTTGGCACCAAATAGTATTTAGTGCAAAATCTATTCCATCGCCCGCCACCAATGTATCTTCTTCTTCTTTTCTTCGCACAGGGGCGGTGGTCTTCTTCTTCTTTTTTTATCTATGGCCTGTGTCAACGATTTTCGACAGACGATTTTACCAGTGTCAAGTGTGATTGATTTATTCTAATTTGTTATTGCAAAAGGTTAGCTGCCAACCAAAGCTGCCAACCAACACTATAGTTGGGTTGGGTGGACGCTAGGGGAAACTGGGAAAATAAAAACACGGTAACTTATACAGATAATACCTACACCGCTACAACGTTTTTTTTATTTACAGACGGAATGTAAGTTCACAATCCAGTCTCATTTCTCGTTTTAAAATACAAAGTTATTAAACAAATACTTACTTACATAGTACTTAATACTTATAAACTATCCATTTGTACAAGAAGAACTAAGTTAAAAATAATTATATAAATGTTTTGGCTTGTTTTGGCATTTTACTCACTTCTGCTTACTTCACTTACACAATTTACACATCATAAAATAGGACAGAATTAGTTTTTCAAATATCTACTTGAATGAGTCAAGTAGGCACTTAATTATTATCTCTAAAGTTATAAAATTATGTTGATAACGTTCAAGGCCAGCCTTACATTTGCACGTAGTGTGAGTAGGTAATCAGGGGCGGCCGACCGCCCTTACTAGGTAGTTTTACTTTTTATATTCTGTGGTTTATGCAAGTAGGTACCCTACACACGTTAGTAGAGCTTACAAAGTGAGGCTGACGTACATTTTATTAAGTACGTCTTAAGTTCCTTGAGTACGTCTCAAGGAACTAAGTTCCTTGGTACGTCTACTATGTTTCATTCACTGTAACATTAACATACAGTTTGACGTAGGTAGTACGAGCTAATTTAGTAATGGTAGACACAAATATGACACAATATCGAGAGAGGTAAAGTAGTTACGAATGACATAAATTAGCACAACAATTTTAAACTCTTCAATGTAGTTTATTATAATAATTATAAGTACCTACGTCTTAAGTAATTACTTAGCTAATCGAGTACCTAAGTATAGGTAGGTATAATAATAAATATTGGCACATTAAAACATTATTTGGCACAAAATGACCGTACTGGAACGCATTAGCATTATCTCAGGGTATAGTAAAAGTCATTTTTACCACTTTAATTACTAGGCCGTTTAACTAGGCTGAAATACATCTAGTGACGTAAGTATATAGAAAATAGTTCATCTCAAAGTATAGAGATATGATGAACTGAAGTCTGATGATGACCAGCAATGATGAAAAAGGTTTACGGAGATTTTCACAGTCGGGTGTTTTAATTTTTTTATAAATTGACTTGTTATTAGTACCTATACCTAAGAGTGGAGGACTAAGAATGAGGAGCTTTTATTCCAATAAGTAGGTAGGTATACCTACATTTTTCACATGCCCTTAATATTTTTTGTGGTAGGCCTGGTACAATGATGCTCATGCCAAACATAGCGGATTGACTTCTAGTTTGACACGTCAGTTATGCCACAGAATCTTATGCCTTAAATCCTACAGGGTAGGGTTTCTTATAATAGCCGCGTCTGTTTGCCATTCCTGGTTCAGTGGCACACTGGCGTCGTACCTTCTCAATGATGTCCATCACAAAATTTTCGTCCTTTACGCGCCTCTGGTAATCTCTGGGGTCGACATCCTCAGGATCTTGAAGAAAAATAATGATTAGGGATATCACAATAAGAAAACATAATATATGGAGATAAATAAATAAATATATACCTTTAGGGTTTGACCTACTCCGAATTTATTCGTCAGGTGAAATACTGTCCATCTCTATTTTAAACTAGTCGAAAACAAAGACGTAAATACATAATAATATTTTCAACACACTTGCTCATAAAGTGGCTCTATGGTCACCGCAATTAGGCACATAATGACACCCATAATCAAACTGTGACTTTTTCATTGCTATAACTCACAAGTGAGTTATAGATTTTTTTTTTAAAAATTTATTGGTTGAGTAGCTTTGTTACTAAAAAAGTTTTTATTCAAAAAAAAGATCGTGTTCAATAGAACAAATAAATGAATGTTCCTATTGCTTGCTCATTTCATGCAACTTCTTATTTAAATAGATAATTTTAACTCGTACGTGTTTAATAAATAAAACTTTCACTCAAATATAACTTTTGTTTTCTCTGTAATAAAAGAAAACTTTAAATTCCCCATTTTTACGTGGCAGAATAGGCGCAAACCCTAAGCGCGGAAAATAAATAAAAAAAAAACCTCATCCCTTTAGTCTGTGGCCGATCGCATGCGCGCGCATAGGAAAACTGATTATTTTTTCCCGCCATAGCGAAACATTTTTCACAACGCGTTTTCACTGTTGAAATTATTGTTATTTTATTCACAAGTGTGTTGAAAAACGTCGTATGATACACGTGTGTATTGGTGATTACCGTTCTCGGCTTTCTTAAGACCCTCGCCTACGGCTCGGGTCTCAATGGCACCTCGGCGGTAATCACCAATGTACCACACTTGTACCATAATGTACTATTACTAGCCGTCGCCCGCGGCCTTTAGGGTGCGACTTTTCAAAATTCCTTTCTTAGTGCACCCCTACACTATATAAGGATACTACCCTCCAAATTTCATACCTCTAGGACTTATGGTTTAGGCTGTGCGTTGATTCTAAGTCAGCTTCAAAAGAGTTTTATATATATTTGATTGATGATTGATGATGATTTTATTTTAATCTAAAGGTGTAAGTCTAAAATAATAGTACATTATGGTACTAGTGTGGTACATTGGTGATTACCGCCGAGGTGCCATTGAGACCCGAGCCGTAGGCGAGGGTCCTAAGAGAGCCGAGGACGGTAATCATCAATACACACGTGTATCATACGACGTTTTTCAACACACTTGTGAATAAAATAACTATAATTTCAACAGTGAAAACGAGTTGTGAAAAATGTTTCGCTAAGGCGGGAAAAATTAATCAGTTTTCCTATGCGCGCGCATTGCGATCGGCCACAGACTAAAGGGATGAGGTTTTTTTTTTTATTTTCCGCGCATAGGGTTTGCGTATATTCTGCCACGTACAAAATGGGGAATTTAAAGTTTTCTTTTATTACAGAGAAAACAAAAGTTATATTTGAGTGAAAGTTTTATTTATTAAACACGTACGAGTTAAAATTATCTATTTAAATAAGGAGTTGCATGAAATGAGCAAGCAATATTAACATTAATTTATTTGTTCTATTGAACACGATCTTTTTTTGAATAAAAACTTTTTTAAGAACAAAGCAACTCAACCAATAAAATTCAAAAAAAAAATCTATAACTCACTTGTGAGTTATAGCAATGAAAAAGTCACAGTTTGATTATGGGTGTCATTATGTGCCTAATTGCAGTGACCATAGAGCCACTTTATGAGCAAGTGTGTTGAAAAAAATATAATTTTTAGTTTCTGCAGACAGATTGGTTTTCATACAAAAGACATCAACGCGCTCGCAAAGATTATGTATTTTTTTAAGGTTTATTATTCCGACATTTTAGTATTTTCTAATTTCATTTTTACCTTCAGATCTTGGAGCTGTCTTTTTAACACTACATTTTGAAACATGAAACATTTTAGTACTGGGTGAGTAATGAGCAGGTATACCTTATTAAATTGCTACGAGAAACAAGCCTAACCACGAAATTGCAAGCTTTTAGTCTTAGGCTTCTTTGAGCGGAAAGTTAGTATAGAATTTAAGCACCTATTTGAAAACTCCCTAATGACAACAGTGTGTGTAACATTGTGCATTCAGGCATTTTTCGTCAAATTTCGTCTGATGATTTTTCCGGACAAAAGACACAAACGCGCTCAAATCTCAACTGTCAAATCGCAAAATACTTACTTAACGTACCTAATATGATTTGTGATTACTTATTGAAAATTTAATTAAAAAATATATTATATTGTGCATAAAATATAGAAATGCGTTATGTTATTACCTTTACTAACCTTTAGCAGTACATTGTACTGTCTTTTTTTTGTCCACACTCCTCGTTTTTGAAGTACTCCTTGATGGGCCAGCCACCGTTGTAACTTGCAGCGCTTGATAGTTTTGCAAAACTGTCTTTGGTATAGCCATTTCTGGATCTGGCACCATTGGCTTCGGCATGCCAGAAGTGGACGGTCTGACTTTGGTTTCTTGAAGTTTTATCGTGGCTTGTTCGTTTCTGAGCACTGGTGTGACGTCTTGTAATGTTTCACTGTGTTTGCTCGACATGTGACCGAGATATCCTGGAATGAAGACATAAAAAAACATACTTATAGGTACTAACGGTGTGGTTGCATAAAAATATGAATAAAAATGGTAAGTTCTTATATACCTTTTCTACTTTTGAAGTAAAGTAAACATTGTTCACATTTATTGCGTGGCATTGGATCGGGAGGAGGGTTGACGACATGGGCCCTGTACTTGTGTCTGTACCAATGCTGACGACTCGCAAATATCTTTCCGCAGATGTTGCAGTTTACACTCCCATCATTTCTAGCCGAAAAATCTCTTCGAACTTCCAAATTTTTAGTAGTGGATTTTTCAACAGGCTGGTTTTTTTTGTTTTCTACATCTTTATCTCCTGTATTGTTTGTGTTTGCACTATATGCTGTTTGCTCCAGGTTAAGTTCTGTTTCATTCATGTAATTAGCTATGAGTAGAGCTTTTGTATCTATATCCACAGGTTCCGGCATTTCGACATCGCCTGCCTGGAGCGTGGAGTAGAAGTCTTCGGGCAGGGTACCAGTCTCAACTATTATTGTTTCAGGCTCTGTGGTTCCGAGTGTTATGATAGGTATTGCTACTGCATCGTCATCGAAATAATGGTATTCTGAAATATTGAATAAGGATTAGAAAACTTAAAAAAAAGAAACAGATTGCCAAACATTTTGAACTTTTTATAAGTAGGTACAGTTAAATGATGGAACAAGCCGATAGCCCACTTGATGTTAAGTGGTTAACTTCACTGCCTATATCGATGAATTGGAGTGCTGCAGCCGTCCATAATGGTACTCTTATAGTAATTATAACCTCTTACCCTCAAATGCGTATTTTATAATCCTAACGCACTTTTTATTCTTGGTTATTGAGTTTTGTTCATATTTTGGACTTTCTAAAGACCGAGTCCTTTGCGGGAGTTTATTCATTTACAAAATAAACATTATAAATGTTCCTATTGTATGTCCTTACATACTGATTACATTTTATGTTAATTTAAGAGGTTGCAATGAAACACAAAATTGTTAACTTATTTTCAATAATATATTTTAAAGTGGACACCTACATAATTTTCACAAAACCAGTTGGTAAGATTGATATCGAACAACGACATATACTTAGGTACCTCCAATAAAATAAACTTGTCTTGTTTCCATGAATTTATTGTTAAAGCTTTTATATTTGCAACGTCAAATTGAAACTATATTTATATAAAGTTAGTTTACTAGTAGATAAGTAGTTATCAGTTTAACTGCGGTAATAGTTTTGTTAATATAATTTGTTAGCCAATACCTACATAATTATTCATTAAACTATCCAAATATCTAACGGTCTTATTTGCTATGATGCTATACTTTATAGGAATATATAATATTTTATTGTTATATGGCCCATTTATAAAACAAAAAAGTATTTAGCATAGCTATGCTAGTATCGTTTATTTGCTAAAACTTCATAATAGGCAGTAAAGAAGTAACACTGCGTTTTAAGAAGTGGAACTCCGATTCTATCAAAATTACATACTGAAAATATCGTTTTGTATGAAACGCAATTCAAATTTTAACTTTCATTTCATACATTGTTTGTATTTTCAAAAGTACAAGCCTAGTTCGAGAGTTTCCTCAGGCTGATTGGCAGGTACGCCTTTGAATACGAAAGAATACGTAAAACAGTTTAAGCTCAACAAATAGAATAAAATTGCTATAAACTACAAAACTATCAATACAATATAAAGTTGCAAGAAAAATAGAAAAGTTCTGCATGTAACATTAACGCGGCTTGAAATTGTATTATAATTCTAAAATAAGAACCAAAGGAAAACAACAAACTTATAATCACAATTGCACTTGAAAATGTAATATACTTAAACTCAATTTTCTTACCTTGAGAATTTACAACACAAAATGATCATACAAAGAATAACTCTATACTGCAAATAACCTAGTAATCATAGGTAAATGTATTTACCGTAGTTCATGAAACTATGGCCTAGGTGCATCTATAGATTCCGAAAAGCTATTACGAAAATGTCGATCCAATTCCGTCGAGCTAGGCAAACACAGTTGCAGAACCACGCCACGGGCCGATTAAAAATTAAAAGAAAACACTCATTCTATATATTAAAAAAATAGCAATGGAACAAAATAATACACTTCTAAAATATGCCATTAGAACTATATACCTACCATATACCTACTCCTATTTATATATTGTTTTTAGATGGGCACATTTTGCGGTTTTATTTGCGCTGCCTTGCAGCTTGTGCATATAAAAAAAAAGTATGAATTACAATAACTCAACAATGAATATGCTTGCTAACTTTAGTTAGCGCTAATATCACAAAAAAAATACTACAAAAAAGAAAAATAAAGCACTTTACGCAACTAAACAACCAGGTAGGTGTAATGTAAACAAAACGATACATACGACTGACCTGACACATAATATTATCAGTTTTATAAAATATGTGTAAATATATAACAAATTATTTGTTTTGTATAGTTTCGCATCAGCTATGAATGAATATTTATTATATGGTGGTCAAGTGTAATAACCAAACGAAAATAATGATATATTTAGTAATATTATGTTGAAAGTGCACACTATAAACTAATAACACTATGAACTATAGTTATAATATACTGTGAAACTATTTGTGCGAATGACTGGCGCAGAGAAACCTACTAGTATTTTATAAATAAAATAAAATCACACTGCAAAATTGTTAATACCTTGTTGGCGATCATTAAATCTATAATGATTCAAGTAATACACCGATAGAAACTTACTTATACACACAGTGGGGTCAAATATTTAAATTAACTTTATAAACTAAACGTTAACTATTTAGAACTTGTGCGCTAAATAACATTATAACACAATTAAAAATCGATATAACTTTTAAGTAGATATGAAAATGTTATATAATTATGTTTAAACCAAACGAATATACCTAAATTTTCTTAAAAGTAAATACATTCTCTTCCCAAAACAATAACTAAATTTAACGGAGATTAGTAATCTTCTTTACTTACTTAATTAACATAGAGATTATTTCAATAATAATTATTAATGTAGGTATTTATTTTCCTTATCAATGGAAGAACTGCTGATTTTGTTATTTTACTGTGTTCTTAATCACCTAGAACTCGTACAAAACTTAATATAAACTAAACAAAGAAACATAGTATATAGGTAATAAGTGATAAAAATTGGAAACTTTTTCACACAGTAGATAATAGTATTGATTGTGCTATGGCACTGTTAAAGTTATTCTTATATAATGTTGATAAAACTTCAAACTAAATTAACTTGTAATTAAATTTTTATATTAGGTTTCATAGTAACAGACAACCCACACTATACAATAAAATACACCAAAGTTTTTAACATAGAATAGATAAAAAGTATGTAATACCTACCTAATATTACTTAGACAAGTTAATTTGAATATTCGATATGTCAAACCCAGTTTGTAAATAATTTTTAAGTAAGGAGTGTCCCAGGTCATTTGTTGAATCTCATAAGCTAAGTCCACACAATGTTTTTTAGTTCAACAAGAGCATGTCTCATAGCGCACTTGAAGCACGCCCAAGTAATGGAACAAGCTGATAGCTCACCTGATGTTAAGTAGTAACTTCTGCTTATAACGATGCATTACCTCACAGAGCAAGTCCAATGAGGACGTGCCCTGTAAGGCAATGCACTGCGTCCATCACTCTGAGACGTAAAGATCTTGAAGTCTCATGGGCCTGTAATTAATTGTAGTTGAAGTCTAGCGCGCCCTGCGAAACTTGTAATGTACCTTTATACCTACTCAGACAATAAATGTTTTTTGTATTTGTATCCAAAAACGCTTACAATGCCGCATTCAATTATTGAATTCGCTAAATGAAAGTTGAGCAGAAAAATATCAAAAGTTGAAGATGTGGATGAAAGGGCATTAGTGTGGACTTAGTCTTACGACGGATAAGTTTCTCGATATAAACAAGTACCTAATCTTCATTGCATAAAATGCTTAAATAATCAAACATAAACGGAAAAAATACCTATCAATCTGCGTCGTTGTCCGGAAACTAGCCGCTAGTGGGTTTTCATATATTTTATGGGCTTAATTCTGAGACAAAAAATATTTTAATACAGTCTTTGGTTGGTATCTTGCGGTGTAAAAAAGGCTCAAAAAGTTCGAGTTGTTGATAACAATCACTCGTGAAACGTTCGATCTACGCGTGGAAGGCACTTTTCAGACTCTAAGTATGACAACATCTTGTGATGTTCTCAATTTATAAACTTTAAAACGCAGTAACTGGCCTCGATTATTAAAAATATTGTATAATTATTGTCTAATATTTGCACAACCATACTTTTTATACAAGTACATTATAAATAACATAGGTATTGAATTCTATGTAACAAACATACAAATATATAAATGCATAATAGAATCATTGGAAACATACATAGTTATATGACTTATTTCAGAATGCTACAACATCAAAATATATAAAAATAAATCTTACATAATATTTTCGGAATTTTAATCCACTCCTACTGGACAAAAATTTAGGCATTTCAAAAAGGCACATTCATAAAATGTTCTTAAAAAGTATTTACGTAAAACTAATACCCATGCTGTAGGCAGATTAAATATACAAAAAAGTTATCTGAAGCTGGCACTTAGACAATCTAACGCAAATCAGACTTGCGTGGGGTCAGGTGAAGTATACGTGGGCGTTGAACCAAGTGGTGATCCAGATTCCATAGCTTCGAGCTTCAATCCTGGGAGTTGACCATCAAATCCTATAAAGAACGCATTTGGTGGGTAAACACAATCTTTTGGCACATAGCAATCATGGGTTGTTTTCATGTGATTTTTCATTTTGTCGGGCCTAGAAAATTCCTTGCAGCACACCGGGCACGGAAATACTTTCCTCTGTTGGCCTTCGTGGTAAAGAAACGCGTGCCTCTGGAATGAATACTTGTTTTTGAATGTTTTTTGTATGTTCTCCTTGGCGCATTCAGTGCATTGGTAGACTCCTTCACTAACCGAGGCGTATCTAAATAGATTGAGGCCTCGGACAGACATTTCGGTGAGTTGCTCGGCTGGATCGTTGGAAGCAGAATTCGCGCGTCTCCTGATCCGTCTTCTAGCAGATCCTGGTCTTTGTATCTGGTTGCCTTGTACAGTATTGTTGTTTATTGAATCGATTTGGTACTCATTAGAAGTGGATGCTTGGGTCACTGGATTGACTCTTATTTTTCCGGAACTATAGAACGAAGGAGATAGCGAGTGTTTTATTTCTTTGATATCTGAATCGGGAGTCCCACGTCCTGTAACGAATCAATTGTACATATGTTAGAAAATATATAGATCAGTAGGTGCCTAACTACTGAAAAATATTCATATTGCATTACGCAAAAAGGTTTTTACAAAGCTGCAAAAATATGTTAAACCAAGTGGAAATGCTTTAATTATAAAAAATATAGCTTGTAATATACTTGTAGGTAATAAAATAAAAAATTAAGTATATTTAATGAGGTATGTGCCTATAAAAATGAAAAACTAAAAAAAAACAAACAAATAAAATATAATATTAAACTTTATTTGATCAAATCGAATGACAAAATGTATTAAACTATAATTAAAATGAAAACAAAGTGAGATGACGATGCTGTTTCGAGATCAAGTTTATTAAATTAGTATAAAATGTGTGTCAATTACTAAATATAGCACCGTGTATCTTTGATGTTACATTTTATAGCAGTTATATAATAAACTTGACCCTGAAATTAAATCAGGAATATTAAAACCAAAAACACAAACGATTTTTTTTGGAATAAAATAGACACCTAATTGAGGTGAATGTTTACTCGATAAATTTAACCAGTATTTTTATATTATCAACCAAATATGTTATATTGGTTTTTTTAAGCTATTTAGCATCAAATTAAGACCAGCTGTCTTTTATCGGCAAATTACACGTTTCATTATTTTTAAAAAGTACACCGAGGTCATGTTCACACAAAAATTTAGAGAAATTAATATTTCTTTTTAAATACAAAAGTACCTTATTCGATTTGTTTATTATATATCTTATCTAGACAGACCATTAACTGGATCAATGTCAAACTTCTTACAAACATTACGTCAATTAACTATTAAATTATAATTAAGCAATAAATTACAAAATAAAAACAAAAAAGAAGTGTTTTACTATTATATAATAGGACTCAAGTGGTTGCATTTGGAACTATTTCGGCAAGTCTAAATAAAACGTAAATAATTATAAAAATAATTCATTTAACAAATATAATAAAAACTGAGGTGGGTTTAAAATTGACGTTGCAATAATTTAAAACCATGACATGAGGGTAAAACAAATAAACTTTATTATAGTTACTACTTCGAAGTTCTAAGCTGTTAGAACACGAATTGAATAACAAGCCGAAAGAAAATATAGTCGTATAAAACTACGAGTAGGCACCGTAGGTAAGGAACATGTACAGTACAGCCTCATTGTATCAAACAGAAATTAAGCAATATTATACTTAGCTGGTATAAAACTATACGAAGGCAACAATTTGTACTGGATAAACAATACATCGTTCTGCAGAGCTTCAACATTGAGCAACATAGAAAGCATAAACATAAATCTAACACTCCAGCTACGTGAGAGAACCATCGAAAAACCACATACCTTTGTTTTCTTCATCTTGACTAAATTAAATAAACAATTTAACATAGTTTAGAAAGTTCACACCATTAACAAAACTATTTATATCTATAAAATAAATATAATTAACTAATTTTAACTACTCTTTATGTATTATAACCCGTGTTGTTACTTTGCTAAAATATTTATTTAATGTTATTATTGAATAATAATTTAAAATTGTTAGGAAGTATTCGCTGTCGTTGCTAAAATCACCATTTACGACAAATATCTGGCACCCATCTAATAATAAAAAACTAAGACCAAACTCATCTTTTAAAAAAAGATAACTTGGAATTGGCAAGACCATGAACATAAAAACAGGACTTCACAAAGACAAGACAATGCTAAAATTGATCTTATTAAGATAAAGTAACAAAATAAAATAAGTAGGTAGTATTATAGAATATAGAGAAAACATTTAACGAAACAATAATAAATAAAAAAGGTCATTAACGGAAAATAAAATAACAAATTAATATTAATCAATGAAATTTTATACATTTTTGCTGTAACTTTTATTATTTCATTAAAGGTTCTAAAAATAGTAATTAACACCTTACTGTATACCAATGTTTTACTTTATCAACAAATAATGCTAGATGTAATGTGTCTTCAATTCTAAAATTGTCTAAACATTACTTTTTGCATTCAAATTTGCTATTGCCTAAGTGCAATCAACAAAATACTTTAAGGAGTTTTATTATATTTGGCTACTCGCTATTACTTCATAATGTGTCAAGTGAATTCAATTGCATAATTACGAAATGAACTGATTATTAGAAGTACGACTTAATTTTACGAGAGCTGATAATTATATTATATAAACTTAAATTGTATTTTTTAAATAATTAGATTGTTTGTAGGTAGTATTGAAACCTATTTTCAAATTTTTTCGTGATTTTCTACATTGTAATTTATACATTTTTGAGTATGTATATAAGTACCAATATTTTCATCATAGTAAATACTAAGACATCTTTTAGATTGTAAATTATATCGGAGTTCTTTAATGTTTTATGTGTTACTATATATTTGGGTTTTCGTAATAAGTATTGACATACTCTTGCTTTAGTAAAAATATACAGTTTAGAACTTGAAAATATTTAAATCAAATGTAAAAATTAAAGTGGTTGATATTATTAAAAAAAATAAACACTAAAAAACAATTTCATTAATTTGTAGGACACGCCATTTTATGCCTCATCACATGCGACATTTTTCCTAAGTTTAATTTAGCACCAATTAATGATATCTATAAATATAAAGTATAAAGAAATAAAAGTTCATTTTAATCATTAAAGTATTCGAACAAAAGATACATAATTAGGTCATTCATAGTTTGACATCAGTACCTTTTAATAATTATTAATTTATAATGTTTTAAGATCAAAACAAAACAGTGCTCTAACTAGTATATTTATAAGTAGAAATAGGTATTCAAGGGTAGGCACTGTCTAAATTGACTATTTTAATCATAAGGAATTTTCCCAAAATAATAGCCTCACCATATTTAAGTCTAATTTTTTCATTTAAGTACCTATCATCGTCCAAGGTAAATTTCATATAAAGATTATGAAAGGTAGGTACTATAAATTCGTATTTAAGAATTTTAACAGTCTTAATATTGATTATCAAGACTCAATCGTCTCGAAAATGTTTTTCGACTTTAATAATTAACACGCCAAAGGTTTTACATTTAACAAACATATTGGGAAAACATGAGATGATATTCTTATAACAAGTTTTACATTAGGTAGCTACTTGGGCCTAAATGTTTCTAAATTTCTAATTTCTAACGAAGCTTCTTTAGATAATGTTGTAAACTCTGAATAATGAAAATAAATAAATACATCAAATCTTTGAAACCTCTTAAAAGTCTAATTGTAAGTAGATAAATATTTAACTTATTATTATACAAGTAAAAGGCACACTAATAGGCAAGCGTTCCCTGAACCTACATTCAATTTGATTGGATAGTGAAGGGTATTTTATGAACCTATCGAAGTATACCTACCTATCATTCTTATTTCAAGAATAATTGGTGTTATATTTAGTTTTAATAACTCTGTTGAGATAGAATATCTATCATTAAATAAATTTAAAGTGAAGTGTAGCTATCTTTATATGGAAGACTACTTTGCCTCTAATTTAAAAAGTTAAATAATTTTATATAAGTACAACTTTTTTATATCTTAATTTACATTTTAAGGCATTTTGATTTCTACTAAAATAGAATTTACAAATCATCTCATGATTCCTTTTTTAATATTATTTATTTATTTCGTTCAAAGCACCTCGCCAAGATCACTTTTACAAAAACAACGCTTAGTTGTTTCATTCCAAATATACCTACATCTTTATAATGTCCTCTTTTAAAGTTAAATGTTTTTTTACTAGTAATGAGTTTGAAATAATAGTAGTAGTAAGATTTGTTTGTAGTAGTGAATATCACATAGTGTCTACATATACTATTGAAACCTGCGACTACTAAGATTAGGTATATACGTTATATAGGCGCATTGACATGCCACATTCTCATCATAAGTGTTATGTTAAGTACTAAAGTAAATAGGTATACTAAGTACCTGGCAAGAAAAATTACACAAATAGCTGTTGGGTATTTTTGTATGTGTCTGAACAGCATTAATTACATACAGGTCTCAAACTCTGTTAAAATACATATTTTTTTTTATATTCTGAACTACCTATATAATAAATTTATCACTACTTTCAACTACAAATAAATAGATGCCTCTTTTATAAATAAATCTATCTCTTCACAAGAAAACAATATGCGCCTAGTTAGTTGCGATTATAGGAAATTATCATTATTATTAACTGCCGTCATGATTTGGGGCTCTGAATTGTCAGGAACTGAATGATATTAACACCTAGTAATCTACTTTTGATGTATATTTAAGCTATATAAATATTTCATTTGATATTAATTTATAATTAAAATTGCTTCTCTCACTATTTTAATAAATATGATCTTTACAGTGTAATTAAGTATCTGAATATCTTTAATTACAACCAAATAACTTTCAACATAAATATAACTATTTAAATTATTTCTTAACAAATCTAGAACATAAAATCATAGCCTGTGTTGAGTTTTACTTCAATGAAGTCAAATCAATATAATATTTACAACTAAGATCACTAATAAGGCAAGTTTAACGAAAATGCATTTTAGAATTCTACAACGTAATCAATGGCATAATTATTTCAAGTCTTAAAGTGGTAGCCTCTTCGCGGAACTACGATACGAACATTGTAATCGCTCAGAACAATAAATTTTATTATTAAACTAGGTAGATAATAAAGTACCTACTTTATAGACGTATAAATACGCGATATACAGGGTGTTACCAGACCACTTCCGAAAACGAAAGGGGGAGCTACAGCACACCAAAACCCAACCAAATAAAAATCAGTTATCCTGAAAAATAATTATAGCCGGAGAAAACAATGTTTAAAGATTTGTATTTATTTCGCCAGCCCGCAATGTACGCATTCACGTAGGTAAGGTCGAGGCGTAGTACTATTATTTATTCTGTGTCGTAAGTGCCTACTAACGTAGGTAGGTACTAACGTAGGTCGCTCGCACATCGCGTACTTGAATGACCCGCGATGAACTCTCAGCTGTTCATGCTGTAGTAGACGTAATCTGCGTGCTGCGTGTACATTGCTGCTTTATTTATTTTATTTGTTTTTTTGCTTTTTTAAATGAGATAATTAGGTAGATATGTCTTATTATGTTGTACTGTGTGTATGTAACTAGAAAAAAAATTAAAAAGAGATAGTCAAGAAAAATTTTTTTTTCGCGATTTTTTTCGCTTAATGTTTTCAGTATCATGGTCTGATTGGAACCTCCAAGTTTTCGGAAGTGGTCTGGTAACACCCTGTATAACGAAAAAACTATGCCATTGATCCTACTCTACTCATTATATTACTACTAACTTAAATTAATTAATTCAGTTCAATGAGAATTGCGAGTAACATTTGCAAAATAACAGTCATCAATTGTATAACTACTTACTTTTGAAATAATGATCACCACGAGTAATTACTTTGTACCCTGAAATTTTGTAAGTAATAAAATTAAGTAACAAGAAAGTGCAAAATAACAAGTTAAAGAAAATATATTAAAAATATATTGATGTTAGCACTCTGAGAAACAATGGAACATAAATATATTATATTGAATAAATATTAACAACAAACGATTTCAAATCGTTCAATACCAACAAACTTATTGTTAGAGCGCTCATTTTGAATGCCTACTAACCCGTGATCACTGTGCTCTTAAAATATTATGTTTAAGGAAGATAATACTCAAGAAATTGTTGAAGATACGAGTATCAGAATTACTGCTTATTCATACTTTAATAATGTTTGCAGAACACTTACTGAATTTATTGCTATTATTTTTAAAAATGTGCTGTGAAAACTATATGAGTGTGTATATATTTTCTTCCCAAACTTTAATATGAAAATAGCTACTAACTTCAAGAGCAAAGCGATCACACCTCAAGTAAGCTGAGCTCGAAAAATGTTCAACCGCGATCTTTAGCAATTTACCTACAAATAATGATTTCGATTTGTTGACAAGACTGATAATGTCTTTCGTTTGTCTATCTTATATAATCAGATCTTTGCATGGGTATAATTAAATCCCTTATGAAATCAACGGGAGATGTTTTTTAAGATTCTTGCTTTGCTATCTGTTCGCTGCCATTATTTGAGTTTGGTTGATTTTTGTGTATGATCTTCAAATGGGCGATCATATTATCTTTTCGGGTGAACTCTTTGAAGCAAATCGGGCATGGGAAAACTTTGACGTCTTTTTTGTGGGACGTGACGTAATGCCGGCAAAAATTACTTATATGAGTGTAAACTCTTGCGCATATCTTACAACGGAAAACGTTTTCACCCTCCTTGATACAATAGTCTCTTACTGATTCATTGGTTTCCTCGTGGTAGTTTCCTACGCTTCCCATATTATTTTTCCTTATAGGTGACGGGAATATGCGATGCTCCCAGTTCGTTTGGGACAGATCTGCGACTTCATTATTCCCTAAATTGATATTGTTTTGCTCGAGTTCAGCAGCAAACAACTGTGTCGCCAATGCGGGCATTAGAACTGTTTCAGGGGGAAATTTGTCAAACGTATTAAGCGCGGGGTTAAGGTTCGAAAGACCGGAAAGCTGGTTGAATAAGTTTCGAGCTCTTATTTTTGACATTTGCGGAAGTAGTTTTTTACTATTCTTTGGCTTTAAGTTTCGACCTAGTCTGTTTTTATCTTCAGCCTCTTTGATCGATCCGTCAAGAGAGTTTTCGTGACTTCTGTCGGGATTATACTTGTATTCCACGGGTTCATTGTACGCGTCACTAGCGTCACTAGCGGGTTCTTGCTTAATGGATCCGTTTTCAACTGAGAGAGTGGCTCCATTTGTTGGATAGTTTTGTCGCATGTTTTCCTTAGCTGCTTTTTCAATATCTGAAATATTTTTATTTCAGCATTGTTTTAGAAGTACTTGTAATGGTTTTAATACTTAATTTTGAATAATCAGATTAAATTGGAAATATTCAAGCGACAATCCATATTATGCTAAATCGCTGAAATATATCCAATTGCTATTTAACGAAGGAAAGCTATTGGGAATAAGCCTTGTTTGTTTACCCGTTTCTCATTTTATTCGTTATAAAATATAATTTTAAATTTTGAAGAATTTGAAAAGAAAGAGATAAATAATAAACTTCAAGTACCACACCGAGTTTGCCCCTGGCCATTCCTCTAATAGCTCTCCCCGAAAGCAGAAAAGCAAGCAATAGTTAAAATTGACGGTTTATGAAAGAAATAAGCATCTGTTATTTTGTAATACTTCAAAAATATTTTAATAGATTATCACTTACCCCTTTTGATAAACTTTAAATGTATAAATATATTATTCAAAGTACACTGCACTTTTTTCACTCATAAATGAAAATTCCTAACATCAAAGCTTATATCCCATTAGCTTTTCCCTTTTAATTTGATTTTTTATTTATGTAAACAATGTTAGATAAAATCGGAAAGGAAGATTAATAGTATTTACAAAAGGTAAGCAAATCAAATACACTTTGGTTTTCCACCTCCGCTTTTAATTTTCATTTACATGAGAAACTTGCAATAAAATTGTTTTATGTTTGTCAGTCGAGTACCTATACAAATTTCTGTTTATTGTGACAAGTGATGTCAGTAAATCTAGCAGTATTTCGACAAATCATATCTCGTGTTATGTGAATTGGTAGATCATACCTGCTGATTCGGAGTCCTTGCCGGCCATTGCCACGTCAGCCGCCTGCGCGTCGTCGCCTTCGTCAATTAGCAGCGCCTCGCCCGCCTCTTCGCCGCCAGAAGTAGCACCATCCTCCGCGTTAAATCCATCCATAGACATTTTCACTTCTAACATTTCAGGGGAGCCTTGAATGAGCTGATCGGCGGGTCGGTGGTTTGGAGCGTGAGATGCGGTCTCCGGGATAAACTCTCCAGGTGGGCTAGCAGCTGTATTCAGTGCATCGCACGAGCTTCCACTGAGCTTTCTCGGTCGCCCTCGTTTCCTTTTCGGTTGCATCAGAGCGTTACCCAGCAATGGCATTAGTAAATTAGGAGGCGCTCCCCCGGTAGGCATCCCGGACGCTGGTCGTTTCTGATGCATGTACTGCGGATGTATTCTGTGGAGCTGCGGCGGAGGCGTGTGACCGCTAACGTTGCCCTGCTGTTGAATTAACGAATTGGTAAGCGCCGGGATATCGCACTTCTCCTCGTTCACTTCGGTCAGGCCTTTTATCTTTAAGCTCTCTGCCACTTTTAGGAAAGCGGTCAACCTTTCTTGATCAACGCTCACTTCGCCTCTGTACATGAAATCTAGTAGGCTTTTCATGTCCGCAAATGGAACGTCTTTCAATATGACGATGGGATGTTTCTCTTGATGATTTACGAAGAGACTTTGGAAGTAGGGGCTGCACGCCGACAAAACCATCTTATGCGCTTTCAGCAGTTGGTTCTCCACGGCCAGGGTGACGTCTGTGAACGTCTCTGCGTGCAACAGCTGGTCAAACACAGATAGCATATTGGATTGGTGGTTGTTCCACCGGAGGCAAAATCTTTGAGTGGCCATCTTCGCTCTTTTATTTTCTTTGGAAGATATAAATTACCAGTCCGATTTTAAACTCTAATAAACCAACAATAATATATTGTTGCAGGTATACATAGATATTTTCTCTGTTCCATGAACGTTTTAACAACAATGTTCAACAATAAAATGTTTACTTTTTAAAAGCCATTTCCTAATTTATAAACGTTTCATATTGTTTCGTGCAGTTTGTGTGACGGGCGCAGGGGGACCTGAAATAGAAGAAAAATACTTTTCAAAATTAAGTGGCAGGTCCACGATTTTGGTTTGGTTCGAGAGGGGCCTGACCCAGGATTTCAGTTTAGGAGGGACTGATAATATATCTGTTAGTGGTTATATTTATTTCATCCAAGCCTAAAAATATTAAAAAGTTGCAAAAAATATCGAACGAACCGAAAGTAAGTTACATAATATGGGGTAGTCTAGATTTCTCTGGTAAGTATCGTGTTCATGAGCAAATGCCTGCAGAAAGTGTGTGATTAAAATTGTGCGATTATGAGCAACTGTGGATCTGTCACGCTAGTAGATCCTCACAGAGGAATTCACGCGATATTTGTTCGGGGAGTAACATAGGTTACTTTCTTATTGAGTAAAACTAGATCTTAAGATTCTTCTGTAAGATCTGTGAAAAAGAATTACCTACCGTTTTAGTATACATAATTAATTATACTAAAATGATACTAGGTCAAGCAATTATTAAACAAGCTACATATGTACATAGGTACCTACTGTAATCTGTAAAGGATTTAACTAACTAATAGGTAGGTAAGTTCAAGATTTTTGTTTCGAATAAAAAAAAATAATTAAATTGTTACTTTAAAAAAGTGTCTACTACATGTTGGTTACTTTCTATTATGTAGTTGACAGATGGCGCTGAGTGTTATGTTCCTTGCTTTATAGTGCGCTTAGTAAATTGTTCAAGCTAGGTATGACATTATTACCACAGAGTATCCTAATATTTTTTTTAATACTATTAGCTGATGAAACAAGCAGATGGCCCACCTGATGTTAAGTGGTAACCATCACCTATAGCAAAACATTGCCTCGTAGTCATGCACGGTAGAAACGTGCCCTACAATGCACTGCCCCGCGTCCATCAACTTGAGGCAAACCTAATGTTATAACTCATTACAACTTGGGACAGCAATATAAAAAAAACATTTACGCCCTTACTTATGTATGACAGACGAATAGTTAAACAGTTAAATCAAAGTCTAGCTGTCACTGTTTGACATTACCTGTTAGTAGGTGACAGCAATAATTTAAACAGCTGAATGGACACGAGTTTTGACATTTTTTGAAACGACACATAGCACTTTTATTTTAATAGTTTTTCTTGTGTTATTGTGAGTATTGTTGTTTAATTTTGGTGGAATTTTAACCAATAATACTTAGGTCGTAACATAAAGTGTGAGCCATTGGAATAAATGTGTGTAAAGTGGTTTTTCTGAATGTGAAAATTCGTGTTAGGTTTTGAAGAGAAAATCCACCATTTTCTTTTCAAAACAAACGACAGCCGACTTGACAAATGACTTGACTTGACTTATTTATTACAATTTTAACACTTGACATTGGCAAAATTGTCTGTCGAAATGACGGACACAGGCCATTACTGAAGAGAAGAAGAAGAAGAAACAGCTGAATAAAGTTATGCAGCGATCGTAAGTAAGGGGGTTAGTTAGGAAGGTAATGTACCTACCAACAATATAAAAATTGGGTTCCCAAAAAAATATTGTCGACGAGTCGATAGGTAACTTCAAAAGTTATAGTTTCGAAATATAGTTTTTTCACAACGATGTCAATATAAATCAATGTCTGGGCTTCTGAAGTAATGGTTTTGGTTGTGTTAAATGTCCGTGAATATTTATTATTATTATGTTTATAGCTAGTACTTATCTGCTAAGCTGAATTTTATACTTATTCACAGAATAAATATTTAATATTAGTTGGTTTAATTTAATATTTATTATATACTTACATATAAGTATAATATAGGTACCTAAGTAATATTGTTTATATTAACCCCTTAACGCATACAAATCCATTTATGGCTTCTAAAGTTTGTTATTTTTTTTATACTTCAACAAACTATTTAATTATGGTAAAATAAATTGCATCATAAGAAGTGATTCTTTGAGAAACGAAACGTATATTTTTTATTTGTGGTTAGTCATCAGAGTCAAAAATATTAGAAGTTATTTACATAGCGCGGCCGGCAAGTAAAGTGCACGTCTGAGTGAAACTTTTATCAGTCAAAAACAAAGGTAATAAAGTAATTCTGATCTTCCATAAAATTTATTATTTATTCTTTGAATCGTCGACTACAATAATGATAAGTTGTTTTGTAAATAGTTTTAGTTTTGTTTGTTTTTTGACCGGTTTTTTGCAAACTCCAAATATGGCTTGGTATGCGTTCCAGTCAAAATACTACCCGTCAAATATGGCTTCCTATGCAATCAGGCGTCTTTATTATGCTTTTAAAAAATGGACCCTGCACGCTTTTATGGTAATAACAAACACGTAAATACTATACTAGGTGATGGGTTTTTGAGTAAAGAAGACCTTGCTTCCGATTCGAACCGCTCACTTCCCGTTCACCTAAAAAGAAGCATATTATAAAAACGTAAACGTCCAGCCAGCCTTCTATGAACACCGACGACGACAAGAGCTGGAACTCCATCGGGCCATGTTGGCAGTCCATCGGGGGGAGCTGTCACTCCGTCAAGTATGCCTGACTATCCAATATCTTCGAAAAAACCCCGTAAAGCACCAGCCAGACATCAAAATATGCCATTGACGTCGGTGCGGACTGACGGCATCGATAATTTTCCCATAACAGGTGAAAAACGATCGACAATTGTGTCAAAACTGCTCAAACTTATGCAGTTACACTAAATGTGAAAAATGTGAGGTATTCTTGTGCTCTAATAATAAGAGCAACTGCTCTACAGATTTAAAAAAAAAGGAACATCTATGCATACGAAGCCAGATATGACTTACTTGATTTTCACTTGATTGCATATGAGTCCAGATATGGCTCTTTCATTTATTTTCAGTAATAATAATTAAAAATATTTCTTTTTGTCTCATTTATGTTCAATAAAGATAAATAAACACGTATGTACCAAAATTATATTTTTTATAAACATCCTTAATAAATCATGCAGTAAGGGGTTAAGTATTACCTACTTATATTAAAATAAATAAATATATAAAACGAACCTATACTTATCTATTATTTTATATATTATTAAGTATAGAGGTAGGTAGGTGTATAAAAAAAACAAATCAATCAATCTATACTAATATTATAAAGATGTAAAATGTGACTGTTTGTTTGCATTGAATGGGCTCCAAAACTACTGGACCGATTTGAAATATTCTTTCAACGTTGGGAAGCTAAACTTTCCCCGGGTAACATTTATTAAGCTATAGATATTATTTTCATAAAAATTAGGGATCTTTACTAAAACTCAAATATTGTAACCCAAGGTATAAAAAATAACCTACCTAACAATTTTTTTTTTAAATATACCTGAGCGAAGCCGAAACAGGCCGCTAGTCGTCAATAAACCGATAAATAATAATATCTTAAAATGTTACGAATGTCGTATAAGTGTTAGAACGTATGAGTTCGGCAGAATTGTGCCAATCGTGAATAATAATTGTAGTAAATGCCTAACGTACCTGCTTAAGTACCAAATAGATAGGTAACATAGGTAATATTTACCCTAGGCCACGTGTGTGACCAAAGTCGGATTATTATGAATTATTAGGTACCTAAACTAAGGTATACCGATATTCATTCAAGTTAATTAAACTGCTTATGTACCTAGGTATGTATAAAAATTATTTGCTATTTTGCTATTGCCTTGCTATTTTATTTATGAGGTAATATTTAGTTTTTCAATCTCTTGAAATTAATTTTAACAGTTTTTTCAGCGTATTATCGTCGCTGAAATAATTGAATAGAAGAAGTTAAGTAAATATAAGGATTTAGGTGTTACACGCTTCAATGATGGATCCGAATCCAAATCTTCAAGGTTAAAAAATTGAGGGCGACTCTAGCGTCGTCGTTGGTCGGTCGGGCTCGAGACAGGCAGGAGGCCGTCGCCAATGTCCGTGTCGAGCGAGCGCACTGCAGCAGTGGGGAAAATATTTAGACATAACAACCGCTACAACTCATCTAGTCATAACCACCAGTGTCCGTCGCAACCAACGACAATACTAATCATTTATAAAACGACAGCTAGATCTTTCGCACGCTCAATCAATAAAAAAAAATCTGTAGCATTCCAATCAGACTCCAGTTAGAATCATCTCGAATTAATTCAAACGCAACAAAAAAACAAGAACATTAGTGTCCACATCCACAGGTGCTGACCACAAACGTTATCGCGGTACAAACGAACGGGCGCTCAAATTATTACTACGCACCCAGTCGAGCGCGTTACATTACGTCATCACAATGGCATTATTACCTCCGATATCCACATTAATTCAGGCGATACGACGAGATAAACACGGGTTGGGAATAATTAGATCACTGCACAAACATAAGGAAACATACCACACGTATCTGCACCACAATCAACTCGACCCTTTTATGGGAATGAGGAACAGCCCTTTCGCCATAGTCCGAGTCCGCGTTTGCGTCGCACCCCGCTCACCCGACGACTGACGGCCGCAGCCCGCAACCCCGCGGCCGCGCGCCGAGCACTCACTCGCTCCGCGACTCGAATATCTCACAAAAAATACGCCGTCATCATCCAAATGGCGGCACTGGATTACAGCGCAGGGTGCACGACAAAATATTGATTTATCCGATATTATTTTGTTGATTTTCTTCCAACCCCCTAGGACGGTCTATCTCCTACTAAAGTAGTATTATATTAGTATAGAGTTTTCTATGACAGCTCCGTCTGTCACTAATATTATGGGTAGGTAGTGATTCTAGCTACCTAGATTCCCATTCCCTCAATTCGTAATTTATTGATTTTGTCCAGGAATAACACCCCTGGTAGATCGAGATTCGCGGCGGCGCAGCCGGTGGCGGCGGCGGCGGTGGCGGCGCGCCGAATTTCTCCTAGGATGCTATTATTAAGATTGTATTCTCTCAGAATCTATTTATGAATCAATATTATAATCCCAGGATTTTAAACGAACGTTGCCTTGATCAATAATTGGTTAATATGATACAAGCAGCAAGCCTTAGTGCCTTGGTTTGTTAACCTGTGGTGTTTACTTTACCATGATTGTTGTTCTAAGTGGGTAAGTTACCTACCAAGCTTTATAAGATGTTCATCCTGATCTTGGCGACAAGAATAATTTATGTTGCCCACTTAGTACTCGCACCTACTATACAGTTACTTATCAAATATTTAATATTACTTAGAGGTTAGCTAGTTAATTAGTAGGTACCATAGTTTAGGTTTAGATACCTACCTAGTTTTTATAGAAAATGCAGGTTGGAAACGAAATCATTTGTTTAGAAAATCAACTTCCAATCCAACGAACCTACATTGTCGGTAGGTATTATGAAAAGAGTTTTCTATGACAGCTTCGTCTGTCACTATTATTCTTCGCTATCATCGCTAGCGCTACAAAAGTTAATCGTCTCTTGGCGCATTCTAAGCTACATTTACCTACTACAGCTAAGAAGTGGTACATAATAGGTATTCGTATAATACGAAATATCATGCGACATACCTGTGTATAGATAGAAGGGATGAATTTTCCACGTGAAAAACATCAATCCATTCTTTTTGTCGCCATGTCAGCAGTGACTCTGTCTCTGTTTGGCACGGGCGGGGTTGGACGGGTGCCCGCACGCGGCCGTTGCCGCCGATGACAGCCGAGCGCCGCCACTTTTCGCAACCGAACCCACCCGATTCCACACGGAAAATAGAACGCGGGGCGCACTTATTTTTGAAGGTTTTTAAAAATCCAAAATCCACTTTATCAATCACAGAAGTTTTTCAAGTTCATTGGGAAAGGTGAGTTCGATTTTATTTAACAGTTCCACTTTATTCCATTGTTTTTGTTTTTAAAAATGCAGGTTTCAGGATACAAAAAAAAAATCCGCGCGCGTTGTTGTTACTCGGAAGTGTTTTTAATAAAAATGGCCTGGCCGCCTCGGCGGGAGGAGTGGCAATGGGCAATGAGGTCGGTACCCTCTCTCTGGCACCCGCGCGCGCCCCTCCCTGCCATGCCATGCCGCTACACTCCGACACAGGGTTAGAAAGTTTCAAAAGTGAATCGTGGAAAACACGGACATGGCAACGTTGGCGTCCTGGGAGCAAGAACACCGTGAGAGAATCGCAGGAACCCAGGAAACAGATAATATTTCCTCTGATTGATATTCCATTAGCATTCTCCTACTATTGTATCAAACACAATAAAACAATAGAAAGATATATAGGTGTTGTATGTCAACACAACTTGTCAATTTGTATACCTATTCGGGTTGGTGTCCTCTTCCTCGTCCTTCTTGATAAAACCATTGATTTCCCAGTTCTATTTTCCCCGGTATTACTACGAGTAAATCAATCCACAAGCCGAATATGATAAAATAATCAGCTTCGATGTCCTTCTGTCATTGACAGATCATGGCCAGTAGTGGTTATAATCAGTGCTTTATTACCTACTTACCAGAGATTACCACTCGTCTGATTATATAACTTTACATTAGGTATAACTTTATTCGATCCTGATGAATCACTTCACTACGTTACCTTCAGTAGGTAAATGTTAGTTTAGGAACTTATGCTTACCTAATGTATATTTTCCTTCATGCATGCATAATGCATATTCTTATAAATAAATAAATAAATATTCACGGACACTTAACACAACGCCCTCTAATCCCAAACTAAGCAAAGCTTGTACGATGGAAACTAGATGGCTGATGGAATACATACATACATTTTTTTTTGTAAATACATACTTATAATACATAGAAACACCCAGACACAGGACAAACATCTATGTTTACAACACACAAATGTTTGTTCTCGGTGGGGATCGAACCCACGACCCACAGCACGGAAGGCAGAGCTACTACCGACTGAGCCATGACGCCTGTGCCTTATGTAGGTACCTACTTTGCATTTACATAATATTTTGAGTTTTATTATAAGCAACCTTTGCATCTAATATAGATGATCGCTAGAAGCCACTTTTTACCCATGCTTCTATGAACAGGACGCTGCCGTGCCTGAAACATGACTTAGATTGAGTAGGTACTTAGACTTACGCTTAGGTCCTTAGGAGAATTAACTTTCCAGCATTTCAAAACTTTCCAAGTTTCATTTACAGCCTCTAAAAAGATTCGAAGGCAAAATGAAACCAAGTGAATAGTTTAAAACATCATGGTTGATGCCGCGAATGATCCACCTGCGATGTAAAATCGATAGGTGGAGCGAGAGCCATAATTCAGCAGTGACCTGACCTAGGTCATCGTGCCAGCGTTAGCTGAAGTCCTTACAGCCGGCTGACCCAGTTTCAGCTTGCATAAAAGCTTGCCAACACACTTTCCCCTAATAACAAACATGCCGAGGAATAAAGGTGCCGTATTTTGTCGGGGAGGTTGTAGGTAGGTCAAACAAGTTGGCTTTCATTAAAGATTTGACTGATGAATGTCAGGTTCGTTTATTAGAACTGCATATCGGGTTCACTTATAAGAATGCACTCTCGAAATATTCGGGGAGTAAAGTATTCATCAGTATGAATAGCTTTTCTTATGGAACCAACAGTCTGAGCGTGAAAATAAAATCCGTGCATGTTCCATACATTTTTGCCAAAATTTATCATATTACCTATTATGATCCTATAGCGGATCTAAAAGTTCACTCAAACAACCGCACATACCTACTTAAAAGTCTTAAAATTAAAACCCGCTTTTCCAAGTTGACAGCATTTTACGTAAGAAATTGTAATTTGTAAGATTCTGATGGTATCAAAAATTAGACAATCAGGGGCAGATGCGAGTTTTACATTTTATATTTTTACATCTGGATACATACATCTTTGAAAATAATGATTATGAATTTGTACATCTTTTTGTCGCTGAATGTATGTACTACAAAATGTTCGTATTTCCTGGGGACCTGCAACTCTAAACCAAGCCTACCTCTAGATTCTTCAGCTTCATCGTTAGGAATCGTCTGAAAGATCGAGATGTCTTATAACTTATTTCGATTGGCGCTTGCTTTTTCTAACTTTTGATAGTTATACGAGTGTTCAATGATAAGCAGAATTGCAGTAACGGCTCTCGGCGAACGGTCGGTGGTAACTGTTAACTGCGCAAGAGGTAAAAGCTGTGAACAAAAAGAAATCCTTCGGCTTTCTAGCGAAGCTGTGGACTGCGAATATACTGTGTATATTGCTGTGATATTCACTCAACTGTGGATTTGTTTCTAGTGAACTTGTAGACAATCGTAACAATACTTGCATAAAATTATGTCTATTATGTTGTGTGGGATCAGCTGTGATGCTGTGCTGTGTTAAAAAGCTTTGTTCGGAGGAGCATCCCTTGAAAAACTGTCATGCTCAAATAATTCTTAAAAATAGGCAAATCCTCGAAGGATCGAGCATAGGGTATACCTTTATTCCCTAACCGAGTAGGTATACATGTGGTACTAAGGCGCGGGTGTTGTACCTATATTTCAGCCTACTCGTTATGGTCATTTGGTGTCATCCCCACAAAGTACACTTTTAACTTTAGAGAATGTATCACATGGTGTCATACAAGATACTTAGGCGCACTCGTCCACCCACGCAAAATTTTTGAACGGACCTCATAGAAATGCAGAGGTACCTGCATAGGCTGTAGGTGGTAGCAGAAGGGCCGTCCTGCTAGAATCAGTGCGGGTAACGGTCTTGTCTCGGTTCAATGACTCGATTCGGACGCTCTTCGTGTGTTCTGTGTTAGATCTCAATAGCACTCGGAGGCTCCTCCTGATGCTGACCATTTTGTTTCACGAAATTATGCCAAAAAATGTTTAACCCTACACAGCTAGTCTTGGTTTCGAAAAGTGGAATCAAAGTTGCAAATTCAAATTTAGATTTTTTTTCTATTTGACTATCAATAGACAAAACTTTTATAATGCCTACAATATTGCAGCTTATCTCAATATCGAGTATGTTCATGTTTTCACGGTAATTGTAATTACTTACTAACCACTTTGTACTGCCGAAATATTCGGTCTTTCATCGGGCGATCAGTGCACAAGTCCGATGCAAAGTGTCGAGTTGATGAATTCCCGCTAAGTGTGTCACGGTGTGCGGTGGCGCGGCCTGATTCCTCCACTCGGACCTTCCCATTTCTGAGAAGGGCCGCGAGAGTACCTTACCGTTTATGATTCAGCCTTTAGTGTCGCCTGCAGGTCTTGCGTAAGCACTAACTTAGCTTACGTTACGTTAGGTAGTTTAACTTTTGCACCTGTGAATTTAGTCAGAAGCAGGAACTATACTTACTTGCTTCCAAAAACTTAGTTTACTTAGTAAACTTAGTTTGTAGTTTGTACTACAACAGGCAGACCACTGTTGTAGTACCTATAATAGTACTTTTCGGCTGACTTTTTTGCGTGTGAATTTTACATCACGTTATGATTTTCTCTAATATAATTTTTCTTTTATCCACCATCATCAAATTATCTCCAGCTCGAATCTAAATTCAAATGTCTAAGAAATGTATTTCTCTAAGCACTTTAAAAACCATAAAATACAATATGAAATACACCTGCAGTTAAATTTGGCATCTCCAAAAATAACCGTCGTATCGATCGTCGCGCACCGGAAATTATTTAGGGTTAATTGATTCAGCGTCAAAAGAGCTTTCGTGAGATGGAATTAGAGATGAGCGTCGTAACGGGACATTACTGCCACAGCCCTATTAATGATCTCGTTCGCACAAGGGCCTATATAGACATCTTTGCACAAATAGGGCAATTATGGAATTCACTGCAGTAAATGATTAAACGTCTTTTGGCTTTGGAACTTTTGGATTACTTTCTCTCTACTACTTCTCTCTTTTTTCGAAGTCAAAAATGAGAATGTTCTTAATAATGTTCGTTTAGTTAGACACTAGCGGTCTTATTTAGAATCGCCTCTTAACTTCAGTCTAAAGTTCATCACCGCTAAATAGTGCTATCTCGTTTTGTTACAAATAATGACAGGTCTCTCAAGTGTTTAAGTTGAGAGACGATTCTAAGTAAGACCGTACAAAACATTAGATTTTTTTACTAGTACTACAAGTACTGGGCTAGAACCTGGTGCTTACAAGCATCTGTGTTAGAAGCGAATTGTGTCAAAGCGCTTCATCGTATCGCCCCTCCTTGCTAAGATAACGGCCAGCTCAGCTCCTCTTTGACAGGTGTCCCTGATTATGCTAAGATATGACATATCAAGATATTGGAATTTGTTCCGTACTGCTGCTTTGCAATGTATTGAGCAACACAGTACTTGAGTCACCTCACCCACTTAGATAATCCCAAATGGGGTCCTAATTAAATTGTCACTTTATCCTTAGGAACTACTTAGGTATGAGAACGAGGAAATCATTTACGGATAGTAAATACTTTAAAATAATGGAAGATTTATAAACTAAATTCGATATTTTTATTATTAATAAATAGGTACCTATTAATACAATTTTTGAATTAAATTTAACGAAGACGTAGGTACCTCTTTTAATTACTAACCTAAGACTTACCTGTACCAGCGATCATATAAACCCCTGTACTAATATTGTGGTCTTTGTAATTCTTTATTGTACACTAAAATAACACTTAAACAGAAGACAGAAATAGATAACATGTACAAAAGCGAGCTTAACCCTAAAAAGAGTTTTGCTTATTTGCGTTAGCGTAGAGTTAGTGATCTTATTTGCAAAAGGTACCTAATACTCGTAGCTGGGGAATTTGTCAGTTTTTATTATATTTTTCGGTTTCTTATGTACGGAGGGTTCACCGACTACTCACAGGTAAAAAATAACACACAAACATAGGAGTACTATACTATCGTATAAAAACATTCAAACCAGAAGTAACTTTTTACTGACCCATCGTTCTTTTCTTCTGTCGCCGACTTACCAGCGGCGTTGGTTTCTGCTACGACAACGCTTTGTTTAAATTAAATAAGCGATTAATTTATTGGTCCGACCGCAAAGTTCCTTGTCACTTTGAAACAAGGTGGTGAGTAAAGGCGGAGGCGCGAGTATGCCGAGTACTGTCGAGTAGTTGGATTGCGTCAGTGCACGGGGCCGATTTCTAGCTCCCACGCAAGGTCAGTGCTTCGGATCGCTCCCACTAAGCATCAGGGGCGGATTGCATGATAAACAATCTGTATTACTTATAGGAGTTTCCGTACGCAATCACTTCTAAAGTCAGTCATAACGTTACAAATTATCAGCACGTTTTGCAGGCCTTCGTCGAAAATCTAAATCATCTTGCATCCCTCTTTGTGATGATATGAGGCGCCGTTAATTTCATTTATTTTTTCATGTTCATGCTGATTTTACGGGATAAAAAGTACCCTATGTGCTAATCCAGGTTACGAATTAGGTGTATCAATATCAATCATCATCAATATATATAAAACTCTTTTGAAGCTGACAGAGAATCAACGCACAGCCTAAACTATAAGTCCTAGAGGTATGAAATTTGGAAGGTAGGTTCCTTATATAGTGTAGGGGCGCACTAAGAAAGGAATTTTGAAAAGTCACACTTTAACGCGAGCAACGCCGCGGGAGACGGCTAGTCAATAATATAAAACTCTTTTGAAGCTGACAGAGAATCAACGCACAGCCTAAACTATAAGTCGTAGAGGTATGAAATTTTGAAGGTAGTATCCTTATGTAGTGTAGGGGTGCACTAAGAAAGGAATTTTTAAAAGTCGCACTCTAAAGGGTCTAGAACGCAAGCAACGCCGCGGGCGACGGCTAGTGTAGGTATATAATCCATATTTTATCCAAATCGGACCAGCAGTTACAGCGTGATTGAACAAACATGCAAACATCTAAACTGTGACATTTTATATAGTACTTAGTGGAATCAAGGAAGTCTATAACTAGTATAACGTAAATAAAACAATTTATTATAAAAGTCCTTATAAAGTCGTACGTTGGTTAATTGACTGGTAATCGGACAGGCTCATAATATCATTTCAATTGACAATTAGACGGAGAAATTGTGATTTTATGATTCTCGTCGTGTTGGGCAATAAAGAGTCAAGAAAGTCAATAGCTATTTATTAGAATAAACTATCCCGGAGATATAAGAGAGATCGTCTAAAATAAACTAAGTACATTCATCCTCGTCTTCATTATTGCTGTGAAGCATTCGTAGGTACCTTTAATATACCTACCTACCATCACAGATCATAATAAACTAGTAACCATATTATATCAAAAAGTAGTTATTTATTTTAGTTCCCTTTCTTCATTTTAGACTTTCATGTATTATGAGAATTTCTTTTGCTTTTGCATGTAGTGACGCTTGTAAAATTATTTTTAAAAAAATATACAAAGTTATTTTGCAAGGTGCCTCTAAGATGCAACGGCGTTGTTTTTTTGAGCCCATCTTTTAGTTAGAGTAATATTGGATAGGTAAGTAGATCTTTTTCAAGAAAAATATCTGAATTTAGGGTCTCTAAGCGATTTTTCAATACAGAGATTCGTTATGAAGCGTGGATACTTCATCATTGCGCTGATTTGAAAATTTGACTTTCCCAAGCATGATTAGGTACTTATTTTTTTATCATTCATCCGCTACTGTCCCTCTGAAGAGCAAAGGCCTCCCTTCCCTCTATCCACTCCTCGCGATGCAACGCTTTATTACTTAGGTTAGGTACTTAGATAAGTACTTATATTTTGTTTCGTATGTCACAAAAACTTGCACATTCAATAACAAAAGTGTGCAGAGTATCTGCAACATCACGTCTAGATTTTTTATTGCAGTTTCTCTTCGGATGACTGTCTACAGACTTCAAATAAAAGTAATGTTGCTTCAAATATTCTGCAGGCAACAACAACGAATAGTTTTTATTTAAAAGTACGTTTGTTACATGGAGTTTCATAGTCTGTGATGGTTAGCGGGAAGGTTGATGGTAACCAAGTTGATCAACCAAGCCTAAAGAACGCAGCCCACTCAGATGGTACGACCAAATCTAAGTACCTACCTTCATGACACCACCGTAAAGACGGTGATTCTGTAGAACGATGATTCTAGCTCGTATAAGCAACAAAAACTTAGTATTCTAGCATAGTTCAGGTACAGATTCGAGTGAATATATTTACTGATGCGACTTGAGCATTTTGTTATATTACGAGCTCTCAGCCATAAGAAGTCGGTGCGAGAAGGAGAATCCCTGAGTCGGTTTATAGCAGTCGATTCTCACCACCATGCGGCAACTCATGGCGTGACGTAAGCGATAAGCAAGAACGATAATTATTTATCGGGTACCTAAGTCACAGCTCACGTTATAATGGTTTCGCCAACTTTACAGTTTTCATTATAGCCACAGAATATGAGACAAGTACTCGTATTTCTGATTGTCATATTACAAAAGAGAGCTATAGGTAAGTAAAGTACCGTCCAAATGTCAGGCTTTACCGGCCATATATACTTTACTTATGCACTAGAAGCTAGGTCTTGAATTGTACTTCAGAATATTGTTGTACCTACATTGTTTGTTAGTACAGTCAACATCATTAGGTACCTACTTAGTAACCGCTGATGAGACAAAGTTTCAAAGGTATGTTTTATGACTGAAAACTACTAAGTTTTCTTTCATGTTTTCCAGCTATAATCAAAAAGCAAAAACTCTATCGTTTTTAAGTACCTATGTAGTAGGTACTTATTCTGATATAATATTGTGATTAGAGCCAATATAATAAAAATTTATTTATTCACAAAGAAAATTACAACTAATACAGTATTTACAATATTTACAAAATACACATGAAACAGTTGAGCTATCTACAAACCGTTGCAAACGATTTATAGATAGCTCAACTGGTCCAAATCAGTACCAATCGGAAGCGTGCCCAAGACACTGGCTGCATTGCCGCGCTGAATAGCAATGCTATATAATTAAAACAATTTTGAAATTCATCATGTAGCAAGCAAGCAACTGCTTCTAAGTAATTTCTAAGATCAATGGAACTAATAACTGCCTGAACCATGACCCGTAGCGTGCGAATATTAGATTGTTTTCCAGAAATCCATTAGAATAATATAGGTTTCCGTTAGGCTCTATAACTTATAATATTTTGAGGCCCATCTTTATTAAGTACCTACCTATACTTAGTAAATACTTTCACCGAAGTTTCACGTTGCAGCATTCGTTTTGTCTCGAGCGTTGCTAAATAAATTGTCACTGTAGTAGAAATACCACATAAATAAGGCAGTCTATGCATTTCATTCCCTCTTGGTGATTTAGTTAGCATGTGGAATGCAACTCTCATGTTATTTCACTTTGGACCTTGCTAAACGTGGTGGTAAAAGGTTCCGCGCCAATGAACATTTTCTTGGATACATTTTCACTTGAAAGGTTAGGGCTCTTTTCACCATTGACACTTGAAAATTCGACTTTAATTCCATATACAAACTGTTGATTCTATAGAAAAAGTTTCTTGTATTGTACTTTAACACCCCGAAGTTTCCGGGAGTGGTCTTTTTAAACCCAGTATTGATAGTTGGTATATAAGCAAATATGTAGATATAGGTATATAGATAATCTCGGCCGCAACGTGAGACCTTGAAGAGCTACCTACCTCATTTATCATGACTACACACAGCCTATCGCAAATCTGCGCTTCACCGACAGAATCACATAATGAGATCGTCAAATGAACTTGTAATATAGTCTTTTGTGCGGTCTTCCTTTATGATGCTGAGTTTATAGGTTAACCTACATTAGGTAGTAGATACCTACTCAAATATATAATATTTACTAATTATGCAAAGTAATAGGGCTAAATGATTAAAATTGCATAATAGGTATGTATTTATTAGCATAATAAGCAGCTAAGTACGTGCTGATCGTGAAATAAACTATTAGTGCTACGCCGTAGCATCAACCGCAAAGCTAAATTTAACGCGCTACAAAAAGATACCAATGTCAATCTGTCTGTACGTACCAACCTACAAGCACAACATAACATCTGAATGTCTTGTTTGACAATGCAATGTTAAACTAAATTTACTTCCTTATAGTCACACCCAAGTGAACTGTAATTAACTGAGAATAGAAAATTAACTCAGATAAATTCAACCGAGACTAGCGGTTTTTAATGTTTTCTCAGAGCCTAGAGCGGCAAAATAAATTAAAAAGAATGGGGCGACAGGCAGGTGTTAGAAAAAAGTGTGCCTTTCCTACAACTTTTCCACGGCGCGAAGTGAACGGCAGAGGCCGTGCATTAATGCTACGAGCAAAGGGATCTGATACGCATGAGACTTTGCATTTGATGTCAAAGAATTGAAATTAATTGCAGAGCGGGTTATTGTACGAATAGCTAAGGTAGGCTTGCTTTTTATTGACTTTTTTTATAGTAGCCTTTCTCTTTGGTTATGTTGTTGGATCATTTCTTTTGTTTACAGTGTTGAGAGAACATACTGATTTATTATTACTTTTGCATATTACTTATCAGGTTTCATGTACATACTAAGTAAGCAGTGAAAACATTGAAGATATATTTTGATAAGCCTTACTTATTAGTATTCTGTACAAACTTCTTACACAAAATCTAAAGTCCCTTCATAAGCCTCAATCCTCGTTTCATGTACCTAATAAAAATGTTGCCTAACACTTGGTTGTTCGTTTCAATCCTTAGAATAATAGACCTTGAAGCCCACGCATGTCGCGGGCAAAGGCTGTGCTCAAAGTCAAACTGCTGTTTCCTAGAGAGGGATAGAACTTTTGATAGCGTTCGGTATTGCTGCGCACGCGCATCACGTGAGAATGGACTGAACGAGCGGCGCGGCTGTAGTCGCTTCAGCTTAGAATGAGTGAGACGGAAAATGTGAAATCAGGGTGGTTCCTCATGAGGTCAATGACCCACCACGACACGCATATCGGTGATTTTTATAATTTGGATTTTTGGACAAAATATTCGTCTTCTTGCCCGGAAGATGTTTCTCACAGGTAAAATCATGAAACATTCAAACTTAACCTGTTTTTGAATTACTTATGCACATTGACTACCACGACCGCCTCGTTAATTAGTAAGCTAATAGGTTTACTATCTAATAGGCACCGATTTAGATAAGTGTCTCACTAGACAGAACTCCGGTAGAGCTTGATTATCTAATTAGGACGACAAATCTGACCACAGAGTAAAATTTTTTTGTACCTATCGAAAACACAAAACGGCCAACAAGAAGTGAGTGACCCAAAAGACACTCGCTAAATATACAAAGACAGCAGATTGTAATAAAGTTGCATAACACTGTCACCGGTTGGAAGCTCTGATGCGACGTGACATAATTATCAGTTCGTTGCTATTGTATGATAATCGTGACCTTCACATTTGGCAGGGTCGATTTGGGTACTCGTTTTAACCACCACCCTAACTTCATAATTAACTAGCCGTCTCCCGCGGCGTTGCTCGCGTTAGAGTGTGACTTTTCAAAATTCCTTTCTTAGTGCACCTCTACACTATACATATAAGGATACTACCCTCCAAATTTCATACCTCTAGGACTTATAGTTTATTTAGGCTGTGCGTTGATTCTCTGCCAGCTTCAAAAGAGTTTTATATATACTGATGATGATTATTTAAGCGTACATCTGATAAGATAAAGATAAATTTATTTGATCATAAACTTTATAGAGTCAGATTTATGACATTAGGGTACCTTAATGTTATACGGAACATTGAAGAACATTTCTGGAAATGATAATCAATCCTGGGTGGATGACATACGTACCCAAATTAGGAAAACCTGTGAGATGGCGCGTTCGGTAGCTCTGTAAGAGTCGTCATACTAGCGTGAGCATTTAGTCTATTTGAAAAAAAACCTAGTGATCTACTGATTCAGAACAGAGGATACCCTCTATATAATAATAATGTTTCAGATGAGCCAAATTCTGCTTATTTCAGCGTCAAAACGCCTTACGTAAGTAGGGGTAAGAGTTTTGCCATGTCTGTTTTGAGGTCCATGAGGTCTTAATTCTTTTTTTTTTCGCCAGTGCAGTTATTTTACTTGCAGATCCTCATGAAACGTCATCTTTGCCATCTGCTTTTAAAAACGGAACTGAAGTACACTTCTTTTGTAAAGATATGAAGAAAGTGCTATGGAAAAAAATCCAGGCTTCTAAAGTGGGTATTCTTGGAAAGGTCTGCTTGGACAAAAATAAAAATAATCAATGCAATTTATTTGAAGGGGAAATGGTGACTTTTGCTAGAGCCGCGTGCTGACACCATCTCTACCTATTTATTATGAATATCATGTGCAAAAAGTTGTAGTTAGCATAAAAAATAAGGTGTCTGAAGTGTGAATAGTCGCAAAACACGCAAGTGTTAGTAATAGCCAAAATAGTCAAAACTTAAACATAGAGTAGAAGTGAACGAAATTGCTCATTGATCAATAGTGGAAAAATGCTTGTGTAAGACAAATGCACTTGCATATCGACCCATTTGGGAGTAAAAAATAAATCTTTGCACATTTGATATTCTACCAAAGGCTTTAATACAAAAAGAGCTATCAATACCAACCGAATTGAACACAGATCAACATATTATGATTCGAATCAAACGCACATTCACAGTAAAGCCAAACTATTGAAAAAAATCTCAAAAGAATCTCGGTAACTGTCCCTGCGTGAAGGGTAGTGACCGTAAGGAAAGCGCGGGCTCAGGCGGCGTTGCGCAAGCGTTTCATCCACGTGTATCTGACGCAGCCGCCGTCGCAGGTGAACCGAGGGCATCCATCCACTACATCGAAGCTATTCCATAGTTCCTTTCAACTTTTGTAAATAAATAGGGATCCGATAAATGCTTTCAGTGCGTATTTTAGTCAACTGTAAAAATATACCACTTTATTCAAGTAGTTATGTATCTACAAAAGGTACTAAATAACAAAACAAAGCCTGTGCCTACTAACCGTTCTTGTGCTTTACCATCAGCTATAAAATTCATCTATCTATCATGACTGTGTAAGTTATGTACAATCTATGCAATGTAAATTGACGTGAGCCCAAAGCTTTTCTAGAATGACTTGCGTTTCGATTCGAAATCTCGCATTTGGTCCAAATGGCCATCGACACCCGAGACCACAAGTTTTGGGAGCTGCCTTGCGCAAACGCGTCCCACACACGTGTGGCTGCACTCATCATTCTTTGCACCGTTAGATTTCCTACTTCTCAGCAGGTATTACAGTCGTTCATATCGTAAAAGTAGGAATGTTTAATTAGAGAAAGGGCTTCACGGTACTCGGACATTTTGGAAGCTGTCCACGACACAACCTGCGCCGATTGCGGCGAACTCGCGTTTTATTGCCTGTTGTTTTTGCTCTATGATGATGGTGGTTGTGAATATAACTTTCAGTACCGCTTAGAATGTCGGTATAATCGTCTAGCGATTGCGGGACTGTAACTGACCAGCATATAAGGCATTAATTTATTGGTAACATGCGCAAGGGCATTTGACTTGGGTATGGGGAGATATATAGGAGATATATATACCCTTCCAAAACATTTTGACCCCACCGGCGGCGGTGAGCTCGGTGGAATCATGCACTAATATCTCTGTCCGGGATAATAAGATGACCTTGGCGATGTCGTCCTTTGAGTGATCTAAAACTGTTGGTAAGTGATTAAGTACACAAATAAATTAGCATTCAGGTAACTAATTATAGTGCATTCGAGATAGTTCAATATCACATACAGCACAGCATAATCGTCTATGGCTGCAATAGATTTCAATTAGGTGACGTCAACGACAATGAAAAGTCCCCCGGAGAGTCAAAGTCGCCCTCGAGCGTCATAGATCGCGGGCAAATTGGTTGCGCGGGCGCATGCGGCAAGAGGCCCCGGCGGGTGCTCGTCCGCCGCGCCCTCTGTGCCTCGCCCCTCCCTCCCCACCCCCGCTGATCTCCCTCCCCCTCCACCCTGCCTCACAATACCTACAATGAGTAGGTACAGACAGACGTACAGAAACTCAGTAAGTACACTACACACGATCACAGGAAAATTTACACTAGCTAAGTACTTGATGGCAACGTGCGATGTAGAGTCGAGAAAATTACCTTTGGCTGCTAGATGAAGGACATTCACGCATGACCATGGTGACACGTGACTTTAAAAAGTGATTTTACCGGTATTGCCAGACATCACTAAAAGAATATTGTAAAAAAAAAATACTGTTCTACTAGAATCTAGGATCAATACGTCCTTTTGTGCGTGGAATGAGCGGAATTGTATTTTTATCGCAAATACGTGACGAACTGGCTGTTAACTCTCAAAACATAAGTCAATAGTTAGTTATAGGTAGGTAGTACATATACATACCACTGGGCTATGTACTCTACCAAGAATTGTTCTAGCAGCTAATATTATATGGTTCTAGTAAGTATAAATGGTAGGTAAGTATACAATACTTAAATAACATAAGTATGACGTTTTCAATTTTATAATGGTACTTAGGTACCGATATGTGCCTAAGGTAAATAACAGAAAACTCTCGCAAGGACAAACATCTCAGACATTTTCTTTCATGAAATATTGCATGGTGGCTCACACAACTTTAATTACAAATCCACGTACTCGTACATCCAACCACAACATGCAACCAATCAAGTAAGCATCAATTTCGGTTTTTGATTAAGTAGTTACATACGGTTTTCCCTTTCATGTTGCAATATCTAAAAAAATCCTCCGAAATATCGAAGATTTTAATATTGCAACGACAGAATACAAGTCGTGTCCTCAGAATGGACATTAAGACGAACTTTTTTTTTACTCAAGAGACGGTGATCGGGGTCTAATGCAAAAAAACTGTTTGTAAAAAACACCGGTTCGCCTTGACCCTTGCAACACCGACGACAAAACGAATCAGCTATAACCCCAACCACTGCCTTCGCAGGCTTCGAATAGATATTCTTCCCTTAGAAAATTTAAAATTTAACAAAAACTATAAAATATGTAGAAATATCAATAATATTTTGCAAAACCATTGTTTGTTTTTATTTATTTTACATATTATGTACCTAATAGAGAAGAATCGTGAAAACCAGATTTCTTAAATCAGATTTTACATCTACGTACCTACATATTTAAATCTACCTAAGAACATTCAGGATACGAAATGACTCAGTTCGGTGTCATAGAGGGAAGTTATTTATTGGAGCTAGAGGTTGTCAGAGTTTTGGGAGTAAACTTTTATTTATGGACAGTAAGTATTAGAGACTTCTATTACAAAACAATTACGAACTAAAGTCGTGACGTCAACATGAGCTGAGCCAGAATCATGATTTATAGGTCAAACACCAACATCTTTGCGTTAGCTGATACTGCAGCCATGAAAATCTAGCAATATTGGAAACAGGGTAACAAACTTTGACCTCTGCGAGTAAAAAGAAATCGTCTACTTCTCAAATCATTTTATCTTATTCATCAATTTCAATCCTATACATAGACTGTAGTTGTAGTTATTATTAGATCTTTGGCTGCAAATATCAATTCTAAGCATTACATTTAGTGCACGTAGCGAAACACGTTGTTTAGAGCAGCGGTGGAGCGAAGATCACGCAGGACACGAGGGGCGAACGTGTCCTACAATAATCAGAAGGTCAGCCCGCTACTCGGCACGATAAGTACCTACCTACGATCCTACACTAAGTATACAGTCCTCTACATTTTCCTCCTACCTCCATAGATATAAGGGTCAGACAGCCACACAGTAGTACAGACTACTGATAAATGTTATGGTGTGATTGTACCTACTCATTGTACTCCGCTGTGCCTTTTGTTAATCAGCGTATTTTTCATAAAAATATAACCACCTAATGTGAGGTAATTATGAATAAGGCTTCAGAGAAAACTCAGGTTTTTTGCTTAGTAGCGTACGATGTGTGGTTCGTTTCATCTAGATTGCAAAACGTCTGAAGAAAAATGACTGGGTTTATTTATTACTAAAAATTACCTACCAAAACCAATGTGTAAAAAAGTAGTAAGTGGTTGAAAAATAGTCGTAGTACCTACGTAGTTAAGCAGGTACTCCGCTCAACCGTCGTAATACTTAGTAGTTAACCAGGTAGGTACTCCAATCAACCTACAGAGGTATTTAGAAGATATCGTAATATCTGACGTAATATCAGAGCCTCAGAGGTACCAACATAATGCAGGGTGGAGTGACTGTGCTTTATCCGTGGCTGACCTTACAAACTACCTGCATTCATAGCAATGTCATGATTCGCCCTTTTCCGTCGGTATGTACTTAATCGTGGTACGCTATAATAAAATAAATTGATAAACATCACAACCTCAGTACCTACCTAGACATAAATAAACAATTGCTTTTAGTTAGTAATATTTTAGTAGTATTTTGTCAAACTAAAACTCTACTGGCAGTTTTTTTTAGGTAAGGTGCCTTCTGGTAAGATCGGCGTAATATTAAGTCCGGATAAATCACGTAACTAAGCAATTATCATTTAAAAATATCGCCGAATTGCTTGGCATCCGGTCTTACTATAACGCCGATCTTACCAGAAGGCACTATATAGACCAGTCAAATCTAATTTACCACATAAAATACTATTTTATATTGTGGTTCATTACAGCTAGGTTCTTACTAAATTTTCTAAATGTTGATCAATTTCATCATACCCGCCCTAAAACAAACAGTTTACAAAAATCACCAACTGAATAATTGAGGCGGAAGGAAACGTACGTTTACCCTAGAATGATTACGCAGAGCGCGGACCATCGGCAAATGGATTGGCTGGGTTTGCTGGTAGAATATCAAAGGTTGAAAAAGAGGTTACTGTATCAACTCTTCTCTACGATTCAGAGGAAAATCCCAATCATGACCTATGGTAGTTTTTTTATAGATAGCACGAGTAAAGTTTCGTGGTTAGATAACCAAAACTTGTTTCATGTAAGAGAATTTACATGAAACTTACTTGCAAAAATGTGTTTATTTTCATCTTCTATACGTTTTACTAGGCAGATACTACATACGTACCTATACTGAATAAATAAATAAATAAAAACTCTCTTGTGTTTCATTCTTAATAACTTATTCTTGTAATCTCAAATTGCCTGTTTTGAGTTTGACTAGTAGGTAATCTTCCTCCACCAACAGGGATCCTTCGCTAAAACTATTCCTCCTTTTTTTCCCGACTACGCGGAGCAAAAGAAGAGTTAAGAGTTTATTAGTAGCTATATCTGTTTCCTCGACCACTTACCAGATTTTGACAAATGTGATGTAATGATTTACAATAAAAAATGTAGCCGACGATAACCCTATCAATAAACCGAGAGATGTGCCCTCAGCGGCATCCCAATGGAGGGTACGTTTGATTGTGATGCAGAGCCCCTGCTTCCGGCGAGGGGGATACAGGTGGGGCCCGTCCCGTCGCGCTTCTTGCATACACTGATTAAACTAATGGACTTCGCAGATAGAATGCGCTATTCCTGCCTGTGATGGGAATCTGTTTTAATTTTCTGACGTTCAGTAATCGCCAGTAGGGATGATGGAATGGCACCAACCACAATGAATTCGGCGAATCGTGATATCGCTTGTTTTCGTAGTGTATCATTCAAGACATTGTTGTTGTCAGGAACCGAATTCGTACACATTTTTAAGTAATGATAATTTTATACGACAATTTGTGATAGACTTCCTGCTTACTGCAGTACCTGCACGTCCCCTAGTTTGGGTCCCACAGTTTAAATGTCAAAACTTTGTTAAAATCTGCATGACATGAATCTGACCATTTCATTAATTATTCTGAGATTTGTCTGACCATGAAACAATTTTATGAATCCACCAACTATAGGAATGAGGGACGTCACAGACCGTCGCCCAAGCGTGCGCGGACGCAGGGGGCGGCCACCCCGGGCGAGGTCATTCACCTCCCCCCGCACCCCGCGCCCACACCTCCACCCGTCGCAATCACAGCCCTTTGTGAGCTACCCAAGGGCTACTCCGGACTCCGGGAGGGCAAGGACTCCATTTCTTTGTTTTGCTTTCTAACGACCCTCTCAGGTACATATACGTGCTCCGACTGGCCCCGACTGGTTTTTACGGAAAGCAATGAAATTTGTGAGGCTTATTACAATCGTGAATGCAAATGTATTTCGCTTAAAAACCTTCACTTTGCAGCAGGGTCCATTCACAAAGTGGATCGGAGTTAACGGGCAATAAATATACCATCGCGAAATGCGCTCATTACTGAAGTTAGATCCTACCTATCGCAAGATTACCAATCAACAGCCTCTAAGATTCCACCATCTTGTATTTTGTTTTCAGCAGAAAGTTTGGTGATATAATTTCTGAAGACGGAGTATGACAGGATTCCAAAAGTTTTAAGTTCACGGTTAGTATTTTATTTAGGTACCCTTCGTGATATGCGCCCTGTTCCATCAACATTTCATTCATCAGTGCATTGTAGGGCTCGCTAGGGCCGACTTCCTCAATTAAATCAGAAAGTTAATAAAGCACCCCAATATTCCTTAGATTCCATCAGTTGAAGGCACTAGAGCAAGAAGGGCGCACTCTCCCATGGAAGCACCCTTGATTCAAATAAATATTTAAAATATGGTAAATGTTTCGTCCGCAGGACGTTAGGGTAGGGTAGTAACAAGTGCGTAACATTATAAAAACATAATATGCACTCTATAATATGTATTTATTTGAAGGAGCTTCCTTGCACGCAACATCGTCAAACATCAGCGATTCAATGAATACTTTTTTGTCTCAAAAAATATTAACCCTTCATCACACACTTAATGCAATGCAATAACTCACTGCATGGGATAGGTAAAGTCATCGTCTTGAAAGCTACGTAAAAAGTATTTTTAAGTAAATAGAAAAGAAGCCTCTTGGAAGTCTAGACCGCAAAACCAAGAAAGACATCGAATGTGATGTGACGTACTCGGTTGGTGAGCTAAAACTTAAATTCATGCAATTCAAAAGGGCTTCACCCAAGCCCTTTATAAATACTAATAGCCTTACAAAAAAAACTAAGGCACCCTACGTCGGGTAGCATTGAAATAAAAACATGAGCAGCGCCACCCCACCCGCATACAGCGCCCGCGCACTTTATCCTTCAAATTGAACTTAGTACTATAGAACAATAATGGAACACTTTAAAATTCCAAACGATTTTTAACCTTATTGGTCCCGGGAAATACTTTATTGTAATCATCGAATTGTTTTTTAAATTGCCACTTATTTAAACGTCACGCGAGGGTGAATCATGGGGGTTGTTTCTATCAAAGAGGTTAATTCATTCATGATGTCCAAGGTTTCATGCAATCGAAATCGAGAACATTATAAAACAGTTTTCATCACTTTTTGAACTAGAGGTTAAAGTCTAACTTGGTAAAACGCATTGCAGGCATTTACGAATTGTAGAGCAGCAAGGCCTTCAAAATTGCTGAATTGGTTTACGATAGTTATTCTTTGATCGATAAAAAATTACCTATGTATACTTACGTAAAGATGCAAAAATTAAAAATAAGAATGTTGCTGAAGTGGGTGAATTTCTTAATTCACCCACTTCAGCAACAATCATAATACATACCCAACTAATGTAAAAAAATGTAAGTATCTAGGTACAGTCAACACCGCAACTGAAGTTGATTAAAAATTTAAGTCTCCAATTATGTTTTGGAAGCATTTGACTATTTGTTTAGTAAGAAGTATACGTAGATCTTAATATTTTTATGCTATCTGCTATTATTTTGTGATTACATCCACTTAAATGTTGAAAACCTCAATTTGTCAATCTACTTTGTACCTTACCTAAAATACTAAGTCAAGCTACAATATTGAATAAATGTGAATCCTGATGATTCATACTCGTAGATCCGATCTAATAATCCCACACTTTATAGTCAAAACTCAGTGATTAAATGAAACGCCCCCACGGAAACGCGATACGAGTGTCAATGTTTATCGCTATTAATATTAAAACAAAACCACATACTCCCCTCGGTATACATGATGAGTAGATCGCCCCTTCCCTTATCGGTTTGTGGTGTTAGGCGGCAAGTGCCTTTTTCCACATATTGCCACGTAACTAGTGTAACCACAAAGCTTTTATAAGTCTCATTGCAAAATTAGGTTTCTAGATTTTATTGTAAAGATGATTTTTTTTATTTTGAATTTCATCTAATAACGACCCAAACTGGTATTGTAAGACGAAAGGTCTACCATTAAGTTACCAGGAGACAAAAAAATTACGGTCCTAGACCTAATAGTTTGGCGACACTTGGGACATCTAGCCTAAAATCGGATTTTGACCAAAATTTCATGAAAATTCGAATAACTTTTAAACGATTGAATATCGCAGAACATACATGGGGGTTTAATCAATTGCCATTGAGGTCCCCCATCGATCTGCTACCGATGATCCACAGATACTCCCTATATACATATACGAAAACAAGAAGTTTTTGACGGCAAAAACGCGCTGAAACGCACTAATGTCACTATTTACTCACAGAATACCTATGCTTGTATGAAAGCATTTAAGACAACGATTGCTCCCTTGCTACATTTAACAAGACCTTACTTACGAGTACTTATATATTTTTTAAAATTTTTAACCATAATTTGTCCCTAATAATTTATATCACAAAATGTCACGTGACACACCGACATGGGGAGCGAGTTCATTCATACTTCCGATCCGCTCTGATGCCTCTCCTGCATACAAATATAGATTCTAACCGCATATTCTAAACTGCTACAGGTTGAATTTGTACAATCACATTGTGGCTATCTACTTCTCGCGTTGTAACACTTGTAACTACGAAGAAGTTTACCGCTTTATTTGGAAATAGAGAGCGATCACCGATGTCAGCAACTATCAGTCGGCAATGTGCAAATGTCTGTAATACATATTTTAATATTACATTGACTATTTCCAATATATCACGTAGGTCTGTGGGGTGATAACGAACAAATCGCCACCGCGTTACGTAAGCAGCTATGTATTCGAATCATATTGCGCATAAACCCCAGCTCGACTGCCAAACATTGTAGTGTTACTGCGCAGTGTATCTCGGACATATTAGCGTTAAGACTGTCACATTAATTTTAATCGTGATCAAGACACTGTAACATTACGTGGTAAATCAAATATCACTTATCATCCTAATTCCCTGGTTGTTATTATATTTAGTTACTAGGTAGGTACCTACCAAAATTCCAAAAAGAAAATTTCTCACAGCAAAACGACAGTAAAATTAAAATAAGTGAACTGAAAATCTCCCACGGGATGAGTCTGTCTGCCCCCTTCCCGAAGGGGACGCGGGCATTCCTGGGAACGCACTCTTTTTGTACCTTTAGCAAGGCCTGTGTCACTAGAGTGTTGGATCTGACTAATCATACCAACCAATGTATTTTTTCTCAATCAGAAAACTCACAAATAACATGCACTCGTTACGAGCTACATGTATACATTTAAAATGACAAAAAAGTACGTATAATTGCAAGGAAACTGGCGCTCTCGACGACTATCACACTGAGCAAGCGGAGTTGGTCACTGTAGTCGAAAGTACTTTAGTTCTTTTCTTAGGCAGTGCAGCAGTAGGGTCTCTACAAGTATGTTATCTCGACTCTGTCTGAACGTCGTATCTTCGCGGGCGGTGGTGTTCACACTGGGGTGCCATGGAAGTGATACTTCTGTAGAGAAGCATTGTTCTTTATTCTGTGCTTGTGCCGCCGACGAAGGGGGATGACCGGGATGTTATTTTTCTCCAGTTTTGTTTCTTTATTTCGACTGACCACCACTCACGTTTATTTGAAGAAACATGCGCAGATAATTGGGAACATTAATTTTCAATGCGATGATTTGTTTTACATGTTGAAAGTGTACGAGTACCAACGCTGTGTGTGTGTGTGTGTGGTTTTTTTATGTAATTATTTTGAAAATGAAAATGAGATGAGCCCAGAAAAAATACAAAAGATCACAGATCCTTTTAAAAACTACAGTTTTATCGAAATTGGTTCTCTCTTTTTTTGCAGAGATGGATAAAATGATCTTCGTACTTACCGCAAGTCAACTCCGTGTCCTAATTCATCGTCAGCAAGAAACAGAAGGACACACACTTTGCAAATTGCAAACACAAATTCTCTGCTAGATAGCAACACTAGTTATGTCCCGAGCTAAAACGTAAACCCAGATTAGTGTTTGGCAAATTTCACATTTCCATCAGTATAACAACTGTGCATAGGTAGGGGCGCATCCCTGTTATAATTAACAGCTAGTATGATGCGGGCACTATCGATACATCGATCGAGGGGGTACCACCCCCACCCCAGGACACGGCAGCAGCCAGTTATCTGCGCGGATCAATAACTGGTAAACTACAGATATACTATATGCATAACATGTAGGCTGGGGTTTGATCTTTTACCTTTGGCAGTAAATAATTGGATTAATTAATGATTTCGGAAAGGATTAAGATTTTGTAGGTAGTTCGAACATGATAATATTGCAAGACGCATATTTTACACAATACATCATTCAAAAGACAAATCATTATTATCAATTTCTAAAGAGCTTCAATTTTCAGTTTTTTGTAATATAGTTACTAATAGAAAATACTTTAGGCAGTGGTGACGTCACGACGCTTTAGTCTTTTAACTGAAGGCTTCGAAAACCAGCCTCGTTCTCTCTACGTAGACTAGAGCTATTAAGAGATGCCTCCGCCTCTCTCTGCAAAAACGTTGACGTCGATTTCAAACATTCCTAAGCTTTTTCCCCTACTAGGCTCTATGTATCATTCGAAGTAGGTAGACTGTACTGATGAGAGCCGACTCAGGGCGGCATCGGCTTCAAATAGCGGGATGCATTCACAATGAACCCGTCCTAGTATTGTCGTGATGGGAACCCCGGTACTGTTATTGAGATTTCATCTTTTTTTGTTTTCTGTAACAGTATTTTAGATCATGTTATATTTGAGAACGTATAGGCATAGCTTGACAGTTTATAGAAGGAATTTTGCGTCAGATTACATTAACTCTACAGTGGGTGTGTATCTAATACTGCGATCTAAGTACGAGTACTATTGTCGTTTGGCTTGGCTTGCAGATCATCATAAACATTGGCGAAAATATTGGATCTCTACAATGTTTAAAACTACTCAGTATTCGACAGATTTTACGAGAACCAAGCCTAGCTGTTAGAGCCTTCGCACGAGCATCTAGAGTCTTCATTAACCCCAATACATTCAACTTTAGGAGCCAATCACTGTTGCAATGAACTGACCATGTGGTTTATGGCTAAACAGCTAGGTTCATTATTGCCTGTATGTAGTGAAAGAACGAGCCTTCAGTTACAATCAGGGTCTTAAAGGGCGCTGACATCCTAGATGTCCAATACGTGTAGGTTCCTATTCTAGCTCGGAGTATTCGAAGTAGGTAATCAATAGAGGACTAATAGATGGAACCGTGACTGGCTCGGCACCTCCGGAAATGCAAATTGATCTAAAAAGTAAACAAACACGCGATTGTTTACCGAATGTCGAGTAGGTATGTAACATTGGTCCCGTCGCCAGCACTGGCAGCGCGGCAGAGATGGTCATTGGAAAGGTTGGGGCGCGCTGCGGCGGGCTCATCGGAGAGCGCGGGCGCACACCTGTAGCGGACATTCTCGCGGCAATAGCCGAACTTATCGCCATGCTCTGACGCAACCCAAACAGGATCCACCTCCCAACAAAAAGTTCCACGGCCACTATTTCGAAACTCGTGCGCACCTAAATAGAGAAAGGCATCTATGTGCTTGTACATCATTTGTAGAGCCGCTAGTCGCAACCCACGGGGTACGGGGTGAATGCCCTTAACGTCCTCCGTCCTCCTCGGAGTAGCTCCCTCCCGTTCTCGCATGCGAGAGTCCCTCTTCTTTCGATTTCAAAAAGAGGGCACGTAGTGGATCGTCTGCGAGTGAATTCGGACTGATCTGCTATGAGCTTAAAGTCGTGAATCGCGCGCGGGGTGATTCGTGTACAGTTAAGGGTGTGTGCGCACGCGCATTGCGTTTGTATTCAAATGAGGACAGTGCGTTCCGCGCCGGAGAGCACTATGATTGTACTTTTTTAGTCCGTGAGCAGTAATCAGCTACAAGGAAATGGGCATCCTTAGGGGTGGCGCGGGCGCGGCTGGCCGGTATTGAGGACACCGTCTCGTTAATGCGCGACAATTAGCCGCTCTGGAACAATTCGTATCGTTGACCGGGTGGTCTACGATCTATTGATGTCCCAACCTTGTTCCTTAGCAACATGTCACTTACAATTCGAGGACGGGTAATTTTTATTGCCAACACAGACACACCAATTGCACTGCACGTGCGTTCTTTTATAATGCCGTGATCACATTATTCATCTAATAGACAAGGACCTCGCCAAATAACTTTGAGGTTATTTGGCGTTGATATAAACGGAATATTATCCCTTTACCCTCGTATAGTAAGGAAGTGAAGATCTACCCCTCATGTTTCAGTAGGAGCTGAAAGGAGAACTAATGTTATGGATAGTAACAACTTATTTTGCTCACAACCGCACTGTTATTTGGCGGGTATCGTGCGCTTTAGCCCTTAGATAGCAAAACAGAACGGACGAGGCTAACGCAGTCAAAAATAACGGGCGTGTAATCAAGTTACCGAAATATTGCGTCCGTTAGAAAGGCAAATGGAAAGGTGCTGATTTCCAACCTCCTCTAAATAGCATGACACTGCCGGCGTGAGATCGAGCCCTTCGGCAACTCCTCTATTTTGCCAACCTAATTTGTGTTTGGAACCGAACCTTGCGTGAAGTAGGTAATTACTGCGATTACTCATAGACTTTTTTTTAAGATAGGTCTTCTCGAACTCGTTTATGTAATGTTAGGATTCGCTTGTTTTGTAGACTATGTTAAAAACAGATAACTATTTTATATTTAAACAAACAGCGTAGCATCGAGTCATCAAAGGTGCCTGAGTAGTTGGTAGTGGGCGGCTCTCGACCTTCGCGTGTCCTGCCATATTGCTGTTCAGCTGCGATTCCACTTCTAATAGAACCTTTATTACGAAGACCTTGTGCGTGTATTCATAAATCATTGCTGTTGTGTTTTTCAGATCGGTTAGATTTTTCATTTGTTGTATAACTATTGCTATGTCCGATCTCCATGTGATTCAAATCTATAGAAAATTGGGTGCTGGGTTGATAATTGACTGCTTAGAAGTCTTTTTTAATCAGGTGCCTATTCATTCAACGTTTATAAGTAAGGTCAAATAATAATATGTATAGGTAAGGTAGGTAGGTACCTTCTCGTAGTAACTAAGTACTATATTACCATAGGTAAAAATATAATATTATTTTCTACGACAAATGATTGCATTAGTGCAAACCCATTCGTTTTGCGCTGTCTTTTCTAGTACGTCCTCAGTGGATGTGTTCAATGAGGCAATGTATCGTTATAGGCAGTGGTTATCGCTTAGTCGGCTTGCTCCATCATTTAGTTGTATAAAAAAACGTAGTAGGTACTTCTAATTCGATGAATGCAACTAATATGTAAGGCCCAAGAAAAAGTGTGCATCCCGTATAACAAGCAGCTCAGTCTTTCTTAAATCTAGTAGGTAGGTTAGAAGAATAAACGCAATATAGAGCGAGTAAGCACAGGCACTTAGGCAGGCAGTCATATAATAGCTGAAGATGTCTAGACGACCTTGAAGAAAGTAACCGGCTTTGATCGGATGAATTCGCGAACAAATTATTTTATTACTTCGGCTCCTATAATTCTTTTTTTGTTTAGAGAGGATATTTCCAATACATTGTTCGACGAACGTTGGTACAGTCGTACAGTCAACTGCAGTAAATGACAATGAGACACATTCTATGTATGTGAAATATTATGGTTAGAGCTTGAATAAACGAAAAAGCTTACAAATTTTGCAATTCTGTAGAAGTTTTAAACTTTTAAGTGCTTATACCTAAAATGCTGTCTTTACCTACGTAACTTAAAACTTTTTTAAACGCTCACGGGATCGATTTTTCACCGACCTACTTCCTATTTACGCTATGTCCAATTTAGATAATGTGTTAGAAATTGTGCAGGTGGCAGGAGAGGGCGCATTTCACCCGATGCTAAAAATACGCTGACAGAGAGCATAGATCTAATTTTCTATTGAGTAAACATGTTTAGTAGACACCTAAGTGACTGATAAACAGGGTATTTATACAAATTTGAAATTTTACCCTCTAGGTAAGGTACATATTCTTAGGTACCTTATTAAATAAATGAATGTTGAATAAATGAATAATACCAAAATTACTGGAGCGGCATTGAGCACGACGTAAATGCTTTATAAATATAATTACCTACTTATGTAGTTCTGAATATGATTGAAGTAAATGCACAGACAAAATATGAACACTAGAGCAGAAATCAAAAATGCATATCAGCTAAAAAGCATAATGTTAATTGCCTCATCGATAGAGTATCAAAAATAGACAAAAATAAAATTATCAAATCGACCATGTCTCACTTCGCACGGTAGAACAGGTTTTATTACAGCGCAGCCTAAAATCTTCTATCGTCCCCTCGAATGAACCCGAGATGTTGCGCAAACGCATTCCAAATTTCCGTGATTCCGTTAAAGTCATCGACTGTTTTTGAGCATTAAGGCGCCCGAAAAATCTGTATTATGGAACTTACTACTTTGTGTATATTGCTGGCTGAGTAATAAAACCCTAGTGAAGTTCAAGGTAGGTTACGTTTTGTATACTTGCAGCGCAGTTATTCATTATAATAAAAAAATGCAATGCCGTATTCAATTAATAACACTATTAAGTTTCTTAATGAGTTTACTAATTTCAATGATGCGTCAATAAAATTAAATTGCACTCATATAGATCTCTTACTTTCAAATTAAAATCGAAATTAGTATTTTGGCTATCGAATAAATTGAGTCTACCAGTGCTTCAATCTAAGTTTCTGATTACTTTTAGCTGTTTTTTTGCCTGTTTTCATTGTTCGCGATTGAATAGATGCAGAAGATCAATATTTATAGTACGTTTTCCTTGTAATAGCTTGGCACACTTTTTACGTAGACCGTACCTATTCAGTTTGAGACTCTAACTAGTCTGGGTCATGATAAAGATGAATGAACAATATTGTCTTATCTGATTTTTCAACAAATAGGTTCTTTAATTAGGCTTCACTAGGTTCGATTGCTTTAGTATAAGGTGCTTCTAGTGCCAGTCCAGCAGTGGAGGACAAGTCTCTACGTACTAAGCACCTATCAGAATCTGATAAGTATACAAGTATAATTTTTATCGGCCTCCCCCAAGTTAATGAAAGAGTGATAGGTCCGACCGAGTTGTGAGAAGTGCAATGTGTCAGACCGAGAGTTGATGATTTCTAATCGCAATCGTAAAGATGCTCTTTTATTTCTGCCTGGGTACCATACAGCAGGCGGTGTATCGGCCTCGATTCACCCCACTGTCTCTGTAGTTTCCATTTGCAAGCAAAAAGTTGTGAACGGGCGGGGCGACATAGAGTGCCATTAGAACAACCAATGTAAACAGACATGTCATCAGAGAAGCGCAGGCACCTCTCGCCTCGAGGAGTGAACAGGCGCGGGGGGGATGGCAGCTCTCCTAATAATGTAAGATTTTAATAATACATTGTTGGTCTCAGACAGGGGAACGGTTTGCGATATCGAGATGTTTTGCCGTCGACGCCTGCAAAGACCGTTATCCTATTTCCTCCCTCCTTTATGATCAACGCATTGTGACGGTATGATGGCTCGGTACTTATTTGCCGTTTACGATTGTTCATAAAAGAAACAATGTTTTGGTATTGACACCGGAATCCCTATAAAAATCTTAGCGGAACTGCCACGCCACCACCCTGTCGTGCTGCGCCACCGCTGAACTACGCGAGTCACGTTTACAAATTAATAGTAGCGTTCTTTTTAAATGACGCGACCTCTACTACGTTTATAAGTACTTCATATGTGACCCAAAATTATAATTACTTAGGTAAGTACGCCATTAAATACAAGCGTAATGATGAGCATACTTAAGCAAATAACTATCAACATGCCCAATGTCCTCTGCGATTAGGATGGCCAAGTGCCAGCAGGGCCCCACGAATGACGACCTTGGCTACTTCATAATTAATGTAAATTCATTCGTGATTCTAGCCTGCCGATACGCAGGTACCCTTCTAATTATGTAGTCCTTATGACTACTGATTTACCTACAGGAAACCGAAAATCACGGGCTACAAAAAATAGGGTTGGGTTGGGTAGGTACTGAATTAACGATGATGATGCACAAGTATTTGGCAGAGCCCTAACTCTTTGTTTCTTACTCGAGAACTTCCTTTCGTAAAGAAACTGTGGACCAATATAACTTTTACTTGTAGAATGAATGATGAGGATGGTGAAAATATTGGGAAAGCCTGAAAATAAGTTACCCGTTACATAACAATGTGTTCGTAAATGTTTTATTTTCGTTTGGGAAGTGAAAAGAAGTCAAAATCGTAACTACCCACGGCCGCGCAAGCTTACGAAACATAAAACTTTTTTAAAGCTCCACTATCTAACTGTTTGTGATAAATCAAAGGGTCTACGAATAGGTGGTCATAAAGGTGCCACAAAAGCCGAAGTTTTAGAGCCCTTCAGAAACTGTGTCGAGGTACTCCGCACCCCGTGACTCCCTCCGCCTGCACTGGAAAGCATCCATGTGCGTGCGTGCTCGCCAACTGGCTGCTTTTGGCTAGATCTAGCAATTTTTCTGCAATTTTGAGCCCTATTCTTTAAAAGTCTACCGAAGCTACTTTTGGCAATTCACAAAAACCTAAAAATACGAATTCGCTAAAATAGAAAAGGGTACCTAGGTACTAGTCTATGAAATACTAGATGCTCTACAAAAACACCTTGTTAGACTCTCAATTACAATCTTCCTCGAGACAAAGAGGAGTTGTTGGCTAAGTACCTACAGTATCCGACCAAAGAGTCTTGTAAATTGAAGTGACGAATTTATTTTGTTCGAGATACTTTTTGGTAAATTATAACACTTTGGCACTTCTTGTTGGCAACACCACCGTGCATTTTATAGTTTTCCGTCGAACTGAGAGCGTCATTAGATAGGTAAATGCATTGAGTAGATGCCTATACTCTCACATTTCCGTAGAAATAACCGTTCTGATAGCCACTGCGGCTCACGAAAGGAAGTGTTTGAAATTACTGAAGATAATTACTTTTGATTAGGTAGGTGTTGCAACAATGAAATCTCTGATTGGTTACGAAAGCTGGAAATTCTTGGGTAAGTAAAGTAATGTAGGCATGATATTGCTTACGCCTTAGGTTACCCTGCCACTGACCTTCGGGAAAAAAACTTTGAATATTTTCTACCTGGACTCTATCTGGTACAGACGTCTCAGAGTGATGGACGCAGTGCATTGCCTTACATCATTGGACTTGCTCTGTGAGGTAATGCATTGTTATAGGCAGAAGTTACTACTTAACATCAGGTGAGCTATCAGCTTGTTTCATTACTTATATCATATAAAAAATACAATAATTGCGTACCTATAGGCCTTTATAAAACGTAAGGGACCATCCTTTTTTACCCGACAAATGAGAGTAATATTTTCTCCACGGCAAATTATCCCAGAAATCATGTTCACAGCTGTATTGTGTAATTCTTGGAACATTTAGATAAAAGCTGTGTTCACAATCTCGGGTCATGGTGGACATTTCTTCATGCGCGTATATGAACTCATGTATTTAGGCATTTATATGCAAATAAGGGTGCGTTCATCCGATTGTCAGGTACATCTAAGGTCCAAGTCCAACTCACAAGGCTCATTGAAATTAATACTTCGGCTTCGAGGGCAGCGATCTTAGGGCGAGAGAACAGTGCAGTATTTAGAAATGGGGTATGGGGTCAGTTGTCTAATCAATGAGGAGGAAGGCCAAACCTTCAATGGCTATAGAAATGGTTGTTTAATCTACCTAACTATTCCCATTCATAGCCATAGTCAATAAGATCCATCCATGATCCATGCGATGGATAACGACTTTGGGCATTAGTACGAATGAACAGTGACGTAAACGGGTAGTATCAATGTCAAATTAATAGCTATTCTGGTGATGTCCATAATATTAAAATTGGGGGCAGGACAAGGCAAGCCTAGAGATGAATAGAAGCTGTTAAAGTTTCCAATGATTTATGTAATAATCGGAATTTAACTAAATCCACATCCATGAAAGACAAGATGTGTTAATTTGACTACAACGACCAAAGTAAGTAATTTGACTCCTCAAAAAAACCGAGGGGGGTTTAGAGTAATGACCCTGGCTCCAAGCCTGTAAGAGGAGGGAAGGGGGGTAAGAGGACATTGCGCAATGCATTACAATAATGCGCCATTACGTGCTGCGGCGCTCGCGCGTCGTGGCGAGTCGAAGTGTTTATTCGGTTTGATTCTCGACAATCGAGGATCGAATGTCGAATGTGTTTTTAGGAAGTCACGATAAGCACGCCCTTAGTGGGCGAGTTGAGAATTTTAGAGAACTTAAAAACTGGGTGCATGATGCCCGATTTTCGTTTATAGTTGCAAGCGGGTAAAAATAGGAAAAGCTTTTCAATTAGGTTGTTCGTTTTTCTTTCCCTAAGTAGGTAGGTACCTATAGAGTATGTTACTTTAGAACGCCGATATTTATAATAATTTGTTTATTGGAAAGGTTTAATAAGATAGATGTTCTTTCAGATCGGACCTATAAATAAAGTCATCATAAAAAAAATTAAAACCAAACATCTGAATTGGATTTCGTTTACTTCGATGACATGGTAATTTTTACAGTTAGAAAAAATACTACCTATGTCATCCAAGTAAACGAAATTGCGGATTTCCTGTGACTGTTCAGTGGGGTTTACGGTAACTAGAATAATCCCAATAAACTGCATATACCTTCCAGTTTCATCATCACATTGAAATCTGTTTCCATAATTTTATAATACATTAAAAATATCATACAAGAACTGCGAAACCGATAATTATCGATTCGATTTTCTAAAATAAAACTCAAGACTCTGCACTCGGGGTCATACCCGCACCCTATTCGAGGAACGATATGCGCCGGTATCGACGTGCCTAAATATCGATGAGTTTTGATTATGCAAACGAGCATTATCCAATATTGATTACATTTGAGGAATACACAAGTGTCGTAATGAAGAGAACTTACCTACGTGCTTGTGGAGACAAGTAGGTAGGTACCTACGCCGCGCCGAATGCGACAAAATTTAAGTTTTTTTTATAACATCCCAATAGTTATAAATGGAGCGGGATTCAAAACCAACAAACAAGACAATATTAGAAATACTTATATATTCGTTTTCAATTGATTGATTTTGCATTAATCGAGTCTAGACTCTACTTCTGCTTTGACGCCTTGAAAATTGGGTACGTATCTGTTTCCTAAAATATTATTCTAATATCTATTAGTAGTTCCCTTTTCACAACCTAATTATATCCAATAGAAATCGGAGCATAGGTGTTAGTTGTTTGAATTATTCGGCCCATTTGGACCGAGCACCAAAATTACTGAACTTTTATTGATATGAAGCTAGAACAATACGTCAGAATAGCAGTAGACGACTTCAATATTCACGGTGCCGTCACGCTCTCTGCCCAGGGTTAAATACTACATCAGACCCGTTTGCGGATTCAAAATCACACTTCACACCAATACTATAGATGTTTGTGTTTCAATCATGCTGAACCTTGGTTCGATTTGAATGAAAACATAGTTTCAACACATGGGCGGATCCAACGGGACGCGGACGAAGTCACGAGGTAAAACTAGTAATGTACAAAGTGTAAACAGACTACCACTATTCGAGTTCCAAGTGAGGCAAACAGTTGTCGCTAAAAATAGAGTTTCCCACGCGTAACATGCTAATAGTTCTGCATAAAGCTCAGACTTATCTGTTATCTAAGTATTGCATCTATTCGACGTGCTCTAAAACTTAGTATGTTGGTAGTTGGTACTGTTTAGTAGTTTGTATGTTTTCATGCATTGCGAGAAAACTTTAGCAACGTGCAAACTGTCACATGAAATCCTAAGGTAACTTCCTTGAAAACACGATTTGAACAAGGATTAGCCATGCGCAAACTAATTTTAATTTTAAATTCATATTATGTACCTGCGTACCTTCGCGGTACATAATATGAATTTAACGAAGGTACTTTGTACAATTTTATATTTTCAAAGTATCTACAAATGACGGAACCTGCCTTATATTACAATTTAATGTCGGTTTTAGCAGTATTAAAATATAACTCGCTAACCGCAGTAACTTGTTTAGCATGCAACTTATTAATTAGGATCATTTGCACGGCATTTTAATGACACTAAAGAGTCGCGTTGTGCTGTACCTACCTACCACCTAGTGATTAGGTACTTACCTGGGCAAAGCCACGTGTTCGTGAGATATACCGTTATTTATTAGTCTTTGAAAAAAATTACAGTCAGTTACCTACTTTACCTAGCTTACATTTCAGGAATTTACCCAACTCTTTGAGATTTTTTGATTCCCGTGTCTAAATTGTAGGTTACCAAGGAAGATCTCTATATAAACACTGTATTAAACGTTTGCTAATTTCCTCCAGCCACGTGTCTTTCTATTTCCAGTTGCTAGGTGGCATATCGTTTTAATCTTAGAAGATCCAGCGTCCACAAGGATGCGCGGGCGACGCGTTTCTTTTTAGAAAGTGGCACGTGGCGGGGTTGTTCACCCTGCGCGCGCAATCCGGGTCACTTCTGCCCTTCCCCCCGCCCCCTCTTACTCGTCTAGTAAGTCTCTGGCCCATGTATGTAGAGTCCTTGATAAGGGAACTTCATTGACACCATAATCGGCTGGAACCGGGTCAGCGGATAAGGCACTCCCAGTCGCACCTAGTCAGCTAGGTTGCGCACGATTTTGCACCGATCGCCGATAACGGATGGATAAATCTTTCGCAAACAGAAACACTAGTTTGTACTTTGTATTGTTATGTTGCGCGTTTTTATGAAAACAAAATTAAATCAGCAAGAAAAGACGAAATAAAAAAAGAGCAAACAAGAAAGAATTTATCGTTTTGCAACTAATGTTTCCAGTCAGCAAAACATTTTCTGAAATTAAAGGGACGTATTGTTTACTATTGCAGCGGAAAATATTGTAGCGGCAGCTGATTTTTAATAAACAAAAAAAATGTACCTATTTACCTATAGCTGTATTGTACTCGTAGGTACCTACTTGGCTCTTGCATTGCAATATTTTGAGCAGTTACCGAATAGTCCTCGTAAAAAAAATATTTGCAAATAATGAATTTCACCCTGGCCTAAAATTTTAAAAGACATCAGCCAGGCTTTCGCACGGACCCCTAAAATTAAAGCACACGATAGGTAAGTTCAAGCCACATGTGCAAAACAAAATTGGTTAAATTCTATGTTCGTAGAATATATTGAATAGGTATTTATCTAAGTATTTTACACGTATAAACTATTTTTACACTTTAATGTCCATGCAAAATTTATACACCTACCGAATAGGTTAAATAAATCCATGAACTCTACTTATGCTAGTGTGATGTACTTAACTGATCTACTTACAGTGTACACGTCGATTACCTACCTTATGGATAACTTGAACGTACCGTAATGTTGGTATGAGAATGGAATATCCTCCTCAAATTCTTAAAACAAAGTCAGTGACACTTTGCTTTGTCTTTACAGAACGTAGGACAGCCTTTAGCCTGATAAACCGACGACATTGTAAAAGCCACGGGCAAGTCATTTGGAAGAGATTCAGTGAAGGTCTAATATAATAATGATCTAACATTTATGGTGTTGTCCGTCAGTACAGCAGAACTCCTTGCCAGCTGAGAAGCTAGTGGGCGTCCAGTCTCCCCCGCAGTTCTTGATGAAGAGGAACGCCTTCTCACGATGGATGTCGCGCTCTACCGCGCCGCAGATTACGGGCCCGGCTTTGGGCAGGTACTTGAGGATCTAGGGAACCAAATGAGTAAATTGAATAATGAGGAACGGCTGGAGGAAATTCTAATTGTAGGGAATAGGTCAGACGGGCTTGCAAAGTCTCCGCAATGATATTACTACAAAATATAAATATGCAAATGTGGTTCTTGATACGAGAGTAATATGGTTCCTTATTGTTTGACATAGTCTAGATCTAACTAAACCATATTTTTTGACAGTATTATGCGGTAACTGGGTCATAATCATCAAAATATCAGATTTTTCGAAGTATTCTCTGATTGTGTTCGACTATGTAACACAGAATACTGGGAGCTTCAGTTATATTCAGGCTTCCATATTCAGTGGTGATAACAAATCCGGGATTCGGTCAAGTTGATACGTAAAAAAAATTGTATTATCGGAATGCTCCAACAACTTTAGCAGAGTATTTAATTTGCCTATACCTACATTTCAGACAAGGAAAAAAAATAAAAGCCGATCTGAATAACTCACCACGTCAAGACACTTGCTGATGCAGTGCTTGTTTCCACCACCACCGCAGGGCAGGCTGGGCGAATCTGTGTCGTAGGTGACCACAGGCTCACCCTGTGGCGGTCCCCTTGGTCTACCGCCGCGACGTCCTTCACGGATACCCACTTGCAGGGACATGAACACTCCACATTGACACGGCTCCACCTGCAATGGAGAATTCATCAAGGCAACTGGCAGGTTCAAAGGTGTTAGAAATAAAATCTGGCAACAATACCAATGAACAAAAGTACGCATCATCAGGCAATGATTCTTTCTTCTATGGTGCTATAAGTATAGGCAACGCTAAACCCTTGAAATTGCAACGTCGTCGTAACAATTCAAGTCGTAGGTAAAAATTCCGTCACCAGAGTTTGTCACTAACTCATACGAACTTACCTACCTAGTAGGTACCTACACACAGAACCACAGACCAGATCACCAGACTAGATGCACCCTTACTGCGAAACTCAATGGTAATGAAGTTAAAAAACCTTGAATCATGTTTTTATACCCAAAATCGTTTAAAACTGAAGTACCTACATAACTCCGTATCATATTTTGCTATTATTTCAAGAAAGTACACGGGCATCATAACCAAAACTTGACCTACGTCATCATAGTCCCCGTCGGCGATTTCCACATCCTCGGAAGATTCATATTGCTCTTCTCTTTTCAGGAGTTTGCTTAGTCTGCTCTCGGTGACGCCAGCCAGCAGCAAGCAAAGGAACATCAAGCTGACTTCGAACACACGCATGTTTTTCTCGTATTCAACTGGTATTTAAACCTGTAAGAAACATTGTGATAATTTGGGTTTCGCTGGCCTGACCCCATACTGGCCTGTCCCCGATGTTTGTGTATTTAAATTTCAATAAAACAAATGAAATAAAAGCTTGGCTGCAGCTCTATTTTAAAGACCGGAACTCTCTATTTACTAAAAACACCTTCCACATGTCAGCAGCTTGAAGTTGGTGATGATGAACGAAACACAAAAAAACACTCACCGAGTTCAAAGATGTAAGAACAATTACTGTAAAACAAATGTGTAGGTAACCTCGTGTCACAAGAATTAACACTAGCACACTGAACTTGGCCGTTTCTTCTTTATAAACTTGGTATAAAACTGCTGGCTCAGTGCTTTTCTACGATCGCAGTAGGTACGTGCCGCTAATCTAGATTCAAATTCTTACGCGAACGGTTGATATCGGAGATGGCTTATAGATATCTACGTGACTCGATTTTCCGTTGCTCTCTTGATGATAACAAACTCTACATTTTTATATCTTCATGGATTTCTCTGAAATCAATACCTAGGTAGGTACCATTACATTATAAATCAGAAGAAAAGCTTTTGATATGCAGTGAGAAGAGGCAGAGTAGGTACCTAATTTCCTCCCGTTTTTTTTCTAACAACTTTTGGTTTTGGACCGTTTATTCTACATGGTTGAAAGTCGATTTCTTTGCCATTAGACATAGATCCTAGAAACCTCACGAAGGCAAGCAATTAAAAGTCCATCACTTTGATTGTAACCACAAGAGGAGATCTGATTGATGTAGGTACGTTGATACACGCGTAATAAACACATCCTGCCTGCTAAGTAAATAAAGTACCTAATGACTTTACAAATAAGAGAAAGAAATTGGGAAAATACAAATAACAGCTAACAATCCCATTACCCAGTTCTTCTTAACTACAATAATGGATGAAAGTCTAATAACTATAGATAAGCAGACTAAGTACGTAACAGAGTAGGTGTACCTACAAACTATGCATTCCTCATGAAATACCTACAGCACAGGTCATAATAATACTATACTAGTACCTACCTACGGACACCGAATTCGTAAGGATTATGTATTAGGGTAGGTATTTAGTGGCTACTATAACCAGAACAAAAACTGTAGATACTATCTTCGTAATCTTTTTAATCTACCAATAGAATTGACAAACTTCTATCAAAATGATTAGAGAAAATTGGAGGATGGAATCTTTAGTGTTGAAGTTACATACTCGTACATTATAGGTATAATAGAACCTCACAGCCTTTCCGAATAACATTCTCACATACATTTAAACATTCTCATACAAGCAGCTCTAGCATCCTAGTAGATAATAAAATCTAATTCGAAGCACAATTCAAGGCTCGTACTCTGAAACAGTGCTCAAGTCTTGAGTCGAGACTCAAGCATAGATTTTTTTGCAGTTTTCTACGAAAATCTCTACTCAAATCTATGCTTGCTTGAGATTTTTATATGAATTATAAGATTAAATTGAAAGCTAAACATTAAGAAAATCTAAGAAATGGATGTGTTACAAAAAATATCTGCCATAATATAGACATGTACTTAGGTAATGGATAAATCATAAAAAAGTAAAATAATTAACCACATTTAATATGATAAAAACAAAAAGAAATAACAAATTGATTGTAACATGCAACAAAACTAAATAACAGCTAAAAAATGACTTGAATAAATCTCCATTTTTGTACTAACCATTAAACTTACCGAAGTATAGGCTTTTCATAATTGAATTTTTGAAAAGGTATATAAACAGTTTAGGTCTTATTTGTCAACATTGAGAAGGCTCATAACAGTACAGTATGAGACTGATATGTAATAACAGTTTTTCCTCTGAAGGACTTACTCAAAGTTGAACTTAGATGGGTTCCAAAAGTACCAGTCTCAACACTTTTGTTGTATCAATATTTTGAAGCATGTACAATAAAAATAAGTACCTAGGTATGTATACGTAAAAAGTATGTTACCAAAGGTTTCATTAGACATAACAAAACATACTTTTAGAATAGATATTCTATACTATTAGACACAGAGTACCAAAATTATAATAGCAGCCTAATTTATTTTTCAGAACTACCTTTTCATTTAAAAGTTACATTAGAGATTTCTAAATAATAAATCTACCACTTATACCTAAATTGTACTTCAAAGTTTATTAATATTGAAATTTAATTTGTTAATTTATTGGCACAATGTGACAGTACATAAGTTTTTTTTTCTTGTACCTTAAAAAGATTTTGTAAGTTTATGTTCATATCTTACTCTAGCCTTATAGTTAAGAAATAAATTATTAATCTGATGAAACTACACTCTTAGCAGTCTTTGGCCAACATGAGCTTAGCCTCGCCTTCAAACACAACCTTCTTTTCTTCCTCAACAATGCAAAAAAATTTCACTTTGAGTATTTTTCTTACATCAACCAGCTCCACACTTATAGTTAGTTTTTCACCAACAAAGCATTTGTTGGGGAACTTCATTGTTTGTGACACAAGCACAGTGCCTGGCCCAGGCAAGTGCGTTCCGATGAGGCCTGCCACTAATCCATTCAGTAACGCGCCATGCACAATAGGCCTCTTATTGCCATTATTTTGATGCAGATAGTTATGATCACTTGTTAGGTTTGAGAATGCATCCAAGTCTTTCTGAGTTAAGGTTTTCTGTATCCGTATTTTATCACCAGCTTTAAAAGCCGTGCTGCTGAATGTTGTTGTATGAATTTTGCATATTTTCTGATAGTTCTTATTGTTTACTACAATGTAGGGAAATCTGTTTGATAACATTTTACTCATTGTTGTTATTCTTATTTTCACTTATTTCATGCTGTTTTTACAGACATCTTCCAGAAATATAGTGGCAAGGTTGACAAGTCTCTTATCGTGAGATTTTTGGATTTCACATACAACTTGTTTCACATCAGTAGTGTTGATCAATGAATGAGATTCCTCTTTATGAAGGTACAGTAAGGTGGTGATTGTATCAGCTAATATGTCTGTGTTGTCGCTATTCAGTAATGCTATTACTGATTTCAATCCCGAGTTTTGTAAAATGTACTGTGAATTTTCTGGGTCTGGAATTAAAAACAGAATAGTAATGATGATCAACGTTGCATGAAAGTATGTAACATTAAATAGGTACAGCGTAGTCGGTAGTCAGCGAAAGGGAAGGTGAAGAGTTTACTTTACAATTCCCTAGATCTGTTAATTGTAATTTAGCCATTTGGTATCACACTAAAATTGATCTAAACAAACGCTGTAAAATAAATGATCTGGCAAATCCATAATAAAATAAAAGTATTCCATGTAATTACTATTCGTTGTTTGATACAAACTCTAATTACAAAAATATATATACAAGTATTCTACCTGCAATGCAATCTAGTTCCAATAGTACCTACATACCAGCTTTGCTTAGTTTGGGACTAGAGGGTGTCGTGTGAATTATCCAGGAAAATTTATATTTACCTAGACACAGATTGCAGATGCCGGATAGGGCAAAATGTAAGAGATCCAGATCATTTTCATTCTTCAGCGCATGTAGAAATACGTCCAAGACGCCGACATCTCGGATGTAAGAGTAGTTAATGGGGTCGTACGCGAAATTAGCTAAATTAGCTAGTACTTGGCGTTTAGCCTCTGTAAAATAAGCAAAATGTGAATTTGTAACATTTCTCTTCTAGATCGATGGCGCTGCGATAGTTAATGATTTGGTCCTGAACGCTCAAAATATTCTAATCAGAGCTTGAACAATAAGTAGATTGAAAAAAATTTAATGCACAGCATCCACCCAATGAAATCTACAAAGTTAGCTCAAAGATGAGGCTCAAAGTTTGTAAAATCAAATTACCGCACGAAGAAGATTGTAAATATTCGTCCACTAGCAGCGAAAGAAAACTTTCACGATCTGTGCCATTTTCGGGCGTCCGTTTTTGAAGCTGAGATTTACTACTAAACATTGAAAATGTGGTTTTTCCACGGCTTACTGAAATGAAAATTCCACCAAAACATTACACACACGAAACGAAATACGAGAGAAACCCATTCAATCAAATTCCAAAATCGCCATCTTGTTACTTTGGTTACTTCACTTTCGAAAGTTCTTCTTCTTCTTCAATTTTGGCCACTTGAAATATTATCAGTCAAGTCGGCTGTCGTTTGTTTTGTGGATTTTCCATTGAAAACTCGGAAACGAATTTTATCATTCAGGGAAACCATTTGCACATTTATTCCAATGGCTCACACTTTATGCTACGTACAACTTGGAGTAAAAATCGCAGAACTTGTTTTAACTTGTTTGCTCATATTTTTCTGTGTGCAATAAATAATTTAAGAACTCGAACCCTTTCGAAAGTTTTGAATCCAATCCAGTCGAACGAAGGTTTCGGAGCTTCGTCAATGTCAGGTTTGTCGTTTTGTAATTGTCAGTTGTCAAGATTGTGGCAGTTGGCTGACATGACAGCTGAGTGACTGTGTTTTGTGAGTGATGAACGAGTTGAGTTTTATCGAACTCGAGTTGAACTGTCTAGAGCCAGTACTCTAGTTGCAACTCGAGCTGACTCATGCCTCCGTATGTAATATACGGTTCGATTTGAATCGAACTCAATTGGGCTCTCAAGTTGGAGCGTATGAAGTCCCAGTTTAAAGTCATATTAAGTTGACACTTTTACGTCGACGTAGCCAAGTTGGCAACGAGTCTAATGAAACCCCTATTACCCCAAACGATATTTATTCACGCTAACTGATAGTGACGTGACGTGACGAGTTGAGTTGTTTAAAATCAATACAACTCGAGCTAAAGAAAAGAAACTTTAACTCAAGTTGACGCATTTGCAACTCAATTCGAATTATTTGAGTATCTCAACTCGAAGTATTATATAAATTATTCAACTCACATCACTATTCCCTATTCGTGTGTGTGTGTGTTGTGTGTGCTTAAATTTTCATTTTCAGTTCATAAGGGAAGTCTGCAAAAAATAAAATTGTGATTTTGATGTTGCTGTGTTGTGATGTAACGTGACGGCTTTTGGAATGTTATTAATTGTATTGAAGTGAATAGCACTTGTACATACATTTTGTCACGCTTCATCTAACAAAATGAGTACTTCTCCACATATTGCTGGTATGTTTTCTTTCTGTCATGTATCAACGTATTTTATTGTAAGGTTATGTACCGGTGAGGTTATAATTTGTAGGTTTTGTTATAATTACATTTTGTTGGCAGGTCTTACCAGCAAAAATATATTTCTAATCGAATTCAACGAGCCCTTTGAACAGAAAATACTAAGAGATGAGACTACTACCAATATACGTAGTATCATTTACAGTCCCAAAGGAGCCTATCTCGCGTACAGAACTGATAAAAAGTAAGTGGGTGTATATTCTGAAAGAAACCGTTTCTGCTAGAGATATTGCACCTACATACCTCTACCTACTGTTTGATGCATACTAAATAGGTCATTATTCTTAGGCTTCTAATTGGAAACAGTGTTCAAGTCTGAATCGAGTTTCAACCATCTATTTTTTTGACAGATTCAAAAAATCAATCCTATACACTGTATTGTATGATACAGTATACTTGCACCAGTGCTTTTTTTGTCCATACAAACCTAAGTAGGAAGGCAACTATAAAGTGCTTGACTAACCATCTTCATCATTCAAATATTATTATCTACTAGCCGTCGCCCGCGGCGTTGCTCGCGTTCTAGACCCTTTAGAGGGTGACATTTTAAAATTCCTTTCTTAGTGCACCCCTACACTATAAGGATACTACCCTCCAAATTTCATACCTATAGGACTTATAGTTTATGCTGTGCATTGATTATCAGTCAACTTCAAAAGAGTTATATATTTAGAAGATTTAATGACTGAATACTAAAATTTTAATTTTGATTCTAGGGTTGAAATAGTTCAGTGTTCAGACTGGTCAGTGGCGGCTACTATAAATGGCAACATTAAAGAAATGTTCTTTTCACCTCTGGATACTTATTTCACGGTTTGGGAGATGTTTGTCATGACAAAGGATAATCCACAGGTACCTATGTTTACCAAAATATCTATTTGGTAACATTTAAATATCCTTAGAGATATCTTAGCTGATAACATTCTTAAATATCATAATAGTCACCTATTAATTGTTTCAGGGCAAACCAAATCTTCATGTTTATACATCAGCTGATGGTAATCATGTGGGCTCTTTCACACAAAAAAATCAAATAGGATGGTAAGTTACAATCGAGTGCAGCGAAAACAGCAGTCAAGTAAATGATTTCTGTATTAAAAAAAAACACAATTAAAAAAACTGTGGCAAAAAATAGATATTATAAGGAAAAAAAAAAATTGCAATCACTCAATGTAGTTTGCCAGTCGCTGACAATGGTTGAAACAGTTCCGATTCTGAAAAATATATTGGCTTTCATATCTTATATTTTGACATTTACAGGGAGCCAAGATGGTCATCAGATGAAAAACTACTAGCCATCCAAATGAACAACCGAGTACTGATCTACGAGGATGGCAAACTGGATAGATACACACAGAGTATTCAGGCAGATAACTTGAAGGCATTCAGCATGTCGCCAAGTCCTGCCCCCACTTATTATCTCTCCGTGTTTACTTTAGGTGAGAACTTCACCTATTCCACCAGTTTAGTTCAAAATGAAATGAGGCTTGAGCATAGAGTTTTTTACTTAACATATTCCATAGTCGTTTATGCGAATTTACTGATGACGCGTAGGTAATGTATGAGTGAAATGCTCTTTTCTCTATATGATTAATCATTGTTTTAAAATGAAAATAATCAACAGAATAAAAAACATCGCATTTATTATAAACGCGAAAGTTTGTAAGGATGTATGTATGTTTGTTCCTCTTTCACTCAAAAACTACTGATCCAATTTGGATGAAACTTGGAATAGATATTGTCCGTGCCTGGATTAACACATAGTAGGCTACTCTTTATTCCGGAAAATCAACAAAATCCAACCGGACGCATTATAAAATAAACTAATATGTATGTTGGAGACAGATTTAACTGGTGTTTAATATTTCAGGTAAACAAGGACAGCCATCATTCTGGCGTGTTTATCAATATCCCGACTTTAACGTGACCCAGGCTTTAGTCAGTCGCTCGTCATTCCAAGCTGATAAAGCCGCTTTTCATTGGAACCGGCGTGGAACTAACGTCTTTGCTATGACCCAAACTGATGTGAGTAGTTTTAGTCATCTTCTAGTTCAAATATTGGCGTCAATTGACGTGAAACTTCAGCTTGCATTGCTGCCATGTCTTGTTATTTGAAGTGCTTGCTCTAAACAAAAGGCTCAATGTACAATGCTTATACATATTCAGTTATGACCTATGACTGTAGTACAGTACAGGTACTACTCTCAGGACCCGGTAAGCTATTCTCATTCATGCGGAGAGCCTTGTCTGATCGATATCTGAAATCTTCTTCGAATTATTCCAAAATCTTTTCTTTGTTTCAGGTTGATAAAACTGGGGGTTCGTACTACGGCAAGCAGTCACTTTCCTATGGCGATGTGAAGGGAAATGGAGGGAATGTTACGTTCAGTAAGTTTTTTTTTCGTTCAGCAATCCAGATATACATTGTAGTAATTGAATTAAATACTAAAAAAAAAGTATATTTGCGAACAACTGTTGCTGGTCCTTCTCGGGTATTACTTTTGACACATCTACTTACGCAGAACTAGTTTATATTCTAGCAGCGGCGATGGGCTGGCAACCTGTCACGTTTAAATACTAATTATTGCAAAATGTGGGCACCTACACAGTCTCATCTCGGTTCGTGGTTTATTAACACGAGCCTAAGATCATTGACGATTCGTTAAGAAATATATGTATCTCTCCATGTGTGTGTATAAATACAAATAAAAAATATATCGGAACATTTTTATAAACCTACTTAACACACAAGAGAATATAAAACGCCTCAAGAGATGGCAAATACTAGACCTGGACCAGAGAACGTAGACTGTTCTTAATACCAAATGGTGTCGCTCGCTGGAGTCTCACCGGAACATCCAATATCACGAACCAATCTGATTATGGCTAAGTAGCCGATCGCAGATTAATTAGAGAAAAAAAAAAGTGGTACAAGCAAATAAGTGGTACGATGATAGCTACAGTAGTTAATAAAAACTGTGTCGTAGCAACCAACGCCCGCCTTCTATATGTATGCCATATGTCCGCCGTATGTATGAGAGTCTGAATATTATTTGACAGGTAAAGAGGGTCCAATACACGCGATAGCCTGGAACCCTGGCAATTGGAACGAGTGGATTGCGGTGTATGGTCACGCACCCGCCAAGGCTACGCTCTTCAACGCAAAATGTGAACCTCTCTTCGAGTTTGGAACCGGAGCGTGGAACTCTATTTACTATGCACCAGATGGCACTCATATCCTTTTCTAAAATAGATATTTTCAAGTTTGTGTAGGTTATGTGCTTTAAACTCACAACTCAACAAAGAAGACGGTGCCAAAGGCCAAAGGTTTGCATTGCTAATTTTAAAAAGAAAACGTAAGCTATGTACCAAATTTGGTACCAGAATCAAAGATTTTTATATGTATAGAAGATCATTGAACTGAACCATATAAACTCTGGGCATGAAGTGTGATATGGCGTTCTTGGAACTTTTTATTGTTACTATAGCTTGCTATGCGTCTGACGATAGTTTTAGCGTAGCGACAAATGCCTGATTGGCAAGGAAGCACTCTGTTCATTTACTATCGTGAACGCAAGTAGCCTACTAGGCTCAAAAAAACTGATACTGCTTTGAATTTGTGAACTCAAAGAAGGTGACACCGCTCTGTCATGGTCAAACAAAACACACCTACCAATAAATTCCATAACTCCAAAAACACATGTGCTTCTCGGGGGTTTCGGTAACATAGCCGCTGGGCGCATCGAAGTGTGGGACGTACGGGGTTACAAGAAGCTAGGCGCTTGTTCCGCGCCTGACTCCACTTTCCTACAGTGGGACCCTCGTGGGGAGACCTTCCTTACTGCGACGACATACCCGCGGCTCACCGTCGGCAATGGGTAAGAGAAACCACCCGTAATCATTTGTAATGTGGATTATTTTATTATATTCAGATACACAGAGTTTATGACTTCATCTGTTTCATCTTCATTTCTTCATAGTATCGCTTGAAGTCTTGGACTCGACAGATCACGCTGCTAGTCACTAGTTCTTTTGTTGTTTACTTTTTGAATCTTATGATGACGTAATACTGGCTACGTTATCGTTGGATTAAAAAGTATACCTAATCTACCCAGATTGAAACATCAATTTAAAACTTTCATTACACTCATATTGACTGTTTTTTAACTGTTTATAATTGCTTTTAGGTATAAAATCTGGCACTACACTGGCACATTGATCCACAAACACGAGTGCGCTGAGAAGGAGAACTTACTGGCCATAACTTGGCAGCCAGGCACCTGGTCCAAAACCGATCTTTCAAAGAGTGCGCCCAAAGGCATTGAGGATGCTACGCCCAAACCCGTGGGTGCTTACCGCCCGCCCGGCGCGAGGAACAAACCATCAACTTTCACGCTACATGAGCATGAGAAGCCGCATAAGCCTGGGGAGTCGTTGAACGGTTAGTAATTTCCCGTTGATAGCTGAGAGACACAATTCGCTTGAACTGGTGATGATAGTCCATTGTTTGTATGCCGGAAAACAGATGTAGGACTTTACAATATTTCTAAAACCTTAAGCAGCTTTTGAACATTTACCAACACTAGTTAACATACTCAGCTGTATTGTAGAAGAAAATATTGTTTAATAACTAAAGCTTTTATCTTAATCCATTTTGATTTAAAAACTTACCATTAAACGTTCATGTCATGATTGTTGCCACAGCACCATCAAAGCAAGCACTTGAGCAAAAGAAAAAACGCGAAAACCGCAAAGCGCGCAAGGCTGAGGAGAAAACCGACGAGGTGCCACCCGTCACATTATCCGCTCCCTCGTCTCGACCTGCTTTCGTATCTACGGGCGATCCGGAGAAGGATAAGAAAATTAAAAATCTTAATAAGGTAAGATTTTCGCTCCTAGGCGTTCTCATACATTCCCTCAAAGAAGCCACAGAAAATACCAAGTCAAGTCAAAGTCAAAAAGCTTTTATTCAATAAAATCTCACTGATCCCGAATCGTCATTACGTTTTGTATGATTAGGTATGACTACTTTTTTTTATTGGATGAGTTAGAGCTAGTTCGTCCCAAGCTTGTTAGTCTTCTAAATAATCAGATATTGTATAGTATGCTTTTAAAAGAAGTCTTCGTTTTATTACGTTTTTGAACTTGCCAATCGACAACTGAGACACATGACTGGGGATATTGTTAAAGAAGCGTACACATTGACCTTTCAAAGATTTACTAACTTTTGTGAGCCTAGCGGTGGGTACAGCGAGTCTTGGTTTCTAGTGTCCCACTTCAAAATGAAAATCATGCGAAATTTTCCAATTGTTCCAACCTTGTTTCAGAAACTGAGCGACATAGACAAGCTGAAACAGCAGAAGGCGGCCGGCAAGCCGCTCGAGCTAAATCAACTCGCTAAGATCGACAATGAGCAAGCACTGCTCAAAGAACTAGAACTTCTAAGGTTATGATACCTCGACTACTGGTAGATATTATCTACCGATACTAGGTGACTACATTGTTACCCCTGCATTATAATCATGACTAGTTAGATTACAGGCGTTAAAGCTCAGTCGGTGTATCTTAGCCGTCTTTGTCGGTCCGGTCTTGATTCCCACTGAGAGCAAACATTTGTGTGGGAAACATAGATGTTTATTCTATGTCTGGGTGTTGTTTCTATTCTACTTCGGCCCGCGCTATTGCACTCAATTCTGTTGTTGCATTTTTCTAAATTTACCTGACAATACCAAAATTGTCGCCAACCGCTCTCTCATGAATTACAGTTATCATTTACCTATGTACTGTGAAATTAGTTTAGAACGTCCATTGTCTGCGTTGATTTCCTTTTCTCGCGATAAAAGGTACTGTAATTATGTATATTATATTTCACAATATGAGCTGTGCCAAATCTCTTTGATGTTGGTTCAGCCGTGACAACGTAATCGTGTATGCTATCCTAAAAAAGTTTGGATTCATTACTTTTCCGATCTTCCGATTTTCCCAAGGGCCCGTATGCTGATACAGAAATCGTAAGTCAAGCGTAGATTTTCCCTCAAAGATGTATGCTTGAGTGTGGATCAGTGCTTTAGCAGTTTATTATACGGGCCTAGGAGCTCAATTCTATAAGTGAGGTTGTAATGTATAGTCCTAATTTATACTAAGAAACGCTCAATAAGTTGAACGACAGGCTTATTAAGTGGCCTAGTTATTACATCGGACGTACTGTACATACGACTATTAATCAATAACGCGAATAAAGATTTTTGTAAGGATAGATGATATACATTTTTATGATCAATTTGAATCAGTACATTACATTGATATAGGATATTACCAGTAGTGGGATAATAGTGAACTATTAGGATGTATCGTATTTGACTATACAGACACACTAGATGATAACACGTACAATGGTGTCGATTCTATAATTGCATTTTCTTAAACTAACCTTATTTGATAGCACTAAAAATATTGCCATACCTTTCTGATACACCGAAATGACAAAGACAACTATAATTTTAATGCAGTCAAAATAGGCTAGTTTAAAAAATGCACTAACCGAATATAAATATCTCTGTGCCTTGATCACTAATAAATGTGACAATCGCAAACGTCTGCCAACCGTTGTAGTGTCACCGCGCAGTGTATCTCGGATACGCTAGCGTTACATAGCTAGCGATACATTTGCGATTGTCACATTTATTCGTGACCAAAGCACTGTACTATTTCAAAACAACGCCTAAAAATTGACAATCGCAGTAAATGTCTTATTAGAGTTAGGTACTGTCGTGCTGACCTCAAGTACTATGTTAGCATGATAGGCACGTTGACTATTTTCATGAGATTGTACTCAATATTTGTGTATATCATTTAGGAATTAATCATTGTAATCATTATCGGTAAGAGTAATGTTTTACGATAAGAGTAACAGATCAATAACAGTCTCGGTAGCCCATATTAGAATAATGATACTTGTTAAAATATATTTTGAGGATTTGTTGACCGCGGTCGAAGTGTGACGTCACTAGTTTGAGTTTGTTTTGTAAATAATTGTTTTGAAAATGGCCTGGAAATTTGCCTTTATTTGCATTACGTGTTTACGCGTTCGCTGTAACTTTGAAAGTATTGCGAATTTTTTTTATGATAGAGGGAAATATTTATTTTTGTATTGTTGTAACCTTTAAAAGTAAAACTACAATCGATTAAACCTTTATCTACTAATAAATAAAGACAAGATTTATAATTTAAGTTATTCCTACTAAGTACCTATACCTATGCTACAAATCCGTTTCCTACTATTTTACTAGTCTAAAGCCGTGTATAGATTGTTAAGTTGAATGATATCCATTCTCCCAGTCTCACTCCCTGTCTCTGCATACACGTAGAAAAATGTCGTGGTTCGTGGTACAAAGTATACTAGGTATTTTTAGCCCACAACATAGACTTCATACATTTCGAATGGATATTTATTTACTATAATGTGTGGTGATGATTTATATTGGGGCACATTCTATCAAAATTACTCGCCACAACACATAGACTGCAGTGTGAAGTCTGCTTTATCTATGTTTATACAAGTAATCAAGAAAAAATGGCGGGTAGGTACACAAACATTCCCGATTCACCCACTAACCATCGAAGGTAACAAGTGCTCACTACAGGAAATTTCTGTTTGCCTCCGATAAGATATCGATAATTGATACGGTGCGGGATTTAATTGTGGCAATGCAGGCCCTGTGTGACGGAATAACTATGTAATAGTACTCGGCAGGGTTTGTTGACACGCACCGATAAACATAATTCCGATCGAGTAACTCAAATCTAATAAATTTTGCGTGCTGTCTAGACGTTTGTAGTTACTGAAGTTCCAACTGTGATTTTTAAAATGGATAGTGAGGATGTGGACGAAAATACCGGGTTACTGCACAGTGAACGGACTACAGCCCGTCGGAACTCTAAAGACTCGTTGGAAACGATAGTGTTTGATAGCAAAATGATGAAGACTTCGACCCAGTCTGGTGATTTGGCAGCCACTTGGGGCGGCAGGCGGTCTTTGCCTGACTCTGGCCGGCTCCGGCGAACCCGATCGTGGTCTGCAGGTTTCAATGATGATGTGAGCTCGGAGATCAGAATCCTGAGAGAACGGTAAGTCACTTCCATTTTTATAATAAATACTTATTGGTACGAGGTGGCAGTAAGAGAACGTTCTAGGAATGATATTACAATTATAATTTCACTGAAATAAGCATAACTTCATTCACGCTCGTGTAGGTATTATTAACACATGTGCAAGGCTTAGTGTGAAGAATAGATAACAGATAGAAGGTGTAAATTGATAGATAGTAAAGATAGCGATAATTATTTACATTTGGTAGCTACTAACCTACCCAGAATAGTAGTTACATACCTACCTAGGTACTACTTTTGATAACTACACCTAGATAGATGTAGGTAGTTATCATTAGGTACATTACGGAAGGGGTACCTTCTCAACTTTGACAAAATTGCTACTACGACGCGCCATTCGCTATGATTAGAATTAGGGTCCCTACATATAGAAATACTAGCCCTCGCTCGACTGTCCGCGTCGGTAGGATAGGATTTTATATGTACCTACTGACCTAAACAATGCCTTACTTAATCAAATCATTTGTTTATAGGTACCTAGGTATTTAGTTATGTTTTCCGTAGTAAAATAAGGTTCTTTATAGACTGGTCCGAACACAAACTCGGATGCGCCCTGGAGCAGTGCGCTACCTCAGCGGACGTCAGCGCCTAACACTCGCGTCGCTTGCTCTAGTAGACTTCATCAGTTTCTGTTCAATGAGCATCATGGCGCCGTTCTTCCCGAGAGAAGGAGCCGCCAAGGGTCTGTCAGACACTATGTGCGGAATGGTCTTCAGCTTCTATGCCGTCATCATGTTTCTGACGTCACCGTTATTTGGAAAATTCGTAAGCATAGCGCACCTTTACATATATGTAGTAGCTATACCTATATAACATCTGAAAAAGCTTATAGTAAGCTCAGACGAGAATAATCACTGAAAGTCTCTACTCATTCGGCCGACGCTTGGACCAAGGGTATATTCATATTGGTCTTCTAAAGCTGAGGTAACTAAAATGATTGCGAAATCTGTTGCCATCTCTTTTCGCTGTCATGCAAGTGACAATAATAGATCACATTTTAAAAGCCGCGCTAAAATGACAGTTGAATATGGACAATAAAGGGCTCGTATTCTGAAAACAATGCGCAAGTCTAAATTGTTGATTTTCATTGAGAAATATCGAAAAATCTATGCTTGAGTCACGCTCAAGTTTTGTTTTGAGCATACGAGCCGAAGAATAACTATTACTTGTCTTATTTTATCTTGACATCTTGTAAATATTTCAGTTACCAGCGATGGGCGCTAAATTCATGTTCACTTCGGGAATGTTCATAGCGGGCGCGTGCAATGTTTTGTTCGGGTAAGCTACCATTGTTTTATTTATAAAGTAGTCATACCATGACATAAACTGATAAGATTATCAGGACTATTGTACCTAAATGCATTATTCTGCAGCATGCGTATTATATACATACAAAAAATTATAAAAAATTTAGATCATACAAAATGCTTCATTATTTTTTTTGTGTGCTACAACTGAGACCGCAGGTCTGAAGAAGTTTTTCCGATAGTTCTAAATAAAACCAATCGTGAATCAAGCACGTACAGTACAATAAATAAACAAGGCTTATTAGGTTATTACTACCAAAGGGTACTATTTATCTTATTAATTGGTTCTAGCACCCTTGTTCTAATCGATGATACGACGACCTTTACCGCCCTTTGCTTCGCGGTGCGTGGGCTGGAAGCGTTGGGGGCTAGTGCGTATTCCACCGCCAGCTACGTGTTTGTGGTCAATGCGTTCCCAGAGAGCATTGGATCCGTGCTGGGTATACTGGAAACCTTTGTAGGGCTGGGCATGTCTGTGGGGCCTGCGATTGGGGGTTTGCTGTACTCGGTATGTATTTCGGCCGTACGAAGGTTATTAATACACAGTGTCTTGATCACGAATAAATGTGACAGTCGCAAACGTACCTTAACGCTGGCGTATCCGAGATACACTGCGCGGTGACACTACAACGGTTGGCAGTCGAGTTGGCATTGACACGCAATATAGCTCGAATACGCTACCGCGGCGATTGTCAGATTTGTTCGTGATAGATGTACTGATCACCGATGTCTTTATGCTATCAAAATTGTTTGTACTTATACTATTTTGTACTATTTCATTATACTAGTTAATTTGGGATACCTGTAAGAATCACCAGAGTTTTCTTGTACTCATAAAATTTAACTCGTAGCACTCGTAGAGGTTGCTACGCTACGTGGGCACTAAGCCCGTAGTCTTAGTTTTGTTGTATTGATTTGCGAATAGCGAGAATCGAGAAACTTGCAGGTTTTTGTTTGGAGAAAAATCGTTAGCAAATCTCTCGCTAGAGGCGCTTATCGGGTTTTCATACAAATATCTCGCAATTGGCTCCTCGATATTCGTTTCGATCAACAAAACTAAACTCAGACTACGGGCTCTGAAGAAGAATCAAAGAAATGAGATACTTTTTTTTCGATAAAAAAGCTTACAGCATTGCGTAGCACTCGTAGAGGGTGCTACGCGGGCGTGGAACGAAATTATTTTGGTGTATTATTTCCTAACATAATGGCTATTGGCTATGTTTCAGGTAGATCGGGGGATTTGGATTACCATTTTACAGTCTTGGAATCGTTATGGTGTTGACTGTTCCAATAAACTTCTGTTTGCTGACTGATTGTGAAGGTAAGTTTATAGTAATTCTTATGGTATTCTACGTAAAATTGTTTCAAACCGAGTCAAACCTATTTTAATAGCACTACTGGCGCAATACATTTACTTTTGGAAGAATGAATAGTTTTAGTTTTTTTTTCTATTCGGCTGAGTTTTTTTGACATATAGATAAGGTACACATCGATATCTCAGATATGGATATAGTAGTAGCCTGTAAACAGAATTGAATAACTTTTTTTTTATTATAAAAAAATAAGTAAGTAGGTACCTAGTTTGCAAATGATGTAATGCTTCTTTCTCAGAATACGTATCAGGATCAAAAACGGCATCAATACTGAAACTCTTCAAAATTCCCTCCATCATCATCACTGGTCTAGTGATTGTCATCGTATCCAACACATGGGCGTTCCTAGACCCGACACTGGAACCACATTTAAGACAGTTTGGACTATCGACTGAGCAAACCGGACTCGTATTTTTACTGTTTTCGAGTCTGTACGGTATCTTCAGCCCGATATGGGGATGGGTAGCAGACAGGTAAGACTTTGTTTTTCATGTCTTTACGTATAACCGAATTGATTTCAAAATTACATTAGAAACCTTGCGTGCTTTGAAATTTTCTTTAGGCATGGTCTTTTTTTCAGAGTCCACAACCACTGGTGCATGATGGTATGGGGACTATTTCTATCGACCATTGGCCTACTTCTTCTTGGACCTTGCCCTTTTATTCCTGGTCTTCCTAAGTAATTTTATTTCTTAATTTTAAATTCGTTTTTACTTGTTATTTTCATTTCTTATTTCTGTTCTCTTATTTCAGAGATCTCTGGTTGGACTTGGTGGCACTGTCCATTCTTGGAGTATCAGTGGCGCTGACGTTATTACCAACGTTTCAAGGAGTTCTGACTAGTTCCATGTGAGTGCATACCATTCCAATACCGACTCGCAATCCTACTCGTATCAATTCAGCAGCGGTTTCGAAATAAATGCACGCATGGATAGACACGCCTCTCGAAACATACCTACCATTTAATTTCCACATGGTAACAGTGATACTTCTGATAAATAAAACGTATTTTTTGAATGATAAATACCTACTTGCTATTATAAGGGATTTTAAAAAAGCGTGATTAAACCTAAGGTAGAAAAGAATAATGCTTTATCAATCTTGCTACTGTTTTAATCATCACTTTGATCTAACAATATCCCTTCGTAATAGTGCGTAGTACATATTAATAGTATCTCTACCCTACGTACGCTTACGTAGAAGCACAACTTACAGACGTCACAACTTTTCATTCAACAACAGCGCGCGATCTAAGAACATTTTTCCTACGTGCGTGTATTTTAAACTACTGGGATAAATTGTATTAGGATATTAATGAAACAATCCACGTGTTTCCACGAGTGACGTGGTTTGGGAGTTTCTCCAAATCTTTTGCCAAGCAAAACATTTTAAACTTTGTATAGAACAGTTGATTTTTACTATAAAAAGTTCTTCATATTGATGGGAATGGTCTTATTAACACCCTTTGATCTGTTTCGATGCCAGAAACAATAACAAATTAATGAAGTTACATAAAGATCTTTGTTTTATCTAACGTGCCCGGTTATTAGTCGTTTGCAACCTATCTTTGAAAAGACGAGATTACGAGTCAATATCTTTTAGAGTTATGAGTTGGATGGTACAGTTTCCCGTACAATGATTTGTACAAGTATCTAGATCAGATCCGGAATCATTTGGTTCTATACTTACCTTACAGACTGAACTGAATAATCCACTAAAGATAACTTTTAGATACGAAGGTGGTTGCCCCGAAGCATTAGCGACATACAGCGCAGTGGCTGGGGTCTGGTCCTGCTGCTACTCCCTGGGCGAAGTTCTAGGGCCGGCACTGGGTGGTGCCCTTTCGGAGCGCTACGGGTTTCCCTTCAGCGCATCCCTGTGTGCTGCCGCTTGCTTTACCATGGTAAGCTACCCTTTAAACCTCAAAAAGTTTTCCATAAACCTCAAAAGATTTATGAATAAACCGTACCTAGGTAGGTAGTAACTTTTTTTCTTTTTCCAACACTATAAAGAGGTAAATCTCTTGTAATATCTTGAAAGTAGTATAAATAAAAAATATGATTAGCGCCAATTTTGAAATTCCAAAAAATTATCAACTGTTTATTGTACATATTATCCTAGTATTGATCACTTTAGTGTTTTCGATGTGTCTGTAACTGTAACCATGGACTTTAGTACATGCTGTAACTAAGATATACTTAATGCTTCATGCCGCCTTTCTTCTACAGGGCATTATAACCCTCACATTCTTTTCTCTCCGTGAATCCTCGAAATGGCTGCAGCATTCCGACAGTCAATCTGACTCCATTCCGTACACCGACACCACGTGGAATTCAACTCATTTCATCCATCGAACGTGCAGCGCGCCACAGAGCAGAGTGGGAACCGCATCGCTACTAACGCCTTGCTCGTGCTACTACAAACAAGGTATTAACCACAGCACATTTTTTAACTTAGATAGAAAAGAATCCTAGCATAAAGAGATAAATGTACAATACCCATCGTGTACTATACAGTGCATTCATCTCTTTTATATAAACGTTCAACAATATTTTTCTTGAAATCCCTTAATCCCTATTTTATCCCCTTTTGTCTGTGCAGGGGACAATAGTTTGATAGTAGAGCAACCTATTTTAAAACGACAAATAAAGTAGTAAATTAAAAAAATAATTTATTATTAGTCGGATTTTCCTTGTAAATCATAGACCAATTATAATTATTGGTCCATGTTGTAAATAAACTACTTCATGTTTCATATATTTCCAAGTTGAAAACATCTGAAAGCTATGTTTGTAGATAATGGATACGGCTCTTCCCCACCACGACACTTCTGTCTCGAACACAACAAGAGCAACGAGAACCGATCCGCAAGCATTTCAGAGGCAATCGCTTACTTCCTCAAATTCCAGTTCCTAACAAACATGTACATCAGAATAAGAAAAGCTAGAAGAAAATCGCACATTTCCCAAAACTCTGAAGATAGCAGCTTATACCAAAATTATATGGAAAACGATGGTCCTAATAAAATCTTGGAGAATGTCAACATCAATAATAATATTGTGCCGAAAACAGAGGACTATAATAGCTATTGTGAGTACTTAGAAGAAGCTATATTCGGCAGTTCAGCAGTGGTACAAAACTTGAACACAGATCACTTGAAAATGAAGAAGAACAAACAGGGTTTGATAGCTAATTTGAATGCGTGTGACACTGTGAAGAGGACGTCTAATGAAATTATAAGGCACAATGTTGAAAAAGTACACTTTTACGAGCAAAGTCAGGCGTGCGATTCAGTTGAAGATGTGTTTGTAAGTACATAGTTGTTTAGTGAATATTTTTTTTAGAGGATAATGGATTCAATTCTAAATAATGAGTGCATAATCCGCTACTTTGTCTGGAGATTACAGTTTATTTAACTTATTTCATGATTGATAAAAATGGCTGAAGTTCAATTATACCTTCACAGGACTTACTGATGATGATATTACGAAACTCCCGATTTTTCAATTTATAACATTGAAACTAATTTTTTCAACAAATCTATTTAGAGAAAAATAATAATATAGACACCTCTAAGTTATCGTACTACGTAGCTCTACGAATGCTTTTATAGCGTCTACGGCGTAGCAGACGTAGACCTTAGAAAATCTGCAAGAGATATCAAATACTTATGCAAATCTAAAGCTCAAGAGCTTGGATATAAGATTGCTTATTCAAAATATAATTTATGTTATTCTTTTAGGATGGGTGTGAATGCAAGGATGGCCTCACATACGTTCGAGGCACGATTACAGTTTCATCTGCAGGTGCGTGCGAAGTTTAAAATCACTGAAATTATAAAAACTAATTGTAACTTTAAGTAGGTATCTAAGTAAATAGTTCTAGATTTAAAAGCAGTTTCATTTTCGGCATCTATCCTACTCATAGCCCTAAAGATATCCCTCTGGAGAAGGAAAATCATCCCTCTGACGTAGTGAAATGGCGTAAATATTTCCCAATCGACGTAGTTTACTAGGCGCTCAGAAATGTACAGGCGTCGCTTTGGACCATTCCTCCCACGTTTGCGAATTTCTTACAGATATTCCCTGCTACTCACACAACTGTCCATCGCACCACTCGCTCGCACCTACTGAATTCTCCGTAAGCAGTCAGATGAAAACACCAATCGATTTTCAACCCTCACCCGCTTCTTTCCAATACCTTCCCGCGCATACTTTCAACCCTCCCATTCCATTGAAAAAGAGGGACTACTTTGTAGTAGTGTGCATCACGGAGGGTTCTCACAAACACAAGCTGAACGAACACAGACATGATTTCCCTAGGTTGAAGTACTGTGTTAGTATGATTTTCGAATGTGTGCAGCTGATAGCAAAGCAGTACGTAGGTACATAGTATAGGTACACGTAGGTAGGTACAACCAGAAAGTTGCCCACTGCTTCCTGTTTATAAGATCCTAGTGCAAACGACCTCTGCTGACGATTTCGCGACGTTTTCATGGTAATTTTAGCAAAGCCTTGACCACTGTCCACTATGAAAATGCGTCCTGAATTTTCCTTTTCATCCAGAAAAGCATTGAACATTGTTGTGTTGTGGTTTTCCGCGGCCAAATTCAAAAACAACTGTACCAGGGGATCATAATGACAGTGGAGGTTGTATCGCAAATCATTTTTAAAAATAGCGCGTTTGGTTCAGGGCTCTATTTTTCGGAGCCTGTAACAGCTTGGTAGGTCTATAGCATTGAAAAAATAAAGGTTCGGTAGGTACTTTAAAATATAAATAAATTTAAAAAAACGTAAATAAAACGTCATCTATTATTTTGAATTTAGTTATGAACTTGAGTTTTCAAAACTTTTCAGGTATGTTGGGATACTTACATTTTCATTACAAGAGGTACCTATTTTGGTGACGTCAATACGAGGCCAGCTGACTACATTACAGCAACAAAATGGCTTCAGCGTATTTAACACCAGGCTCGCATATAAGGTAGGAGATTAAAATTACGACGCTTGTAATAAATGTAATACATTTGTGTCGAAAAGGCCTTTGTTCCTTTATCTGTCTAGTACGCGACGACTGCTACTTCTTGGTCAAAGCTTATTTAATTGGTATAAGCTCTATTATAAGGATAACTTACAACTCATAATGGCAGGCGACTGCTGTACGCAAATCTCGTAAAGTACGAATCACCGAAATTGGTCGCGGTGGGCATACGGGACTAATTCTCATCAATATATATAAAACTCTTTTGAAGCTGACATAGAATCAACGCACAGCCTAAACTATAAGTCCTAGAGGTATGAAATTTTGAGGGTAGGTTCCTTATATAGTGTAGGGGCGCACTAAGAAAGGAATTTTGAAAAGTCACACTCTAACGCGAGCAACGCCGCGGGAGACGGCTAGTCTCTCATATAATCTGAATGTAGGTACTTAGATTTATTCATTTCGTAATCTCCATTTAACACTTTTGTTACTGATTGTATACGATGTAACAGAGTGGAGTGATTGGCTGGCGCAAATAAGAGGTTGGGGTAAATCACGGAGGGTGAGCGACCCCTTCGAGTACACGAGCAAGAGGGAAACTCAAGTCCCTCTCTAGTGGCGATACTTCTATCCACCAACGCAATAATGGTGCCCTGGTACTCGATTTGTCAAATCAAGTAATAATATAGGTCAAATAAAATATCAGAATAATAGTTAAAAGCTAAAATAAAAATGTATTTGGATTACCTTGATTACGTCGTGAGTTGTACAACACGACTAATATTTATAGGATATTAATAAAATGAAGTAAGTATTGTTCATTTACAAGTATCTGGCAACAATTTTACAATTTCATGAGGATCTGAATAGATTATGTGATCTTCCTCATCGAAAGTAAGACCGAAAATGTTCTTGATATGAGCGATTTCTTCTAGAGCGTTATTATCTTTGTTTGCAACATAAATCGCACTTTGTCCGCAAAAATGGGCAATACCCTGATGGTCCACTTCGACCGCTCGGAACATTTTAGGACCACTGAAAGGAATTCGTTCGTTCGTACCATTTTTGATTTGGAAAACTCCATCCACGGTGGTTATGAAAGTGTCGTCGTCTCCATCGATGACGAACTGGTAAATTTTTTCGTCGATGTGCTCCACAAGCTCGGATCCATTTTCATTTTTTCTATGCAACTTTTGCGTTGGGTAGACGATAAAGTAGAGGTGCTCTTTGTAGAACATGTCCCAGATGTTGTGCTCTTTAACTACATGATTGATTTCATCTGGCTTTGTGAATTCGTGGGCGTAGATCCCTTCACTGCCTCCGAGGTACGCGATCCCGTGGTGGTGATCTATGACCGTAGCGAAGCCATTCTTTACTGCTGGTATTGGTGTAGGTACTTTTTGGTTTTTCTTCAGATATCCGATTTCGAATTTGTCTTCGTCATCCCTTCCGACGTTATAGCTGAAGTAAATTGTGTGATGGTGGTTAAAAATGGAAAGTTGGTAAGGGCGGTTGATTCCATTGGTTATGATATGTTTTTTGTGGAACTTTCCATTGACGTGAATGCCTTCACATTTTGGCTTTTTATCGTTCGACTCCGCAGCGTAGATAAATACAGCACACACTATGAAAAATATGAAAATCACTGAGAATTTCATTTTTTTTCTGGTGAAAAATTATAGATTGAATTACTTGAGTAAAAAATAACAGTGATACGTGTTCCACTCGTGATTCGTATCTCTGACTGACTGGTCTGCTGTGATCCAACCTTCATCCAGCCACAATACATTTGGTATCATATTTCATAGATTATAGGTCGAGAGTATTCAATTGCAAAACGCTATATTATAATATATTGACCACAATAAATTATTAGTAGGAATCAGGAATATAACCACATCTCATAACACTGGGAGATGAGCATGATTATAATACTTATACCATCTCAAACATTGCTTGATATGTTTGAGATAGTATAAGGTCAGACAACCTCTACATTCTGTGAAAATTACGACATTCACAAAATTCACACGCCACGACCCGACCTACCGGGTTTTCAGTAATCGTATCAGTCAACACTAAAAGGTGAAGGCCAAACTCAACTCGATTTTTGTCAGAAAATAGAGACTTTTTCACACTGATTCATGATAAGTCAAGAAACACTGCAAATCTGTGAAGTAAAAAAATTCAGTTTAACTCACTTTATTTACTATAGATATTGATAAATACTTACGTAGGTAATACATTTAAGTATGAAAATTAAAAACTTTGGCATTTTTAAATATTTTGAGAATCAAAATTAACAATAAGTTTAACAAATTGATAAACTTTACATTTATAATAAAAATACATGATACATGTGCAAGTAAATGCTTTTCGTTCCTCCTATGTGTACGTTCTTCACTACAAAGTATAAAAGTACCAGCCTTGTTCCACAGTCGAGTTATTTTTCATACATAAGTAAAATACTTATAATTGTGTCATCCATATGAACGCTTATTTGAGTCTTTTGTACTCGCTACAATGTATTTACATTTCATAACATGACAGAGTCGCTTCTTTGTACTACATAGAATAACTTGCCTATTTCGGCATAGGTCACTGTCGTTTGGTTATTTCGTTCGCAAACGCAAGGACGGATAATTTGTAAGTGCTTTCCAAAGGTCAAATTTCAGTGTTAAGTTAGTACTGAAGTAAGTACCTCTTTATAGGAAATATTTTATATATCGTGCTTGTGATATTTTAATGTTATGCAGTGATAAAGTAACTGACTGTTACCAGCAGAGTGGAAAAGACAATGCTGTAATATGGTCTATCGGCGCTATTACCGCAGACCATTCTTCTCGAAGCAACAGAAAGCTTTTTATTCTGCAGCAGAGAGTGCACAGAGTCTATTTCCCATCTAGCCATCATACCCGGATCTCGTGAGAATAGCACTGAGTACAGTTGTGCTGGTTTTCCATTGAGTGCCTCTTGACAGAAGTTGAGGACAAGGTGATCGTTCACAGCTTTCAGAACTTGAATTGTGCCGCTGAACTGCTGGTAGTTGGATCGAGATGGGATGGTCCCTGGAATAAAAATAATTTTATTTAAAAAATACGTAAATCCTACACAGGACTTATTATCCACCAGACTATTTATGTACCTACTCGTGTTGTACTAGTGCTGCCTACGCGATACATCCACACCACACTACTAAGTTTATCATCAATTTAATTATCTGGCTGCTGGTAATTCCCACAGAATTTTTTGTGTTTGAGAAATTTTTGTCAATATAGGTACTTACCCTGAGCATTTTACTTGCGCACGAGTGTTTTTCCTCAAGACATATCTCCTTATTTTAGTAACTAACACATTTGCCTAGTAATGTAATGAAACGAGTCCCAGTACTAATTATTGCATAATACAGGGTGTACTGAAACCACAGATTTGTGTCCACGCTTTTTTTCATATTGATGGTCATTTTAACCCCCAGAAGCTTTCGGGTGTGGTATTAAAACATTCAATAACACATCCACTGGTCATTCGACCAATAGGAACACGATCCATCACAAGATTCGCTGTCTGTTTCCCAGTATAAATGTAGGTATACGAGATTAACGACTAATGATAAAAAGCCTCTGTATCACATAAAAGGCTGGTAAAATACTGACCGTTTTGTCCATCAAACACCTGCCAGTAGCCAGCGGAGTCGTTGCGGAAGTAGAGTGCATACTCGGTGGTCTGCCCAGCCTCGTCCCACAGCAGGCGTAGGTGTCTGTACTCTTGACGGAACTTGGCGTTGATGTGTTGCACGTGGAACAGTTGGTACTCAGTTGATGGCTGAAATACAATTTTAAAGTATCATAATACCCGAATCTAGAGATTACAGTAAAGCAGGCAAAATTTTGACTATTGTCAATGTTCTTTTGTAGTTTTTCTTTATAAGTGCGTGTAGATATTAGAATGCGTGGCTCTTATGAATTAAAAAATACACTACTTACAAACAGTAAATAATCTGTATATTATCATCAATCATCAATCATCATCATCAATATATATAAAACTCTTTTGAAGCTGACAGAGAATCAATGAACAGCCTAAACCATAAGTCCTAGAGGTATGAAATTTGGAGGGTAGTATCCTTATATAGTGTAGGGGTGCACTAAGAAAAGAATTTTGAAAAGTCGCACCTTAAAGGGTCTAGAACGCGAGCAACGCCGCGGGCGACGGCTAGTTGTCATATAATGTATAGCGATCGAGCATATCCTTAGCATATCAGGTTTTTGCAGACAGAAACAGGTTTTTTCCTGTCAGCGTCAAACGACATCAATTGCTGCACAATTTGAAAGAATTTACAGCAGTAGGCACCTAACTAATAGTTTGATGGTGTTCCTTTGTAATTACACGTCGCCGAACACCATCGCCTGCCGTATAGTAGTAATTACAAGTCTTTACACATTTGTAGAACAATTAACTGATTCTATTCTGTGATTCACAAGCATAATACAGTACCTATTTGAAATGACTAAGAGCACTTGAACTCTAGAAGCTTCTCGGACCACAGAATATTAGCTGGGTCGTTGAGTTTGACCTCACCAATGTCTTAAATTTATCAGATGCGTAGGATGAGAGTTGAACGTCTGACACATAGGTCACAATAAGATAATTAACAATTTTGATACAAAAATACGATTGCAACATTTCCGACTTACCAACATTCCGAGACTTGCACTTAAGTGCCTAATTTTTATAAACAGAGAAAATAATCAATAACTATTTTACCTAGGTAATCTAATGAAAAGTCTTCAAGGGTTTGGGGTGGATATTTTATAAAACTAAAACATAGTATTAAAGGAGCTCACGGAATTAAATCTTACGACAAAAGAATAGGGTTCAAGTTAACATCCAGTCTGTGTGTAAACTGTATAATGTATATATGAGCCGAGTAAGTAGGTAGGTTAGCGTTGAGGAGTTTAATATAATTGAGCTATTGTCGTGCTCGTATGAGTAACATCATATGCATGATACGATTCTCATTTTAAAAGCACCCAAGCGTAACTAAATACTAAGAAAAGATGCGAAGCATTTTCCAAGAATGACTTTTAATTTTGAAGGATTATTATTCAGGCCGGATTGTTAGAATCACTGCATTATCTCGCATTTTACCTTTCTTTTATTACCAAACCAGCTCTACATGTGTTTTTGGACTACAACATTTTCATAAATTGTTTGCTTTTTACAAATTATACTTTCTAAATTTAAATCTAATGTTTCGGCATACCGGATAACCAATGAGGTCGGAATCGGAACTCCTCATTCCGCTAGTGACTGCTATCCGATCTGTGGTTGCCGAGTGTCGGTACTCTCCCTGCGGCATGCGAAATTATGACCCTTCGTTTTAAATTGATTTGCTGCCATCATCACACAATCATGATTCAGTTGTTATACTTCTGAATCCTGGATGGGAAAATAGAATCTAAGATTCAGCAATGTGTTTTGCCAAGCTGATAATGGTATAAAACTAATCAAAGATTCAACACATTTGACAAAAAGTTTGATCGATTCTGTGATCATCTTTTATTAATATTTGAATAGCACCATACAATTTTTGAGATTATTTTGATTCTGTTGATGATAAAAACCACAACAGAGCTCACTATAGTTGTAACATCAATTGAACAAATGTACCTAGGTACCTTCCATTCAACTCAATTGATGTTACACAAAGGCATGTAAGATTAGACTCTGTTCGTCTCTACCAATAATTACGTACCTATGTAAAATATTTATTTATGTTTTCCTCGATATTTTTAGTTCAACCTTGCTGAGTATTCTTCAGAGAGATGTTTACCGACCATATGGATTTAGTATAACTACTTCAGCGGCCTTGAAAATATGTCTATAGTGATATATATTTTACTTATGTAATGCCATTTCTACCAAGATTTTATTCTAGTCACACCAGTGTTTTATTTTCATATACCTACGCTAGGGCCTAAGACAATTATAGATTGATAAAAAACCTACTCAAAGTACAAATTATTTAGCGAAAAAACCCACCCCAAACGTTGTACTTGGAAAATCTTCGGTTTCCCATATTTTGACGACAGGACAGACAGGAAAAGCTTTCACTCCTTCGTAGGTCAAATGCATGTACACTTCAAGCACTTTCCACATCCCTAGAATTCCACTGATGTTCAGCTTGTTATTATCATGCTCCCGGAAGCAGTAAGTCACGTTTTGATCAGTAACATTTGATACATTGTAGTTGTATTCATCTTGAGGGTTAAATTTATTTGATCCATATGCCGCGGAAAGAGTTAAAACTAAGAAACCGATGAGCTTAAATTCCATATTGAAGCACCTCACTTTTTTATTTCATTTCTACAACAGGAAGGGCTTTTTTAACTTTGCATTCCGGATACGAATTTCGAGTTCGACGCAAAAGCAAAAATGTTTTGGCAGATGCGCGTGCGCGTAAATATTGCGAGCACTTTTCGAAGATCGCCGGCGACTGACGGGAGGAGCGGCGCGCGCCTGACTCATGTCTCGATTATATCGAAAGACCCGAGATTATGAACGCACAGAGTTGCCATGAACTGCTGAAGGTACTTGCAGAGATATGGCTAGAGGGCTAGATGACCTTTTTATAGGTTTTGAACAATTTCTGGGTATTTTTCTCTAGCTATGTATTTACCTTCCTGTTAATTAAATTATACCAATATTTTAAAGTAAAATATTATATGCAGCTTATTAAATTAAAGCTAAAAGTTGGATTAAGTAATTAATAAATAAATAAATATTCACGGACACTTAACACAACGCCTTCTAGTCCCAAACTAAGCAAAGCTTGTACGATGGAAACTAGATGGCTGATAGAATACATACATACATTTTTTTTTGTAAATACATACTTATAATACATAGAAACACCCAGACACAGAACAAACATCTATGATTTACAACACACAAATGTTTGTTCTCGGTGGGGATCGAACCCACGACCCACAGCACGGAAGGCAGAGCTACAACCGACTGAGCCATGACTATATGAATTACTTAATTTGAATCCACGTATTCGTGTTTTTTAATCTTTCAAAAAGCCATACCCTACGATGCTTGAGTTCCATACAAAAGACTTCAACGCGCGATATGATTAGGTTCCACATAAAATTATAAAACAAACTTTTTGTAAGTCTAGTATAGTATTACATAATCTGTGACAAGGTATCATTTTATAAGTACTTTTGTGCCCATTGTTTATATATAAAAAAAATAAGGACCTATTTTACCATCCCCGAGTAAATAAAAATTGTTCTGTCTTTGTTTTTGACAAATCTCAAATAGAGACGGAAATATTTATAACTGATAGGGTATTTAATTTAATGCGATGGTGAAATATGCTTATTTCTAAGATAACTAATAACACAAGCGTCTGTCTAAAACTTTGTGTCTCTATGGCCATTTAATGAACCATTGACATTTATTCCCCTGATCAAGATCCGAGCGAACACCATTAATTGTTGCTATATCGACCAATAAATTCGTAAAGAGCACCGTCGTCGGTTCCGTAGTAATTTATTTAATACCACACGACCTATTGCGAATCCATATAAGTGCCTATGAATTCAAAGGTACCTGACTATTTACCTAAATTTTATTATTTAATGTTAGTAGAGGTTCAACAAAAGATATTTCTTAGATCATGAGAACCCACTACTTTATACCAGCGATTAAATTTTCTATAAATTATATATACCTAGTTACAAAATACCCACCACTGACTGATATAAAGTAACCAAGGACGAATAACGAACAAAAGAGAGTACCTACTAAAACAAACGTTTTATATCCATTAATTCTAAACATAAACTAACTTACCCGTTCCATAGGCTCTGCAATATGTATCACAATACAACTCAGTGCATAGTCCACTCTCGAATCTCCTGCTAAGTGCTGGATAAACTCCACTCCATACCACATCCCCATCAGACTGTCCACCCAGATACCGTTCTGTGGTGACCTGTTCACGCAGTAATCCCTGATGTCCCTCATAAATGGCTGCTCGTAGGAACTGTAGCCTCTTCCATACGTAGAGCCATATCCTTGCGAGCCGTAGGTCGACCCGTATCCCTGGGAACCATACGTGGACCCATAACCTTGTGTACTGTATGATCCTGGGTATATTCCGGGGCGTTGAGTATATGTGTTGTATTTACTTGTAGTATAACCGGGACTGTAGTTTGGGTAGCGGGTGGCTTCAGGTAAGTTGACGACGTCACCGTACCTGCCTGTGTTGTATGGATTATTGTAAAGGTTTGAAATCGTTGAAGGCGTCTGGTAGTTTGGGTACGTCGTGGATTCGTATCGTTGGAAGTTTGCGCACTCTGCGGTGTAAAATACTGCGAGAAAAACGAGTAATCGATACATTTCGATAGTATTGCGGTGCGGTGCGTGAGATCTTCGCGTGATAGGGTTGTGGGTCGTAATGTGTGACTGGTCTCGGTCCGCTATGGGAGTGGGAAGTAAACTAATTAAGACCAATTTATGATAAATGCTGGAGATGCAGGCACGTTCGTAGTTAAATGTTTAGGGGTTCGCATTAATGAAGAAAACCCATCGCAATTTCTATGGTTATTCGTCATATCATAGGAATAATTCATCTAAGGGTGCCAATTTAAATAAACAACGTTGTAAATAGATCTCAAGTTCATAAAAAAAATATTTAAGCTCTTTCCATTTCTGTCGAATACTAAGTCATTTTAGAAATGTTTAGCCTAGCAATGTTTTTATTATTTTCATTCGGTATTAAAATAATTACCTATAATGGTTGAATCGGAAGCTTATAAACATTTTAGCTTGGTGTCTTTGATCTTCTCTAATGAAGTCGCTGTTGAGTGTTAAGCGACACTTTCGGGGTGTTACATCCTATTTTTGTTGGAGCTATACTTTGGTGTGTAGTTAGGACCTATAGCTTATAGTATAATTTAAATTATTTATTTGCTTTTAATTCGGGGAATCACTTTAAACAAGGAAATGATGTCAAACGCCAGTAACCTATTGCTATTGATAATGACTCATTTTGATAGTCAATGTACCTTATGCGATAGCTTATCGTATATATTCCATTAATTCGTTAATTGGGATAATTTCATAAGTGTTCCTGTCTATCCAGTGACCCTGTGTCCTGCTTCAGATGATCACAGGTCAGAGGCCACTGGACCATATCCTCCTCGTAAACAATAAGAAGTAATTAGTAGTGTGCTTGTGGCAGGATCTCATTACGTAGGCTAATGTAGGCCTCAATTACTCATACTTACCTACTCGTAAGTGGATGTGGAAAACGTGATGAACTATTTACTCAGAACGGATTTTACACGACGTTATTTATATATAACTTGTTATATAGGTTACAGAAGCTTTGATATTATGTAATGACTATTATTAACTTGATTAAACGAGTGCCTTGAAAAAATCATGAAACATTATAAAATTCTGAGCGCGTTTACGTCTTTTGTATGAAATATTACATCTCTGCGGTGCCTCTACGCCGTATCATTAATCAATATTCATTACAAAGTCTAATTTCAAAGGGAAAAAGAATAGAGGCTCCTTGCAAAAACGATTGAATTAAATTACTGAAACTCAAGGAAGATATTATGATACTTATTACATAGGTACTGAGTAGGACATAGTGAGTGACGTTAAAATACTCCCAACGCACCCTCACTATGCCCCTCTACTTTAGCAAAACAAAAACTCTAATAAATGGATGAAATAATAATATATTATTTTTAAATAAATTATTTAATATGATTTAATTTTTCAGTCACAATTATTTAAGTATATATCTTAAAATATCCTAAACACATCTGTTTCTTCCTATTTTAGTGGGTTTAATCAATTATCAAAAATACTTACACTGAAACGTTGTGTTGTGATAGTGATCGTAATAACCTTTAATTAAAAAAAAACAAACTGATTTTATTTTAAGTTGAACTTCAGTTGGTATCTGGAGACAGTAAGTGTTCTGTGGCATAGTAATGACAGTAGGAAAACCTATGCATACCAAATCACATAGATTAGAATAACACTTACAATAAGCACATCAAGACTCCAATAACTAAAACCAGCGAAGCCTTCTCAACACAGCCTGCACAAATAGCCATGTGTCTATGTACATTAGGTAGCTCGAAATTAAATAGCTTCTTCTTGATGTCATACCACTCCCAATACTGCATTTTCGATGGAGATCGCCGCAAGATCAGAGAGAATATGCCTCCGTCACCGTGGTCAGAGCAGTGGTTTATAATCATGAAATGCTGCGTTGCTTGTATCACGCGGATCACTTGAGGATGCTTTGGGGGCTGGTCTGGATACCACACATCTGTGAAAACCAAAACGAAAAATCTATAGCACAGCATGCGACATAAATATGGTGAGTAACACAATAAAATTAAAATAAAATACCAATTCCCCTAGCACGCATTTCTTTCTCCATAGGCCTTTCTTGATCCGCTACCCAGAGACCCGGTGTTTCCGGAGTGTACATATATGTCTGCTCCAGACTTTGTCCGTCTTCGTCCCACAAAACTCGAATTCGTCTTTCCGTATACATATCTCTTTTCCTTCTATCGAGGGGAATATCCAGCCATGAACCAGACATGGGGGTGTCAGACCAAGGATTGCTTTTGTACGAACGCCAATTCCGATCTATGTAAGTTCTTTTCATGATCTGCAAAATTACCAAAATATACTATCCTTTCGACCTCGACCCTTGTCTACTTGCCACAGTCATGGTAATAGGTAAGCAAATGAAATCAAACATGCATGTTTCAATGTCTCCAATCACAAATATCTTTAGTTAAAAAAGAGCAAGAAAAGAAAATACTCACAGACCAATCAAGCCAATCTTCATGTTGTTGTTCCGTAGAAGCATCGGTTATAAATAACGTCACGCAGCCAATTTCATTCGGCTTGTTCGTCATATCCGGGGTATGTTGCGCATATCCAACCCCATACCACATTCCGTACACATCGTCCATTTCAAAGTTATGCGACCAGCGGATGCTATCACCACAGAAACTGCGCACTTGAGTTACAAAGGCGATAAACACAAATAAACGGGCAGAAAACACGTGCATGATCGTTTGGATAAAACTAGTTGAAGAATATGGGACGAGGCGCCAGTCGCGATGACAATGATGTCAATTAGCAATTTGCTACCTTGGGATCCTATTGCATGTCGCAATAAGACCATGTGATTCACATCTTACTGCAAGTGCCTCTACCACTTTACTCATCAGGACTAATGAGGGAAATATAATTGAGAAAAATTTCCATCATGTTATTTTTATTGTTGCAACTATATCTATGGGTTTTCCTGCAGAATATTGCGGCCGAAAATTTAACTTACTGTTTCACCCAAAATATACAAAATAATAACTTTTAATGCTATTTATGGTGAGTAGAAGTAAGAACAACTGCTTTGATCGACAGTCGATCGCAAAAGCATCTTAGGTAGGTATTCATGATCTGTACATGCAATGGATTATACTTTATACTTCAGTAGGTTCATTTATTCATTTGCAAACATGGGTAGGTATACACCGGTATACATATATGGGATATTTGAAGTGTCTGCGTAATGCCAGTGCTCTCAAACGGTGAAGCAAACCATGAGGAATCCGCGGCTTAGTTAGGTCCGAATGTTTTTTTCTGTATCTACCATAACCTATTCGGCGGAGACGATGGTACAGGTGCTGGATAAGTTCTCCTAAAATATGTCTCGGGCAGCGCGTTAGCGTTCTCTTTGCAGGGGCATGGGCAAAAAGGATAGTTTCTTTATTATGTAGTATATGTATAGCAAAAGGCGTTCTACTACTGCAATGAGCACGCGAAGACATCCTTTCAGATATATAAATTTGTCTGTATACGTGCAACTTGGCTCAGGATTTTTCACAATTTAGGTAAGCAAACAAAAAAACCTTTTTTTGAAGGATATTTAATTATACTCAACAAACTCGATCTCTACATAATATTAATGAAGTGAACATTGGTACAAATAAATTAAAATCCAATCATACAAAAATATATATCTTCTGTAATTTAGAACCTATCTATCATATAGGTTTTAAGATCGGGACCTCCAAATAAAGTAAGCAATCGCAAATATAAGAATACTCGAGAGACTAATTGCAGTTGCTGAGTTCTCACAAACTCTCTTCAGCGCAGAAGTAGAGAGATGTTTAATGGTGAAGACGTTGTGTATGCTGGCCAAGTCTTCGGGAGTCAGTTGGTTTTCGTTCCTCGATAGCACGACGCTAAACAGTTGCGAGTTGGGCAGACGCATGCAGAAGTTCAGAACAAGATGGTTGTTAGCCACTTTCAGAACTTGGATCACCCCGCCGAAGAAACGGTACATCGGGTCCACAGCTGGAAGTTAAAAACGTTTTATTAGGTTTTAAGCTAACTTATAACTACTACTTACTTATCTATCTTACTGGTCAGAGAAGTCTGAATAAATATTAGCGGACCATAAAACACATGGCTGGCATGGGATTCCGTCATGCCAGCCATGTGTGGCATGGAAGCTTGCCATCTTTTCCAGTTTTTGCACTGTGTTTTATTGGTTAGGATTTAGCATGATGAATATCTCTCTTAATAAACAGTGTTATACTTACATCCATCAGGAACATCCGTTGGCCAAAATCCCTTGTGAGAAGTGTTGACCTTGATGTGATATTCGTCACGTGACAGACCCTCGTGCCACTCCAACACGAAGTGCCTGATGCGGTACTGCTCCGGAAGGCCGTAAGTTCGACTTATGTATGGCGTGTTCGTCAGCTGCGGGTATGGAGTTGGTGGAGTAGGCTGAAACAGAGACAGTATATCAGCAAGTGCTAAATACCAAGATTTTAAAGGTAAGGAACCTGCGAGTTCTTCTCAGTTACCAATCGATACAACAGTCTATCTATACAACAGGGTCCTGGATCTAAATCTAAAACTCAGATAGAGTATAGTCCTTATGGACTAGGCACGTGTACTTACTAAGTTACGTGTAATAAGTCCACCATGGACGTAATCTTCAAACTTTCTTATTTGTATAATCGGACAGTATGGGTTATATTCAGTTTTCGTTACTTTGTCCTTGTGGTAAATATATTCTCGGACGTACCACATTCCTAGTAAAGCGTCTTCATCAAAATCGTGAGTTGGGTGTAAGTTTTGACAGTAGTTAACATTCGATGCTATTACTATGAAGCTATTAGAAACGAATAAACCAATAATCCAAATAGCTATCATTATCACTGACTGATGCGTAATGCCCTGTTGGTTAATTGCTAGCGTCTCATCGGTTTCAGGGGCAACGAGATGCTTGCAACTAAGGACTGATTAACCTGCTAATTTATAGTGACATGACATGAGTCACCTTGTTGTATCCTGTTATTATGAACAAGTCGTATAATCAATTTCACACGAAGGTACCGACCTACCTACCCGAAATTAACCACTAGAGTTCAAGAATAAAATTTAATAAATTAACACTTATTTACGCACCTCAATATAACGCTCCTTTATGTCGATATAAAAACATTCATCCGTAGTATGTTCGATCCTGTATTCTCCCCTAACATGACGTATTTTTTCAACTCCATACCAGACTCCAGCAATCTGCTCCAAATTAATATCACCGTAAACCGGAGATAAATCTTCACAGTACTTATGATTTTCAAAATAATAACTGTTTTGTCCGTAACATTGAACCACGATCCCCAGCACCATTACAAGTAAACTATAAGCCATTGGATTAGCTGGTTTAAACCGGGTAAACGGATAAAATTTGGGATATACTGATCCGGGAGCACTAGGCGACCATACACGAAAAGAGATGTTTCGCACAATAATCCGCCTTATAGAGTGAATGCGAGAGCAACGGAACGTGGGCGGGCTGTCTAATGAAACGCACACGGATCCACTGACTACGCTACCACACTGCTACTAAAGTGCCTAATTTATTGCTCGCAACATATAATTCTCTTATCAACTTTAACAACACGGTGTCAGTCCCCCTATCATGTGCATAAGTCGACTTTATAGTTGGCAGGTAGTTAGGTACGGCATACGATCCGTGAGTGCAACAGAGATGGGTTTAGTTAGAATCACCTTTTAATAAAAAGTTCTTGCCAGAATAGAGCCTCTTTGAAGGAAAATTTACTCTCAAGACTTTTCAGCGCTATCTCAAGTTTTCCATTGTCCATACTTTTCTCGGCATGCTCGGGTGCTAGGGTTGCAGAAGCTCCTGAATGTAGGGTGCGAAAATCAATAGGTACTATCCTCTGACGTCATTGAGGGTGCATCGATCGGGACCCAGTAGATTCGTGCTGCGGCCGTCCGTATAGGCAAGGTGGAAAGTTTGTTGACCCAGCTTTGACGTCAGTGCACGCAGACTTATTAAAGTATATATATATAGTTATAGGAATTTACAATTTACATTTTATAACAACACATGCAATAGAGAAATTAATAAGCATCTAAACAATTTCATGGCAGTTACCTATCAATGTGTTCCTCCACCATCTCGACGTAGTGGCTGCTGAGGCTGTTGTGTGTCATCTTTTAAATCATAAAAACCTAAATAATTATTGATTTAGTAATGGTATTAGGTACATATAAATTCAAAATAATAGGTAATTATAAATTAACCATAACACTAAGCTTATTCTTTACTAATTTTATACAACAAAAAATAAAAATCATAAATTAAATAATTGAATATTAAATATAGTAACGCTAGATTACGATTTACTTTTGATAGGCGTAGACGTACTGTATCGTGGTGAGGCGAGATGGAGATTAGACGAGAAATTCTGTATTGACTTTAAATCTTTATCAGAAATCTTTATTTTTGTCTCACTGAAAATGAGATCGATAGTGATAATAAGTCAGTAATTGAGGTTTTTGACCATTTCAAGACCTCGATTCTGTGACCTGCGGTCTCGCCAGACTATACTAAAAACATCAAAACGTTTTTTGGATAAGTATAGGCACGTATAGGTATACTTATTAAAACGAGGGTTTACTTTCTGCTCTCACTGGCGATTTTGAGGCGAGTACAGAAAAAAACATTTTGCATACACGTGGGCTCCTGCTTGGCTTTGTGTATTTACCCTAATAACGTGTAAATCAGCATCCATGGTATAGTATGATGAGTAAGACAGATATTCTATCAGCTAGGTTATTATTTTGAATATAGTTTATAAGCAATTAAGTAAGGATATAAAATCGGTACAACCCCTTATATTCAAGCCCGTGACGTAGTTTACTTCCCATTGGGGTGCCGCATGCTGCATGACGTAACCCGCTATGGCTGAATCCGAGGTTATATGTACCAGGGTTGCATAACCGGAAGGATGCATCTGCCTTATAGATTCGTAGCACGTTCGTAGAACCTCCTATCAAACTCGCGTAGCAAATATATTCACAGCACGGAGTCAGTGCTCTTCGAATAATTGCAATAAATATGTATTTTAGTAGCTCTGTAAGATTTTAGATTTACCGTATGTAGGCTCAGAATATTGATAGGTACAAAATGAAAATAAAAAAATGATAACTATGAAAGCAAGAAATAAATAAAAAACACAATAAACATACAAAATATTAACAAAGCAGCAATTAATGCTCATAGCGGTGTTGAAAGGGCCTTCAGACAGGAAACTAGTAGAACATAAATGTAGACAAAAGAAGTGGAGAGGAAGATGCGTCTGTGCCAGCCACCCAATTTGTTTTTGGTATCTCATTTCAACCATAAGAATTAAAAATGTCGAATAAGTACATAGTAAGTATACCTGTTATAAATATCTGATAATTAACATGGCTGGCACTATCAAACGATTGTAAAAAAGATCAACGAATGAAAATGTATATTCCAATTAAAACAAGAGAACACAAAAAATATTTTTATACGGTTGTTTAGGGGTTAAATCCCTCGCAGACTGCCGACTTTCTGATCGACCGATAGTTTAGTCGGGCTCTTAATCAGTATGAAGATATATAAAAGTGGTTATTAAGGTACAAAGATTCAGTATCGGCTCTTTGCATTAACAGCCCAACCCGACCGAACTATTGGCCGATCATAGTCTGCAGTGTACGCCTGGGGGGGAGGATCTTACTAGTCTTAATAACCCTTTCAGCACTTTCATTTTTTATCAGCTCGCACAGACAAGCACGGAGAGGAATGATTTTTGTAATGAATAGGTTAGTTTAGGTAGTACCACGTAAAAGTCGTCTGAGATGAATGAGCAATTTACTCTGAACAGGGTTACATTTACATCACCACCGCAATTTCTCAATGGAGCTACTTCTCATGGGGGCGCCCCGGAGGGCTTGCGGTTTTCAGCACCAAGGCTTCAGAGTTCGAAAGGAGGTTGAATTCGCACATTCAGGAAATCGCTACGGAGCTACGAACATGCTACGACTGCTACGAAAATGATAAAAGCCCGTAGTGCGGTAGTAGTGTAGTATAGATTGTTTAATTTTTTTCACTTATAGTAACGAAAGTTTACCTAGATAAAGCAATGAATAGGCGCTCTCACGACAGAATGCCGTATTGATTGAGATTGTGAAATTATGTCCTTATCGTAGCTACATAGCATACCTATAAGGGCGTTTCTATAATTATGACCGTAACTATTGACATATCAGGGCTAGTATGACCCTAGCATGAGAACAAATTCAACATTACCTAGATATCAAGTGTTTTATGCTAACAATCTAAAAAAATGCTTGTCATTGTATGAAAAAATCATAAAAGACGGAGATTATTCTGTCTGAGCCTTTTGAATAGTACCTATTGTTTACAGAGAATAAAATACAAATATTTGCTATTAGACTCATACAATAATAGTACATTATGGTACAAGTGTGGTACATTGGTGATTACCGCCGAGGTGCCATTGAGACCCGAGCCGTAGGCGAGGGTCTTAAGAAAGCCGAGAACGGTAATCACCAATACACACGTGTATCATACGACGTTTTTCAACACACTTGTGAATAAAATAACAATAATTTCAACAGTGAAAACGCGTTGTGAAAAATGTTTCGCTATGGCGGGAAAAAATAATCAGTTTTCCTATGCGCGCGCATTGCGATCGGCCACAGACTAAAGGGATGAGGTTTTTTTTTTATTTATTTTCCGCGCTTAGGGCTTGCGCCTATTCTGCCACGTAAAAATGGGGAATTTAAAGTTTTCTTTTATTACAGAGAAAACAAAAGTTATATTTGAGTGAAAGTTTTATTTATTAAACACGTACGAGTTAAAATTATCTATTTAAATAAGAAGTTGCATGAAATGAGGAAGCAATAGGAACATTCATTTATTTGTTCTATTGAACACGATCTTTTTTTTGAATAAAAACTTTTTTAGTAACAAAGCTACTCAACCAATAAAATTTAAAAAAAATCTATAACTCACTTGTGAGTTATAGCAATGAAAAAGTCACAGTTTGATTATGGGTGTCATTATGTGCCTAATTGCGGTGACCATAGAGCCACTTTATGAGCAAGTGTGTTGAAAAGAAATGAGTTTGATCTCGAGATTTCGAGGTTCTAACCTTTAGACAAGATGACCGTTTGAACGAATTTTGTAACTTTGTTTCTTAAAAGGTTACCTGCAGTTACTATTATTTCGCAGGTCATTGTTTATCAAAAGTCAAAAAACTAATGAATTTGATAAAACTACGGTACCAACTATTTGTATGTAGGTACCTACCTACCTACTAAACATGATAAGCCAGCTAAACTTATAGGTGCTAGATGAACTTTTTGAACCGAAAACGGTCTACCAATTTAATAGTAAATGCTAAAGGTAAATAGGTAGGTATTATTATTTTATTTATTTACTAGTGCCTAGGTACCTAAAACTTAGGAGAAAAACAAAAGTACTAAAAACTCGCATTACCTCTTCTCATATTGGAAATATTGGTACGAACTCAGGCTCCTCGATTGGTATTCACGAGGCTATTACTACTAGGAGAGCATAAACCAAAGGAATATATCCGGTATAGTACAGTTCATCCCCTTCCTCGATGTCCTCCACGTGTAAAACTAAAACTATCAGTGAGACGGAATAGAGTCTGTGGTAATACGCAATACCAGTAATTCACACATTGTTTACAACTGCTAATTTTTCTAGAAACGAATGATATAAATTTTCTTTGTTCTAAATTAGGTATTAATAACTAAGAAGATTTATATCGTTCATAGGTAGTGGATATTAGAGTTCATAAAAAATAACTCGCATCTCAAGATATTTTGATCGTACAATGAAAAGCCTACGAGAGTTTGGTCCGTAGAGCTCAATAGCCTCTGTCACAACATCGTAGCCTCGCTCGTAGCAAAGCCTACGACTACGAAAATACCTCCCGCGTGACGCTGACGTCACGTTTTTGCTACGAAACTGCCAGGCTAACATAAGCTGGGAGGAGAGTAGCAATGTGACAACTATGCCAACTAAACGGGCAAGGGAACTAGCCATGCAAGCGCCCCGCGAAAGTAGTGTGCTTCAATAGGACAGCAGAACAGCGAGGGAGTTCAAATAGTTTTCGCTACTATTGTGGAGAGGGGTGGCTTGGGGGTGGAGGAATTATGACGTCACACACAGATAGGGTGAGCTGTGCACGGTTGTTGTGAGTACTTGATTTATGGTATAGTCGAATTCTATACAGTAGTGACATGAGTGTGTCTGTCGTGTGATTTGGTTAATTTTTTTCATGATTACTTTTTTGACAGATTTTCGAAGCTGCTTCTAGGTAGTATTACCATTTTTAGACCATAGTATTAGTTTATTTATTTATTTTAGCTATGATAAAAACCTACCTTATAAAATAACAAAGGTTACTACGGAGAAAACATGAACCTACAGTTAGGTACAATTTATGCCGCACCCACTCCACGACAAAAAATATAAGCATTTTAAAAGTACAGGCTTCTTAAAATTACAAAGAACCTTTATAATTAACCTTTTAATTATTTTCAAGGTTTGTAACTACCTAGCCTTCCTTATAATTTTATCTTTCAGACCCTTTTTGAGATAAACAAAACTCTAAGAGTTTCGAAATTTTAGAAAGCTTATTCCAGATTCTGTTTCATGTTTCCATTTTGCTCGATTAGAAAAATTCATGTTTTTTTCGCTAGATCACAAGTAACAAGTAACTTTCAATAAGCTGAACCTATCGAAAATAATTAAGAAAACTATAAATGCCTCTGTGTAAGTTGCTAAACATTCAGACACCCCATACGTAAGTAAGGGTGGCTGGCTAAGCTTAACACTCTTTACAATGCATGCTGCCCTGGTACAGGGGGTCACAACATGGCGCTGCCGGTTACAAGGGTGTACGATAGGGGTAAGTTTTGTCAAGGGGTGTAACCATCATGTAAACACGAAATCAAATAAGTTGTTAAAAATAATGAGAAAAGTGTAGTTTTGATTTTGAATTTAGGTCTACATGTACGAGTATATACCTATTTCTATATCTATGTTTATTCATAAAACCTACACCTATATATTCAAGTAGTTTTTTTTGTCAATTTTTTTTGTCATGACTGGCGTCATGGCTCAGTCGGTAGTAGCTCTGCCTCCCGTGCTGTGGGTCGTGGGTTCGATCCCCACCGAGAACAAACAGTTGTGTATTGTAAACATAGATGTTTGTTCTGTGTCTGGGTGTTTCTATGTATTATAAGTATGTATTTACAAAAAAAATGTATGTTATGTATTCTATCAGCCATCTAGTTTCCATCGTACAAGCTTTGCTTAGTTTGGGACTAGAAGGCGTTGTGTTAAGTGTCCGTGAATATTTATTATTATTATTATTAAATGATGGCTCGTATACTGGTAGAAAGTATTTGAGTAGAGATTCTCGTACAAATCTATACTTGAGTTCGAATCGGTTCTTGAACAGTAAATGCCAATACGACCTATATAACTTAAAACTTTATTTCTGTAGACAAGTTATTTTTTTTATAAAAAATAATAAGTGGTACTTAGTACTTCATTTATATGAAAATTTAATTCTAAATCTGCTCTACTTGAAAAACCTACTCATAAATAGGTTTCCATTGTCATTTACCACAGAGTAAAAGAACCTCCACCGGACCTTGCGAATTTGCAGCCTTGCCAAAATGTGGCCTTTGGCATTTCATGACCTTTTCCAAGGATACGCAAAGGAGACGCGTCCGCTCTAGAGGTCGATTTCACCAGGCGAGCAGGAGACTGTAAGATGTACATATGTATCCCGGTGAAGTTGTAACGAAAAACAGTTTGCGCAAAGTATTTACGGAATAAGAACTTTCCGTAACTTCTTGCTGATTTTGAATGAAATTAACCGTAACTTTAACTAGTAACAGTAAACTAGAAAAAATTATGAAATGTTATTGCGTAGGTACCTGTTCTGAAATAAAATAAGACAGATCAACTCTATATTGCACCTATAGCGTTTAAGTAGCTTATGCACAGTAACAGCAGGTTGGAACTAACTGAGAGAAGAGACCAAATAATACAATCGTGAATCGTTTTTTGCCTAAAACCGACGAGTGCCAAACACAGTTTGCTACTAGATACGATTGTGAAATTGGAAAATCTTTAGGGTAAGAGTAGGGTGGCGCGGTTGACGTCACGAGACAAAGTTACTAGGATTTCATGTGATGAAAGGACTATCGGAAAATGTTTGCTACTTTTAGAGGATTATGAGCTTTCTCGACGCACGTGGGCGGCTCTTTGTTAAACCTTAGGCTATAATTAAAGAACTTTGTACCCAAAATCTGAGTCTAAAAGGCATTGTTTAAAGTTACACATAAACGCAAGTGAATATCGAAACTGTCAGTAACATCCTAAAGCATTATACCTAGGGTGTTTTAACTCTGGTAGTAGTTACTCTAGTAGTTCGCCCCGAACTGAGATCTCGTGATGTTCTCAAAAAATTGGTCGTTTTACTAATCTTTATTTTCAGAGCTACGGATTCACAGATAGACAGACACACAGCATGGTCAAACTTATCCTTTCCTTTATTGTCCCCTTCCGTTTTTTGGTTGAATAAAAGCCAAAGATTTTCTTAACAGTGGTTTAGATAAACTTTGTAAACCGCATCGAAACCGCGATCTACCTAAGTACCATACCAGTCTTATCTTAACTATACCTAAAACACGGAATAATACTAGCCTAAAGTCATTGAAACTCTAAGAAACGATCGCTCACGTTAGATTAGTTTTTCCCACTTTTCACTCAAAATTTATTTAATTTTGAGTTGTAGTAAAAATTATAGACGTAGAATAAAAAAAAACCTCCCCTGACCGATTTTAGTACTTCATTTTCAAACCAGTAAAATTTAAGAGTACCTACGGATAAACGATTCTAAAGTTATGTTCGAACAAACATACGACGCCGTTTTGTCCAAGCTGCCAAAAAACCCATGTATAGCATATTGGCTTCGTAGTTTTAGGGAACGTTATAAGATTTAAAACGAGTTCATTATCTAGCTACTCTACTTCGATGCAAATATCTATAAAACGTTGAGTTCACCTGGCTAAAGAACAGAAACCGATAAATTGTCATTTATTATATTTGGGCGTGCAAGCGCTCCGCCCTAGTCCGCCCAGTGGTGCGTCGTAGGGCGGCAACGGTTGTCCACTGGCGCCCCAAATACTAAGGCATCAGAAATATCAAAGAGTAAAGTTTATCTTGAGGAGAGGTTCAGTACAGATAAGTAAAGACCGCGCATGCGCTAATACGCAATTCACCATCAGTCGCCCTCTTTCTCTCTTTCTCTACTATAATTCAACTGGAGACTACTCTACGCAAATGAGAATTTGATATTATGAATAATGTTTATTAGATTTCGTGAGTGACCCATCTCGTGCAGCCTGCACGCAATATCTCCAAACTTTTACTAGACCTTCTTATCATCTAACCGTCCTATGTTGCAATTTAGCATTATTATTATTATATCGTAACTCAATGGAGTACGTATAGGTTAGTATGAGGGTGGATAATAAGGCTTTAGAAAAAACTTTTTACAAACCGATTTACACTTCCTGTGATTGTTATTTGACTCATTAACGGCGATTTTTTTGTCATCAGCTACCTACCGATGACCGGTACGATACCGGTACGATACCGGTACAGTACCTACGTAGGTTTGAAATGTAGTTTGCTGACGCAGATTGGTACTTTTATGTTTCATTTCACGAGGCAGGCTATTAGCGAGCCTGGTATTGAGCATTGGGCGGCGTCGTACGGCGTCGTAGGTCGTGACGCCACCACCGCCGAGTGACGTCATGGCGAGGGTGGAGGGTGCGACAGCCGGCAGGCAAGGGTAGTCGCCCCCCAGTGAAAGTCGACCCGTCCGCCCGGCTCGGCGTCAGTACAGCTTGGGCCGTCGACCAGCTAGCGCGCAACGCTATTCGTTCTTCTATTTACATAGTTCGAGTAACCTTCGCATTAACTACGATTCCACATATTTTACGATATTTAGAGCAAACCAAAAATATCAATAAGTTGCAGAACTCAATGACACGTCGTTAGTGAGTGATTTACACCGTAGTTTTTAGCGAAAAGCTTCCTTTTCATAATATTTGTCTCCCGGTTCAGGAAATAGTAAAGGACAGGTATGGTAGAGCAGATTTATGTTGTTTTGCTGAGGAATATATATAAGCCTGCTCTTATTTCGATTTAAAGTTTATCTAATTGTAGAATCATAAACAGGTACGGGATCTTAATAGCTACGTAAGACCATTAAGAATTTAAGTACGTGCCTGTCTACTGCCTGTTTTTCATAAACATTGATAATTAATTTTTTATCTCATTTTATTTTATTACATGCATATGAGATTACTTGCTATTAGTTAAACTTTCAGAGCTTTTCCACACAACTTTCGTTGCAGTCTTATGTATGGGGCTGATAAAACGTCCTTAGGAACGATTAATGAGGCCTACGACTCCTGTTAACCCAAACTTTTTATTTACAATCTAATTTCAGCGGCGATGCACGAAAGCGGCTATAAATAACCGGGGTTCGCGCGCTCGAGTATCGTCCGCAGCCGGTCCGCGTTTTCACTCCATACACTATTTCTGTCTTTTAGAAAAGCAACAAGACATTTTGTATGCGAGCAAAGTTAGGACAAAAAGCTCTTTGGAGTGGACAATGAGAAAAACGCGTAAAAAGAAGCCGATTGCCGCGAGGCGAGTGTGACTACATGGTGTTGTGGAATAAAGTGCTTTAAACAGTTATTTGAGCCTGAATAAACGCAGTTTCTCCAACAAGGTAAATACCAAGGTTATATTCAAAAAACTACAGTAAAACTTAACTTATTAGCGACTCTTTATCTTGATTTAGATAGTAGGTACCTAACTTCTTACTCTATAGTCAAACTACTTCCTACTATGACTACCTCGGTATGACCATTCTATGACTATTTAATTATTTGTAGTTACCTACCTATTAACAATAAAGCTAATTTAAAAAACTCCAAAATAATAATCAGTTAGTTAAATTCAACAATAAGTATATTAAAAACCATTTTTTATAACTACAACTAAATGAACAAGAACATGTAGTATGTAAAAGTATAATTAAACTCTAATTTGTGCTTTGGATATGTGATTTTAACTATATTTACCATACAGCTTCATTATGGAATAAAAAAATGACTTATACAATCAAACATTAAACATAAAATGTGGTTTTCTAAACAACTAGTAGTGACTCTTGTATGCCTAGTAAAGTAATGAATGACTAAATGGTATTAGGTAGTGTAAACTATAAACCTATAGGCACAAATATGTACATATGAGTACCTGCCTACATTAAAAGCTAACATCTACTCAATGTGGTACATTATAACACACACAATTCTACAAATTGAATTGCTGCCAACACCATTAAAATCTACAATATGTAGTAGTCAAATCAATACAATTGTATAACATTACCTACAGCTACATAAATCTTTGTGCACTTGTAAAATGGCATGATATAACTCTATTCATTAAAGGAGTATAATAATATAATTAATTATTATATTCTTATTTATTGGTACTTTTTGGCTAAACCCTATTTGAAGATACAACTTAGCACCAAAAACATTAATATAAAAATAATGATTTACCCAATTTACTTATGAAATATGGGATCTAAATATTTTGTGACCTTTGGCCAGATTTCATCTGACGTTTTTCCTTCAAACTCTTTCAGGATACTTTTTTGTTTGTAAAACTCTATCACAGGTCTTGTGACTTCCTCGTATATCTCCAACCTCTTCTTAACAGCATCAGGTTTGTCATCGGGTCGTTGAACTAAATCCTCTCCCGTGTCATCATCCTTGCCTTGCACTTTAGGAGTGTTAAACCCAATATTATATACTCTACCTGAAGACAAGTGGACCCATCGGTTCTTTACTCTGTCAATAATAACTTCAAAGGGCACAACTAGGTTCAACACCACATCCACAGGCTGAACTTGCCATAATGCATTTGCTTGTGCCAGTGTCCTCGGGAAACCATCCAATAGCCAAGTTTTATTATTTACTTTACCTAGCTCAGTGATCATAAACTTTATCATTAGATCGTCAGGAACTAATTTACCTTCATTCAAGTACTTTTTGACTTCTTTTCCAAGATCTGTTTGTTTTTCTATGTGGTCTCTGAGTTTATCCCCACTGGAAACATGTTCAATAGTATATTTTTTCACAATTCGTGAAGATATTGTTCCTTTTCCCGATGCTGGAGCTCCTAGGATTAGAGCTTTTAGTAATTTTCCCTTCACCGTCATGTTTGGGCGACCTTTGCTCTTTTGATATTTTTAGGGTTGTCTTAGAGCCGCGTATGCTTATCTAACGCATATAAAATGTGTAGTCGATAATAATAATCAACCGAAGTATTTAATGCTGCACTATTTTATTTAGTGATAAATAAAATAAATAATGTTTACCTATTTTATCAAGTTTTATCACACGACGAAGAATAAAGTTATTGTTTCATAACAGTTTGAGCGGATTTCGTAAAGCGGATTCTTCTTACGCAACTATAGTCCCACTAGCGTTAGAACCAACATCTCATTTTTTGAGAAATACTGTTGCTAATCTTTTATTATTATCTTTTCTTATCTTTTAAAACTTTTTAAAAAGCAGCGCAATCGTATAATCTTCGATTTGAGAGCAAAGTACCAACCACAGACACAAAACCAAAACTGTTACTGTCAAACTAGAACCGTTCCGTTCCTATTTAGTTGAGTTCGGGCACAGACAGAACACAAATAACGTTTAGATCGTATGTATATCGTACATAGTGGCTTAGCCACTGTAAATCTGTGTCAGTTTCTCTTGGCTTAGAACCAGATTGAATTAACTATTTTGTAACACCGATCTGGTTTTAAAATATGAAATTAAAATTAATCATTATTTTTCTTATCATATAGAACCGTGTAACGAAGCGGAATATAAAAGCCCGCGTAATTTAAAAGAAAGAACGAGATCGCAATTCGTATTGTAAAATTGTGATGGTATGATCTCTATGAAAATAGGTACCCAAAGATTATACCCCCCCGGCACGGTAAATACATACCTACGATAGTAATCTACGCAAATGCCTACCAGTGATGGTGTAGAGATCTACCTAGATAGTGGTTAAACGTATTTGTATTCAGAGGATCTTTAGTTAGCATTAAAAGTTAGGGGTTTTCAATTTCTTTGTCATAGGTAGGTAGTTGTGCTAGATATCACACAGTAGTTAATTTTCCAGAATGGCGCTTGTAATGCTGCCATGTGACCTGCCGTGGTGGACTTCAGTGCAGCGGCACTTGAAGCATCTCCTCTTGGCCTCTGCTCCAGCCAAACTTACAGCTAGTATGATGAAAATTCACGATATGTGCAAGTAAGTTGGTACCTATACACACCCCTACCCATTTAACCCTACCAGCAATTTCTGAAGAACAATCTACCTACGCCTACACCTTCAACGAAATTTGTAGGAATATTCGATTTGATCATTTTGCTCTGGCGATTATCTACATGTTATTTATGCGTCACACAAGGTAGGTACCTACTTAATAAAAATATCATAAAAAAGCCTCGATAGGTAATTCCATTTCCAGCGTCAACCAACGCTATGACTACCTACTTACCGCTACGAACACTGGTAGATAATAGGACAAATAGCTCTATCTAGCTCATTTCTGGTTTCTTAAAAACGGCTTTACCAACCCAACGATTGGTGACGTGACGTCATAAAACTGAAATTAAAACTATTTAACAGCATAGGCATCGACCCGGAGGATGACATCAAAGATCCGGACCTGATGAGAGGACTGGAGCAGTTCTTCGAGGATGAGATGACTGAGGAGGAACGCCGGCAGTTCCTCGATAACACCGTGAGAATCATGGTGAACCGCGCGCTTCATCTCAAAAAGTGGCGCCCGCCGAAAGGACTCATGTTCAGCCTTCAGCAGCAAAGTGAGCTTCATTACGATACTCCTACTATTATTATAACTTACGTAAGTAGGTACATACAGGGTGAAAGAAGACAGGTAACCGGAATGAAAGGCTAAAATGCCCTGTATCAGCTCAAGTTCAGATATCCATTAGGAAGGTAATTAGGCCAGCTTCTGACTGCTTGTATTCCAAACATTATTAGTACTGAACGAAATTTTATTTCCAGGTGATGTAACAGAACTGGACTACAATTTCCTGTCAGCCCTAATTGCTCACGCTTTCTTCTCAACTTTCCCGAAACGGACGCTCAAAACACATCCGACGCTACAAGACTTCAATTTTACACATTTTTTTAAGAATTTACATAGGTTTGTTACGTTGCGATTTCAAATATCGAAATATATTTTTTACATTGCCTACTTACCTAATGGAGTCAAAAGTTTATATTAAAAGTTCATATTTTATTGTTTCAGGAAATCACAGAGGAACAAATTAAAAAGTTTGCTCCATTATTTCGAGTGGTTAGATAAGAACAATAATGAAGGCTTTATCAAAATAAGCAGACAGGTAAGGATTGATAATATAATATCACGTACGTAACGGACTGATAAAATAATATCACCTACGTACCTCTTACGTACCTACTACCTACCTACTAGGTAGAGCTATATTTCACGTCACCACTAAGTAGATAGGTTGGTTACTATGAAGTTTAGGTACGTTTTAAAGTTAACACAAAATAAAATCATAGCTAGACAATCTTTTTGTAAATAACAGAGCATAATAAAAGAAACGAACACAAAGCTTCATCAATCGGTCTTCAGCGTAGGCTCCGTCTCGTAGCCTCGTAGCATGCGTAGCAGGTCAGCGTAGCAGAGCCCTGAGTCTATCTCGTTGTTGTGTTTTCTTGCTATTTTTGGCATTCGGAAACGGATTCGCAAAGTGAACATTTTTGTATGAAAACCGGATAAGCGCCTCTTTCAGGAGATTTGGGAACTATTTCTGCGAGTCTATAGACGTCAGATAGACTCGCAGAAACAGTTCCCAAATCTCCTGAAAGAGGCGCTTATCCGGTTTTCATACAAAAATTTTCACTTTGCGAATCCGTTTCCGAATGCCAAAAATAGCAAGAAAACACAACACCGAGATAGACTCAGGGCTCAGGTAGCACTCAATACGTAGCCTGGAGCTGCTACGCCATGACGTCAATACCACAGAACGTAGCACCACAGAACACACAATAGTCAGTGAATCGCGTAAGAGGTGGGGTAATGCAGGTCGTTAGCATTATGAAACGATGTCAATCCCTCAGTAATTTGTTGAGTACATAACATCACTTTGTTTTTGTTTTATCATACCGACTTTGATAAGCTTGTTTGGTTATCACTTCATAACAATCACATTAGATGATTTAAATATGCCGAAAATAACCTAGTAGGGAAAAGTGTGTCATGTCAAGGCCCATCGTTAACATAGGTTTTTTGTGAGGAATGAATAAACATATAGGATTGCCAGGATTAAGGAGATATATCAGCCACCAATCTGTTTTCACCTGATCACCTCCCGTTAAATCAATATATATAAAACTCTTTTGAATCTGACAGAGAATCAACGCACAGCTTAAACTATAAGTCCTAGAGGTATGAAATTTGGAGGGTAGTATCCTTATAGTGTAGGGGTGCACTAAGAAAGAAATTTTGAAACGTCACACTCTAAAGGATAGAACGCGAGCAACGCCGCGGGAGACGGCTAGTGACTAATAAGTTTACTGATGAGTTAAAGTTGATAAAGTTAGTAAAATACTGCTAATTTAGTCCAGTCTTTGTGAATATCTTGCTTAGGTCTGTAGTTCCATTTTTCGAAAACTTCTGGTTTAATCCCTACAATGATATTGATCAATGATAATCAAGAGTCGAATGTAACTAGCATTGGATACTATGCTAATGGACCGAGTGCAGGGAACCGTTGGCGTTGGCTGACCTACGGTCAATGAAGGTTACCAATGGCTTCAAATCAAGAAATTATTGACAGGTGATGACGTCAAAGCAATGGCTAACGATTGAAGACTGGCTGGAATGCACATTACCACTGTGCAAGCTGCATGTGAGACACGAAGGTAGACCGGAGCGGTGTGAGAACGATGATGCTATCAGGGTTTGCTTTGCGTCGAGCAGACTGGGTGGAGATGCACTTATCGACGGCGATTCGCAGGTAAGCTGCTGGAAGATATAGTCAAAGTCAAAGTCAAAAAGCTTTTATTCAATAAAATCTCACTGATCACTTTGAATCGTCATTATGGAATCCAGACAGTCCATTGGTCTGCCAGACTGATAAGAAAATACGATCATCGGATTGGTTGTTGGAATAAAGCGTCATTTACTCTCGACGGAATTATTCTGTGATGGATGGGCAGATTACCTTACCGTCTTGGATCCCATAGGATTCAGAATAGCTTTCACACAGCTTTGAGTACATGGTAGACTGGACGTTACTGCTTGCCAGTTAAAGACGGTATTAGCTTGTCTGTTGAATAAGTAAGACCTACTCGACTTTAGACACCAAATCATTATTCGCATCAATTTTTGCAGCAGTTTTGTGATGTTTCAGGAATCCCTATCAATGTTCATGATGCCTGAACTGCTACCAGCGATGCTCTCTGTAGAAGCACTGGAAGACAACGAAGTGCTTAAAGTAGAAGGAGTGAGGATGTTCAGTCGAATTTCCGACAAGAAACAAAAGAGTAAAATAGATCTGCTGGAAGAACCCAAGACGGTAAGAGTCTGAGCTAGGTGTCCTGTAGCAAAATTAGCAAACGATTTAATTGAAACAGGGTTCCCAATACCATCCTTATATATAGTGACACCAAAGAAAGTTTTCAATGATATAAATGAGTAACCTTCAAAAAGATTTGAAAATGACAATCTTTCCAAAAGATATGACAATAGGTTTTCATAACATTCTAACTTCTATGCACAGCAAACTTGCTGTAGTCGGACTCTAGGAGTACCATAATGAGACTAAAAATTGAAAAAAGTATCGTAAACAATTGAAAATCTGTTGTGTCTACTAATTTAAGTAAGAACACTAAGTACCTTGTGGGAAACAGGCGTTATAATTATGCTTCTCACAGCCACTAGATAAAAACTGACTGAGTAACTAAGACAAAAAACGAAATCTACAATATAGAATGCCTGTCCTATCACTCAGGTAACGGTTTGCCTTATGGACGCCGAGGACTATAGCAAGATGCCGTTCAGCCAATGGGAGGAGGACAATGTACTGCGTGAACTGAACAAATGCCTCCTCGCGTTCCAACAAACCCCTATGAAAAGCAAAGAGAGCTCAAAGCATGAACGAAGACTTTCACCTATCGGTATGTATTAGATTGGTATGCGTTGAATTTGATTTAATTTTAGAGACAATCATACTTAGACGTGTTTGGACAATACTTCTATTATAAACATCCCTTAGATCTTAAGGGGTATATTCATATTGGTCTTCTAAAGCTGAGCTAGCTAAAATGATCGCTAAATATGTTGTCATCTCTTTTTGTTGTCATGCAACTGACAATGATAGAGCATTTTTTAAAGCCGCGCTAAAATGACAGTTAAATATGTTTTTTTTAATGATAAAAGTTATGGAACCAGCTGATAGCTCACCTGTTGTTAAGTGGTAACTTCTGCCTATAACAATGCATTACCTCACAGAGCAAGTCCAATGAGGACGTGCCCTGTGAGGCAATGCACTGCGTTCATCACTCTGAGACGTAAAGATCTTGAAGTCTCATGTGCCTGTAATTACACCTGTAATTTTATGAATAAAGGGGTTACTTTACATACGTGAAGTATCGGGGTTTTCCTTGTTTTTTATGGTGTTACAACAGAATTTTGTCTATGTACTTACTAGTAGGTAGTGTAAATTAAAGCGACGACCGCGTTTTAGTTACGAATTGGATTACCAAAATTGGATATGTCGCACTTTCGAGGTTTCGTATTCGTCAACGAAGTGTCTAGTCTAGCCGCAAAATAAGCCGATTACGAGAACTCCATCAACTGGATTTGTCGTTACTGATTTATTATTGATATCTAATCTGTCTAGCTTTAGCGTAAAAATAGAATTGATTGGATTGCGGTGATCAAAAGTAGGTGCAACACGTAAAATGGTATTGAGCAAGAGGCAATCCTTCAAATTGTTATATTGTTTAAAATAAGTTCTATGCATGCATTCTAAACAGAAACTTATACCTAAGTTTTTCTGCTGAATAAATGTTTGTTTAATATTATTTATTTGACTTATGATACTTGACGAACTCCTGGGTTCCAGACATGAGAAACTTTAGCGATGTAAAAATTATATGTAAAAACAGAATGTGAACAGCTGTACCAAATTACATATCGCTAGGTAATAAAGTTGATGATTTATTTAAAAATAAAAAATAAAAATGATCAAAAGGAATACTCGTAGTCAAAGATATTTTGTTCGTATCTTGAATAACTTTTACGTACCAGCTCCCGCCCGCGACTTCGTTCGCGTCCCGTCGGATTCTGTTGATTTTCCGGAATAAAAGGTAGCTTACGGGTTGATCGATCAAGATCGAACCCAATGGAACAAACATACAGCCTTACAAACTTTCGCGTTTATAATAGTAGGATTTTATTTTACGTTTCCAGGAGAATCCTTCAGTCACACACCTCCAGAAGTCGAAGCAACAGTGGTGATAAAGCAAGCGTCATCGTGTAGCACCCTCAATAGCTATAACAGTAGAAGCCCTTCGCCTGAAAACTACTGTGCAGCTACGCTTAACCTCAACGATCCTAGTAAGTTTTTCTCGCGTAAAAAAAATAATGCCCAATTTTGGATAACTTATTGTCCTTAGATATGCTTCAATCAAACCTTTAGGTAAAGTGTGTAGGCGAATAAAATTTTATTCTCGGCTTCTATTTATTGTTGGCAAGAAAGTTTTTAGTGGCTCTTTAAATATTTTGCAAAGTAATGCCGACCCTTGGTCTAGGAGGATTAACTATAGATTTTGTTAAACTGAAATCGGATATCATATGATCTCCTTATCCCACTTTGTGTGGGGTCGCACAACATGTGTTTTTCTTCCATATTCTTTTCTTTTCTTTTTATTCCATATAAAAGTAAGGGTATGCATCTTCATTCATATCCAATACTCTTCTGTTCCATGCCATTCGACCCTCGGCATGACCTGACCAATATGAGCATATCACGCTAACCTACTGCTGCTCATCTTTTCAGTCACTGGCGCCACTTTCAAACTGGATATCATTATTAAAAATATCCCAATTAATCTCAGGTGTCGAGCTGAGCAAACGTAAATGTTGGCTATCACCCGACGGAGAAACACTCAACAACCGACGAGGGAAGTTCATTGTACTTGGTTCTTCGGGCGAGTGTCTGCCAGTAACACGACCAGCCAATCAAAAGATCACGCAAGAAGACAGTCTTTATTCCAGCTGCAACTCAAGCGATGATGAGTTCCACAGTGCCAATGAGAGTTTCGATTATGGTAAGTTTGCATCTGTGCTTTGGAAAGCTTTCCCCATCTCCATCAATTGGTATCAGTGTTATCAACCAAAATTTATTAACCACCCACAAAATTTAACTGCTGGATACCAACAGAAATTGGCTATGCTGTCCTAAAAACGACAGCCTTAAAGTTACGACCAGCAACGAGTTCAAACAAACATTCTTCCAGGCAGCGAAGACGAAGGCAGAGGCGAAAGCGCAAGACCACATTCCTTCCATTACTCCAAAGAACTATCTACCGAAGAGCGGCGAATGAGTTTCGCAAGCCGTCTCCGAGACGCGCTTAGGAGAGAAGCAGAACATTCTTGTACTACCAGTACTACAGGAGACTGGTCCACTGACAGCTCTAGCTATGCTGTTGGAATTAGCATATCTGGGGCTGGCGTCAACGATAATGATATAAGGTGAGATTACACAAATAGCGCCAACAAAAAATTGCTTGAAAAATAACAAGGAAAAGTCCTTGTACAGTAAAGTTATGTTTTAGCTCCGTTTTTACACAGGAACAGGGACCTGAAAATCATCCGGCTCGTCCATAGATTTCCAGGAAGACTGGTTTTGGATACCTTCTTCCGATTTCCCGTGCTTTTTACAATATCGTCAGGCAATGTCACCTCTACGGCCTTGTACCGGATCAAACCAACTAACCAAAAAAACCGACTCAAATATCGTATTCTCTCCAGAGTGAAACGCGGCGGTTCAGTTGGCTTTGTGCTGACCGAGAAAGAATCCATCAGCAACGGAGATGTTTCACCGAGACACCGTCCGATGGGCAGGAAGGAAACTGGCAACAGTTCCAAATACAGCTTCAGTACAGAATACACGTAAGTTTTATCAACTTGTACTACCAACCGATGGTAATTTCGATTTGGTTATTCGAGCCACATCGTCATTAACATTCCATTTGGACAAATGAATCTCTGAGACTATTAGACCTCTATAATTACTCCATTATTTCTAGTCTCTTGTGATTCCCACCCACTTATTCTCAGCTCGTTCTGTTAGTTCTTTTAAACAGCATTTTTTGCCACCATGCTCCGACTGCTTGTCTTCAAACCCAGTTCCAAATAAATTAAGCTAATCTAATTACCGAAACTTGGCTTCGATCCAATGACATATGCTTCGACATAAACTGTTGTGAAAATGCAGCGCAAAATTTGTTTTCTATTGCAGGTCTGAGTTAGAAGAAGTATACGAGCAGTTCAACCAATGGCTGAGCGATCCGATTGTCGACGCGGAATCTGGGGAGCATAAAGCACGAGAGCTTGACTCCAGAGATCTGGCTGTGATAAGGTAATCATGCGTGCTAGACTAGTCCGAACTACCTTGCATTTGGTCTTTTCCATTTTGCAGTTTTGTTGTAAGCTGTACTATATTCTGTTGTGGTAGTAGTCACAGCTCTTTGAGAAAGAGTTGTACCACCCTGTACCGATTTCTGCTGTCAAGCACCGCTGTCCTAACATGTTTACGCCTCAGAGTGTAATACCACCCAATGTTCTCAGTATACATTTCATGGTCTGTGAGGTAATGCATTGTTATAGGCAGAGGTAACCACTTAGAGTTAGTTGGTTCATCTGCTTGTTGTATTCTAGAAAAAGCATCGTTCATCGGAAACTATATCAAGTCGAATTCTCCTTCCAGGTTTGCAGGATCCCTGCTGAAACGGACACTGAGCGAGTCTATGGCGAGTGGTACCAGTACCGGCGCCGGTTCTGCCGAAGCCGCGGAGTTGTATGGTTCGGGAAGAGATTCAAGAGACCGCGCAGCTCCAAGAAGACTGGCCTTAGCCGCTCGATCACTGTCTTTGGAACTGGCGAGACATCGGCACATGTTGGCAGCTCAACTGGTAAGTAAACTGGTGAAGCCCTAGGACTTTTCACATGGCGTCACAGGACTGATCCTAGCTGCCAAATCTCACCGTTTCGAGATTTATTTATTTTATTGTCAAGACAGTCAAATGTTGTAGGCTGGTGCATGAATTATGGTGTAGCTCTATTCAAGAATCATTGAATGTTTTTGAGTTAGCTATAATTGAAATAAAAGGACGCGTAATCTTTTACATGCTTAACTGGTTGCTGGTGGTTTTTTCACACTGGAATATATTGCAGTAGGTGTATGTCATGGTATAACCCGAATGCACCTTGATATGTACATATTAGAACGTATACATTTCAAGAAATGAAGCATGCGATTGTTTGTCTAGAATTTTAACCGACTCTTAGTTAGCTGACACAGCAATCACACGAAACTGATTGGAATAAAAACGAACATCATATTGCACCACAACTTTCGCACTCGCGGGACTTTAACACGCTATGTTTTGACAGAAACGCAAAGTAAAAGAATCGATACCGGAGAAGATTCTAAAGAGCACACAAACGCAAAGCGAAGACGAACCACAGTCTGAAGGCTCTGTGAGCAATTCCACAGAGACTGGCTCCACTCAGGTGTCCAACCCGAGTTTTAGGAAGAAAAAGTTGAATTGGATGCTAAACATGATAGTCGAGACTATCGAAGAGACCGTCGAATGCGAACCGGTCACTCTTAAGCTTAGAAAACCGAAGGTCAGGCGTCTGCGGCTAATCTCATCACGCTCGATTAAAACTAACATCACTTCGCTTTCTGTCGAAACATTACTGTGATCAATTATACAAGTTCTTTGATTGTATGTGATGCATGATTGTTACGCACACGACGTCGCTGTCAAACATGACTAGCATTATCTGCACAAGATCTGCACAGAGTGACTTTAAGCACAACTAATTCATAACTTTCTGCTACAAACTTATTATGAACCAATCAAAACATAAGGTACACACAAATTCGTTCATTATAAAATACAGTTTCAACAGAAAATAGAAATACGATTTTTATCACTTCATAAGTTTTTTCCTTAGCGCTAAATACCACCACAATATCTCCATGCCAGTTACAATCAGTTTGCAGAGAATTCTACAACCGTGTTGCAGATTCTCGCATTGATCATTTGACAACGGAATATTGTCCGTTATGTGACCTGTATTTTGTCGGACTGAAATACAAGTTACATTCAACCAGCACAGCACCTTTGCGGCACATAATTTTTCAACAAATGCTATAAACAAGCCCGTTAATCCCGGTGCAAGACTCGTGAATCTATTTAATTTTATATTCCTGTTCTTACAGTTAAGCCAACTTGCCCATAAGATCGTGACGGGAGGATCGTGTCGGCCTGTGGCAACAGGTAATTGGGGCTGTGGACGACGTCAGTGCGGTCAGCCTCAACTCAAGTTATTACTGCAATGGCTGGCAGCTAGCGTTGCTGGAGTGCCGTCTCTGATTTACTACACCGCTGGCAACGAACAGCTTTTTAAGGTCAGTGGGAAAGAGCCGTTATTAATAAACTCGATGTACTCTGTAGGCTTTTTGTTTTATCACATCTGTCTGCCAGATCTATGATTGAGCATTCGTCTTTATTACCAAACGAAGGAGAGTTGTTTTTCTCACTACAAACTTGCGCTGTTCTAAAGCGAATTAACCAAATATTTATTTCCAGCTGGACACACTAGCCCGTGTAATAGTGGACCGTAAATGGACTGTTGGTCAACTCGCCCGAGCGGTCCTCAAATTTGCGCGACATACATTGGAAGAACCACACGTAGTAGGCAACAACTCACTTTTCGACGACCTCATCGGCATTGAGAAGACCCTGGACTCGTAGCCTTGGCCTCCGTCGCCAGTTCGCAAGGTTGTCAAGGGTTGTCAACAAACTGCGTTCCGAAGCGTAGAAACTTGGCTAGCGACGTGTGAACAGGAAAAACCCGCGAACAAGCGCAGTTTTCGAAAAGGGACCCTAAACACGCGTGGAGTCAAATGACGCGAGCCATTTGTATGGTTCGATTGCGTGGTTTAAAAATAAAAAGACTATATGGTTAGCTTGCATGTGAGTACGATAATAAGCCTGTCGCAATATCTTCAAAATATTACTTTTAATGCATTTACTATTACGTTATTGTATATCATCAACAAATTGTAATAAAGTGATTATTATACTGTGTCTTATTTTACATGTGTGGACTTTTAGAAAAATGTTTACTTAATAGTTTCAATATGGAAGCAATATTAGCATTTGATTCAAAATAAATACATAATATAAATAATAATTAAATATTTTTATACTAAACTATCGATTTAAATACAAGGTGTAAAATATGACGTAAATTATCACAAAAATTGTTATCGATTTGATATACAGGGTGTTACCAGACCACTTCCGAAAACTTGGAGGTTCCAATCAGACCATGATACTGAAAACATTAAGCGAAAAAAGTCGCGAAAAAAAAATTGACTTGACTATCTCTTTTTAATTTTTTTTCTAGTTACATACACACAGTACAACATAATAAGACAATCTACCTAATTATCTCATTTAAAAAAGCAAAAAAATAAATAAAGCAGCAATGTACACGCAGCACGCAGATTACGTCTACTACAGCATGAACAGCTGAGAGTTCATCGCGGGTCATTCAAGTACGCGACGTGCGACCGACCTACGTTAGTACCTACCTACGTTAGTAGGCACTTACGACACAGAAGAAATAATAGTACTACGCCTCGACCTTACCTACGTGAATGCGTACATTGCGGGCTGGCGAAATAAATACAAATCTTTAAACATTGTTTTCTCCGGCTATAATTATTTTTCAGGATAACAGATTTTTTTTTGGTTGGGTTTTGGTGTGCTGTAGCTCCCCCTTTCGTTTTCGGAAGTGGTCTGGTAATACCCTGTATAATAATAATAATATAAAGTTGTAAGGGTGATTTTTGATGAATGAAACATATTATTATGGAATTAATTAGAGTTTGACCGTAAATGATGGCAGTGCTAATGTAAGACTGTATACAACTATGTAATGATAAAAATACTATAACATTTTTTACTATAATGTATTTTATCCTAACAAAGTTAGCAGCAGTCCTGTAAATAGTTACAATGTTTTTATAAAGTCCGCTTTTCATTTTGTATGGCTTCATTAGAAAATTCGTCAATATTGTGTGAATTGGGTATGTTAGTTCATTTATTTAAGCTTTTGTATTTAAATTGGAACATAAACTAAGACTCGACAGTCTTCCATAGAATGAATCTCAATGTGTCCAAAGTTTGTTAATTTTGAGTAATCCAAACTATACTTATACCTCACTTAAACCAGAGGATGCGAAATAAAATTATTGCGTCGATTATCATTTTTGTTTTATTTAAAACCCTTAGGCATATTATATCGGACAATGTATTTACTTGCATACCATAATCATTGCTGTTATTTATTAGCTATTTCACTCTAGCATATGTACCTACACTATAATTTTTTATTTGCTCCAAAAACCCAACTGGTATAACAGCAATAGGCTTCACCTGTCAAACTCTCATTGTAGGTACTTGTCAGAGCTAGTGAGGAATAAAACAGTCAAACAATGGGAATATTGGCAGGTATAACCCAACTATAAATCGCGAGATCTCAGTTTGGGGCTAACCACTAGTTTTATGTAGAACTTACGCTGTAGTTAAGATTTATAAAGTCGATACTTAATCAAATATGACAGCAGATACAATTTAACCTTTTGTCTGCTACATTTCAACACTGTGTGACATAGACACAAAAGATAATAAATAAATAAACGATTCCTTGTTCATTTTATAAAAAAAACTCAGCAGCCAAGGGGTTAAATAACGTCACTAAAATGAATTGAGTAAAAGTTAAGTAACGACTATTTCGGTTGTATTTTACGCCAGAGTTACATTGGCATTCATTACCTACTGCATATTGTTCATACCTAGCTTACAAACCACTTAAATATAAAAGACTAGTTAGTTACCCTAAAAGAAAAGGCCTCGCATGCGTCGCCCCATGCCTTGTCTGTCGTAGAGAACGTTGAACCGGTTCACAAGCTGATTGATAGCGTTGCAACCCTTGGTGATCGTGCCAAGATACGTCATGAGGGCCACATCGTTGCATTGCTGGAACAATAGAGATTCCTTTTAAACTTGAAATAAATCTAACCATCTCTAATCAGTGGAACATCCACTGCTGAGTAAATCTTCAGCCACGCAAATTCGGGCGGTTTTGTACCAACCGGCCCCACTGCTATCACGATGTGGTTAGGTTAGTTTTCAAAGAATAAAAAAGAATACTCACATTATAAAAATGTGTGCGGAACTGTTGTGACGTAAGCAGCGGCAGTCTATTCGAGAGAGCTCGTGCTTCCCTCAGTAGAGCCGGACGGGGGGGCAAGTTTCCGTCACGGATGGCGCGAACTGTAGCTAGCACCGCTCTCACTCGCGATACCAACATCTTGATAGCTGATCTCTGGGCTGTTAGGTGTTCCGCCACTGAAACCACACAATAGTTTGCATTCAAGAGACTTCTGGGTTGTTAGGTGTGGCAATGAAACTTAATATTTGTTGTTATTACTTTCCGGATCCATGATCAATTTTTTGTTACTTTTTTTGAACCTACAAAATGAATATACCTAAGCTATTCAGCGCAGCTTCTCCCGAAGACACTCTCGCGACGTGGTCAACACCAATCCTTTCTGCCTCTTCTGCTGCAAGGGTGTAGGTAAGGGGAGCGAGCAGCATGGTGGCCCGTCCATTGACTACATCTATCACCGACTCATATAACACCACTGGTAATTGCTGAATTGTAAAAAAAAATATACAGGTTATAGGTTTTTTTTTGCAATCAGTCTTCAGACTATGAGCAGGTTTGGTGTAAGCAGTCAGGCATGTAGGATGGGAGCTCCAGCGAGCACTTTTCCTTTTCTTGGAAATCATAACCCATCTAGTTCAATGATGTGTTGTCTGCGTAGCCTTTTGGGGTAGCTGATGGTAGTGAGCTGATTATAGGTGTTATTCTGTTTTACTTAATTTTATTCAAACAGATTCATCCAGCATTCAAAGGAATAAAGTATATATTCTAAACAACAAACTATAAAATTATTGAAACTTGTAAAATAGGATACTTTTAACGAAGTGACTATTTGTACGGGTACTGGACGAATAAATTATATTTATTCGTACATGCTTGTCGGATGGTTAGCTTATTTTGATGAATGTTGTCATATTCATACGTTTTTTTTATGATTTATTATATAAGTTCGACTTTCCCAAATGAGTAGGTTAGGTTTGGTTATAAAAAATGCGCATCCATAAAATCTGCTAAAAATAAACTGAAGTTAATGCATTTCTTTTTTTAGGAAAGTTCGACTTTCACAAATGAGTAGGTTAGGTTAGGTTAGATTTTATCCAGGATAAATTAATTATTATTGACTCCTGTATGAATAATTATAAATTGTTCGTACAGTACCCGCATTAATAGACTCAGCCTACTTTTAACATAAGTAATAAATCTCTAAAATCACTTAGCTATTGAAATCTAATTGTATGTTTGTGTTATTGTGAGTGAAGTGCTTGTAACTCTGTTAGGATGTTTACATGTGACAGATACAAACTTTAGAAAAGGCCCACTAAAACTGGATGCTTCCAGATTTTATGGTTGCTTGTATATTGAGGTACAAAGGTAAAATAAATAACAATGTGCCTTTTTACCTCTCCATTCCTGCCAGCTGGGTTCAACATTAGCATAACCGGGCATTCATTGATGTCACAAATCTGTCTATGTACAGCAATGTCTCGCTCAGTAGGTGATTCACCTGTTGTGTACCAACCCAAGAAATCCATATCGGAAAAGACTTGTCTAACTGCAACCAATTATAATAAAATTCAAGTTTAAACTTAGTTAATATTTATGTACGTAGTATCTACACTACATGCGGTTATTAAAGTATAATTTTAGCTTATGTATAGAAAAGGGATTGGAATACTCACATTGTTCTTCTTTCAAATTGTAATATTCTCTATCAATAATGATGTCATCTCCAATAGCACTAAATACTAGTTCAAATGAGTTCATAACTTCTATGTTTCTTCCCTTCTGTTTGCCAATCACTGCCCCAACCACTGGAAAGTATAAACATTGACATAAACACAGAATGCATGCAGCCCAATTATTTACTCTATAATTCGATGCAACATTTCTCTTGCTAGAGAAGAGAGTAAATGTATGTGGTGGGTGATATGGTATGACCTCTTGAGGTTTCATTATTCTGAGGGTCTGACATAAACACTCTAAAGATCTTTGTACATTGACTTATTTCACACATTAAGAAACAGTGTTATGTTGGAGAAAGTTCTTTGACCAATAGCATACCATCCTTACCTGTCTGAGGCGAACCTTCCTGAGCCCGCAAACGAGTCCAATGTTCAGAAACATTCATGATAACTAGAGGATGTAACGATACAGTCACGGACCCTGAAGTCGCCGTCGTCACCACCACGCTTTTAGCACCGCCAGGAATCGCAGCCGCAGGAGATGCTGGATTCGTGGCATCTACTGCCGGTCCAGAAGAGGCACTCTCCACTTCCACTTCCATTTCAAAGTCGATTCTATCGGCACTCGTCATAGTGATACCTACCTCTAAAACATTAAAACCAGTTATAAAATTTAGAAATGAAATGATCCCATCCACTCAAAATAGCAAAGATGAAAGAAGGAATAGAAACAATACCCACAATGAAAATAACCACCCACCTATAACCACTATCTAATACTATTAGAGGTACAGGTAGGAGGTAGGTATAGGTCTTTTTTTGTATTCTCTTTGGGTGTACACAAAACAAAGCAAAACCCGCAAAACCTTTGCGCAAAACCACAAACACCGTTTTAGAATGCAAAACTATATAACGATATAACCACGAAAAAGCAAAACAACTTTACTTTTTTCTTCTTCTTCTTTTATTCAAAGTGATGTTTTATTTATGGCCTCGTTCTTCATTTCAACAGACAACTTTGCCAATGTCACCGAACACCTCTTTTTCTCTTCTTCTTCTTCTCTTCAATAATGGCCTGTGTCCGTCATTTCGACAGACAATTTTTTACATTAAAATTAACATTTATTAAGTACTATACTTAAGTCTTGTAATTTTTATCATTCGTTTCTATCTTTTAGGGTTTTAGATTCCACCTATTTAGCCGCTTGACCCTACATTCTAAGGAACTTTTTTAGTTATGAACAAAAAAATACATCGTTCTGATATTATAATTTTCATTATTGGATATACATATATCGACTAAAAGTATCGATATATCGAATTAAAATATCGATACTTTTTCACATGCCTAGTATTGGGTCACAGAAAAAAAATTGTGGCCTACGGGTTTTGCACGGGTTTTGTTTGGAAGTTATTGTTTTTCGCTGCAAGCGAAGAAGGTACATAGTTTCACGCAATTTTTACTCGTGCCGTGCGTGGTGTAGTCTGATACAATCACAGACACAATGCTCTCATATAATTTATAACTTGAGTCAATCAAATCACGATACCAGTTTCATTGTTTTCATTTTGGAGTTCCATCCAATCATTGCATTGGATTGTCATCGTGTCTAACCTCATCAGGTCAGAAGATAATATTTATAATTTGCAATAATGACATCAACGGCTGTGAAGGTTTTGGGAGGCATAGCTAAAGATGTCTCTCCCCTGTACTATAGGATTTTATCAAAATTTCCTCAAAACTTTACGTTTTGTTTCGCATACGGATCTGCTGTGAAACCACAAATGGGTAATCAAAACAAACAAAACATGATTGACTTGATCTACTGCGTCGATAACTCGTACAGATGGCACGGAGCTAACATAGATATAAATCCTTCACACTATTCAGCTCTGAGGTTCCTTGGCAAAGGATTTGTTGCAAGATTTCAGGAAAACTGGGGTGCAAAAGTATACTTCAACACACTTGTGGAAATGAAGGAAGATAATATTATGATAAAGTATGGTGTTGTTTCTCAAAAAGATTTGATTGCAGATTTATTAGACTGGAATAACCTGTATCTGTCTGGCAGACTTCACAAACCAATTGAAATCATAAAACAGACCAATAGTTCCCAGTTACAAAATGCATTGCAGTCCAACCTGAGGTCCGCAGTGCACACAGCGCTGCTTATCCTTCCTGAAACATTCTCAGAATATGACTTCTACTTTGCAATATCCAATCTTAGTTACGCTGGTGACTTTAGAATGACTTTTGGGGAGAATAAAAATAAAGTCAGGAATATTGTGCAGCCCCAGTTGCAAAACTTTCGAGAGTTATATCAACCAATCTTACAACAATTCCATGCTTATGTAGACTTTCCCACCAGTGAAGCATATTGCCATCAAGATTTGCATCCGGAAACAAAGCTACACCATTTGATGCAGCTGCCGATGGTGCCTCAGCAAAGAATCGTCAAGTTCTGGAATCATGGTGGACTTCAACAGGATATGGAGGATGTACTCCGTGCTGTTGCTTATGATATTGACTGTGCCATTGTAATAAGACAGATTCTTAAAGATATTGTTTGGCAGTCTAGTGTGAGGCAGTCTCTAAAGGGTGTCTTGACAGCTGGAATGCTGAAATCTATCCGTTATAGTGCAAAAAAGATTGCAAAAATGTTTTAACTGGCTAACCATTTTATTTGTACATATCTATTTATTATAATACTTATATCAGAATAAATAAAAGTAGTATGTAAAAATAGAGTAATCTTTTTATTGTTTCTAAGTTATACCTTTTTGTTTATAGGTATCCAAAATGCTCTCCGATGAGTCAAGCAGTGATTCAGAAACAGGTAGATTCAAGTGCCAGTCAAAACCAAAAGAGGAGCAGAGCTCTAGGCAGAGAGATTCTAATTTAAAAGGGAGAGGTAGACCCTCCGAAAATGATAGATTTCGCAGAGATTTCGGGAGGCAAAGAAATGAAAGAAAAGATTTTGATAAGCACTCTAGAGACAGACACCGAAGCTCTAGGAACTCTCCTGTAAATAGACGTCAAAATTCAAGAGATAGAAGCCCCAGAAGAAGTTCTCCCGACAGGCAAAGAGACAGAGGGTCTAATGCTAGGTCTAGACACCATCAAAGTCCCAGCAAAGAGAAGAAAACTTCTTCCAGATCTCAGAAGTCACCAGATAGGTCAAGGACTCAAAGATCTCCTGAATTAAGAACAAGAACCCAAAAATCTTCTGAGCTTAAAGCAAGAGCTCATAAATCTCCTGAAGTTGAAACAAGAGTTCGATCTCCTGAGCTAAGATCCAGATCACAGAAATCTTCTGAACCAAGATCTAGGCCTCACAAGTCGCCAGAACCCAGGAAGAATGCAAAGGAAGAAATACGATGCACTCTAAAACAAAGTAGAAAATCCTCTGCAAAGTCGCAATCTGAAGAAAGACTGTCTTTATCCCCTGATCATAGAGGGAAGCGATCTGAAGTGCATAGACCTCCACCAAGTGCTCCTTCAAAGAGAAAAAGTGATAGTCCCATTATAGTAGAAGAACAAGAATCTGATAAATCTGAAGAACTACAAGTTGGTTCATATTACAAAATGATTCCCACTGTAGTCAAAGAGAAACCAGATGAAGAGTCCAGTGAAATTGACTCCTCTGACGACGAAAGACTACGAGCAAAACTTTTAAACTTAGAAAAGGAACTTCAAAAGACTAAAAAGAAAAAGCACAAAAAGAAACATAAAAGGAAAAACAAGTCAAGCAGAGAGACAGACGAAGCTACTCTTTTAGTAGAAGTCACCAGCACTACTGATATTGATGTACAAGATGGGTCCAACAAGGATAGCCCTGTCCCAGAAGTAAGTTCTACTCAGAAGAGTGTTTCTAAAGAGAGCAGTGAAGAGGGAGAAATATCATCTGAAGATGATACCCAAGATTCCCAAGAGCAATTTGATGCTTCAGACTTGCGACATAAGTTGAGTCGTAAACCGGGTAAAGTGTCGAGAACTGAAGTCTGTGGGCCAGTGCTGCCTCCGCATTTAGATAAGAAACGCGGCTCGCTGGATAGAGAAGGGCCAGCTCTACCGCCACATCTTTCGCGATCAAAGAACATTGGTAAGTACCTTTCGATAATAATTATTTAGCCCTGCGTATCATTACATCAGCACAGCATCGGAATGTTGTTGACACTGTTTGAATTTTAAATAAATATTCTCGCACATTTCACACTACTCCCTCTAGTCCAAACTAAGCAAAAATTATGGGGACTAGATTGCTGATACATATTTTTTTGTAAATACATATATAATAGGTAGTATCACCCAGACATATAATATGTAGTAATCTTTTGAGATCCACGTAACGTATGTTCATTTTCCATACATCATCAAAAACTTTATTTCAGGACCCTCAATCCCCGACAATTTGCGTAAGGTTCTCGCCGAAAAAGATTGCGAAGTAATTGAATACGAAAGTTCAGACGATGGCATAGGACCACTTCCAGCCGACGCTGAATCCAAATGGTCAGAGGCTCACCAGCGTTTAGAGGAACGAGCTTTGGACATGAAGATTCGACGGCTGGATGGGCATTCGCTGGACAGTCATAAGATAAAGAATCGAGAGGAATGGATGCTTGAGCTGCCTGAAGGAAAGACGAAGTATTTAGGACTGGAAGCTAGGAGCTTTAGAGCTAAAGCTGGTCCAGATATGTCTGACAGGTAACTACACATATTTCTCATATTATCACAAATGCTTTTATCAATTGTGTATCGTTAGATCTGGACAGCAGAGAGTTTAGACATTCTTTTATTTTTATATAGATCAAGCTGGACAGATACTCCAGAAGATAAAACCAAGAAAGCGGCGGGAATAAGTAAAGTTGAAGACACGGATGAAGCCATCAGGCGCGACGCAAGATCCCGTCTGATCAACAACAGAGACGATGAACAAGAAATAGCGGTCAAGTTAGTACAGAATTAAAACCTAAAACTATTCTTTTTTATCCCATGGCCCACTGCAGGACAATCCTGGTCTTTGGTGGTGTACCACCGTTCCCTCTCGTGGACACTATTTAACAGGTGACATATCTACAAACCGATAGCTCAACTGATCCAAATCAGTATGAATCGGAATTAAACCTTACCTAGCTTCAGAGTTCCTAATGGTAATTCTAGTTTTGCGACATTTAATCATGGACACTTCGTTTCAGAAAACACAAAAAGAAACATAAGAGGGACGAAAGCCTACTGGAACTACATGAAAAGAAGATAAAAAAGAAAAAGAAGGTAAGTAATTTCAATATTTTTTTTTTCACTTATATGCCCTCTAATGGCCATTTCCCTAAATATTTTTCGACAAATTATACCGTTTTACACGTCTGAATAAATGTAAAACTTATGTAATTATTATTTTCAGAAGGAAGAAAAAGACAATGACGGCAAATCTGAACGGCGGCCGTTCAGTCGCGACGTAGACTTGCAAGTAAACCGCTTCGACGAAGCACAAAAGAAGTCTATTATCAAGAAAGCGCAGGGCTTGAATACGAGATTCTCACGAGGCGAAGCTAAATATCTGTAAGGTACTTGAACTGTATTCTATAGAGTCCGGTAATGAGTCATGAACTAAGTTTATTGTGACGTTGAGTAATGTTGTAACATCATTAAATTGTATAAGAGGAAAGGAAAGAAAGCTTTTGCTTCACGCTACCGTGAATGTTACGTTATGAAATATTGAATTTTCCCTGCAATGTTTTTATTGCAATTCCGTCTAGAATATAATTATTGTTATTGAATCAAATGATATGCGGGTTTCGCTAAATAAAATCCTTCATAGATTATGTGGTTTTTAAGCTTTCGAAGTTCTATATGTCTTGTCATGTTCGTCTGTCTGTCCGTAGTCAGAGCCGTTTTACCTAGAGACAATCGTAGTATTGCAAAAATTTTGGTAATTGCTTATTGGTCTTTCAAAAGCAAGGTTTTAAACAATTACTAGATACAGTTTGAGCACTAGGCTTTGATTTCTGGACTTTTGTGTACTGATTTTTATAAATTCCTGATTCTAGAAGACTTTCCTGTGTGTGGTTTGACTCGCAGTTGTCCAATTTGTTTTATGAGTTTGATATTTATGCAAGCATCGCTTGTACGAGTAGTTTTACCATAGTGTTACTTGCGGTTCGGCGTCTTTCGTACCTATTGATATATTTTAATAGTATTATACAATCTCCATTCATTTCACATACGTTTCATGGCTGTAATCACGGCTGTAATAAACTTTTTGCTCAAATACATAATACGCATCGATACCGCGATCTACATAGCTTACCATAGGTTACCAGCCCTACTTGAACTACAAACCTATTGAAACTCTAATAAAAGGGTAGCTCACGTTATACTGGTTTTTTCAACCTTACAATATTCAGTGTAGCTCTAAATCTATTAAAAAAGGTTTTGGAATGTCTAAACGAAGCCTTGATTTTTTAGTTTTTTTTACTCCCTTAGGGACCCTTATCTTTACAACCCCTACTACCAAATTTTATGCAGATCGAATAAGCAGTGGTTTGAAAGTTATGCTCTAACAAACATACAACGCCGAATCGCCCATGTTGTCACTAAGATCTTGGCTCGCTCGATCAATTATGTACCTCTTACCATATGTGAATAATCTTCATTGTTTTAACGACTAGTAGTTCGCCCCGAACTGAGATCTCGTGGTCGGTCAAGAGGTTGTAAAGATACGAGGGTCCAAACGGAGTAAAATAAAATGTCGTACAAAAATATCACATGGTGTGTCATATGGTATAATATGGTATAGCTTTGCTTTTAGACATGAAGGCCGATAAATGATAGTTGTTTGGGTGGTCAGGTATTTAAATAGAATTTTTGGAAACATTCGCTTTTAATTTAATCGTTTATATTGGTACATAATTATAATTTTATATTTCAAGTAATTCCAAAAAGTTATTCGTTGTGGATTGTGTTGAGGTGGCTTCTTTTTTTCTGTCAGGCGTGATGCTTGAAACGTCAAAACGTCAGACGTCACCCACTTGTCAATGTCATCGATGGAGGCCGCAGTATTTGGATGGAGGGAGCTGTAGTCGTCAACATACCGCCGGCCTTGGAAGATTCATGTTCCAACATAGAAATCGTTGTAGTAGACGGGTGTACAGGATCCTATGGTTCCAGTGGAAGGGGACAGATCTTCGCAAATGAACGCCGAATGATGCCAGTCGCTGTCCGTATATCAGCGACTCGTGAGATGCCATCGTTTCCAGGATATACTCGAATAACGCGTCCCAATCTCCATTTGAGGGGTGGCAAGTTGTCTTCCTTGATTAGGACGAGTGTATTCATAGCAACTTCGTCTTGGTTGGTTTTCCATTTAGTCCTCGTCTGTAGTTCCGCCACGTACTCCCTTGACCATCGCTGCCAGAAATGTTGTCGTAGCTGCTCAACCCTGTGGTAGCGTGTGAGCGATGTCGTCGTCTTGGCCGTCAGGTCCTCGCATGCGGGAGCCACCAGTGTCCGTCCGATCAGGAAGTGAGCTGGGGTGAGCGGAGATAGGTCGTTTGGATCTGTGGACATAGGGGATATAGGACGGGAGTTCAAGACAGCTTCGATCTGTGTTAAAACAGTGCTGAACTCCTCGTACGTTAGCCTAGCATTACCAACTATGCGTCGCAGGTGATACTTACAGGAGCGAACTCCTCGTTCCATTAAACCACCAATATGAGGAGAATAAGGAGGTGTGAACCACAACTTGATTCCATCATTAGATAGGGAATCTGTAATAGTTTGAGAATTTTCAGATAAAAATGAGGAAAGTTCTTTTTTTGAACCGACAAAATTTGTTCCATTATCTGATAAGATACTCTCAGGTTTGCCTCTTCGGCTAATAAAACGTTTTAAAGCGAGAAGATAATCGTTTGTTGTGAGACTAGTTACAAGCTCAAAATGAACAGCGCGTGTTACTAAACAAATGAATAAAGAAATATAGCCTTTAGAAAGTTGAGCACCTCTGCCCTTTCGATTTAGAATATAAACGGGCCCTGCATAATCTACACCGCTTCGTATAAATGGAAAACCGGGATCTAAACGCTCACTCGGTAAATTACCCATTATTGGTGAAAAAGTTTTACCTTTGAATCGATTGCAGGTCACACATTCATGGATAACCTTTTTGGCTAAGTTTCTTGCACCTAATGGCCACCAACACTCACGTATGTTAGCTAGTAGCAGCAATGGGCCTCCGTGTAGTAACCTTTTGTGCTCATGTCTGAATAACAAAAGCGTAAGATGATGCTTCCCACATAGTAACATCGGATGTTTTTTATCGTAATCGAAGCTAGATGAATTACTAATACGACCACCGACTCTAATTATATTGTTTTCGTCTAGAAACACATTTAGACCAACAACACGTTTATATTGTTTACAATTTTTTATTGACATTTTATTTTCTAGACAAGAATGCACGTCTGAGAATGAATGCATTTGTGCAAACTTCACTAGCATGCACTGCGAATCGTTCAGTTCTTGCACAGATAAAAAACCGATTTTGACGTTCTGTGATCGGTCGCGCTTCATTCGCAAGTTGTGAATAAAGCGTAGTACATACGCACCAATACGTCTCAACTTGGAGAATGATGAGTATCGCTCGAACGTAAACAACTCTGTACCTACTGAAGTTCGAGTTACATAGCTTTGCGTAACATTTCGTAAGTCGGGTAAATCGGAACTAATTTCCGGGGTTTTATTCGTAACTATAAACTCGTGATTTTTCAGAAAGCTGGGACCGGACCACCATAACTCGGAGTTTACTAATGAGTCTAGGTTTAGACCTCGAGATAGTAGATCAGCAGGGTTATCTTTGCTACCTACATGTAACCACACGGAATCGCTTGTTAACTCGTTTATTTCTGTAACACGATTCTGAACGAATGTTTTCAATAAGTGAGGTGACATACGTATCCAACCCATGACTATAGTCGAGTCAGTCCAAAAGTAAACTTTAGTGAAGGTCAGCCTTAATGAAGTTACTATTTTCTTGTAAAGTCTAGCACCTACCAAAGCACCACATAACTCGAGTCGTGGAATGCTAATCGTTTTTATGGGGGCAACTTTACTCTTTGCGCATATTAGTCGTACCGTAATTTCTGAATCGTTGGTGTAAGTACGCGCGTACGCGCACGCACCATAGGCGTGTTGGCTCGAATCAGAAAAAATGTGCAACTCTAAGTTTTCATCATTAGGACCTCGGATTTGTCGAGGTACTCTTAACTCGTTTAAGCATGAAAGGGTCTTTATGAACTGAGTCCAGGTCAAAAGAATTTCATTGGATACGGGAGTATCCCAATCGATTTTACTTAGCCATAATTTCTGTAGCAATATTTTAGAAATTATAACTGCAGGTGCAAGAATACCTAACGGATCGTATACCTGTGATATGACTGATAACATAGCTCGTTTAGTTAAGTTTGAGGCGTCACAGCTCGTATCTACCTTGGACGTGAAATGCAGCTGGTCACTGTCGTTGTACCAACCCAGTCCGAGTGTTTTGTTCTGAGTAAGCTCATCGATTAGAAGTTCTTTAGTATTCTGTAAAGGATCAAAGTTAAAGGTCCATTTACGCAGAGGAAAACAACCGGACTGCAAAACCTTAGACGTTTTCTCGCAAATATCTAACAGAGTTTCGTAGTTATCGTGTCCAGTTAGTAAATCGTCCACGAATATGTCTTCTTTTATAATTCGAGCTATATTTTCATCCTTACACTCTAACGCAAGCTGTCGAATACAGCGCATACTTAGATACGGCGCAGACGCAGTGCCATATGTTACTGTGTTCAATTGATAAATACCTATCGCGTCAGTAGGTTTTTCACGCCAGACAATATACTGCAGTGGCCGAAATTCGGGTTGTATAAGTACCTGCCTAAAAAGCTTTTCTACATCTGCGCATGCTACGTACCTATATTGTCTGAAACGCAACAGTATAGCAAATATATCATTCTGTAGTGCAGGCCCTGGCAACTGAATATCGTTTAAAGATTTTTGTGATGTCGTCTTTGCACTGCCATCGAATACTACTCTAAGCTTTGTGGTCACACTATTTTCCCTATACACTCCGTGATGAGGTAGGAAAAAGTTAGGTACACTATAGGTATCTACTCGCGTCATGTGTCCTAAAGCTTCGTACTCACGCATGAAATCACAGTACATTTGTTTGAATATTGGCAAACGGTCGAGTTTCCGTTCTATAGCCAAAAATCGTTTATTCGCTAACGTATATGAATCGTGTGCGTTACTCCAGCAAAAAAGTGTTGAATCTGAAAATTCTAAAAATGCAGATAATTAGAGCCCACTGCCCTGTAAATGTGCCCCAAGTTTTAAATTAGTGCCTCCAGCCGTTCTGGAGTTATTCAAGAAATTCACTTTTTGCTGGGGTAACGTTTTTTGCTGGGTCGATTTTCGTTCCTGGTTGAGCTAGCCGAATGAATGTTAGCTTAAAAGGGGGCTACAATTTGTGCCTATTAGTGCCCCAACTCCTGAATTTGTGCCCCCTAGGGCTTTGGAGTTATTCCAGTTTTTGCTGGAGTAACGTTTTGCTATCTCCGAAACTACTGGTCGCACAATCATGAAACTTGGTCAGTATAAAGGTATTTCTATTTAGAAATTTGTGCCAGCTCTTGTTTTCCAAAAAAAGGCTTCATTCGCGACTTATAAGGCTTTTATTAAAAATCTAAAACCCGCTCCTAGCTCGCTAACCATTACACTGAGGAACCTATTGAAAGTGTCATTCTGTACCTCTTATTACGCTGCAACTGCTGACGAAGTTTCTTATATCTATTTTTAGTGGTTTACGAGAAATAAAGATTTTAAAATTGACCAGAAATGTCATTACTTTGACCCCGAAATACACCCATTTCCTCTAAAGCTGTGGTACTGATTCTTTGCTAGGAATTAGAGCCCATATTCAAATATATGCTCACGAAATTTCAGCTTATGCTATGCTATAATTATAAAGATATCGATAAATAACCTACAAGAATCACTTTCTAACCCATATTGTTGGTTAACCGGCTAAATTCAAATGACTGTTAAAAAGCGAACGTCCGATACATGGCGCCTATCTCTTGCAGTTGACGGTATTGTATTTTAGTAATAGTTGGTACATATACAAACAAAATTAATTCAGTGGTTTTGTTGGGTTGCCAGATACGAAGAATGTTCACTAGTAGTTCGCCCCGAACTGAGATCTCGCGATGTTCCCGATAAATAATACCCAACCATGACCATGGCTATATAGGTCTAAACTAAATAGTCCAGTCAAAATTAGGGAAGAATCTCGGAATTTGAGATACCAAACTCGCATAAACTGGCATCTCGACCTCCTAAAAGTTGTCTCAAAACCTACTTATTTATGGTATAATTATGTAGGTAATGCACACAAATGTTTGTTCTCTGTGGGGATCGAACCCACGACTCACAGCACGAAAGGCAGAGCTAAAACCGACTGAGCTGTGACCATTGTCATCAAGATAAACATTATGTAGGTACCTACCTACCTAGATAAAAAACTATTACTTAATAAACTATTACCTAGATCTATTATTACAAACAACCTACCTATGACAAATATATTTTATAGATATACTTATCATTTATAGAAACATCATAAGATAGTTATGCTTGCAAGTAGGTACTTACATTTTCTCAGGAATCTTAAGAGCCGTTATCGCGTTTCGTTCGTTAGATTAACGTATCCGGCTATCACCATCATTAACCTCTAAAAGTCTGTTTCTAGATTTTCCTGAAAGAACGATTTTAGGCGTTCTAAAGCCACGGACTTCTGGTTACAAAATACTTGCTGTGTATGTGGGCAACCCAAGAATTTTACAGAGTAAAAATTGGCAAAAGGACAAGCCTCCAGTGCCAGAACAAAATAAAAAAAAAACAGAGTAAAAAGTAAGATCTAAAATAAAACCAATTCAAAGTTTCAAAAACAAAAAAAAACAATCTGAGCATACACTTTTGCACAAGACTATACAGTAACCAATAATGTTATAGTATAAATTTAAGAATGTAGGCGCCATGTATCGGACGTTCGTTTTTAACAGTCATTTGAATTTAGCCGGTTAACCACCAATATGGGTTAGAAAGTGATTCTTGTAGGTTATTTATCGATATCTTTATAATTATAGCATTGCATAAGCTGAAATTTCGTGTGCATATATTTGAATATGGGCTCTAATTCCTAGCAAAGAATCAGTACCACAGCTTTAGAGGAAATGGGTGTATTTCGGGGTCAAAGTAATGACATTTCTGGTCAATTTTAAAATCTTTATTTCTCGTAAACCACTAAAAATAGATATAAGAAACTTCGTCAGCAGTTGCAGCGTAATAAGAGGTACAGAATGACACTTTCAATAGGTTCCTCAGTGTAATGGTTAGCGAGCTAGGAGCGGGTTTTAGATTTTTAATAAAAGCCTTATAAGTCGCGAATGAATCCTTTTTTTGAAAAACAAGAGCTGGCACAAATTTCTAAATAGAAATACCTTTATACTGACCAAGTTTCATGATTGTGCGACCAGTAGTTTCGGAGATAGCAAAACGTTACTCCAGCAAAAACTGGAATAACTCCGAAGCCCTAGGGGGCACAAATTCAGGAGTTGGGGCACTAATAGGCACAAATTGTAGCCCCCTTTTAAGCTAACATTCATTCGGCTAGCTCAACCAGGAACGAAAATCGACCCAGCAAAAAACGTTACCCCAGCAAAAAGTGAATTTCTTGAATAACTCCAGAACGGCTAGAGGCACTAATTTAAAACTTGGGGCACATTTACAGGGCAGTGGGCTCTAATTATCTGCATTTTTAGAATTTTCAGATTCAACACTTTTTTGCTGGAGTAACGCACACATATGAATCGCCGAGCATATCAGCTGATTCACTTAGCGGAATTTGAACCGAAAATCTACCATCTATCTCGCGTTTAGTCGTATTAATAAATAGATCTTCACACTTACGTTCGTCTTGAGTGAACACCCTATCTACTATTTGTGGTATATTTTCGATTTCCCAGAATTTACGAAGCTGAACGTCTATTGCTTCAGTAAAGTTACACTGAACTTGGCTTGAATGCAAGTTCTTAGTGTTGATAGGACCAGAAACCAACCAACCTAGCTTCGAATTTTGCAAAAATGGTCCATTGGGTAGTCTAATCCGATTCTCGTCTAAAAGATCCCAGAACTTATCCGCCCCTATTAGTAAATCGATTTCAGCGGGCACGGCGAAGTCAGGGTCTGCAAGCTGTATGTTGTTAGGTATAGCTACACATTCGTATGCAATGCTTGTGGATGGCAAGCAAGGGGTTATTTGCGGTAGCACTATACAATTTAATCGTGTATTGAACTCACTTGTTCTAGAACGCATAAGAATATCGCATGAATTATTCGCATGGGTGAGGCTAGTGCCTACACCAGATATATAAACTGTGGACTGTAAATAAGGCGCATTCAATCGTTTAGCTAACTTCTCCGTAATGAAGCTACGTTGACTACCACTGTCAAGAAGAGCGCGTGACAAATGGAATTTATCGTTTATATCGGCTACTTCAACCAGAGCTGTAGAAAGCAAAACTTGTTGCAGCGATAAGCTTGAACTGGGCGTGCTTTCGGTAGCACCGGCGACGCAGTCAGCTGATGCATGCAACGCTGTCGATGTAGCAGCGCATGTAGGAACCTGATCCACACACACATTCGCATTGCTACTACACCCGCTTTGTTCCTCTATGTGAAGTAAACTGTTATGTTTTCGCTTACATTGCATGCAGGGACCAAATAAGCAATCATTGATTACATGACCAGACCGCAGGCAATTTGAACATAAACTCTTATTATCGTTTACAAAATTAATCCTATCCCTAACAGATAAGTTTAGGAACTTTACACATGTATAAAGTTTGTGTTTACCATTACACTTTGGACAATTATACTTAAAATTATTTTCCTTCTTACTATACGACTTACCTTTTGAAACCTCATCGTTGGCTGAAACATAGCTATGTACCTGATTGGCATTCTTAGTATCGTTTGAACTACTACTTGGCCTACCATGTGATTTAGAATGATTCGCATTTATCATTTCAAGCATATCAGCTCGGTTCCTAAGGAAAGTAAGAAGTTGTTCTAACTTCAACTCCTGCGAGTTAGAATCAAGGGATCCTTTATGGTTCTCCCACTCACGTTCAGTGGAAGAATCCAATTTAGAAACGATTAGATAAATTATCAACGTATCCCAAGACTCAGTTGGTTCATTCAATGTTTTTAGAGCTCTCAAGTTTCTCAAAACGGTATCAATAAGCTTTCTAATTTGTACTGCAGATTCTTGCTTTAAAGAAGTAACATTAAAAAGAGACTTTATATGATTGTGTATTAGAAGCCTATGATTATGAAACCTGTTCTCTAATAACTCCAATGCGTGTGTGTAATTAGATGCAGTAAACTCCAATGCACTTATGACCTGCAATGCACTTCCACTGAGCGATGATTTCAAATAATGGAATTTTTGAATTGCGTCTAGATCCGTCCGTTTGTGAATCATTGTTTGGTATGAATTTCTATACTCTAACCATTCATCATACACTCCACTGAAAGTGGCTAACTTGATAAAGGGTAGTTTTACATGTGACAGTGTTGAACTTTCCGTGGCTGCATGACTACATTTTACAACTTTAGGACTATCACTTGTCTCACAACTTTCGATTAAACATTTAGCAGATGCCATAGTACTGAAGTATAAAGATTCTACTGCCTCAATGTACTCAAAATGACTAGGGATGTCTTCACTAGCAGAATAAGTTTCTATATCACTCCCTATCGCATTAAACTTATTGAAGCATTCACTGGCAGCTTGTAATCGTAATTTCATTTCAGCAACTTGCAAGTTTGATAAAGAAGCGCCATCGAATGAATCAACAAATTTTTTAAATTGAGTAAACCGACCTTTCAAATGACCTCTTTGCTTTTTTAGCTCAGAAAGATAATCATCATTAGATTTTTTCCTAGTGGGAGAATGAGAGGGGGATGGAACCAATAATTTAGATCTTTCCTCAGACATACTGGTGACTTATTAGAACGAAAAGCAACTCACGTGTAAGTAACACCCGGTACGCTGATTCACCCGGCTCCCGCTAGGCCACGCAACTGGAATTATAAAACACAACGTTTTAACACAATTCGGGGGACAGGATGGGTAAAAGATAGGATATCCTGACCGTCCGCTTCCTGGATGGCTCGCGAATCCACGTGTCTGGTCTCGCCTCGTGTCTTCTCGTTCCGGCTCGTAAGGACCAATGTTTGGGTGGTCAGGTATTTAAATAGAATTTTTGGAAACATTCGCTTTTAATTTAATCGTTTATATTGGTACATAATTATAATTTTATATTTCAAGTAATTCCAAAAAGTTATTCGTTGTGGATTGTGTTGAGGTGGCTTCTTTTTTTCTGTCAGGCGTGATGCTTGAAACGTCAAAACGTCAGACGTCACCCACTTGTCAATGTCATCGATGGAGGCCGCAGTATTTGGATGGAGGGAGCTGTAGTCGTCAACAATAGTTTTCACAACAACTCCAAAACTATTTCACCTAGAATAAAAATAGGACCGGTTTTGGAATGTCTAAGCAAAGCCTTATCATATGACACCCCACTTGATATTTTGGTACGACTTTTTTTTGCTCCCTTTGGAACCTCATGACTTTCCAACCCCTTGACCGATTTACTTTATTTTTCAAACCAGTAAAACTTAAAGAGTACTATCTGTATACCTACCAAATTCTGTGAAGATCGGATAAGCGGTTCAAAAACTCTCGAAAAACAAACATACAAAGCATTTTTGCCCAAGTTGTCACTAAGATCTTCGTTCGCTTCGCTCACTAGATCAATAAAGCCTGCGTAGTGCTGCTGATATTTTCTAAGTGAGACTCAGTGGCTTCAACTAACTATGGTAAAACGGCAGAGCCTATCAGGAAAATGTATCTTTCTTCATAGATTTTAAATAAACCTAGCTGATATTTTTATGTCAATCTTTTATTTCACCAGAATCAATCATTACAAAGGGTGTAAAAACACCACTGAAGGCATTAGGTTAGAAGTTAGAAGGCAAAATAAATTAAATATACACTCGTTTATTAAATGCAGTAACAATCACATAATTTTTTTATTTTAAATATGCTGCAGTTCAAACCACGACGTCTGTAGTATTGGCTTTCTCTACGGAAGCGCAAATCTTCGCTTTGTTGTTTTCACAGCAAAGTGGCTCGTCAGCCGTCATGTCCGCGTAAGTCCACGGTCTGTCACAGATCTTGTAGTATGCAGACAGCTGAAATAAAATAATACATAAGTATATTAGTCATACATAGCTGACTGTTTGAGACGATTTGCTGATTCCAAACACCCAAAGAAGATTTATTTGCATGATCTGCAGTAATTCTTCCAGGCTTAGGTTTTGTCGGACATTGGGTATTTTTCTGATAGGATGGGAATCTTCTACATTCTTAAGGCGATACATAACAGCCTACCACAGAATACCCTAATCTAGTACGAGTAGGTAGTTGCTGGAACAGACTGATCCGCTGCATTAAAGTTGAGTCTTATTAAATTTATAAGTTTGTAAAATATAAATAGGTACTTTTGGAAATTTTTACACAACGCCCCCTAGTCTCAAACTAAGCAAAGCTTGTAGGTACTATGGAAACTAGATTACTGATATTTTTTTATGTGAATGCTATAAAAGGTTTATTTGGGTTCACCTTCAATTCTTCAGCATCCTTTAATCGGTTGCACAATACATCAGGTCCCTTGGCCTTGGCGGCTGTGGCCAGCGCGATACAAAGCTGCTTGCAAGTGCTGTCTCCTTCTTCGTCGCACTTCACCTCCAAGCCAGGGCTTTGGGCGATCAGTGGCTCCACGCCCGTCTCGGCAGTGATGGATGGGAAACCCCCGCAAGTGCAGTTGCCTTTAGGACCGTCATCCAGACTGGGGATTACAAAGTTACTTGAAACTTGGCATTGAAAATTGGGTTACTTTACTTGGGAGATAGTTACCTGATCGGAATATCTTCAGCCAGTGCGAATCCAACCACCAGGATGACACACAGGTCGCAGAGCATCGCTTTTGCCGACGACATGATGACTTCAGCTCGCAGCACTTACTGGGTGATATGTAGAAAACAATATCCACTTATATACTACAACGCTTGTTGCTGAGGATGCTATTCGACACCTCAGGGTAACCATATTATCTGCTTTTGATGAAAAAGTTTGTAACTTGGTAGCATTGGTTTAATTAATTTCAATGACATTAAACACGGACATACCTACATACCGGTCAAAATCAGTTATTAACCCTCTTTTTTGATATTTACTCCATCTAAAACAATGTCATAGGCACTGCAGCGTCCCTCTCGTAAGGGGCATGGGGTCGGGTAAAAATTATGCACAGAATATTTACCTACCTTGCTTGAACTTAGATGTAGGTACCTTCTTAAGGATAATTCCTAATAGATTACCTAGGTAGGTATCTAACTAAACTAGATCTAAGGTAGAGCTAGGTACATCCAACATCCGTATATGCCTGTTTTCACTGTCAGGCAGTGTTTTAATAGACCCGACAATTGTGTATCTACAAAACATTCCAGTGCTCAAAATTCTACAAAATAGTAGGTACCTATCTATCTTAATCAGATTCAAACGTTTGTTTTACTGTCACATCATCATCAACGGTCATTTAGTTATGTAGCATGGGTAATAAGCCAAGCTTGGGTGGAATTTATAGGCCGCTCGAAGTTTTCCGCGATATCTTGGTAGGTACGTGGGCTATCCGCATCCCTACTAAACGCAAAGTCACCCTACGATTTGAATGTTTGTGATTGAATACGAGTAAAGCCGAGACTGTTATGATTGTAAGCATACACAATGCGCCGTTATTTCGGTCGCTCGGTGCATTCGTGCATACCTACATTTACCTACCCTAAAAACTTCCGTCACCAGAGAGTTGGCCAGTAACTCATACGAGCTTGCTTGCTATTACATATCGGATCTGGAGGTACGAACCATAATAAATGAAATGTGAAAAGTCCCCTTCGATCCGCCTTATTATCCTTAATATAAAACTATTTATAGTAGGTATAATGAAATATGGATTTGAAATATACATAACCTATTCTTATTATGAAAGGTAAGGTATGGTATGGTCAAAATAAGAGGACAAAAGAAGGATCTGGTAGCTAACTCCTTGCAAAAGAAAGTCTCAAAAGAGGGAAGGCTGAATATTGAGAATAATCAAAATAACATAGGTTGGTAAGTATAGAATTTATTTCTTATAAACTAAGTAGGTTACCTACTTATTTTAGTTGAATTCAAATCATGAAATGTCTTATTAATTAATGTATTGATTAATTATTTACGTTTATTATATTTTAATACCCTTTGAATACACACAACATTCTTGTCTATATCAAATCTTAGACATTTCATTGGTCTATAATCACTGATACAAATCTCATTGAAAAATATTGCGAATTCCTGAGAAGTGGTTTCAAGAGAACAGGGTATTTGTGTAACTTTTCAGTCAAATGTATTCAATATTTTATTAGATGAATCCCATCACATGGCAGAGTTGATTTTATGCACATTTAAAAGTAGTAATAAAAAAAAATATTTTTCATCTAATAAAACCATTGTTGAAGGTTATCTTTGCGGTGCTGGCTTTGGTTTAGGCATTTTCCCCAAAAGACCTTGAATTTCCTTCTTCTCATCATAACTCTTCCACATTTCATAAATGTTTATTATAGATCTGACTATTTCTTGGATCTGAAAATTAAAATGGTTTTATATTAGCTAAGCACAAGTACCCTGCCTCTGGTGTTGATTCTATCTGTTGTTGCAGCACTAAAGATATACCCCCTATCTTATAAAAAGTTAGAGTAGACATTATGTCTTATTTAACATACGTAATCAGGACATAATGTCTACTCTAAATTTTTATAAGATAGACCAATAGCTGTTTTGTTGTTTTAATTTATGAGTAAGGAATGGCAACATTTTCAGTGCTAGGTTAGGAATTGACACCTCTGTAAAAAGCTTTTAGTATTGCTCCTCATGTGGAATTTACCTTGTCCATGTCAACATTTAGTTCAGCGAACCATGGTTTGAGGTTCTCTTTCCCGAGCATTACACATGCTATGTGCAATGCACTTATTGCTATCTGAAATCAAAAACAAAACTTGTTAGGTTGTTTTGGTGCTTATTGAGAATAGAATTTGATAAAAAACCAGATCTGGATTAAATGATAAAGTACCATTATTGAAAACTCACCTGGTAAGGAGGGAAAAGAAGGCTAACATCAGTTCTCAATGAATCATTAACAATTCGCCAAGCATAGGTAAGTAGTTGATCATCCTGGCCTATATCTTGTACAAATAGTAGTAATGGTCTGTACGGCTGGTACACTATCAAACAACAGTCTAAGTTTTCTAGTAGATAAAACTCACACTCCAAAATGTGGTTTGTTCGGTAAGGAAATTCTTGTTGACCATAAGCATAGCTAAATTTGTTTTTTATCACAGTTTGACAGGTAGTTATAAGTCTTGAGTTCGATATTACTCCAAATTCTTCTACTTTGGATGCCAAAAATACGCACGTAGGCGCCAAAAGTAAAGGGTCTATACATTTCAAGGAGTTTCTCGCATAAAATCGTTTGAAATACACGGTTGCTGTAGCAATCACTTGCTGACGGAGCTTTAGCTGTTCTCCTAGTACTTGTATTATGCTGGCAAAGAAGTTAAATATTTTCTGGTATTCTTCGTCAGTCAAAATGTTTAGGTCATGTTGGCGGTCTCTGATGAGATCCTGTTTGTCTAATATCCATTGCTGGTGGTGTGAACTTTGCCAGAAGTTGCCAGCCATTCCTAGAGCTGAGCTATTTGCGCACACACAATCTTGAAATACTTGTTGTATTTATATTTCAATTCATCTATCTATCTTCTAGAGTTGAAATGAGCTAGGTACAAAACAAAATGTAAAGAAAAGAAAACATTGGCCATTGCTCCGATGTTTACTGGACTAAAGTTCGGACGGAGTCCGCGGCACACGTCAGTGTTCAAAGAGTATAACTGTCAGTGTCAAAATTTCAAAGCTACTTTAATAGTTCGGTCGTAAATGTTCATCGATATATAATCGATGTCGATTCGATGTTTTGTCGACAAGACAAGAAATCGTTACTGGTTGTTTTCTGCCACTATTGGTTGGTTGTATAGAGTTGTGTTATGCCTACAGCCAATCGAAATACAGTTGTATTTGTTAAAGGGTGCTGCAAGATAATAGAAATATTTTATATTTACACTTGCGGTAATTTTATACTAGGTACCTACCTATTTATGTTTACAAAAATAAAAGTAATTTTCTTAAAATTAGGGAAACACACAACGTAAACACCCGCCACAAAAACAAACTCTATCTACCATATTCTAGAATAAAAATGCTAAATAAAAGTCCATATTACATGGCAGTCAAAATCTTTAATAACCTACCGAATGACATAAAAAATGAAACAAAAATAAAACCATTCATAAGAAAACTAAAATCATACCTAGTAAAAAAAGCCTTTACTCAACTGAAGACTACTTTGAAAAAGAATAATACCTAAAACTAAAGTGATTAAAATATTAACTTAAATACCTACCTAGTCAAATTAGCCATAACAAATTTAAATATTAAAGTAATTAGTAAGTACCTTATGTAAGATTTAAGTAGTAAAGAAAATATAGTGCATACCCAAAGGTATGTACCCAGAATTAATGTTAATTACCTACCTAAGTTTAAGCGCCCAAAACATTTGCGATACCTGGAAAAGGTGAATAAGTTTTAAAGTGCCTCCTACATATAAGACCAAATTGTAACACTTATTTATGCAAATAAACATCTTGTATCTTGTATCTTATTTTTCTCGAACATGCTTGGTAATTAAAGCATTATTTTAACGACCTTCTTAGATATAAATCGAAAATGCAGTACTGGCCAAATACATGCGAGCAGCGGCTGGCAATAATTGTATGAAAATCCATTGCCGGCGTGTTTAGCGGCCAAATAAATTACATACAAAACTCATCATATCTGTCGTGTAATTAAAAAATGGAACGATCATTTACTTACTCAATAACATGGCAACCAAGGAGGTAACTTATCAAAGGTTTTATTCAAATTTCGAACAGGCTTCCAAGCAGAAAGCTGATTATTGAAAAAAAAAACAAATGAACACTGTAACTTCGTTGTTCGTTACTGATTTTGAAAAGTAATTGTATTTTAAACCAAGTTTTGCCTAGGTACTTAGTTTTAATTTCCGCGCATTATTTGAGAAAAGTACTATACAAGCCTTGGCCACAACTAGGCAATGAGGGACTCACGTATGTGTGCCTCGTCTTCGACTCGGCCCACATTTACACGTTCTTCGCTCATTGCCTCTGTTGCGGGCCGCTGCAGTAATGTACTATGGTTCTTAATTTCTTAGTCAGGTACCTACAATACTTACCTACCTAGGTATATGAAATAAAACAAGATAACAGCAATGATATTCATTAGTAAATTTTACAGACAAATGATTTATTTATTTAGGTCACATAAGTATAGGTAGGTACCTATGTATAAAATGTTGGAAAGTCGTGATATACAATTAGCCGGTCAGATCACTAAGCGTGTAATCCTTAAGAAAATCATTAACAGTGTCGAAGACTTCCTCGCTGATTATTTGACTGACAACGTCCAAGTGGTTTTGCACAATATCTTGTGTTAGATTCTGCACAAAAGAGCTGATGAACGAGTTGATGATAGGTGATCCGGTCATGCCATCAACTTGGATCTGAAATTTTTATAGAGATACCTATTAATCTCTAGGCATAAGTACTTCCAATATTTTTTCATATCCACTAACCGATTTGAATTATAATTAATACCTGGTAATATATATTATACCTATATAGGCATTATTTTACGTTCTAACAGTTCTTGTAGGGTGTTTCAAATAATTAAGTCAAAACAGTATTTTTTACGTGAGCTTACATAATACCTAAATAACTGAGTAGGTACTTACAAGAGTATCGGCAATATCAAGTTTGATGTCAAGCTCTCTCAGAAGTAAATGCCCGCCCAATAAATTGGTTCCCATCCTCAAATCCACGGCCACCTCAAAGCGGTTGATAAAAATCCTAAAAGTTGTAGGGTTATTGACAGTTACAATAATTAATAGTGATAAATTTTATAAGTGTCGAGTCATCTACCTGAAATTTCCTGCAGCTGAATGCGTCAACAACAGTGCTACTCTGGCTTGAGCATCATAAGAACCTGAAATTTTTATAAAATCAGGTATCTACCTACGACTGGTAAATTGAGTACGTATTTTTTGGAAAATTTTAACATTGTATAGGTAACATAGTAAATATTATTTTACCGGTAACAGTAAACCATGGAATAGTGATTTGCGCTCCAAGATTCAGTCGTAGAGCGTTGAAAGTAACGTAATCCACCACATACCACCGAAGACCTTCCGCTCTTATATTGTTGACAGTGGCAATCGCCCGGGCACTTAAACAATTGGATTAAAAATGAATGAATGTAAAGAAAATGGTTAGGAAATACAACTAAGTAGGTATTTACAGGATACATAAAATATTTGTTTAATACAAGAACACCTGCGCTCAAATTATCCAAGAAAACTTATAGTGAAAATCAAATAGGGGCGCAGTGGCATACGATAGTGTTGTTGCGGGTAGATTTTTATCAAAATGGTTCTAGAGTAGGTAAAATTATTACTTTATTTTTATATACCTAATAATCTTTAGATAATGTCTCATGTAAGTGCAATGTTAATTTCTTTGAGAAAATAATTAAGCTCTTATCTTATTCCAAAGTATGTTGCGCCATTTACCCTGTGATTTCAAACTCAAAAGGTCCCATTGTTTCGACCTTCATTGGATCCAGAGGAGGTAAGGATTCGTTTCCGTTGATGACAACGTCTCGGAAATCTTCCAAAGCGTTTTTAATCGTCTCGGCAATTAAGCTACGACCGATGATTCCTTCCAATACATTGTCATCTACAAACTGTTGCGCCTCATCAACCATACGAATATTAAGAGAAAAAGGATCTTGATTTTTATATACAACTCCTGTCGAAACAAATAATCAGATAAATTGTAACGCTATAGACAATACAAAAATAGAAACAAAAGAACAATAGAAATTCAAGTTTGAAATATTTAAGTAAAACTTTAGTAGGTATACTAACCATCGGTTATTTCTTTTACTGGGGTGACATCTTTCGCCAATGCAACTGCAAATATTGCCGCAAAACTCACTACAAATTTCAGCATCATGTCGAAGATACTAACGCCTTGTGTAAAATTGATTGTGCTAATAACCTAAACCACAGTAGTTTTATAAACACATTGTTTGATAAGTAATTTATTTATCTGCTATAGGTACGTCCTAATAATAGCATCAATCATACTTATATTATAATCTTGTAGCTTTTCAGATTTATTTTTGCTATCACTACAAATCAGAGGTGATTAATTAAAATAATCGCTGATGATAAATCTATTCTTCACGTCATATTATAAATTTGAGGTGGGTATAATGCAAGCGAGGGTGTGTTGATTTAAGTTTTCATTAGAAAAAGCTAGGAGCTTATCATGCACAGTAATTGGTAATTTAAGCTGGCTATTTTAGTGAGTTTTTAGGCCAAGTTTTCGTTGCGTAGGAGTACTAACTTACCTGCTCACTTTAAATGTATTTAGGTAGGTACTACCTACTTATTTATTTTTTGATAAGTCATCGTAGTTTTGAGGTAAGTACCTAGGTAAGGTTAGCATTAATAAACGAAATCGATTGTATTATAATGCCTGCTGCATCATATTTATTAGTTGTGTAGGCGATACTGTAGTCAAGTACGTGTCTAATCTTTGAACAATGTTCGTTTCCGTTGCATTCACAATGTCTTCATGATACCCTTCGATAATTTTTACCCCTTCTTTGTTCAAAATTTTATTAATTGGCCATGAACTGTTTTCCAAGTCCACCTAAAATTATAAATAAAATCTGACTGAAATAACTCAAACACACAAAACAAGTTATGATTAATTACACTTAGAATGCCTCACTTTATAGGCGGTCTACCTAATTAAAATTACTTTATAATTTTGAACATATTTTGCTAGGTAGGTAGGTACCTTCCTTCGTATATTTATAACGAATCATACGTATGAATTATTTGTACCTAGATGTCTATTTATGATAGTACCTAATCGTCTGATTTACTAAATATTTTTAAATCAACTCTAAATAACGTCGTTTTTTTACTCACTTGAATGTCACCAATAGCAAAGTCGAGATTGAATTCACTAACACTCGTGTGTGTTCCGTTTCTTGCAAGCCTTATAATAAATCCAAGCTTGACGCTTTTAAACATTGCGCTGCAATAACACACATGTAGTATATTATTAGTATTACTTAGTATTTAAACTTTAAATAGTTAGGTAGGTCTGGTTATGTAGTTACAATTTAACCTACCGTAATTTTCCTGATCCTCTTAAAGTATAAACATAAAACGCGCTGCCCTCCACATTATACATATCTGAAAATAAAACTATTATGAGCATCATGCACATTTTATATATCAAAATATGGCATTTATTTACCCATGCACACTATTGCACATGTATCTACTACCTGCTGAAACAGCCAGCATTGGAATGACAAGAGAACCCGATGCGAACATGTCTCCCAAAGATACGTTGAGCTTGGTTACGTAGAAGTTGTTCATTCCTATTACTCTCATCCTGCTCGAACTATAGGTAAGCCTAATAGAAATTGAAAAACATTAGGTACATTTGCATAACGGTTACGAAATATAGATCTCAATCTAATTGTCAAAATTTTGGTTGTACCTCCCTCTGTACACTGACCATATTCTTATCCGCACTCCCCTCTTGTTTAAGACACTAGCATTAGCGAACTCGACACTGGCAGAATTGTGACAACTAGCCACAAAAGCCACAAACCAAGAAGTTGAAGTTTTGAAATATAGATCAGCGAAAAAGTACCACTAACTATAAGTAGACCAATGACCAATGGACCTTAATTATGATCGACGATAATACGACTATTATACTATCGTCGGTCTAAGTTGCGTACAATACATGCTTACTTTACACCTTTTCCTGAGTAACTTCCGTTTAAAGGTGGGATATACAATACTTCCAAAGAGGGGACCAAAAATGGTAGAGAGGCTGTATCACCGCTACGCCATTTCACAAAAAAGTCAAGAAGCTTTTTTTCGACGTCGTTAGTTGCTGTAACAACCAAAAGATAATTTTTCATTTATTTCCAGAGTGTCTAACAAATTACACGTCCTTGCTTCTACTTATCTGGTACCATCTCATAGCCCAGAGCTAGAGCATCGAACTCTATAAAAATCCTAGACAAACTATTCCCAAAGTTACTCGTAGTACAAAATAGTACATTACTGCAGCGGCCCGCAACAGAGGCAATGAGGGAGAACGTGTAAATGAGGGACATGAGGGACGACGAGGCACACATACGTGAGTCTCTCATTTTTAAATGGATTTTCATACATTTATTGCCGGCCGCTGCTCGCATGTATTTGGCCAGTACTGCATTTTCGATTTTCCTCGAAGAAGGTTGTCAAAATAATGCTTTAATTTCCAAGCATGTTTGAGAAAAAAAACTTTAAAGCAAGCTCCAGTTTCTTTAATCATAAATATTTAATATTCAGCTTGGTCCATAGTTCCATCTCAGCCGCTGAGCAAGAATTAACCTAGATACCTAAATAATATTATTATGTTTACTTACGGGTCACATCTAGCCCAATGCAAGCGGTCAGTTTTAGTATAATGAATATAAAAACTGTTTTAGGGAACACACTTTTCATTTTGACGGTAGGCCACAAAATACAATTTTCTTAAAATTCATGTCATATTTATAGTAAATTCAATGTATTTACTTTTTCATTACATTTAGGCACTGATATTCTAATCTCAGTTTACTTACTTAAGACCCGGCATAAAACATTTTGTGCGTCATGTTAGACTTTTGTGGTCTAGTAATAATTATGCTCATTCGAGCGAAGTAAATAAATATATATGTAGAGATATGAGAATATATGTGGAGAGTATGTACTTGCCGTAATGTGTGAAATCACATAAATACCTTCATCTTCACAATGTTATGTTTATTACATGCTGTATAATATTTATTAGATAAACCACATAATATTAATTAGTATGTATCTAAGGTAGGTATGTCAAGGATAAAGTTATGAAACCCGCGTGAATTCTTAGATTACACTGGTAAATTATTATCTAAGTGTAAATGTAAATATAGATAGGTACCTACCTGCCTAAACCACAGGTGCCCATAGTATTCTGTGCTAGTTACGCAACGCACTATCAACGCAAGCACTACTAGGTATATTGTATTATAGGGGCAGAGCGGCCTTAAGTGAGTGGCGGCGACTGTTGTGGATAAGCATGGTAGAATCATAGGTATATTTTCATTCATCATGCTATCTAGGTAGGTAACTATATTTCTTATATCAAAGGCATTTTTTTTACACGTTCTATAAGTTGTAGATATTATTAGGTATGTCCAGAGAGACAAGCGTAGCAACCTGCCATTGTGCAAAATGGACTAGATCTGTTATTTTGATATCGTCCTCCCAATGTGTTGATCATATATGCATACAGTCAAACATCAGCAATCGTTTTTAAAGTAGGTAAGAAATGAAGTATGTTGACCGGATAGTCATCAAAAGTTTCACAGCTCAGCAGTATCGTATATAGGTAGTTTATCGACGTAACCCAGAAATCCATAGTCTGTGTGGAAACTCGATAGTTTCGATACTCGGTTGCATCTCGAGTTGTATTGCGCGCGACCCTACTACATGCTTGTCTGTGAATGTCATCTTATAAGTATTGTCAGTGTCAATGTCAAACCTAACCACCCGGCCAATCGATCGGACGGGACACGAGTTTTGACATTTTTTGAAACGACACACAGCACTTTTATTTTAATAGTTTTTCTTGTGTTATTGTGAGTATTGTTGTTTAATTTTGGTGGAATTTTAACCAATAATACTTAGGTCGTAACATAAAGTGTGAGCCATTGGAATAAATGTGTCTAAAGTGGTTTTTATGAATGTGAAAATTCGTGTTAGGTTTTGAAGAGAAAATCCACCATTTTGTTTTCAAAACAAACGACAGCCGATTTGACTAATGACTTGACTTGACTTATTTATTACAATTTTAACACTTGTCATTGGCAAAATTGTCTGTCGAAATGACGGACACAGGCCATTAATGAAGAGAAGAAGAAGAATCGATCGGACGGACACGAGTTTTGACATTTTTTGAAACGACACATAGCACTTTTATTTTAATAGTTTTTCTTGTGTTATTGTGAGTATTGTTGTTTAATTTTGGTGGAATTTTAACCAATAATACTTAGGTCGTAACATAAAGTGTGAGCCATTGGAATAAATGTGTGTAAAGTGGTTTTTCTGAATGTGAAAATTCGTGTTAGGTTTTGAAGAGAAAATCCACCATTTTCTTTTCAAAACAAACGACAGCCGACTTGACAAATGACTTGACTTGACTTATATTATTACAATTATATCACTTGACATTGGCAAAATTGTCTGTCGAAATGACGGACAGAGGTCATTAACGAAGAGAAGAAGAAGAAGAATCGATCGGACGAAAATGGCCGGGCGGCAGCAGCGGCGCGGCCGGGCGATTTAGTCGCTTTGACCTAGTCCTAAAATAGATTATTTGATACAAATTATTACCTGTTTCGCCAGTAAAACTTCAGGATCTGGTTTCGGTTATTGAGAAGAAAGGCATCCATCGTAGAAAATGGGTAGTCTTACTAAAATACAAGACTTTCTTCATGACTCTAAAAAGTTTTTTACGTGGCCGTTTGTAAAAGGATTAGTTACAAACCCGACGCAGCTCCCAATCGTGGCGTTCTTCATCATCGTTGCTGAATTTTTCATCAACCTACTTGTGGTGGAACGAGTGCCGTATACCGAGATAGATTGGAAAGCATACATGCAAGAGTGTGAAGGGTTTTTGAATGGGACACTAGATTACAGTGAGCTCCGCGGTGATACTGGTCCTCTAGTGTATCCTGCTGGTTTTGTGTATATTTATTCTATACTTTATTTTATAACTAGCCGAGGCGAAAATGTCAAGCTTGCCCAATATATTTTTGTGGCCATCTACCTCCTTCAGTTATGCCTTGTTCTTAGGATCTATAGCAAGAGCACCAAGGTACCACCTTATGTTCTGATACTAACCATACTAACATCATACAGAATTCATTCAATCTATGTTCTTAGACTGTTTAATGATCCTATTGCCGTGCTTCTGTTGTACATATCGCTAAATTTGTTTTTAGATTCAAAATGGTACTTAGGAAGTATATTCTATAGTTTAGGTGTTTCTGTTAAGATGAACATTCTCCTGTATGCTCCTGCATTATTTCTGTTTTACTTAGTGAATCTAGGATTAAAGGAAACCATAAAACAGTTAATTGTTTGCGGTCTAATACAAGTGTTATTAGGACTAATCTTTTTGATGAACAATCCCGTTGCATACATTAAGGCAAGCTTTGATTTGGGTAGAGTATTTAACCACACGTGGACCGTAAATTACAGATTCTTAGATGTTGAAGTTTTTGAAAACAAATATTTTCATTTAACACTCCTTGCCATCCATTTTGTATTATTGTTGATATTTCTACCGATGTGTTTAAAATATTTTAAAAGTTATTGTAGATTGAAGTATGTACAGCAGCAGTTTGAACCACAAATCAATGCTAAAAACCTTGAAATAAGAAAGAGAAACAAATACAAAAAAGATGTAAAACAGAAATTGAACAAGATGAAGCAAAATAATGAAGATAAGTTGACAAAAGATCAAGAAAACTTTTTGAATTCATTTGAAGCCATGCTGCAAAAGTCTTCAAATGAAGGGTCAAAGAAATCTAAGAAGCACATGAAGCCTACTCCAGTTGAGGAAACTGTTGACTACAGCCTGAACTTTGATATACTCTCACAGTTATTTATTCTGCCCATGTTTGTTGTTAATTTTATTGGCATTGTATGTGCAAGAAGTTTGCACTATCAATTCTACTCGTGGTACTTCCATAGCTTACCTTATCTTCTATGGTCTAACAACTTTTCAGCTATAACTAGATTCTTACTCTTGGCCCTGATTGAAATGTGTTGGAACACATATCCAAGTACCAGCTTTACCAGTGCTTTGCTGCATATTTGTCACATAACTATACTGTACGGAGTTTATAAAAAAATATCTTCTGAATTGCAAATAGCTTCTAAATTAGAGTAAAATGAAATTTCATCTTACTCAGACAAACCGCAAATTGTAACAAAATAAACTTAATACATACATGTTGTAGTAATTGTGACCTGAGGTTGCTGCAGAAGTCAAACCCACACCTCAAGCTCTACATCAATGTCTCTTGACTGCTCCACAGAAGTAGTCTACCATTAAATTTTTTGGTAAATAGGCAGGTAGGTACTACTTATTTGTTTTATACCTAGCTTTAGTTCTGTGTAGTGTCACTTATTTGTAAAAGCATTATAATGCTTTACAACTAGGTTTCTAGTCATAACAGTTAACATGCAGAAGATTGAATCATTTTAGTTAATGTAGTCAAACAAAGGACAGGTTATGAATAGCATAAGTTCCTATCCAATTTGTGTGCGTTACCCCAGCAAAAAAGTGTTGAATCTAAAAATTCTAAAAATGCAGATAATTAGAGCCCACTGCCCTGTAATTGTGCCCCAAGTTTTACGTAGGCATGTGTAGTATGTATGTAACATCCAAAAACATAATATAATAATATAGTACTTAATACCTATGTAGCGTATATTATGTCGTATGGGGATTGTGAACGTGTTAACGTCCTAAGTTTATTTGTGGGAAATACACTGTGTTAAATTTTATAGTTTGTATGGCCAAAACTTGTGTTAATTGTTACGTTTTCAATATTGTAATAAATGTATGTAATTGCGAAATGCATGAAATAGTTTGTTTATAAATCTGCTTAGCACTTTAGGGTAAAGCTTCAGTGGTGGCGTAAGGTACAGTAAATTTTCTATTCAATCATGTAAAATAGGTTCATCACGTATCTTAGTAGATAATGTCTCTTAACTTGTAACTCATAGTTACTCATAGTTTTGACTAAAGTTAATTATCCATGGATTTGATTTACTATAACAATGGAGAGCAAATTAACTTTGACCTTTTCTAAAGTGAAAAAAATAGTGTAGCAATTTGTGAATTTGATAATTTTAGTATTTGCAAAGTCATAACACTCCCAATGTAAGAGTTCTTAATAGTTTAAAATAAAACAAAAACATATGTAAGCATTTTGAGTGTTTTATTTATCAATCATTTATTCAACTAATAAAAAGAAACTATTTTATAATCTTAGATTTAGAGATGAGGCGATAAATACTTCCTTTGATATCACATAACCCATTGCTCGAACCTGGCTGGCGCCTGTTTCCCAAGCTCCTACGAACTGTTACCAGTATACCCACCATACTCCACTGTCTTATAATTTTTACTATATAACAAAGCAATATTAACAGTCCAAAGTATTATAACGCTGCCTCAGCTTGTCATCGAGCATTAAATAAATTAAGTATATACGATGAAAGCAACCAAATGCACAAAATGATAAGACTATCAAAACCAGTGATCAAAATGATTAACCTCTTGAGGACTCATGGGGCGAGAGTTATCAAAAGAATAACATTAATTTATATAGCACATATTCAATAATTTAAACTACGTAACACATATGTTATAAAGGGAATCTACTTTAAGATTCATTTCTACTAGTCTATGAGCAAGATTGAAGATTTGATGAAGTTGAAGCATTCTGAATGTGTACATACTTGTGCAGGTTATTTTTATTAACAAGTCAATTACATATATCAAGGAGTAAACGAATATTACTATTCAGTCAAAGGTACACCCAGTCATGTAAATGCTAATATGTTTGTCAAATATACAGTCATAAATATACAAAGTTGCGTACTGAGGGTACGTTTCGTTAATTGTAACGTAAATATTGGCAGACACAATAAAATCGCACAGAGATATACAGTTACGATACAACGGCAGTCATACATGGCTGGGCTTACAAAATAATAATAGATCAGTGTCGCCCATCGCGTCGGTAGTTTAGACGAAGCCAAAGTTTTTAGTTTTGATGGCGAGTAGAAGCTTGTGCTTAAGAACGTGACGCGAGGAGTAGAGCGGGATATAGAGGCGTGAGATGCAGGTGTTGGCTGTGGGAAGGTGGGCGTCGTCCGCCGGACGGATCGTCACTGACGGCATCGGCTGGAAGCCCTCCTCCGAAGCCGGCAACGCGGGCGAGCCCGTCCAGAAGTAAACCTGTACACATCATTTACACATTAACATCTAGCTACATGAAGGTTTATAATTCACGAGAACTGCAAAGACAATCTCTTCTCCACACACATTCATTCATATTCATTGGATAAATCTCAGTTGATCGAGTGAGCGAAGATCAAAATGATATTTATGCTGAACCTTGTGCAATGTTATTGCACTGTTGTTTGCGATTCTTCATAAATAAGTATCGGCCAAGATGTTCAAGTAGTAATCCAGAGTAGCGTATTGTGATGTTGTACGCGCTGCATAACTGCATACATTTGCAATGCTGTAGAAAAGTGAATGTTGACTCACCAAGTCTTGTCGCTCAAGGTGCGTCATCTTGTCTACGATGGCCCAGAGCCAGCGCTTGAAGCGTGCGAGTCGCTCAGATGGCTCGCCGCTCTCGTCGTTGAAGCTGGTGTAAGATACCAGCGCCGTCACGTTGATGTCACCGACGCCGTTCAGTAGTAGACGCAAGTCCTCCGCAGTCAAACCCTCGAGCGCCGTCTCTGGTAGAACGTCTAGTACACCGACGCGCATTGCCTGGAAGAACGGTGAAATTAGCATTTGCCGGTGTTGTCTTTATTGCGGCGCGTACTACTGATTCTCATTGAAAAAAGCGAACACTGCTACGCCCATGGATTTGCAGGTAACTTGGTCTCTACACAAAACATAGACATAGATGTAAGAAACATAGTGATCATATCCAGTTCTTCAACACCAGTAGATGAAGTTACCTCTAAAGCCTTCTCCTGCGACAGCATCATGCGATGGTGTGCGTATTTACGCACGTAGTCGTACACGTTGAGTGCTGTCACCTCCAGCTCGCGACCGCCAGTCAATAGCTCTACGCAACCGCCGCCTTCCTCCTCGCACATTTCCAAACTGAAATAATTTAGAAAACTGAATAAATCAATCACTCCTCTACATATGCTTTGGACTGACAAGTTCGTTATGGCAATTAGTCCTTAGTTCAGCACAATACAGTTCATCTTCATAGGACTGTTATATTTCTGAATCTTAAAAAATAGTATCATACCTAAAGTTGAGATCGAGAGCAGCGAAGAGCAAGTTTGAATCACCAGTCTCTGCATCAACTACCAGTTGGCGCAGACTCTCGTACACGACGGGGTCGAAGAACGCCAGGTCGTGGAACCGGACGGGCCGCCCAAGCAGATACTTTAGTACGTGCCGGTTCAGAAACATGGGGCACAGCTCGTTCTGGAGCAGGCATAGGCCGATTATCCTGAAATTAAAGAAAAAAATATTTTATTCTGTTGCATTTTTCTAAACTCACATAATAAGACAGCACTAAAAATGTAGTTGTCTCTTTCTCATAAACGACAACACAGCACTTTTATACAGTCTTTGTTCTTATATATTCAAGGTCTAAATATCGTAGCGCTCGAGCTATTTTTTTTGCATCTACCTAGATACTGCCCATCTATCTTGACCTTTCACGGTCTATCTACTTGACCACGACAGGTCAAGATAGGTGGGCAATGTCAAAGCAGAGGGGCGTGGCGTGCCGTAGTAGCCTCGCTTGCAGAGATAATAGAAGAGCGGTGTTGCGTTATCCATGGTGGCAGGCGGTATCAGTATCACATATCACTAAACAATATGCATACAGACCTGCCAACGTTTCTAAAGGCGTTGATTCGTTCAGGCGTTGCGCGTCCCTGCCGTGGTGAGTAGTAGCCTCGCTTGCCAGGCGAGTAGAAGAGCGGTGCTGCGTCATCCGTGGCAGCAGGCGGGGTCACAGACGTGGCCGCGCCGCCGGCTACGGGACCCGGAGTACCGGTAGTGCCACCGCCGCGCTCAGACAGCGAAAACACGTCCAGATCTACACAAATCGAAAAGAGAGCTATAGAATATCTGTGCCTATTAACTGCTGTTTCGATAGTGTGAAAAATACTTTGTCTGCGGCAATTGCCAATCACTGGGACCCATTATGTTGGCATAATGCCCAGCCAATTTCTGTCTTGCAGTTAGCCTAAACGCCTAAAAAAACTTCTCAATAAATAGTGTTTGCTAAAATAACTGTAATCCTCAGATAGTGATGGAGTGATGGTAGATTGTTGACCTTATAAAAACTATATTATAAATAAAACACACCAAGTATCGCCTCCGAAGGATGCATAACAATGAGATCCATGGCCTCGCGCACTTTCTGCCGCAGCGCGTCTTCACTCGCGAGCAGAACTAACAACTGTGCCGGCGTCAGTTCTAATAACATGCCAGTTATCTTGCCGGCAAACGTCGGGTGAAGTGAGTGCACCTGTAACATAAATTAGGAATCAGAGATCTGTAAATCCTGATCCTGAAGAACTTTTACAGTCGTAGCGACTACTTATAGCCAGAACAAACCGTTTACGCATAAAGCAAGATGCATAGCTGTAGTAACTATGGAATATTTCGATTAACTGTGTGCACTTACCCTTGGGTAAAGTCTCTCTCCTAGTTGCGCCTGATGTAACGTGAGATGTTCGTTGTGGCCACCTGGCCGGTCTCCACTGTAACCAGCGCCTTCTGTGCCGGGCGCCGCCTACAAAATAATGTACACAATCGAATAGTGTAATATGTAAACAATTAGGACCTTACAGGAAAGAGTACAAAGAGAAAGAGAGTTCGTGATAACGACGAAAAACAACCGTTGACCATATTATTTTACCTGTGGTGAATAAGGCCTAGCGTCGACGCTGAGTACCCGCCTGGGCTCTCTGACGGTGGGTGGTCTGGGCGCTGGTCTGCCTGGCGTGCGTCTAGTTGCGTCTTTGGATCTCGCGCGTCCTGCCCCACTACTGAAAATACACAGGAATGATGATAAAAAGTTCATACCATTGGCTAAAAAAACCATATTATTATGATCATGATCAATGGACCTGAAAAGGTTTCTGCTGGGCATTATGCCTCCCCCTTAGATAGCAAACATGATTAGTATGTTAGGTTAACATTATAAGTCGATCAGCTGTGAGTTTTGTATAGGTATAATCACCGAGGGCCAGGATTGTTAGTTCCGCTCGCAGGCGTAGTTCCGTTTCCGGCACCAGCGGTTCCATTGGTGTTGCTGGTTGTGGTGGTACTACCGCTGCCTGTTGTCGGCTCCAGCGGTGGTAGCTTCTCATTGGCTAGCAGCGCCTTATATTAGAAAATAAATATGTATATTAGAATAGATAACTCATGTGAAACCCAAGTTTACATACTTGTACACACACAATCCTAACAGCAAATTACAGAATAATAGTTAAAGTCAGTTGATGTTCATGTCTCTTGTGATAGTTTATTTTAGTAGTGTGGTAAAAGTATTCAAAGACGAAATATATAGTTAAAATATACATAATATTGTGCGGTGAATTTTATTTTTAATTTTGTTCTTGGTTGTAACTTACCTCAGCGACACTGGTGTAGAATGAACGAGCGACACCGCTGCCTTCGCCGGGCTCGTCTCTAAATGTGACCTTGACGCGATTGACGACAAGCGGCGGCTGAGCGCTGTGGGCGCGTCTATTCTGACCCGCGAATGCACTGTTCAGTTCCGCGAACGTTTGTTGTAGTAGTTTGGCGCGATCGCGTTCCATCTGAGAAATAAGAAATGCATTTCAGAAACAATATAGGTACCCACGTTACAGAGAATTCAAGACAGTATAGAGATCTATTACCATACCAAAATTTAACTTTACTAATTCACTCTGTGTTTGTCTACTTAGTTCTTGTAATACCAACAAATACGTTTAAAGGCATATTTTCAGCATTCGAGAAATATGATGTTTTAGCTTACCTTATGAAGTGTGAGATCCCTCTGCTGAGAATTCCTCAGCTTCTCCATATCACGCCTGAACTTGACTTCCTTCACAGGAAATCCTCCAAGTTCAGCCACTACAGATCCGGGTTCTAAGCCCACGTCTTCGGTGAACACACGCCCGAATAGATCTAGAGATAGGCGCCAGCGGCCGAGTAGTAGGTCGTGGGAAACTGAAGCCCCGAGGGAAGGACAAGCGCGACTGCACAAAATAACGTAATGAGTTAAGTCATTCAGATTATGATCGTAAGGAATTGTGAATATAAAAAAAGAAATAAGTTTTGCGCACATTTTGAAACAGATTCTAAGTACATAAGTACGGATTTTGTCACATTTATTGAGTGCGTACATTGAATGTTTTATAACGGTAAGAGCTACTTACGGAGCAGCAGGGGTACTCAGTGGTGGCAATAATGGAATCGGAGGCAAACCAGATGTCTCCACAGTCACATTAGCAGATATCTCCTGAGATTCTAACGGATCAGCCGCACTTAGCAGTTCACCCTGATAAACAGAAACAATCAGGATGCAATCTTCTTACCCTATTACCAATAAACCTTGTGCAAGCCTGGTATAACAACAATGAGAATACCGTGTTTTGTTGCACAAGCAAAAGTCAAGCGCGCTATAAACGAGGCACTATGGTAAGGCCACAACAAAATACGTTACGTTTACCAAACTAAATCATTCCGTTTGAACATCAAACCTGTTGGACCAATCTGGCCGGTATCAGTTTTAAATTCGATGCAAGAGACAAAAAAGATGAATGCAATGAATACGTAACTATTTCGAACTTAGGCCGGGTTATTGGTAACAAGATTATAAATAGAACATTGAACAGTAATATTTTCATGCATCTAATCAAAAGGTTCCTTATGACATGCATAAGGAAATGCCAGGTAAGGAGGGACCAATTGATAGTGGGTGTAATTTTGATAAGAAAAAGTCCCCCAAATAAGTGGAGTGACTTACAGCACGTACAATAACGGTCTTGCCGGGACTGCGAGATGAAGGCCGCGGCTCTAAAGCGATCGCGCTCGATGTACTTGGCCCTGAAAGAACAGATTATATAAGAGTCGGGTTTCATGTTTCGGGCTAGGGCCGAGCAAGCGTTGGCGAAACGATTTTGACAACTTTTAAAAAGTAGTAATACCATGGTTCTATTTATAAATATTACCAGGTAAAGGCGAAGCGCTTCTCTGTTGGTGTGGCGCCTCCATAATAGAACATGCCGTGTCGACTAGAGTGTGGAATTCAGACGGCTGTGAGCTAGTTTCTACTAGACTCGTACTAGGGCCCACTGACATGGCGTGGGGATGTCTGTAAGCAAAAACATTATAGTAAATACAAATGACATAATGAAAACTTTGTCAGGCCGTATACGACCACCTCCGAATAACGCTATTCGTCAGATAAAATACTATGCATCTTCAAGGACGGAACGAATAACGCTATAGCAGTCCCTAAGTACTGTTTACGGTATATATAAGAAGACTCACCTATGATGCTTCTTTCTTGGAATTTGTCTTGCTTCATTGGAATCCGAATCAGAGAGGTATTCGCCGTCAGTGTCTATATCCATTTTTGTGGATGTGTCCTTCGCGCATGATAAATCCTACAAGAAACACCGTAATTTTATAAACAACTTTGGTGAAGTTTACTAAAGCATTCTGTATATTATGTAGTAGAAAGCTAAAGCCAAGGTGCCGTCATGAAAATCTTAGTAAACAGCAGCTCTTGTGGAACAAACTAGCATCGTAAACTGACGTATGATGAACGTTATGAACAAACACCTGTTTCATCAACTTTTTTTAAACTAGACAGCGTTTGTGTTTCTTACCTGTGGCTCATCTCTAGTCAATGTATGCGAGTGAGCCGGCGGTGCGGAAGCGGGTCTAGCAGGTGGAGACCATCCTCTATCAGATCCGCGTGTGGACAATCCAAGTCGTCGCGGCACAACTGCATACGAAAACAAAGTAATGGCGTTCAATTCAAACAAAGTTTCACCTCAATCTTGTGTGTGAAAATCGGCTAGAAATGTAGGAAGAGGTAACTGTCTAACTATAGGTTAGGTTAGTTGGCGTGCGGGCTCTCTTATAACAATAATACCTTCCAATGGGTTATTGACCCCAGGCGGCGCATCGCCCGAAGCTGGTACTGTGACTGGCTGTCGCGGCATACCGAATAGCTCTTCACGACGTGCGTTCGGTTGAAGTAACTGCGGCTGGTCTGCCAATGGTAGCGCGTCTTGCATTGTCACTGTAATACAAACGCGTTACTAGTTTTCATAAGGACAAAGACATTTTATGAATTTAAATTGAAAGGATTTTAAACCAATTTTTTTATCCTAGCCTGCCATAACATACTAGTGCTAGTGGTTACGTCTTAATAGTCATACCATTTTATTTGTATGAAAGCCCGATAGCTCGATTATGTTGACATTGTTAGCTTCCTTGTTAATTTCCTCACGTTTGTCTGTATCAGTTTCACATCTAATGGAGTAAGACTTACTATTGAACGGGTCTGGCGGTGGGCATCCCAAACAGAGGGTAGAATCAGAGCGTTGGAAGAAAGAGTGCGCCCTTCCTCGCCCCCCTTCGGCCTCGTTATCAGACTCAGTTGCGGCCGCCGCGCCCCCTACCACCATTTCTTCATCGCCTTCTTCGTTCTCGTTCTCATCCTGATTTATAAACAAATTGGAATCTATAGGCTGGAATATCCATATTCTGTATGATCACAATGGATAGCATTTCTAATGGACTTAAAACTTTAGTACTGCCTTAAAAGAACGCGATAGATATGGTTGTGGAGAAAGTTGGTAGCGATCTGAACCCACTGTGAAAGTTACGAGCTAACACGTAACCTACGGATATTTATGTAAAGTGTAGGACCTACAATCTACATATTTGTTAGGGTTTATATTTTATCACCAAAAAATCGATATTCGACTTCTTGAACTTCTTTTCTGAACTGCGGTTCTATACATAAAGCCGGTCATGTTATTATAATAGAAATTAAAGCACTTACAGCAGTCCACAGAGTGTTATGATGATGCGGCTGAGGTTGTGCCGCTCGCATGTAGTAAACAAGCGCGTCCAATACATACGCGACATGTTTCAAAGCCGCCACGTCCAATACCGGTAATTGTTCTGCGTGCTCTGAACTGTGCGCTCGCAGTAGTGATAGGCAATACGCGAGGAATTCACGACGAGCGCTTCCAGCTTCTACACCTGGGAATGATAACGACAAAGTGTGGCATAATTGTGGCAACAAGTAACAAAGTCTATAAACCAAGAAGTCAAGTTAGTCCTCTTTTGTTTCACGTTAGGAAAAAATCTATTTACCTTGTTCCCTGTCCCTTGTTCGAGGTGCCTCAGAGAAGCCAATGATCCTTGTAGCTGGCGAAGTAAGTGACGTAGTTCGTCTCGCGGCGGGTACAATGGCGGCTCTCGTTGTCTCGGTGGATGTACTAGCGTTGTTTGACGTCAGAGAAGCGCCGAATCTGATACGCATACTAATTATTATTATTGTGGAGATAGACCAATAGAGTAATGGTAGTGGCAAATGTCAACATAACCATTTCAAAACACAAAGTTGCCGTCCCGGATCACACTTTACCGTTACTAGAATCCTAAGTATCACCAAATAGGTATCCCTATTTCATTTTCTATCCATGAGGAACACAAGCCTGCATTCTAGACGCGATATTTTTCTATTGTCCTAACTTTTAGAGAAGTGTGTGACACATAAAGGTTAAATAGCCAGAAGAATAAAAAAAAGTTCAATTAATACCTGAGTTGTGCTTCAGTGGCGTCCATAACAGTGACCAGCCAGTCCCAGGTGGGTTTCAATTGTCGTTCGAGATAGCATTGCAGACGTAATGCCTCGCGGTAGGACAAAGGCATCATTCGAGGCAGAGGTAGAGATACTCGCTCGTACTCCCATAGGAGATCCGCGATTTGACGGATCACTATGCCTGTGAACACAATCGTGAATTGCGACTCACTAAAGACGGACAAGATACTGACTCACAATTTTATCGGCGTAGTGTACGTGAGTAATAATAAATAATAAATAATAAATATTCACGGACACTTAACACAACGCCCTCTAGTCCCAAACTAAGCAAAGCTTGTACTATGGAAACTAGATGGCTGATAGAATACATACATACATTTTTTTTTTTGTAAATACATACTTATAATACATAGAAACACCCAGACACAGAACAAACATCTATATTTACAACACACAAATGTTTGTTCTCGGTGGGGATCGAACCCACGACCCACAGCACGGAAGGCAGAGCTACTACCGACTGAGCCATGACGCCTGTCGATAAAAGTAATAAAAGAAAACATGAAGGCATATTGTACGGCAGCAGAAAATTACTACTATCTATCCAGATCAGAGATATCTTCACATAGGCATTAGGGAATATACATTCATTACAAAATACAGTACAGTAGTTACAACAGAGCATTGTGAATCTCATATTGCATTATACATCTTCCTAAACAATAGTGAGATGCAGCTTCACAAAACTTAATTTCAGAGTTTCTGTCAGCTTGCTCGTAAGGTAAGAAGTCCAGATAAAAAGTCTTTAGGGTTATTGCAGGTCACAAATTCCATTCCAATTTTAAATCTACAAGAGTTCACTTACCGAAAGCTCTCGCCAGGCAGGCAGCAGTGGTGGAGGTGGAGTGTGGGTCGTGTGCGCCAGCGGCAGCGGCGGCGGCGGCCGAGCGGCGCAGCGACGCGGGGTCAATGAACACGAGTGATGAACTACCCGTCAGTCGTACGCCGCTAGTGCCTCCTGTAGTACCGCGACCTGTCTCGCGGGACCTGCTGGAAATTCACACAAGAGTTATTGAACTGAGAACCCAGAACAAATAAATGTGACAACTGTGAACATATCGTAGCGGTAGCGTATCCGACATATATTAGCGTTGATTCGAGTATGCTTCATTTACGTAATGCAGATACTGTCAGATTCGTGCTCGGGCCTCTGGTAATATTGTGAGTGTCTGGGAATTAGTTAGTAAACTGCTTTCCGATACAAGACCTTATGGCGTGAAGGTTGGCGATAGTTATAGAAGTTGAGATCAAAGATGTAGATATTCCTAACGAATTTAGAAGCGCTCCTTTTAGGCCTGCCTCAGCATCCTGTTCGCCTGTTTCTCCAGCTTAAGAGTCTTCATGCCCTGACTGAAGAGTCAACAGATGAGAATGCACTGACCGGATAGCCCACTGCATAGAATGCGGCGCGAGGTTAGGTCGTGGCGGCGGCGCGGCTCGTCTCTCAGGCAACTCTCCATCATGCACCGGTGGGTCAGCCTCTGCATCCTGTTCATCTGTTTCACCAGCCTCTGAGTCTTCATCTTCTGGTTGGGTGGAGTCACCACTCTCATCCTCTGGGTAGAGCAGTAGGGATGCTATGCCTGCCATGTCAACACCGGTACCATGGTTTAATAAGGTAACTGTCGGGGTTATCTACATTAGTTCAAACACAGGATGGCATTATTACCAACAATCTTTATAATCTCTGTAAAAGACAGTCATCATGCTTTGCTAGAGAGCATTTAATAGCGGGATAACATATTAGACCTCACAGGAAAACGAAGTTATGTGGACAAAGTTGCGGTCACAGTTACTACTAGCGGTATATTTTGTTGGACCAGTTCACCTGGCCTATTGAGCACTTCAGTACTGATGTGCCAGTAAAATTACTAACTCTTCAGATACCTGAGCAAAGAGTAGTTTCAAGTTGTACATAAACCATCAGTTACATACCAGCATCAGATCCTTGCGTGGCGCCTGTTTGAACGCTACGCTGTGCAGACTCTGCATTGTCTTGGTCATCGGAATCACTCTCAGTTTCGACTTCGGCGAGTAAGTCTAACTCGCTCTCGCTTTCTCCGCCCTCGGCGCGTTCGCCACCGTTTTCAACCACCACATGTTGTTCCTGACCCCTGAGACAATGAACATACTTTTAGTTTAAACCACTCCAAACCCGCTCAATCGAACGCAGATTTATGACAGCTTTTCATTGTCTGCCAATCGTCTGCATATTCTGTAGCTACCCACTGAAGTTGAAGACCGGCCCAATATGTTTGTGAGACTTAGTTACTAATGCATTTGTTTTATAATTTGTTTGTGCAGTAATGTATATTACCTGTCAGGCATAGCGTCATCATGTTGCTGATCGGTCGGCGGTATCGGCGCAGGTATATTCGGTTCGTCAGTTTCCGACGCATCATCGTCCCCGCCCAAAGCCTCTCCAGCAACGTCATCTGCATATTCTGTAGCCACTGGCGTAGAAGATCGGTCCGGTACCAATGTGGAGCTACCCATCGAAGTACCGCTGGCACCGTTACTGCGAATGCCGACTAGGTTAGACTCTCTGCAACAATGTACTGAGTGTTAGCGATATGATCACTACAACAGTACAAAAGCTAATAAGTGAGTGGGACAAGTATGGCCGTCAACGTTACTGCCACTGCTACTATTTATCGCAGAGTTCAAATTGTGTAGCCAGTTACAGTGTCCGATTTTCACTAGGGATGATTGGTAAAGAAAAACAGGTGATTCTAAGGGTTTTAGTACTAATTTAACTAAACCAAGACAGGTAAGCTAGTGAAAGCTCGTCAAGCCAATTTATAACAAATAAGCATGGTGCCTTCATTATGTTAATTTGTTGGATGTTCACAGGCGAAAGTAGAGAACTAGCTGTGAGTAAGAAGTACATTTACTTTGTGTAGATAAATGCATGTTCTGTCTTAGTATACGTACCTGCGAGAATGCGCGAGTCGAGAATGTCCAGTCGATAGCGGCTCCACACCGAACAAGTCCTCACTTCCATTGACTAGGTCTACATAAGTCGTGGCTAATGGGAAAGGTGCAGTGGGCCGAACTACGCCGTGACGAACGGGCGCTAACAACGCATCGGCAGCCTCAACTAACTCTTCAACTGAGAGTGCTACTAGAGCGCCGAATACACGCCGGCACCGGACCAATGATGACGTAATTGATAGAGGCCTGAAACAAGACAGGCAAATACCCTGTTATTAATAAACTCATGTAAGCTTGGAATACTTTGTTTGTGTTTTTCTCTTTCAATCGAATTTGAAATTGCTTGTCAATACAAAAGACAAAACACGGTGTAACTATTCCAAGCTTACATCGAGTTTATTATTTATCATTCTAGTTCATTTGCAAACGCAGGTGATTGGGCGTCGTGCGTTTTCGTCAGCGCCATTCAGCTTTTGTATCATTTTAGCAGTAACATCTGGTTCTTTCTTTGATAAATCTCAGTTTCCACCTTGAAGCAACTGCCGTAACATCGCCCTCTCGTGTCGGAATATGTGGCACCACTAACCCCGTTTATTTATTTAAAACCTGTAGGTTCTGTTCATTTTTCCGGATAAAATTAGACTAAACTTTGGCATTTATAATATTAGTAAGATTTAAATTATAGAAGGACACTGGCACGTCGGACACACTTTGAGAAAACAAGTCTTGTATCTCGTTACACTTACCCCTTCTTCTTAGCAGCGCCCGGAGCCATTTCAATGCTGAATATTATGAATATTCTAGCCACAGATCGAACGAATCGACGCGCCACCTCGCGAGCGCGCTCGGCTCGTCCCGGGATCGTGTCGTTTTGTTGTTCGCGAATCAACGTGTGCAGAAGAGTGTCTAACATCTGCTGAAACAATACCAGTTATGAACTACTTATTCTTCACATATATTAGTGCAGCTATCGAAAAGATCGCCAACTATTGATTAAAATGAATGCTAATGATTGTCTGCTTTATGAAATCTGTGTTCTGTCCCAAACTTGGACATCTATTCAGTCTAGATGTAAAATAGTATGATATTTCTGTAGCAGCAAGTGAATACGGACTTCATTGGTGCACTTGACGACCAGCGCGTGGGTGAATTTGTCGAGTAGGGTTGTCCCAGATTGGTGCGGCGCAGGGCTGCCCGGGCGTTCGGTGTCCGTCGCACTCGACGCACCGCACATCATTGCCGCTTCCACAGCCGGCCAGACACCTGATGAAGACCAAATCATTGAATAAAGTGCTACAGTACAGCTTTTCTATGTCACGATAATATATTGGTTATTGTCTGGGGCTCTTAAGCACATACAAAGAAGTGTAGCATTTGGTCATGATGAGAAACTGAATATAAATGCAGTTTGTCAGGAAAACTCTATTTCTACAGGGTGGATTTTTTGTCATCCAAAGAAATGGAAGGTCTGCAAATGCCCTTTTAAACACATGTACTTGTCTGCCTGCCTGCATTAGAGTTGTGACAGTATGTACTAGTCACAATTCTAATCCAACTTCCTTACCAAGTAAATGCAGCAGGGCTCTCCGTGCGAACCTGGGTGGCTCTAAATCGTGATCGGGGGCATCGACCTCGGCGTCTGAGCCGGGTTGTTTGCGAGGGCCACGACCACGGCCGCCGCCCGCACGGAACTGACGTTGTTCTAACGCCTGCCGTCCCACTGTTTGTACTAGGAAGAGGAGGATCGACTCGCCCCTGTCAAAACATGATGTCTTGTGATTTCTATAGATAAACTTGTGCAGTAACCGCGACTTCGGGTCACATGCTCTCACGACTACCCGTTACAATTTTTTTGACATTGAATTTTTGGAATAGTAGCAAAAAAAGTTGCATTAATCGTTAGACAGCTTCATACCATTTATAAAAAAATATTTTTTTCTGAATGGAATTACCGCTATCATTAATTTTACCTAGAGTTGAAGTGTGTAGCTAGCTGCGTGTCCCTAGCAAGTCTAGCGAGTAAATCGCATCGTGCCGCCCAGTTGCCTCCGACCAACGCTTTGCAGCGGCATTTCTCCCAGCAATCGCAGTACGCCGTAGGTGACGTGCGTTTCAGTTTACAATCATGGCCTTTGTGGCACACCTAAAAATTAATACAATTTATAGAAACCATCTAAAATAGAGAGATCTAGATTTTTATATGACAATAAAATACAGTTTTTTCTTTTTAATAGTAAGTATTTGTGTTTACCTTAGCACACTCAGTGCAGCAGCAAAGGGATCCAGTGAGCCCACAAGTCTTGCACTCGAATATATCCTAAAATGCAAAAGTTAAGATTAAAATCTGAAAATGTATAAGTTCTTAAAGCGTGTTTGTTGAAGGTGTACGTACAGGGCACGCTCACAGCAGACATGACCTAACTGGTATTCTACTGCGCCTATCAGACACATCCCTTTCTGAAGTAGTTCAACAAGAGTTCAAATGATAGTAAAGCATGCAAGTTCGTACGAGTTAGTGGACAACACAATGAGAAATAAAGATGTAGAAGACTATTACCTGATTGATATGCTCCTGTCCGGTCCATGTAAAGCTACACGTATCATTGCAGCATAATACAAGTAGTGGTGAATGGTCCGGATGGGCATTCGGTGGGAATATAGCGGCTGCGCGTTGTGTGTCGTCAGCGTCTCCGCACGCGCGAATCGCGTCGAGGATCACTAGGGCCGCGCGGTAAGCGCGTTCTGCTACTGCAGCCATGAGCGGCGTTTGGCCCATTCCGTCCCTGAGATACGAGTTTGTAGTAATTTCAACTTATTGAAAAACTAATAGCGTAAATACGATTAACACAAAAAAAGAAAACCTTTGTTCATTACACTAAAATGTTAGTCTTCTTTATTTGTTTCACAACAAACACCGCAAAAAGCAGAGCTACTACAAGCTGAGCGGCGAAATCAGTCCAATTGAATAACCTATATCTTTACCTCCATCTGATTATATCGTGTAAAATACTAAATATTACCATTATTCTGTAACATTACTGCGCTATATTCCACTCCAAAAAATAAGGACGATACGAACTGCATTTATTTTAAAATGCCCTACAAATCATAAGTTCCCAAGAGTTTCAAAAGTCTGTACCAATTATGAGAAAGAAGTTGTAATAACTCACTTGGCGGTAAGTAGCTGCATGAGGAAAGGTTGCAAAGCTGTGCTTTCGCAGAGCGCTTTCAGGGCTGTCAGTGCATTACCACGACGCTCGGCCGGGTCGGCGCTCACTGGTCCGCCGCTGTTGCCGCCGGCGCTAAAACGAAAATCAAGATGAAAATAAGTAAACATATTGACATGTCACACTTTAGTATTTAACGGTTATATTATGTTAGTGCAAGCTTAGCATGAGAGCCCTAGACAAAGTGTACGGAAGAGTAGACAAACAATTTTTTTGTCATCAAACAAGGTATGATTGTCTCTCTTCGGTAAAGAGAAACGCTGTCTAGGGCACTCATGCTAAGCGTACTGTGCCTTGATCACGAATAAATGTGACAATCGCAAACGTATCGTAACGCTAGGGTATCCAAGATACTCTGCGCGGTGACGCTACAACGCTTAGGAGGTCCTAACGTATTCGTGTCATATTTCAGAAGTATGGTTTGATTCACGTACACATTTCAACCCAGACATTGATACAAAACCATACCAAGAAATAAAAAGGCCAGAATAACACATACCCATTGTTAGTGAGCCCCATCAAACTGTCTTCATCTCCAGACGCTTCAAAAGTCTCTGGCGGCCACGATATCGCAGGGACCGTTTCTTCGGGGGCCGGACCGGTGCCGGCGGTAGCAGCTGCAGCATTTTGAGCTGCTGCATTGTCAACTAAAAACATAACAAGTTTAATACGAGACAACACTATAGGTAGCCCGTAGACTCCTGATTCTTATTCAGTCAAGAAAAAAAGGAATAGAAACTCTGATAACCAACACAATGTCTGATATCCTAGTTTTCTATAAAGGATACCATACCAAACAATAGGAGAAGAAGAGAATCGGCGTTATCAGCATCAGTCAGTGCCATGCAACGACATACATTTTGCAGTTAAACAAAGCACTACATATTTCTTCCGGCTTCTAAAATCCTTTGTGATTCGCTTTAAAACCACCGCGAAGAAAACGCTTAGTTTTTATAATATGTCTCTTGTGTGTATATGAATAAGTGAGGGGTGCAGTTTTAAATTGGATAATCTTCTAGATGTACTAGAAGACAGAATGACATTCCTTGAATACTAACCTACGTCGGGTTCCTTGTTAGAAGTGGGTGTGCACATATGCACACAAGCGTGAAGTATATTTCTGTTTCCATCGCATCGTTCTTGCAATATCGCCAAAATTTGGTGCTCTGCAAAAAAAATATCTAAAGTTATCATCCAAAATAACCGCAGTACTGAAAAACATCTCAAACTAAGTATTTGACGGCCAGCATGAAAGTTGTACTGGGAAAGCAATCAATGTTCCGAAATTCACTACAAAGAGTCCAACTTCCATGCAGACACCTCTATAAGAGTACTTACTGCTTGTGTCAGATTCTAGTTGATGCAGCAATTGACGCAGACCTTCGAGATCACAGCGAAGTACGCGCGGCATCATTAGTTGAGGTTCTGGTACCATTATTATTAGAGCAACCTGGTGAATAAAATGTGGAATTAGAAAAAAATAAGAAATCAAATCAGAATTCACATAGGCACGGTACTAGACAGATAAGTAACTCTTAGCGCAAGCTGTTTAGCACGCACATAACAGCTGTTTTATCAGGTTTAGATAAGCATAAGCTAAGCTGCCATAAGATCGTTAGATTGATAGTTACCGGTTAGATGTATAGTGAACCGGTTAGATTACCTGAGACTTCAGCGCGGTATGCTGCGAGTGATGAGCTCCGTGAGGCTGTAAAGGCAGCGCATGCGCGGTGATGGCTCTTGCAGGTGGTAAGTTCAACGGCGGCGGTTCTCGGACCATTCCAACGCAGTCACGCGACACGGGGTAGAGAGCGCCGTTTCCGTCCAACATTATCACGACGGGCTCGCTTCCCTAAACGAAAATTGACTTGAAGATTTGTAAAATAAAATTGGGTCATATATGATAATTATTCCCAACATTATTATAAGATGAAACCGTTTCAGGGCAGATGAGCAGAAAAAGAATGCAGCGTGGTTAATACAGGTTGCATGACAGTTTGCTGTATCCTAAATAAGGTAGACTGAACAGATAAAAATAGGCCCCACGTAAAATAATAATGTGAGGATCTATGCTCACATTTTCACTGCAAAAAAGCTTCCCACTGTACAATAAGTATCAGATATACCACAAATACAAACCTCAGCAGCCGTAGCGAGATGTATTGCAGATCCGTTAGAGTGTCCAAGCAGAGCTGTGTTATCAGTGGGGAATACGCTGTCAGTAAGCGCTCGGGTGGTTCCTACCGCATAAACGGCATAGGCAAGTGCACCGCCCGCTCTACGCACTACTGCGTGAACACCGCGACTGTCCACCTGAGGAATAACATTGGGTTAGCAATGCATTCTGATTCACGATAACAACGACACCATTATATTGACTCGCGCTCCGAATCAACATCGACACAGAGACTCGCGCTCCGAATCAACATCGACACAGAGCATCTATGTGCTAGGCATGCAGTTTTTGCTGTGATGCAACATATTGTAAACACCACGGCCACTGTAATAACTTTTAGTGAGTGCCAAAAAGAGGCAAAGATTGATTCTGTATACATATGCCCAGCTAAGACACTATGAATGCTCCAAATGTATCTCATTCTTATTACACTAGTAGATAATTTGATACTTACAGCTATAGTAATAACTTGTACATCAGCAGGCAAGGCTATCTTCCTTGGAGAGCGTTGCAAGCAATCAGGCCCGCGTGGTCCGGCCGACCCCCCCGCGCCCCATTTCACCGCGATCAAATCATCTTTACGGACAAGCCGACAATCTTGCAACAACAACGTCCAATCTTCAGCAGTTGATGGCACAGCTTCCTTGCCATCTTTGCCAACGGTAGGGAAACGGACGGCCGCGTAAGCTCCGTCTACTTTCAGCACTCTGCCCAGTGGTACGCTTTTAACGTCTTCTAGGAAGACAACTTCTTTGAGCGGCCATTCTTCTTCGTCGCGCTTGGATTGTCCGTCGTTCGATGAGCCTTCTTCGCCGCGTACTGTGACGCGCTTGGCTCGCTCTGAGGGCAAGTCGGTTGCATTAACATTTATGCTTAGAGCAGAATGTGAGCAATCTAATCTTCTACAAACGGCAAGGTAAATTTTACAGTCACGAATCAGTGTAACATTAAAACGCTACATTTGTAAAGGTGCATATTGATATTCAGCGGTCAGCGTCGACGTGACGGTCAACGTGACCCATTCTGCTTGAGTACTGGAATAAAAGCTATTATGTAAACTTACTATGGGAAGTGCTAGTATCACTGCAAGTGGAAGAGGCCGGGCTCGGTGGAGGTGGCATGTCAAGACGGTCGGCCATGTCCTTGTTGCTGTCCTTGTTACTTTCTTTGTTGTTGCTATTAGATGACGACGCTTTTACAGACGACACGGTTAGTGGCGATTGATTCTGTGAACAAGAAAAATGCTGCACTCACAACATCAATAAATGGCGAATGATGTGTATTCTCTGTATTTGCAACTTAATGTCTTTCAAAATAATCTCCAACTCATTACATCAGCGTTCACTAAAGACATACAATTCCTGTATCGATAAATGGTTTTGTACCTGTAATTCCCTCTTATCTTTGTCAGAAACGGAGCGGTCTGGTTGCGGTGGCGGCAACAACTTAAATCGACACATGTCCGAAAGGTTCCAAGCCGCATTTTGAAGTATCCCTACTTTCGGCACACCAGTCGACATATTGAAACCTAGAACATAAGTTAATATAGGAATAGGATTCTACAGAGGTATCTGCAACTGAGCAAAATTAAGCAATTTTGTATTGTCTGATGACAATTCAAATATGAGCACATTGCTAACATTGGTGCTTCATACACATCGTGTCTTCTTCGTGAACCTGGCGCGGCCGCAAAACCAACACAACATTTCCAACAAGCAGTTTCGCCTTGCTAACACGTATATGTTTTTGGCTGCAAACAAAGTTGGTATCTACTATCTATACAACGAGTTAACTTACCAACAGCACCAGGTTGGTACATAGGCGCGTTCTTCATAGTAACACTGTGACCTGCTTGTAGGTCTTGCGGAGTTGTGGACGAATGGCCGCGTTGCTTGCGGGAGCGAGCGCGGTGCTTCTCCCATAATCGAGCGCGCTGACCAAGAGGTAACACACCCCTAGAAAGATATTATAACGTCATGGGCTTGTGATAAAACCAACAAAAATTTTAAAACTTGAAATCATATCTTACAAATATGGGGTAGGAGGTCCCACTTACCACCAATAGAGAGCTCCAGATTCCAACTTAGCCACTGTGTAAAGAGAGCACACATGGAGAGATACAGCCTTGTCAGATCCGAATTCCGTAAAAGTCTGCAGGGTGTGCTCCAAACGCATTGCACCTGGAGCATGCGCTGTGAATATACGATTATTTTAGTACATGTTACTTTAATATGATTTCTTATTCCAACGTCAAACAAATAAAAACATCTTCACCTACTACAATTATAGATGTACACATTAAAAGTGATCATCATTTAAATTAATTTTACTCTTAAACAAATTAAAATAAGCTTAAAATGGATTGTAGTACGAGTGTATTACATACCAATAGATTCGTCAAGATAAGTAGCGACGCGTCCCGAGTCAGTAAGCACTGAGATGCGAATGCCAGCTGCGCTGATGTTCAGGATTCGCTCCCCGGCGGTGAGGCCGAGCCAGTTAGCGCGAGGATGGAAGCTGATGCCAGCTCCTGCAGACTGTAAACAACGTTTTTATTTACGTTTTTATCAGCAGTCTGATGTCTCATCAGGCTCCCCAGATGCCAAAATGCAAGAGCCATCTACGCCTATGGACTTCGTGACATTTTCATTATCCTCAGTCCAAATATTTTTATTCTGCTTTTGGAATAAATCTGAAGAGATGTAAAATTTGATTACTAAAAATTTTCCTTTTATCCGAACTTACTAGGCAGTCATGCAGATCCTGCATTAGGTAGCGATACTCACTGGACGTCATCAGATGAGCTAACAGTGTACTAGCAAAACTTACATCAGCTCGTTGATACGGATGGGCGTCAGCCCAACGCCACTGATGCAGCTGTCCTTGAGTAGATATCGCAACCAGTTCGCTGTAGGTCGCTGCGATGTGCGTGAAACGAATGCTGCTGTCCCAGTACTCCAACTCCTCGGATACCCAGAGGGGAGATGCCGCCATTGCAGAGTCCTTCTTGTTTTTGTTTTCTCCTACAAAAAAAGAACAGAATTGTTTATTCATTAGCCTAAGCTGATATTTTAGTAACAACATGTAACATAGCAAAATAGCAAGCTGTTAGTGGTTTTTATTTCTAATGAACAAATATTTTGTTGAAGTCATTTTTTTCTACAGCTTTAAATTTTTAAAACGAAGGGGTTATCTTGTACGTAGAAAAGTATTAAAACATTGTAACGAAAGAAGTTTACCTCCTTCCTTGTCCCAGGAGGTGTCACGCAGGGCAGACTCAAGCCACCTGCGGGGGCCGAAGTACTGACGCTCTCTCCACCGACTGAACTCCGACGAACGTTCTTGTGTGGAACTACCGCTTTCGCGACTGGCACCGCCGCGACCGCCGCTACTGGCCCCGCTGCCGCCGCCACTACGACTACACAATGAAAATGATTAGTCTCAATACAACACAATCATATATAAGTACTGTTTCGGTTGTAATGGCATGGAGATGTACGAGAAGCCACAACCAACAAGTCAATTTTTTACCGCTTTATAAAAATAATTGACGAGCAGCATGATTAAGCATAGGTTTCTAATATGCCATTACAAATACCGCAACTGTACTTAGACTAACTACACTACGCATAGTACGCATATCACTAGATAGATACAGAACTCTATAAAGCTTGAGTGGTTTTTGAGCCTTGGTTTTTATACCAATGGGTACTGAAACTTTCACTGATAAGTATATTGAGCATAGGGTGCTGTTTAAACTAGGGACTAAATACGACAACACCAAATCACAAAACATAACGAAAATAGCGTAAGCTCTCGTGCGTGAGTCGGAGTTTTTTGTTTGTAGGATAGTTAGGATCAGGGCAAACTAGCAGGAGTGGTGGCCAAGTATTCTTTCCCCAGATTAGACTTTAATTAGCTCTGGCAATTTTTAGCGCTCCGAAATGGATGAGAAACTACCAATAGCATTCATAATGCTGTCAATGTATTACATTGTGTTCCCCTTTAACGAATTCTCCCTTTCTTATTCTGGCAACCTTAAGAGAATAAGATTCTGGAACGATTGCATTTAAAATGCAAGTCACCGCTCCATTGGTTTACTCCGAGCCAAAAGGAAAGTGGGAAGAGCATAGCTCGACTATACCTTCTGATAGCCGCGTACCCGAAGATGTCCTCAGAGAACATAGTATCAGCATCAATAATCACGGAGTGTTCCTGTTGAGCCGCGTGGAAACCTCCTCCGTCCAGCAGAGATATGAGGTCCTCGGGAACGTAGCCGTCCCCTCCCTCACCACCTTCTGGTTCTTCGCCCTCTTCGTCATCGCGGGAGAGGAGGTTGTTCACCGCTAGATTCACGTCCAAGTTCGTACGCTGTTGCAAAGTTGAAACAAATTAACTGCATGCACATGAGATGTAAGAGTCCGTTAGAGACTGGGCCCGGTCCAGATAATATCAGTGATATACATTGGGCGCATACCCTGTGGTTTTCATGATTCAAGGATGAGCGGTTTAATCGTAACAACAATGTGAGCGCATGAAAGTCATGAAATGTTCCGTAAAAATATACCACTGAATTGAGAACCTTTTTTTTTATTCTTGTAAAAATACCTGCTTAGCAAACATTTGTGGAACAAATTTTTTAATTTACATAAAACATAAACATAGTGTACAAACCTGCAACTCCCTGATAATGAGACTTCTGCTCTTGCCTTGAAGGACTACCTGCGCTTGCGTCACCAGATCCTCCGGTACAAATGGCGCTGGGACAGACACCACGCGACCTGAGCCTGCACCGATTATAACACCAGTTGCGCGGCTTGTTGAACCAGCTGAGTAAAATCCGTTTCTTATTCATAGGTACACAATATTTTAAAACGGTGCATACTTGTTTACAGTTAAATGGCAGCAACAATTCAATTAATTGAATTTACAAAGTATTGAGATGCAAGTAGAATTTTAGTTAGTTTCATTTATCAATTGGTACCAAGCGTGCAAAAGCGCATGCAGAAATCATCTCCATCCACCTAACTTTACCCACTGCTAATGTTTGCCTCTGCATCAGCAGTCATATTCCAGATTGATTTAATTTTCCTTCAAGCAAGACTATTGCGATAGTTATTTTAAAAAACCATAAAACAACTGGTATGTAATTGTTGTATTCATAATAAGTTATCTTATCACCTGTCATTAAAACATTTTAGATCTTTCTTTCAGTATTCCAAAACCAATTTACCTTGAGAGCTTGGTGCAGCTCGTATAGAGTTCCTCATAATCCTGGCCCTAGTGCGCGGCTGCTGGCGAGAGCCACAGCCGCCGCCACTGCCCCCCTGCTTCCCCCCACCGGTTCCACCCCCGCCGCTACCTCCACCGCCGTTTCCTCCATTCTTACTGGCATCTGTCTTGCTCAAGTCCAATCTGTCGGGAATTATCGAGAATGCGGCCCGGCATATTGTTCCATCCTCTAGCAAGCATGCGATATGGGCTGGCCCGGCGGCCACCGCACGCACGCCGCGTAACGCGCTGAGTGCTGAAGACCCAGGACCAGTTCCGTATCTGTTCCACCGTTCCGATACTTCTTTTAATCTGGAATAAATATTTTCATAGTAACATTCATATCGTTAAATGATACCATATTTTAACAAACTCCTGCTGCATTATTGCCATATAACACAGCTTGACTTGTACCTAATTCAATTCCTATAAGAAGTTCTTGCAATTGAACTACAGTGGCAGTGCCAGTTTGAAGGGGTTTCAAACCGGGTATTATATGCAACTAGCTTCCGCCAGCAACTTCGATCGCCTCCCTTTGGATTCCATTGATTTTCCGGGATAAAAAGTAGACTATGTGTTATTTTAGATTACAATACAAACTATATACATATGTATATTCCAAGTTTCATGCAAATTGGTTCAGGAGTTTTGATGTGATGAAACACAAACATCCAAACATCTAAACTTTTGCATTTATAATATCATTAGGAAAGATTTTGTTCAAAAATGTGCTTTCCTTGTAAATTTTATTGGTACTGGAACTTGGTTTATTGGTATTAGAGTTTTCAATAGTGTTTACTTTTACTATTTGGGTCGATTTCTTCTCTCCATCTAGCGCTGGCAAGTTATCTATTCTATTAGCGAATTACAAATTGCAACATACCAAGTAAAAGATGCATCTTAATAGCCCTGCGTACCTACTATTGCGCAGATTAGTGCAGAATCTACTCCATTTATAAACTTTTATGTACCTACATAATGTAAAATATATTGTACCTACAGGAGTATGGCAATCTTTTTTGTATTTATTATCTCTAGAAAGAATTCAGGAACATTGTTTTTAAATCTGACCGTCAAAAGTAGTGAGGCGTGCAGTTTCAGATTGGCGTTAGTGTGGACTAGTCTACAATATCTTAGCGTTGTGCAAACTGAAACTACTTTTGCTAAAGTAGAAAGGACATTGAGCTAACAATTAGTCTGATGTTACCAATTCAGTAGTAGGCATGATGTCACGTCAAAATCGGTTTTATACTAAACCAGCCATCACCCACGGCGTTGCTTGCGTTCTAGACCCTTTAGAGAGTGACTTTTAAAAATTCCTTTCTTAGTGCGCCCTTACACTATAATATGTATATAAGGATACTACACTCGATACTACTTCTCTGTCAGCTTCAAAAGAGTTTTATTTATATTGATGATGATTATATTAGCATTGCACAAAATACCAGCTACTTTTCAATATCTTTGGAATCTGAAATGTCATTGCTATTTACCTACTATCTAGCTAGAGTTCATGACCAATGTAACTCTATACCCTGCTAGCAGTGATTAGTCCAATCAGAACCATATTTATTTCCTTAGATAATGTGGGTAGGTAGGTTCTGGATAATGATGAATAGAAGAACTAAAGGCAGCTGTTATTTTCGTAACGATTAGCCCCAGCTCTGCCCCAATCAGAATCACTCTTGTGCCATTGCAATAATATGATTACGTCAAAGGAACAATTTTATTCCTGTAATTGCTGCTGGTAAAATCTACTAAAATACCGAGGTTCGAGCTCTACTCCACCCTATGGTTTCAGGCCAAAGATAGCTACACAAAACGTGGTCTTTTAGCGTAGGGCAAAGATGTAGAAATGAGATGAGAGTATGAGAGCCATTTCACAATGTGTGGACAACGAAATGGAGTTTCCATTAGTCAATAGGTAGGTGTAGCTAAACTCACCGATCTATCAACTGATCCTCAGTTCCAGGTAGAGGATGAACTACGAAATGCATTGAAGACATTTCCACTACGTCCAAAACTCACAAAGAATCCAAATTATAACACTTTCATCCGTATAAATTCACCACATTAATGAAGGACAAAAGAATCATCTAAAATCCTACTGTAACCACCATACTTCTCGTGGTTTCTTTCGCGATCCTTCTCGTTCTCAAATACATGTGAGTCGGTACATGACGAAAAAAGAAAGAAAATATAGCAACATGGCTTCTCTTTGTTTGATCAGTTGGTAGATACGTGTTTGGTTTGGTTGGTATGCTTGAAATAGATTTCTAAGGATTTCAGCAATTCACCGGTTCACGAAATATGTAAATATACTCTGTGAAAATTTCTTATCCGATTTAGTAGAACTCAAAAAGTACCTAGTACTTAATGAGATATTTTGATGAACTGATGGCGAGGTCCGCCAAGGTCCTCATGTCCTCAAGGTCTGATGATTTGTAAAATCACGGGGTAGGGTGGTGGCGACGGCGGCGGCGGCGGGGCTTGGAGAACAAGGTACATACTAGTTAATAGTCTTCATTTTTAGTACACTTGTTATCGATTCTGTTCGCAGCTTAGTTTGTATACATAACAGACATATTTTGTTCATAGAACTAGTACCTTTGAACAAAAAAATATATAATTATATAATATGGCGAGCTGTCACTCCTTCCCTATATAAATAAATAAAGTAGTTCCATGCATTTTTTTCGCCAGCGCGGCGGCGGCGACATCCAGTGTCTGGGTCTAGATTTTGATGCTGCCTATCTTTAGTACCTAATGTACATAATTCGTACTAAAAATACTGGAATTCGTACGAAGAATGATTTAATCTATGCATTTTTTATACTAGTGTTGGGTTCAACCGGTATCCTCTGATTGATTGTTTTGTTTGCTATATCGAGAATGACACTTTGCATTTTTGATTGATTTGAAAAGTCCTGGCTGATTTACAAACAAAGAAAACATGTAAAAAAATATGAAAAAATGGCGGCCAAGTCAAAGAAGCGGCTGTCGAAAGTCGAAAATAAATTGTTAAAATTAGAGAATTTGCAATTACAGGATGTTATTTGCCCTATTTGTCAATCAATTTTAGTACAGCCCGTAACTTTACCATGTTATCATGGGTTTTGTCTGAGTTGTTTCAATGGTAGTATAGAAAATAATGCTCTGTGTTGTCCCTTGTGTCGATTACGAATTGGGTCTTGGCTAAGAACATCAACAAAACAAAGGAGTGTAGTCAATATTGACCTTTGGGATTACATTCAAACCAATTTTTCCCATGAACTTGACGTACGATCCAAAGGAGAAGACGTAACCCTCCCTGAAGGTACCTACATACATTGATACATAGTGCTTTTTGAATTTCCAGCAAATGGTATACATTTATGTATTTAATTTATTTTTACGAAATTTATTGTACTAATCGTGGGATTAGCCAAGCATAGCTATAGGTACTGGATAAGTCTACTACATCCAAATAATGTCTCAGGTCAGGTATTCCATTCATCTCTTCTATTTCCTCTTATTTAGATCACATAACTTACAAACTTATTTTACCTTCTTTACAGAAAAATTTCAGCCTAGATTGAGTGCTCCTGGAGAAATAAGGTCTGAATTTGAAGCCGAGCTCACTAGGTTGAGAAATGAAAGGTTGCAGCTAGAAAAAAAACAAATCGAGGAGACTGAGCTCCTAGTAAAGTGAGTAAATTATAATAAATTATGGAGACCTTGTTTAACTGCACAATATTATTCACAAGAGTCCAGTTTATGTAGAGTTGACATGATCATCATAAGTAGGTACTTAGTCTGCTATAGAGATTTTGTTGTGTTTTCTAATTAAGAATGTGACTTGAATCTCGATTTATGTTTGAATCTGCACTTATCAGTCTGATCTGGATTCAGTAATTTTGAGTCTGGATCAGTGATTGAGCAAATAATGAGCATACAAGCCTTAAAGTACTTGCTGCATTATTATGGACCATAATAATATGAGACTTATTACCACTTAAGCTATCCATTACAGAAAACTTCAAGAAGAGGAGGAGGAAGCCCACAGAAAGAATTTAGAAGCATTAAAGAGAGATGAAATTGTAGCACTTCAAATGCAGAAAGATAACCTGAAACAGGCCGCACCACCTCCTAACACTCCATGCAAGAGTTTGTCCAAACCTAGACTTAAGGATACCAGAATCGATAGTTACATAACTAAACATAAAGTACCCACTACTGTTAAGAAGTAAGTACCTAACTCATTATTTTTGTATTCATATCCATGTCAATCCAAAAAAGCTCTATAGAGAGTCATAATGTACAAATAACTTGCAGCCCTCCTGCTGAAGATGTGGATGTTCCCAAACCTAAAGCAGCAGCAGTCAGGCAAGTGAATGGTGCATCATCACCCGAAATGGTCCCTAGTTATAGACTGATCAAAAGCATTATTGATAAGAAAAGTAAACCAATACCTGGTCTATGGAACAAGGAGAATGGGGATAAGCTGACAGAAAAGGTGAGTGAAGTGAGTATCAATTTAATTTACAATAATAATAAATAGGTTTTGACATCCATTGAAGATGATTTACAGGATTAGGAGGCAACCTATACCTACACTCAACAGGACACTGTAGTTAGTGCCCGGGACAGTGTTTAAATGGAGTAGGCTTGCCAAGCACCCATACCATCCTCTCAGCCTAGATATCCACAGAAAAGACAAGGTCAATATGTGGGTAGCTGACTAAGCCAAGGGTTTCCTCACAATGTTTTCCTTCACTGTTACAATAATAAATGCTTGAGGATTAGAAAACTGACTACTGGCAATAATTGTGATATGCCTTTAAAACATATTAAACTGCTTAACTTATAACCCTCCCTTTTAGCTTTACCAGCTCAAGGTTTGGCAAGGTTTAAGTTGACACTAAAGATCTTCGTTCACTTTGCTCGCTTGGCCTATATGTAGAGGAACTGCTTTGGTACACTATAAAAAAAAAGATACTCTTATTTTATGCACTGGGTACTGTTGGTGTTTTGTAGTGCACTTGTATTGGAGTGTGTAGGTTTTAAAGAACTACCAAAAATGTAAATAAATAAAATTAAATAGATCTCATGAATATGAGTGCACTACAAAACAGAAACAGTAGGTAGGTAGGTACTCAATAAAATATTAGAGCATTTCTTCTACAAGGATAATATGATTGTCGATTTATAATAAAATTACGTTTTTTGTTCCTTGTTTATTTAATTAAGCTTAGATTAGGAGCCACTGAGTTTAAGGAATGTGTCTCTAAAATTGGTTCTGTTATTTATTTCCAGATTGAAGATCCAAAGGAGGATACTGAAGATAAAGTTAAAATTAAAACTAGAAATGGTTTTCCATCATTGCTTGTTTCCCTGCCTCTGCCTTATCCTGGGATTTTACAACAGAAAGTAAATCTCTCAGAAAATAGGAAAGAAACTGGAAGTGTGGACTCTATGAGAGAGGAACTGTGTTTTTTCAAACCTATTCTGGTGTCCAGACCTGTAAGGTGAGACTACCAGTAGGTTGAGTTTCAAAATCTACAGGGTAAGTTTTTTCTGGTGGTCAGTGAGACAAAATCTTAAATTATACCATGCAAAGCTTACTTAAAACCACATCACAGGTAAGTTATCAGAGTGCAGGGCAAAGTCCTCCTTTCCCTTTTCACCGCTCCGTGTTCTAACACTGTAACCATTTGTTTAGGGGCGAATCAAGCTCGTCCCACCATCTAGTCTCAATGGTCATTAAAAAAAACTCAACCTGTTATACTAATAGTTTGCCCTTAACTGAAATCCCGCGATGTTCCCAATTAATTTCACAAAAAATTAAAACCCATGAACCATGGAAATCTTAGATCCTCTTCATCAGTGCTGGTCATCATCAGACCTTGGAGTATGGACTCATCTAATCTCAATACTTTGACATTGAATTAAATGTTTCAAACTGCAATTAATTATGCCTGAAATTCCTCAACTGGTTTTCAGAGCTGATGAGTATCCTCATAACTGGGAATCAGCTCCACCTATTTTTAACAAACATGGCTAAGAACCATCCAAAATAATTCCTACTAAAATAACCGCATTCAAATCGAAGCCCTTCTTTTAGCTACGAGGGCACTGACAAACAGACAACGCCGTCAAACTTATAACACCCCTTCCATTTTTCGTTCGTGAAAAATAAAACGCAAACAATTTTGTGTTCTGGTTCAGTTTTGAAAAAACGGACCACTTATGGTCTCACTCCAGTGTCGTGAAATTTGAAATAATTTGTTGTTGAAATAAGTTGTTAGGTATGTAATAGTTTGGGACAACCTATAAAGTTTTGAAGGTATATGAAGACAGTATTCTGAAAATTAGGGACTATTATGGGGGTTTAACTAAACATAGCCCTATCATATAAGTCCATTTGATTTATTTTGAATCACTTTTGGATCCACAAAACTTTTGACCAATTTACTTCAAAATCATAACCAGTAAAAGTTATGAGTACTATCTATCGACCTACTAAATTCTAGTTCGGGAAAGTGGTTCGGAAGTTATGCTCTAACAAATAATACAAACATACAACGCCGCACCGATTCGCCCAATAGTTGATACTAAGTAATAATTTATTTCAGTTCAAACAAGGAACTGCCACTTCGAGTGCCAGGAGTGCGTGCGACGCCAACCTCTGCGTCTCCAAGCTACGAGCCGCCTCCCAGTCGTGCGCAATATCTTGAAAGCCTCTGCCACCTTCGAAACTTATCCCTAGGCAAGAATTTGCCATCAGCTTTTGTGGTCGCCCTGGATGTATTAAAAGTGAAACAGGTATTAACCATGTGTTTGTTTGTTATTTTTAACCTTTGTTATTTAGATTCTGCTCTTATCCTGTATGTCAAACCAAATGAATATCCAGCTGTAAACTTATCGTTTGTTTTTTTTTTCAGGATAAACCTGTAAAATGTGATACTACAGTTAGAACTAAAGTCAAGAAAATGGCATCTACTAGTCCCTGTAACGTGTCATCAACACCTGTCAAAAGAAAACAGAATAGAAACAAACCCCTTGTACAAGTTGATGGTATCACTAAGTTAAAAAATACAAAAACTAATTTGAGACGCACTAGATCAATGGGAAGCATAACTAAAGATGAAAATGAAACAACACCCAAAAAGGCGAAAATCAAGAGAAAAGCAACATCAGACAGAAAACCATACCTAAGAAGTGATTCTAAAAAGTCAACTAAAAAGGAAGAAAGCCCTTCTGTTACAACAAATATAAACAAAGTTAATTTAGCAGTTAAAAATTTAACTAGTCCGCTTAAAAACTGTGAAGTAAAACACATATTAAATGAGCAACTCAGGATAGAAAAAATTATTGAACAAGAAAAAAGTGATTTAGAGTTTGCACGCCAATTGGAGGCAGAATTGAACGTGCCGAGAACAAGGCGCGCCGCAGTGAAACGACAAGTCACGCTCAACCATGCTCTCAGACCCGCCAAGAAGTTGAAAGTATAAACCACCCAACTACCTACCTAACCTACATTAAATAAAATTATTGTGATTTATTTTATTAATGTGCGTAAATAAAACAACTAGTATTAAAGTGTTATGTATGTTTCTGTTCTCTTAACAGGCAACCATTGGTTCAACTACAACTTATTGTCTAAATCAGAAAACCATTTTATTATATTACATAATTATGTAAGTTATGGATTAAAATTCCACCAAAATTAAATATCACAAAAAAAACTATTCAAATAAAAGTGCTAGGTAATGTTATTTCGAATAATGCCAAAACTCTAATCCGACCGATAAGCCTCTTGCATTCTAATGACGATGCGGAGGTGGATGCATAATAATTGTGGTTTTTAATTTCTCGAATTCAGTTAACTTTTAGTAGGTAGTTAGTTGCCTATAGTTTTCTTTTCATGAGACCATAATGATACGGGTTTTCTGAACAAGTCACCCCAACTATTTAAAACATGTAGGTAGGTAGGTACTTTAGGAAAAGTCCGTCTGGGTCTTAACCTCTCTCAATAGTCAGTAGTTTTGTCTTTAGATACCTCCCAGTAACAAACTATTACTATTCCGAATTTTAACTCTCTTAGCTTTTACGGTACACCCGCCGCGCGCCGCCGCCCCCGCCGTGGTGGAGGTGATAGACAGATACCGGAGTGAGACCAGTGTTCTGTTTTTCCAAGGCTGGACCGAAACACGAAAAATTAGTGCTGTCCTCAATCGTGGTCGTAGGTACTATTTATTTATGAGTGCCGCCCGTTGTACCTATATTCTGCCTGCTAACACATAGCATTACTGCATCAATTCAACGTCAATGATTCATGTAGCGGTGCCGATCTTTTTGACAAACTTGAAATACTGCTGCAAATCACCTTAATTACCTGAAATAATAATTTCCGTTTAAATTAGGTATCAACTTGGGCAGATTGGATGCCTGCTGATCATCAGAGATAGTTTGGTAGGTCTACGGAGAGTAGGTACTCTGGTATTACTGTTTATACGAGGTAAAGCGGTTGTGTAAAAATAAAAGTGTTGAAAGCTCTTATGTAAAAAGATCTTTAAAAATCGAATGGGGTGTCATAATGATAGGGTTTTGTTTAGACATTCCAAACTCTTTTTATTCTTTGTTCTAGGTTTTTCTGTAGTGAAAATTGCAAGTTCATTAAAACCAGTGATATAGACGTGAGCTAACATAATGTTTCTTTGTGGTTTTCTTTCGGGAACATCGCGAGATCTCAGTTCAGAGCAAAGTACTGGTTTATAAGAATTTTTCCAAACCAGTAGTTTGCCTTTAAAATATGCCATGCCTAGATCATAGCTACATGTGGTACGAATTTTATCAAAATACCTATAATATATGCTGAATAGACGTTATTTAAACCTGTTTAAAAAATTATGTACCTACATAACATTTGGCCAAAGATTGGACCCTTTATATGTTGATTGTGTACCTAGCACAGAACTAAGTATATACATACCTTTCTTGGTTCAAGTATTTATTTACTTCATCTTCTGGGTTCACTTTTTCAAATGTTTCAAATTTTCATTTTCCCCTGTAAATTTTAAACTATTTAAATGGATTTAGCTAAAAAAAACCAATCCAAAAATAAATATGTAGGTACAAAAACATTACCATAACTTTATTATTTACTTCACACCAGATTTTCACATTCTTGACTGCCACAAGCCATTACCAGTTTCATTTGCTACTGCACAAAAACAAGTTATATTGGTCACTAGCTGTCGCCCACGACTTCGTTCGCGTCCCGTTGGATCCCGTTGATTTTTCGGGATAGAAAGTAGCCTGTGTTTATCCAGGTACAGACAATATATGTTCCAAGTTTCATCCAAATCGGATCAGTAGTTTTTACGTGAAAGAGTAACAAAGATCCATCCATACTCACAAACTTTCGCGTTTATAATTTTAAGAAAAATCATACTGTGCTCTCTTGTAACTTACCACTTCTATCCCATGAATGTGGGAAACTTTTCATCACTCACGTCAGGTTTGAACAAAGCAGTAGCCACACTCACTTCTTGCAAGATTGATACCCATGCAGTTGCACAATGTCATTTACATACTATGAACTGTTTTAGCTATTGGATTCATTCAATTAATGTCACATCCAGTCCCCAAATCCAACTATTACAAAAGAAAAAAAAATCTCTTCTTCCACTCAACTTAAAAGAAATACTGTGGTTGAATAAGACATTCTCAGCCAAATCAAGTAAAACATCCATCTCTAAAGTATTCATACATGTTTATTAATCCAAAGTACCATCAACACACCGCATCACTACACAACACACAGTGCTCCTCTGGACTGGCCTGGTCATCTTACATCTAGTACAAATGAACAATTTCATTTAACACACTCAAATGACTCATGTGATATTACTTACCTACCACAACGGTTTTATAAAAAAATTTACAAGCAGCTCTAAAACTATAGATAAAATTTAAAATTTCTTATGCATCTTAAAACACAACATCATGATCACACTGACGTCTCTTATTAGGTTTTGGCGCTAGCAATGGCTCACCTCATGTCTGGGGCTTGTTGTTCCATCCTCCACTGGAACCTGGATTGCCATTGCCGTTCCAGTTCTGACCATTTGGCCAGCTACCCTGATTCCAGTTCCCACCTTTACCATTCCACCCCTGATTACTACCTTGGTTCCAAGATGGTGGAGGGCCATTCTGGCCCCAGTTTTGATTGTTATTCCAATTTTTGCCTGAGTTACCGGGTGGCCCTTGCCAATTATTTGGTCCTGTATTGCCTGGACCACCCAAAAATCCACCCCATCCAGCTTGATTTAGGGCTGCAGCAACTAAACTAATGGGTAAATTAAAGTTAGGAGGAGGTCCACCATTGGGATTGATTCCCAAATTTTGCATATTGAGAGTATCAATATTGTTGTTTCCACCATTACTACTGGGTGCACCAGAGGAACCAGAGCCCCGGTTATCCCAATTTTGACTATAAGTTTCTTCTTTCCAATTCTGGTTGGGCTTGTTCTTCACTTTTGGTGCAGCACTTGAGACAGATATGGATGCTCCTTTAATGACATGATCCTCACCACATAAACTTTGTGCTACTTCAGGATCCAGAAAAGTAACAAACCCAAAAGCCCTAAATGGCCGAGGTACAAATACATCTGTCACTTCTCCGAATTTGGAGAAATATTCACGCAGATCATCAGCTGTTATGTCCTCAGTGCACCGACCTACAAACACTTTGCAGGGCATTTGAGGAACAACACCTTCTTTTGAGTTGGGGATGCGGACATCTACCCAGCGGCCATCAATGTTATGCCTTTGTGCAAGGGCTCTCATCTGGCAAGCATATGTAGCAAATCTAATAAACCCAAATCCTTTGAAAGCTCCATTTTTATCTTTTTTTAATTGGACCATAACCACTTCTCCAAACTGCTCAAAATAGGATTTGATGGACTCTTCATTAGTTTTCCAGGGCAAGCCCAAACATATCAAATCTGAGCAAGTAAGTTTTTTTTCCAATCTTTTGGTTTTCGCAGCGGAGTTTTCAGGCGACACGTCTTCCATTTTGCGCTTATTTTCTTTGGGAAAAACACAAACATAAAGATGCTTACCCCAGCCAACTTCAGTAGGTGGGTGTAGTTTGCCATCACTAAGCCGAATGCCTCGCACACTCCTACTATCTGGGTGACGATATTTGAGACCACAAGCACCGGGGAACTGAGCCACAAGCGTCGAAAGTAAAACGGTACCATCCAATTCGCATGGGATTTCTACAGCGTTAGAATCGTCTTCATCTTCACTAACTCTCAGGTATTTAAACAAATCTTCATTGTAATTAGCAGTTTTAGCACACATTGTGGCGTTTTACAGCAGGAAAAGAATCTGAAGTCAGAAATACGTACCTTCTCAGAATAATGACTTGTATTGACGTATTGACTTGACTGTTTTTTTTTTTTTTTTTTGTTCGCTCCTCGGAGCAGGCAATATTTTTAAAACCATACCGCCTAGTCTTACGTTGTTTTTTTTCCCCATAAGATAGTTTGTTTAAGTGTTTGTCTTTCGTAAATATTCTTTTATGTAGAAAACATATCAGTTACTGATACAAATCTGAATGAAAACATACCAATAGCTGGTACACATCTGAATGGTTTTTGACTTGACTGACTACACTACAACATAATGTTTTTTTTTTTTGTTCTGGTACTAGAGGCTTGTCTTTTTGCCAAGTTTTTTTTGGTACAAGATAATGGATTACAGCTGCAGTGCTGCCAACCCAAATTTTTATTTTACCCCAAAGCGCGATCAATTTTAGATTCAAAACTTTATTGATAAATAAAATACCCTTAAGTGATATTTTTTGAAACGACACATAGCACTTTTATTTTAATAGTTTTTCTTGTGTTATTGTTAGTATTGTTGTTTAATTTTGGTGGAATTTTAACCAATAATACTTAGGTCGTAACATAAAGTGTGAGCTATTGGAATAAATGTGTGTAAAGTGGTTTTTCTGAATGTGAAAATTCGTGTTAGGTTTTGAAGAGAAAATCCACCATTTTCTTTTTAAAACAAACGACAGCCGACTTGACAAATGACTTGACTTATTTATTACAATTTTAACACTTGACATTGGCAAAATTGTCTGTCGAAATGACGGACAGAGGCCATTAATGAAGAGAAGAAGAAGAAGAACGTTTTACGATTGTTTTGAGTGTATTCTCTTGTTTTAATACTGGTGTTCCGTTCTACTATTTTATCCTCGATTGTAATTGACTAGACTCATGGCTCGTGCATTTATCGTGTTGGAAGAGGCAGAGGACAGGAGAAATAAAATCCTCAACACACTACATACGGCTGCGACGAAGCCTTCGAGATCAAGACAAAGCTTTACTGCGTGTTTCCAACAACTGTCACAATTTCACAAGTTAATAAAATTCCCCAAATTCCCTACAAACCCAGTTTTTTCCCTCCAAACATCCCCCCAAAAATATTGTCCCCCCATAGCTATTTAAAAAAAAACATTTCTTGGGGATTCCCCCCAATCTGATCAAGGTATCGCATATCTGATATCAAGGTATCACGTACGCAGCGTACGCTTTTCAAATCACAGACTCGATGACAAAAGCGCCTGGGAGCTCTGCTAGTGACATGTCATGGTCGGTAGTGATACCTCTCACCGTTTAGAATTTCCTCTCGCTTACCCGTCTCAATGAAATACCCTGTGTGTATGTATACCTACATAGTATAGATAGACGAGCACTTCCTATATACCTACATACCTAGGTATTACAAAGATACATGGGAAGAACGCCGACGACGACAACGCGCGACGTGGGCGTTGAAAAACTTGGAACAAAGGCCCCTTCACTACGTGCGGGTGGGTGCACTGACAGCCAGGAAGCCTGTTCCAAGTTTCAAATGCTCAAGGCAAACTTGCCCTTTCACTACCTAGTACCTAGGTACCTACCTATCGAATATGGTACCCTATAGGTAGGTAGGTAATTATACCTTCCCTGCCTGCTTGATTTGCTGCCTCATTGTTTTAGTTCTACATAGCTACCTACCTACCACTACCTTGGGTAGGTACCTACACTACCTATGTAGCATTTAGGTAGTTACAGTTACCTAGGTAGGTAGGTAACTACCTATAAATAAATAAACAAATGTTCCGGTTCTTTGGACAAACACTTGGCTCTTGTCTTTCCGTATCCATACCTACACATTGAGGAAGTATTACTAGTAATATTAATTCAATGTACCTACATACTCGTTTATGGGGAGGTCTAGGTAAGTCTGAAGACTTATTTAAGCAACCAGAATTTACTGTTTCTACTTAATTGGCAACTACTAATCCATTTTTTCATAAAAATCAAGGCGGTAAGTAAGTACCTACCTTTATCGAAACTTCAAAAGTACCGGTATCTAGGTACCTACTTTACCTACTGGATTTAACACTGGTTGAAAATTACCGGTAGGTACGGTTTACTGAGAATGGTATCGGTACTCAACGCCCAAGTTGGTACCTACCTTATAGGTAGGTAGGTAGGTAACAACTTAACATTCGGTACGCGTCGGTTCGCTGTGGAATTTCGCGTCGAATGTGGTCGGGTCGACTTGGGTTGGGGCCACTGACACTATAACTACCATTGCACTCTGTGCGTGTCACGTCTTTTATTCGTTGGGAGTTTTCCGGATTCCTAAAGTAAACTCATCTAATGGCACGGCATGATCCAAAATAAATAATCTTTCTTACGAACTTGTCAAACTTACATAATACAAATTTATTCCGTTTTTTAAACGGAAATTCACATTCTCACTTGGTAGAAGTGAAACCTTAAAAAAAAACCAGTGCGTAGTATTTATTTTTATGTACGTATCCAATTAATATGCAGTACTTATTTAGTTTTAGAAATTTTCACTTCAAAATAAAAAGTAAAAAGTTGCAAAAAGTTTTATGTCGCCTCGGATTTGAACTTGCTCCCCCGTGTTCGGTCTGACCGCAGTCCAATGGTATCACTATTCGGCCAACAATTAATAGCTCTGCTGTGGTGGTAGAAACTTCCTATCTTATTATGCTCATGTTGTCTAAATCAGAACTAGATGGCGCTGCTAACTTTGTCCGGCTCCGGATCCTAGAACGCCCTATCGAAGCGTGTTGCTTCCTATCTCACTTTCTCCCAAGTTAAATCTTATGAATTTATGTGTCTGTCTCTTTTTTGTTTCATTTGTGCGTCATTTCCGTTTCATCGACTTTCAAATCACAACGGTGCTAAAGAAGTTTTCACTTCAAAAAATTTATTTACAGTGCCTTCTGGTAAGATCGGCGTAATAGGAAGTCCGGATGCCAAGCAATTTGGCGATATTTTTAAATGATAATTGCTTAGTTACCGATTTATCCGGACTTAATATTACGCCGATCTTACCAGAAGGCACCCTACTTCGTTAGATAGGTACCTATTCAGACCAGTAGGTATACTATTACCTATCTTATCTGTCGATCGTCCATAGGAGGATCGGATAAGCGGTTCGGAAATTATGCTCTATCGAACATAATATTATGTAGGTAGGTACAACGCAAAGCCGCCGTCGTTTCGCCCAAGTTGACACCGCAATACTCTACAAACCTCGAATAATCCTCGCCTCGACTCTACCTCGAAATCGTCCTTTGGGCTTTAGTATTACAATAATCTGTGGCTTGAAATGAAATGAAAAATTTAAATTAAATACATTTATTCAAACCCATTGGGTACAAAACAAATACACAGATACAATCATTGAGGTACGCTAGTAATAGTAATTCAATGATTTAGAAGCCCTTTTTCCGGATTGAAACATAGGGTATTTATTGAAATCAAAGACGTGGATTCTTAGATACAGCTTGAACTGTCTAAACCAAAAGCAGCCATTCGACACGAGGTTCATCGTATGCTGGTTGACAGATATTTGGGCGGAAAGTTTCGCACGCGTACGAAGTCGCGGGTATCACCTATTTTCATTTAATACAGCCAGAATATCTACCGAGATGTGCCGTCGCTGCAACTTGCAAACGTTTTTAGGTTGTAAATTTCAATGTAGGTAAAGATTAGGCATGGAACAATTCGTAAATCAATATATTTAAAAAACTAATGTTAACATACAGTGATAATAGGTAACTACCAGTAACTACTCATCGTCTGTCTCGCTTTCACGCCAAAACTACTGAACCGATTCGAATGAAATTTGGTAGGTACACAGATAGTCTAGCTAGAGCCTGAGAAAGGACATAGGCAATTTTTTAATGCGAAAAAGGTTTGAAAGGGGGGGGGTGAAAGTTGTATGGAAGTATCGTAATTTTTAGAGCTAGAAGCTTGAATCTTATTTTGTAGGCTGATGGTTCGATATAAATAAATATGACATTCAGAGTTTGTAAAAATTGTAAAATGCCGGGGGGGGGCGGGGTAGTAGTATTGATTGACCCCATGCTAGCTTGTCCCCGGTGTTGATGACGTGAGGTGGTAGTGTAACTGAAAAACACGTTTAGATGTCTAAGCGTTAACTCATATTAGGTACGTACCTACTTAGGTACTTACCTAATTGGCACTAGCTAGAGCATGAGTGAGGTTACAAGCTGTATTATCCTTTTTCAAATCGATTTACCTATAGGTACCTACACTACCTACATAGGTAAATGGGAGACAGATTTCTGAAGTAGGTAGCAACCATTAGACCTCCTCCCTTTTTTGAAGTAAAAAATTGGACAAACACGTTTTTGCAATCTTTACATTACATCATTATGACCGCATTCCACGCCACCGGTTCCGTGGCTTGGACACTGGGGTGGGACAATGTTTTTATAAGCAGGTAGGTAGGTAAAAGGTTCCTACCATTTTGCTAATCTATACTATTCTATACAAGGTAAACTATACTCTATTAGCGATCTAGCGCTGCATGTTTTGATAGTATGGTTAGACAACATCTAATCTTTTAGCGCTGCAGCAAATACTTGTCTTTGCGCGGGGCGCGCTCGCCCCAAGTTGCGACACTTTTTTGGTTTGGTATAGCTTCTCTATACGCTAGTAATAGTACCTCAATGTTCTAAATGGTATAAGTTTCGTTGAAATTCGTCCAGTAGTTAAGGCGTGATCCGCGAACAAAGAAACAGACAAACTCGATTTTCGGAATCAGAATCGTTTATTTAATAGATCTGCAGATTTAGTTTATCCATATTACCTATGTACTATGTATCTTTAATTTTAGTGTTTGGCTTTTTTACAGTTTTATAATAGTAGGTAAGATATCACTTGTTTAATTGGTACCTACCCATATCCACCTTTTGTAGGTAGGTACTCTATACTTGTTTCCTAAGTTTTCGATAAATAGGTACCTACTACCTAGAGTAGGTAAGTATTGAAATTAATTCTAAAAACTTTATTTTGTTTCAATTATTTTATTACAAGTAATTTGTGATGTTTAAAACTAAGACTAATAAGGAAGTTTAATAAAATATTTTCATATACCTAGGTAAAAACGTATAGTACCTACCTAGTAACCAATTTGACGCTGACTGTACCTACTACATACATATTTAAAAACTAAGCAACTATAAAATAGAACAACTAAATAATATAGGTAGGTACAACTTATTTAGAATTCCGTATTTCTGAATATTAAAAAAAAAGCACCAATTTAACAAAAGTTGTAAAATATTACTTATAATACTTAAAACTAAGTAGGTAAAAAGTACACTAACTAACTACTTAGGTAGAAGGTATCACATATTTGTCGAATGAATCTTAATTTTGGGTATACATATAATTATTTACCTGCTTTTTAAGAACCTGGATACCTATCTACCTAGGTACCTATACCCACCTATAATACGTATTTTTTTACGTTCTTTATAAGTACCTATTTCTATTGCCAATAAAAAAGTTAAGTGTAGGTTGACCTATTAGATAGGTACTTACGATACTTACCAACATAATTAATTTAAATTCTTAAATATATACAAAACTTCACACATCAATATAACTTCGATCCTAGTAGGTACCTACTGATTGCACAAAAGCGAAAGGTATAACCTTGAGATCGTAACAAGAAAATCTTGATCAACCATATTAAGCAACAACACAAATATGTTTGTTCACAAGAAAGACAAGGTACTGCTGCAACTACTCTCGTATGGTTGTTCAGTATTTATTTATTGATTATATTTTGACAGGCCAAAAAAAGTTCTGTTACTTTATCAAGAAATATCATAGGTAGGTAGAATACAAAGATAAGGAATGTCTTATTTATTTATAAAGTGGTTTATCATCTAAATCGGAATGTTTTAGACAAATACGTTTTGATTTCACTTGATAACTCTGGCTGTATACAGGGAGCTGATTTTCATAAAATAAAAATTGCATTAATATATCAGACAAATGCAGTTCCCATTTTTCACAAGATCATTTTTCTATTTATAACTGTTTAGGTTTTACTCTCAGAGGGTGGTCGAGAGAACTCAACCTGTATATAATTTTGCTGACTTAAAATTGAATGCAACTGGATAAAACATTGTGCATGTGTGTAATAAAATTATTATAAAACATTCAAATGAAAATGATGGACATCACAACAGTAAAGTTTAAGATTTAAAAGTCAAATAGAAATAAAACTAATTAGAATATTTTATAGTAGTTTCTAATACATCAGCAATCTACAGCGCAGACAGACAGATTCTGATGATTTTTAATTTTTTCAGTTTAGTTCTAAGATGGTTCATTCCTCACGGCTCCCTTTACAGCTTAGGTCGGGTTTTATCAAACAGACTACGACTGACGCTATTTCGATCTTTGTTTTTGACAAACTTAAAATAGAAAGAAACAGATAGATAGTGTTATTGGTGCAACCACCCATATAATTTTGTAGTTCTTTTCTTTAGATATAGGTACATTACAGGCACAAAAATAGGCAGCTATTTACCTAATTTCGAAGACCTTGAGTGTAAAAGTTAGCATAGAAAGAAAAGCCATCAGGAATAAATTCTTAGACCATAATCTCTCGAATCCAACATCTTTTGGTCCATTAGACTTCAGTAGTACAAAGCTAGTGTATACATTACACAATTACTTACATACATTCTAATGTATTTAAACTGTTATGTTAAGACCAAAGTGACGAATTAGCTAAAATGATAGATTGTTAAAAAAATACTTGACATAAATCTTCTAAATATATAAAACTCTTTTGAAGCTGACTGATAATCAACGCACAGCCTAAACCATAAGTCCTAGAGGTACGAAATTTGGAGGGTAGTATCCTTATACAGGGTGTTACAAGACCACTTCCGAAAACTTGGAGGTTCCAATCAGACCATAATACTGAAAACATTAAGCAAAAAAAATCGCGAAAAAAAAACTTGACTTGACTACCTCTTTTTAATTTTTTTTCTAGTTACATACACACAGTACAACATAATAAGACATATCTACCTAATTATCTCATTTAAAAAAGCAAAAAAACAAATATAATAAATAAAGCAGCAATGTACACGCAGCACGCAGATTACGTCTACTACAGCATGAACAGCTGAGAGTTCATCGCGGGTCATTCAAGTACGCGACGTGCGAGCGACCTACGTTAGTACCTACCTACGTTAGTAGGCACTTACGACACAGAATAAATAATAGTACTACGCCTCGACCTTACCTACGTGAATGCGTACATTGCGGGCTGGCGAAATAAATACAAATCTTTAAACATTGTTTTCTCCGGCTATAATTATTTTTCAGGATAACTGATTTTTTTTTGGTTGGGTTTTGGTGTGCTGTAGCTCCCCCTTTCGTTTTCGGAAGTGGTCTGGTAACACCCTGTATAGTGTAGGGACGCACTAAGAAAGGAATTTTGAAAAGTCACACTCTAAAGGGTCTAGAACGCGAGCAACGCCGCGGGCGACGGCTAGTATAGTATGTAAATGTAGGTGTTGATAAAAAAAATAGGAACATATCTAGTTACCCTAATCCAAGAGTGCCATTTGATTGTAAACATAGAGTTACATAATAGACGTCCAAGGTCAGAGGTGCACCTCTTAGGTCACGATATAAGAACGCGAATATCTAAAGAGTGCCAGGCAGAGGTGGCTAACGAACCAACCTGTTGACCAGCAGCGGCGTGGAACGATGGACATTTGTTAAAAGCAGACAAACCAGTTTTCAAGTATAGTCAAGTTGTGACTACATACATAAAAGGTGTTATTCTATTCATCACTTTGACTAGATTCATCACTTTGAGTAATAACAATAATTATTTATGAGATTATTGCGCGTAGGTACGTAACATTTCCATAGCACACTTTATTCCACTGTAACCGATTTGGCTAGATTGCGTGGGCAATCAACGTTACACTCGCGCAGTACAGCTATGTGATAGGCAAGCAGCTGCATGGGAATAACCGTGAGGATGCCCTGGAGGCAGTCCACAGTTTTAGGGATTTGAAGGCATTGAGAAGCTAGGGACATGGTTTCTTCATCTCCTTCCTCGCAGACGACGATCGGCCGACCTTGACGAGCCGTCACCTGTTGCAGTGCGTTCATACATTTAGTGTAAACGGGGTCGCGCATTACTATCATCATAACGGGCATTGAGCTATCGATTAAAGCTAAAGGACCGTGTTTCAGTTCTCCTGCCATAATACCTTCGCTGTGCATGTAGGTCAGTTCTTTGACTTTCAAGGCTCCTTCCAAACATGTAGCAAAGTTGTATCCGCGACCCATGATCAGCAATGATCGCTGGCGGTATAGATCTTTAGCGAGAGCTTTGATTTCTGAATCTAAAGCCAAAACCTGTCGAACTTTCTTGTCCAGATCGTGCAAGCCGGCGATTATGTCAGAGCGTCGTTTCAGCAAAGATATACGGTCCTCGCTGATCACAAGGGCGAACATGACTAGAGAGATGAACTGCGATGTGTACGCTTTAGTGGAGGCCACGCCGATTTCAGGGCCAGCGTTGATGTGAACGCCACAGTGAGCTTCGCGGCAAATAGAGCTTCCGACGGTGTTAGTGATACCAACTATCAGCGCGCCATGTCTTTTACAATAACGCAGTGCCATCAGGGTATCGGCAGTCTCTCCAGACTGAGAGATAAAGAAGCACACATCATCACGGAAAACAGGTGTGTTCCTGTCTAAAAAGTCTGATGCCAATTCCACCATAACTGGCAGCTCAGTTAATTCTTCCAGCAATTGGCGAGTTGCTACGGCGCTGTGGTAACTGGTACCACATCCAATCAGCATAAGTCTTCTGCAACGCTTGATTTCAGGAATATAATCTTTTATACCTCCAAGAGTCACAGTGCCTTCGGCAAAATTGAGACGACCCCTCATTGTGTTTACAATTGATTCTGGCTGTTCAAATATCTCTTTTTGCATGAAATAATCATAGTTTCCCTTCATAATCTGTTGAAGTTCCAACTTAAGAGTAAAGATTTCCCGCTGGTGAGGGTCATTGCTGCTGCCTGAGAGGCGATGAATGCTGAGCACTCCCTCTTTTATGTGAGCCACATCATCATCTTCAAAATACAAAACTTTGTTAGTGTGTTCAATGACAGCTGATGCATCGGATGCAAAGAAATATTCCACATCTCTTTCCTCTTCTGGTTCAAAGTGGGCATGGCTGTTGACTCGTGGTACCGACGGTACCACTCCTCTGGTGGCCTTGTTGTTAGTGTACATAATGGGAATATGATCACTCGAAAGGCGACGTTTTGTTTTGATACCAACCAGCAGAGGACTACCTCTCCGAGTAGCCACACATTCATTTGGGAAGAAACGAGATTTGAAGCACAATGCAAAAGCACCTTCAAGTTGTTGAATTACTTGCTCAACAAGCTCCTGGAAGCTGTAAGTCTTGTGTTGATTGTAAATGTGATCAACCAACTTTGCAATAGCTTCAGTATCAGTCTGAGACTCAAATTCATATCCTTTTTTTTCAAGGAAAGTTTTGACTTCTTTGTAGTTGGTGATTATTCCGTTGTGAATAACTACAAAAGCATTGTCTTCTCCGGAGCGCTGTGGATGCGAGTTGACCGCGCTCGGTTCTCCATGAGTAGCCCAGCGCGTGTGCGCGATACCACAATGGGAGTCCACGCATGTCTCCACAGACAGCTCGTCACTACGCTCCTGAAGCAGTTCCTCGAGTGCAGCTACTTTTCCTTTGCGTTTCAGCACAGCGATATCTTTCAGATCGGCAGTGTCGACGGCGACACCGGCTGAATCGTATCCGCGGTATTCCAAACGTTTTAATCCATTCACAAGTAATTCTAATATTTCGCGCCGAGTTTTAGGCGTAAGATGGTTAATATACGCGAAAATTCCACACATTGTTACGAGACTTGAAACTCTTTACAAACTTACAAAGTCAAGTAATCGGAACCACGACTCGCGAGACACTGCGATCACCAGAACACTTGAGCAATATTGAAGGCCTACGCGGATTGCTCCTACCACTACCTATTTGTTACTTTCACTTACGTGCGGCAAGGCACACGTCATCGTCTTTCGATAACCATTATCTTTGCTCGATCGGTGGATATTGCAAACATAAATAAAACAGCTAAAATTTCTGTAATTTCCGTTTTTTTCTTCGTGGAATCAACTTGTCATATTTGACATTTGTTTAGCTGACATTGACAAAACAAAATATAGTGACTTTGATAACAAACCTAACCTTGTAGTTTTGCTTGTGTCATTGTGAGTATTGTTGTTTAATTTTGGTGGAATTTTAACCAATAATACTTAGGTCGTAACATAAAGTGTGAGCCATTGGAATAAATTTGTGTAAAGTGGTTTTTCTGAATGTGAAAAATCGTTTCAGGTTTTGAAGAGAAAATCCACCATTTTCTCTCCAAAACAAACGACAGCCGACTAGGTAGATAAGTTCTTCTTCTCTTCAATAATGGCCTGTGTCCGTCATTTCGACAGACAATTTTGCCAATGTCAAGTGTTAAAATTGTAATAAATAAGTCAAGTCAAGTCAGTTGTCAAGTCGGCTGTCGTTTGTTTTGAAAAGAAAATGGTGGATTTTCTCTCCAAAACCTAGCACGAATTTTCACATTCAGAAAAACCACTTTACACACATTTATTCCAATGGCCCACACTTTATGTTACGACCTAAGTATTATTGGTTAAAATTCCACCAAAATTAAACAACAATACTCACAATAACACAAGAAAAACTATTAAAATAAAAGTGCTATGTGTCGTTTCAAAAAATGTCAAAACTCGTCCTAGGTAGATAAAGACTTGACTTGACTTATATTATTACAATTATATCACTTGACATTGGCAAAATTGTCTGTCGAAATAATGGACACAGGCCATAAAGGGTAAAGAAGAAGATTTGCCTTTCCACCGCCAAAGTTACCTACCCCTTGTTTTGCCTCAAAAAATTTTTTGACTTCACTATCTGTGATCAGCTTTGAGTGAATGAATGAATAATTTCACAAAAGAACGGGTTTTTCTAATACTTCGTTGAAAGTCTTTCATAATCACGTCTCAGTTTTAACTCGAGCCTAACTTTAGACCGAGCCTAGCTAGGCCGGGACTAAACCCTCGAAAAATCCGAGATAAATCCGATAACGTAATTAGACCGATTAAGATTTATCTTATCCACTCTTATCTTACCCGTAATAACCAGTACCGGCTCCAGTACCGGCCGGAAATTACCGGTAGGTACTGAGAATAGTACCGGTACCTACGGCATACCTACCTACTAATTTATGTTTAAATTAATAATGAAACTAAATATGTATGTACCTGAACTTCTTCATTTAATATAGGACTAAAGAGACTGTTTTTACAAAATTATTGAAAAGATTACATACAAAGTTTTATTTAGCTTAAAAATGAATGAGAGTCAATTTTCGTGGACAATCAAACAACCTTCTCGCTCGCAGATTTCAACATTTTTTAAGTTATTAAATCACTGAATTTTATTAGGTATGCCACTTCGCAAAGTTTCGCGTTATAGGTAGGTACAGAGGTTCAGTAGAAATATAATTTTGATCTAAACAAGTTTCCGAACAAAAACCCTACGAAGTCATTTTTGAAGTATTAAAAATATTGGAATGTGCGAACAAGAAAGTGATTTAACGTTACTTTTCGTCTTAGTAGCTTCTAATAGGTACAAAGATGTCAGAATTTTGAAGACGTTTAACGCTTTTTGTTTTACCCACCTACCTACAGGGATTGGATACGGTTTACAACCAAAATCCGTTATCTAACACATTCTGATGATAACCATCATTTTACAAAACTATTAGCCCTTAGCTTTCGACTACGCAACTATCGTGGATAGGTAGGTAGTTAACAACTCGTAGGTAACTAGAGTAAATAAGTCTTTCAATGTGTTAAAATTAAACTCTGTTGTACGTAACCAAGTAACACTTCTTTTAACTTATTTAAGTAATCATAGTCATGCCTGAAGGGACAAACAATTATATTTGGAACAAAACATCACAAATTTAAACAAGTTAAATTACTGTAGCAAGGAAATACCTATTACAACAATATGAATGATACATTTGAACCGGATGGTGCTTAACAGACAACAGTTGATTTATTCATATAAATGGTTTCAAAATTGAACAACCACTTCGTTCCTTTCCTCCTAAACTCTTTACGGTGAAAAATCAAAACATAATGAGCTTTCAAATGAGGAAACTCAAACTTGACGAATAACTTACGACTAAAATAATCACATAGATATAAACTTAAGACATAAGCGTAACTAAAACGAACTAACTTTAAAATGGTGCTATGATAAATGCATAAGTAAAGGACGAGAGTGATGTGACCTGTGAAGAAGCTCCGATTATAGGGAGACACTACGGGGGTTCGTACGCGACTACGGTTCAACATCAATAGGACACATTTATCAAGGGACGATATGCCGGAACCATCGCCCAGCGCAGCCGCGCCGGCCGAGCGGCGACGCACGAGTATAAAGGGCACGACTGCCTCCAAGCAAACTGAAGCTAAGGCGCCTTTGCAGGCGATGGTTAACGGCAACCGTACTTCGTTTGAGATGCCCTGTGGTTATTTCTTCTTTTGGGCCTTCTCGGCAGCCTTTGTGACCTTGCCGGTAGTCACCTCCTTGAAGTTGACGCTCTGTAATAACATTTGTAACTTTGATATTTATGGGACGCATGGCGAATACGGTTAGCTTAGCAGCACAACTTATAGACGGCAGGCTAAATGCATTTCAATAGAGGCAATGTTTCAAAAGACATCACACCAAAAACTGGAAAACTGACACGTTTAGCAATCAAGTGACTCTCCGCCTAATGTAAGTAGGTACCTACTATTAATTTGATAGTGTTGTGGTGAGATTTACAATGCCGAGTTTATGTAATGTACCTTGACGAGTTTGTTCAGTGTAAAATTTACAAAGTAGAGTTTATGTAATGTACCTTGATGAGTTTGTTCAGTATGAGATTTACAAAGTAGAGTTTATGTAATGTATCTTGATGAGTTTGTTCAGTATGAGATTTACAAAGGCTAGTCGATGTAATGTACCTTGATGACGCCAACAGCGACGGTTTGGCGCATGTCGCGGACGGCGAAGCGGCCGAGCGGCGGGAACTCTGAGAAGGACTCCACGCAGAGCGGCTTGGTCGGCACCAGGTTCACGATGGCCGCATCGCCAGATTTTATGGATTTCGGCTCTATCTCAGTTGTTTTACCTAACAAACAATACCTTCATTATTTGCAAGCTTTGATTTAATTTCACCTGTACCTACAGGTGTCTGTCGGTAATTAAATCTTGCAAGTTTTCCTTCCCGGTGCTCAGTGGCAATGCAATAATGTGGTAACAGTGAGGTGAACTAATGATGGAGTCCGAAGCTGTGTCATGGAACCCCTCAGTGAATAACAACAAAATATCCGTTATTTGAATCAGCTCGTCCTTTTTTATCCAATCACTGGTTTTTAAATATATTTTTCATAATTATGTACCTCGATAGGAACATCGATAAATTACGTGAGGTAATTTTGGCAATTTTTCGAATCCCCCCTCCCCCCCTCACCCCTTGGTTAGATGTCTAGATGTCGTGAGATTTTGCTCGACAATTACAGAAGCATGTTTCCCAAATGCTATGTAGAGTTGACTTGAACTATTAGAGGGGTTAAATAAGATGTTTTGAAGTCATGGATTGTGGATTCCGGATGATTTTAATTCCCAAATGCTACAAAAACAACTTTCGCTGTTTTACTAACAACCCTGAGAGTATCGTGCTCGAACCATTTACAGCCAGGAAGTAAGATGCACTACCGCATACAAAGGGCATACCGGTACGACGGTCGCACTTCTCCTTGATTTCGGCGAACTTGCAGGCGATGTGAGCCGTGTGGCAATCCAACACTGGAGTGTAGCCATTGCTTATTTGGCCTGGGTGGTTCAGCACAATTACCTAAAACAAATACTTTTTAACAGACTTAAAAAACGGAATTCTCAAGTTGATTATTATGATACTTTCACTGGTGTACAAAGAGTAGATTATTCCGAGGTTGTCCCATATAAATGTGATTCGAGAGAAATTACGAATCGACTACGGGTCATTCTATTTTAAAAATCAGACAGGAAAGGAATATAGCAATATACCTATAGGTAGGTATAGGTACTCGTACTTAGGTATGCAGGTTTGCCAATTTTGTCATAAATAATTAGGTACCTTGTTTCAAATGGAAAACAAAGCGATTACCTAGTGTATTTGCGGTCAAAAAACACGCCATCCATAAATTGCGAAAGCAACGGCACAGCAGACACGGTTTTGTAATACTTTAGCCGTTCGTTCACTATAGCACTAGGTACCTATGTAAGGCACAATATTGTGTTGGCTGACGTACAAGTAAATATTGTACTCGGTTTGTTCGTTCAAAACAAGGTATAATAAATCAGGATTTGATTTAGTTTTTTTCCCATTTATTTTGGTGATATTTATGGAAATATTCAAGCTGGGCCGTGCACTCTGGAAAACTGAGGAGAGGTCTTTGCCCAGCAGTGGGACAGTGCGGGCTGACAACTACAACAATATTTAGGTCTACCATTGAGCTACTAGGAGAAAAAAATTACGGTCGTAGACTTAATGGTTTGGCTACACTTGGAACATCCAGCCTACAAACGGATTTTGGCCAAAATTTCATAAAAATCTGAATAACTTTTAAACGACTGAATATCGCAGAACATACATGGGGGTTAAATAAATAAATAAATATGTTTGGTGCAGCATCGAAAATGTAACATATCTCGAAGGCATACCTATTAGTGCGGAATAGCGAAATAAAGTTTTAAAGAACGCATATTTAGATAAAAAGTTATCTGGATTCTCTATTTCCTGCTAGTGTTTGGTTTCGTAATAACTGCTTATCTAAGAACCTTGAAATATTCATACTTTTTGGTTGGGACTTGTAACATAATTAGTAGATACAATGAGATTATAATTGTTATCAAACGAAATCACATTCAAACGGATGTAACCGATTAACCGATTGCATACTTACGAACTGATTTATTTAAGTAGATAAGTACCTATGTACCTACATATTTGATTAGTTGTAAGTCCGGCAATGGAGTCCCGTCATGGCTATTTTCAATATTTATAAAAGTAATGTTGAAAAGTCCGTACATAATCAGGAGTTAATAAGCGCAGAGAACCTAACAGACATAGGTATATAATGTTGTATACCTACCTATAATTGAATACTTACTTGAGCAGTAAAATCGGAAGCTCCTTTTGGGGGAGCGTTCTTCGAGTCGCCCGCCACGTAACCGCGGCGCAACTCCTTCACCGATACGTTCTGATATAATAAAAAAAGATTTAAGAGTGCTTAGTTATTGCAAAATGCCTTTTTTAAATAATCTAAATTTCGTTGTCTCTCTGAAGCTAAGCACTACACCATCCACTCCGCACTTTCTTCCAAACCTTGCCAAGAATATGGTCTGCGGAGATACCTGCGGCTAAATTCGGAGAGACAGCTAAGAAACTCTTGGATTCTTGGCTTCACAAATTATAATAATATGTTGCCGGAGGATTTTTCGACAAATTCTACATGGAGGAGGCCAACTTTGTCACCCGGTATAGCAGTCTAAAAACTCCCTCGGGAGACTCGGTACAAAGTTGTTTCTCTACCAGACACTGACCTTGACGTTGAAGCCAACATTGTCACCCGGCATTGCCTCCTGCAGAGCCTCGTGATGCATCTCTACGGACTTCACTTCAGTGGTGATGGCGGCCGGGGCAAAAACTACCACCATGCCTGTAGGCAAATCAGACCGCTTATACCTACTTACCACACCTGAGTGTGAAAATAATTTATAGGGCTGGATTTATGCAGGTTATCAAGTTATTTGTGGGCAATGAGGTGAATTTTTCGCAAGACGACGAAACAAAAAAAACAAAGTCAATTACTATGTAAAAGATATTGTACTTTGAGAGATAAGTATGGATATGAAAGAAATAAAGGAAAGATTAAAAAAAAAATTTTTAATACCTAAGTACGTATAACGAAACAATTCCTCAACTGCTATTATTAACTATGATGGGAGAAGAGGTACAAAAAAGGCCTCTCAAAGATCTCAGCATCTACCTAGCTAGAACTTAATTTGTAGCACTTGGTTTTCAGCTATTGAAATGTATCTATTTGGGACTTTGAAAAAGACCAATAAAACTAACCGATCTTTTCATGTCTAAAAGCTGTATTAGACGGTTCATTTTTGCTTTCATTTTCGATGCTTCATCGATGAAACATCGAAAATAAAACGTCTAAACACATCTAAATAGGACCTTTCATCGTTCATTATCGATGCGCCTTTTTGATGAAAGTCACTAGCCACCCTGACGCTTTCATCGGCATCGGCCTTTCATCGGGCATCTTTCATCGAAAATGAACAACAAATGAACCGTGTAAACAGCGGCGCTCATTTGTTTCACAGCAGAGTAGCGGCAGGTCCTTCTAATTATTGTGATAAATTAATAGTATTGTCTTGAAGCATGGTGTTTAAATGGCGGGATGAGCTCTTAAAATGGTCTAAAATATAGTCATGTCATGACTATATTTTAGACCATTTTAAGAGCCACAAATGTCTGTGGAACCACAAATTGCCTATTTATAATCAATTCCAACAATTCCAAATTCGACTGACCACGTAGGTTTAATTAAATCTGTAGTAAAAAAAAATCTAATAAAAAACTGCTTTTATTCTCTGCAAGAGTTTTTTGAAGAAAATGAGCCAAATGTTAATAAAACATGATAGTAATTTGTTTTAAGTACAAATTTTATTAATTAAAGATACCTAAGAAGGTAGGTAGTAAGTATATTATGTATTAGGTAAGTACAGTATATCAATACTGTTAATTTAAGCCTGATCTCTTAGTATACGTATAGTATTTAAGTGTATCATACTTATATAGTATAAATAATTAGGTAATACTTCTATTTATCCACCTAGCGATAGATAAAAATATTGTCGTGCTCTGTCAGGGTTCATATTGCAAGCAAATAAGTTTCAACTTTATTTAAGATCTGTACCCACAATATGAATGCAATAAAGAACTTGAACTTGAACAATACGGACGACTTCTCTCCGCGACATCGTGAGAAAATGAATGAAAAATGCCTCACTGTACAAACTGCGTGTCAAAATGCGTTCATTATCGATGCTTCATCGATGAAACATCGGAAATGAAAGAAACTAGTGAACCGTCTAATACCGCTTTGAGACATGCTTTTAAACAGAGTAGGATATCATCAGTTTCTACTGTAATGTATCCACCCTACTTCACCAAGGAGAGGATAAAGAAGAATGTATGTTGATCACCAAGCAAAGTGCGTCAACGTCATTGCAAGTGTGGCAGGCGACACAGACAAGAGGTATCTAGGTACTTCTACATACAACATTGGGTAAAATCAGACTGCGCTATGAAGCTAACCCTAAGTTAGTCTAGTATGGACTTACTATTTGTAAGTCTATATAACTAAGTCATCCCCGGACACGATGCAGTAGTTTAACACTGACTGACTAACTGACCCAGAGTATATTATAAAAGCGGCCAATGCGTGGATCTCACCTGGTTTGAGCACGCCAGTCTCAACGCGTCCGACGGGTACTGTGCCAATCCCTCCTATCTTGTAAACGTCCTGCAGAGGCAGCCGTAATGGCTTCTCTGTTGGCCGGGACGGGGGCTGTATCGCGTCTAGGGCCTGCAACAATCATATATTTTAATTTAATTTGGAGTCACATTACCCCCTACATAAAATTCTTCCAAATTCAAATTTCTGCAAAAGCCTCCCAAAAGTAGAATCCCTATCTGATTGAAAGGATCAAAATGTGTGACAGCGAGCTTATAAATAGAAGCCTTGAGGACTGTCCAGTGTTCAGCCCCTACTATGAATTCGGGGGAAGTCGTACTAGCAGTTGAATAGAAACTTAACCGATTGAAAAAGTCTACAATAGGGAATGTCTTGACATTTCTGGTGCAGCGTTATTAGGAAGCCAACTTCATGTTTGCAATTAAAATCGAAACTCGTTTTCGGTGCTTGTGTTTCAACTTAGATATTTATGCTTAGCCTTGATATTTGAAACCTCGACTAGCGGTTTCACATTCTCTTTTGTTGAGCAGTTTAATAATAGCTCTCACACAAAGTTATCATACAAATTAATATTGTAGCAGGACAAGTTTTATTGCATGAAGTACACGAGTGCTTTTTTCCTCATTTCCTGTAATACACATAGGTGCTTGTACAGGAAACGATACAATAAACTTATACGATACGATAAATCTAAGAGGAAGCTTAAGGTTATATTGATATCATAAAATTCTATTGATTTGAAGTAGGTATGATACAAGGAAGAAGAATTGAAGTCTCACCTCAATAAGGCACTTGCCCTCAGTCTTGCCTTCCTTACGCTCGATGGTCCATCCCTTGAACCAGGGCATCTTGTCAGAGGGCTCCAGCATGTTGTCGCCGTGCCAGCCAGAGATCGGTACAAACGCCACCGTCGCCGGATTGTAACCTGTACGACACATAAATTTACATTATTATTGATTCGAGAGGACTGCGGTAACTCAAGGTCACCTTAAACAGAGTACCTCCACTTAAAGGTAGTTAAAAATATTCAAATAACTTTTGTAATAGCTTTCATTATAAACCTGCTTGCTAGGATTTCGCAAACCATGTTATTTCGTAATCCATTATGACATCATAATAAATTGGTGTTGGTATCTATCTAATTAGAATGCTGTTACAATGCAGCTCTGACCTAAAAAGTTTGTTACGAAATCCTCCAATTCACACTTGACTATTTGCTCGTGACGTTTGTTTACCAATTTTCTTGATGTAAGATGACACCTCTTTCTTGATCTCCTCGTAGCGTGCTTCGTGGTAAGGCGGCTCTGTGGAGTCCATCTTGTTGACGCCTACGACCAGCTGCTTCACGCCCAACGTGAAAGCGAGCAAGGCGTGCTCACGCGTCTGTCCATTCTTACTGATCCCCGCCTCGAATTCACCAGTGCCGGCAGCCACAATCAACACAGCGCAGTCAGCCTGGCCAACCAACATCATATTTTAAAACCAGGAAGATATTCGCAGCTGGCACCTAGTTTCATTGTTTTAAATTTCCTTGACTTTACTATGGACAAATTATTGGCCATTCCAATGTACCATAGGCGTACTAACCACGTATATTTCGTGTCTATTCATAACCAAAATATAATGTGTTAAACATACTAAGCAGAAGACGAATTTAAAGATCAAGGTCACCTAAACAAAAGGTCAAACCTGTATAAGCTAAAGGTTACCTCGTAAAGAATGACATTTTGACAAAAGTTCGTCTCAAACCTGTTTCTACGAACTTTAAGAGAGTTATTATTACCTGAGAAGTTCCTGTTATCATGTTCTTGATAAAGTCTCTGTGTCCAGGAGCGTCGATGATGGTGACATAGTATTTTGCAGTTTCAAACTTCCACAAGGCTATGTCTATCGTAATACCGCGCTCTCGTTCTGCTTTTAACTTGTCGAGTACCTATGAGTTGATAATTTCTTTATAAAATAGTTCTTTAAAAACACGAGGTCCATATGTAGAAGCTTCCAATCAATTTTACCTTAAACGAGAGAATACGTACCCAAGCATATTTGAAGGATCCTTTCCCCATCTCCTGGGCTTCTTTCTCGAACTTTTCAATAGTACGTTTGTCAATGCCACCACATTTGTAGATCAAGTGACCAGTGGTAGTGGACTTGCCAGAGTCGACGTGCCCAATCACCACAATGTTGATGTGAGTCTTTTCTTTACCCATATTGTGACGTCAAATTCAAAGGAATACGATGTTAACTATATCTATGAGAAAATAAATCATTAGGTGACTTAGCAGAAACACTGACCCTACACCATTTGGTTTGGTTTTTCTGAGCTTCACACCATACAAGTTGCGTGATCGTAGGTACCTACTAATCTAAACTGCGATTACTATTATTCGTTTAATAGGGATGTTAAACCAACACTTCTATTCGGCTCACCTACATTCGCCTCTTATAGTTTAAATAATCGCCTAAAAAAATCTATAAACCTACTGAATTGCAGTAAAAATAATTAACTTGTTGTATAATTTAAGTTTACGGGACCCTTTCTGCACCTGAATCAAGTTTATGACTGATAAGTGCTCGAATATTTTCGTAAGAACGCTTTCTCGAGCGTGCGCATCGCAGAGGTCCGGGACATCGATACAGACCGAGCATGCCTCTTCAAATATAGACTACCTACCTACTCTTAGTACGCCTGCCACTTCTCAATCAAAACATGCCAGTACCTACTTACCTTAAAAAATAGTTAGTAAATCCCAGGTCCCAAAAAAAACTTTACCTATTACGAAACCCCAAATACTTACCTACATCGTGTTACACCTCAGACTTCACGCCAAAGGACAAAGTTGTTAAAATTGCATCTCCAAATGCCACCTCAAAGGTCAAAAGTGCACAGGGTTATTGATCGGTGGGGAGATAACTAAGCTAACGATCGAGCACCTTTTACATTCCCTGTCTAAGACCTTGCCGTTCTTAGGTTTAGCCAACAAGCTTATTAATTTACCTTAAGCACTGTACTGTAATCGTTATAAATTACACTTTAGCACCAACTTGAATTCTGAAACTCACTTATTGCTTACGTAAAGTACCGTACCTACCACTGAAAATAATGCGCAGTAAATGTTTATTACAAAACAAAGAGTAGGTAAGTGAATGTATTCGATCTAAATAAAGCAACAGTGATCTATACGGCCGGCTGTATTATAGCTCTAAGTAGATGTATTAGTAAAGCTATGTTTCAGAATTAGAATAATCGCATGTCGCACAACGTGCCGGCTCTACAGAGGAAACACATGGGCTTTTCAGCGTTCATCTTGTGCTTGCTCTACCTAACTTTACTTTAAGTAGGTAGGGACCGTACCTAATCTACATAGCATGTCGTAATCTACCAGTACCTGCCTAGTGTGCAACAAACTTCAACAAGATAAGACGCAAGTAGAGGCTCATATTTTTCAAATTCATAATAAAAGCACGCATTCGTCAGGTGTCTAGTCGTCATGGTGACTTATAAAACAGATTGACAATGATGAATGACAACTTCCTATTGTATAACGACTTGCTTTTAGTTTTGGATAATTTTGGAAGTACTACTATGTACATGCATACCTAGGTTAAATATGTAGGCATCGTTGAAATTCACACTTATTTTACTAAATATAAAACTTCTAACTATCTGGATAACTGGACAAGCATAATTTATATGAATGTTGTAAGCAAATCTCAAAATCATGTCTAGGTTGGTTTAATCAGCGAACGTAGAAAAGTCATCCTACTAAAATCAAAATGGAATGGAGAGCACAATAATTAGGTACACATGTCGATGGGAGGGGAGAACGCATTGCATGGGGCTTTTTATGAGATAGTGCTGATAAAGTTAGACAAATTGCGTAATTTCAGAATTGTTCACGTCGCCGCTGTACCGCCGGTTCTTTCTAGGCTTTCTCTGAGATAGATGCAGATACCTATTACCTTCATAATAAATGATTTTATAAAAACTACTCGTGAAATACAGATATAAGAACAAAGTTATTGCATAGATGGATAGATTTTAGGGAAACCTGGTGTAGTTATTTTAGAAAATCATGAAAAACTCACCTTACCAGCCGCACCGCAGAACACAAATTTTCCAAGTAGCTTTTCTTCGCACATGCGCCGTGAGCGGCTTGCCCGGGAAATGCAATCAATAACGTCAAAACCATTTCTTTTTTGTTAATTATGGAAAAGTGTAATTAAATATCGGTGGTTTTGTATAAAAAGGAATAAAATGTTGTATTTTTACAGATAAATTAACTTTCTGTGTCTCTTTTATTGTAATCCTGTTGCGGCCATACAAATATTAGACACTCGCATGATACACAAACGTGATACGGATGTTTAAACTTTCTTCTTTTTCAGACTTTTCGAACTGTAATTCCTGCCAGTCACCTAACCTACCTATCTAGCAGGACTTTTTTCACCCGCCCTTGAAGAGCGAACTCTCCCTCTCCTCCTTTATAATAATAAGTTACTCGCATTCGGAGCGAAAACCAAAGAATATGTAATACGTAATAACGTAAGCGCGTTAAGCGAACGCAGTAAAATTAAAAAAGGATTTATGCAATAATAAGTAAGTATTATATGTGCATTTGTGCATCGTGCATCGATTATTATATTCGCCAAGACATACGAGTACATCTAAGCAAGGCCAGTTTTCATCCTTATATTCCACAGTCTGAGTTTCCACCAAATGGAAAAATGATAGGTAAGTTGATACCTAAGCTATATATTTTGTTAATTTATATGTCATTTGTAAAACTCTACATTTTCAGCTACGATTTTTTCACTTTCACCCGGAACTAGTCGATGATCATCACTTAACAACATCGGGATACAACATACCTACTAGTTTCAGGTCACCCAGTATGTACCTGCTCCTATGTACTTTATATTAGTCGTAAATTTTTTTGGGAATGAATGTGTTAATGATCAAATTATGTAAAAATAATGGTTAAAAATTATATAATATTTTTCTTATTATGTATTTATTTATTGAATGAATAAAATTAACATAGTAAGTACTTAAATTATTACTAAGATATAAGGTACCTACTCTATCTTATAATAAAAGGCATCTACCTAATTACCTATAGGTACAGGGCGTCCCACGGCCATGTCACATGGAGGGAAAGTATCTTAATTGGAATGTAATTAACTCCTAGGTACCTTTACTCGTTATTTTTTAAACTTTATCGTAAACTAAAAAGTTTGTTGGTAGGTCGTCAGAACTTGGTATGCTGGTTTTACGGTTTTTTACTCGTCGAGGATTTTCGATTGAAGGAGTAGGCACCCCTTAAAAGTTCCTCATATATAAATTTTTTTGTATTAACCTTTTTCGCCCCACTGCTGGGCAAAGATCTCCCCCACATCTTCTAATTTTCTCTTAATGTAAAATGGTTTGTGCTTCCGAGGCTGTCTGTGTACACTGCACTGTTGACAGAGCTACTAATATTCCCTGTTCTGGTGGTAGGTGGTATTTTATGCTTTACTTAGTTATAATCTGTGTCTATTCTATGACACAGACAAGAATAAGAATAAAATATTGTTTATCTGCATAAAACTGTGTAAAATAATACTTAGTAGGAATAGTTTCAACACACCCATAACAATATATTATTATGCTTACTATCTATTGAACATAAGCAAAATGGGTTTCTATTTTTTTTTATAAATAATTGTTACTCAATTGTTAGACTGAAACATTTCGCAAGCCATCGTCTGCCTACATAAATGCTATTAGAGTTGATTCCAATCGTAGAAACGTGGAACTCGTTTCAGAGCATTATTGTGGTGGGTATACCTGTTTAGGAAGTTAAAGGTGAAACGAGTTTTAATGAAAATAAATTATACATAATATTTATAAATAGGTAGTAATTCAATTTAAATGCTAAAAAGATACAAGACTTTCATTTTTCCGTCTTTTCGTAATGTACCTACAATGATTCCAGCACTGTATTTTGTAGGAAGTACAGCTCGCTTTTACCGGAGACGGTGATCCCACTAGGCGTTGTTGACCTTAGTACCTACTAAACATAGCAGCGGGCAGCAGATCTTAAAATTTTAATAAAACACCTAACTTGACATGGCACACTGGACCACCAACACGAAATTGTTAGTCTGAGTTCACACTCACACGGACGCATGTTTTGACGCGTATAGAATACAAACAGCAATTATATCGAGTAGCAAGAAAAGTAAGCTACGGGTATGTTTAATGTCGCGTGTGAGTGCCCTGAACTCAATGTCAAGTCAAGTGTAGTTCCGGATCCGGAGACTATATTCTTACATACACACGCATTTCACAAGGAATGAGTATATCAGGGCAAGCGTGAAAGTAGCGCCTGTTATTGAAAAGGTGAGGAGTGGTAAATTAGCATGGTATGGACACGTAATGAGCCGGGATGAAAGTCATGTTATGAAAAGAGTTATGAATATGAGTGTGGCTGGGTATGCAAGTAGAGGAAGGCCGAAGAAGAAGTGGTTAGATTGTGTGAAAGAGGATATGAAAGTGAGAGAAGTAGATTCAGAGTTGACGAATGATAGGAGTGAGTGGAAGAAGAAAACCTGTTGTGCCGACCCCACCTTGCGTGGGATAAGGGCAGGGGAATGATGATGACACACGCATTTTACATATAAATTCTACCATAAAATGAAATACCTAGACTCAAATTGTAGAGTATTTTTTTCTGTGCTCAAATGAAACCTAGGTATGTTTCTCCAACACTGATTGGCGGCAACCGTAACTAGCGATTGTTATAAAGATAGGTTTATAAAAACACTAGTGGTATAGGTAAATGAATAAATTAGATTATATTTTATAATAAATAGGTTAAGTATATCCAATATAATGTCTTTAATTAATTAATTCAATGCAATTGTTTCAATAGATTTCAATATTAATTAGATTACAAACTAAAGAACTCAAGAGGCTACTACGGGGAATAGCCCATTAGTAGATACCGACACAAAGCTAATACCTACTAATTACAATGATAAGAATACTTCGAATCCAATCTTTACATCGCTTCACAATCTTTTTAACAAATCTAATCTATTATTCTGCAAATTAATCGTACGTATTGATATTGCCGCCTGTACAGTAACATAAAATGCCTTAAATGTTATCTTATTTTAACGATTTGTCAATATTGCAATCACAGTTAAATTTTAATATTTAAAAGTATTCACGAAATAAATAAATTATACAGGGGTTCCTAGAATATTTATTTAAGTTAGACCTTAGTGATGAACAATGTTTGATTAGATATTGTGCTGTTGATTTCCACAAAAGCCATTTAAATACAGAATGACTTCGTTTGGTATTACATAAGTAAAACAATAATATTCTTGGACTCCTTGTGCACCGTACATACAACATACATTATGTTTTTGATATAAAATCTACCTACTTGCTTCCTCCTGGCCATGGTAAGTAGCTTCCCCAGCCTCTGTTCGGGTTCGGATCTAAACCTGAAAACAAATGATTATTTTAGAGGCGGTGAAAAGTTAAATGAGGTCGTCAGTTTCGGCTAGCTTTACCTTTAGCACGATCATATAAACTAGTACTATAATAATCTTCAAAATGCAAGGAAATGTTTATAAAAAACGTCACCGTGAACGTCACGTAGGAAACATTGACGTATGGATAGGAATTCAAATTCGGGAATTAAAGTTAAAAAAAAACACTACTTAGAAACTCTTCTTAGACCCTCTTCATCATTGCTGTTCCTGTTCATCAACTCATAATACATTGAAATGAACTACATTTTGCATACTGTAATTATGCCTGCGTTTCCTAAAAACTTGTTTTCAGAGCTGATGAATATCATCATATCTTGGAAACGGCTCCACAAGTTTTCACCAAACATAGCTAAGAAACATCCAAAAAAAACAGCAGCCCTACTTTCAGAACTACGAGTTCACAGACAGACAGACATTCAACACCGTTAATCTTATAACACCCTTCCGTTTCTCGGTCGGGGGTTAAAAACACCCCTATCTGAGCTTACACTAACTAAACTCCTATATCTCCACATGTTATGACTTTAGGCGTGTTACGTACTTGTCTGCAAACTATAAACAATAAACTATTAAACCTCTCATCTATTATATCTATTATCAGGGATGAAAACACGACATGAGACTGCTTGTTTAGTCTCATGAACTGTTGAGTAGTTTGTTCCAATAATGGTGGGTGTTATCAAGTGACCTTTCTATGTTCAGTTCTTACCTTTGGCGATGGCGTGTATCTTCTGTGTTTCGTCGTGCGTGAGCGTTAGTATTTTCTGCAAAACCGGCACAAGTCTGCCGCGTTCGTCTCCCGGCGGAAGCGTTAGGAACTGTATTCAAGCATATTTTACCTATCACAAACTAGTTAAGTGCCTGAGCACATATCATCATCAATATATATAAAACTCTTTTGAAGCTGACAGAGAATCAACGCACAGCCTAAACTATAAGTCCTAGAGGTATGAAATTTGGAGGGTAGTATCCTTATATAGTGTAGGGGTGCACTAAGAAAGGAATTTTGAAACGTCACACTTTAAAGGATAGAACGCGAGCAACGCCGCAGGCGACGGCTAGTCATATTATAATACTATACGCCTGAGTTATCTTCTTCTTGCCGTCCCTTAGAGCCTGGGCCCATCACAACGGCAGCAGCTGTCATTTATTTTGAAGGCAATACGGTGGATTTTTCAACTGCCAAGCGGGCGCCCTGTGCCGTGTTGATGTGTCCAGACCGTTATCCCTACTTAGTAGAGTTAGCAAAACCAGTTTTTTAATCCACTCTTGTTTGCGATAAGTTACTGGCCTAGCAATAAACTACAGTTAAAGGCCGATTTGCATTGGTCACGTGTTTAGCGAAGTAGAAAGTAGAAGTGGTGTAAACCGATTAGACAGTAATGAGTAAACGGCCACTGTATTTTTACTCGTAACTGGTAATGTAAACCGGGCTGCTGGACATGGCGCCTCCAATAGATATCCAGAAAGAAATATTTAGGCCTCCTTTATCCACCGACTTCCCGTGATCTCAGTCAGTCAGTGAAAGGGCGTCTGTCGTTACGGTTCGAAGTAAGTCGTGGTGGCCAGTGATATAGGATCTTACCTTCAGTGTAACATTCTTCATGTACTCCGCGTTGTGTGCATTATGCGAGGTTCCGCGAACTCGTCTGAGCTCCGCTTTCAGTAGCTCGCTGAGCTGGGCCATGCGCGCACATTCTCTCTCCGACTCAGAAAGCAACACGGTCACGTGTTTCACCCTGTTGGTTAACAAATTGAACATAACATAATTTGATGCTGAAAACGCATCCAACAACTACATAAATATTCCCGATCTGGAGCTCTCGACATAATAACACAGAATATTAGTACGAGATAGTATTAGAATGGCCGCATTCGATCTGGTATTTTTTTTTAATCTTCACACTGACCCCTGGAGACCAAACTATAAGGATACGCATCGCGCGTATCACAATCTGAGAGTTCATGAATGAATAAATGTCCCCAGACCATATGACATAAAAGAAAACATATACAATGGGTGGCCTTATCCGGCATCTTCTCTTTACCCAATTACATGAAACAAAGAGTCATCAGTTTTACAGTGTATTTTACCTTTGCTGTTGCGCCGTGAGCCTCCTTTTCAACTCGCCTATCTCTTGATCGGAAGTGAGCGCCAATGAGGATGTATCCAGTAACTCGTCTTCCGGGACTCCTTCTTCCAGCAGCCTCTCGAGAGGTACCGGGGAGCGGTTGTTGGTTCCGCCCGCGCTGGTTACGTACGGTTTTGATGGCGGCGGTGACGGCGCAGATTCTGAACCCTACAGATGTTGAATTTCGATAAAAATATGCAATATTATCTATTGACAGTATCAAGGAGTTTTTCTCCTCATAATAATCAAAATGTCATTGATAGTTGGATAGCTGCGGTACAGACTCCTGTCGGGAATTGGATTTTAAACGGATCAAGGATATCGCTGGTATCTCAAAAGCTAGTCTAGTCCATTCTTCTAAAATAGAAGTGAAAGTTGGTTTAATTGTAGAAAAAGGTTACATAGGTACATAAATTGAGAGCCTCCACATTTCTTTGAAGGTGATTATTAAAATACTTATCTGATGACTTTAAGGTAAGGTAATCATGAGAAAACATTAAGTCCTCCTAGCACTACTTGTTTGTGTGAAATTTTAAAATAAATAAAAAACATAATTTCGTTTTAATATGAAAATGAGGTTGATAAGTCAAATAAGTGGATGTCTATACCATGAACAATACTATTTGCATATTGTAATAAAATAGTTTGTATGACATTTCATTGATCTAGTATTGGTTTAGTTGGTGTTTGGTACGTGACACGCATAATTAATGAGTATAATAATTCATTTATGAATTCTTATGTACATATAATACGATAACAAACCTTGGAGCAAAACACCATTGACAATTAGGTACCACAGAATACATAATAATACATAAATAAGAATAACTAACCTCTCCTTCCTCTCTGGGTATCATAGAAACATTAATTTCCATTTCTCCATCACTATCGTCCTTCTGTATAACAGGCAACATGTATGGATTCTGGTGCGAGTCGTCTAGCACTACCTTGCCGACCTTAGCGCTTTCCATTGCTGCTGCTAACTGCTTCTTGAGTAGGTCTGTCTCTCTCTGCAGTTTGGATTCTAGGTCACTGATCTGCGTTTTGTAGCATTGGGTTAGTGTGGATACCTGCGGGAAAGACAAATAAAAAAAAACTATAGTGATAATCTAATTGCGAAGAGTTCGTGTGGGGAAGTACTATCACCGTGCTTATTTCTGCCAAACAAACAGCTGTTCTCGCATTGCAGCTGTGCTCATATTTGGAGGATTAGGATCACGGTGGCACATGAGACCATTACATCAGCACGCACTGTGACGTAATGCGTTGGTTAAGGACCTAGTGGTAACAATTACTCGTTCAATTCAAACACTATTTCTCATAAAAAAGTTTCCCATCACAAAATAAATTTTATACCCTGACATTACACCACATGTTCTACCACTATCGGGTATAACATGGATTAATAGATATACAGTCTGGGGTAGGGAGAAGGGACTTTGGACAAAGCTTTTCAAATTCTGTCCATTGTTCTCTAGAGTTAAAATAAAACTTACTTGTAGTTTATTTTGTGTTCTTTCAGACTCTAGTTGCTGCGACAGTCGCGTGAGATCTGCATGCAAACGCGCCGTGCGTTGCTGCGCGCGGCTCGCTTCGTTCGACGCTTCCGAAGCGCGCCTTCGAGCATTATCTGCTTCCGTGCTTTGCTCTGAACATTGCTCTCTAAAATTAAATCCCACATTTCAGAGTCATTAATTGTTATGCTATGCGTATTTAATCAAACTCGTTTAGTGGACGTTCAACGACCGAAGTTATAATGATGAATTTGGTAGTGGCGAATAGAAAAACATCACCTCAGATCGACGTCTGTGGTGTGTAAAAATCACGAAGTACGAGTGGTAACTAGAGTGACGACACTCAATTTTTTCGCGTAATCCAGAAGTTCCGCAATAAAACTACGACAGAAATACATTTCAATTCTACAATATTTCAATGGCTAGCTTTCGTCTATCACATAGACTTCATGGTCTTCATGGTACTCACGATCTGTCATTGTCGTAGGGATATCTAATTTAGTAAGAAAAGTGAAACGATATTTTTCAGGGCTGCATGGAAAGTGCGTTGTGTCAAAGTAAAAAAACTCGGTGGTGCGGCGTGTTGTTTATGATTAGATCATCTCTACCATTGACTATGACTTTTGAGTGTTACAAATAAACTTACTGTGCAGTGGCTAGCTTCAAGGTTAGTGACTCTATCTGCGCTCTGAGTGCGGCTGTTTCTTCCTTCAACTGCTCCTCTTGGCTATGGTCTACCGTCTGGTTCTGACGTAAAACTGCTTGCGCTCTTACCTAAAAAAAACATTACATATTTCATTATTATTATTATTATTATAATTATTTTATACACAGGCAGCTTAAAGCTAATACGTGTATATCACTTAATATTGTCTGTGCACTTGGTTTATCCAGTCTGTTTTTAAATTACGAAGAAAAAAGATGATTTTGTGAACATTCATTGTATAAATGCTGCTTAAGTCCTGATAAAAATATGTGTTACCAACATTTGTTAATCTCTCTTTACCTTATAACTAGTATATTCAGTTTTAATATCAGCCAACTCCATGTTAGCAATCTTCAACTGTTCATTAAGCTCAGCACATCGAAGCTCAAGCCTCTTAGCCTTATTATTCAACTCTGCCTTGTCTTCGCCCAAGTTTATGATGACTTTCTCTTTATCGCTCATCAAAGCTATCATTTCTAAATCAGCTTCCTCATTCTTTCTCCTTTCGTCTTCGAGTTCCTGTTCTAATTTGGATATGATACTGTTTTTAGATTGAATAACCCTGTCCTTGTCTTTGCCTTCCTCCATAATGTTCTGCAACTCTTCTCTTGTTAACCTATTTTGTGTTTCTTCTGTTTTGATTTGCTCTTCTAGAAGCTTTATCTGGGTCTTCATTGCTGTTATTGTTCCTTCTTGGGTGTCGATAGTAGACTCCATCTGAAAGCAAAATGAAACATGCCTAAATATTTCTGGAGACTAGGTAACCAAAAACCATTTTTTCAAACTAAATAGGTAATTGAGTTTTTTTTTTAAATAGCTTGGTCAAATTACCTGCACCATCTTTTTCTTTTTCTCTTTCATTTTGGTAGTAAGCTCTTTCAAAGATCTTTCGTAATCTTCTATTTCGAGGCTTAACACATTTTTCTTCTTGACATCTTTCTTAGCTTTATCCAAGGTATCTTTTGTGACTTTGTGAGCTTCAATTTCAGAAGCCAATTCTTGACTTTTCAAGTTTAATTCAGCTGAAATTAAAGCAATTACATTAAATCATTTGGTTTTTGGATGGCGGCATGATAAGGTATGTTAGTAGTTATTTATTGCTGCACTCGTAAAATTATGGCTTCTGAATAATGTAAAATTTAGTTACCTCTAACTTTTTCTAACTCAGTTGATATCTTTTCAGATGAATCTGTAAGGGTATTGACTTTAGCTTTAAGTTGAGTAACCTCCGACGAGTCATTTACATTAGTATCACTTCTGGCTGCTTGGTTCTCAGACACTAAGGACTTGACATCATTTTCGTTCAACATCTTCTCCAATTTTGCCTTGTCTTGTTCTGTGTTTTGTAGAAGATTTGTGGTCTCATTAAGCTTCTTTTTGAGTTTTAATGCAAATATCCTCAGCTTTGTATACCTGAAGAACACAATGATATCAAAATTGATAAATAATTTTAATAAAGTATTAAAATTTAATTTGAAAACTAGATATACTTCTACATACTTCTCTTCAAATGTTTCGTCCAAATCTCTCATTCGTGAAAACTCTTCAGCCTTAGATATAGTTGACGTGGACATGTCTTCATTCGGTAAGTCTACTGCAACTAAACATATTTAACTGTTACTTATATTGAAAATAATAATTTCTTAAAATTTTTGCAAATGGAACTGACTTACCGGATGTTGAAGATTGTTTCAACTTCTCAATCTCATCTTTCAATGATGCTATGATGTTTTCGTTTTCAGCTAATTCTTTTTTGAAAGAATCTCTTTCAAGTATGACTTGGTTAGTAACCTCACTATCCTGGGTAGCGTTCTTTGTAGCATCAAGTAGCTTCTTTTCGAGAGCTTCTACTTTTTCAAATAGCGTCATCTTTTCTTCATTTATATTATTTCGATCTTTCTCTAAAGTTTCAATAAGTCTCTCCATCTCAGCTATTGCTTTTTGCTTTTTAGATATCGATTCTCCGCGTTCTTTCAAAACTTGATTAATTTCTTTCATTTCATGAAGCAATTCAGCATTCTCGTTTTTATAGCTCATAAGCTTCGATTTAGCATCATCGTATTCTGAAACAAGCGCGTCATATTCTCTTAATTTATTCCGGGATTCTTTCATTTCAATCAGAAGAGAAGAGTTTTCTTGTTTGTATGCAGCCAATTTCGTTTCTAGTTTTACTATGTCTGTTTGCAAGGATACATTCAAATCAGAATGTTCAGAATCATCTTTCGGTTGCTCTAACGAAAACTTGTATGTTTCAACTTCTTCTTTTAGTAGATTATTCATATCTTGCATGTCATCATACTCTTTTTTTATTAAGTTGAATTGCTCTTCCAGTTCCATTATTTTACATTTGAGCATGTTAATTTCACCCTCATTTTCATTTTTATGTTTGCATTCTATCATATTTCTATCCTGAGTCATTAACTCTAGTTCTGTTTTCAGTGATTTAATTTCAGTTTTCATGTTAGTAACTTGATCTAATAATTCTTTATTCGTATTTTCTAGTTCTATAACATTATCTTTAGCATTTAATTTTTCTTTTACTAAAGTAGACTTTTCACTTTCTAATGCTTTAATTTGAAAGGTTAAACTTTCAATGAAATCATCATTTTGGACATTGTTTTGTAAGAGATTATTTAATCTGTTTTGTTCTGTGTTTAGCTCTTCAATGCATTTATTTAATTCTTTGATTTTTTCAGTAGATTGATCCAGTTTTTTGATGTTATCATGAATTTGATCTTTCAGAGAATTATTTTCTATTACATGCAATGGCAATTCAGTATTTATAAGCTCTTCATATTTTAATTTAAGTTCATTTAATTCTTCTTGTATTATTTTTTTATGGCCGGAACTATCATCAATTTGGGCTTTTAAATTGTTAATCTGAGTCTCCAGCGATTTGTTTTCATTTTTTAACTCATACATAGGAGCACTATCAACTGCATCAATATCATCTTGTTTGCCGGCTGCTTGTTTGAGTTTCTCTTCTAATTTGCAAACCTTTTCAATAAGTAAAAGATTTTCATTCTTCAAAGTACTCACCTGGCCATCTAAAACTTTTGATGCTTTCAATATGTCATCCTGCCATTTAGGAATGTTTTCAGAATATTCTTTAACTGTTTGTGTAAGAATGTACCGGGAGTTTTTCAACTGATTGATACAAGCAGCACATTTTAATATTTTATCTTTGTAGCTCCTTAACTTGACATTTACTTTTTCTCTCTTATTCATTTCTGACTCACATGATTGAGTTAATTCACAGATTTTATCTTCAAATAAATTAGTTTGTTTTAACTTTTCTGCTTCAACAGTATTCAGTTTATCTTCTAGTTCTTTTATTTTACTGTGCAATTCTTCAATGTTAGATTTATACTCTGTATCTGCAAAATAAATTAAATGATTGGGTTATTCTTAACTAGAAACACAATGCTTGAAATGTTTTATGTATTAATTATGTTGCATTTCTCACCAGTTAAAACAGTTTGTTCCAACAGTTCTAACTGTTTTCTCTGCTCCAGGCCAATGTCATTAAACTTTGCTGTTTTAGCCTCTATTTCTGTAAGCTGATTAATTAACTGTTCATTCTCTTCCATGAGCCTTTTGTTTTGCCTCTTGAAGGAAATAAGTTCACTATCAAGGTCAGAAAGCTTTTGTGAAACGTCTGATACATTTTGATCTTTTATGATCAAATCTGCTTTAAACTTGTTAATTTCCTGCTCATAATTATGGCACTGCACACTCAGAGCTTTTATTTTAGTCTGAGCCGAGTCTACTTCTGTTATGGTGTGTAGTTTTTGTTCTGTCAATGATTGCACAAGTTCTTGCAGTATTTTAATATTTTCTTGGCTTTGGTTTTTCTCAGTTTCACATTGATCCAGTTTAGTTTTATAACTTTCAATCTCATTTTGTAATTCTAAAATGAATATAATTGGGTTTAAAACATTACAACAATGCACCACAGGTTTGATATTACTTTGTACTTGGTATATAACTGATATAATAAACACAACCATAGAAAGTAAATAATATAAAAACAACTTAACATACTGTAATAGAACTTGGATTTGAACATTGGTGGAATTTACTTTTCTAAAAAACAGATTGTACCTGATTTGGCAAGCTTAGCTTTTTGAGCTAAAACCAGCAGGCCTTTACATTTAGAAATAAGTTCTTCTTTACTGAGATCATCAAATGGACTTTTTTTCACTCCGGGCTCTGGATTCTGTAGTATCAAAATTTCACATAGTTGTTATAGGTACCTAGATAGATAGAGTTCAAAGAAAATAATGTCGATAATAATTTACAACTTATCAATATGGAAACAGTAAGGCCACCGGTTGACATGAGTATCACCGAGAAGATGAATCTTTATAATAGGTAGGTACCTACCTATAATAGTGAAATAGGTCCTCACCGAAACTGTCTGTGTGGGTTTTATTATCTTTTAACATTAGCATGCGTTAGCAAACGTGGTCAATTATCTACGAAGCTATAATAAAATATGACATAAGTATGTAGGTACTGCATACCGAATGTGAAGTGTCCATGATGCAAACAAGTAAACAACTACGATTTCATATTCCTCGCAGATTGCAACTCGCTGAGTTGAGTTTGCATACGATAGGATCTCTCGCCAAAATGTTTCTTATTTACTGAAGAAAAGAAAGGTACCTAAATCAATGTAAATAAATAAAAAGCACGTAGCAAACAACTGGAACTTCTTGGTTTGTGAGTGTGACCCACCGAACACCTAGTGTGACCTAGCAAACAAATAGAAGCAGTCATCGACTGTCAATATCAAAATCGCGTCTCTCACAGCTGTCAATTGGCAAAGTAAACTACAAAAAAAAAACTCGAGAAAAAAAATACTAGTGAAGTGAGGTGGGCTTACTGATCCTTAATAATCTGTGGTTTACTGTTTGTTTCGAAATATTCTCGGTTTCTTATAATTTATTTCACACTGCGACTCGTATCTAAGAGAAATCATTAGCTATAGATTTCTTTAATACGGGCAACGTTAGCTGCTTATATTTGAGTAGGATTGTTTATACAAAAATCTTTGTATATTTGTGTCCTAGTATTTTACGTTATGTATTGTAATCTAAAACTACTTGAGCAATAAATAACTATGGAAAGTATTTGCATTCAACTCGGTTCGTCGCTTGAGCATACATTTTGGTAGAGATTTTCATAGAAAATAGTAAAAAAGTGTTTACAATACATATGTACGAATATTATACATATACGAATCAAATCAATCAACACGCCACAACACTATTGTCATAGTAAATAAATTTTGGCTAATGGCGGCGGCTCTAGTCATCAATCTCATTCATTGCTATCTTTTCATGTGTGGAGTGAATAAATAAAATAACAATTTCATTTACAGAAACTTACTGTAGCTGATCTATAATTTGAAATGTGATGCAGACTTATGTTTTTAGAGATCAACAAACTTCTATTACTCAGAACTAAGGTAAATAATGCTAGTCAAGCAAGCTGGATCATTTGTCGCAATCGCAAACCTTTACGGGGCGCGTCCATGAGTAATATTGTGGTTTTATTTGATGTTTTGTTTCAGCTTCAAGTGCGTATTACGATAAACAGTCAATACATGTTCTTTTTATGTTCTAACTTGCCTGTATAAAAAGTTTCTTCATCCCATTCGAGCTACTTGTAGGATGATTCTACGATGTTGATTCTTAGTAGTACTACTCGTTAGATCAAAGTGCTGCTTTTATGTAAATTTGTAATTTTAGATATAATATTCTACTGGTAAAAACGGCTTAGACAGGCGCAATGTCTAGTGATGAAGATAAGCCTCCTGCGCCACCTGTGCGCCTCACCAGTAACCGAGCCACGGATCGCGTTGATTCTGTCGCCTCTGTGGACATGAGACCACTACCAAAAGGTACTATTCTGCTCGCTATTCAAATCCTTTACTAGGTACCTACCTAGTTACTTAATTTTATGTATGAGCTTTGTAAACAATAGAATTACATTACAAATATTTGGTCCTACACATCCTTTTGGTGTAGTTATTGCTTCTACTTTGCTATGTGAAGTGTTGAACAGGACAGGTTGATATCACCAGTGTCTTATTCAATGGTGTTCATACATTTATTTTTGCCGAACTTGAGCAATATATTATTAGTTGGTTTTTGTTCAATTAGGTGATAGTGGGTGTATCTTATTTATTATTGAAAAGAATACATTATATCACCTATTTCTCTGTTTTAAATGAATTTGTTCCTTCGTTCCAGAACCAGATGATGCTGGTGATAGAAAAAAGAAAACACTGAAAGCAAAAATAAAAGGATCCAAAAGTACAGCTCATAATGACAAGCCTAATATTAGTTATCCAACCAATTTTGAGCATACGGTTCATGTGGGATTTGATGCCATTACTGGAGAGTTCACAGTAAGTAATTTGGAAAATGATAATCAACATACATACTAATTATAAAGAGATGATAAACAATGAATAGGTGTCTGGCCTATGTATAGGAACAAAGCAATAACTTACAGCTAAAAACAGTCACTACTACATTATTCAAGACACCATAATTTTATCTCTTAATTTAAAGATATTTATTGTTTAGTGTTCAATGACTAACTAAGAAAATAGTACATGTTATGGTTGTTTTATGGATGTGATGATTGTATGATTATTGCCAAAAAGATAAATAAAAAGTTACATATATGTTAAGTTACGCTAGCTAAATTACATAATAATGAATGCAGGGATATAGATCCTGGGCAATAAAAGTAGCAATCTGCCCTATGGTCATATGAATTCAGTGTGTGACATTCCTCTGCGCTAATTTACAAAATTTTGTTTAGTATTTGATTCACTCTCTGAGACCAAAATAATTTTAAAATGCAGCTTCGGCCTGACAGCTTTATGCTTTGCTTTATCTTAAAAGCTGCTTTTAAGAAAGCATTGATTGAATTGAATTTCATAAATTTGAGTATGTTTTATTGAATAACCAACACAGGTATCCTAATATTCCTGTTTGGTTTTATAAAACTTGTTGTCTGCCTAGTCTCAACCGTTAGCTAAGCATGATTTTAAATAGTGTATGATAGGTGTATAGGTAGAAGACATTTTATTACAACAGGGAATAAAATATGTATATGTCTGGTGCATGGTACTAATAGAGTCATGATTTTATTCTATGGAGTGGTTACTAGACTATGTCTATGTATTTGCAAAACCCTTGAAGATAGATGTTATATAATATTAGTATGTATTGCAATGTTGGAATAAATATTTATCACTTAATGGAGTTCCATATATTACCGCTTTTGTTTCAAGCTGCCTATGACAGTAAGTAACAGAGTAGACTTACATAATGTATACTTATTTGTATTTCGGTTTTTCTAATGTTCAATCTAATGATGCCTTCACTTGGCCAAAATTTTGCTAGCAATCTTTAAACATATTCTTAGAGTATTGAGTGTTTTAACTGAATTTAATAATAAAAAGAAAAAAATACACTTTGTATGCATGTTTTACTAGTTGTCTTAATATGTATTTACATCATATAAAAGCCAACTCATTGTAAACTAAGTAGGTAACAAAGATAAATATAGATATTGTCTCAAAAAACAATAGATAATTTTGATTTTAAGAATGTAAGCTTGGTAATATACTTGTGTACTTGTGACTTGGTAATAGTGAGCTATGTTTTAATTTTAAGCAAGATCAATGTTATTGCATAATTGCTTATCAGCATGTACATATAAATATATTTCAGTTTTGGAAGTGCTCCTAAAAGTTTTGTTTATTTATGTAATGCGTTTGTCCAACAGGGGATGCCTGAAGCTTGGGCTCGGTTGCTGATGGCAGCCAATATAAGCAAGCAGGAGCAGAAGAATAACCCCCAAGCTGTATTAGATGTTCTAAAGTGGTATGATGCCTCTGCCACGCAGCCTCCTCCTTCCAAATATATGACGTCAGCGCAAATGCATACCACACATTCAGGTTTGTTTTCTGTTCTAACTCTTACATAAAATATCCAAGATAAGCACAATATTGGGAAAACAAATTAACTGATGAATAATTTTCAATTCTATATCAGATTTTATGTCACCAGGGCTCGCCCACTCTTTCCTGCCCATTTGCCTCAATAATATGTATACTTTGGCTCTTGCCCAAACTATGCAAAGAAGATATTCCCTTAGTTCTGAATGTTAATTTTTGTGTTTAGGTAGGTATCAAGCTTATATCAAGCAATAAAATTATTTCGCAAGTAGGTACTTAACAGACAGGATACAGCAGCTATCCACAGATTCTCTAAGAGTCTGACCATTTGGTTACCATTCAGCGCAGCACCATTGTATTATTCTCTATTTCTAAATAGAATCTAACAGCAGCACTACTGAGACAGATCCAAATGGTAGCTCAGTTCTGTCTGCATTGCCATGAGTAAAGGCAATGCTGACAGAACTGAGCTGAATGTGTTGTTGACAGGTTCCTCTGTATCGCGAGTATCGTCCAGCAGTCCATCGTCGTCTACGCCCACAGATACGGAGCATCCCGAGCCGCCGCCACCGCCACCCTCTCGGCCTGACCGCACTAAGAGCATCGTAAGTAAAACTAGAAAATATACTGAAATTGGAATCCCAAAATTCCACTTCTTAATCCTTCTCCGCAGATTTCCAGGAAATAACGATTTTGTGTCTTATTCAGCCGCCGCCGCCGCGCTGAATTTCGACGATGTATTATTATTGAGGAATATTTATATACGTATGTTTGCTTGCAGTACACGAAACCAATAGAAGAAGAAGAGGCGCCACCCCCCCGACCCGCGGCCGCACCCTCCTCCCCCCCGCACGTGCCGCATCCAGCGCTTACAACGCATTCCGTGAGTACATCATAATTATAGACTAAGCAAAGAAAAAAAACCATGAATAGTATTATTGCATTCTTCTATTGGTGTTTTTTCTTCAGCCATCGTTTTATTCATTATGAAGCGGCTGCAGCAATACTCAGAAAAGTTAACAAATTGTCACTCATTTGTAAGCTCAAATAAAATGACGCACCTGAAATGAGTCACCTATCAATGGGGTTTCCCGGGACGCGGTGTTAACCCCTATTGTTACGTGCTTTAGCGGGAAGTGCGATTAATTGACTGATATAATCAGCTATTCCGTACAAAATGCGATAAGTACGGTCTGTTTAGCAAAAATGTATGGCGCAACTTTTTCTTTTTACACTTTTCACACGTCATACAAAAAAAAATGTTTATGTTCATACTTTTAATATGTTTAAGCACAGATGCTACGCGTGGTACTTCAATTGCGAAAGCACAGATTTATTATTTGTATTTAAACACCTCGCAGTTTTAAGAAGTAGTATTGTTTAAAATGATCGTTGTGATACTACAGAATAAATGGATATTGTCTATTAGCAGATATGCAGCAGAGCAGAGGTCGGTAGCGGCGTGCTCGACCGCAACAAGAACCCGTCGGTTGGTGGCGCGCCGCACACGCCGCCGCCGCACCAACCGCCGCCCGCGCCGCACCCGCCACCCCCCGCCAATGGAGCCCAACCCACCACAGAAACTGGGTAACTATTGCACCATTCATCGTATATTATGTGAAGTGGCCCAGCTTAAACAATAACCCGCTACCCCCTGCCAACAGAGCATAACTTGCCACAACCCATTACCGAAACTGCAGTGCAAGTACGGTTCTTATCGATCGCTTAGTTGTCGATCGCTAAAGTCGGTAAACGTATCGAATCGTATCGTTCCATGCGAGTACGGATCTCTTGTCGATAAATTTTAACGATGCCTTACGATCGTCAGAGTTTATCGAAATCATTCGTTCACTGCTGCCATGATTTACTAGTTTATCTGTCAATGTCACTGTCAATCACTTTCGTTTGTCAGAATCAAAACATAGTAAACATGCACCATTGCCAGCTAAGGTATTTTACCCGATTTCGGGTAATTTTGACGTCTAGTGGATAATTTACGGGTATCGAAAACTACCGGGTAATTTCCGACAGACTCAGGAAAGGAAAAAGGAAGTGAAATAAACCAAACATCTTGTCGAAATCAATCGGTTTTCGGTTGTCAAGCGTTTATATTAACCAACTTAGCCACTTTTCGCTTTGGTAATTTTTTTGAGTAGGTACTCTGTGAGTTGACTACTGGCAATACCTACTGATTCTGCGTGTTGGTTGTGTGTGTGTGTGTGTTTGCTATGTAGAGAGTAGAGAGTTACACATACACATAGGTAGGTATACTAAATAGGTTATGTACTGTATGTAAATAGCAATATTGTCAGGCAAGATCTAGGTAATAATTACTCAGGATACTTATAACAATATGCACGGGTAAACCGTGAGATCGCGTCTGCCTTACATCATTTTCCATGCACTGTATGAGGGCAAGAGCCATTTACCCGGCAATTCATAGGCTCCATAGGAGGATTGACATCACTCAAACGACGTCTAATAATAACTAGGCTGCCCTCTGCTCCTCTTCCAAAATCATTATAAGACCAAAATCCATTTTATTTGAGCACTCCGACCTTTACCGAGACCATTTTCAAAGTCGATATAACAATCGCGTAAATCGACAAAATAGACGATTTCAAATGTCATTCAAAAGTTCCATGCTAGGGTTATCGGTAAATTCGTTAAATTTTAACGAATTTGTCTACTGATCGACAAAGTTAGGTAACGTACTTGCTACTGTCGATAAAACCATTTTTAGCGAATTTTGACGATTCTAAATGTCAAAATAAGCGATCGACAAGAACGGTACTTGCACTGCTGGGTTGGAATACTGGTTCAGACATGGGACAGGGACATAAATCTTAAGGGTATACCATCACATTCGTCTTAGTTAAAAATGTAATAAGTAATAGGATACTTATGTGCTTTCTTTTTTTTTCTACAGAAGTAGATCGACAGGGCAACAGCAGCGAAAAAAGAAAATGACTGATGAAGAAATATTAGAGAAATTAAGAACTATTGTTAGTGTGGGTGATCCCAATAGGAAATATACAAAAATGGAGAAAATTGGACAAGGGTAAGTTAACATACTAAACTAGTAACTACTTTACGATGTTTTTAAAGAGGTCTAAAGGGTCAAGGTGTAACGACTCAAAGGTGGTTTTTAAATTAATGAATGTGTATGTTATCCCCAGGGCGTCAGGCACCGTATACACGGCAATCGAAACGTCCACCGGCATGGAAGTGGCCATCAAACAGATGAACCTCAGCCAGCAGCCGAAGAAGGAGCTCATCATCAATGAGATCCTCGTAATGCGAGAGAACAAGCACAACAATGTTGTCAACTATCTCGATAGCTATCTTGTTAATGAGGTTAGATGAACTATCAGTCTCCTTACTTGGATCTCTTTACTATATACTTCACTGTTGTAGTTATTCATCTGAAATCAACTATGTTTAAAATGAACAATGCTTACAGGAACTATGGGTAGTAATGGAGTATCTAGCAGGTGGATCTCTCACTGACGTAGTCACAGAAACGTGCATGGACGAAGGACAGATTGCCGCAGTCTGCCGAGAAGTATTGCAAGCATTACATTTCCTTCACACGAACCACGTTATACATCGCGACATTAAGTCTGATAATATCCTCCTTGGACTTGACGGCCAGGTCAAATTGAGTGAGTACAATTTTTTCTTAAATACTACTGCAAAAATGGATTACAACAAATTATTCAGAAGTTGTTTGTAGGAAGATATGGTAAAAAGCAGCAGTAAATTAGTTTTAAAACTTCCTTCCATGTTAGTTAGAAAACTGTCTTACAGCAAGACAACTTAGGCAACGCTCCTTCGAAGTGCACTAAAGAGCAGTCACTTTTAAAGGCTTACGTCTACGTATACGCATCCGGTCTGCTCCAGCCTTTAAAGTATCATTGACTCATGCAATACATTAGCAATAAAACGATCAATAGAACAGTCCCAATTAACTGCCGTCATCATCATCAGTTGAATGAAGGCGTATCAAATTGAAGTCGGTTTGTCCTGTTTTAAACATATATATTATTAATTGTGAAATATCGTATTTTACAGCTGATTTTGGCTTCTGCGCGCAAATATCGCCCGAGCAGAACAAGAGAACTACAATGGTTGGAACGCCTTACTGGATGGCGCCCGAAGTTGTTACGCGGAAGCAATACGGACCAAAGGTTAGTTTGGCAACTATCCTCTATACCTAGTAGAGATCGTTATATTAAACCGAGCGTTTTCAGTACTCACTGCTTTGCTTCACGTTGATGAACAACCTGGAGCCTTATACCCAGTTCTGTAGAGATTTTACTCTAATATTTTACGTCATCCCTATTTAGGCTGAAATCTATGTCGAACTGAGCATAAGGCCCCTTTTGAGTGTAGTAGACATTTTCCAAACATATTTACCTACTGTTTTTGTATTTGACATAGGTTGACGTGTGGTCCCTGGGTATAATGGCGATAGAAATGATCGAGGGCGAGCCGCCGTACCTGAACGAGAACCCGCTCCGAGCGCTGTACCTTATCGCGACGAACGGCAAGCCCGACATCAAGGACAAGGAGAAACTGAGCACCGTGTTTCAGGACTTCCTGGATCAGTGCCTGGAAGTGGACGTCGAGAGGCGCGCCACTGCTCTAGACCTACTCAAGGTAACTAAACATGCAACTTATTTATATGATAAACGAGTATAAACGAAATATTTAAATTTGTAGAAACCTCAAGCCTATTATTTGTGTGTTTTAATTATATTTCAGTCGGAAAGTACACCATTATTTTCTGTTATAGAATAAATAATGACGTTTGTCGAGATCTGTTTTGTGGTGAACACCCCACGTACATAGACAGTTAAACTCATAACCCTCTTGCTCCGCGTAGTCGGGTAAAAAGTTAGCGAAGCTGGTACCGATAATTGTGATACGAAAAATAGCCACTGACTGCGAATAAAGGGAAACGGCGTCATTAGTTCCTGTTAGATTATTGTAGATCGTCGGTTATTGAGCGGGGTACATTGTTCCAGCATCCGTTCCTAAAGATGGCGCGACCGTTAGCGTCGCTGACCCCTCTCATCATGGCGGCCAAGGAGGCTGCGAAGGGGCATTAGCGCCGGCCTCCGGCGCCTGCCGCGCCCGCGCTCTGCTAGCGCCCACAGTGCCTACGTCGAATATAAAGTGTGCCTATCCAGGACGCAAATACAAGGCTACACCCACCGTAGTCTGTGAACAATGACGGAACATTAGCAATATATTACCTTTAAACGGCTGCCCAATGATTATAGAGTTAATCATATTTTTACAAGAGATTGAATATTATAAATCGCAGTCCACTAATTATAAATCATGTAGTCTCGTGTAGTGATGTTATTTAGCGACGCGACTCTTATTGACGTGTGCCGTTCGACTGTCCTATTGTAAAGATGAAATTGAATTAGACTAGTATTAGACATTTTAGGTACGAATTATGGAACGAAATATGTATTTAGCTGCGAAGGAAGACTGGCAGTTTTTTAGGCGTCATTGTAAAATATTGGGGTAAACGTAGTGCCCTACGTTAGTACCTCTTACCCAGCTTATTCACTGTGATGGAGGGATGTAGTAGGGAGGCAGGAGGTGCACGGTCACATCAATATAGAGCTAGACTTACTGCACAATGCCAGTCGCGATAACGGCCCGGCTTCGTGTTGCATCATGTTGACAACAGAGGCATTACATAATGCGCTCCCACTCACGTATCGCGTATATACCCATGTTGCCAGAAAATAAGTGAAAATCTGTAAAACTAGTCGTCGTTGCCAGTTGCGATACGACGATAGCTTCACAGATTTTAACTTATTTGCCGACCACTACAAACTTATCTGCTGATATCGATGGAAGCATAGATATGAATTATGATCTATCATAATTATTTTGTAGAATAAATGAAGATGAATGTATGGTGAATTAATTTTATTAATGGTTATAATGCGTATGTATGTATTTCTATTTCGAAATATTATTATTTAAATATATTTTAAGTGTCTTTTGGTACAAATAGTACCAAGCATTTTAATGTGAATTAATTGATTGACATAATCGTGTAAAATTATGTTAATTAGAAATTATGTACTTGTGACATTACTTACTTTGAATGGTTAACATTTAGTGATAGTGCATATTATACGTGTATATTATTCGTTATTTATTAATCGCTTTTTGCTTCTGATTTTAATCAATTACGTATATTATGTTTTTAAATGAAGTCATTCATTTGGTTTCGTTTCGACGACCTGTATTACATTTTCGATATTATTCTTTTAAAAATATAATTTATTATGGGTATTTTGACGATATAGTTTTATTGTTGGTGAAAATAAAGCATTTACATAGTATTAAGTTTAAAAAGTCTATATAATATTCATAACATTATGTATTTGCTAAGCTAACTGAGCATTGTAATAACTCATCCCAGTTATAAATGGCACAAAAAACAATATTTTAAGATTACATGAATATTCAAGAAAACAATAGATTAGTGAATTTAGTTAGCCCAGTAATATCAAATGAATGTGAACATGCAGCTTATGACAATATTAGCTTAGCTATAATTTAACATTATTATGAATGAAAAGGTGTCCCTCAGATCTCTGGCTACACAAGATACATTGCGAGTGTCTTAGTGGGGACAGCCAAAAGCATATAACATACAATGACATCAAAAGTTTGTGTTGCGCTTTGAAGTATTTTTAAATAGGTACCTAACTTTTTTAAGTATTTTAAGTTGGCTCTTTGCTTTTATTATCGTTTAGGTCGTGCCGACAGACGCTGTTTGATATGTATTCAGTTATTTTAAGCGAGTGAATGTTAGCGGCGTGATTGTTGAGTGGCGTTGAAGAGTTGTGATGAAGTGATATAAGCGGGCTTTAGGCGCTCGTTTACTGTATAGTGTACAGACACAGGTTAGAAAGAGTAGTTCTACTCATTGACAATATAAAGTGACCAATTTAATGCTATGTACATTCTGTGCAGTCCAGAGGTTGGTGCAAATGTTGTTTATATTATAATATTCTGGTTATTTCTCCTTGATTTTGTGTTTCAAAATTAAATTAATATATAAGTTCTTTTATACTGTGTATGGTTAACTGTTTATTTGCCTACTTAAACCAACCAGCTAGCTGTGGTAACTATAGAGTTTAAATCGGCCTAATTATACGAAATGGTTTACATTTGATCAACTCGCCTACCACATAAAAACAGCAACATTCACAGAAACTTGCTACGCTAGTAGATACAATTCTATTTCGAATAACATGATGTGCTTCGCGTAACAAAGTACGGGCGGTTACTTGTCCTAGAAGCGTCCTGTATCTATCTACTAGACTGGCTAGATTCTGCATCGATGTGATGATGCAAACAGAACGACATAGCACCAACCATAACCAATTTGTGCAATACATAGAAATGTAACAAGTAGCCAAATCAGCATCAGAGCTTGAACAAAATTATTCAGTATCTAGTAACTAAAATAAGAAGTGTATTAACTACAATGTGATCATGAAAATGAATTTTTGACTATGCATTAGAATGTTATAATGAGAAAGTAACTATTATGTATGTAGTCCCTAAGTTACAATGTATTATGAATGTAATATGTTACTGAACAAGACATTTAATTCGATTAGATCATTTTTCATGTTTTTGACAGTTGTGAACCACCAGTGCCATCCCTGTATGAGCGACTGCATATAAATTAATTACAAACCATACTATAATAAAAACTCACCATGATACATAATGTGGCTATTTTATTTTTTCATTGGTTTGTCCGCACTTGTATCAGTAAAGTAGTACACTTTGTATCTCGTAATGTCGATATCTCGCCCGCATACAGCAGTACTACGATTAAAGTTAGGGATGCGTCGCCTCAGCATTGACGTCTGTTTTCGGAAACATGAACGCGAAATACTGATATTTAATCTAGAGCTGTTACAACACTAGATGCAGTACGTAGTAGGTAGGTACACGATGCCCCCGATTCTGCTGTTTCATTTGCCTAAACTAACCTAATTTGACAGCAATAAAAATTGTTGTAATCCTTTTCTCATGAACTGGAACGACAGACTGCTATCGTTATATTTTAATTTGGAAAAATGCACCCACAAGAATCGAGCCCAATGTTATATTATTTCTAGATTAGATAGCTCGATAGAAATGGGGTATCAAAAACTCGACTGCATTGCTTGCTACTCTTGTAGATTGCATTTGGTAAATAAATAACCACTACTATTATAAATACCACTTAACATGAGGTGGGCCATCAGCTTGTTCTCTTCATACTTAATAAAACACCCGTTATTTACACAAAATATTTAATGCAGTACCTTAGTTTAAACAATAAATGACTTGAATAGTACAAATAAGCACAAAGTTAACTAACTAAAGCCTTGCATTACACATTAAAAATATCATTTCCAACAAAAATAAATTAAACAACAAAAGTAATCAAACATGACTTGAATAATAATTTACGGTAACTATTGAATGAAATGCCTGTCCCAACATGGGAAAGAGAACTTAATAAATAAGCTGCATCTTAATCAATTATACATTCTGAATATGCAGCGAGTAGTACAGGATTCAATTCAAACAGAGCAGCAGAGTCGAACTCCATAGTTCACCTCTAATACTAAAGTACCACTTGTTGAACTAACGATATCCATGGGCCACGCCGCAAGAGTAGTTTATAACATAATTGTATCTTCCCACACCTTACGTAATAAATGTTACAAGTCATAAGTATCACTATGAATGTTAAATTACCCAAAGTTGGGACTGCGTCGGCATTTTTTGCTCCGGTGGTTCCGACGCAGTCGACGCGGACCTTTAGTGGGTTGGTTACGTCTGCGCCCCCGATTTACATTAGTATACCTACGTAACTGACGTATGAATCGCAATATAGCCCTCAGGTTTAATCCTGTGGGTATTTATTTACCTACCAATAAATCACATTGTCATTAAGCCTATTATGTAAAATTAGTAGCAACCTACATTCGTTTGTATACATAGCTCCATACAAAAAGCATTTCACTAAAAAATATTGCAGACTATTAGGTCAATACAAGTACTATAAAAGTTTTTAGTTTTAGCTTAGATTTAATATCTGTCCGTTGCGATCTCTTTTAGTTCTGTCTTTCTTCCGCCGGTATGAAGTCCATCGAAGCAGAATTTATGCAAAATCTTTTCCGGGTCGGTGTGGGCCCGTCATCGAATACGTGCCCCAGATGCGCCGAACACTTGGAGCATCGCACCTCAGTTCGCACCAAACCTGGCCGTGTTAAAACCAGTAATATATTTGCTCCAACTATTCGAGTCCATTCACCAAGAAGCACCATTTATATACATTTCGATTAATGAATGATATGAACACGTCCAGTTTCATTTGTAGTCGAGTTCGCGTGTAGGGTAGGTGTAAAGACGATTGCAGGGCGTCGTCGCAGCAGTCGAGGATCGCGTTCAACCAGCAGCGGCAGCATCCGGGACCAGCGGGAGACGGGACGGGCGGACGGGGTGCGGGAAGTGACGATAAATGCAAATTATTCCACATGCGCATTCCACAAATGGTAAGTGACAACACAATGACCGTGTGCGTGTTAGCGTGAGCGAACAGAAGCTCAATGTTACGGCCACATTGTTAGATAATTATTATTGTGATCGTAAGTAGGTATGCATTGTTTGTGACCATTCAACCAGAGGTGTGTAAACCAATATTTTGTAAAGTAAAACAGAATGTAAAATCATGTTAGGTATTAAATTGTGAATGTAGTGCATGTATTGTCGACATTTGCAGTGTAGTTATAAATACATAAATAAAGCATACATACAAATATACGATACCAATCAGCAGCAGACTTACGTTTTTCGTAGAGTGTCAGGATTATGTTGGAAGGTGGTCAAAGGTTTGGGGAAGACAGAAAAAAAGACAAAATTTAATTAGCACTATATCCCAACACCCAAGGTATTTTTGGTAGGTCAAAATAAATTATCAATAGACATAGACAATTAATAATTTGAGAGAGCACACCCACACACCATTAGGTAGCCTACAGTATTTTGTTTTGCTTGGGACACAACATAAATAGGTACTTACATAATTAAATACAACGAATAAAATTGAATTGCAATAATAATGTAAATAAATGGTTAATAAATGAGTCACCTTATTATTTAGTTTTACTATGGAATTTAATCTAGCATATTTTCATGCAATGAATAACTCATTCTTTTGAATACTATGTCTGCCTGTTTGTAAGTTTGGCTTGGTAATGTACTATGATTTATATTGTATTTTATTCCATCAAGTTTCAAGGTGAATGATTGATCACAACAATATACTTAAAAGGTCAGTCCATCTATACTAGGCACATTATGGGAGTAACATTGTGCTGTAAATGTTCAATGCAACATATCAAGGCAGCGGTGAGATATAACAGGTAGGTACAAATGTATGACAGCATGATGTGAAACTGCCATGTCACGATTACAGGCATATTTGTTAACATTCTTGACATAACTTGATAAGACAACAAATAAGATAAATATAGAGCAAGAACATTTATGTACTAGGTACTTTTGCATGGCTGACTGAAAATAATAAATAATGGTAGATTTACATTGAATTTAGTATCAACTTCCGAATAAATAGCTTTAGCAATGTGACAGTTCAGTGTTACTTATTGACTCAATGTTAATCCCCTTTATAGTTTGTTACAAGTATTGGTAGATTCTTATTCACACAGATTACAGAAAGATGAATGTTAGCAAAGGAACCTTGTTATCTACAATAAGAGAAGTTCTGATTGCTTGGTTATTTATTTTTATTTTAGTCACCATGCTGTGGACCACTTTCTAGGTACCAGAAAGGCACACAAACAAGATTCATGCATGACTTTAAGCTAGAGGGCTATTAACATAACCATTAGTGATATTGTTGCGTACCTGCACTGGCGTCTTTATGCAATGTGACCTTTTCTTTAGCCAGAACATCATTGAAGGCTGGCCAACCACAGCCAGAGTCATATTTTGCTTTTGAAGTGAACAGTTCCTGCCTGCACACTATGCACACATACATTCCTTCATCATAGCATTTGTTATAGCAACCTGAAAGAATACAAAGTTGATTTTTTTTAAGGCCATGATTTTTATACATCTCTCCTATACAGTATATCAACACTTATACCTGTAAATGGTCTCTCAGTTCCAGCTTCTTGTGTTATATGATACTGCAGTGGTGTCAATCGCTTTTTCAAAGCCTCTTTATCTTCCATGGCTCTCCAAACCAATGCTAAAGTAAAAAAAACAAATAGAATGGTTCCAACTATTATTATCGTGATTTTGGCAAGTATCCAAATTATAATGTGATGAGAGAAGCTCTTCCGCTATCAAGCGTGCACTGTGCGCGCGTGCAGACGAACAGTGTACTGCCAAGCGACCGTGAAAGACGGTGCAAGACACTATAGATTTTGGTAGCAAATGTGTAGGTACCTACCCAATAAACTTGAAATAATATTGTACCTGTGTAGTACAGAATACTTACCTGTAGTAAACGGGTGTCTCAAACTCGGTGGCTGAAGCACTTTCCTTATCGTAAAGAGTGACCTGAATGCTACACGCATAACCTTATTTGATTTGTTGCGCAATAGGTAGGCAGGTACTGTGTACTGTGCTCGGCTTACTAATAATGACGGAAGACCAAACGGATGGAAAAACTCTGCAAGAAATCGCAACCGAAACGCGCGCGACACGACGACGTGACGACGAGGCGAGAATCAAGCGAGAGTGATAAAAACATTAGACCATTAGACCAGCCTTATTTCTACATACAAAATGGCGGACATTATTGCGCGTAAACCATAAATAAACACACACTCACATCTGACATATTGTATTACTGTCACACAAGCATCAAAAAGCGGATTAGCTGCTTGCTTCGGATACTTATTGTGCAACCATGGAATGCACAGTCAAAAGAGCGCAGAAAAGAAAAACTTACACATACCGACCAATAGCTGGATACATTGGATACAGCGAGGATTATTCGGAGCACAGAAAAAAAATACACGGCAACTTCCGGCTAACGATTCGATCTAACGAATCGATTTCACTATCCATTCTTAAATAAAACCACAACAACAACGAAAATAAGAGTTAAACCAACGAAACCATCAGAATTTATTCTTTATTGAAACATTCTATGGGTGTATGTAGGTATTACGTAGGTAGTAGGTTACTAGTACCTATGATTGTACCTACATAGGTAGAAGCCTTTTCGTATTTTAACTCGTTTTATAGAAACATTTTTGAAAAAGTTATCAAAAAGCTAGGTAACACTATTACGCAGTATTACATATTCTTTGGCTAACACGAGAATAGCGTTAATCAGAGTTGATCAATTCTCTTAAGTATAGGTACCTATGGTATACCGTGCCTATACGGTGCCTGAGGACTATGGAGTAAGCCTATTTAAGTATCTAAATATTTTTTTACAATACTTAACCTATTTATGTACCTAATCAGTTGGAGGCCTACCTACATACATTGACTAAATAAGTAAAAGAGTCGACTTAAAAAATGGAGGTTCTCAATGTGCGTATCATTCATACACCCACCGATTTCTCTTTTTTCAATGCATATGTAGGTACCTAGGTAGGTTAAAAATTATTATTTCTCCGAGCCATTCAGTTTTCTTTGACTTTTCTGAAACAAAAACATGATCCAAAACTTGAACACAACATGGACATTGCTACAATAGGCAATATTTTTGGTAGTACCTAGGTAATTGGTAAAATGAGGAAATAAGCGTAGTACCTTACCTACATAGCTAGCACCTTACTAGCATGTTACAGTAAATGGATGTACCTATAGGTAGGTATCTACTTAGATGCCTACCTACCTGCCGAATGTACTTAGGTACCTACTCGGTGCCTGAGTAACCTAGATTACATAGAGAGCGATAGCGTTGTAATACCTAAATACCTACTTACAGCGAGTGACTCCTTGCTCTTCTGCATCTGCATCAGCACGTATTCCGTGTCGTCCCCCTCAGAGTCAATGCAGGGTTGCGTCGTCATCTTTTTCCCGTGGTCCAAATCTTCTTGCAATAAGGGTAGCATCTGTAGATAATTTATTATAGTACAGACACCAGTATTCATGATAAAGTGTATACCTAGCTTAATAAATAAAACACTAGATTTTCTGCAGACAAACTAAAAAACTAAAATAGGAGATAGTTACTAGCGACTGGTTTTAATTTGTTATCATGTTAAAAACCTCATCAATATTGTAGAAATGGCAAGTTTTTGATTTCTAATACCTCGTACCTACCTACCACTTCACGGTTAGGACACTGCAAAACGAGGTGTTCTGTGTGGTACCATACCGCATGGCATGGTTCTTTTATAACTGCTTAATATTAGTACAATTTACCGTCGTTTTCTCAGTTAAGCCTCTATGCCAAATTTTCGAGGAAAGGTCTTCAGCTTCTGGCGTCATCCACTTCTTAATCGCGGGGCGTCGGCGCCGCCTTCCCCGCTTTTTCTTATCCTACAATCAGTCAGGAATTGCACTCAGGTCACGTCACTAGGTAATTACAGTAGAGAAAAATAAAGTAAAACAGATTAGGTATTTCTAGTGAATTCTCTATTTAGGCACACCGCGATGTGAGCGAGTGCAATTCCTTACTGTTCAGAAGTCGTCCAACTAACCAACGCAATGCAAACACAGTTGTATTCCTACAGCTGGTAGAGAAAATGCTCTACTATCAGCTATTACCGGAAACGATCATCCATTCTCTTGTTCACGATGTATAGTATAGTACCTAGGTATCTGCCTACCTATGTAAAAATTATAAGTAGAGATGTAATTTACTTGAATATCGTGAGAACTGTAACAGTTCTTCTCGTTTTCGCATGGTTTCCAGCTAGATTCGGCGCTATCAGATTTCTTGCAACATCGGTGGTAGATCTCTTTCAAGACATTGTAAATGATCAAGCAAGGGGTCGTCACGAAGAATATTACATTCAAAATAAACTCCATTGGCCTGGAATAAAGGAACGTAATATCAGGATTGTTAACTCTTCTAACACTTAAATGTTTCTTTATTTTATTTAATGTGTTTCAAATCGTGTTACTTGCTGTGGCTGTTGTTAAGTATAATTAAATATGTTATCAATATAGTTCAATCATCTAGCTACATACTTGCTAACCAGTTGAACAGTTCTTTCCTTAGTATTTGGGTGCACCGGCCATCCTTCACCATCGTAAACCACTGAACGGCCGCGCAACGAACTCTCGTAGTAATGGTCTAATTTTCGAGGCATTTGTACAATTCTATGCAAACCCCACGATCCAATACATCGAAATATTAGGCCCAAGCATCCTTTCACTAGACCTGGTAAAATAATTATCATAATTTATATGCTTAGATAATAAATGAAACCTCCGGTTCGTGGTCTCAGTAGTCTTTACTTAGGTACGGCCTGGGCGCTGGATCATGGCAGCCACTATCAGCTGTCATTTATTTTGAAGGCAATACGGTGGATTTTTCAACTGCCAAGCGGGTGCTTCGTGCTTTCACACGATTAGTGGCGCGCCACTGCTGTGGTGATTGGTCCGGGCCCTACATACCTCGTGCGTGCCTCGTCCACATCTCCTGAGAATACCGAAGAATAATCAGACTCACCGAAGAATAGCAATGAAACGATTACTCCGACGGCTGTGACCAGCATATTGATAGAGACTACATCGTGGTAGCAGACCGAGCGTGCATGCCTCACTCTCTCGCGGAGAGACAGGCCGGCGGCGATCTGCCTTGCTTCCGTCATCTCCCGGCAAAGCAGTTTAGGATCCTCATCTAGAAAGGATCATATGTTACTTAAGCATTTTATAGGTACTGAAACAATCCGAAAATAAGCATATTTTATAAGGTTATGCCGAGTGCACATTATTTGGTAGATGGTGTAAAGACTCACTCAGACAGACACATTCACAATGCCAAACGCAAAAACACCGATCCCCTTTCTTGATTGCCACGTCTCTCACCGCCACCGATTCATCTTCGTCATTCACCAATGATACTGAAAAAATAAGACGTAGGAGTACCTACCTACGACTTCAAACGAAGCATTCCATTTCAAAATACCAGTTTAAAGTAGGTATTAAAATGATACATCTACTTACCAAAGCAATGAGCAACATCAGCAGGCATTTCCGTTGGAACATCTAGGCGAATTTTTCGCGTGTGTCTAGGAGGCACGAGTATAGGACTATCGCTAAATGTCTCACCAATATTATCATTTTGTGGGCCACAATCTCGCGCCACCGCTCTGGAAAACATCCATCATTTTATTCACAAATTTGCACGCGCGGTTAAAACGGATAAGCGAGCATTTTCATGTTGTCAATGATCTTTTGCATGTTGTGTTGTGCATAGTAGGTACTTAGTGAGATATGTTAGTATAACCTGAATTTAGCTGCAGCTAATCCTGTATTCGTTACTTGAATGGTTAATGTTGTTCTCGTCCGTCGAGAGCTATCAGCTACCACAGTCATAATACGCCCCGAAGAGCTACAATAAAACAGATTTAAAAAGCCTATGATTTTCTTTGTTTTGTAGTGTAAGATGCTGTAGGATTAACAACATACCCAATCGGCACCAGTTGATTCTCATCAGCGCGTGCTTCTAAATCAATTTGAGCGTGGTGGGGCTTGCGGTGTGGCAGTGTTAAAAACTGTTCGCCACCATTCATAGCTATATTTAGATTGTCTTCTTTGCTATCGAAAATTGCTCTCGATGTCCGAATGATAACACGACGCCGACACTGATGAGTAAATACATTTGGTTGACTCACTTAATCCGTCTCTACCCAATCGTATTCGGAAATTGGAAAGTATCGTGTAGCGTTCTCATCTCCGCTGTCAATGGGGCGGTGTTAGATTAGGAATTTTATGTTATACTAGCCGTCGCCCGCGGCGTTGCTCGCGTTCTAGACCCTTTAGAGTGTGACGTTTCAAAATTCCTTTCATAGTGCACCCCTACACTACATAAGGATACTACCCTCCAAATTTCATACCTCTAGGACTTATATTTTAGGCTGTGCGTTGATTCTAAGTCAGCTTCAAAAGAGCCATTCCATTCATAAGGCCATTTCTTCCTCATTTTACCAGTAGCCGGTATGCTACTCTAAATTCACTCCAATTTACTTTATCAAGAGATTATTACAACTCACCACTGTACGTTGTACGTAACTACCTACCAATGAAAAATGAGGCAATAATGATTTTATCAATTTCTATTTCTAAGATGTCAACTATTTGTGTGGATTACAAGTTGTTTGGTAAGTTACCGGTTGATTTTGTTCTGTAGAGTATTGCATGTTGGAGGCATTGCCATCTCGCTTTTCAAAGTTATTATCCTCGTTTTCTAAGCCCACAATATCTTCTTTTGGAACCACAATGTACTTTTTCTCAGCTGAAGACGGAGGTCAACGTTAGTATAACCAGTATATAAACCCTTCCCGGTGTACTTTAAAAAACTGATATTATTTCCCCTGCCGGCAGTCGCTGGGGTCGCTAAGGGGATTATTGGACAAAAGTTCCAGAAATGCCACACCCAGGGGACTGACGCAGGGGAAACTGGAATGAGCCATTAAGCTGAAACTCACCATCTCTTGCTTCAACATTTTCTGTCTCCGCGACCTTGTAATGCGAACTGGGTATTGGGGTGAGAAGGCATAGACTTGTCAGTGGAAGAGTAAACTCTTCCCTAGGAATCCATTCTGTAGGTCGATAGCGGATGTTCATATCCTGACCGATCCATTCAGGAGATAAAGTACTTACGCTGCAAAATGCACCAAGCAACCAATTATTTAAATACTTACTTAACTCTTTATGTAGATATCGTATTTGTTTACCTTGCGGGTTCACCCTTCGTCATATCGTTCCAAACGGTTTTCCCATCAGGCGTTGTAAGTTTTTCAAATAGCTGAACTTGTACAGAGTACAGAAGATCTGGATTACCAATTTCATACATATCGAACTCCTCAGAATTCGCATACTTCTTGTCCTTTCTGTAACTTAATTTCTTGCTATGTTCGATATTTAGCTCTCGCTTGTCTCCGAGGAACCATTCCTTTGATCCTGTATTTTCAATTCCAAAGTTCTTTTGTCTATTTGTATCCGCAATTCGGGAATCCGGGCGATGCAAATGGCTTTGAAAATGTCCTGCGTTCCTATTTTTTTGACTATCAAAATTTTTGTGGCTTGTTTCAACTTTATCACGAGGAAAATTCGTTCGAGATTTTTCGTGGAAATGATCTTGGTTTACTCTAACGTTGCCATTTTTTTGTTCTTGGACATAGTGATCGCTAACGCTCCAACGCGGATACTTTTCTTCGTTTATTGCGTCTTGAATGACGATGTTATGTTCGTGTCGTTTATCGCGCTTATTCAAGCATACATTGTTGTTACTGGTGTTATTTTCTAAATCTGTAATAATAGATAGGTAGCTAGGTAATAAATTACTTAAGTACGATAGCAAGAACGTTGCCCTGTTCGAAGACTACTTCAGTTTTTTATGTACCTACCTAGTAGTACTGTGGGTATAGGAAACTGAGTTCGATTTAGTAGGTATTGTAATAACTCGCTGTGTGAAAGCAGGTATGATTGTCCCATTGTAAACTGGTTTGACTGCGTTATCCGAGTAGTGTCGGCGTTTAGTCGATAAACCGGTTTTATTGTAAAGGTAGGGCAGAGCGGAGCCGGGCAGCCGACTCGAGGCCAGTCAGTGCTCTCCGCGGTCGCTGCCTGCTATACCTGCACTGCACACATTATGGAAACATTCATAGATAATGTGCGGTTACACCAGTGCTTGTGGAACCCTCAACACCCGGATTACCGTGAAACGTCAGTCAGAGATCAAGCATGGGATCAAGTCGTCAAGAAATGCAACAGCAGTTCCATTGCAGATGGTAAGTGCTGGAACGATAAGTTTTGTAGCATTTTGGATGAGAGTAACCCTAGGTGGGTTACTCGCATCCCAAATGCTACCCTACCTCTTAAGTTACACTGGCGGTAGGTATCTACACAATGTTGTTCTTGACTAACTTGGCAAACCTACCTAGGTAGGTTAGGTACCTACCTACCTTCTTGATCAAATGCACAATTATTATGTAAGAACTTGTACATTATAAAGTACAGGTATTTAAAAATAACTAGTACTTAGCTCGCCCTGAACTGGGATCTCGCGATGTTCCCAAAACAGGAAATAAAACGCATTAGGTAAATTATTTTTTCACCTATGCCTGAGATAAGTTTTCCAAATCGCGATTAGCTAAGTTACCAGTCTTACCGGAACCACAAAACTATTGAAACTCTAAAATATACATACATATACCTAGCCTTGTGCCTTGTATAAATACTTAATATGATAGGTATAACTTGAGCCTAGAGAAAAAATAAAAACGGTATTGGTATGTCTAAACTAAGCCCAAACATGAAACCCTACTTGATATTTTTGTACGATTTTATTTTTGTTTACTCACTTTTCACCCTTTTGGACCCTAGTAACTTTACACCCCCTGAGCTGATTAAGCTCATAATCCTACCAGTAAACTATGGTAGTAATAGTTATCTGTCGATCTTTCGAATATGCAGATCGGATATTTAAGAAGTTCAAAAGATATGCTATAACAAACATGCAAAGAAGATACAACACCGGTTCGCCCAAGTTGACTCGCTTCGCTCGCTCGATCAATAAGAGTTTTAGTTTTGAAGTACAATTAATTAAATAACGAAAACTCCTCACTAAGCATGCACCGGTGGGTGGAGGTGCATTGTCAGACGTCTGTCTACCGGAGACGGAGCTAAACCACGCTAAATCGTGCGTCCCCTGCGCACGATTAACTAGCATTAATTTTTATACATAGCAGGATATAATTCAAACATATGTACTTTATGTTGTGGGTCAAAATAGCTACCAAATAAATATTTGGTTAGGTTAAGTAGGTACACCTATCTAATTATTAAGCACAAAATATTTTAATTTTTCAGTGAGGATAGCAAGATCAGAATGGAAGAAGCTCCGTGACAACCACAGAGAAGCTTTGAAACGAGCGAAGTTGGGACAAAATAAACTTTTGCCGGCTCAAATAACAACTTGGAAATATGCGAAAGCAATGCAGTTTCTGGAGCCGTTCATGAAATATCGCATTACAGAGGACATTGAAATGGACCCTCCACATGGAACGAACTTTAAGCACTCGGATCATGACGTTTCCACCACTGAAGTAGTCGATATCAAAACAGAAAATCAGAGTAAACGACGATGCACAGAATGTACGGGAGACAGACGCGATCCACATTATTCGCGGCATCAACACGAACACACGGATGCTTTGGAGTCATTCTTTGAATGTATACTCAAAAGTACTAGAGAGATGCCTATTTGGATGCAAACACAAGTCAAGAAAAAAATGTTTGCGGTTATTATTGAAGCTGAAGAGCAATTGTCATTTCAAGATGCAACCAGAACGAGACACGATATTGTTATAGCAACCAAAATTAAATCTGAATTTAGTGACGACACCTAACATTCGCTTATAAGTACTACTTAGGTAAGTAGCTAAGTATTGTAGGTATAAGTTACTTAAGTTATTAAAATCAACTACTGCTGGTACTACTATTAACTAAAAAATTATAAAAAAATAAATGCTTACCACAGTCTTGAGTTGTCTGACTTTTAATAGTAGTTGCAGTCAAATCATTCGTTTTAAAAGATCTCTTAGTACGATTCCAAAGTTTTTCAATGTCTTTGGAGTCTTGCTGAAATCACAGTAAGTGCCTAAATCTCTCTTATGATTCAGAGCCATAATATTATATCTACAAATAAGTCGCTTACCGTGTGCTCGTCATTCATATTCGACAGCACACCATTGACAGTCTGTAATTGGATATAAGCAGATTATTATAGATACCTATTATCACAAAACGAATGTATAACTTTCTTAAAAAAAAAGTTAACTACCTACCTAGGTTAGGTAGTATGAGCACGAACAAACTATTTGATGCCATGATTAGAGCATTCAAAAACATACGGCCATTCTTCGCAATTTGTAAGCTTGCAGTGGTATTTCTCGTCGAAGGCGCAGTACGTACGGGTCCAGTAATCTCACTCGCTTATTGAGACCCCGGAACACGTGCTCGATGGGAATATACTCATCTCCTGAACTTTTCTGAGAAAGGTAAAAGTTTGAAAACATCGCTTTTGAGACTGAGATTGTTTGGTTTTTAGTAACTGATCAGTGATAGAAGAATCCAGAACGCGCTTGATGTAAAGCGGGTTCATTTGCCCTAATTATTCATTATCTCACAGGGCACGACTCTTGAGCCGAACTAAATAAAACAAGACTTACAGAAGGCTCACTGGTGATTCTGACGGTAAGTGCAATTTTCTTGTTACAGTCTTGTAGTACACTATGCTTGAATAGCTCTTCTCGTTCAAATCTTGTAGCCTCATTGTCTGCAGAGATGCTTTCTTTATTCTAAAACGTTACGTAAAACAATCACTAGATAGAGAATAATATATATAACTCAATAATAAACAGATGATTACCCCATTTATTAATTTATTATGGGTCTACAAATGAATTTAAAAAAATGCCGCAGATGCTGGGTCTATACTGATAGAAAAGTGTCCCCTAGATGTTTAGAAGAAGACCGTCTTACATCAGGCTCACAGTTTATGAATACAGCCCTCACATCCACCTGCGAGTTCTCGCCACTCTTAGCCAAGGCAAAAGAACTCCAATTCGAAGTCGTGACTATCACGAGCAGTAGAATGACTCCTGAAATTAAAACAGTATTTAGGTATCAGGCCTTGGTTTAGGTAATTTGTAAAATATCAAACACTACTAGATCAGCGAGTAGGGGGCGATATCATTGCAGCACATAGGGTACATACCTATCTTGCCAATTCTCTGATATCGACATTGAATAATTTTAACAAGTACCTACAGATACTTACTCATTATATCGCGTCGTGTCTTTGTGTCTGGTCTCAACTACTCTCTTGATTTATTTCAGTAACTCATTTATCTTAGTTTACTCTTGTACATTGTTCTAAAATAATAATAACCACATAATAACACTTTACACTGCTGAAATAACAACAAAAACTTCTTGGTTTATGACTTTTACAACTTGTTGTCACGATTCTGCCTGTCTGTTTACTCTGTAGCTCTAGTATCATAAACCTTAACCTACCTACTCAGATCTCCGCCTTTTGTTAAGATTAGTAAACCAGTAAACGCCATTAAACGCTGGCATTGGCAAGTTCGTGGCAGCCCTAGCCACCGAACAGCCACAACAAAAGCAGAAGAAGGGACACGAGTTTTGACATTTTTTGAAACGACACATAGCACTTTTATTTTAATAGTTTTTCTTGTGTTATTGTGAGTATTGTTGTTTAATTTTGGTGGAATTTTAACCAATAATACTTAGGTCGTAACATAAAGTGTGAGCCATTGGAATAAATGTGTGTAAAGTGGTTTTTCTGAATGTGAAAATTCGTGTTAGGTTTTGAAGAGAAAATCCACCATTTTCTTTTCAAAACAAACGTCAGCCGACTTGACAAATGACTTGACTTGACTTATTTATTACAATTTTAACACTTGACATTGGCAAAATTGTCTGTCGAAATGACGGACACAGGCCATTATTGAAGAGAAGAAGAAGAAGCAGAAGAAGAAGAGATGAAACGTCGAATTAGCTGAAAAATGGAGCAGAACCGAACCGACCCGAACAAAAAAGTAACAATTTTCCTTCAGAATTAGTTGGGCGGGGTCACGACGAGGTCACTGGCAGCCTAAATTTAGTTTAGTTAATTAATAAATTTGAAATGGCCGCAATGCTTTTTTCAGACTGACTGCGGGGTTTTAATGACATCATCACACTTAAAACGTCAAAATATTCTTCATAAAAAAGAATAAGGTCCCTGTGTACCATAGAGCACTTCTTCTTATTGCGTCAATGCGTGGGCCCACCCTTGGCCCACCCCCCACACACCTGTATAAGCAAGTACCTAATTTCATTTGGATAAGTACCAATAAGTACAATCGGTTTCTCTCATTACCGGATCTCTCAGTTTTTCTAAATAAGTCATTCTGCATTTTGCGCTAATAACAAGTTAATGAGCTTTTTCATTGTTCTAAATGTTACTAACTAGGTACAATAAAATGTAAAAAATGTGTTTTAAGTTTTGTTTATTTACTTGATTATTCGCATAACTAATTGTCACAAGATCACATACGAAATGAAAAAAGGAATTACATATTTTAGTTAAACCTTATTTTTATTTATCACAATAATTCGACACTAAATAGGAAAAAAAACGTTTCCTTTTTTCATTTTTATACAATAAATAAACACATAAACATCAATGAATCCTGTATACCTACACTACACGTCCTACACGTATATAAGTAAGTATTTGAGTTCACTAACTCAATAACCGGCGGCGGTTAGGTTTACTAACACCCGAATACTGAAACGCTACTTAGGATTTATTGAATGCTTAAATTATTGCCGGCTCTTACCAACAAGCATTGTTAGAGGTAGGCCAATTTTAAATAGTGTTTTGAGTGATGTTTTAGTATTCGGGCGCAAATGCTTTCGAATTATTCTGACAATACTTTTTCATATAAATACACTGCTTTTTAACGAATTATTTTGACAGATATTTTCATATCTCTTCTTTTAGTAACGTATTGATGGTCAGGCAGTAACCGCAGTTTATGTTAGTGAACTATTATTTATTACTTACCTATTCTTTATTTAATACTCTGGGTCGTGCGTGATCAATTTCAGATTTACAATATTCCCGTATTAACTAAATCATACCAATAAAATAAAATTACAATTTCTAATGTAGATCTAAGAATAATGAATTAAAAGTAAGAAAGCGTCGCTAAAATTCTATAAAGCCACGAGTGAAAAAGCGATTTTATCGCGCAGTTCCCAACAAACATTTTTATTTTATGAGTACAACGAAACGTTGAAATAACTCATCAATCATGATCTTTGGAATTCAAAGAAAACATTCTGATTACAAGATTGATAATAATTGCAACATAGTTGCACACTTTCAATACTGCAAAGTGGGCAGTGGGCACGCTCTAGTGCCTTCAGAGATATTGTTCTTACTGCTCTCGGTTGGTTATACTCATAATCAGAACTAAACTATCAATTATTTGACTAACTCTTAACGGCCATAATGCGAACGTGGAGCAATGACCACTCAATAATCTACATAATCAGTCGTAGCTTTATTTCAATAAAAAGACCTAACCAACTAGGAACATTCAATTTGAATTTCAAACAATCTAATAAAACTCCGTTAATTACCGACGAAGAATAAATAATGCATTCAATGTAAATACAATGTTGGTTTGATCTCTTTTTCAATTCTTATAAATATACAAAGTGCGGCACACGACATGGCGCAGTAGTCTTGACTTGACCGATGCGGCCATGAACAGTAGGCAGCTATTTTTAAAAGCAATATCCAATCGCGTAACGTTTCAGCCCTATCGTGCATAGAAGCCTTCGTATAAGTAAACATACATACTAATAATGGCAACTAATCTAATCACCGCTAAGTCAAGAGTTACAAACGTTTAAAAATCTTAGATTTTAGAAAGTAATATAAGTACCTACTAATGACTTAATGCGCTAGGTGAGTATCTTATGATTGTGAAAAAACATATTTTCAGAACCTAAGTAGTCTAGTTTCCCGGTATATTATCATCATAATTTTTGGCGCATTTTTGTTTATGAATAAAAGCCGCCAATATTTCGAGGACTCAGAAAACAGGCGACAAAAACTATTCCTAACAAAAAAATATTTTTAGTCCACCAGACTTTGATTATGGGGAAAACATAATAAATTGAAGACCTACAATAATAATGACGTACTATCAACTAATAATAATTTGGAAATGTCTAAATATTGATAAAAACCATACATCACGAAAATTAATCTATTGAACCCTTATATTAATTTATTCTGGGTCCGGATCATCTGTAGTATAATATGTGGATTGTTTACAGGTCTGAAACAAATTATATAAAATATATATGTATATTTTCAGGTTTACCACCACCCTCCACAGCCAGTAATACCACGTCTATTAACCGCGAGCTTTTGAGAGCCTAACTGTAAATAAATATATAAGGTAAATTATGAGAAACTAACCTGGACACTTTCAAAGAACAACGCCGCCGATTCACTGTCGAAGAAGTTGATTGTGACAGTTTTGGATTTATTCGATGCGAAATCGTCGCCAGTCCACTTGCAAGAGTTCTCGTTCATCTGATAACAATAATATTTGAATATAAAATCAACATATTACATAATATTATGTTGCATTTCAATGTTATACAGGAGACGTGATATGTGAGGCCGGCCATATTTGATGATGAGTTACCTCGGCCTATCCTTCCTACTAATATTATAAATGCGAAAGTTTAGATGTTTGGATGTTTCTGTTTCAACCACGCCCAAAACTACTGAACCGGTTTGGATGAAACTTGGAATTTAATATAATACTGATTTTAAAAAGCCTTGTATGGGTCAGTTTTGGCGGCGGTGACAGACCAGACACCGGAGAAGAGTGTTCCGTTTTTTTTCAAAACTGGAACGGAATATTAAAACAAACCTCGAACTCGGTGTCGGTGTGAACAAGCATGTCTGCCAGTATCTCACTAGTATCACAATCAGTGATGGCGATCTTCGGCGAGCTGTATTCTTGGTCGAACAATACTTGCACGCAGACATGCGGGTTATCGGACACTTCATCGCCTTGTTGCAAGATAACGCTGGCTTCGCACTTGTAAACTGTGTCCTCCTGTTGGAATATGTAAATCACACTGTAAATATGCTACACCGAAATAGCTTAGTCTGTCGTTTGACCATTTCCAATTTCCATCCAATTATATCGATAAAAAAAACTAAATTAGGAGCTTGGTGTAATAATACGCTAAAATTCCCTTTGCAATGCAATGCAAAACTAATTAATATATAACAAATACAAATTGAGTTGGCTACCTCATTATAGTAAAACTCGCTCTGATCATAGTCATAATCCTCATAATTCTCCTCATCATCTTCATCATCATCGTCTTCGTCTTCGTCATTTTCTTCCTCTTGTGGTTTCGTTTCCGGTACTTTGAATTGGTCATTGGAAACACGTGACACTGGCGTGCTCTCATCTCCGTTGGGTTTGGTTTCAGTTTTTGCAGGCTGATGGGTCGCCGCCGCCCACAGTCCTTCAGCTGTTTGTGACTTCGCAGAGTGTGCCAGTTGCGCGGCTTCGGTAAACAGCATGTCAGCTCTAGCGTTGTCTTGCAAGTGTTTAGGAAGCCTTAGAGGCGCAATGCCGCCGAAGACGTTCGTATCTTTGGTTTCTTTTTCTTCCGTGGCAGCAGTGACGGGCGTTTTTTCTTTACTCTGAGCTTCTTTTTGCTCTCTTATAGCAGCGGCGGCCGTTGCTTGCAGACTCTAGAAAAGAAGACACATTACATCTAACAGCATTTACATTAAGTATATCTTTTTGAACATGTTTTTGTCTATTTCGATAAATATGTCTATATATTTTGGAGTATAACCTCGTAAAAAATCTCGTTTTTATCGGCTCTGCATGGATCCCGTTTTCGTAATAATGGTACTTAGATATTTTTGATCGTATAGTGATTATTTTGTTTACTCACCCTAGCGCACTGGACCACACGGTCGCGGAAGGAGTTCGCCAGTTCCGAGGTCTTGAATCTTACGGCTATCATTTCGCAGGGTCCGGTGGGGGTCTCGGCGAAGTTGCTACCGGCAAACGTCCAAGCAGTTTCTGTGTTCTTCATCGGAAAAATCTCTATGTCCGAATGAATCAACATATTGAGAACAGCCTTGTGTACCTGATTAGAGATGACATAACGAAATGCTTTAATGTATGTCATGTTAATCAATGTGAAAGCAAGAAATATATTGGGTACTAATTATACCTGTTCACGTCGCAGTAATAGGCGGTAGGTATTTCTTTGTGGATGGTACAAGATTTTTAACTCGCCGACGCCGCGCTCTTTCCACTCTTTAAGTTTTTCATCATAGCGGTAAATCTTACTACGTTCACCAAATATTTTTTGCTGCAAATATTTAACATTCGGTCAATAAATCTTACCCACTAAAAATTTTTAGATACTTAACTTAAGAATTAATCAATAATAGTGACATACCTCGTCCTCCTCTCCAGTGGTGACCACAATCTTGTCAGGCAACGGGACCAGAGGTTCATAGTAAGGGTCAAACTCTCCTTCTGCGTCGCCGGTATCGCCTCCTTCACCGCTTTCGTTCTTTGAACCCTTTTTCTCAGAAGAGGTAAACAATTGTTGTCCAGTTCCCTCCCACTTGAAATCGGCTTTTTCTGAAATAATTAATTATTTAGGTAATAAGTTCATTTAGAAAAAAAAACCACTGATTCATATAAATCTTAAGATTCCTTTCATCATGCTGGGTGTCAATCCAAATTAGAGTCTAGGCTAAGACTACAAACTTCGCTCGCCGTCGTCGTCGTAACGAAAGTTAAACAAAAATGATTAAACTTACTTTCGAATCCAGGTCCACTTGTTGCAAGCGCTGCAAATAAGTTGTTTTCTTGTTTCGTTGGTAACTCGCTCGCTGGATTTTGATCAGATGAAGTTGGAGCCCAAATTGTAGAAAGTTTGTTGGTTTCACTCATATTATTAGCAGAATTAATAGAAGATCCAAATAGAGATGATTCTCCGGAGCCAAACCCTATACTTTCAGATTTTGCCTGACTCATTGTTGCAGGTTTGTTTGTTTTATTCAGATCATTAGAAGATCCACACAGAGATGATTCTCCAGAACCAAAAGATATACCTTCTGATTTAGGCTGACTGCTATTAACTGTCGTCAGTTTATTTGCTTCTTTTGAATCATTCGTGGAAGTAGTAGTAGTAGATCCAAATAGAGATGATTTTTCTGAATTTAAATTAATGAGTCCTGATTTGGGCTGGCTGCTATTTAAGCTACCAGGACCGAAAATACTACCCTTAGAAGACCCACTAAATAGATTAATGGATGTTCCTCCTCCTCCAAAAATAGACCTAACCTCAGTATTTGCATCATCTTTTGGTTTGTCAACAGCAAAACCGAATATAGATTTATTGCTAGAAATGCCGGTGCCACCGAAAATAGATGATTCTCCAAATGTAGGTTTAGCTTGAGCGGGTGACAATATAGACTTTTCTTCTTTGGCTTGATTTTCTTTAGAATTCAATGCGCCTAGTTTAGGTGGAGCGAGTAAAGAAACCTTGGTGTTGACTGATGTTTGAGAATCTTTAGAACCAAATAACGTAGTAGTTGGGCCTAATGGTGTACCAAATATGGATCTCTGCTCACCAAAATTACTGAAAATGTTAGATTTTGGAGTAGTAAAGTCATTTTCCTTGTTAGTTGCATCACTTCCCGCATCGCTAGAAGAATCCGATTTACAACTGATTGACCCCAAAGGCGTTCGGAATGTTGAAACATCGAAAGTTTTGTCAGTGCCCGGAGTGCCATAAATAGAGTTAGTAGGGCTTTGGAATGCTGGTAATTTGGCTTTCATAGGAGTGTTTAGAGAAGCTTGTGCTGCATTTTGTTTGGCTAGCGCGGCAGCTACTTCTGTGACGGTGATTGTTTGTGGTTTAGTGTCTGACTTCGACTCTTCGGAACAGCCGCGACAACCGTGGCACGGCTCTTTTAGCTTGTACACGTAAAAGTTTTCCGGTAACATCAGATCCTTAGCTTTCTGTTTATCTTCTGCATTTGCTTGTGTTTGGCTCACAAACACTACATCGTCATCATCTTTATCATCAGACTTGGTCTCTACATTAACTGGTGTTGCATTTGCCTTAGCGCTATCAACTGCAGCTTTAAACTGCATAGCAATTTCTTTATTTGAGAATCTCAAGCAAAATTTCTGTAAAGACAATTCTCCTTCGCTAAAGTCATTAGCAGCAAAAACCCAGGTTTTCTCATCTTTGAAATTGTATGTGATATCTTGCGTCAGTGCGTGATTCAAACAAATTTTATGGACTTGCTCCCGTCGCATAACCACCCTGCAACAGTTAATTTAAATAAAATCCGAAAATACTTCCACTACTATGTACATCACCAAATAAGACCTAAACATAAGCGAGCGTGACTGTCAAGCTCATTGACTTAGTTGGGTAAAAGCGAATATTCTAGCAAAATTTATGAGCTTACCTTAATTTACGTGTTTCTTTATGCTTCAGAATTTTGACAATTCCAGTACCGCGTTCTTTCCATTGGCCAGAAACAAAGATATACAACCTTGCTCGGTGCCCGTATAGTTCTTCTTCATTTTCTTCTCCTGTAACTACTTCCACCTGAAACCAAGCTTTTATAAGTCAAACGACTCTGTTAATATAATCAATTAATAAAGCGTATATCTAGTAACATACCTTATCAGGCAGGGATATGATTGGATCGAAATGAGCGGTGCAATCTTCCTCTTTCACTAAATCTTCACCGTAACTTTCATTTCCCTGTTTTTGAGGAGACTGTGCGGGACTCTTAGTCGTAGATTTGAATACAAAACCGAACCCACTGTCTTTGCCTGCAAATGTGTCAGCCGGTACGTCGGTTTGAGACTTTGCTTTACTGAGTTCGTTATTGTTTGAGAAGCTGAAGTTTAGAGTTCCTTCAGTTTTGGTTAGCATTTTAGGCGCAGCATAAATAATAGAGGTTGGTTTTTGACTCTGTTTGCCATCACCGCCTGTTACTGAAGGAACGCCAAAACTGAACTTACTGGCACTAGTTCCATCAAAAATTGATTCTGGTTTCGGTTTCTCCTCATTTGTTAGAGTAGGAGGTATACCAAAGCTAAATTTGACTGAGGGAGCAGTTGTGGTGCTGAATATACTTGTGGCTTTTTTAGGGTTATTGCAGGCATTGCAGTTTTCTAAATCAACAGCATTACGTATCAAGCACTGTTTGCATTCCCATGATCCTTCTTTGGGTTTAAACATATCACCGAATCCAGTTTCTGGTGATGTTATGGTTTTAGTAGTGGGTACTGTCGTTGTTTGAGATTGTAGACTAGCTGCAGTTTGTTGAGGTATTCCGAAAGAGAATTTTATTTTAGTATCAGTGACAATGACACTTGTTGGTTTTTTGGTTTTGGGATCTTTGGGGCTGTTGCATGCGCTGCAATTTTCAATAGCTGGCTCATTTCTAACTAAGCAAAACTGGCATTCCCAGCTACCCAGTTTAGGCTTGAATTGGTCTCCCCAGGTGGAAGTTTTGGCTGTTTCTGCAGATGTATTTATTCTACTAGCAGCAGCTTTAGGATTAGGTGCAGAACAACAAGCGCATATCGAGCAGGTTTCCAAATTGTTCGTATAGCATTCTTGGCAATACCATGAACCAGCTTTAGCTTTAAATCTATCTCCAAATCCTGATTGAGTCTGTATTGAAGAATTTTTTTCTTCTTTGAAAGCTTTATCCTTGTCTGTCATACTAGATTGTGCTGTTCGAACCGCGTTTATAAAATCATCACATATTTGCGAAGTTTTGAAACGCAAGCAGAAAGTTTGTGCCACTAGCTCTCCTTCTGCAAAGTCTTTAGCGCACCATGTCACTGCTTTATCTATATTCGGCATTTTTTGGAAAATCATTTCCTTTGAGAGACCGTGGTTACAGCAGACTTTCATTATTTGGTCACGCCTCATAAGGAGTCTTACTTTTTGATTATTATCTTTTCGTGCGAGTAATTTAATGTTACCGAGACCACGTTCTTTCCATTCTTTGGTTGTGGAATCGTATCTCAATAGCTTAGCGCGATGCTCAAACAACGCGATTTCATCTTCTTCGCCAGTCTTTGCCTCAACTAAAGCCGGCATAGCTATAACAGGTTTAAACTCGGCAGTTGGTTCAAATTCTTCTACAGTGTCTGACGTGTTCAACTTGCTTTTATTTGATTCATTGGTATTTTCTACGGAGGTCATTTTATTTAGAGCCTGTGTTGTATTGAATATATTATTGAATGGAGGAGTGGATGTAACTGTGTTTTTCTTAAATGTCAAATTGCTGAATAAATTAGTCTTATTCGACTCTGGTTCAGCTTTTTTCACCTCTGTTTCATCAATCTTCACGGGTACAAATATGGGGGTGCTGGTGAACGTAAATCCTCCAACAACAATCTTTCCCTGTGTAGAAGAAGCTGGGGACTGGGGTTCCTTTTGTACAACTGAATAATTTGATCTGCCCTGGCTCTCATGTTCATCAGGAGCAAGTTTATTTTCAGTGTTTGTGTTTCCTGATTCTAGTCTAGCCTTTTCAAATGTGTCATAGAATTGTTTGGCAATATCTGGAGTTTTGAAACGAATGCAGAATTTTTCAGATACAACCGTTTCTTCTGCAAAATCATTTGCAGCCCAAACATAGGCTTTAGATTCATTTTTCATTGGATTGATTTCCATTTCGGGAGTAATTATGTGGTTAGCACATACTTTGTGTACTTGTTCGCGTCTCATGAGCACCCGAACTTTGCCAGTAGTCTTATGTTTCAACAATTTCATCTCACCGATGCCTCTTTCTTTCCATTGCTTGTCAACAAAACGATATAGTTTAGCCCTAGAAGAGAATAAGGTAGTTTCATCCTCTTCGCCAGTAGTAACTTTGACTTCAGCTGGTAATGGTATAAGGGGCTTGAAATCTGGACAAGGATCATAATTTTCCACAGAAGTATTGCTTTTTTCGGACAGAGTTCTAGATTTGTTAAGGCTCGTATTTATCGAGGCACCAGTAAACGGCCCATCGACAACCGACTTAGAAGCATCAAACGAATCATCACCAGTGAGTGTTTGAAAAGCCTTGTTCCAGTTAGACAAAGTCACTGGGTTTGTTTTGTTTTCAGGCATCGAAAAACTGAACACCGGCGGAGAGGATACATTTGTTTCGGTCACTGCAGGCATTGCTATTTGATAATTATGCGGTTGATTATTTTTGATGTGTTTTTGAGGTATCGTAACACTTAGCACCGGGGCGGGTGTTGCTGTAGATGTCGGCAACGGTTTCGATGAAGTAATCACTACATTAACCGGGAATCGTGATGCATCTCTGAACTCGGACGTTGTAGATGGCGCTTTCGATGTAAAAACAGGCGTGGATAATGGTGGCGCAGCAGCCGGAGGAATAATGGGCGCAGGTACAGCGGCTGTGGTAGGCACACTTTGCGGCACCGGCACATGCACCGTCGGCACGGCCGTCGTCTGAGCAGGCGGCGCTGCAGCGGCTGCGGCTGGGATCAGGTGCGCCATATCGAGGTACATTTGCTCTGGAGTGGGGTATACACCCGGAAAATTCATTTGAGCTCTCAATGGATCAAATATGGGTTGAGCGCCGGGTACGGACGACTGAGTGAATTGTGAATACTGATTGTACAGATTATACAATGATTGATTGTATAATTGGTAAGGATTAGGAGCAACTGGAAAAGGTGGTCTTTGATTGAATGCTGATAGCATTTGCGGTGGAATGGGTATCTGGGATCCATAATTTGATGTAGTTTCATTGGTTCTGTAGTCCTCATCGAGATTGTACAAGTCACTTTCATTGATTGTTTGTTCAGATGATGATTTCTTTAGTTTATCAACTTCTTTTTTCAACTCAGATATTTGTTTTTTCAGTTCACTTACATCTTTGCATTCATTCCTACATTCATCTATCTGATCTTTAACATGATCTACGGAAATTTTAAGTTTTTTGAATTGATCTGTTGTATTTTGTATATTTAAATTAATTGTATTTATGGTGTTTCCCAGATTATAATTCTCTTCAAACCAACTTTTTGTTCTTTCCATAAAGTCTGTGATTGTATTATCCCTTTTTTGCAAGCTTTTGATTTCATTTTCTATTCTTTCTAAGTTTCTATGGCTTACTTGGGTGGTTTCAAGTATTTGTGAATCTATTGCAGTCTTATAGTTGGTGTTGTTTCGATTAGGAGCTTTAGGTGTGGAACTAATGTTGGAGAACATGCTGGGATTAGTTCTTTTATTTTCCATCCGATATGACACATTTTCATCAGAGGAGTAATTCCCATCAACGTCGTTTATGCTTGATGCATTTTGATCTATTTTATTTATGCATATTTCAATGTCTTGAATTAATTCTTCAGTGTCAGTGTACAATGGTAAGTTCTTACTTGTTTCATTTTCTTTTAGTAGATCCAGAGCTTTGTACGCATAGGTTTTCGCTTTAGTCAGCATTATCTCGTATTTTGATTTTGAACCATCTGTTGAATATTCTTTGTCTTCAAGGGCAACTTTTTTGTAGGCTTGGGCCAGATGATAATATGCTTGCTGCGATTTGACATTAGTGAGAATTTCAATCGCTTTTCTATATTCATTGTCATTTATATGCATAACAGCTAAAAACATTTTGCATTCTTCTAACAACAAATTAAGTTGTTTACTTTCCATTTCTTTGTGTGTGTAGTCAAACAGGCGTTTGTCACTCACTTTGATCATGATTTTACTCTTCAGTTTTTCTAGTAATGATATAGCTGAACTATAATATAATCCAGCTTGCATTTCCATGATTTTTTTCTCTTCAACTGATGTAGAAGCTTTGGCTTGATCACTGAACAGGCGACCAAGAATACAGAGAAGCTCGGGATCCAGACCGTGATTATCAATACAGCGTACTACCTCTATGCCACTGCTTAGTGTGGTGCGTATATCAGTTAGTTCAGTGCCAAGTATATTTTGACTAAACTTAAAAGCACAATCCCACCATTTCATTTGTGGGAGTGAACACAATAAGTGTGTGATATTAGCAGGGAGCACTTTTGGTTTTTCTCCATGAATATACATAACTTCATTAGCATTCTTCTGATGAGTTGTCAAAGTAGCACAATAAAGGAATGCATAAACATCCAATTTGTTCAATGTTTCTGGACCACAACTGGACGCAGTCGATGTGAGCATGTCAAAAAGTGTACATTTGAAATCTGCATAATTTTTATAATTTAGTAGAGTCCAAACAAAATGGTGAAGTGAATTTCCATATTCTTTTTGTGCATCACTATCATAACTATTGACTTCTGTTTTTTTTGGCAATCTCAGCTGAGGGACGTTGCATGCATTGGAAGCCAAGTATGAAGACTTGATTTTACCTAATTGGGTTTTAGTGGTGAATACTTTTTCATATAATTTTTCTCTCCAATGTGAGCCTGAGAAGCATTGTAAGATCTCATCTAACAGTGACTGGCTCTTCTCTTGGTAGTTAGTTAGCAAATAATGCCCTGCTTGAGAGCATCTATAAGTCCCTTCCGTGTACCAGCGCCTTACTGCATTCATCTGTTTCTCTGGAGCATTCTTAAGCCAATTACCTTTAGTATCAATAGGCACACTGTGCCATGCCATTAGCATAAGTGGAGCAGCTAATTTGGTAGCATCTCGCCAGCTAATAACATCTTTCTTAGCTTTTTTCAGCAATAAGGTTGCAGCATGTAAAGCAAGCTGACCTCTATGGTGTTGCAGTAGACTTGCATGGAACTCAGCAAATCCCGGATCAGCTCCAGTTTTGGCAACTCTTTCCAGAGCCTGATCATATTCATGAATTAGATCAGCAGACTCAACTAAGCTTTTTGACGAGCCACTTTGAATATCGGTCAAACTCAGGAGCGAGAGGCGCTCTTTGACTGTTAGGAGTAGTAATTGATTCAACCATTTATTTATGTTTTCAGAGTTATTTTCAAAAAGTTTATTTAAAGTTTCATACCAAGTATAGTTCTTTTTGAAGTTGTCGGAGTTGAATTCTATGTTACAGCTGTGATCAAATGCTTCTTGTAACTGGTTCATTTTCAAATATTGTTTCAATAATCGGGCGTGTAATAATGGATCTTTTGGTCTTATTTTTAACTCTGCAGTCAAAAGCTTTACAAGTGCTTCTGGGTCTGGGTCAGATAAAGTAACAAGTTTCTCACGCAGGCGAAAAACTACTGGATGTCTTGGATATATAGCCTCTGCTTTTTCCAACCAGTAATTGGCTTGTCCAGGTTCAATGGTTATATCTCCATCAGCAAGTATTTCACAGACTGTAAACAGTATGATTTGGATAATACATCGTTATCAAAGTACACACGAATAAATCAATGTTCATCTATTCTGCAATTCTATTTAAGACCTTCTAATTAATATTACTTATATGACAAAAACATAACAAACTCAATAAGAGGAACAATAAAGCTTCGAACCAAGAACTCATTGTGACTCTACATTGTATTCTCACTACTCAGCAACGCTCATGCAGTTTCTAAGGAACTATTACATATTATAAACAGTTGCTAGTACATTACCTGAGGCTCTGCAAAGGGAATAACGTAGGCCTAATTGCAATAAAATGAAGTGTAAAAGTTCAGAGTTATAATAAAACCGATAACCTTGCATAACCTTCTCAAGTTGAAAGTCAAGCAACATTATGTATCAGCTATATCTATTTAGGCAATGTATCATTTTTTTTCTCTCTATTTTAATCTGCGATCAATCTTCAGACTATGAGCAGGTTTGTTGTAAGCAGTCAGGCATTTCGGATGGGAGCTCCAGCGAGCACTTCTCCTTTTCTTGGGAATCATAACCCATCTAGTTCAGTGATGTGATATAAGTAGGTAGGTACTTATAATTTATTGAAATGCAGGTATACTAGAGGCTAATGATAGGTAAAGTTAGCTACCATTATTCCAGACACAATACAAATTCTATTGTTATACGTAGATCTACATTACACAAGGCAATCGATTTTCTATGGTTTATTTATACGAAAGTTAACATAATAATAGTATGTATCTATTTTTTTCAGTTATATTATAACCTAAAAACCATGGATTGGTTGGTGATTTAAATTATAGGTACTCACTATCAAGGATAGTGCTGGTTTGAGTCTGGTCAATGTCCAAGGATATCTTGAACTGCTCTAAAGCTTTATCTGTCTGTCCCAGTTTCTGTAAGGCTTGGCCCAGCAGTTTATAGGCCGCTGCATTATTATCCTTTTGGGTGAGATACTGCTCGACATAGATTTGGCAACTTGTATAGTCTTTCACTTCGAAATACAACCGTGCAATCGAATATGCTCTCGATTTGAACTGAAAGTAATTATAGGTGAGAAAATATTATCACCATTGCAAATTCAGAATACCAGTTATGACAGGAGCAACGCTAAATTTTAAGACTTACCTCTTTCTGAGAAAGCTTCGCTAGAAGTTTTTCCACCTGCTTGTCGACGTCTTTTTTATTTTTATACATTTTTATAGTGACGATTCACTAAAATGAACTTCTATTGCTTTTCATTCAAAACTAAATCAAAGAGAGAAATCGCGTGGAATCTAAAATCAAAAATCCAAGTCGAGCAAAGCAAACGAGCAACTGCAAAGCACGCAAAGCCAGTGTTGCCAAGTTTATCTAACTGGGTCCCTACCATACTAAAACGCGAAAGTTTGCGAGGATGTATGGATGGATGTATGTATGTATGTTTGTTCCTACATAGCCTAAAATTACCAAATTTTTTTTCGAAATGTAGCCTCAAAGCCTCAAATAGCCCAATTTCAAGTTAGTTAGTTTGACTGCCTCTTTCAACTCTCATAATAATGCACTAAGGTACATAAGTAAACGTAAAAGATAAAAGGTAATGCAGTCATCCAAATTGTAACACTTAAATATGCAAATAAACGTTACCGGATAAACAGTTATCTGCAGTCTAAAAGAAAAGTCCCCACTCTAAGTCATTAGGTTATTATATTGCAAAAAAAAACAGCCATGTATTTATTACTACCTATTATATGTAGTTGATAGCGTATATTTTTTACTGAACATAAAACTCTCCTAGTGTGATATTTTTTGGAAGTAGCCTTTTTGGTACCCCCGTACTTTCAAAAATAACTTAGAAATATTGCCTAACTTGGCAGCACTGAGCAAAGCAAACTGCAATGACAAAAAAGACTTGGCAAAAGGAAGAGCCAAAAACAAAAGTGCCAGGAAAAAAAAAAAAACTGCAATGCTATCAAGCAGGCAGATGCCTGTGCTGAAAATGTGAGCTGAGCAGTGCTGCCAGCTAGCCTAGCTCGATAAATTAATGCTATATTTTTCCCAAAAAATTACAAAATATATTATCATTTCCTTGCCCTTATACCACTCTAAGTGGGATCGGTACAACATATTTTCTTTTTCCGCTCACACTTATCATTCGTCAACTCTGAATCTACTCTTCGAGCATTCTTTACTTGAGTTTCTTTGAGTTTCCACCAACAAAAAAGCTTATTTTATTCACTGATTTGGTGTTTGAATTTAGTACATACTACGTAATATATTTGACCTCCATCTAATTATTGTTTTAGCGCAAGTAGGTTGTATAGCATTGGCTATACAACCTCCAATCTTTCTTTTTCTCGTGATCATGGTATAAAGTATAGTATGCAACTCTTGGATAAAACTGATTTATACCGAAGGCCATGAACCACTCACGTCGTTCAGGATTCTAACACTCAATCATCATGAATCACTCCCTTAGTGCATGCTCAAAGGTATGTAGGTATACCCAAATTTTTTTATTTTAATAATTACTACCTAAGTTTAAGCGCCCAAAACATTTGCGATACCTGGAAAAGGTGATTAAGTTCTAAAGTGCCTCCTACAGTTATGACCAAATTGTAACACTTATATACTGCAAATAAACATCTTGTATCGATTTCTGAGCCTCCACACTACAAAAGAGCACACGCACACATTGAACGTCACTCTACGCTCGATTTTTTCACATTTTCAAATTTATGGTGGCGGTCACAGGTTTTATCAGTCAGCCATAAAAATGCCAAGTTGGCATCACTGGAAAGCAAAGCGAAAAAACGAGGGAAAAACTTGTCAAGTGTAAAGTAAAAATCAACGGACGGACAGAAGACCCATAGACAAGAAAGAAATTTGTACCCGATAAATCCATGATCTATCCAAAATCAAATCGTTTATTCAAGGTGCGGTGCGTTTACTTACTGCACCTATGTTGTTTTATAGATGTTGTACAAAAGGTAGTGTAGCAAACATAAACCCTGTTAGGGCACAGCAATTTGTTGAGGTGTACATAATGCACTAGGTGGCATATTTAAGTATCTAAGATACAAGATGTTTATTTGCATATTTATGTGTTACAATAAATTTGGTCTTAACTATCTATATATCCAAACATGATCCAACCAAACCTTGATCCAAACTATAGGTGTTTAATATTTCATTCAACTAATAAAAAAAACGAATAAAAAAAATAACACAATCATTCGATAAAAAAAATGGAGGTGATCGAATATTTTTAATAACACATGTTATTTTCAAGACAACGTTTGTAGGTAATATTTTTATTATTCACTTTACTGCACTGAATTTTGAACCTACGCTTCCTAGATATAATGAGTAATTTTCATATTTTCATTAGAGTGACCAGCCTGAAGGTGGTGCTAGGTGCTGGGAAGCGGCCGTTTATTTTAACTTCCGGGGTGTTTAATTTCTTTTTCGGTTTCATCTGCATTTTTGACTGTGTACTCTATTTTCTATAACATAAAGCTCAATATAGAATGAACCACTACTTACGATAATTAAGTCGTTTAGTGTATATTTAACAACATTTATCTGCATTCAATTGTATGCTTTAAGTTGGTTAAAATAAAACACAATATAATTTTTATCCAAGGATCATGAATACAATTGTTATTTTTGGCAAATTGAATAAATGAGACCTAAGAGACGAAAATTTATTTTGACTTGCGATTTGCATTTTTGCGCCATCGTTAGATGGAAGAAAGTGTTTGTTTCGAAGTCATATTATGTGAAAAATGCCGAGAATAAGTTCGGATATATGGAACCATTTCGATCAATGTGCGCGCCGATGCGCCGGTACATTAGAATAGAATAGAATAGAATAATTTTTGGCAATAAAAATTATTCTATTCTATTCTATTCTAATGTACAGGCGCGGCGGCGGCGGCGTCGCAAAGTTTGCTACCTGCAAATACTGCAAGAAAAAGTTTTAATTTTATTGAAATATGAAAAGTAAACCTGTGTAGGATGCCCTTATATTTCTTATCTGTGGACCGTTCGTGTGAACGGTGAATGTTTTTGTCTATGAAAAATTGTCTGTGCTCGCTCTCTGCTAATATCAATCATTCACTCATGCGTATAAATAAATTTATCTATGCGAGTTTATCGAATATTTATTCAAATAAAATTAGTCATTAAAAATAACGATATTTTTTTTTATCGTTATAACACTAATAAAAAAAATTAACCGATATTGACACCTCTAATCCAAACCAAACACATAAAACTTGGCCAGCCTTATTTCTAGCTACAAAATGGAGGTTTTATGTATAGTCATTCTTCCAAGGTTGTCTGTCATTCGTCACATGGAACTACTATCTTGACATTTTTTAACGACTGAATATCGCAAAACATACATGGGGTTAAATCAATTGTCATTGAGGTCCCCCATCGATCTGCCACCGATGATCCACCCTTCCAGTTACACCCTGTTTAAAGATGGCATCAAAACTAATAATCACCAAAGAGGTATACTCTAAGGTATTTTCACATTCAGAAAAACCACTTTACACACATTTATTCCAATGGCTCAAACTTTATGTTACGACCTAAGTATTATTGGTTAAAATTCCACCAAAATTAAACAATAATACTCACAATAACACAAGAAAAACTATTAAAATAAAAGTGCACTAAGTTTTTTCAAAAAATGTCAAACTCGAATCGACTTGACGAATGACTTGACGTAAAATAATACAAATTCATCACTTGACACTGGCAAAATTGTCTGTCGAAATGACGGACACAGGCCCTTAGGGTAAAGAAGAAGAAGAAGAATCACAGAAAATAAACAAACATACACTACACAATCTACACAATATCTCACTGCATCCAAAGAGTATAATAAGTAATAGGGGACTGCATCTCACCACCGAACACCTATAACCTAGCGGACATCTCACTCATCATTGTTTACTCAAAAAATATTGTAATTTTATGAACGTTTTTCTAACACTGAGCGAGCTTAGTGCAAAATGCAAGTGGCTATAAATTCTCAAGATCAGTGATCTAATGCTCTTGTTATTGTTACCAAATTACCTATGTAGGTACCTACTGTTGCTAAAGACGGGCTGACGAGGTAGGCACCTTCATGTGTAGATTCTAATCTCTAAGAATAAATGGAATAAATAAACGGGCCCTAAAATATCAAGGTACGTAAGTCGTATTGGTATCTTCCTCTACTGGTACCTATGCTATGTTACTCCTCGATGTCACCAACATAAATCTCCCTTTATTTATAAGTTACTCTCTGCTAAAACCAATGGTTAGACCATGATTCGTCAATAACCTTGTTGTAGCTAAATTAGGCTGGCGGTTGGCCTATTTTGTTAGTCAAAATAGTCAGTCGGTCAGTCTAAGTAACCTGTATCTAAAAAACCAGAAATTGATTATTACCAACATAGGTGCTACTAATTACATACATATTATATTAGTATGCACCTACAAACCTTTCTAATCAATTTTAGATGGGAGATTCTGAATATGCATACTCTTCGGCGCTATCCCTGGACTCCATGAAGGTTATTGCAGAAAGCATAGGAATAGCCAACTTGGGAGATGATGCGGCAAAGGACTTAGCAGATGATGTTACTTACCGACTGAAAGTTATTGTGCAGGATGCCATGAAGTTTATGCATCATTCAAAGAGACAGAAACTGGCCATTACAGATATTGACCATGCATTGAAGATCAAGAACATTGAGGTAGGTGCAATATGATAAAGAAAACTTCTTTCAGTAATGTACTGCCATTAGTGAAATAAGTTTCATAGTGAATTAATTTTTCTATACTATTATAAAACTGTAAAACAGCCAAAAAGTAAAATTAAAGATATGGATAAACTAAATATGCAGTTCTGCAAATAAACAATTCTGATTCGGAGTTTGTCTGTTTATCTATTGGTCCTTTTAGGTATCTGTTTATCTTTTTGTTTGTTTGCGGATCATGCCTAAACTACTGGACCAATTTCAATGAAAACTTATTAATACCATTCAGAAGCCCTTTTTCCGGATTGAAACATAGGCTATATTTTATTGAAATCAAAGACGTGGATTCTTAGATACAGCCCTACTACAGTTTAGTACTCTAAACCAAAAGCAGCCATTTGCTACGAGGTTCATCGTAAGCTGGTTGTTAGATATTTTGGTGGAAAGTTTTGCATGTGTGCGAAGTCTCGGGTATCAGCTGGTCTAAGTATAAATTAGTAAAACCGCTTTTGTTTTTTCAGCCACAGTATGGATATCTTCAACAAGAGAGCCTGCCGTTCAGATTTGCATCAGGTGGTGGAAGGGAGCTTCATTTTATAGAGGAAAAAGAAGTTGACTTGTCAGACATCCTGTCAGCACCACCCCCTAAAGTCCCACTGGATGTGTCTGTTAGAGCACATTGGCTAAGTGTGGATGGCGTCCAGCCAACAGTGCCTGAAAACCCGCCTCCTCTATCAAAGGAGGCACAAAAACTTGAATCTATCGATCCTATCTGTAAATTGAGCAAACCCACTAATAAAGATGCTGCAGGTATGAGAAAACTAGCAACTAAGTATCCTCACCAAGTGCTGTTAAACAGTGTAGGTACACTATGTTGTGTGTGTAATATGTGTATGATAACATTATTTAGTAGGTACAATTTTTTTAAAAATTAATTGTATGCATTGCTTTCTGGTCCTATACTACAGCCTCAACGATTTTAACAGAGTGCTTATGAGCTTATTTATTGCGTATACATACAGAGAATTACACATATATATTTAAACAAAGAATCAATGAAACCAAATCTTCAAGATTTCAAAACCTAATAATAAAAAAATTTTGGTTATCAGGCATTATTTTATTTTTAGGTAAACCTATGTGTGGGAAGGCTGCGAGGCTAAAGGCATCGGAATCAGTACATGTAAAGCAGCTTGCGACTCATGAGTTGAGTGTAGAACAGCAGCTGTATTACAAAGAAATCACCGAGGCTTGTGTGGGCAGCGATGAAGGACGCCGTGCGGTAATTTTTTTATTACTTTAAAAGACATACTGATCTAAGTCATCTGAAACTATGATTGGTTCGATGACAGTGTAAACGTTGCAGGCGAGATGTGGGCAAAAGACATACAACGCAGAGAAGGCTGCTTCATCCCACTCCTATTGTAACCGTGAAAGTTAAGATGTTTGTGTTTCAATCAGGCCAACACTTCTGAACCAATTGGAATGAAACTTTGAATATAATATAGTTCGTAACCTGGAATAACACATAGGCTACTTTTTATTCCGAAAAATTAACAGGACCTACACGTTTAAATAAATAAACGGGATTAGTGGCGCCACATTTTCCGACAAGACACGTATTTTCAGATACCTCTGGGTCTGGAGAGTTTAAATTTTGTCTTGAACTTCACTATTTGGACCATCCTGTATAATCCTAGTTTTTATAACACCTTAAGTTTTTCACAAACATATGAATTGTTATTGCAGGAAGCTCTTCAATCTCTGGCTTGTGATCCTGGACTCCATGAGATGTTGCCGAGAATGTGTACATTTATATCGGAAGGAGTCAAAGTTAATGTTGTACAAAATAACCTTGCTCTGCTTATATACCTGATGAGAATGGTAAAAGCACTGCTTGACAATCAGTCATTGTATTTGGAGAAATATGTAAGTTTTTTTCTATATATTTCATTAAATTGTTCTTTGTATCACCGCAACGCGACGTAATGATTAGCTATAGAACATAAAAAAAATATTGCGTTTGAGATGAAATATTTGAACGGTGAACGAACCACAGAAACGGGGCATCTATGAGCGAACTCTTTCAAGTAGGCGATTTTAAAATATTATTATTATGTATTCAACAGTTGCACGAGTTGATTCCGTCAGTGTCCACCTGTATTGTCTCGCGGCAACTGTGCTTGCGTCCGGAAATGGACAACCACTGGGCTCTCCGCGATTTTGCGGCTCGTCTTATGGCCCAAATCTGCAAGACCTTTAACACTTCAACCAACAATGTACAGACACGAGTCACAAGGTTTATTACTTTTGTTTTTTAGGCCGTGAATTTTTAAATTAGTTTATTTAAATTACCTACTTGTAATAATTTTGTTTAAAATTTGTAGACCACATCATCACTTAAAATCAGGTGAGATAGTGGTCAAATGGTTACCTCACATTTATAATTTAGTTTATTTTAAATTATAAGACGAAAAGATAAGCACATTTTATTATTTTAAAAACGTAGCAGTAAGTTAATTGTAATCTCATCTATTTTAGATTATTCGCTAAGGCCTTGCAGTGCCCATCTCAGACGAACAACGAGACGGGAGTAGCGATGGCCTCGATGAAGGAATCTGAGAAGACTCCACTCGCTTCTCTGTACGGAGCGGTTCAAGGATTGGCTGAACTCGGATCAGAAGTGGTGAAGGTAACTTCGTTGGTGCAAGTCTAAGGCCTGTTCTCGGGCCAGATCGCCGCTTATTGAGTCCTATGTCAATAGCCTTACGGTGTTCTATTCTGTGGTTCAGGTATTTATTCTGCCGCGAGTGCGATGGCTGGGCGAGCGGCTCGAAGGGGCTCTGAGCGGCATCGGCGGCGCTGACCGACTCGCGGCCGGGAACCTCAAGCATCAGCTGCTCAAAGTTCTGGCGCCGGTCGTGAGGCAACTTCGCTCTCCACCCGACCTGCCTGAAGATTACAAGTAACAAAAATATAGGGTGTAATAAGATCACTTCTAGAAACTACGGCAGATCAATATACTCATCAATTTGAATAACATTTCCTAGAGAACCAATAAATGTAAGCGCGAAAAAGAATCAAACAAAAGGAATAAATTTACTTATTTATTTATAGGAAAACCGACAGCACATAACATAGATTAAGTACAAAAAAGTAGACAAGGCCAATTAGAGGTTTTCACGAGTATATTACTGGTAAATAAGTGCCTACAATTTTACAGGTCGGTTTGATGTAGGTATACAATTTAAATTGCTTAGCAAACAAAATTAGACGTTCCATAAAAAATGCAACATCCTCTTGACAAATATGTATGGAACAACAAATTCCTAAAGGGAGTTATCATATCCATCATACTCCCTGTATATTGTATAACGCTAATATTTATTTAACGTTAGAAGCTTGTGGGTCAGAGTGACCCAAGTGAACCTATTGGTTGCAATTTATTTTATCCACTGCTGGTCGCAGTCCGTGGATTTTTGTATTTGTGGAGGTCAGTGCCAATCGCGTAATTTAAAAGACGTCTTCTGACGACGCCCGAGCGTACGTGTCGGTATTGGAACAGACGTCACAGTAGCTCTCTCAGGCGTGAATTGCTCATATGTTTTAATTTCAAGTAACATTAACAAGTACTTTCTGCCCAGACGCGAATACGGTTACCTCGGGCCGAGTTTACAACAAGCCGTCAGCAAGATACGCGTGTCGCCGTCAGCGAGTAGTGGCGGCGGTGCAGTCGCGGTGGTCACGTGCACTCCGCCTTTAGTACCCTCCACACCGCCACCCGCAACCACACAGGTCCCTCACCTGGCTAAGCCCATGGGTAAGTGTCACTGTCTGTAGCAAACAAGCTGTCAGCAAGTATAATACGTATAACACGCACGCCTTTCTAAAAGTGAGCCATGAGTGAGTATACTTCATGAGTATAATTCATTCATAACTATAATATAAATGTTTTATACCTACTTTCCTCATGCGTACTAAGATTTTACTGTGACATAAATCACAATTAAAATCCAACCTTTTTTTTATGCAACTAAATGATGGAACAAGCCGATAATCCCCGATAATAATAGTTATAAAACTATGTATACTTTGCACAGAATCAGTGACATCTCGCAACGTGGTGAGTTCGTCTGGCGTGGTGCAGTCGCCGGCGCCGGCCACGCCTCCGCCGCAGAAGTTTGTCATCGTCTCGCAGCAAAAACAACCTCCGGTAACAACCTTTGTTTTTATTTGTCACATCAGGAATTATATTTGCGTACGCGTGTTTTGTGTATTGGATCCTGTCCATCCGAAGATTGCCTGGAAGATATTGCTTTAAGCAATAAGGCCGCCTATTGCACTTACCTTCTAAAACTTGTTTTTATTACCAATTTTTGGATTTTCATGTTATTTTGTTTACTTATATGTGGTGAACAATAAAGAATATTCTATCTATCTATCAACAGTTTCACACAACACTTTCTAGTCCCAAACTAAGCAGAGCTTGTAATATGGGAACTATGTAGATTGCTGATAGAATACTTATATAAGTAATTTTTTTTGTAATATGTACATACTTATTATACATAGTAACACCCAGACATGAAACCACAGTACAGCAATGAGGGGTGGAAGTGGAACCCATGACCCACAGCACGGAAGGCAGAGCTTATACCAACTGAGCTGTGACGCCTTATTTCAATAACATATTCATTAATTATGTTGTTGAAAATCTAGCTCAGATTTGTTTTTTTTTTTCAAAGCCCCTAACACAGACCTCCAGCGCTGGCCATATAGTCGTCCACGGCTCACAGCCAACCATCGTCCGTAGCGGAAATGTACAGGTAATTCAACAATTGACATCCCCTGTGTAGATTTCTAGTGGTTTCTGTCTGAAGACTCGAAAAGTTAGTTTACTGCATGTACTGTCGTAGAAAGAAACTTGTATGTTGCATGCATATTTTTCAACATGGGCTTTTCCGATTTAGATTAAAAAAAATCTGAAGTTAATCTAAATCAGTTTAAGTGCGGTCAAGTGCGAATAGACTCGCCCACCGAGGCTTCCGAACCAAAACAATTTTTTAACCTTTTTATAGTTTTCGAAAAAGGTGATTTTTAGGGAGTGTTTTCATCGTATGTAAAGAAACTTTTAACTTTGTAATTTTTGACATTTCGATAAAGAAAATTAAATGATGTATCTTACTTTTTATACATGCTGACCAATAAGATGTAAAACTATTCCAAGTCAATAACTTTAATAATTTCTGAGATAATGAGGTTTGTGACCGACGGATAAAGTCGCACATAAAGGTTCCGAAACCCTACGGGATCGGAACTAAAATCAGGGATCGAGTTTGGGGTTTTCGTATGATGAAAAACGGTTCGCAACTTGCCTGCTAGAGGCGCTTATCGGGACTTCATACAATATCTCTTTAATTCCATCCTCGATTTTCGAGAACAAAACTCAGGGCCGTATTTGGAAACAGTGCAATCGAGAGAGCAATTGTGTCTCGCTTGTTTTTTTTTTGATAATTGGAGCCTCTTAGGATACCTACTCTATAGCGAGGAGTGTGGGTGTACCTAGTTACAAGTTAACAGAATGCGTTGTGAGTGTGCTGTGCATGTTTGTAGTCGGTGGTGGTGACGAGCGGGCCCACTCCGAGCGCGGCGCAACCGAAAGTAGTGGTGGTCGGCGGAGTTACCCAGCCGGCATCCAGCGCTGGACCGGTCAGCCAGGTTAGTATGCTCCACAAGTACACGGCTTCCTGCCTGATACAATATCACCCGAATATCCCAACTTCGCCACTTTCGAACCTCTAGTATCGCGCTTTTAAGCCCGTATTCTAAACTGCTCAAGCATAGATCGATTGACGCGCGACTCTTAGATAGATACGGGCAACATCATAAGTAAATGATAATTTTGTTCCCCTTCGTTCCAGTTACCATCTTACACCTTTCTACTAGTCTAAAAGTAATTAATGTTAAGCGTTATTTATGTACACAGGCGCCAGTATCAGTGGTATCGAAACCAGTATTCGCTCGCATCAGCGGACCGCAGCCTCCGCCAGAGTTAGACGACCTGTCACATCTTGCCTGACGGTACTCCAAAGTGGCTATGATTCGACAGTACGCTAGAAAGAAACCCGGCGTGTCGATAACCAAACCATAAGCTATTTCAATCTAATCTATTTCAAATTAAAAAATAAAACACGGTGCTATCATAATGCTGATACTAGACAAGTAGCAATAGAAAATAACTGTCCTAGTTGTGTTGGAAACGTCATCGTTCTAATTTTGCTGCCCTTCTCTCGCTATCTAGCCTGTGTTTTCGTGAGGATTTTCAAGGTTGATTAAGCTGTACATTGATAGATTGTGAAGTGAATTAGTGATGAGACTTTTTATGAACTATATGTGGGTAATGAATTGGACCTTAGTAGACAAATATTAGATGATGTTAAAATAAATTGTGCAGTGTTATTATTATGTGTGTAATTGTAGATTTAAAATGATGAAATAAAAACAAACGTTATAGAGGTACAGAACGCAAATGATTCGTTATTTCAATTCTATTTAATTCGTTATTATTTAGACACAGAATATTTTTTTATGATAAAAAGCATACACCTCGCAAGGAATTTCTCAATTAAAGAATTTTGCTAGCATTTGCGAACATAGTTTTAATTGTATCATAAAAGTTTATGTAGTGTATAATGTGCTTAAGTCATACTTCGGTGGTAGATGTTTTATCTAGGTTAATTAATATATAAGTATATTTTATTTGACAAATATTGTATAATCTCAAAAAAATCAGGACAACAACCTCATCAACTTGACTAGCTCAGACATAAACGGCTAAAACGATTAACCCTTTATTACTGAGTTCTAAGATGTCTGTAGACGTATTGTTAGTTTCTATTTTTGTCGACTGACCTATGCGGTATCTAAAAACCTTGCTAACATAATTTATAAGACCATTATTATTTGATTAGTTATTAGTCGGGTTAGAGTTCGATCATAAAAAGAGGTCCCGCGACGTACAGTCAGTAACATAAGTTGGTGATCAATATAAATATTGTGTAACTATGTACTGATGGTCGCAAGATAAAAAAGAAAACATCGTAAATCACTCTTCTTCGTTAATGTCTTCAATTTAGACAAAAATGTATAGTCAACGATTTAAATGGAATATCGTTATGTATAGTTTAGGTAGATAAAGATAGGTACTACATAAGTAGAGGCCGACTAGCCTAAAACTGCGCGTTCCTACAGTGTTCTTCTTGTTGACGTTCACGTGGACGATTCAAAAATGATCCTTGTGATGTTATGAATAAATAGCATTTTACTTTGAGCAACGAATGTACTGCGTGCAGTTTTAGAATAGACGATCTCTTTATTTAGTTTTATTTGTTAAACGTCTAAAGTTATACATTGTCATGATTATAGGACTGCAATTAACATATTTTTTATTAATCCTATCTAGTAAGTATATGTATTATGTGAAGTACTGAGTAAAGACTAGCTTCTAAATAAAAATGAGACACCATGTACCACGTTTCATTATCGCACATTTCACTATCTTCACGAGGAATAAGGTCAATGCATTATAACAAAAGTAACGTAACAATTTGATCCATCGGTTCGTGAACGGGTAAATAGGAACGGAATCCGTGCATAATACAATGCAACAATGCTTCGCAATGAATGGATACCCACTCGACTGAATTGATAAGTGGGCTGTGCAAAATGTGCAGCGGGTATGACGTACTGACTCTTAAGTATTCTGTGACGCGGGGAAACGCCAACCCTGCTTATTTATACAAGGTGTAAAAGTACTACGCCCGAAAAGGCACTAATTGTATAGATAGTATATACAATTATTCCTTTTCGAACGTAGTATTTTTCTCTTGTACCTACTACAGACGATCGAGTACGAAGGGGTTCCATTTTCGAACCTCTGATTTTAGTCTAATAGAATTTTCAGTGGGAAACCGGTTCTGAATTCTTTTTTTATTTTGTGTTGTACGTTCCTATCGATTTACACAAAATGAAACTCGAAAAGTTTATTTTCAGTATCCTTTCTTATGACCTTTTAAAAATGTTACTGATGGGTTTATTTTATCAGTTCACCAGTATCTCTTACGTCTATTATTACTATTTACGCTAGCGTAAATAGCAGTGATCCCCGCATTTTCTCTGTATTATTACACAACCAGATGTTATTTCAGGTACCTATCCCCTTTTACTATGAAGGAGTAATTATAAATTCAAATCAAGAAAAGTTTCACGGAGTCAGTTCTGTGTTTATTATAGCTCTATTGTCACGATCTAACAAGGTTTTCGCAAGTCGCATTGCCAAAATGGACGGAAAACGTATATTGAAAATTAGCTAGGTACCATGTTTTTTGTTCATAATGTTCATCAATATTGTACTAAACGAAAATTGCAGACACAGGGCAAATAATCAGTTATTATAAGACGTTTATAGGTATTGGGCAAATTGGGCAATTATGTTCGTACAGATAGATTTCTGAGCCTTCATGCATGATATGAAAACGCCGCCTAGTCTGGGGGCGGAGCGATGCGCGGCTCACGCCTGACCACTGTCCGCGCTCACACGACGAAGGCTCGGACTCTTGCATTCAACCGCAGACGCTGGAGTGCGCTCCACGAGAGAAGGGTCTCCTCCAATCAGTTATCCCCGAAACGCGAATTCCCGCCAAACATTTACGCGAGGTTTTCTTTATTATTTTTTAAGTTATTTTCGTGATGTGGACATGAAATTGTAAAAAGTTTATCGCACACATTGTGATGCGCTGTTTTGTTGTGATTTTAGTTTTGTTTTTTGTGTTTTTACCGCAATCGGAGGCAATACGATGGCTGTAAGTATTTTTTTTTTCATAATCTGTGTATTATAGAGTTGTTTTACTATATTTATATTTTCAATGTTTGTTTATAGCTCTAACGAACCCTACGAGTACAATACATTATTATCATGATCAGTTATTTTTTAAGATTTTATTTATTCGTATGTAATTCGCTTTTTCGTAATATTCAGATAAAAGATCTAATAAGTAGGTGTGTAGGTAAGTACATTATTTTTACATTAGTGGTTTTCAGTAACCGGTTTGTAGTAAAATAAGGCTTCCGGAATTACCCTTCCTATATAGGGAAGCCTAAAGACGCAGACCTCGTGGCGCCATGCAGAGTGGCAGTTAAAGTTTCAGATGGTTATCCATAAAAAAAAGATGGTAGCGTTTACAGATCCGAGTAAGGCTTCATAAATATTGAAGGACTTACTGAGAAGACTGCTTTATGGATTTTTATCATGGCTTGTATCTCGGCTCTTTTTATGTAGAGCCACATTGCAGTGCCATGTTGTATTGTATAAAAAAAAATGTTCAAATACAATAACCGAACTCGAATGTACCTATACACATGCTGCAATTGTCTTCATACGAAATATTGTTTTCTTTACAATGTTTTAGTATTTTTTTATCATACATTATTTTACGGATTGTTAAAAAACAACTTCAAAAAAACTGAAGATGCATCGCTACAGCGCAATAAAATAATTATGTGCGTTTTATTTTCTTTTTTGGGAACTTCGAGAGATCTTAGTTCGGGTTGAACTACTAATTAAAATTTCACATGGTGTATCGAGTGATCGCCACCGGCCACACGTGTGCGGAGGCCAGAGAGTCTTTAACACACAAAGTGCATGAAAATGCAAAACAAAGTGACCTTAAAAAATACAGTGACGATTTACCCAGAAAGGTGAGTAACGTACCTACTTAATGGATGGATGTTTAGGTACGTCGATGCACGAATGGTTATTTTTAGTTGAAAGCTTACAAAGCTACTATTCGAAAGCGTAAAATTACAATGTATAGGTACCTATAGCTTCACCAGTTAATTCTCTCAGTGTACAAAGCTGTAAGCCCTCGTCCGTTCTCGCGTCCATCGCACCCTAATTGAACATTGCACTAATGAGCGGCGTTGTTCGGTTGCAACCCGCTATTATTCGCTTCGCAGATTATAGCTTAGAAGTCAGTGGTGATTTTGTTACCTGATTTTCACCGGAAAACCTCACGCCACGCGTCAAGCCTGTACAAATATCAGTTTTAATTTTTTATCTTTCATGTAAATAGGTATAAATAAACTTAGGGTATAAATACCTACTCACCCGTGTAAATAAACTAACTAATTATTAAAATAGACGATGGCCGTAAGGTAGGTTTTCAATACAACATAGAATGTTATAAAATGAAAGCTTTTAAAGCGTAATATAAAATATCTGACTATGTATTTAGTACTAGGTATTATTGAATAAACTAATTTGACTTTATCTTTGACCGTCTCAAAATGACTCTGCTCAATCGTGTTTCTCTCCATGATTGCAGAATATATTGAATGTTCTGCACAGGGTTTGCTGTGTAATTGTATTGTTGAGTGCAGTAATGATGTAAAGGTTTCACCGTTGGCTCCTGAGATCATCAACTCTCCGGGAAATGCGAGCTGGATGCGATGGTTGTGAAACAGGATTTTCGACAGTCGTCGGTGTAAGCGCCTAATTAATTCGTTGTTTCAATGAATGATTTTGTGAAATGTTTGAATCTGTTGTTTACATTGACTTTTAATCTGTTTTAAAATACTTATTCACGCGGCATTTTACGGAGACATTGTGTTTTATGCGATGGATATTAGGGGAAAGAATAAGTAAATGTTGAAACAACCATAATTTTCCACAGCGTCCTACGTTATTTGACTACGTACGTAAATCCTGGCAAATAAGTATAACTTAATACAATCTCCATCAAACATTTTATGACTAACCCTTTTTCAGTATCCTTTTATGGGGCAGGTACCTAATTACGCATTCTACCTTCGTGCACTAATACGATCTCATAAAATACACGACCCAGCTAAAGAGTAAAAAAATGTCTTTTTGTCAGTAATTCCCGTGAGAGGAGAGCGATCTCAGTTTTCGCTGAGTTAGCAAGGGCCGTGTGTGGCAGACCGAAAAAAATAATTTCCTCCGCTCGAGTTGCCACTGTGACTTTTCCAGGCGGCCGTCTCGTGCATCTGGCGGGCGGGACCTATTATTAGGGGACGGCTCTTAATGCTTTCTTAGGTATTTTTATATGGCAGCCGTCTTAGTTTTTACGATTGTGATTTTTATTGAATCCCCTTCAGCGACGTAGGAGCCCGCGATATGCCTGCGTCTGCGAATGAAGGTGAAATACGAGCCACTTTGCGCAAGATTTATTTTATTGCAGTGTGTTGGACGCGCATTCCTTCATGTTTTATTTTCTAGTTGCCTTGATTTATCATCACTATGCCAGCAGGTGTTTTAGAATTTGTCTTCTCGCGGTTCAGACTTCAGCAATGAGTCTGAATACCTTCATTGAAAGACTACGAAATATTTATACTAAGTACATTATGATGATAACAAAGTATCTATATACTTTCCTACAGTTGAGTACAGGCAGAGTTTAATTAGTATGCAGGGCTTCCTAGGGGTAGGTAAACTTCTGGTTCCCCAACTTTGCAACTTGCAATGAGGGATTGTGTTTCTCGTGCTTCATAACTTTGGCTCTAATATCACGTATCTATTAGGTATTTAGATAAGTAGATACCTCTACCTACATATACTTTTTAGTATAATGCTGATATACCTTACCAACATTATATTAAATTCTCATGGGTACCTACCTACTACATACACCTTCCTTCCTATAGTGTTTTTGGAGAAATTAAATAATTATTACATTAATTATTACAGCCTAACCCTAAAAATGGAAGTTAATACTACATTGGTTTCTATTTCAAGTAGAGGGCTGGTTATAAATAAAGCAAATTTTTACGCTTACCTACATTACAATGGTTCTTTGACTCTACCATGCAAGCTACTTGCGTTGCGCCTTGCCTAATTGTGTAAATCCTACGGCTGTAAATCCTAATCGCAATTCAGTTACATATCGTCAATCGCATTCTTAATATAGCCTCGTGCTCACCGACATTTTAACCATTAATCTTGCCAGCGAACAAACGAGTTCATTCTTCAACATCGTCGGAAGGATTGTTCTTATTCGCTCGGAGGGCGGAGCGCCAATAAGTGCAACAAATCGTTTCGGCAACGATTCATTTGATCTGACACAAATTTATCCGTGCAGCGGTGCTCTTTATTTACGCCGACGACGATGTTCAGTTCGTCTTGACAAATTCATAAATTACCGACATCCTCGCTCTGCTTGCCGCGTCGCGTCGGTCTCTGCCATTTATTTTTGTAAGTCTTGCTCGAGCGTATCGACTATTTTACACTTTGATGTTTTAAAAAAGATGAATGAAACATAGATAGGTAGGTACCAAGGTAAGTTATTAACAAAAGTTTAGCATTATGGATTCTACAATAAAATTACAAAGATAGATAATACTTTATTGTACACAAGGGTAAGGTACGTACAAATCTTAAAAATAACTTTGTATAGTACAATGGGCGGCCTTATCGCTGAAAGCGATTTCTTCCAGGCAACCGTAGCATGGAAAGTAACGAGCGGAGCGGTAACGGAAATGATATTAAAAATTACATGATATTAAATTTTATTAACATCACGGGTTAAACTAGCCACAAAATAACAGGTTAAAAGCGTTAGAAAATCCCACCGAAGTCTTATGTATGTCTGTGCTAGTGCCGGTTTTACTGGCAGACTATATTATTACAGATTTAAAACTGAAAAAAAAATCTGAGGTAGATACCATAGTAGAGTAGGCCGGCACGTTGTCTGGTAACAAGGTTGTAACTTGTAAACCAAAGAGAATAACCAGTCCTGAGTGTGAGAGTAGCCGTTGACTCATGCGCGTATACTTTCCGCCCGCTCGCGCGCCCTCAGTCGTTCACAGGTTCAGCTCTGACGCTATTATTGGTAACGTTCTGTCGACGGGCACAACCTACCTGAGACCTCTAAAATTTTAGGTATGATAAAACGTATCCACGTGCGTGGATTATCTGAAGAGACTAGGTACCTTAGAATGAACTAAGTATGTACATATTTTATTTAAATATATGGTTGAGGATATTTATGCCGTACTACGCCCCCGTGCTCTTGGCGAAAAAGCCTATTATGTACTGTCGATCCGAGTACCTACTCAATAAGACTCAATCCTAACGCCTGCCCACACTCGTCTTCAAGAATTTTTTCATACTTTTACAGATAAGTCACGTCGCCACACTCAACACCGGCTTTCCTCTGCGCAAACTTGCAAAGATTACAAAAAGTTTTCGCAGCCGTATGTAAATTTCTGCTTTCTTGTTGGATTAAATTGACAAGATTTATAGAGCTTCGAACAAAATGAAACAAATACAACTGCTTATTGCATCTGACATAAATTATTAAGTACTTATATCAAGTACGTTAGACTAAAATAGGTAGGTACCTATAGTATTTATATTTCAGTAAAACATTCTCTTAAATTTCGTAAAAATCTCAAAGTAAATCTAACAACTCTTTTTATATAGCTGTTGCAGCTCCTTCCTTCTTACATCGAATTAATACCAATAAAATGTAACAAGTTCCTTTCAGCGTCGACTTGGACAAATCGCTCTTGTATTGAACAAATTCGTTGAGTAATCCTAACATTTGTTTCAATTAATACAGCTTCCTTGATGCATATTACCCACATTTAAATCTGTAATGGGATTTTGTCGGCGCGTGTTCGGCATTCAAACTGCCATTGCAAAGATAAGTAATTGTGCCAATATCTACGCGTAGGTATATTAGGTAGGTAGGTAACCGTATAAAGGCAAAAAGGTTGAGCGTACGAAGCATATCTCATATTAATTTAATATTCTATTGTTATGCTTGAACGTGAGATTACTATCGATGAGGCACTATAATTGCCTATTAGGAGTCAAACCCGTGTTAGTAGTTAATTGTTATGTATTTTGATTAATGATGGACATTAGAGTTTACATTTATTATGAGTGTGTCAAATGGTTCATAATTAGAGTATCATTGTTCTGTGCGTGTGTAACGGAGCGGGATGGCTTAAAGCGACCCGAAACGGGAGGCTGCCCCCTGCTGCTGATTGTTACAAATTGAGATTTCTTTCGGTAATACAGCCAATTGCCGGTTGCAGACAAAACTTGTGCAATGAGGGTTCTAGAATGATTTGGCAACTTTTTTCTAAAGTATTAAATTGGCATCAATGTCAAATCCTAGATGTGTCAAATGAAAATACTTGCTATTGTAATATGGTATGCTAAAAGAGGATACGGACACGAGTTTTGACATTTTTTGAAACGACACATAGCACTTTTATTTTAGTAGTTTTTCTTGTGTTATTGTGAGTATTGTTGTTTAAATTTGGTGGAATTTAAACCAATAATACTTAGGTCGTAACATAAAGTGTGAGCCATTGGAATAAATGTGTGTAACGTGGTTTTTCTGAATGTGAAAATTCGTGTTAGGTTTTGAAGAGAAAATCCACCATTTTCTTTTCAAAACAAACGACAGCCGACTTGACAAATTACTTGACTTGACTTATTTATTACAATTTTAACACTTGACATTGGCAAAATTGTCTGTCGAAATGACGGACACAGGCCATTATTGAAGAGAAGAAGAAGAAGAAGAGGATACTATTTGTAAGCTATCTTCAAAAAACATAGTATATCCGTCTACCTAGATAGTGCTTCCTAACAATCCACGAACATACCATAGCGGTCATAAAATGCAAAATGCAAAACTCTACATGACAGTTACCTCGTAGCTTTACGTCTACGTACGGCAAAGTTTTAACAGTTCCCCTGTTCGCTGTTTCGGCGGTGCAGGCCGCGACTAGGGGCGTGGACACGCAAGCCGCGACAATCATACAGCATTTAATCATCATTAAAGTGAAATCAGCGCCGGTGCACCGCGCCAGCTGTAAAACCTGCCGTTTTTGCTATACGAGCTGCCTTTTAGACGATTTTTTAAAGTCGTAACGACGCTATCAATTTGACGTTTTCTTCTTTTGGTGTTGCTTCTTGATGTAAAATCCAAATACATTTTTTATCGCGTTTTATTTTAATTACGCAAACCTTAGTATTTTTACAATTTGACCCTCTTGTCGGGCTAAATTTTAAAATAGGACTCGAAAAATACATTGAAACTTGACGGCCCATTTTATCTACGCACACCGCACAAAGAAATGTACAAAAGTTGGGTGGTCCTTTGTGTAGAGGACCAGTTATGACAAAGCGAATCCCTTTGCCCCTCTGCTCGGCTCTTTGTCTAGTAGATCGCGATAGGCGCGTAAAATTTGATACGGGAATTATTTTATTAGATCAAACGTACACGTGCGCGGCGTGACGAATGCGATAATGTCCCGAGCACCGGGTCGCCTACGGAACAATCACATTCCACATGAATTAACCATAATGGAGCTTGCTACGGAAGCTTTGTGCCCGTAGCACCGTGACTCGATGTCCGGACTCAATTGCTATATGCTGGCGGATCTACGCAGCGTGCCTATTGTGTTACTTAGCAGCTAACGCGCCCGGATTCTTACAAATCAAAATAATGTTTAATCGTCCTTTTTGAAAAAAAAATACCTGTTTTATCGAAACTGAAATAAACCTTTATAATAAAATTAGTCTAGACATATTACCCCATCGCTAGCTATGTAGTTACTCCGCTAGGGGTGACTGCAAATATTCCCACAGGATTAATTTAAAACCACCGCATCGTTTATTTTTTTACTGAATAGTGCTAGGCGAGTTAGACGATGCAAATGTCGTTGTGCATTATTGCACACCTACAAGACACGATCTACCAAGCCAAGAGCCAAGAGAAGATTTCACTTATACCAACTTAACGCCTAGTAGGTGTGGTAGGTAGGATAGATAGAAGTACCGATGTAATTTCCCTTTTCGCTAGCCAGGTGGAATGAGTGACGTCGCGTGTGCGACTTTTCCAGCGGAGTAATTACAGGTGTCTGTGATACGAGAACACGCACCGTAAATAGCTTTACTTTATCTGACGTTATTAATTTGCTTTTTAACCCCGACAAAAAACCGAAAGGGCTAAGTTTAATGCAAATTTAAAGCAAGAAAGCTGGTTGATCTGGGATGGTTCTTAGCCATGTTTGGTAAAAATTGGTGCAGCTTTTCCAAGCTAAGAGAACATTCATCAGATCTGAAAGCCAGTTTAAAAAAATCTCAGACATAAAGATATCTCCCCCTAAAGATGTCATATATCTTAGTTTAAACAGCCGTAAGGAAAAACTGAGACACCGCTCTAGTAACTAACTGCACCTAAAATAGCTTGTACCTACTATGGGTTGACGCTGTGAGTTGCGAGGGAATGATAGCTATAGGTAGTTATTTATCGTCGGTTGGTTGCAAAAATATGCGCGAGCGAGCGCTGTCGCGGAACTAATGCATCAATAATGAGTGACGGCTTTGCGAACGTAACTTACATCCAATAAATCTTGAGCTATGTATTTGATTATAGTGCCTGACTTGCATGAGTAAAGCTTTGTGAAAGTTTATGGAACGTACTTGTTTATGTATAAATATATATTAATTTATTCCTATTATCTGTTCTGCGTTGCAAGTTACAAGCGGCTGAACGGGTTTGGATGTCACATACTTATACTAGATTCCTTCATTTTTACTATTATTAAACATCGTATTTACCAGAAGGCAACATATCATAAAAAGCGTGACAAATTGTTTAGCTGCGCAATCACAATAACTTTCAATAAAATAATATTCGCACAAAGCGTGCTCCCCTCGCCTAGAATATCGGTAACGGTGCCATCGGCAACGCGTGTCCTTGGCAGGCACAGCAAACGTCAATGAAATTGAATATTACTTGTATGATGATAACCCAGTTGTCGGAACGCAAACTATGCAGAAATAAATATAAAATCCGTAAGTAGAGGCACAGCACGACAGCGCATCGGTCGTGCTTGGTAGTACGGAGTGCCCGTCCGTAGCCGCCGCACGTAAGCCCCTGCTACGAACTTGCTACGCACGCATTGCTACGCCAACCACTACGAAACCATACTTTGATAATTCTTTACTTTTTTATGCACATTGCACTTATTTGTTTGCTCGTTTAGGTACAATAGTGTAATTTGAGCCTTCCGTTAGAGATTTGTATAAATCCACGTTTAATTGACCTATAATACTTGTAGAATTTGTTGATAAAACCTTTAATAAAGAATAGATAGAATAAAGTACCGACAGTTTATACTTTATTCTATTAATTAAAGGTATAATATAAGGAACATAGAGTTGATTATTGAAAGTTGGAGATTGTTAACAAGTGGAGATAAACTACACATTACATTGTTTGAGTAAAATACTTGGGCTTTAGCTTTTTAAAACATTAATTATTTATTATGACCCTGGCAAAAACTTTATTATAAAATATATTTCGCAGTTACGACAGCAGAAAGAACCCGATGAAAAAATGTCCCTGCTGTAGCAACAAAACTATAACTAAGCCCCTTCTAAAAACAATGAGTTTGTTCGTCGACCTGCGCCAAATCAGGTCTTCCGTAACAAACCTTTCAGAGATGGTCGATAAGATATCAATGACCAAAAACGAGAAGGCGAAAGAGAGTCCAAGAATGCCCGAGTCGAGTATTTACGGCAGCAAGTACAAGCCTTCTTCGTTGGGACTGGGCGTTCGATTTTCTTCCAGCCAGGAGGATATCTACCGCGACATGCCATCGTCGAGGTTACGCAGTCACATGTCGCTCCCTAATTTGGGTAAAACCGATGGGGGACTCGATAAGCCGTCCGTGTCACGGTATGACGATACACCAAGAATTGTCGAAATCGATGACGAAAGAAGTGTACGCTCTCGCAAACCGTCCATTCAATTATCGACAGAAAACCTGAGTGAGTGGATCATCGCCTCCATTAACAAGCGACCTCATTACGACGACAATGGAGACACGCATCCCATGGATTTTATAGAAAGTATAAAATATTACATTTCCGAGTTGAATATGGTTGAAGAAAAGCAACTTCCATTCATAATATCGTGTCTAGAAGGAGTACCGCTGATGTGGGCACGCTGCTTCAGACACGAATTCATAAACGTCGAAGGATTTTACATCGCTTTCGAACAAGAGTTCTGGGGACCGGATCGACAAAAATCAGCTCTATATGACTTGAAGCTGGGGAAATATGACGAGGCTAGTTCGCGGATGAGCATGTCAGAGTACTTCCTTCACAAAGTGTCCAACTACCGTCACTTATCTCCCCCTCCTTCGGACTTGGAGATCGTTTACTCACTCGCCGCGCACTTCGCTACGGCCGTAGAGCTCGAGCTACGCCTCACGCCGAAGCCTACGCTACGCGACGCCTACCGCCTGCTACGCCGTAGAGACGGCGAAACTTCGGATTTCCTTCCCAACTACTTGTACGAAATGTGTGAAGCTTTCCAACGTGGCCAGAGACCAGAGTCCGCGAGACGCCATGACGGCACGAAGACTCAATCAACTAGTACTACGGATCATCCTCCTTTTAGAGGGACTAAATAAAACAAGACCCTACTTACTTCCTTCTATTTCTTCCATAATCAGCACCATAAGCGAAACAACATCATAAGTGTTCAGTGTTGTTAGGTAGACTTTTATTATAGACATTTAATTACACGTGATTTATGCTCGTTAAAAATAGCAGTTTATTTATAGGTCTTTTAAACTATTGATGATAAATATTATAAGCGTAGTTGTACTACCTATAGGTACTGTATTTAAAATTAAATGTCACATGTAACTATACAAAATGGTGTTTCACTAAAATGTTTCACTTAATTAGTTATTGTAGCTAGCTAGCTAGGTAGGTAGAGTACCTACACGTACGTTTATTTAGGTAGTTTGAGGTTTAAAACATTGTAATTTACTAATGGGTGTCCGAGCAGCGGTCGTTCGTATTCACGTACAAACGCACACACACCAACCCCCATAAATGTGATATTAGGTATTACAGACAGACATTCATGTTACAAAGCCAACCGAGCTCGTGTTTCAGTGGTTTCATTACCTAACTGAAAACGATAGAATCGCGTTAATTAACGTAATTGGTGTGCATTGTACAGTTGGATTGTTTGTTATAGAGCTTTGTCTGAGAGTGAGGGGAACTGGACGGAGAGTGATTGCGTGGAGGCGCGTCGCACGGGGGCGCTATGGAGCGGGCAGGCTCGCGCGTGTCGCCGTCAGCCAGGGGCCATGGCGCACGTGGCCGCAGCCGCGCGGCTTGCACGAGCCGCCTGCCTCGCTGCGCACGCCGGAGACAGGTGGAACTGCTCCTCCATAGAACTAGCTCCGAAGTTCACGCCGGATTTGCTCACAGGTAAGCACGAGAGACCTTGGCAGACCAGCAGTTACGTGAGAAGACAAAACAGTTAATACTGGTTGCGGATGATGATTTATTATTGCGGCTTATTTTTTATGACTTTGAGATGAGAACAGTTCCGAGTATTAGGTAAAAAGCGCCAGAAGGAGAGATGAGTTACACGCGCAACAAAAATTAAGGCCGATAATAGTAGAGTCGCGTGAGTTTTGGTAATAAACAAAAAATATTTGGAAGGCTACTTATCAATAATTCAAATAAGAAACAGGAATGCTTTAAGAGGTAGATAGAGTAGCTTAGATAATATTCATTTAAGATTTTAACGTATGCAGCGTACACCTACAACGTATGGAACGTAATTATTGTCTAGTCCGATAGTAATGAGAGATAAGAGAAGCAACGTTCACCGATTCTTTTAAAATCAAAAGCATAGCATTGTGCGGGTGCGGCTGGCGGAACGGCAGAGCCCTTTCTTCCAACAACACCCGCAGTGGACTCGTTCCGCATCGACCACTCTTTTTATTTACGTGACACGTCCACGTACTATTTATCGCTTCTCGGGCAGTTAATTTTTAAATTATTCTATTGTTCTATTCCTTCCAAATTGCTTTATAAATCCCCATTGTTCGATCATTTAGTGTGCTGTAACGAGTAAAAAGCGTAAAATGTTGGCATCGAAGCCGATGGCAGGAACCTTATTAAATAACTGAAGACGTCACGCGATGTACCGCCGTCGCTGGCACGGAACCGTTCAGTAGGCCCGTCTTACATTACCCTACCCACACAGCCGTTACTATCATGACGTGACTGCTCTTTGCTATTGATTTGGAAAGAACTTCCGCTATCTAAAATAGCAAGGAAAAACGTAATCGTAATCCAAGTAACAAATACCTAAGTTTCTGTGGCGAATGGCGATACATAAAAACAACTTTTATTACCGATAAGAACACGAACAAAGCCTTCTTTTCCGCACCACTCGCTCACAATCAGTGTTCTACGAGAGACGTTGAAAAACAAGTAAAAGTTAGGTTGGAGTAGAAAAGAAGACAAACAATGGGAAGTTTTTCTAGCTTTAGCAGGGCGGCGACATTGTATAGTTGGCAGCGAGTGCCGGCCGGATGTCGACAGCCGACTGCGAAATAGAAGCCATTGTTTTTAGTCACCGTTTCGAAGAACGTCTATCCACTTTAGGAAATTAATTGACACGAAATGTCCAAAAAAACCGTTAAGAATCTTCAGAGAGCTCCCAGCTTGATACATTTCAATTAAAAGTTTTACAAAGCGAGTAACGTCTGCGACTGCCCGGGTAATGAACATGAAATAACTTTTCATTAAACCCGAAAGAGCCGGCTAAAATAAGTGCTTGTCTAATTTTATGTCATCTCATAATTAGGCATTTTGTCCCTAAAGGTTTCCTTTTCTCATCTCTAATGGATTCAATATAATTAGTAAAAGTTACGATATAATAAAGCTTATTATATTTTGTTTGCACAATATTGTTCTTTTCTTTGGATTCTCTATAACAAGAGAGCTTTTGTGATGCTCCTAATCCAAAAACTTGATCACTTTCAGACAGTTGGCTTTATCCGTCCGATAAGTCAATTCTTAAATCTTTATTGATGACATGAGCGCTAGTTTCCAATAAAACGAAAGTTTATCAGTAAGGGGCTATCAAATCAGCGAGGCTCTAGGGATCCAGTACTACGAACAAAAGATTTAATTACACGCATGAATCAAGCAGGCGGAGAGGAATCGGAACTAGAGCTTCGTATAGCGGTGCAATTGAGCATTCGTATAAAAAGTGGTGCTTACCGGCATGTACCTAACTATAATAATATATATTCTGTGCTGGCATGAAATCGCTATCTTTGTCTGTCTGTATTACTTGTGTGTATAATATATGACTCTCCGTATAAGCGCATGATTACCATGGAGTTAGAAATCGATTTTGGCGTGTGCAAGGGTTTTGCTATACATTCGTATCTACCTTACAAAGCCGTACATATAACCCGAGTTAAATATGCCTGTCCAGATAAAAACGCAGTCGCCATGGCCGAAATCGGCTAGGACACACCATGGTATTTCCCTACAAATATCAAGGCCTACGAAGATAGGAAACCCTGGGCCGTCTTAAATATTTTCAAATCGTTCACCCAGTTTTTTTTGATAAACTGTTCGTCCACCGATTAGATGTACTTACGGGATTATAATGATGTCTGGGGTTTGATGCAGGAGCTCTTAGGCGTTGAGGCCCGAATTTGTTCGCTATGTGAATGCGAGCTAAGCGTGCAGTGACACGATGGACGATGTGTAGAGCGATAAGCTCGACGGATGCCATTGTTTAGCGAGCGCAGGAAGCGTGCGGGCTCTATCGCGATGAGATTGTAATTAAAAAGATTACCGTACTATGTTTCTGTGAATGAAATGCATGCATGGCTGATTTTTGCAAGGGTTAGGTTTCATTGGGAGGGGAAGACGTCGTTGACAGACATATTTTGATCAGATAGGAGACGTTTTAGAAAAAAGCTAAGAGTACCCTAAACCAACGAGCATGTATGAAAAACGTTATGAGAGTGAATGAAGCGAGAGAGGGTGTCAATGTCGTAGTAAATGGAGATCCGTGATCTATCTACCCCTATGAGAAAAAGGTATGTAGTAAGTATGAAAGTAGGTACTTTGTTGGTTTTGTGAAACTGATTCCCGGAATGGCCTAAATGCATTCATTGTGTAGAGTCATCAGTAGAGAGTGGGTTTTTTAATAATTTTTTTGAGTTGTAAAAGTAGGTATTTGTTAATGTGGATAAGTTAACAGTGGTGCAGCTAGTCAGGTAAAGCTGCATGCACCGTTGCACTCAGGAGTCATATACAAACATAGTTTCGTGCTTGTAGTTTACAAGCTATTTGAAAGCGTTTGTCCGTGATCTCACCTGATGTGGGTGTATTTTCGTTTAGATGCATAATAGTTTTTAACACACTATTGGAACTACTAAGACCTACTACTACCTTACTTGTACATTTCAATTCAAGAGACAGCAGTAATTATTCAGTTCTCTAAAACAGGGCAGAAACATTTCGAATTGCAAGAATTTTAAACGAATTCATTCCACCACAATCCCATTTCCAAACGACCAAAATGCACGGAGCTTGATTCCTTTACGGCACATATACCACCTATTAAACGCACTGCAAAGGAATGTTCAGCTCTTCCGGTGTCTGCATTCCTCGAACGCTTAGCCCGAGTGAACTCGACCGTGAAACGGTATTTTGGAACATTATAACATAGTCTTTTCAAATAGCAATTTTTCATCAGTAGAGTGGAGCTGGCTAACCGTAATTGCCGTTTTATATGAACGAATTTGTATGTTTGTCGTTAGCATAACCTCATTTATAGGTCGAAGTAATATCATGAACACAGGTTAGAACTTCAGCATTTCAGTAAATACGATTTTTCGAGCAGTTTTTACATTTTTGGTATAAAGCTAGCCTTGATACTATAAGGCCCATGCATGCATGTTAAGGTAGTCAGTTATGCCTGCGTGTACAGTACGCAGAATCTGAAATATTAGCTATTTCATGAACCAGGTACCCGGGAGCAAGCCTACGTGTACGCAATGTCAGCGGCTGCTCTATCGTGGTCGGTAGCCCGCGCCTGCGCCGCCGGCTCATTAGCAGCATGCTCCTGCGCCGCGCCTCCTCGCGCCCCGCCACGACCGCCGCGCCAGGCGCACGTCACCCCGGCTGAACCACACGCGAGGTTCAAATGGGGCGGCTGCGGGGATAACTACCAGTGGGCAGAGAGGTGAGACTCGAAGGACCTTGTAAAGTTTATTCGTCACGATGATATTTTGTGTGACCTGGCCCACTACATGGGAAAACCTACAGAACCGCCGAGCTTTTGTTTCGAGTTCTATGGGGATGTGTGTTCAATTCATGTGTAATTTTTCAGATTCGCAAAGCAGTTTCTAGACGCGCATGAAATAGACGTGCGCGATGGTAAGATAGAAGACTTCCAAGAAATAGAAACGACGACGACGGAACAACCCACAACCACCGTGACAATGGAGCCTACGACAGTTCCGCCTGTCGTAATACTCGTGGATGACCAACCGGCGCCGCCGGCTAACGTTACTTTACCACCCAAAAAAGGCAGGAAGGGACGACGTGGACGAAAACGCTTACCCCGGTCGCCGCGACGGGGCAGGCCGACAAGGAAACGATTTAGATCAAGATCGAGGTACGACGGACTTGTTGGCACCGGGTCACTGGCAACTAGCCAGGAATAATCTAGACTTACAATAAACCCTTTTTGCTTTTATCAGGTACGATTATGAAGATAGAGGTTCGAGATACCGCAACATCGAGTATCGGATGGCAGCTGACGACCCGCGCTTCGACCCCCAAGTCGATCTACAGACTAGACTTGAGAAGCTACGACCACTTATCGCTTCTGCTAATTTGATCAATGGACGGTTTGGACGAAAGGTACGGTCAGCGACCAAATAAATAGAGCATAAAATCTATTATTTCCAAATTCCATTGTAAAACAATGGTGTTTGTTACAGGCTGTATCAATCGGTATGCGTACAAAATGCACCTGCCACGGTGTATCCGGCTCTTGTTCTGTTCGTACGTGTTGGCGTTCGTTACCTCCGTTGGCTCGAGTGGCGAGCGCGCTCGCAGCTGAGACGTCGCGGGCTGCGGCGCTGCGGCCGAGGCGACGGGCGAGGCGCGCTAAGCCCAGGCTAAGATACGTCACGCCTAGTCCGGATTACTGCGAGCCAGATCATGCTGCGGGCTCGCTTGGGACGCATGGCAGGTAAATATGATGTCTGCACTCGGGCTTCACTCGCAGTCCAGAGAAGTTTCAGGCCATGACGCAACTTCTCGTAGGAAGTGGAAAGATGTAAACGGCTTAAAAGTGTTCTTCTTGTAAATTGAGGAAGCCCATCCAGCAGTGGGCAGTCAGGCACGTCGTAGGTACTTATAATGACGAAAACGATCTCGGCCGATTTGAATGAAACTTGGAATAATATGTTTACGTTACATAGAGAAACGTAACTTCAGCCGTCGCCTCCTGTAAACGACAGCCGCTTTAACTTTGCGACAAAGTGTCGCTGGTGAGAGCACATAGGTCGACGAATCCGCGAGCTAAAACTAATGATCCAATAACACTCACCATTGTTTTGTCAGGAAATGCAACGCCAGTATCGGCAGCGCGCCGGGCGGGTGCGGCCGACTGTGCTGCGGCCGCGGACGAGCCGCTGTCCGCTCCAGCCGGCTCGAGCGATGCCACTGCCGGTACCACTGGTGCTGTCGCGTCGACTGCCAACTATGCCGGCTCACTACCGAGGAACATTACTGCAACTGAACACTTCCCAATACGATACACTTCTACTCCTTCGGTCACATTCACAAAAGCTGTCACACATCTGATCAGCTTTATGTCACTGCCGTCGACTGCCAACTTTGTCGGCTTACGACCGAGTAACAATACTGCAGCTGAACGCTTCCACTCCTTCGGCTACATGCACATAAACTGCAGCACTTAATCCACTTTCACATAAACACTGTTCAAAAAATGGTCCGCGGTTATTAGAGTTCCCGTCCAGGTTTGGAAAAACGGAACACTTATTGCCTCACTCCGGTGTTTCTATTTCCCAGAAATATAAATAAGCCGAACTGTCTTGGCTTCTGATGGTATTCGTTTTCTACATAATATTTTATTATATTTAGTTGTTTGTTTGGCATTCATTTTGAAAAGCGACACGATATGTGTCTCAATATCACATTCCACTAAATTATAACAAAGCTTACATTTTTCCAAGTTCAAAGTAAATATTTCTAAATAATATTTAAACCAAAGAAGATCGTAATAGAAGTACCTAGTAATTAACAGTTAAGAATAGCATTTAAACGTTGTATTGTGTCCTAGTCATGCTGGTATTAAAGCATAGTGGTGTAAAATTATCTCATTTTAAAATATGTAGTGAATAGAACGTACATTTGACGAATTTTGAGAATACGTCTCAGTATTGTACTTATAATTCTAATGGTTATTAATTATTTTAGCTAAGACATATCGAGATAACTTGTAATTTATTTTAAGAATAACTGACTTTTAACATTATTTTTGTCTGAAGTAATAAAATGAACTTTATTTTGGTTGTTTTATATCGGTTAGTCTTAGATAATATTCCAAGATGACTTTTTTATATTTAGAGTTTTAGACATAATTAATTTGCAAAGGGTTTTTTTGTTTAAGAACTTACTTATGATTGTAATTGGCCAGAAACCAAGGTATTTTATGATTCCTTGGCGAAATTATGATGGTTGAACTCAACTTTTTATGACAATAACATTTTACGACTCTTTTGCTAACTAAAGTAAAGTTCTATTTGTTAATTATATGTATTAGTCTTATTTAAGTTCGATCACAGAATACTCCTTGCTGATTTTCATCGTATCTGCTGTAGAATCGATTCTAAGTATTACTAGAAGTAAGTTTTAAAATGATTTCCTATGCATTTACCTATAATATAATTGCCGACAGTATTTTACAATTGAGTTATAAAATATTAGAACTATAGATGTAAATAAAAGTTGTACTTAGCATTGTTGTTTTAATAAACCTAAAAAGAAAGGTATATCTTATTGCCTACACCACACTCAATAAAAAAAGCTTTTTTGACGCAATGGAATTTATTTACAGCAAAGTTTATCAAACATGGAATTTGACTATAATAGTATACATAGCTGAGATAAATATTTCAGGATAAACGGTAGGATTACCGACTATCATAACTATTCAGTTATACCTATTATAGTTATAGGGTAAGCTGAGATCTTGCTCATAATATTAATATGGTAGGTACACGATATTGTCAATGTTTTAAATCAATATCAAGTACTCAGTATGATGATTTTATCCGTTCCTACAATACCAATGATTTGAATAACTTACAAGAGTACAAAATAACACCAGTCTTAATCTTCAGTGGTGAATTGTGTTACTTATAACTAAAAATCACATCACTTTTTCTTAAATCACAACATAATAACAACAAAATCATACAGAACTGAAACTATAACGCACGCAATCATTGTTTCTCATGAGTTACGATACTAACAAAACTATTTAAATGAGTGATAAGTAAAAAAACTATGCTTACTGTTATGAAAACTGTTACATACACTGATAGCTCTAAATTAAGGAAGAATATTATTATGGCAATATAATCTTAGCCAATAACAACAAAATATATTACCTGATACATACATTTAACTATTTAAATATAAGTATCATCATAATAATACACTTTTAAATTTAACTAAATGCACATCAAGAGGTTTTGAAGATATTATAGAAACGACACAAACACATTTTTGTATGATATTTTTTTACAACATTGTATCATAAAAATTAAAGTTAAATTCGGGACAGTACTTACCTAAGTAATTGATTTGACGTGCAAATATTTATTACTGCGTGTAAGTACTACATTATAAGATATTTCGTACAATTTGGTTTTATCCGCGCTTCATAATTTAGCCTCATAGTAAACCTCTCAATGTCCATTCTCTGCTACGGTATTCTACGAGTAATAGTGAGCAAAAATCTAACTAACATTCACTGGTGTCTTTTTCACATTTGATTCGCCGCACTCTTAAAAGTTCGGTATAATATTTATTTTGAAAAGTATTATTGCTAATACCGCCCGTCCCAGAAATCATAATTCTACGCGTTCAGTTTTACGGTCCTCATCTGAAATGAAAGATTAAACCAAAAAAATCACTAGTGTTCTTGTCACTTGCCGATCTTAAACAAAGATTGGCAAAACAACGAAATTAAAATATAGGATGATGATGACCGCTCGCAGCAATCATAACTCTATGCGTGATTCTTTTTTCTTGTCTGCAATAGAAAGAGAGAAATGATGCTGAAAATGAAGAACTAATGACCAGCTTACATAGAAATACCGTTCAAGCAAATGTATGGATTGAATGAGGGTCTATTCAAATGACGCGTTATAACTCAAAACTTTAAAAAATCTTAACAAACCCACAAAGTATGAAATGTTACGGTTTTGAGTAAAACTGTCTTGGATATCGGAATTATTATCAGGTTTCGTTGATGTTACCATAGTAATAATGGAAGTAACATTAAAAATAAATACGGTATAACCCAACAAAACCGGTTAGTTCTTCAGCCATTGATTTGTACCTAAATGAATCATCTCCATACTGTTCCTACAAGTCAAAGTTCAAAGGGTCCCATTAGTCATATAGGAGTATAATATCGGCATTACTATAGGACTTATTTAAAATCGAACGTAGTATTATCGAATAACAGTGATGAATACAGTATAACTTACCAATGGTTGGTTCAGGCGTGGGAGCAGCGGTTGTTGTGACAGTTGACTCTTCAACGTGACTCTCAATTTCCTACCAGAAACAATACAATTTGAATGATGAATTATAACCATAGTTTCAAATTACAGTGTTATTTCAATCTAATTATTTAGGCTAGCTAACCCACCCTAGCTTCAATAATCCACGGTAGGTGAATTCGATACGCTTTCCAACCCCTTCACATTATAGAACTATGAAATGTACTCATGACTCAGTAAATCGAAACACTGAGTCGGCTTTGATAAATGGAAATAAAAGCAGACCATCTCGACTGTGATCTTAATCCGATTTACTTGTTCAACCTCGCAAAGATTCAACGAAAGATACGTACTTAATCCATTGCTCAGAAGGTTTAGACTAACCACACAAACCTTTAAAGTGAATAAGACGAACTCCTATGCTCTATGTAAAAATCATAATATGATTTTTGGGATATTATCCCAGATACCTACAACAGTGTTCCGTAAATAAGGGCGAAAGGTGATCAAATTGTTGCCCTTGATGCTGGCTGCATCGAAGTATTAATATTTAGTTTGGACCCTGGTATAGCAAATAGTATTTACTAAAACAGGATCTAGGTACCAACATCATAGTTGGTTATCATAGAACAAATTTCCAAATTCAAACCTAAGAAAACTACAAAATATTGATGACTTCATAATTTGCGCGCGTGGTCATTTTATGCTATTTAAGTACTCTAAAAATCATCATCTGATTGAAGTAAATATCATAGTAAGTACATACATCTACAATCTTATTAGCGTCTGTGATTATTAAAATCTAAGACACTTCTCAAAAACATGTTATAGGCAGAGGTAACCACCATATAGTAGGCAAATGCAATGGAACGATAACTGTGACTGGGTCATATTGGCAAAACGCATCGATAGCGCGTTCTAACTTTTCCTGTGCTGCCATCTAGTACGGGTGTTGGCAGTTTCTGTTGGGAGATTTGATAGAATCCGAATCGAAGAAATCTGTCCAAGAACCAAGATCACCCACGACATAGCTCTCAATTGCTATGGGCTGGCCATCGAACAAAAGTTCTCGAATAGCAACCACGACCCGGAAGAGTGTAGGTGAAAGACTGACGACATTGATCGTGGAAAATCGATGCATGAAGAAGGGCCAAAGTCGTTCTTTCTGAGAATCTATGGTGGAAGCCTATGTTCAACAGTGGACTTATGACAGGCTGATAAGGTCTGACCCAGCTAAGCGCTCTCATTGTCCCTAACATGACAACGAAAAAAGATAACAGCAGATTTTGCAGCCATTTTAGCTACAGCAGTGTTACGTATCTAGGTATTCCCACTAAGTAGATGTGGCTGCGCCACAGAGTAAGCAAGCTTGCTGTCAATTAAACCAGTGTGAATTATACCGTCTTTGAGTGAACACCTCCGTAGGCTTCCTATACAACATTTGCGACGAGAAAATTACCTACCCACAACAAAATAAAAATGTTTGGAACAAATTCTAATTTGGGAATTTTATCCAATTTTGATCATCACACTCAAGATTGGAAGCTTTACAAAGGGCGGCTTCAGCATTGGTTCATCGCCAACAGCATCGACGGTGACAATGATAAAGCTGGAGTGAAAAGAAGAGCGGTATTGTTGAGTGCACTCACGGAGAACACGTACCAATTAGCATGCAATCTCGCATTGCCCTCCGAGTTAGATACGAAGAATTACGAGGAAATCTTGAAGATTTTGGATGAGCATTTTCTGCCAAAGCGTTGCGTGTTTGCGGAAAGGCACAAGTTTTATACAGCAGTGCAGCAAACGGGCGAGGCGCATTCGCAGTGGGCGGGGAGGCTACGTGGCCTCGCTACCTATTGTGCCTTCAAAAATATGGAAGATTATTTACTCGACAAGTTCGTAATGGGAATGTTACCGGGCCATGAACGAGATAAACTCTTTGCCAAGGACATCAAGGATCTGACATTAAGCAAAGCTGTGGACCTAGCTGAGAGCGTACGGTGCGCGCGCGCAGGCGCCGCGGTGGCGCCATCGGGGACCAGCGATGCTAATCAGGATACAGGGGCCGTGTTCAAGATCGATCAGCGTGGAAACACCAAAGGATTGCGTCAAAACAGTGATAAGTGTTCAGTTTGCGGTTACAAAAACCATAAATCGTCAGAGTGTCGTTTTTCTAACTATACGTGCAAAATTTGCAACCGTAAGGGTCATTTACGTAAAATGTGTTCGAGTAACAAAATCAATTACGTTGAGCAAGGTAATGCCGATGACGAGGAGGACGACGACGGTGAGTTACTTTTGAATATAAATTGCTCAAATGAAGTGCCTTTAACCGAAACTGTGAGCTTGGAAGGTCGAAGTATAAGGTGTGAAATAGATAGCGGTTCCCCAGTTTCTGTTGTTTCTGAAAGCTTATACAGGAGTCATTTTTCTGAAGTTCCGTTATCAACACCTACAAAAAGTTTGTTGACCTACACAAGTACTAAAATGACAGTGATAGGGTGTATGACCTTGAACATCACGTATTTAGGCCGTGTGAATAAACTGCTGATTTATGTTATTCGAAATGGCGGCCCGCCCTTACTGGGTCGTGATTTTATGCGCGCATTCGAATTGCATCTCGTATCCTCCTTCGGTCATTGCAATAATATGACGGATGTCGATAGTGTTATGCAAAGTCTAACAGATGCCTATCCGAATGTATTTTCAGACAAACTAGGTTGTTTTAATAAATTTGAAATTAAATTACCCCTAAAACCAGATGCAAAACCTGTGTTTTTTAAGTCGCGTCCTGTGCCATTTGCCATTAGAGATAAAGTAAACAGTGAATTGGATAGATTGATAGCGCTAGGTATTTTAAAACCGGTTACTTATTCAGAGTATGCGTCGCCGATTGTGCCTGTTTTGAAGCGGGATGGTAGTATTCGCATTTGCGCTGATTACTCGGTAACTATAAACAAACAGCTACTTGTTGAAAAATATCCTCTTCCAACTGCACAAGAACTATTTACCAAGCTGCATGGTGGGCAGGAATTCAGTAAATTAGACTTATCAATGGCTTACAATCAGTTAAAAATTGATGAAGGTTCGCAAAACATAACTTGCATAAATACGCCGCGAGGTTTACTAAACTACACTAGGTTAATATTTGGTTTGGCCAGTGCACCTTCCATCTTCCAAAGGGTGATAGAGTCAATAGTAGGAAATATGGAGGGTGTTCTGGTTTTTCAGGATGATGTATGCGTCACCGGCATAAATAGAATTGAGCACATGAATCGTTTGAAAGAAGTATTAGGACGTTTGCAAGAAGCCGGTTTGACTTTGAGAACGGATAAGTGTGTTTTCTTTCAAAATCAAATTTCCTATCTGGGATATATCATTGACAAAAATGGTATTAAAAAAAATCCTCTAAAAGTTGATGCTATTTTGCAGGCAGCCGTACCCAAAAATGTAAGTGAATTGCAATCTTTTTTGGGGTTGATAAATTACTATAGGAATTTTACTCCGAATGCATCTTCTCTTTTGAGTCCACTGCATGACTTGTTAAAAAAAAACATCAAGTGGCACTGGGGTAGTGAGCATAGCGATGCTTTCAACAGTATTAAGAAAATTTTATCTTCCGACAATGTTCTCGCACACTTTGATAACAATGCTAAAATAATTTTAACTGTTGATGCCTCCCCGGTTGGTCTAGGTGCAATATTATCGCAAGTAGGTAGTAACGGTATAGAACAGCCGGTTTCATATGCATCCCGGTCCCTAACCGTAGCTGAAAAAAAATACTCACAAATACAAAAAGAGGCTACAGCCATTATTTTTGGTGTAAGAAAATATCATCAATATCTTTATGGTAGGTCGGAACCTTTTGCCTTACGTACGGATCACAAACCTTTGACGATAATATTTGGTAAAAACCGCGGAATTCCAGAGGTATCGGCAAATCGATTGCAGCGGTATGCAATATTTTTGAGTGCATATAATTATGACATCGAGTTCATAACCAGTGCGTCGAATACAGCTGATTTCTTATCGCGCGCGATTCCGAACAATGGCTGCGATAGCCGGCAGGCGTCAGAGTTGAGGGATACAGCTGCGTATGTCAACTTTGTTATAGATGGATGTTTACCGGTTACAGCTCGCGAGTTAGAAATTGAAACTGAAAAGGATCCAGTTTTAAATGCAGTCTGTAATTTTGTTCAGACTGGTTGGCCGTGTAAGGTAACTGATGATTTAATAAAACCGTATTTTTTGTGCAGAATGCAAATATCACTTGAAAATGGTATTTTACTACGAGGGCATAAAGTTGTCATTCCTGAAAAATTGCGTAAAAAAATACTAAGTGAACTGCATAGCTCACATTTTGGAATAGTAAAAATGAAAGCAGAGGCTAGGGCTAGGTTTTGGTTTCCAGGCATAGATGCAGCATTGGAGAAATTAGTAGGTGCTTGTGACATTTGTGCACAGTTACGACCTTCTCCACCACGAGCGCCGCTTGCACCTTGGCCACACCCTCCTCATGCATTTCATAGGATTCATATGGATTTTTTAGGTCCGATGTGCAACAAAATGTTTTTAGTTATAGTAGATGCATACTCTAAATGGGTTGAGTGCTATGTGATGAACAATAATATAACGACAAAGGCTGTATTAACAAAGCTAAGTGATTTTGTGTCTAGATTCGGTATACCGAAAACTATCGTGACTGATAACGGAACTTCGTTTGCATCGCAAGAATTTGCTAACTTTTGCAAATTAAATGCGATATCTCATCTTTTTTCACCTGTTTACCACGCCATGAGTAATGGTCAAGCAGAATCTTTTGTTAAGATTATTAAAAAAGGTATAAATGCAATTTTAATGTCCGGTTGTAAGGATGATTTTCAAAATCGCCTCTCTAAGTATCTTTTTGACTACCGCAACTCTAGTAATAGCACTACTGAAACCTCTCCAGCTCAGCTAGTTTTTGGTCGAAAACTGCGCTCGCGTTTAGATTTAATATCGAAGAATGTTTCTTGTCCTACCTCGTCAACGGAGTTACCAGCTTTAATCGCCCGAAAACAGTGCTTACAGGTTAAGAATTATGGCGGAAAAAATTCAAACAATTTTGATATTGGAGACACGGTGTGGTTTAAACAGTTTGTGAACAAAAGTAAATTCAATTGGTCTAAAGGTACCATTGTCAGGCATTTTGGTAAAGTTATGTATAAGATTAAATTACTGGAAAGTAGTAGAAATATTATAAGACATAAAAATCAGCTGTATGCTTTCAAAGGTAGCAATGATTTAGATAGCAACGGCAAGGCTGATGCTTGGGATGTCACCCTACCTCAAGAAGAGGTGCAATCAGAGAGAAAGAGCATTGAATCGGCTGATGTGTCACCGTCACAAGCAGTGGCAGCAGTAGAACGTCCATCTTCAACGCCCACAGTCTCTCCTGCCAGAGCAACTCAAGATGAACAAATTGATACAGACTCTGATGTCACAGTAGTAGAACGTATGAATTCTGAGTCGCCACGTCCATCAGAGATGACTACTACAGAAGCGGCCACACCTTGTACTGTTTCACCTTCCTCTGCGGCTAGCGGCAGTCCTGAGTTCAGTACGCCGAAATCAGCTATACATGATGATGACTCCCTTACACCTGTGCCAGATCGTGGTCGCAGGAACAGACCAATCATTGATTATAGGAAGTTCTTTTAATTTGTTATTTAATAAGTAGGCTTTGTCCTTGTTTCCTTATTTTATGTAGGGGAAAAGTGTTACGTATCTAGGTATTCCCACTAAGTAGATGTGGCTGCGCCACAGAGTAAGCAAGCTTGCTGTCAATTAAACCAGTGTGAATTATACCGTCTTTGAGTGAACACCTCCGTAGGCTTCCTATACAACAAGCAGTTTAAAGGCCAGTATAAATATACCTCTTCTTTCGTGTATTGTTTACCTGTTCATGATCAGCAGCTTGATAAAGACCGCGTCTGATTCTTGCCTGCAGCCCTTTTATTTCGGCGTCGTAATCCTTCCATTCGGGAACTATTCGCATGGCGGCAGAGAGCTTGGCCTCTTTCGTTTGCGGGTTATTGCACTGCAAAAAAATTGATTCTATCAAACACATGGAATATAAATAAACATAGCGAACACAATAATGCAGTCGAGCGTATAGGTAGAATCAAGAGCCCGTATGCTGATTTACTGCTCAAGGATCCTGACTCAAGCATTTCGTATGAAAATTTCTACTGAAACAGATTTATTTATCAGCATACGGACCTTACAGTCAATAATATCTTACCAAATCAATAGTTTTAGCAATTTTCTTGGAGGGTTCGTCGCACCAAGTCTCACACCACAACCATTCTTGCGGCAATGACTTTATTGCTACTTGGTGGATCATGTTGTTGGGTAAATCTTGATCTAAAACCATACAATAAGTGGTTAACAAGTAATTCCGTAAACTCAAACAGGTTGACCATATTTTTGACAATCTACATTTTTTGGAGATCTTCAATGACTTACCTAAGTTGGAAAGACTGTTAGGATCTTGACTGAGCGCCTGATATTGTCCACGTAGTCTGTCGCCGGCCGCGATACGACGGAATCGCTTCAGATCCACTACGTAAAGTGCACTGATGTGGTAACTGCGACCTTGTAGGTGGTTGCGCCAGTAGCCTTGCTTCCAGAACCTGGGTGAAACAAAATCCTTTGAGATTTTTAAGGTGACGATAAATCAGACTAATAGGACTATTTCTTTTTTATAATCCGTCACACTGGGTGGATGTAAGCCACGACAATTACATGTCAACAGTTTGATGAAGTTAGCTTACTTCCATGGGCCTCCTTTATGACGCGTTTAGATATGGCGGCAGTGGGCAGGGACCCTGGGCAGGGAAGTAGACATGAGCCTAATCTAAACACGATAATGCTTCTGTCCCGGCTCGTGTCCATGTTCATGCTCTTACTCGCTAATGAGAAAAAGGCGATGTTGCTGTTGCAATAATTCCGGAATTAATCGCGACAATAATGCTGGCAGCGGCATGAGCTGAGTGTAAACGCTATAATAGATTGCAATTGAGAGTTTTCTGATATTTACGTGTATATAATCTTAGAAGTCACTTGAAGTTGTAATATTTTACCTGAATCCTTCCATCTCTCGTCTACTGTCGCAGAATGGTGTGTATCCGTACGGAGCGCCTCCCAAATCCAATTCAACCAACTCCTTCAAATCCGCGCGCACAATCTAAACAGAAGCAAGATAGATTTTAAGCGTTAGGTATTTGCAAATAACGCAGCAATATACAAATCATATTTCATATGCATTAGAGTGGAATATTACCTGATCAGCGTCGACGAATATGATCTTCTTGACGTGCAACGGGAACAATACGTCTAAGAACAGAATCTTGTATCCCCAAATCGTTCGTTGACGGTCGCGCTGCTTTTGAAGCCAACGGGGCCATTGGTACTGGACTAGTTCGTACTCGAAACCGTATTCTTGAGCCATGTAGGGCAGGATTTCCTGTTTCGAATTCAATTATACATTACTTAATATTGCAATATGCAACAGATATAGGTGCAGTGACGGATAACAAGGTTATAAAAAAATAGTAGTAAAATAGTTCGGCAACCGATTCGCGTGCTACGTACTCGTTCTATAAAATAAAAGAATGTAAAACGGCAACTTATTTATAAAACTTCGACACCTTACCTTAAGTGAAGGACTCAAGTAATTCTTCAAGAACCAGAACTTGACCGGAGATTTGGTGTTTTTCAGCACCGACATCATCATAATGCGGAGGAATCTCTCGTAGAGATGTCCTGAGGCCACTGAGAATACGTTTATTGTTTCATCTTGGGCTTCTGGTTCTTCGCCACCGCCGAATGAACTATCAATGAAATATAACACAATTTTGATGCGTGGGTTCATAGTAGAATCAACCTAGTTCATATAAACTTAAGCTCGTATTTTGGTAAAGAAATCGTTCCTCAAGCATAGATTTAAGTAGAGATTCTAAGTATTTAGATTGTCAGCTTGAGCAGTAAATGTGAATACAGGCCTTATAGTACCTACTGCTATTTATATTGTGCGCCTTCCGCCAAACTTCTAAAAAAGAACGCAGTATACAAATATCTAGTCTAGAAAAGTAACGAAAAGGAGCATTAACAACTTTATACATTTCACTCACCGAATTGTAAGGAAGTAACAACAGCCAATGTTTCTTCTTACCTTGCAATAGAGTTCCAAATCCCGCCAGAGTTTTTATCTTCATTCTCGACTAGCAAGTCAAGGTGTTGTTTGTCCGCTTTCTTGGAGACCCGCAGTTTGATCACGTGACTACGGAATGAACTCATCAGGACTTGAATATCCTCACTGCCGGCGGGTGTGTCTGTGTTTTCATGCCTGAAAGTAACAGAACAAAATAGTACCTAACTAATAAAATAATGTTCGTTTGAAAGAATGAATAACTTAATTTAATTTTACTTGAACTGACACACGCTAAGAGGTAAAACCTGGAATAAAATCGACGTTTTGAAAATAAAACGGTAGTAACTTACCCGACAATTTCATAAATATCATCCGAGCGTCCCGGCCGCAGTCTCAATATCCAAGCTCCCGGGTTGGCTTTCAGTTGGAAGTACCCGAGGTTCGCCATTACGATCGTGTCCATTAGTTCAGGCTTCTCTAGAGTTCCTAGTACGAGTTGTAATCCACGAGGGGGCGTCCCTAATGTAGTGTCCCACGCATGTCCTTCTAACAGCAGGTATTCTAACTCGAACTCACTGGAAATAGTACATTATGGTACTAGTGTGTATCATTGGTGATTACCGCCGAGGTGCCATTGAGACCCGAGCCGTAGGCGAGGGTCTTAAGAAAGCCGAGAACGGTAATCATCAATACACACGTGTATCATACGACGTTTTTCAACACACTTGTGAATAAAATAACTATAATTTCAACAGTGAAAACGCGTTGTGAAAAATGATTCGCTATGGCGGGAAAAATTAATCAGTTTTCCTATGCGCGCGCATTGCGATCGGCCACAGACTAAAGGGATGAGGTTTTTTTTTTATTTATTTTCCGCGCTTAGGGTTTGCGCCTATTCTGCCACGTAAAAAATGGGGAATTTAAAGTTTTCTTTTGTTACAGAGAAAACAAAAGTTATATTTGAGTGAAAGTTTTATTTATTAAACACGTACGAGTTAAAATTATCTATTTAAATAAGAAGTTGCATGAAATAGGAACATTCATTTATTTGTTCTAGTGAACACGATCTTTTTTTTGAATAAAAACTTTTTTAGTAACAAAGATACTCGACCAATAAAATTTAAAAAAAAATCTATAACTCACTAGTGAGTTGTTATAGCAATGAAAAAGTCACAGTTTGATTATGGGTGTCATTATGTGCTTAATTGCGGTGACCATGGAGCCACTTTATGAGCAAGTGTGTTGAATAGTACATTATGGTACTAGTGTGTATCATTGGTGATTACCGCCGAGGTGCCATTGAGACCCGAGCCGTAGGCGAGGGTCTTAAGAAAGCCGAGAACGGTAATCATCAATACACACGTGTATCATACGACGTTTTTCAACACACTTGTGAATAAAATAACTATAATTTTCAACATTTAAAACGCGTTGTGAAAAATGTTTCGCTATGGCGGGTAAAATTAATCAGGTTTCCTATGCGCGCGCATTGCGATCGGCCACAGACTAAAGGGATAAGTTTTTTTTTTATTTATTTTCCGCGCTTAGGGTTTGCGCCTATTCTGCCACGTAAAAAATGGGGAATTTAAAGTTTTCTTTTGTTACAGAGAAAACAAAAGTTATATTTGAGTGAAAGTTTTATTTATTAAACACGTACGAGTTAAAATTATCTATTTAAATAAGAAGTTGCATGAAATAGGAACATTCATTTATTTGTTCTATTGAACACGATCTTTTTTTTTGAATAAAAACTTTTTTAGTAACAAAGATACTCGACCAATAAAATTTAAAAAAAAATCTATAACTCACTAGTGAGTTATAGCAATGAAAAAGTCACAGTTTGATTATGGGTGTCATTATGTGCCTAATTGCGGTGACCATAGAGCCACTTTATGAGCAAGTGTGTTGAAAAAAGTATTATATGCTTGGCGTTATAGAGCTCAACGTGCATTGACAAACACTGTCATCTTGACACCATAGCTGGCATTCGTGAACTATCCCTGCCTGCCAAAATAACGGGCAGTGGCAAAAAAATAAAATAAAAGAAGAAGACGTAAACTGTGCAAACCACAAAAGCCACAAACCAAGAAGTTGTTGAAACTGTGCAAATATGCTGTCAAACGCCAAGCGGACAAATATCGTAAAGTCGTACTAGACTAGAGTCTGACCATTCTAAGTCTACGATTTTTATACAGTATTGTAACCATTTTCCGTGGTATTTACGTATATTTCAAATCATTTTCGCGGGTCAAACGGTGTTACCAACTAACTATAGTGCAGACTTATCGTGGTCAGAACAGTGCAGACTTATCGTAGTAAATTATTTTAAACATACCTATGAACCACTGTGTCTACGTCGGCTAAACGAATGTTGTCAAGATCGTAGACAGACTTGACGCATTCGACAAGCCAGTTCGGAGGAGTGCGCAGTTCCATAGATAATAACGGAGCGTGTGGTAAACGAGAGAAGCGAGCCACAGCTCCACCCGTTAGAGCGCCTTCTGATGTAAACTGTAGTTCTGGCTCTAGGACGTAGCGGTAGAAACTGAAAAAAAAAAAAAAACTGGTTTGTTTAAACGTTCTACAAGTTGGTATAATATTGTACAAAAAACAACTAAAGTGTTGTATTCTCAGTAGTTTTACAGTACGCTTCGCACCTCTTTAGCGGCATATCGGAGTTTTTATCCTGAGGGTTGACAAACAGCTTGATGCGGCAGTTGATGACGCGACGTAATACTAACAGCAATGGAGCTAATCGCTGTGCGGCGTTCGACGCAGGGTCTAATACAGCCACTATCTGTTGAAATAACACGGGTTAGTTTCAAAATCTCCTTTTAATTTCTCCCCTCAAAATTAATTGTAGACTTACAGCTTCAAAGGGTATTTTGAGACGGAAATCACACTACGCGTAAACAGTCATACAGAATGAAGCGGATTCCATCAATATAATTTCATAGACATTACCAAGATGAGTTACCTCAATAGCAGCTTCGTTTTCGTACAACGGTTTTAGTTCTACAAGAGAATGCTCAGTGCGTAAGCCCGCGGGTAGTGCAGTGCGTACTTTCCCGCTTCGAGAGGCCAAAACTGACACCACTTTTAGACGGTTTTCAGTGGATATCTCCGGTGTGTATTCGTCATCTGAAATTCATACTTATATCAGAGGTATACGCTACTCCGCGATCAAATACGCTTTTGACTGGCAAAATTAATTACATTTACACGATTGTAAAATTTGTAACATACCATCATCATCTTCTTCAAGAATTTCGTTGTTCAATGATTTCTTTTTGTCCAGGACTTCTGATATTTTATCGCCGTATACTTGATTAGCAAACCTGAAGGGAGAATATATAATGCTTTGGTTTCGATACGGTTTTCCCAATTACGTACAGGCTTTGATGAGACTATCCAGAACATCAGTTATCAGATTATTATGTACTAAAAATATTGTTGTAAGAAACAAGCGAAGGCAGTCTACTCGGAATTATTATGACATACCTTTCAAGCAACATAAAGTCGTCCAAAGTGAAAAGCTCGTCGCCAATAAGAGGTCCGATCAACCGTGCGTTGTGGACCACGGCGCGTTCGCTCGCGCGTAATTTCAAACTGCGCGCGCACAAGACGCGAGCCGCTTTTAAAACCCACTCGTATTTGTTCAGGGCTGGGATTAGTTCCGGCTGTAGGAAAGCATCAATCGTTTTACGGTTGAACACTGTAGCAAAGACCAACAATTTACACAAAATAAGATGCTTTCAGAATCTTCCTCTGTAGTTTGCTCATGTGCAAAGGTCTAAACAGAGTCTCAAGTCATGCAGTACACTAGCCATATCATTAATTATATGGACGCGACGTAAGTATGTTCAGAATGATTACACCGTATCACTTATTTATGCAAATAAACGTACCTTGTATTGTATCTAGTCTCTTTCGACCAATAAATGATTATGTACTTGTAAATATGTTAATGTGGTAACAGAAAATTCAAAGTTTACGGTGCGGTGGCCTTATTTGTAACAGTGTAGAATATTACTGTGCACAGAATAGACACTCTGCTCATAAGTAACAAGTTGAAGTGAAATAATTGCTTACTAAAATATCACAATCTTGTCTGTCATGGCATCCTTCGTTCTCAAGTAGTTGGACGACGTATTTAGTCGCTTTCGGCGGCTCTAAAGCAGCCAATGCTGCTAGTACCACTTTGTTCATTGATTGATCTTCGTTCGAGTCTCCATCTACATTCGGTATGAAGGCAACTCGAGTACCTCCTGACTCTCTCTGAAATAATTTCTCTAGTTTACTTTAATAATTCAAGGTAATATGTTATTTGTTTGTACCACATAAATTGCTGCAATATTGATCACACTAATAGAACCCTTTTGATGTATACTGTACAAACCATGAAAGTAAGAGCGTCACGCAACAACTGCCTCGCTTCCTTCTTGTTGAGGTCACCAGCGATCCAAATAGTTTGTGATATCCTCTCAGGTTTTCCTCCCTTCGTGAAGTATTTCAAAACTGGCAAGGCAGTTGCCAGTGCGTCGCGTCCTACAATATAAACAACAATAATTACTGTTGCTGATTTTACCTATTTTGTACCTTATTTCGTCAGGTAAGAGTCCAGCTAGATTAACCAGTAGAAAATCGGGATTCCAAACACGATAGAAACTGTATATAGTTGATGGGACATTGGGAATCAACGGTTCTACAGGTTATGTCATGGAGCCAATTTGATTTTGTGTAGTACATAGTATTTTTCTATACACTTTACCTGATAGATGTAGGAGTCGACTGATCTTATCTTCAGTGAATAAATCAGTAGTAGAAGGAACTCCAGTGAGGTCCAAGTATTGAGACGGTTCCGTTCCAAGGACGCGGCGATTCAACCTACAAAACGTGATAGTGATACATTGTGCAAAAGTTGGCAAGCGTTTGACCGCGATCTCAGTGACGATGGAACAAGCTTACATAGAAGAAGATACTAGGTAGGTATCTTCACTTTACTTCACTCGTCTCTTGAAAACAACCAAACACACACAGTTTTCACACAGTGACCGTTTACAGTCAGTCTTTACAGTATTATTATTATGCAAATAAACGATATTCTATTTTACACTCAGAAATGTATATCTAGAACCTGAAATAAATAGTCGCTCATTTGACTCTTTAGGAATCTGACCTTGGCACGACATGAGGTTGTTTCATAAGGAAATCAGTAGCGTCGTCGGAATCAGCCAGTTCGCCGCGGAATACCGCGCGCTGCAGACGTCCCGTATGCCGAGACAATGCGCTTACTAAAGACTCTTCTAGAAGTTCTACCGATGACGTTACAGCTATGGCGCCGTCGTCAGTTAGAGGTACTCCGTTTATAAGAACCTGCGGGATATAAGAATAACATCATTGGTACAGACTTTGCTTTGCTGTGTTTTTTGCCGGGCTCTATATTTTTGATGAAATACAAGTACCTGAGGGTAATTATTATTGCCGATCTTGGCTATAAACTCCTCAGCCAATTGTCTGCCAAAGTTGTACTCAGAATCTTCCGCGATAATTTCATCCAGTTTTGCGGAGGAACTCGCGTATTTCTTCAACTGCTTCTTTACAAATTCAATCGATAACTTTTCATCTTCAGGCGGGTTTAGAAGCTGCAAAAAACTACTTATAAACAAACTAAGATCATGATATAAATATTTCATATGCCAATTTAGGTATTGATCTGAAAAATACAATATTCTTTATTCTTGCTCTGTGCACATTAGTTCACTAAAAGACAACAATTTTGAATTTTATTGTGCCCCATACTTATCTCCAAGAATTCGTACACTTAATTACGACTTTAGTAAATTCCCCGTGTTTTTTTAACTTAAAAAAAAAAAAGATGTTCTCAATTCGTTTGTTTTTTTTTCTGAACATAGGAGAATAGAGTTGCAAAAGTTTACTGAAAGAACATCTTACCTGAGTTAAGAAATAATATGCTTCCTTGTTAGAATTCTTCTCTTGGGCTACGTAGTTAAAAGCCGAGCGTATAGCGGCCTCCAACTGAGGGTTTTCAGTACTCGGTGCTAATACCAAACCGACGCGGACGGGCGTTGCGTGTTTTAGTAACGTCTCGCCGAGTCGAAGTGGCGGGCCTGAAGTTAGCGATATCGGATCTGCGATGATCACCTGAATGTGAGCAAATAAAGATCTTTGAATACAGGGTGTCCCAATAAATAGTGTCAAGCGGAAGTTTACAGGTGGCGCATCTGATAGGATCGGAAGGGCAGCTGAATAACCCCATTGTATATTCCGCGATTACTTTGTAACAAAGGCTACTCAGAAAATCAAATGTGTTTGAAAATTCAGCTAGAGGAGAAAAACATTGTACCAAAACTTACATAGTTGTAGATATTCCTCTTCAAGTTTCTTAGCATGCCAGGGTATGTAGGTCTGAGTAATTCCATGTACGAAGACGGCCACCGTCGGTACCTCTCATCAGTTTCGAGGTCATTGAACCATGTGATTGACGTGTCACGGATATCGAGACCGTATTCCTCCCATGTGTAAGATTCTCCGAGTTCCAGAGACATCAATGTGTTTATAAGTTTTTTGGAGAGACCTGTCATTGATATTTTGCATTAAGAGGGTAGACATTCATTGATGACTTATAAGCACAAGCTAAGAGTGATCAGCGATTGATATAATTAATTAATTAATTAAAAATATATAATCATTTGCGTTTTACAGGTACCAGATTCCCATGCTCGATTTTTTTTTAAATATATCAGATGTCTCGACCTGTATTCAACATTTACAGTAACTTTCTTTGAAAATACATGTCTAAATACTTACCAAGTGCATGCAACGTGTTCATAGGCCCGATATCTTCCCTCAAAGATGCCAGTAGAGCGTTAATATCCACCTCTTCTGCGTCATACTGAGCCCCTGATACAAGCAACAAGGGTTCTGCCGCGCGAAGGCCGAGTGAGGATGACCAGATGTCTTGGTTGTATAATACTTCGTCGCGAAAAGCGCGGGGCACGTTTACGTGGATAAGGGATTTCGTCTGAAAGTTACAAATCAATGCTAAACAATAGTCAACGACGAAATAACACATGACTCTCAGAATGCGCCACAAAGCTGATGAAACACAAAATTTCAATGGGTATGACTAATTATATAATTTGGATTGACTAGCCAGGCGAAAAAAATCATAATTGGTAGTGATATCCTCCACTGAACTGTAAGTTGTAATAACCACATACCGAGTCTGTTTTCACTCCACAGCGGCAGCAAATATCGCGTAAATATCTTCTAGCTATGTAAACATTCAACAACTGCTTTAGAAGAAAATTTATGGGATTGGTCACCTGACTTATCGTTTATAAACGCCATTCCCATACATTTTGAGCTATATACCTAGAGACTAGAGATTGTAGAATGTAATCTTGACAGGCCTTTAAACTTTACCTGCATAGGAAAGTTCTGTGCGATAGAAGTAAGCACTTTCAACGCTTCGTCGCCGCCCGCGTCGTGTGCATCGACCACAGCTGCAGCGGCTTGCATGCTCAGCGCTTGCATTTGCCACACTTTGAGTGGAGCTAGCTCTTCATTACTCTCTGACATGTGCCGACGGAATCGCTCCAGCGGCGTACGCAGAGCGGGGAACAGGTTCCTGTTCAATGGAACATGTTAGGTCCATAAATGGACTATTTAGAGATATACTATTTTTTCTCCACCATTTTTTTTGCTATATTTAAAGTGAGAATCAACATAGTATTTAAAGACTTTCATACAAAGTGGCATGTACTTGTACATCTAAGCCATGACGGAGGCCTTAAGGCGGCTTAAAAACTCCGTCACCAGAGTTGGCCACTAACTCATAATTACGAGCTTGATTGCTTTTACTAATACATAGTCTGTTATTTAACCAGTAAGACAAGTATTTATAGGTATACTAGCCGCCGCCCGCAGCGTTGCTCGCGTTCTAGACCTCAGAGTGCCACTTTTCAAAATTCCGTTCTTAGTGCACCCATACACTATATAAGGATCCTACACTCCAAATTTCATACCTCTAGGACTTATAGTTTAGGCTGTGCATTGATTATCAGTCAGCTTCAAAAGAGTTTTATATATACTGAAGAGCAACAAAATATTGCTGAATGTGCTATAAAATGTACAGAAACATTACTTTAATCTGCCAAAGTTGAATCCATCAACTTGGTTCTGAGGGTCATTTTCATCTTCCTCTTCAGAGGTTGTGGGTGCATCTCCACCCTCCTCTTTTGGCATGGAATCATCTTGACTCTTGTATTCTGTGCTCTTAAGTTGCAGTTCCACACCATATCCTGATAAGCGTAGCTTTGGCTTGCCACAAGGCTGCAAAACCATTAACATAATTTTACTATCTATGTATACTTAATAATAACAATTTTAATGATGAGTCTTCTAAATACAAGACAATACTTCTAAATAGTTTTAATTTCCAAAACATCTAAAGAAGTTTTAATAAATGACCTGTATCAGATTTGATCATTTTGATAGTAAAAAAAAAAAATAACATAATATTAACACATAGGGCTCCTGCACACTTGACGGAAATTCCGTTGCGGACCTTTCCCGACGGAACGTCAATACAGATCAATACAAGCGGGCACACTACGCGGAAGATCGGTCGCCTGCGAAGAACAACCGATCTTTCGCGTAGTGTGCCCGCTATTTCTAATTTATATGCAATAACATGTATTGACGTTCCGTCGGGAAAGGTCCGCGACCGAATTTCCGTCAAGTGTGCAGGAGGCCTTATTGTATTACTGTAGGTAAACTAGTGTGAACCTGTACTTACAAGGAATTAAAATACAAACCTTTACATTCCACCTAACAACATAGTTGATAGCACCTTTATCTGCATATGCTGCCAAGATCGTATGTTTTGTGGCAAAGTCCTTTGAACCCAATTCACCATATAAAATAGCTGTCAGGCTTTTATTGTCACTGCTTGGGTATGAGTGGTCTAATAAGTAGGTTGCTAATAAATGCTCCTCCTGAAAACCAATTATTTTTTAGACAATTTGATAATTTATTATACACCCTTGAGTATTTGCATACCTACATGTTATTGTGTTAACAATACGCACACATGTAATTGATAAATAAGACCCTTTGTAATTAATGTTTACGTTTAGAAGCCGGACTTTTAGTACACCAGTCGCTACCGGTAATTTTACTAGATTGGATGCCTTCGGCTTTACAGCTAAGTATGCTAAGTACAGTTAAGTATATAAAATCAAACTAGAACATACCGGTTTAAAATCTTTGTAGTTTTTGAGCAAGTCCTTCAGTGCATCATTGTCACACACTTTGCGTGCTCCAATAGCCACAAATGTATTGCACTGCACATCTTTAGCATTGTTTTGAGTTGCTACTTGGTCAAACATACGGACTGCAGGTGACATTGTGTGCATTGACAGAGACAGCTTGGCCAAGCGAAGCTGTGCTGGAACCAGGAGAGTGCTTGCAACTCCAATACAAGCATCATACACTTCTTTATCAGTCGCTGGAAAAATTTGTTCAGTTTCAGATTCTGTAGCAAACATAATAACACAGCACAACAATGATACTTACTGAAACTATCTAAGCTAGTTTTTAACGAGTTTATTCCATCAACAAAGGACCAGAACAGGTCGGTGCTCTCGCCAGCAAGGTATTCTGCTAGCTCCAAAACAATCGGCGTTGTCTCCCATTTAGCGCTAACGAACGATGTAACAGACTTGGACTTTCTCTCATATTTACTTGAAGGTTCACTGCTAGTAGCTAAACTCGATAAACAAGCCAAAACAATTAAAATATCTTTGATACCGGTGACTTTCATTGTGCACGTCAGCTGTACCTACTGCTAACGACGTCCTATCTTGATTTTGGACCACAACTACTCGCTAACAACACGTAGATGCAACACGTAATTTATCATAATAACAGTATCTTAGGTAATTTCAATAGGATACGAAGTTTCAGGAAGCAGAGGTAGGCAAGTTTCAGCTCATCCAGTCACCCTGCATGAAAAGAAAAGAAACTTCAATCAAAAGAAACCAAAAAAAACTACAAAGCGCCAATGACAGAAGAACACGGCTCTTTTGACGTTTGTTCGATTTACTAAAATCTGATTGGTTAATATAACATTGTATTCGAAATTTACCCAATGAAAATTGAGCTTGCTTTGTTGGATTCATATTTTTTTCAGAGAGCGAGAAAATAATGGAGAGAATAAGTGTTTACACTTTACACGTTAGGAATAAATACGCTTAACCAACTGTTATGTTAACTTGTCTGTCTTGTCTATCATGTCACTGTCACAGTCACAAGTCCAGTCAGTCAGATAAACACGGTTCACGTTCACTTCACGGTTGCATTTTGGTATAAATGTAGAAATAATTAAATTATTGAACCAAATGGATTAGCTCAAATAGTAACAGTTTTATCACGTATGTATATTTTGTCCTATAGAACCAACTAATACGTAGCTACAAACCAACTAATACGTACAAAAATGTTGTAGACCTATTATTCCTGTCTTATGTTACGAATGTTTTATTTTAGGTACCCACAATAGTAAAGTACACAATGCAGTATCCTTCTGAAGAAACATACACTCGGCTCATCAGCCACAACATGACTGTACCACAAAGGATCAAGGTAGGACTTTAGGGATAAGGGCAGGGAAATGATGATGACCTACCTGGCTGTAGAACTTTTGTAATCATATTGCCTTTGTTCTTCTGTTCCTTTTATTAATTATACCTACTTTTCAGGCAACAGGAGATGTTATGGATGATGATGGTGCACCAAACGGAGTTGGCTGGGATTATGCTAATGAAAAATTTGATATGAAAGTTCCTGAAAGAATACTTGTTGTGGGACAAGACCAGCATATGGGTGAGTTAAAAAATATCATTAGAACTTTGTTTTGAATGGTAATTACAGGGTGTCTGGACCTAAGATATGTCTATCTGTATGTCATGTAAATAAAATACTGAGTATTACTCTAATTTCAGGTACAAAAGCAACACCAAGGGAAATTCAGCTTGACAATGCAGTGCTACCAACTGACCCAGGCATGATTCGTGTCAGCACACCGCCCCGTGTGATAACTTTGGACCAGCACTACTTTCCATCTGCTGATGACTTTCCACATGGAGTGCCCACTAACTCCCCTCCGAGAACCGTGCGCAGTTACCGCTCTCAAGGTGATGGAGCTCGTTCCACTACTCCTCGACCTGATAACTTTAATGAATCTACCATGACTGAATCACGCTTGGTATTGAGGTATGTTAATTTACTTAAGCACAGTTAGTGGAAAGCTTACAGTTACCTCTTTAGGTGAAAGATAATAATGTGTTTTGTGATTGGCAGAGATCCGACCCCTCCCATGGGAATTGCCGAAGGGCTTTCTGCTGCAGAAGAGTTAGTGCATTTACGGCGCCAGATAGTTAAACTGAATCGCCGCGTGATGTCCATAGAGGCTGACCAGTTGCAGAGACAACAAAAAGAGAAAATTGCATATGCCATTGGCATAGCATACTTCCTCTTCAAAGTCATCTCGTGGCTCAACAGAAACTAACCAAATAGGAGAGAAGCATAACTTATTAGTAAGATGAAGTTATTGTATTAGGTAATTTTGACTCCATGAAATGTCTTATTCAAAATGGCATGTAGAAGAAATGTCATGTCCTGGATGTAGTAAAGGAAGAAGTGTATAAGTTGAATGATTATTTCTTAGCATTTAGGCAACCTTTTTTTACACTCCATGTAATATTTTGCAATATCTTGTATGTACAGTGATTCAGGAAATGTTTGATTTTAACCTTTCTTCATCTACTTTTTATGAATTATTGTTGAAACCATGAATGACCCTTCTTTAGTTAGTGTATAGTGGTGTGCAAGGGTCATGTTTATTTAAATAAAATATAGTCCCAATATTTTTTTGTTCTTAAATTTGTAGTCTGTCTGTTGGCTTATAGGTAATCATTAGGTAATGCATGGAAATAACAGGACTTGAAATTGCAGATAACACTCAATATATTTCGTAAATTGCTATAAGAAGAACAATCAATACAGGTTTATTGGAGCATTCTAAAAATATGAATGCTCATGATTGGTACTAGGCAATTCATCAAAAGATTTATGGCTTAAAAATCCTAATAGAATACTGGGACAGTCAGACATAATTGCAAGGGTTAGGTAAAGTTGAATTTATTTTTCTATTTAGGTGTGGGTTTATCTTCATAAATGAATATAACAGAAAAAAGGGGACCTCCAAGCCGCTGTGCTAGCCAAGCATTCTTGACTACCGCCAGCTTCAGAGAATCCACTGCAAAACGAGCATTTAGGTTTGTATGTAGAGATCTTCCCATTCCTTCCAATATGATTAAATCAACTCCTCTTACTTTCATTTCTGTGCAAAGACCTGAAATGTGATAAAAAGTTGAAAAAAGGTACGTAGTAGTCTCACTAGATAAATGGAATAACTATTGTTGTTTAGTCACCTTACCTACACTAATAGTCCTAAGATCAAGGCATGGTCCCCTTTGTCCACTTGATCTTACTACTAAATCTCCAGTTGTAAGTGCTGCAGCTATAACAGGGCAAATGTGGGAAGCACGTTTAAGAACATCTTCCAGCTCCACATTGGTTACATCATTCAGAGCCGGCCATTCGTTAGCACAGAGTATAACAGCTGTACCTCTCAACAGCAGTGCTCTAACAAAAGGTAAAATACCAAGAACTATATCCACTCCACTGTTGTCAACAAATAAAGCAGCACAATGGTGAACTGTACTCTGAAAGAAACAACTCATAGTATTTATGCAGTTTAAAAACAATACTATGCCATACATACTGTAACAGTATTTGTAAACTGGCTAGTTTTGATGCAATTTGTTGCCTTTTTTTTTCAATCTGTATAGCTGTCTTGCTTACACAAAATGCTAAAATATAAATAACTAAAGATCAACAAAAAAAAGACAAAAGGGGTAAATAACTATGCTATACAATTGCAGCAATAAATTACCTCAAAACTAGCCGATTTACGGACACCTTTATTAGTCTTACCTGCAATTTCTCAATCCATTTCTCTAAACCATCATACAGCCAAGGCCTTTGTTGTATTTTTTCTAAGGCTTCATATAAACCACAATCTAGAATTGCAGTTACCGCTTGAGCTCCCCAGTCAAACATATTACCTAAAACAAGTTTAAATTGCAATCACAATAACATTTCTATGTTCAAGGATAATTTTATACCTTCTAAAATTTATAGGTAGGTACCTGCTAATACTCCTCTACATAGTTCTACCCATCGAAGTCGGTCATCAGGCATAGCATCAATCTCTGCCAGTCTTGACCTAAGCACTGCCAGGGCACCTTCATTTTCAAACTTTTTACGTTGTTTCCACAAATCAAAGAACCCCTGAGAACGAAGGCATGTTTCGTTGATGTCAAGAAGTAACCGTACGGTTAGCTGGCCATGAGCACTAAAAATTGTAAATATTGTTTACGTCAGTTCAGTCACTTTATAGCTAGATTAGATAAGTAATAATAATAACAAAAACTTAACAGCACCTGGCTTTTCAGAGCCTTTGGACGGAATTTCCTTCAAATAAAAAGAGATGATTTATTGACTCTTAAGCATGGCTATGTAGGAATGTAATTTATTGATGAAGAGTACTTACAGAGGGTTTATTCTTAGCTCTTTGAGAGCTTCAACATAACAAGTTTTGAATTTGAGAGCTCGTATTTCTACTGTCGGATCTTCGCTACTGTTGGCGAGGGCGAAATTAACATATTTTTCAACTAGTTTTTCACAAGTATTCAGCCAGTATTCTCTTGCTTCCTCGTCAGCCAATAAATCCAAAGTATCCGGATTATATTTCTCAGGCTCAAGCAATATGTGAGACAAACCAAAATGTTCCATTCTGCAGGTTTCAATGATACCAAAACAAACCACAATAGCTTTTATCCCATTGTATTTTAGCACTCGGCTAATGCATTCCTAACTAAAACAATGTTACCTATCTTATCTTCGGCACTGTTTCTAGTGTTATCTCCTACCTACCTATCTTATCTTTTCTTTCATTTTTCTATTTAGAAATATACCAGCAAATATACCCTGAACCACCACTACCTATTTATTTTGCTATTGTCGTATATCGTATCACGCACGGAATGTACAAGCAACGTAACGCAAGTCGCAAACGCAGTCAACCAACAGTCAAACAAAAGAATCAGTCAACTTCAACTACTTGTTTCTTCTTCTTCTCTTCAATAATGGCCTGTGTCCGTCATTTCGACAGACAATTTTGCCAATGTCAAGTGTTAAAATTGTAATAAATAAGTCAAGTCAAGCCATTTGTCAAGTCGGCTGTCGTTTGTTTTGAAAACAAAATGGTGGAATTTCTCTTCAAAACCTAACACGAATTTTCACATTCAGAAAAACCACTTTACACACATTTATTCCAATGGCTCACACTTTATGTTACGACCTAAGTATTATTGGTAAAAAATCCACCAAAATTAAACAACAATACTCACAATAACACAAGAAAAACTATTAAAAAAAAAGTGCTATGTGTCGTTTCAAAAAATGTCAAAACTCGTGTCAACTACTTGACTTGACTTCATGGTTTGTGGCTTTTGTGGCTAGTTGTCACAACTTGGTTGGTATACCAGGGATGAATGAAGGGTGTCATTGGGAGCTAATGCTGTCATTCAAGGCAAGGCTTGACTTGACTGACAGAGCGCTAATGTCAAATCAAAACTCTTCTTCTTTTTTTATTAATGGCTTCTGTCCGTCAAATCAAAACTTGTAACAAGTGGTTTTATGATTGATACCTACAAGATGTCTATTTGCATTATGCAAGCGCGGCATCGAAAATTCGAAAATAACAAAATCTAAGCGACTGGTAAGCTTTGTTTGTTTGTTTGTAGTAAAAAAAAATGTCTATGGTATGGATAAATCTTGCTACTGTTAGTCAATGGATTGCTTGCTTGATAAGCTTGTTTCGCTTGACTTCTCGGCTTGATGGATGAGCGAGACAGCGAGTGAAACGAAGCACCGGGAACAAAGTAAAAAACTAGAAACGAAAGATTCTTCTTCGGAATGAAAGGTTTTCTAGAGAACAAACGCAGGTTTTTTATATTATTTCACATTTTATTTTAAAACATCCGCCATAACCGAATCTTCACGACACGACAGACACAGTGTTACCAACACCGCATCACACTAAACATCTAACCATAGCTTAGGGTTTCCACATACATGCCATAGATTAAATACTAACACGGAAACTATGGACAATCATGAAACAATGTTTGGAACAGGCGAGTAAAGTGGGGACACAAAACTCTTGTCAGTAGGGCGACATTTTATGTTTAGCAGGCAGCCCTGGTTGTCAGTTTTGTCCACAGATTACTAGGATGCTAACGTATGTTTTGTCTTTCTTTTGGTCTTTCTTGTCAAAGCAAAGACTATTTTTTTTTTCTGTGTGACTGACTGATTGAGCTGCAAATGGTTCACTCACTGCAGTGCTGTTTGTTATTTTGTTGAAAATAATGTGATTAAAGTGGCTGAACTTATTTATTTTTGAAAAAGACTTGAATATTCCGCATAGTGCTTAGTGTTGTAGCATGTCTAGATTGAGGTTACTGGTAACAGTGTTGTGATTTTGATGATTGATGTAACGAACCAGTGTACGGCAAGATGGACGAATTGTGTAGGGGCATGACACAAACAGGAAGCACCGCTACAACCGACAAAATTCAAGAAAATGATGGTAAATACTTACCTATATAGGTACCTGTATATTCAAATATTTATGCGTTATTTCGAATACTTACACACCTACTTGGTTTCCATTTGATCCTGAGCTTAGGGTGCTTTGACAGGTAAACAAAAAAAGGAAACCATCAAAATCATAAATCGGTGTCTGATACTTAGTTTTCTGGAAACTATCTATTGTAGGTAACATTGCAATTATCAGACCTTACTACCCAGATCATCAAATTTACAAACTCGAAAGTAAGTAATTTCGATTAAAGATTTATCACACCTACCTAGCTGATAACACTACTGATAAAATGTAACCACTTTTTCTCCTTCAATGTCAAGACAAATCCACAGATCCAGAGAATGGCACACATTCATAACTACTACCAACAACATTTTACACAATGGACTTTGCATTGACTCTCTGAAAAGGGAACGAAACAAATGTGCTTAGACGAAGGAGTGAGCACATTTTTTAGTTATACTGTTTGATCTGGTTTTATTTTTTAATTATATAGTATAATGTTATTTAATGTAAAACTAACTTTTAAATGGCTCTAAAGATTCGGAAAATATTATAGGTGCTGTACTATAAAAGTTGCACAAGTATTCATGTTAAAATAACATTAAATACAAGGCCAGTTGCAAACCTTCTTATTATTTCAAATCAATGTCATTTGATATTTTAATTCTGGTACAGTATGACCTCTTTAATCCGAACTCCGAAAATCTACCCCCCAAAATTTATTTGTGAAGCGTTTGGATTATAGTACACAGAATTTTAGAATATTTTTTATGAAATAAAACAAACAGTATGCAACGTGAAATCGCTATTTATTAAACTTTTTTAATGAAATCCAATATTTTTGTTTCTCGTGAGTTATTTAATGACATATAAAAAGCTTTGTCTCGTAATTTACGTAAAAGCATTTTTTCTGGTAGATGGCACGTGAAAGCGGGCGGGGATGGGGGCGTTCGGAATACAGAGGTGTTCGTATTGAAGGGGTACGGATTAAAGAGGTCCTACTGTACCTAGGTCTTTGGTTTGTGTCTGGTTGGGTAGTTGGTTTTTGTAAGATGGTTAGTGTCAAAACACACATGTTTCATTGTTTTTGGAATTATCGTAGGTACAAAGTCTGGATTCTAAGGTATATAATTATGGTGTTATACCTACTTTAATAAACCGAATATGCACTAAAACAGACAAACCGTTATTGAATATTTATCTAATAAATAATTTTATAGGCTTTGATGACCTTAGTGTTATTATAGATTGATAATTTAACTTGATAACACAGGTCATTTGATGCCAGCATCATCATTTTAAATAGATTGCAACCATAAATAGTTTAATTCTAGATCGGTTAGACCTTTAAATTTTAATCATAAAAAGAGTTTGCATTAATATACAGGTACATTATACACATTTTAAATATCATTGCCAATGAGAAATATAGTTACTTGTGTCATTTCTACTATTCTACATTTCTACCTCAACAAGAAAGATCTGAATTTCAATAGAAAAGTGTTCATTTTACAAAAAAATTGCTGAAGAACTAATTGAAAAATGGCTCTAAAGATTTTGAAAATATTATATGGGTTTTTTTTATTTATATTTTTTAGTTGGCAGATGAGACACAGCTTACAGACAGAGCTTTCGTACAGATCAGAGCAAAGTCTCACTTGGAATAGTTTTTTGCATTGCTTCAATGTCAACCACTAAATTCATGCATGTTATTTAGTTCTCTAATGATTTAGTGTGACACTTTATTATAATATGCATTGGTGCCAGCCAGACAAGTCATTATTGTGGGTCACATCACAATGGACATGAGTGTTTATGACTTGCTGCTTTTGCAGATGGCGTAAAGCGTGGTTATCCTCACGCACGCCAGCAATGCTAGCGTTGGTAGAACAACTGCGGTCATACCTCGGTGGAGGATGTGAGTGCGAATGGGTTTAAAGCATGGCATGTGTCTAGAGATCCATTCCCCAATAACTTAAACTATCATTGGTTCTTCAGAACCTTTCCTAATCCTATACATGGTACAATGGTGTACTACTGTACCATTATCCACCACAATCATTATGATAACCCAAACAATATCTAAGATTGGTAGGGGATCATGTTCAATGCCTTCCATAGGAATGAGTTATATTCCATTTACTTAGTAGGTACATAAGTAATTGAGCAGGCAAAGCACTTGCCTGCCATCTTACGAAGGATGGATGAAACTGGTTTACCTTGTAATTACGTATGTAACTCACACTTCATTCGAATGAAGATGTTGGGTACCGACGGTTAGGAAAACTCGTATTGTTGTAAAATAAGTTCCGAGGCACAGGAAAGTATCATACGTAGGTATGAGAAATTGATAACGGAATGAAAGTTGTCAATCATAGAAACACTTGCGTTGTTTTGAGATAGAGCTGCTATAGCCAACCTGTTGGCATCGGCACCTTGCTAATGTTTTCGTGGAGTGTTATGCCAAGGGAGCCGGGTGTTCCCTGTGTCGCAAGCGTGAGTCAGCGACCCTGAACCATTAACGTGGGAGAACGTAGCCCAAAAGGTCACACGATATTTCATTAAAATGTGTATTCCTTTGGACTTATGATCAATCGTAGATTTTTGAATATTTAAAATTAAATTTTAGATAAGTAATAGTTTTTTATGTGGCTCCAAAGTAACACACCTGGGTGTTTTTGTACTGCTCTACGCCGCCGCTGCCGGTGTAACATAAGATTTGTCATTTGATTTAGCAGTGACTATGACTACTGAGTAGATATGTTTGATCCATGTACGCGAAAGATAAGTCGGTTGATGTTATTTAAAGAGTAGGTATCTATTCTTAAATTGAATTGTTTAATAAACGAAATTTATAAATTACCTGAGGTTGGCTTGTAAATTGCGACCGAAATAACAATAATGTGTGCCGATGACCGATGTTTACAAGAGTTTGAAGTCGGACTACATACCACCGACTGTCTGTTGCAAATTCTTGAAGGATCAAAGGATGCGCTGGACGCCAGCGTCTGTCTTTTTTCAAGGGGATCTGTCGTAATCAGATAAATCGTGTTTACGGCACACGACTTCCTTACGCGGTATACCCTTCTTTGGGTACCTATATTTAATTTTCTTTTTATAATTCCTTGTATTTTTTCACGCTGTTATCATTTGCATCGGTAAACAAGCACTTTGCTTCGCACAATCATACAGGAAGTGTAATCTTATTATCTTAAGCAAAATAAGATGTGAAGACTACATCTTGCTTATTCCAGGCACGCCTTGAGTACCCTGAGACTGAGGCACTGAGGTAACGATAGTATGCTGTATTGATCATAAACAGAATTACTTAGTTTGATACTGCGTACCCACCGAATTGACCTATCTATCGAACATAATTAATGATCTACTGCCATTGAGTCCAGCAGATGGCAGACATTCGCAAATTTATTCGCACCGATGTGTATCGAGCTTTATACGAATGATTGGTATACTGTGCGGAAGGCTGATCTAGCGGTATCATACAACCCACCTACTACTGTACATAAAATCTACCAGGCTAAACTAATGTCTCATTATAGTGGCCATTCGGACGATCACATTAGCATTTAAATTACATATTTGAGGTGCTGCTATTGCTACCTATGCACTCGAGTAATTTACCTACAGATATACTTGTTTATTTTCTCCTCAACTCTTACATTTTGAAATATGGAAATTATTATATAAATTACGTACCTACTCTTAATGGCTGCATTGCCATACACTACCTTCATACAATTCTCAGTTACAAGCGCTTTACTTTTAATTGTGTAAATAATTTTCGCTTTAGAGTGATTGCAGGTAATCTTTAAATGTTTTTGAGGAGTGTTTTTGTCACTGACTTATGTTAACGTAATCCCTGAATCCCTTAACTTACTTTATAACGGCTTAAAAGTAGCCCAGCCTGCTACCGCACCACTAGTTCAACAGAAGGTACCTTTGTTGGTACTGTAGTAGCTGAGGCAGAATTTGTTTGTTATCTTGTTGTCTCAAGGGTCCTTAGCCGCAATACGTAGACTAGAAAACATTGGTTTTTAGAAATTCATTTTCGAAAATCGGGAAAGTTTTGTATGAGCACTCCAAGCGGGTCGAGAACCATTTTTCTCCATACAAAATTTGCGTTTTAGATCCTTTATTTTGGAAAACAAAACTCAGGCTCGCCACTCCGAACAATTTAAAATTCGCTAATAATCAATCAGCTAATGATGTGTTCTCCACCAGGCTCGTCAAACCCAATAGTGTACGTAAATGAGTCGTGCCTGGATTGCGAGCGGGTTCGGGCGGCATGCGAGCGACTTGGCGCGGTCGCGCCCGCGCCGAGCCCCGAAGCACTGCCCTCTGCACAGCAGCCACCGTCGCCACCCGCCTACCTCATCACATCGCCCTTTGAAGGCGACCTATTCGACACCGCACACAGGGCCAAATACAGGTAACTCCATCGATTGTTTCGTTCCGTTCAATTACCAGAATGTGCGAGCTAAATTGGCTAGTCATAAAAATGAGTGGAACTAGGAAAACTACGTTTCCATTGGTTATATTTGGACTGACTCCGCTCGCTTTACTCAACATTGAGGTAGATTTTGCCAAAATTACAAGTCTTGTCCCTTCCCGAGGCATAACTAGGTCTATTTTAGGTCATAATAACTCTTATCAAGTTTCTAAATACACACTCGTAAGCCTAGGAACTTCAATATCTTTCACTTTTAACACGCCTACGCACGCTATAAAAACATTAGGGGGAACTTGTTCTATCCTACTAATATAAATGCGAGCTTTTAAATGTTGGATGTTTCTGAATCCGTAGCGGATGTATCGTACACTACTTTCAGTTCCTCTGTTTCTTAGAAATAGAACCAATGAAGAAAAATAACAGTCTTTGTATGTACCTTATTAAACAATTATCTTTACGCACGTTGCGACCATGACTTAGGTAGTCGATCTAAATTCTAATGTGTACTGTCCCTAAATAACTACGGACCACTTCTATAATTTATGTCTTGAAGAATACATTATTTGTCTCATTTGCCGAGCTCAATGCCTATTTCCTGTACCTAAATTCGCAGTGACGTCGATTGCTTCCACAGCTCATTTGGCATGCGTGCCCAATCTTGAAACTCGTACATGAACCGATCTTTGTCAGTTAAAACTTGAAGGACGTTTGCGGTGATTTCGTATACATTGCGAATGAGAAAATTGTACTTAGCGTATTGTGAAGCATACGAAATGTTGCTAACGAGACGCTATTGACATTAGTTTTGGCAAGTCCATGGCTGCTTGGCTACTAACGAGCACGGCGAATGCTTTGTTGCGCGTTTACATTAACGCCATTCGGTTTCGCCCTCACCTACGCTGCCGTGTCCAAGTAGAAACAGACGCACGTCTCTAGTGACGTTCAGTCATTCTAAAATAGTCCTCATTAAGATGAACCACTCCGATAAATTCATGCTTTAGACTTTGTAATGATAATGAATCATGATAATATGCATCCACGGAGTTTGTGTCTAGAAAATATGATGAAAGTAGCAATAGCAACGCTTGTTCGGTTCCCAATCAACTGCTTTGTGAGAATCCGATTGCTAGTATGGCGTTTCAATATTCTGAAAACTAGAGCGGATATTATTTAATCAGCGGTCCAGAACAATGGCCTGCCTATTACATCCATTTATTTATTAAGCAAATTACTATAAGTTATGATTGAAATGTTACAAGGAACGTATTTAGTAGAGCATATATTTTTTATTTAATCAAAGTTTTATTCCTGAGGAAACTTCTGATGACGATGGTATATTACACTTTGCACGAGATGTGTGTGTTCTGCGAAACTCTAAATTTTGTAATATAATAAACACCAAACCAAAAAAAATATTGTTGATGATATCACCCGTTATGATAAGTATTTTAATTTCTGTGAAAGTTGATTCGGGAGTATTTAGAGGGAATACTAGAAATGCGCATGACTCAGTGGTTGTAACGATTGCCTGTAGGCGAGGAGAAGGTAGCCGCTTGACGAATTCGTAGCGAGCGTGTCGTGGAATGCCAACAAAAGTGCGTTGCTGTGGCGCACCGTGCAGGATGCCGGGCTTATTGCCGATTTACGACTTCTATTTAAACAACAGTTTTATCGCTCCTTCCTACTTCGCACTCCTAATTATAACGTCGACGATATTGTCGCTTTGCCATTTATCTAAACTAGATTTTGCCAGGTAATTAAATAATTATTGTCTACGATAGTCAGTTCGTTAACCCACCTAATTTTGATTTTCTTTGTCAGTAGCATGTTCGTAACAGAAACTACGATCATACCTCGTATGATTTATGTGCAGCAATTTGGCCGCCCCTTATCGTTGACCGTGTTCATTGGCGTTCGTTAAATATGTGAATGTGTGTTCAGTATTAATGTGGTCTGAAAACAGCCGCTGGAATATTTCTTGAAGCAGCAATTCACCGGAATACGACGTGCGTTCCATTCCATCGCGTTTGAAGTGGTGCAGTCGGTGCATCATATTGTTTAAGATGCACTGATGAGATTTAATTGTTTATTGTTTTACACGTCCCATGCGCGAGCTTGTTTACTCTGCGAAATTTAAACTTGTGGAAGATACTTATCACTCTTCTGGGTATCGCTGACTCATTGTTTCATTTGGAAGGTGAGAAATTAAAGCATTAAATCGCGATACTTTCACTGAAACTCATTCGCTATGGAAGACGCCACATCCTTAGTCTGCAAGTTGGATATTTGATAATTTTATTGAGAGTTACTTGTGAGAAATTCCTACACCCTTTAAATTGCCACACGCTCCACCTCGCCTTGAACGTCATGTCCGCGGGGTTGTTTAAACGTACTTACGGTACCTTCCACTCATAAAACGTTTGTATGTTTGTTGACTGTATATCATGGAAGTATGGATGTAAATAAAGGTGCGTTTACGGCGGAAAGTGCGCGACGACACGATGAGCTCGCTGGGGCGGGCGGCGCGGCGGCGGTGCGAGGGTCGCCCTTGCGGCCGCGCGACGCTCCTCGCTATTTTCGGCCTCGCATTCCTTCCGACTGTTTTTCAATCTAACGTGAAACGCATAACGCGCGTGCCGTATGTGCCTTTGTTTTCTCTGCTGCTACGATCGACTGTTAAACAGTTTAATCTCGAATTTAATCGACTTCGTACCGATCGATAATAATATACCGCGAAATATCACTTCGATCCTTAGTACACTTATGCCTTGGTTTGTGTAGTGAAGCCGGCGTTGTTTATTACAATGTTTAGTGTTAGTGCGTCGATCTTTAGTGTCGTTAGTGTGTTGAAAGCAAGTCGGACTAGTGCCTGACTAGCAGTGAGTGTGAGCCCGATGGGGCCTACGCGGTTACCTCCTACGCCGGAGGAGGAGGAACTTCTTCAAGACATCACACTTCGAACGGAGCCAAAAACACCGGATGCAGTTCAGTCAAAATGTGACCTGTAAGAACATTACCATAATATAAACCTCATTATTATACCTGAGGAAGCATAGCATTAAATAATATGATCATTTCCACACAGACATATCTCTAAAAATTCAACTAATAGTGGTGTGGTCTCAAACATGTTCTGAAGGTTTTCTTATCTAATGAGCTACATAGTCGATTAACCATCAATGTGGAAGTTGAGTCGAAAATATTTTAGTTTGAGATGAATTTAGTTTACTTTAGTTACGAATGATGTGAAAATCTTTTGCACTGCATCACTTTCGTATACATCTCTGAATCGACGACTGTTTCTAATGTACTAGTTTTGCATATTTTTTTGCAATAGGTAAGACGTCATGTTTATTTACCACTGCGGTAAATCTTATTGTTCAGATGCATTAATAACAGTCATTGCATGTAATTACATAGGAAGGTTGGGTATTCTACCAACCAAACAATGGTTGTAAAAAGATTTTGTTACCTTATATCCTCTGACATTAAATGATAAAAACTTTAATATGTTTGGATTGGACTTAAAACTATGGTAGTGCAATATCCAAATAAAGGCCCATTTATATGACGTCATTTTCTTATAGGTACATACAAAAACAAAAATTTAATGAAATAAATGAAGCTCACTAAATAAACTCCAAGAATTGTAAGCAACTGTTTACACGCGGATATAGTAAAAAAAAATATACAAGAATTGCTTGTATTAGGTATGTGCTCTTTACACCAAGAAAATTGATGAACAAAACTTGTACTTACCTATTACTAAGTCATTTATTCCTTCAATGTAATTGTATGCATCAGGCAAGAAACTTGTATCATGGAAATGGCCCCTTAAAGCAGTAATAGCATGGTTGGGGCAAAAATGCAAGTTCAAAAATACTAGAACCAAAATAAAGAATAAGGTGGTTGCTATTAGAATCTCGGTCGTCTGTTTATACATATGCGAGGAATCCGAATGTAACTCATCAACTATTTCTATAGCGACACGTAGGTTCAGTGGCAGTTATGCGGTATCCTGTGACGTGGAGCCGCTTCAATCGCGTCGTCGATTTACTTTTGTCACACCAAACAAACTTTGTGTTCGTCGAGCGCACGTCACAGTCCAGCTTCCTCTTCAAATCGCTATGTGATTTTACTTAGTGTCTCCTGCAACAGGGTGTTTGATGCCCCTGATGGGCTCTAATGTGACTTAAATAGCCAATTTTGACTTTAAAGGTTCTTTGCACACAATGGTTGAGATTCCGTTGTTCTAGCAAACTAACTAAAATTACGTAAAAGTAAAAATATATAAGTTATCATTGAAACTTAATGATTATGTTTCTTTTTATGGCATAAAATAAGCGTTTTCTATTCTATTCTTATTGATCAAAATTTTACGTAGTTTGAAAGTTGTTGTTGACCCTCATATCGAACATTCGTATTTCTTCTGGAAAAAATGGTAACTATAAAGCAATGAACAACTAATTCTAAATAACCCTTGTAATTTTACTGTACAATGAACTCTATTATAATGAGAATACATTTTAAAAACTATATTCCAACGCCCAAGAAGACATCAAATCAATATACCACCTGTACTTCGTGTATTGAGAACGCAATCGCACATACTTTGTACGAACCTTATCTACTAGTGCAGGTAGATATTGTCGTGATAGCATTGTTACGGTCTTGAACCGCACAATAATATAATAGTAGGTACACTTGATCCAAGTACAACTCAAGGCGTGTAGTTACAGTACTCTAATGTCTTTTGCCTTGTTTTGCGTAAGATCGCGTGTGTGCCCTGACTCATTTTATGTTTTCACAGGTGTAGTTTACGTGAATAGTATGTCACGGTTTAATTTTTACTGTAGCTGAATTAATCGATACTAAGCCGTACATTTTCTGTTACCAAAAATGTTTAAGCGTTTTCATCCAACCAAGTCGCCGCCGACAAAAAATAAACAGTCCAAGTGACGGCTAAGGGTAGTTTTGTTAAGCGGAATGTTAGAACCGGATTAAAAACTGTGTAGTGCGGGCTTTTATATGATTCTCGCACTGTTTTACTTTACATGATTTATGAACATATTGAATGGCAGTTGCGTCAAAATATCCGCTATTCAAACAGGCAATATCTACTTTATTTATATTTAAATTGATTGTTTTATTACTATTGGTACAGTCAGCATCATAAGTAAATGGTAATGAGACGATGTTTCAAAATGTTGTAAGCCTGAAAACTAGCGACTTTACATTTTGTTTTTCCAGCTATAGTTCGATTAAGAAGTATTTACTTAAACTTATGTTAATAAATATGACTAAGAAGAAAAAAAACTCTAAATGTAAAAATAGTATTTAGATGAAAAAATATACTTAGAGCCAACAATAAATAATATAAATTCTGCAAAAGTGATCTACTTCTCTGATGCTGACTGTACTTAAGAAATGTTTTGGCTATTGAATGTATACAAAAATAGAAGTGGTTTCCAGACGTAATCTCAATAACGGAATATCTACTAGAGTCAATAAACGCTCCTACGAAGTGATAGGATTGCGAAAATACATAGATACTTGCATTATATTATATTTATTGAATATACCTGGCTCATCACTGGTTCTGGCTACTTTAACAGGGATGCCGTAGTCTGTGACTCTAAAAGGCTGTATTGCTTGACGATGCGATGCTTTTTGGCTCACTTTGCTCTCGTCTGCGCAATTATTTCAACTTCATCAAAGCTTTAAAAAGCGGATGGACGTCTTCAATGGAATCACAGATTATTATCTCAAATCAATCTTCTTATCGTTAACAGACCCCTGAACTGTGTTCTGTAGCCTCTGTAGAAGGTTTTACGGGGGTCTGTTCAGACTCCCGTAGAACCTTCTACTGAGGCTTGTAGTGCTACTCTTGACCACAGCCGCCGTTTCAAATTGGATCTGGATTTTGACAGATTTCGTGTCATTTTGCACTGAAAAATAACACCACTTCTGTCAAAATCTATGGATCCAGATTGGAACTGTGGTCAAGAGTAACGCACCTGTTCAGAACACAGTTCATTGGTTCACATTATTGCATAATGTATAGCAGGTGTGTATGTGTTCCTGTCAGCCCTTTACGAGAGGTACCGCAACACGCGCCATGTATCTATCAGCTCTCGTAGTATTGAAAACTAACTGACCGGCTACTTCGTTTGTGCTTCAAATGCTGAGACTTACAAATACATATTGAGATTGCGTAGAATAATTTATATCAAAATTTTACGGTATAAAACTCAGGAATAATGTGAAACTTTCAGTACAGGGGGTCAATCGCGCTAAGTTGTAACAGCTCACCAGTTACTGTTACTGTGACGTTATGGCCTATTTACACTGTGAATCAATCTAGTTGAAAGAACTCCTGGGAGTCAATCTCTCTGAAACACTGAAAATTGGCCTTAATGCAACAGTAACAGTAACCGGTGAGCTGTTACAACTTAGCGCGATTGACCCCCAGTACTGTTCCAAAGATTATCCCCTCCAAACAAACTAACAAACAAAACTACAAACTTTACCTCTTTATGATACTTTATAACTATAGATGTGGTTATCATGATGGTTTGTGGCTTTGTCCAGGGTGCTGGGTCCGACGGCGTTGCTGCAGCTGGCGGAACGTGAGGAGCCGCCGCCAGCGAGCTCGCGGCCGCTCTACTCGCTGGCGATGCGCGGAGCCGTCATTTGTTTCTCCGGATTCCGAAAAAAAGATGAACTTGTGAGTATCACACATTGCTCCACAGTACTTCTTCTAGCGCGTTACGTCATGCGGGTCGGGTGAAGTGAAACCCATACAAATTGAAGCACCCGACCCGTGCACGCGTTCTGTGTGTTTTGGGCTTTGGTAATGTATTATGTCATTTCATGAGAGAAGGATCTTTATGGCCGTTACCAGTTTAGGCTAACGAGAAATATGCTGATTATGACCATTCAACCACAATACAACAAATGCAGTGGTCCTTTAGAAGTATTTCAACGCATTACTTAGAATTTATCATGTTGAAATTGCTGTGTCTTCAGCAACCAAATCGTGTTCGAAGACGGTCCATAGACTTCCATATTGACTGCGGTGCTTGCGTACCAACTGCCCACCTACCTATCTAGATGATATGCGGCCATCACTAGTTGGGCGGCCTCCAAGAAATCGACTATCAACAACGGCACATGCGTTCATTCATGAAAAATTCTAATACGTATGCATTCCGTAAATATATTTCGTCCAATCTTAAATTAATAGCATTGCAATGCTGTTGAGTAACTTCAAGTTTCAAATTGTTTTACATTTAAAAAAAAATTCTGTGCAACAATGCCGCTATGATTGTTCGTTCAAGAACGGAAGTTTCGCAATTTCGACTGAATTTGAAGTACTAATATTCGTTCAACAGACGTACCTGATAACGTTGATACACTACATGGGTGGGTCGATTCGTAAAGACATGTCGAGTAAGGTGACGCACCTGATTGCTGCGGCTGCGACGGGTGACAAGTACCGCTATGCGTCCGGCTTTGGGCTTCCCGTGCTGTCGCGGACCTGGGTCGACGCCTGCTGGGACCGCCGCGACGACCCCGCCTGTCTCGCCACCGAGGACGCTGTCATTGTAAGTCTTGTACAACACCTTTCTGTTATTTGTTATCTACTCATTGTATACTCAGATTTACATTACACTCCGAATTAGCTGGATATTTATTGCGATAGTACATATCTCAATATTTTATGTATTCCGAATTAGGTTCAGCGGTTTTCCTAAGGCAAGTTGATTGCGCCTGAGCATGTGGTTAGTACCGTAGGTATTCACTGTCAGCCAACTATTAGATAAGTACATGCGTATAATAAAGATTTATAAGGAAATTAGGAATTATAGTGATTAAAAGCGTGCATTTTTCCATGCTACAGGATCATAATAGAAAGTTATGATAAGTAAGTTCAAATTATAAAAGTATTCAATTCAAATTAAATCTAATTACTTAATCATCCTTTTTTCAAAACAACCGAATGAGATACATAATGTATAAACGCAACATCAATAAGTATGTGAATGAAAGTCGTGCACCTCTAATAACAAACGGTAGAGTGTCAAACCATAACGCTAACTCACATTTCCTGTATCCTTTCGTAGCGGGAACCGAAGGAAGTTGCCAAACTTGCCAAATTAGATAGGAGGAATGAACAGATAGAGTTCTGTTGAATTTATATGTTATGCCATTTGCACAGCACTAATAAAAACAGTCTGGTTTAAATCATTTTGCAATCCATGGAGTGGAACAATTAGCTTGAAAACGAGTTCTTATGTATTTTGGTTTCGGAGTTATAAATTTATGATACAATGTGAGGCGTTAAAATTCAACCAGTTACAGTGTGAGTAAAACAAATAAAAAGTCAAATAGGATACATTGTTATATTGTTTTGCAGAAAGAGCACAAACTGAAAGTGTTTGCTGGCGCTCGAGTTTGCTTCGTCGGATTCCCTGAAGATGAGACGCAGCATATGGCAGAAGTGCTCGCCAGCAATGGCGGCGGCACCTGTCCTCTCGACGACCCCGACTGCACACATGTCGTAAGTAACAATATCACATTACACGGCAAATCACAATCAAATATACAGTTAACAGAACAGACAGATAGACCTTGGCCGTTACGTAACAAGCGTAACAAACATGTAAACATCGACTTTTAAATCTAATGTGTTACGTATGCAAACTGCCGACGCGAAACACGTGTGCCTACTTCACACAAATAGTCAATCGCACACAAAGAAAGTAACTCAATGTCCTACGGTACTTAAGCAGAACGTTTACCTCTGAATACTTCGCATATTTGGTTTATTTATACACGTATTGCCACATTATACATATTTAGTTACTAATTATAGCAATATGAAGTCAGCATGCACGTAGTGGTACCCTTGGGAACACAAATCACTCTTAGCTGGTACTTTGTAGACACAATGATTAGCTGCTGGTATTTAGGCGGTTATTGAACATTAGTGTATGCTCTGCTCTACCTCTAATTTCTTCCGATGCCTGCATTATTTAGCAATACATGCCTTCAATGTCAGATGTTGCTTGTTTAGCAATTTACGAAAGCAAACAATGATTGCCAGTCTAGTGGCGACTCAATGTCAGTAGCGTTTTTACGTTAATATATAACCAAATAAAGGATGTTACGTACTCTCGTTGTATTTCATACTTTTATTTGCAATTGAATAGCCATTTAGTTTTGTTAGTAGTACCCGTATATTATTCGTCATGTGTCCAGTACTTTAGGTACTGGTACAGAATGGCCACAGTGTTATGCGCTGAAACTATACCCCGCCACGTCCCATTCCATACGACACAAAGTCGACCCATTGTATGTCCGTTTGCTTATGTTTCATGTACCTAGATGTTTTATAATAGTGCTTTTCAATCAGTTCACTATTCCATTAAATCACAGAATTCATTCGGCTTTGCGAAACATACTCGCACCACTTAACATCATTCCAGTATTGTTTACATTTCATCGTGTCACATGTTGTGTAACGTATCAGTTAGCTTTGTAACATATCTGCTCTAGTTGCACTCTCTCTAGCACCACTTACTATCTTTTATGTAGGTTATAAACTCAATCCACTACATACTTCTAATTACCTCCTTGAATTCCACAATAACTCACTGTAAGCGCTGACTATTCTCTGAACAATTAGCATCTACATAGGTAGTATAGTTTAAGAATTACACCCACGGTAGGCAATCTGCTTTCCTGTGTCTAACTGGCTCTATCTCGATAATTTGACGTTATCGTTGTGCATGTCTGTATTGGAATGGCTTCATTACATCATTGCGTGGTGTGTTCACACATGTTTCAGGTAATGGCCAATGGGGAGACTTACGGTCGTTCGCTTATCCTATCACCCCACCCGAGTACCCCCAACTCTGCGAAGCCATCCCGTCCCACTCCCAACCGCTCCCAGTCGACTCCCAAGAGCTCTCTCTACCGTAGACTGTCGGCGCGACTCTCAGGCTGCCGCTCCAGCCCCTCTAAACAAATCGATGACGCTACTGCCCACCAAGCTAGAGACGAAAGAGAAAACCTATTACAATTAGCGCGCAAGAGCCTCAGAGATAGTCACAACTTTTCCAAAGACCAATTCCATGACTTCAGTATTAGCTGTGTAGGAAAATCTATGACAGATGATATTAATAATAGCAAAAGCCCCTCGCGTGCCGAACCGGTGGAGCTCCGAAAGTGCAAAATGAATGACAAAGAAAACAAAGAAATGGCTCAAATCCTACTCGGATCTGTTCGTGTAAACAGTAAAGACAAGAGAGAAGTTTTTAGAAATAAGTCTATGAATGTATTTAATTTAGTCGATTGCCTAACAGAGGCAGGCTCTCTGCATTCGTCTCTAACGAAAAGTCTATGCGACCTAGATGCTAAAGATGAGCCGGACTTTCTACTGCCCGATACCACCAGAAACAAGGAATTGCAACAGTCAACGACTACCATTTCTTCTGGAAAGAAACGAAGTCGGAATTCGACAGACTCGAATTTCCAGATCAGCACCATCGATGTCAATATTTCTCCCGATAAAAGCGAGGAGAGCAACTGGAAATCGATCAAAAGATTGAAAATAAAGGATTCGTTCAAGTTCAAGAACAGGCCTACAATATTTAAGAAGACTAAAAAAGAGCCCGCTTCTAAAACCGCCGGAGAAATCGTCGTGGAGCCAATCAGCCCTGAGGGGAGCAAACCCACCGATCCTGCCGGGGAATTCATTGCTTCAACATCTTCGCCCATCCGCGAGGACGACAACGCTTCGATCAGCTCAATGAACACAAGTAAACAATCGGGGTTTTTCGACATCTCATTCGCATCGAAAACAGTTAAATCTGCATCCAAACTGCGAAGAAGCGTCAAATCTTTCACAGCGTCGTTCAGAAGCGAAAGGAAAAAGAAGTACGAGAAGAGAGCTGAGCGCAATACCGTAGAGGTCGACGCATGTCACCTGCCACCGGAGCTGAAGAACGTATCGACGCCAAGGAGGGAGCTGGACGCGATGCACCTAGATATATCGCCCGTGCAAGTGGATACGGTGGACAGTACTAATGTGGGAACGCCGGCGTCTAGAGATGTCGATGAGTTGGATGATTCGGCCGTATTCAAAACGCCGCAGAGCGTGTGGCTGAGAGCGCACCGACACTCGATCTGCGGCGGCGCTGAGATCCGAGGCAGCAGTGCTCCTTCCCCGCGGCACGTGCGTGTCCTCCCCTCTCCCCCGGCCGCGCGCGAGCCGCCGCCGCCGCCCGCCTCGACGACCCCCATCCGTGACGTCCGCGCCATATCGCAATGCCATGGAATATCGCTGCCGGTACTAACACCATTTTATTCAGTAATACTAAACTAGTTTATCGCGAACTTTAGACGGTCATCTTTAGTGAATAGCTCGATAGTTCCCCCTAAGTTGTCTTGGATGCATGCCGTTATGGTACACGAGATAGGTGCTTATTAGGCCGCCCACGAGAATGTGATGCTATTCTATCGCACGTATAGGTGCTTAGAATCGTAGGTGGAGGGTATGTTTTTGAGAGCGGTCGCGTTATGTTCTGCTTGTGAACCAGGTTGTCGACGAGCATAACACGGTGGTGGCGCCGGAGTGTTCCACGCGGGTGCACGTCGTCAAAGCCGAGTGGTTCTGGGCGTCTGTGCAGAACGAGGAAGCTCAAGACGAGAGGGATTATCTATTCAAGGACGTAAGTATTCACCCCGTTTGGATTTCAAAAAATTCTAGCAGCCAACAAACCTCGGAGCTTTGGTTCTGAAAGAAACCTTTTTATGCTTAAATTCTCTTTGTTGTTTGTTGTCCTGTGTTGACGAGAGAGTTTTCCCCCAGTACCTAGACGAGGTATCCCGGCGGTCATCAGTGGGCGGTCCCACGCCAGGCTCTACTTGCACTCCAGACGAAGCAGCAGGAGGCTCCAATTCAGCCGCGCCTGGAGGCACGCCCGCCCAGCTACAAAGACTGAGGAAGCGAAAGCTCAGAGGGGGGGAATCGGCGTTACACAAACGACGTTCTTCTGTAGGCGATGCTGTGCTCTTGAGTTTGTCCGGAAACCTGTTAGATTGTACGCCCTCGCCGGATGGAAAGAATTTACTCGAAGGTTAGTGACTGAAATTGAACTAACCTTTGCACTATTTTTATAGATGGAATATCCTTATAATTACACCCAACTGTATCTCGTTTTAAATAGGCTTAGAAACGAATTTAATTTCCATTCCGGATTTTAGAAATTTTTTTGAGATACATTTATGGATGCAGTTTTAGTTTTTTGTTTTCTGTTGTAAGTATAGAATTAACAGAAGGTTCTCGCTTTGTGTGTAGAATCAGAGGTGCCCGATAATGTGGTCCGGAAGCTTATGTCCCCCCGGCAACAAGTATTCATGGAACTACTACAGACGGAATCAAATTACGTCGGGATTTTACATACCATTGTTATGGTAAGCAATCATTCATATTATATTTTGGTTTGTGAATAAACTTTGTTCTCTAAAAGGTGATTGTTTTCAGATGTTCAAACAACCGCTGGAAGAAATGGCTGACACTGAGGAGGATAACAGTAATGGCAAAATTCAAGCGTTGCTCAATAATACAGAACTCAAAATTATTTTTGGAAACTTACCGCCTATTTACGAATTACATCAGTGAGTATGATTCATTTATATAATTCATTTTGTCCTTGTGTCTGCAAATTATCCAATATATTTATTGCATGAATACCTACTCCATGTTGTCTACTAAGGATTGCTATTTTCCGTCGTTATTCGCATATAGTTTTTTAATAACAACTTAAGGTTTTTGTCCATCATCATGACTCAACTACTAAACTTAGACCAACAGCGATAACGAATGACGGAAGCTGTTGTAACATACCCTCCGGTAAGATGGGGTTGATGGTCCGCGAAATGTTACTGGACAAATACTGGATGAAAAAAGTGTTAAATTGTGCTCAAAAGCGTCTCTTGGGAGAGATATACTATTGCGTCCAACTGTGGACTTAAATATAATGATGGTGATTGAAACTTTCATCCACTACTAAGCTATTTGTTACAGACGAATGTTAGAAGACCTGCGCTACACGCAAGCGCATTGGAGCGAGGAAATGAGCATAGGCCGGCTAGTGCTTAGGTATACTCCCGACATGGTGAAAGCATATCCGCCATTCGTCAACTTCTTCGAAAACACCAAGGAGATGCTGCAACAATGTGATCGTGAGAACCCAAGGTACGAAACCAATGATAAGGGTGGCGTGGTAGAAACTATCTAATCTGAAACTAAATGACTTTTCAACGTAAAATGTTCCTTATTCATATATCCACAAGATCATTTTGAACTATCAGGCTGTGCGAATCAAGAAACGCGATTTCGGTAAATGAAAAATGAATTTGATTAGCGAAGTATGGCGAAGTAGTTGCATTCAATTTTAGATTAGATGAGGTTTGATCAAAGATGTGGAATGATAATTGGGATGAATATATTAAAATTTAACAATAACAGTGAATGCAATATTTATAAATGCTTTAAGGTTTTCCTTATTTGCTTGGTTTTTGATGACGACTGGTATTGAATATTATTTTACGTTCTTTTCAAAACTTATGCACTGTTTTTCCAAGTTTCGTATGAAGTTTTCCCCATTACAATATCCTTTAAATACCTAAAATGCATTCAGCAATGTAGGCATACTGTGTTGAGTTGAGTCACATAATATTTCAACCTTACCTAAGAAATCTTAAATATATTAAAATGCCCAAACAAATTAAATGCGATCATCTTGGGAGTTCTCTTTCAATTTCATGCAAAAACCTTCGTTACTTTAGAAGTTTATTCAAGTCAATTCAATAGTCTCTTCTCCTTCCCTTTAGTTCTATAATAAATAAGTTGTAACTGGCCATTCTTTATAACACTTTATTTAATTACTTCACTGTAACTTTTTTATTGTTGTTTTCAGATTTCATGCATTCCTGAAAATCTGCCAAACAAAGCCAGAATGTGGTAGACAGAGTTTACAGGAACTTTTAATAAGACCAGTGCAGCGATTACCTAGTATAAGTTTATTACTTGATGGTGAGTTTATTTTTTATGATAAAGGCGTTGGGCATTTCAGGTCCCGATTTGCATACATTTCGTAAATTTTTAGATTAATTTTATTATTTATAACTTCTGTCGGTTTCATCATAATCTATTATGCAGTAGCAGTCACATAAACACCTGTAAATACGATAAAAACATTGAAAAAGATGAATTTTTCAAAGTAAAATGTCTAATAACTAATAATTCCCGCTGCTTTATAATGATATTGTTACATTAATAAAAACTGCATTGCAAGTGCATTGTAACAAACTAAGTTCCATCATTGCAAATTTTAAAAAAATCTGGGGCCTGGGCTCCATCCAATTAGCCCCAGACCCAGTACCTTTTCTGCGTCATTTACGTTCGGCGTTTAGACTCAATTCCACACTAGTAACTATTCATTTCATTACTAATAAATAACCATTATTTAATTGCTAATTGATGTAATTCTGCTTTTGAACAGACATTTTAAAGCATACGAATAAGAATAACCCCGACCATTCAGCGCTAGTCGCGGCGCTCGCAGGACTACGAGAGGTGATGTCTCACATCAACGAAGACAAACGTAAGACGGAGGGACAACTGCAAATGTTTGACATCTACAATGACATCGACCAGTGCCCGGTAACTATTCAACACTAACATTTATTTATTACCTACTAGCACATTCATATTTTAATATTCGAGTTCAAAAAGCAATTTAACTAGTAAATCACAAGGACTATTTAAAAAGTTCAGGCATTAGAAACTAGTACTTAAATTCATATAATATAAAATAGGTGAATCTATGTGCCTAGAAGACAAACTCACCAAGCACGGCAAGGAGCTTATTGCTTGGTTACCATAAGTTGGTAATAAAAAAAACGCAATTATTGTAGGCTGAGTTTACATAAAGGGGCGGGGCAAGCAAACTAACTATCTAACTATTTTTTATTTATTATTATTATTATCAGCCAGTTTCATCCCACTGCAGGGCAAAGGCCTCCCTATCCCCCTTCCACCTCTCACGATCTAGTGCAGCTGCGGGCCAATCCTTCAAAAATGCGTCTAATTCGTCTCGCCATCTTAATCTGGGTCTGCCGCGTTGACGTTTACCACCATTGGGGGCCCATTCTGTTGTAGTTTTTGCCCAGAGATCGTCCGGCATGCGGCAGATATGCCCAGCCCAATTCCATTTCAGTCTAGCAGCTTTTTGAGTGACGTCAACGATTTGTGTTTTGGAGCGTAGTATTGTATTGCGGATGCGGTCGGTCAGCCTCACGCCAAGGATACTGCGCTCCATCGCTCGTTGACAAACCTCTAAATCGGACCTCTCTTTAGCCGTCAAAGACCAAGTCTGAGCGCCATATGTAAGGATGGGGAGAATGCATACGTCCATGAGCTTGCGTTTAAGAGAAAGAGGCAAGTCACCTTTCATAAGATCTTTCATAGCCCAATAGCTCCTCCAAGCGTTTTCGGTGCGTCTAGCAACTTCTTTTTCTTGTCTAGCCTGGAAGGAAACTATTTGGCCAAGGTATATGTAGTCATCGACGTATGCAATATTTATATAATAATATTTTTTTTTTTTATATTTTTAATAATATTTTTTATCTAAGAAAAAAAAACTCAGTAGTTTTTTTTCTTAGATAAAAGTGTCCAGCTGATGTAAGCGGTTACTTCTACCTTAAACGGTACACTATCTTACGGAGCACTTCCACTATCTAAGCTATAATATTTTTTCCAGGCACATCTAGTTTCCTCACATCGATCGTTCGTCTCACGCTGCGAGGTAGTGGAGCTTTCGAAAGAACTATCAGGCCGAGGGGACCACCTTGTATTGTTTCTGTTCACTGACACTATGGAAGTATGCAAGAAAAGATCTAAGGTAATGTTTAAACCAACTCAATTTTCTACCAATCTTGGAACATGCTTTCATGTGCGTACAGTCAGCGACAAAACTCCAAACTGTTTGTTCAAGAAATATTTCGTTTCAAAATAAAAATCATACAAAGAATCTACAATATTTGGTATTTTTAGAAAACTTTCCGGAACTACAAAAATGTATGAAAGAAATCAAAATGAAATAAAGTTTTCTAAAACTATCAAATCTGGTATTAGAACTTCTGTTCGCCCCCTCCATTGCGTTATCTGATTGTAAAAATTTGCAAAAATTGCGATAAAGTTTTTTTTTTTTAATTACTGTGACATTTTTTTGATATATTGCAGGCACACGTGCCATATCCCCTTGTTCTATCTCATCATAATACTCATCTAAGATTGAACGGTTGAATGCATTAAAATTTTAGGTACTGTTGCAGTGTTGCTGTTCACTGTACCATCCTTATTTGCTTTTTTTCAGGCTTTTAACAGTAAAAGCCCTACAAACGGAACTGGTACGATGCGAATAGGATCAAGCAAGCCGTACAGACACATATCGCTAATGCCGCTTAGCACGGTCAAACGGGTGGTCGATATCAGAGAGGCCGAAGGTAAAACTCCTTGATATTTTACTAACTTTTTACGGGACAATGGGGCCACTGTATTTGTTCTAGACTTAAAAGCCTATTTAATTATTATTTGTTGGTCTATTGTTTTATTGGTTGCAAAAGCATTAGATCTAATTTCTACACGTATCTAGTTCGCTAAAAAAATTATAATTCTATTCCAGATTGTCACAATGTATTCGCACTGATGTGTCGAAGCAATCAAGAACTAAAGGAAAAGTTGTACTCGTTTATGATCACGGATGAGACGGTGGACAAATCTTACTTCCTACGGCAACTTTGCAGGCAAATGGCTAATACAGTCTGTAAGGCTGATGCGGTAAGAACTTGGCTGAAACACACAGTCACATATACATACTACCTTGTGGCTAATGTCATTTCTTTACGAGCGACCGATGACCGACGCTCCATGTATAAAAAGATTTCTTCCTTCTTTGTCGTATCACTCTTGTCAGAGTGGTCGTGGTCGTCATATTGGAGCAGTGGCCCGTCTTACAATCCTCCGCCATTCCTCCCGAACCGCTGCTTTTCTGGCACATTCGTTCAGAGGAACAACAATTGCAGCCTTGACTTGGTCCGTCCATCTCAATAAAAAGATTTAACTGAGCATAAATTGAAAAAATAAATTTTATATTTTCTAACATATTTTTCAAAGTAACCACTTGTCCAAAGTGACCATTTTCTAAGGTGACCAGTTTCTCAAAGTAACTACTTTTCAATGATGAATATTTAATTTTCAGGACAAATTCCTTGCGTGTCTTGAATCCCATCAACTCGATATCGATACAAGCGATCTTGCACTTAGCACGCTTTCAAAAGTATCCAAATTCGCAGCTCGAACACGAATCAAGGTATGTTTGTACATAAATATTTTTTTATTATTTGTAAATAATGAAACATTTCATGAATCAAAGGTTCGTGAAATGTTTTACTTTTTTTTTATCTGTGTAATAGTAAAATAAATACGCATGAAATAAATAAGAAATGTAGATTACTTAGATGTAGCTTAGCTTCCTTATATGGAAATAACAACGCGTAACCAAACAGTGGTATGTAAAGGTCGGACTCTACACTGTTAGCACAATCTATGTAATTATAGCATGAAACTATCTGTACTGTTCTGCAAAGATTTTGTTGTTAATAAAACAATCAGACATTGATAACAATCACTCGGATATTTTATCTAGTGGAAGTCAACAACTATTGCTGGAAAAACATTTAACATTCACTGGCATAGCTCTACTCGATTATGTGCTTGCATTTCACATAACACTATTATCACGAATGAAAATACACCTAATTCATTTCAGCAATAATTATTGACAGGAGATAATACAGATTTAGTTATGGTGACGTCATTATACCTAGTCATTGAAATACAATTACATTTTAATTTGAAAGGAATTCTAATGTACTATAAACACAGTTTAGTTACTAATCTTGGCGTGCACCGGAACCCTATTATGTGTACTGAATTTAATGCGGAACTATCTGTTTGCAAATCTGTGTAATAAAAGATTGATGGATGACCGACCTTCGACCGTAAAAAACAACATTGAGATAACATTTGGACAAGCAAGGTCGAGAGCGATAGTGGTTGTTCGTGATCCATCAAACTCAAATCAGTTGTATCACCATATTCAGCTTTTCTTCAATCAAATTTGTCGCCAAAAAGTGATTCAGGATCATTTAAGAGTCCGAGTATGACAAAAAGAGATTACAAGCCTGTGTTATTCGGCGGTATTGAATTTTTGTTGTATAGGCGTTTAGGTTATTTTTGAGCGTGGTTTACTCACATTCCCAATATGAACTGAACACATTTCCAACAAATTGTCCATGGTGACCACATTTCCACTATGACCTGTTTTTCGTTGACAACTTTCCGAAAATTATCCCTTTATAAATTTACCACTTTTCCAAAGTTGCCCCCTTTCCTCATAAATAACCTTTCCCCTCATAAATAACCTTTCCCCATAACGACCGTCTTCCCATACATTCTACGGCAACAACTTCTACCCCAACCACTCTTAAAATTACCCCTTTCTATGAATTTATGACCACTATTGGAAAATTACCGATTTCCAAAACTATAATGTCGCACAAGTAACCTCTTCATATATACTTACCACAATTGTCCCTTTCCGAAATGATCTTTATGATAGCAGGTATTATTAGTTGGCAGTTGCCAATAGATAAGAGTGGTAGTAGTGAAGTGAGCGTTGTAGTGGAGCGGTGGTTGTGTTTGTAGTTGGAGGCGCTGGCCGGAGTGGGCGGCTGGCTGCGGGCCGAGCCTGGCGCCGGGTTGCTAGACACATGGGTATTGCGCGCTCACTTACTCGCAGTCGCACAGGTCTGACGCGGCTCTCTCTGAATCTCTCGCACACTCCGCCCACTTTCCCCGCCCACATTGTATCTAATGGAGTGATCCATTGTCGAGTCGTTCCGCAGCTGTTTACATTTTCATTTGTACAGTAGAAAGAGTCAAATTACACTACGCAGCAACGCTCCTAAACTCGTTTCTCTCCTTATCGATGAACCACCAAGTTCAAGACAAGAACGGAGACAATGTTAAGAATATACAATAGTTTATCTTAATTGCACGACCACGATAGTGTTTTATAAATATTGACAAATTGATACAGCAGCACCGCGTATGCGTACTCGACTATGGGTCACTCCCTTGTGTTTATCTTCTATATATCATACTTCTGCTGTCACACCAGTTTCTACTAACCCATCGTTATTTCTGTAACAGGAATCTAGATACAATCATTCCCTATTCGTACGAGTTTCACTAGATTTTAGCTTGTTTAATCGAATAACTGAGCGTCAATGTGGCGTGATGAAATGAGAAATAATCATCAATGACCGAGAAAGTGGGACGGAGTGACAGTCGAATAACGCTTCGCTTTAAATTCATTTGTGACTAACAGTGTTTCGTGAGCGTGCCATACCTCGGGTTGTGATGTGTCATCGTCAACTAAGCCATTACCGCAGTCTTTTCATTCATGGTGTCTTTGTCTGGGACTGGGTTCTCTTTGTATCGTATATTTATTGTAATATGTTTATTATAAGCTACTAACTACACCTGGTTATTGTATAATGCATTATGTAAATATTTTTTCCGTGCACCAACGTACATAGCATGAATCGCACTTAAATTTACCTCTGTACTATGGAGGAGGTCGTAAATAACCCTCAGTAAACCCCTTTAAGTAACCATTCAGAGTAAAGTTTTTACTCTGTAAACGAGACTTCTCTGGTTGTACAAATAAACATGCAATGTCTGTCTGCAAATGTTCAGCATGGATTTGCATTTCAAATTTCTTTATGACGCAGTGTTTATTTGTAACTTCCAATTTCGAAACTTTGCACATTAACAATTCTGTTCTGTTCAGGTGGGTCGAGCGTTATCATTCAACAAGACTCCTTCAAAGCTGAAACGTGCGATGTCGTCGATGATCTCTCCATTCGGCTCTCAGTCGAACCTCACGCCTGCCTCACAACTCGCGCAGATGAGGCTTGCCAGTTGCAATAATATCAATGTAAGTACATTTTGGAATAGAAAATGATTGTTTGGCGAATTTAGATTACAGTCTCGAACAGGACCCGACTCGGTTTAATAACTCTTAACCTTGAAAGCCTGTCGAGACCTATACATACATGGTTTATAACATGTCTCCAATTGAAGATGTCAATGGGATTTTACATGATTGACAATTAATATGCGTGAACTCTGGAGATATCCTACAAATACTGCTTGTTGCTTTTTTGATCATCTAACTAACAACATCATCGCAGTATAGTGGTCGACGCATTATTTGTCGGCCACTATCCTATACTTATTTGCTTTGATATCCGTCCTAAACGCAACAGCCCCTACAAAGTCACTCTAGCCAATCCTGAAATGTATGGATTGGGCACAAAACGCATAATACAACGAGCGTATCAAAGGGCTGATGTGTCTAGCTGGAGGCTTAATTACAAATAATATTAATGTAAGCGTGTCATGGATAACAACAACCAACCATCTAACATTTTCCTGTAGGTGTAACATGCGGCATGTTGCAGGAGATGGGCGCGAGTGGCGCCGGCGAAGGCGGCTCGGTGCTAGTGGCGCCGCTGTCGGTGCAACCGACGCGCAAGGCTACCGGCGCGTCACTGCGTCGTTTGTGACGCGCCTCTCTGCACACACGGACGTGAAAGTGTGCCAACACAAATTGAACCTTATCTCAACACTGTTAGCAGTGATTGTGCAACTCGTACACGCGCGTGTGCCTACGCCTACAGTGGACGTAACAGTGTGCCAACGCAAATTGAATTAAATATACTGGTTAGCAGTGACGGTGCATCGTGTGATTTGTGCAGCTATTAGATTACGCTTTGCTATTTTGTTTGGCGATTTATCCAGTGCTAAGACAGGGATGTGGCAATTCAAAGTTGTATACAAACTTACGTTGGGCCAGGCTCAGGTGTATCTATAAGTGCTAGGGAGTGCCTTTGATAGTATTGTACTGTGAATGAAATGGAATTGATTGCGCAGGTTTAGTAAATTATTGGATAGTATTATTATTTGTTATAATTAATGTCCTATTTGAGAGCACCACGATTTGAGACAAGCGTGGAATTAGATATAATTCAGATTCGAAAATTCATGAGTGTACAATATTTGTATTGATCAATATCGGTGTTAATATATAGCTAGTCTTAGAACCAGTAATCTGAAGTCAATGGCCATTAACTAATCTTGTGATTTACCTGTCGTTTACCTGGTGACCTGGGTCAGTGTGTCACCATTGCCAGTTAGAATGGGTAAGTATGATATTGTTGGTATTATGTCTTGTAATAAATATTACCCCGGCCTATGTGTTACACAAGAATTTGATATTATTGATTTAGATTGGAGAATGTGTGTACATATTGTGATATTTTAATTTAAATGTGAAATAGGGTAAAGTAGTTGTATCAATGTTCCCTGTTAGGCCGTTTTTAAAGCGTCCCTATTTTGTATGATCGCTTTTTGGCGGACATATCACTCAAATGCCTTGTCATATTGCGAACTGGTGAAGTCGGTGGCGTGAATAGTGCATCATCTACGCAGCTCATCGGAATTCAGTGCGTATTACTAAGTTGCGTACCCAATAAGTTTATGCGAGTCTCAATACGGCTAATGCGTCTAATCATGTGTACGCATATGAATGCATTGTACAAAGTCTATATTTATAAAATATTTTAAAAAATGATTGATAAAATAAACATTTATTTTCAATCAGTGGGCTTTGTTATATTTTACCCTAAACGATAAGAAACTCACAATTTTGACACACAAAATAGCACTTATGTATAGGATCTATGTCCCATGTCTTGGAGATGGTCGTAGAAACACGTATGCATTATGGCAAGAGCGTAAGGGCACAGCTGCAGCCAACGCGGCCAGTGGAGCTATCGCCATGTATATAGCTAGCTTTGGGTACTCTGCATCAAACAGCAAAAACATTTTCATTCCAAGAGTAGCCTGGAACAATGAAGCGATAAAACAAATCAATACTAAGTATAATAGGTAAGTAGCTAAGTCTGATTACAATAAGCAAGGTAAAAGATGTTTACGATAAGCCATTCAAGTGAAAGCCGTAGATGATAAATTTCAAGGAGAGGAGAAAGCAAAATCTTAACTCGTCCAAACTTATAGTTACATACGCAACTCAGAGCCACAAATTGTTGTGGTTATTCCATTCAATTACAGACAAATGAACATCGCGATAATTCGTACAAAATAAAGTGAAACTTACAAGTGTAACAAACGGAATAATCTGCCACTGCACGCCGATGCGAGTCGAGCATGCGTTCTCTTCTGTCGCAATATTCATGTCTGAGACGAAGTCAGGACTGCGATACACGTAGAGTAGACCGCCGAGCTCGAGGCAGCAGACAAACGATACTCCGACGCCTGTCATTATTGAGTCCACACTTTCCAGCAGAGCTATACCACCCTGTTGATTAAATTAAATGAGGATATTATGATATGATCAATGAGTTGGAATTCATTCGATTACGGCTATGCGCACTGCTTTGAGATTAAAAATCGATTTGGAATTTAAACTGGTTCGCGATTAACGGCGCACTATAAAGCTTTTATAAACAGTTACATGATAACTTACACTTGTAGCAAATAACAAACTTAGCGCAATGCACATTAAAACCAGACCACCAACTACAGATTGTTCCACGAATCTGTAATTAAATAGACATGTTTTGAATTTTTATCACACATCTAACTAAACTAGGTAGGTACACAAGGTAGGTAAAAAAAATTACTAACACCAATTTCACTTTGTACTCAAATATTGTGTGCAAAGCTGTCTTCATCAGAATAAATGCAACCGCCATATACGAAAACATTAGGCCGCCGAATATTAATGTAGACCTAAAACAAAATTGTAATCTATGTTATCCTCCAACTTGTGCTCCAAACCAGTAAAAAAATGTATATAAGTATTGTATTAGCAATCTAGTTCCCATAGTACGAGTTCTGCTTAGTTTGGGACTAGAGGGCGTTGTGTGTAATGTCCAAGAATATTTATTTATTTAAGTTCAAAGATTTACTTACATAAGATGTGAATAGTTAGCGATAGACGTGCATTTTGAGTACATGGGTATTACCCATAAAGTACCTGTAATATTATATTATTGTACATGGAAAATATAGACAAACAAGTTAAAACTAGAGATATGTACAAAGGCGAGCTTTAAAACCAAAGTTAAGTTTTTACCCAAAGTTAGCAAAGTGAACTTAAGTTAACTCACTCTCGTGCATATTGAATGTTCCATCCGTATAAGGTTGAATATAATCGGCCAAAGCGCAAAGTGCTGCTCCACCAGAATGTAAAGTCGATAAGAGAACCAATAATCCGGAATGCCATACATTTTCGCCGTTCAGCTCTGGGTCTATGTGTCCCGAAGCTAAAACGAAATTACATGATTGTTTTATTTAATTTTTTAATCAAAGATGTTGGAATATTCTACAGGCGATCAAGAGCTCAACATTCTATTTCTAGTTACTTTTAAAACGAATTTCATGAATTATGTTATTCAATACGATCACGAGTGTAATCCCCAGTAGGATGTATAGACCGGAATAGTCCGAGGGACAGCACAAATCGTCAATTATCAACACATATAACAAAAATATGACGTATTAATAATAACTTCGACGTTATAACTATATAAGAACTAAGAAGTAGGGGTAGAAAAAAGTGTTGGGTAACTGTTTAGTAACCGTAGTGATTTAATCCTTTGCCGTGGATAATTTCAGTGCCCATACTGGCTGAATGTATGTAGAGAGCTACTTCCAGTGCATCTGCAACGGCCTAAACATACAAGAAATAATAAATCCTTTTTAAATAAAATAAAACATACATAAAGTAATATTTAGCAAGTACGTACGGCCACTACTTCTTTGGCACCGACTCGAAATACTTTTCGCAACGATCCGGGTATCGTGGACAAGTTGATGGCGCCAGTTACGCACAGACATATTACCCAAACCCATGGTATGATCACAAACCAAGATTGTACATTGTTCCAAATAAGCTTAAAAAAAAAGGAAATTAACTATTTTAGGCACATATTTTTACTTTTATAAAATTAGTGAATGAGTTAATTTTCAACATACCCTACCATATCGAAGACGTTCCAATATTAACATGATCCATATTACACCCCAAACACAAAAAATGGCAAATAACAAAGTTAAATTAAAATGACCAAAATCATGATTCGCACGTAATTGGACGACTTCCACGCTGGAAAATTAAACAATTATCGTAATTTTTAGGTCTTGAGAAAATTTAGTAAAATATAGTTAGGTAGGTATACTATAGGACTGAAGACTTACTAGAAAAAATTATAAGCAGGAGAACTGTACAGTGGAGGATATCCCCCCTCATAAGTCTCCAGACACATTTCTATTTTACGTGAATCTCGTGTTCTCATGTCCTCTCCTTCGCTAAGAAAACAAACTATCAAATATTTTAAACAATTAATAGATTGATCAAAAAGCAATCATAATGAATGTAGGTATCTACGCAACACTAACATAACCTAAATTAAACTACCTAGGTAATATACCCTAAAACTTTGTCGTTGGTGGATTTAGCACAAGTAACCTTAGGTTTTGTTCTAATCGATTAAATCTTATTTAATTTTCTAAATAACCAAGAACTTTATTACCCAAAATTGGACGCATTTCTCCATGCAAGAGGATGCAAACCAACAGTAGTTGAAGGCGTCTCATCTTCTTCCTCAACTATGCCACTTTCCATTGAGAATCTAGACTAATAATGAATTAAATAGTTATTTTAAAAGAAAATTCTATGTCTACTCTAGTTTAAATTAAATTACAAAACCAACTGCATACCTCTTGTAATTTAAAAAATTTGACATCCATCAATTTCGGTGCATACGATTTCAAATCGAAGTCACTGGAACGTAAATAATATGAAAATAACCAAAACACACGCGCATTGTTGAAATGTTTCAAACATATGACACAAAAAAGTGGAACATGTACACAAGTTTTAATGAACCGAAGCAAGTGAAGGATCAACCGAGCTTATGTCAGCTTGAGATATAGCACGCGGCAAACAAGCTCTGTCTAGCACATTTTTCCCCCTAATATTTGATACAGAGTAGTCGGAAGTACTCTGTATTATAAATTGTTTTTAAATACATTATATTAACTGCATTTATAAGGTTGTGAACTATGAGGAAGAGATAGCTATAGGATTTGCGTCGCTAGCTTTCACCCATCTTGTCGTTTACCTTACCGGCAATATGTGAAAGGTAGTTTAGTGTCAGCCACCGAATGCACCACGTATATAGCTGCTATAGCAGCAACGGCGCAACAGTTGATGGCACGCACTATAGCATTTATACATATTGCTATGCCAATCCCTGCACGGAAACAGACACTGAATTAAAATTTTACTTTACGCACTAATCTGTTTGACAAAGCTTAAAAATGAATATGGTTTACCGTCTAACATAGGTATGATTCTGAACGCACGCCCAGGGCCACTGATACTCCATTGGCCAAGATACACCTCAAAGTGACGCAAAGGATTTGCAAGTACTGCAACCGCCAGTACTAGGAACATCACGTACACAACTGAAATCATAGGAGCATCGTGCATATTAACAAAATAAGGTGTTGTACCAACTCTATATTTACGACTACCTACTCTGTTACGTGGGATTATTAATACAAGAAGTGCATAGATAAACAAAGTTGGTCCTAAGTGTTTCGAGTGAAATTCCTGTTCACGCTTATTTATACTTACTAAACCCTCCAGTTAGCGCGGAAGCAGTAACTCTACAGTGCATCGTCAATAAGCATCCTAATACAAGAGCTCCTAATCGCAGTCGTCGGCGGCCCGTAGCACGTCTGCGCGGCCCGCCGCCGCCGATCGCGTTGTCCATTCCTGGTATATGCGCAGTGGACCATATTACCGACCATTGACTCTGGAATGTAGACCACACTTTTATTGCTTTTACAACAGTCTTTTTGTAGAACATGCATGGGCAACACCACTGTAATCCCCAGGCACCTACATGCCAACCTCTTTGAAACATTTTGGCATGTAGGTAGGTACCTGCTAGTTCCATTCTTAGTACCTACTTACACTTTTGCAGTTCTGTGTAGGAATTCCATGTGATGGGTTACAAGCCCGTCACCCCTGCAGAACACTAACTGGCTACATATTTATAAGTATATTCACCCATTTCTGTATTTTGAGAAAACTTTTAGAGACTATAGTGTTCAACATCAAATAATAATAATTTGTTAAATTGCACTCACCGTATCCCTGTTTTCATATGTGAGAATTGTTTCTAACGAGTGGTTTCTGTTGGTGTTTGCAGCCATAGTAAGGTATGCACTTATAATTTACAAACGTAAAGCACTTTCACATTTTATTTGTTATGTCATGGTTATTTCGCCAAAAACTGATTTTCGTACAAAAAAACACTTTCTGACAATCTGACATTGATCTGTGATATTTAATGACAGATAAGCAAATAGTATTTTTTAATATTGTCATGTATCAATATTTTTGAATAAAAAGAGATATTTATACATTTCAATCACAGAGTAACTTATACATAGATAATAATAACCCTATACACGAACTAATGTAGCTCTACAAAACAAATGAAAGTCTTGAATGGATATAGGTAATAAACATTTATTAATAAATTATCCTATCTAATCTATGAATACAGAAGATTCAAAATCCAACAAAATAAGAAAAATATAATTGGTATATCCTATTTCTATTTATGATCACTTATTTATACACTCTGGATCGGCTTTGATAAGAATAAGTTTATACAATCAAATCAGACGATTTCGAAAATACCATTAAAATCTACATAGTTACACTGACCTGATGAAGATGATATAATAATATGATTATAATATTTATCAGTGACTAAAAAAATAACAGTGGATCTACGACACACGAAGGAAGATACGTATGAAATATAAGTTACGTGGGAATAGGTAAGATACTGATAAGAAAATTAGATTTTATCAAGTCCGTTATTTCAATAACTACTATTAAGTTGTTACGTCACTATGAACACATCAAAGTTTAATGCACAAAAGGGTATGCACTAACACAACTGTTTATATGAAATCTTCAGCCTACTGCGGCGCGGCGGCGGGCGGTTACGGCATTACTATGTGTTTGTTTCTGGCTGGTTGAAGATTTGATCATACGTTTGGGTCCCTAAAGTTGGGCTCACGGAATTTAGTCTTATTTTAGGGAACTGTGAAACTGTGTGGTCCTGGGCATGTAAATCTACCTGGCACTTTTGCAATAACAGTTTTTTTCTGGACTTTTTGTCACACCATACTACTCAACGGTTTGCGTGGTGTGAAAGTGACCATTCTAGATTGTCAGTACTGGTATATGCGCCTGAATTCCGAGAGTCTATAAACCCAACTATTGGTACATTCAGAGTGTCCTGCCAAAGGCGGCAGGACTGCACCTAAACCAGCCGTCTGGCGAAGCTGAACGCCGCCGCTGAGCCGGCATATGTTAGGGAGGTGGTGGCGCCGCGGTTTGAGGTGCGTCTTGAGGCAGTGTGAAGTTGGTTAGTAGATCGCGTACGGCAGGCCAGAGGGTGCACTCTGAGTGAGATTGGTTGAACTCGTTGAAGCTGAAAGAAATAGTTCAATGATGCTTGGTCTACGCTACCGTACCGTCTGTTACATGCTGCATTACGAGTTTAGCCAATTTTAGATTCTAGAAAAAGATTTCTTACCGTTTGAGGTGCAAGCTAACTGCGATAAGGTGTGGTTGGGCGTTCTGTTTATCAGCGAGCTGCGTGACGTTGAGCTGCAAGTCGTATACCAGAGGAAGTACCAGTTGTGTGTCTCCTCGCGTTAAGCAGATCTACAAACAAATAGTAAATTCAACAAAAATACATACAAAAAATCAAATCTTATGGCCCCAGGAAAAGAAAAGAGGAGCGAGCTGGCAAAAGCCATTAGAAATGTTGTTACATTTCCGGTCTGTCTGTCGCTTCGTACCTCCGAAACTAATGATTTCCGAAATTAAAAGAAAGACGAAACGTGTTGTGTCAACTCCATGTTATGTAATTATGTAGTTTATGTAGAATGTAAGTGCGGCGATAAGGCGCTGCGCTGCTTAGGCTAAGTCTGCGCATCAGAGACACGAGTGCGGGTAACAACAGAACTTACAAAGAACAGGATCTTGTGTTTGGCGAGTAGCACGGCGGGCTGTCCTGTCGGCACGATGGGAGGCGCCGCGGCCGGAGGCACCCTCAGCGCCCACTGCAGCTGCCAGAGCGCAGGCGCGAGCGGCACGAGGTCTGCCCGCATCAGGGACACGAGTGCGGGTAGCGCGGCGCCGCCGGCTGCGCCCCACGCCTTGCCCCAGCCTTGGAGAGCGGTGGCGCGGTACGGAGGTATTGCAACGCGCTGCTCGAAGAACTTCTCCATCACCTGATATTAATTTAGGTTTGCATAAGTACTGCGAATCGAAGCACTCCCACGCAAGTAACGGCCAGTGATAGCCACTTTTTGTAACATTTTCTAAGTCGTCACTTCAAAACACGTTTTCTTGCTATGTGTAAAAAATGTTACGAAACTAAACGTCAATAGCATAGTACTTATAAAAATCTACTAATAGGAAGTCGGAACAATTAAATATTCGTCTGAAACACACCTGCCACTTTCCACGCGTACGCTTCTTTCATCCCTTTAAATTAGCAGGGAGTGGACTGACTGGTTTACCTATAACAAACACTATAGAAGTACAATCTAACCTGCAAGTCGTCAGTGGCCCAGGTGTCCTTGTGATCCGGCAGCGGCGTGAGGTGTAAATGCAAGGATTGCATGTGTTGCGGATGTAACGCGACGCGCGCCGCGAGGCCCGCGCTGTCGCAACGGAAGGTGAACGATGTCGCTTCTATTGACACCATTGTTAGCTGAAACGATGCATAATCTATCATAAGCTGCGTATCAACCAGAGATGGAAGAAAAATCCAGCAATACTTTAGTTCGAAATTATTATTAAAAACGATAAGGTAACTCCACGATAGCCTATATCCGCGGACGGTGTTGTACTCACGTAGTCTTCGGACTGCACAAAGCGCTGTAGGGTGCGCTTCATGTAGACGCAGGCTAGGAACCGCTGCAGTGGCGCCAGCGCTGGTCCTGGGGGTGCTCCCAACGGCGGCTCGCAGGGCGTGCAGAGCGTCTCTAGCTTCGACACGGGGATGGGGGTGGCGGTAGCGCCGGCCCACGCCCGACCGCCTACTAATACCCGGGAACCGCTTGATGATGTTGCCTGCGGACCTGAATTGGATACTGCTATTGATTATTTGCTTCAGATATCACATAATAGATTGTTGACGTCAGAGGTACACATTTGAGGCTGCGGCAGCTGCATACTATATTGTATTGTCTGTCTTGAAAACTACAATCCGGATATTTTCCAAGCATTGGTGTCTTCTACCTAGACTGTCCTGCTTTATTGTCACTTACCATTAGGTGAGATTGCGGCCAAAGAACATTCGATCTCATAAAAAAATTTGATTCGTGCCTGGTACACCCTTCGCCGGCGCGGGGATGGAATCAGACGTAGTTGATATAGAACTATGCGCAGTATTATAGAATTTTTGTTGACGATGTGATGTCTCAGTTATGCGAGCAAGGTACATGGTGCCGGTACTCGCATCTTTTAATGATTTTTTTTTTAATTCTTACTTGCATGATGTAGCACAAGGACAATATTTTGAAATTTCCATGCAAGTGATCGCAATGTACCGAAAATTGCGGTTAGGCAAACCTTATTTTAAATAGACCATGGTCGCATAATGCTTACTTTCGTTCTCACCGGTATTTTTGTTACGTGTGTTGCCTATTCAATCTACAATCTAAAGTTAGGTTACCTAGGTTACTTAGTTAATACTATTTGTTTGTTTCTTGTAGGTATCTTATGTTTGCTATATTTTATATATATTTTCTATGTCCGTTCTGTGTTTTCTGTGTGGATGTCAAATAAACTATCTATTTATCTACAATCAAACACAAAACTTAAGCCCTTCTCCCATGACGATACGCACGGGCGATTCAAGTATCCTGCAAGTCTCGGAGACTAGTCGCCGCCAAGTATCTCACATACATAAATGTACTATGGCGGCGTCTAGTCTCCGAGACTTGCGGGATACTTGAATAGGTTGTGCGTATCGTAATGTGAGAAGGGGCTTTATAAGAATGTGTTGGGTGTTGTTTGTTACCCTTGTGTTCGAGATGATGCCTCGGCGAGGGATGATGCGAGGGCGAGGGTCTCGGCAGCGAGGGCGAGGCGGGCCACGTGGTGAAGGGCGAGGTGGGCGGCGGGTGCGGCGACGGCACCGGGCACGGGGAGGGGGGGGCGCGCGGGGACGCCGGCGACGCCGACACACCGACACCAGGCGGTGACGTCAGGTTGAACGAACCTCCACCCATCTGCACACAACATGTACAACTCATTACCGCGAGATGTTTCGTCATGTACACGATCCCGCTATCCAACGATTTCCACCGAGCTGGTTAATGGATGAAAACTATTTTATTATCAATTAAATATGTATGTCAATAATATTGCAAATGAGTTGGCTAAAAAAATTCAGTAAAGAATATAAATTTAAAAAAAAATCGAAACTGAAAGTAGCAAAGCAGCTATTTGTGACGAGGTTCATCGTATGCTGGTGACAGATATTTTGATAAAAAGTTTCGCACGCGTAAAATATCGCGGGTATCAGCTAGTCATTATTAAAATTATCAATGGTCCGCAATGGTAGGTTCGTTTAGTGCAGTGGTTACGGAATTATACACAAGAAAAATATTTTATAGAATATATTGACCTGATGTTGAGCAGGAGAGGCTGGATGCGGCGTGACGGGTGCAGAATGCGGTGTGTGCGGCTGTGGGGGCGTCAGCGGCGCCGGAAAGCGAAGACCACCTGAACAAATATATTATATAAAAAAATGTTCTATACTCATACGGCTAATGAAGTCTGGCTAAATCGGAAAATCTCAGGCGCGAATAAGTACCTTATCATATCAGCCACAAGGCGTCCAATACTGGTCAGAGGCCTTCTCTATTTCGAGGAAAAACCATTTTGATTCTTCTTTTTTCCATAACGTCGCGGTCTTTGTTTGTTCTTACATTGTATCCCTGAGTTATTTTGGCTGTTTTCATGGTTTTTTTTATTTACCTGGTGGCATCGGAGACATCGGTGAAGGCGGGTTGTCATCTTCAGCAAGCAGTCTCGTGTTTATATCGTCTACGTATTTTGATAGGAATGCCTGATGAAAAAAAATTTAAACCTATTATTTTATTTACAACCGATTATGTATAACACTCAAGGTTTTGTATGCGAATATCGCTCGAGCCAAACCGCGAAACTAACTTTCATCCGCCACTATTTTTTGTACACCACCAGGCTGCAGTTACATTTTCCACCAGGTGTGCTAGCAGCCAAAAGCTTAGCTATCTATATAACTTAGTATTTGGTTACATGTATGTATAATACTAGCCGTCGCCCGCGGCGTTGCTCGCGTTCTAACCTTTAGAGTGTGACGTTTCAAAATTCCTTTCTTAGTGCACCCCTACACTATATAAGGATACTACCCTTCAAATTTCATACCTCTACGACTTATGGTTTAGGCTGTGCGTTGATTCTATGTCAGCTTCAAAAGAGTTTTATATATATTGATGATGATTACCTTTAGTCCTTGAGCGGGTGCGAATTCGTCGACAACAGAACTGCGGTCAAACTTTGAGTATGAGCCATCGCGGATTGTGACCATGCCTCCTCCCCGAATTCCAACTTCGATGGAGTAAGCGCCCGCGTAGATTATACGTATCTGTTATGACAGTGCTTATTTTAGTGGTGGAATTGTTGAACGTATTTGTTGGTTTGTAATCTAGGGGTTGACTGTAAAATGCTTCGCGGCATTGTTATCGAAACAGAATCCATTTTAGCATTATATTTAGGTTTCCTGTTGGTCAGCTGAACAGATAAGTTGGTGGCACTGTATGTAATATAGTAGCTTGCAACAAGTCAAAGAATGTAATGCGGGGTCAGAAATATATGCAATGTTGAAAGTTATTTATTTAAAAAATTCTGTACTTTCATACTAAAAGTACCTTTCTCCACGAGTGTGCTAACAGAGTGAACGTGGGTGTAGGCATCTGGGTGCGCACATGATGCAACCCTAACTGCGGAAGCGTGGGCAGCCGACTCAGAGCTAATAGCGGCGCATACGTCTCACGTAGAACCACGCCCAGTGATATCAGATCCTTGTGACTGGAACATAACAAGAAATGGTAACACTTTCATATTCATATTCATATTACTTTCTTTTTGATACTTATTATTAGAAACAAATGTAGATAAGGGTAGGCAGAGCAGCAACAATAATTGGGTGTAAAGAGGCCTTTGCATCTAATCTAGATAGTTTATTCAGTGTCAGATGTCACTTCTTACCAATACCTCGTTGAACAGGATACCTGTAGTGCCTTGAACATTTTTATCCAGGATGTGAACCATAAAGGTCCATAAGTTCAACAGGTGTAGTGTAGAGTCAATCATTAGTCGACACGCAAGTGCCTTATAAGCCCACTTACCAGTTGATATAGTGGTCAAGGTGATGATGCAACATATGATGCGCATTAGCCGCTGGTTGATGGGCGGGCGTGGCTAAGGTATAGCGATGAGTATTAGCGCTCCACTGAAGTAACGCCGTGGCGCGCTGGGAGCCTCCGAAACCGACCACCAGCGAACGATACGTGTAAGAACGGATGCATATACCTTGCCATAGTGACTCGCGCTCTGAAATATTACTCAAATGAATCTGCGGTTCTTCTAAGTTTCAAGGCCGCCTAACGAGCTATGGAGAAGCCTATACTTGATGTTTCCTTACAAGATTTATTAATTAAGATTTATTCTCTCTGTTATAGTATAGGAAGACTGCTAATCGTCAAATCAAACAAGGATAGTTCGGTCGTATTCTATTCATCATACCTTGCAACGGTCGTAGAGTGAAGTCATAGAGCAGAGTATGCAGATGCACGATGGCGGCCCAGTCCGCGAGGAAAGCATCTGCAGTGCGACCGGCGTCCGTGCCCAGCTCGTATTGTAAGTACACGCAACGTCTTTCACCTGACAATGCAGTAGATTTTTATGTTCATCTCTATAAATGTAAAAACCTCTAGCTGTTGAAGAAGAGCAGTAAAATACATAGTCATTGGGGCTCACGTAGCTGGCATTCGCATGGCTAGCGCTGATTCTCAGACAACATGTTAGAATTATGTACCTTGTTCCTTAGGATTGGGTGTGCGAACCGGTGAACCGTGGAACACAAACTCCGCGGTCCACACTCGCGCTTGGTTCTTAGTAGTGAGTCGTACGGTCGCGGCGAGGAGACGGGTCCTTAGCGCGGCGGCGGCGGCCGGCTTAGCGCCCGCTGGAAGTGGTAGAGCCACTACTCTCATCGCTAGCGCTGATCCACTCCATTCTGGTTGAACTCCTCCATGGGTTACACCGCGTTGTGCCAACTATGGATAAAATAGTGAGGTGGCAAAGCTTTAAGGCCGGTACATAACAGTGCTAAGAAGGTCAAGTCGAGTCAAAGAATAGTTTGGTTTTGGCGGTGGTTTTCATGTTTACCTCCTGTGCGAGGTTGACAAAAGGCACACGTTCGTCTGCAGCCGCCACTACATGCGCTAACTCCGGAAGGAAGTAAGCGGGTTGACGCACGCGTACTGCGCGGGCATTCGCGGCTGACAGCTTACGCTTGCCTGGCTGCATACCTGCAATAGTGGACTGTAATTACTAGGAAGTTAGGGTTTAATGTTGAACAAAATTTAAACTCTTAAAAACTACAGAATAGATAGCACGGTGCAGTATTCGCTGCCGACAACTTGTCGACGCTTGTATTGCTGCATAGTAGACTGTATTACAAGGGGTTAGGGTTTGTTTATCAAGTTACATACCAGGCGTATCAAGAGGTGTGAATGGTCCATGGGTGAGTGTGAACGTGTCCAGCTCGACTAGCGAGTGAATTCGAAGGTAGGCACGCGCCGCTCCCGCCGGTACTGGCGCTGAACTTGAATTCTGATGGACAAATAATTACATTGGATATAGCTGCTTTGGTTAATAATAGTCATAGAGCTTTTTGTTTCACTTCTTCTTTTTTCAATCCTTTTACTCTCTAGTTTACGCCACCAGACATGTACGCAAGATATAAAAGGTGTCGATGCGTAGGTAGCCAAAATACATCTTTTTTTGCTAAGCTTTTTTCACATTAACGTGACAAAATAAAAATAGTTTAAAGTGTGACAAGTTAAGCGATATGATTGTTCAGGAGTAGCATGTAAGTGTAGTTACCTCATCTTCGCACTCGTCTGGCGTACACCGGCGTGCACCGGCCAGATGGAATGATAGTGCCACGGAACACGCGCTGCCGCTGTTTGAGGTATTGCTAGTAGTTGCCGTAGTACCGGCTGCCACCTCCTTCATTTCCACAATCTACAGGGTAGTACAAATGAAGATATTTTGAATGTGCCGTTTATTGCAATGTACTCAAATTAGATTTATTCGTGTAGCTACCGTGAGGAAACCAGTTAATATTGTATGTCTACGCACTACAGCCATCATTCCCAATGATCTTGCAAAGCATTAGATCTCAGTAGTCTACTGAGATCTTATGGTTTGCAAAAAAATTATGTATATTTAAAAATAATTGATGTATTTTACGCGCGTTCCTTAGTACCCGGATGTCTTTAGCTGTAAAAAAAGTGCAAATGATAAAACAAAATCTCACCAGTATGTGGTCAGTATGACGATGCAGGGTGACATAGAGTCTGTCTGGAGATAGTTTGTTCAGGGGATGATTGGGCCCGTGCAAGAACGGCAGATGTTCGCAAACGCTCGCCGGCAGGTGTTGCAAGGTCTTCTCACATCGACGGGCTACCAGCCAGAATCTAAACGAAGAATCAATCGTAGTCATATGAGTTGAACGATTGGGATGTGTATTTCAGGCTTTGTTTGTATGACGTCTGTAAAGTACCTTAGGTGTGTAAGCAGATTTTTGATAAGCGGTATATTGGTAGCAGCGAGCGCATTTGCCAGATCAGGCATTCTCGGAGTCCCGGGGTAAGCAGGCACGCGAGCGCGCAGTCTGCCACCGTGAGCGCCCACTGACACTAACAGCTGTTCCGCGCGAAGGCACGGAGATACTACGGAGCAAGCTAGAACGCATGGCCAGCCGCCCACACTGCATTCCACCTGGAAAATCAAGTTTTAACATTTCTCCTGGCACGTAATTCTGCAAAATTGCTCCTTACGCAAATTTAATAATTTTGTTCAATTTGTAACTCAATTTATCTTTGTATGTACGAGAATGAGCGTATTTGAAAGCAGTTTAGATTATGTGATTGTTTTTATTCTTACCCCCTAGCTAGATCATACATGCAAAATCATGGCCAAAATCAGGTGATTCCCGCTCACACGTGCCAAACGCATTACGAGAGAAGATAAGAGGAGTCTAGATTATGTGCGAAGTTCTTACCCCTAAGTCATTGAGCAGCACTTTCAGATCGTTCAGTCTCTGCCGAGAGCGTACATGCACGGTGTGGGCCAGTAACCGCTCCATGGATGGCGCGTGGGGCGTGAGAGCCGAAGCCACACGCTCGCCGCCGGCTAGGGCTGGCACGTGCCATACGTGTAGTGAGTCGGCTTCAGCACCAATTATCAGCCGGTAGCCTAGCTCGCAGCCTAGTTCCCTGTGCCAATTGAAATTAGAATGTACCGCGAGGATCATAGAGATCAAACTCTTGCGAAAACGTAGCATTCATCTGCTGACGTCTGTATTAGTGAGAAATGCCTTGGTTACAACTAAGGCAACATCATTACTGAATTATGAACGTCTAACGCAAGTAAAAAAGGCGACGCGACGTCTAACGCAAGTTACGGTCATAATAGCCAAAACCAAGCTTAGCTGCAATGATTTTAAAGCCGCAAAATGGTCATTGGTCAGTAAAAACAAATGTTTTAAAATTTATTTTAAGTTCAGAGTAAAAATGCATAATACGAAAGTAATAAGGTCTAAATAGTATCATACCTCCAATAAGAGACTTGTAGTTTCTGTCCAGGGATATATCTATCAACTTGCAAATGTCGCGACAGACGATCTCGGCACAGTCTCAAGGTTTGCGTATACAGCAATTCAAGTGATAGAGACCGGCAGAAGTACCGCAACGCAGTTAAAGCGCCGCTCAATCCAGCTGCCGCCAAGCGCGCCTGGGCTACTCCGCGAAGCCACGCCAGTTGAGAACTGTGCACTAGGGGCTTCCCTTCTACAAACAAAACACAACTGTAAAGTACTGTAATGAAGGTGTAATCCATGATTCAAGAAACACATGCACAAATAGCAATCATGCGACCAACCTCCAGTTTCACTATCTTGTATGAGAATAGCAATATCTAGTAATCTCCAAGGGACATTTGGGGCATCTCCCATCACTGTTAGAGACACGCTATATTCTTGACCAACTGTAAATGTTGCACGGCCATTTTCTACCTGAAATTATAAAACTTTTTTAAATACTGTACTTGCTCAGTCATTTTGTTGCTATATGTATTTTGATTGCAACAGAAAAAACCTTGTGGTTTTAGTAAAAAAAGAAGCGGAAGTAAAAAGTTTGTTACCTTAAGGTTACGGACATCACTTGGTAATGATGCAGTAGTAAGTCTCTGTCTCACTACATGTGCTAGTGAGCGTAGAGTAGTGCGTCGCTCAGAGGCAGTTAATGTAGGTGGTGGCACTAGTCGTTCTCTAACTACTGCTGGCAATCGACTGTATGTACCCAGAGTTAGTACTTCTACTGCAGCAGCCATATGAAAAGTGGGCAGCCTGTTACAGAAAGAAATATTTGAACCCCCTGAATTAGGCAACAAGCAAAACCTATACTGCCATTTACTTAATCTATCAGCCTGTCACTGCTGGACATAGGCCGGATCCATAGAATTCCAGCAAGAAAGAATGCACTCCCTGTTATTCCTAAGCTCAAATTAAATGCATGCAGTAACTCACCTGGCATGTACAAGTGTTTCTCGAGCCACTCTTGCTAATACATCAGCTGTTTCTACAAACAATAGGGCCTGTTTATCTAGAAATGCCATGATGTGAGCAGATCTATCCACTTTTGTAGCACTGCTGGCCCACTTGACCAGGGCCAAGAGACGTACAAACAGCTGACGTGTGCGAGCACTGAACTTGTAAATCTCAATTTTTCGCTCCATATCAGTTTTTCTGGGCAACCTGTAAATTTGTACGGAGCAGAGAAGAAATGGTTTATTAGGTATCATTTGCAGTTTTAGTAAATTTGAAAAATCTTATTCTCATCAAACAGAAAATAAATCTTACAGTTCAGCCAAAACAGTGAGTTCATCGTAAGTTCTTTGCACAATGAAGTCTATGAGTAATGCAAGAGAAATGGAGCCACCTCGAGCTCCACCACCTTCGGCGCCTTGTGTGCATCCTTCGATGGCCACTGGCACCATTGTGGAAGCAGTCTATTTTCAACACTTGTTTACTCTTGAAGCAACAAATACAAGGAAGGTATAATGTTTTACATTGTCTTCGCAGTGTTTTACACTTATATATTTTGAGAAAACAGAGAAAAAATTAATGAAAACTGTTGAAAACAATCAAGAAGATTATTTCTTTCTTTTTTTATTTCTTCAACTTCTTTGGTTTGGTTTGGTTTAGTTATGACCTTTTCTTCTTCTTTTTTAGTACCTATACCTATCTTTTTACTCACTTGCACTTGGTTAATGTACTACAAATGAGTGCGGACAAGCATGCAATCAACATGCTAAACCTTGTGCTAAACAAATGAAATAATAACAGTCAAGTCAACTGTGACAGTCTGACAGAAGTTGAAGTTGACTTTTCTCACTGCCAGAGTAATGATGTGGAATTGAGATTTAACTCAAGTTTGAGTTGAACTGTCTATTGACTCGAGTCACAAAACTTGTTGGATTCGAATCGAACTTGACTCAGCCTTCAATATCGTTTAAGCGTATGATCAACCAGATTCAAGTCATATTGTGTTGATAATCCAAAAAAAATGAGCATTAAGTATGCGTAGGTATGCGACATGGTATATATGGAAAACATCTAGTATCTCATGTTCCATCGCATTCTGCGTCAGCGATGAAGAGCAAACGCGGTACGCTGCTTTGAGCCGCATACCACAGCGTTGTGCGTTACGATCGCAGAAACGCTGCTTAACAGGTAATTCAACTCGAGTCGACTCATTTGCGACTTAGCTCGAGTTATTCAAGTACAGTAACTCAACTCGCAGTTCGCAAACGCACATAACTAGGTAAGGTAATGTCAATCAAATTGAATCAAATCAGTAAATGTGCGAGTGTGATTAGCAGTGAGCATTTTTTATTTTCTTGTGTTTTTGCCATCACGGTGTAACTTGTCATTCAAGTCAAGGTTGATTTATAGTTATCAATTTCTCTGAATTCCACAAGCACCTATGGTTGTAAAGTGCGTACCTATTGTGTAAAACTTGTTAGTAGAATTAGGTAAACTGAACCACTACAAACTGGAAGGTGTAGGTAGGTAACACCTTCCAATTTGTTTGTAGTGGTTCAGTTTTTACATTACTTTATCCGGCTTTCAGATTTACATGAACATTTTTCGATCGTATAAATTTGGTGTGAAACCCGTAAGAAGTGTGTGTCAATTTGTGTTCAATTTTCGAAAAAACCTTGCGGCGAATATGGGGTTATTGACTGAAGGAAGTCCTCTTAGTTGGGAAGAGACGAAGGCGTTGGCGGAGCATGTTCGACAACACGGAATAGAGCAATTCATTAATCTGTACAAAAAGCTTCAGGATCGCACTGGGGATGTGCTGAAATGGGGAGATGAGGTAAGCGGATTGGTACCTAGAAAAAACTTTTAAAACAGCTGATACTTACTCCTTAATCTGTTTTTATAATTTATTTTATTTTATGTACCTACCTACCTATTACAGCTTATTTAACAAAGTTCTTAATGACTACCTACCTAAGTTTAAATATAAAATTAGTTTTACAGCATCAAAATAATTAAAACATTTTAGGTGGAGTACATAATTGTAAAATTTGATGATGAAAACCAGCGAGCCACAGTTAGTCTTAGAGCCAGTGAACTACTACCTTTGCTACAAGAAAAGGAATTGGTGGATCCAGAAAGTAAGTCACGTAGTTAGTTGGTACACAATCAATAATAGGCACTTGTATGTTTTAGTTAGAGGGTGTCTGTTCTACCTGACTCAGGGATCATATCCTTTTACTTATTGAAATATTCATAGAAATAGGTACCTAAGCGGGTATGATTATTAGCTGTTTCGACAATGACTAATGGCTTTGATACACAAATATTACTTACCTACCTAATCTTGTAAATAGTCAAACCATGACTAGCATATTTAGTTTATCTTGTTCAGTTTCAAAGAATGATTCTAGGACTATCCTAGAGATTACATACAAAAGTATAAAACTAAGTATTTGATGATAATGATAAATAAGGTGTAATTTTTACTATTACATCAATACTTCCTTACTACAGTATAGAGAATGTTACTGAAAAAATAATAGTTTTTTTTATATTAATATATTAGGTTTTCAGGCCTAAGATCATTTATATCTCAAAAATAATAATATTAGAGAATCAAGTGATAACTTATTATTAGGTACGGCATATTAACAAAATATATGTTCATTGAAAAAAGTTTCATCTGAAATAAGATCTAACCTATATGTTTGAAAAGTTCTTTTTTACAACCATTGAACATAGAGCAAAAACCATCACAACTTGAAAATATGCAAAGTCATATTAGCAATGTGAGGCAATGACTTCATCTCATTTATTGCACCATCACTGTTAGTGAACAACTTCCTAGTAACTAATTTAAATAAATTATTTTAATGGTATCTATTATTACCTTTTAGTATGGCTTACAAGGTACCTATATTCATTAAAATATAAATCTATTAGGCATTGTCATTCCATTAATAAAAGTTATTTATAAGTACATCTAGAAAAAAGTACTTACTTAATACATTTCTTACCCTTCAATTATCTATTTAGAAATGTAGATAGCATGTTATGTGATAGCAGTCATTGTCCTCGGTCTATTCTATTTCATAACTTTGTGCAAGTCTAATATTCCATGTTTCATAAACTATCTAGGTAGGTGTTTAGTATTACCTTATATTGTACACTCATCATCATTGAATACCCATTTAATTCGCATTAAACAGAGTGTACATCAATTCTTTAAAAAAGACCAACTTTATGCAAGTTGGTTTTTTTTTTCGGGAGCATAGAAGGCACAAGCAACTGGCATTATACTGTTATACATTTTAATTTAAAAAAAGACCCAATTTTCACTTTAGTACACACGGAGATGGCGCATGGCGAGACGAACTGGATGTACTGTCACCAGATGTCGTCAGAAGTTGTAAACTTTCATTTCCAGATGTGAAATCCCTATGGCGGCCGGAATATGGTGGCTACATGGTCGAAGGAACGCCTGGGAAACCGTATGGAGGTCTCCTAGCCCACTTTAATATTGTAGAAGCAAATATGCAGTACAGAAGAGCTGAGGCCAGCACTTTGTTGAAAGATGGAGAAGTCATTATGAGCATCACCAACTTTCCGAGGTAAGTATACAAGACTTTATCACCATAATTATATGGCTGTGTGTTCTCTGAAAGCTTATCTTATGTAATATTATATTTGCCATATTAATAGGCACAGCATGATGATTACCTATCATTTAAGTATACTTTTGTGTTATTTTCTTTCAACGCCAATGCCGTATTTCTATAACAAACTGGTTAAGCTGATGTTATTTGCAGGTTAGGATGTCCAAACTTCACAAGCCCCTCGTATCCACCAACCCCGCATGAAGGAGTAACAAAATCTCTGTACTTTCCTGATAACGCCATATTTGAGGGGCATCCGCGGTTTAAGACGCTGACTTCTAACATCAGGCACAGGAGGGGAGAGAAAGTTGCTATTAATATTCCAGGTAAGGTTTTATGAAAAAGTCGTTTATTTTTCTTCGTTTATTTAATAAAGAAGAGAAAATTACTTTAAATGAACAAATGTAACCTAATTTTCTTTATTTGCCTCACAAAAAAGAATGTTTACCTGATTTGCAGTACTATTCTAGTGTGTATAACTTACGCATTACACGCAAGTTGATAAAACATAGAACAGAACAAACTTTGCAAGTGCAGCAAAGTTTCTTCAATGAAAATCATTGAATTCACAAAAGTTTTAGAACATTTGCTGTTCCCCTAGGTATCGAGAATCATCTCGCTTCGGGATACCATACTAGTTCTAGGGCACCGAGTATAAATATCTTTAGTTGTCGTAACCAGTATTTGTTTATGAGTGATTGATTATATTATTATCTATTTAAGTATACGATTGTATCTATGAACAATACAGCTATGACCATGACAACACTCGTTTACTTACGTAGTTAAAGGAAGTCACGACGATCACCTAAATAAATCATAGTAAGTACTTAAGGTGGAACTAGTCGCCCACCTTTCCATACAAACGTGGAAGGGTAACTACTCCACTGTTTGACGTTGACCAACCAAAACTAAGGATTATATCAAGTAATAAGATTGATTTACTTGACTGCAAGTGAACACTAATGTGCTTGTTTCTTATCTGCTCGTAATTACTTAAACTTTCTATGCTATATGCTACACAGACAATCTTAGTAAATCACGAAATAATGTAAAATTATGCTTTACTGAGATAAAATACCTACCATCCAAGGAACAACACACTCCATTGATAGTAGAACGTTTAATAATTTAGGATAAGGAACAGAAATATACAGGGTGTTACCAGACCACTTCCGAAAACTTGGAGGTTCCAATCAGACCATGATACTGAAAACATTAAGCGAAAAAAATCGCGAAAAAAAAAAAATTACTTGACTATCTCTTTTTAATTTTTTTCTAGTTACATACACACAGTATAACATAATAAGACATATCTACCTAATTATCTCATTTAAAAAAGCAAAAAAACAAATAAAATAAATAAAGCAGCAATGTACACGCAGCACGCAGATTACGTCTACTACAGCATGAACAGCTGAGAGTTCATCGCGGGTCATTAAAGTACGCGACGTGCGAGCGACCTACGTTAGTACCTACCTACGTTAGTAGGTACTTACGACACAGAATAAATAATAGTACTACGCCTCGACCTTACCTACGTGAATGCGTACATTGCGGGCTGGCGAAATAAATACAAATCTTTAAACATTGTTTTCTCCGGCTATAATTATTTTTCAGGATAACTGATTTTTTTTTGGTTGGGTTTTGGTGTGCTGTAGCTCCCCCTTTCGTTTTCGGAAGTGGTCTGGTAACACCCTGTATATTACTAGCCGTCGCCCGCGGCGTTGCTCGCGTTCTAGACCCTTTAGGGTGCGACTTTTCAAAATTCCTTTCTTAGTGCACCTCTACACTATATAAGGATACTACCCTCCAAATTTCATATCTCTAGGACTTATGGTTTAGGCTGTGCGTTGATTCTCTGTCAGCTTCAAAAGAGTTTTTGATGATTGATGATGATTATTTTTTTCCGTATTCTATAGTTTTTCGCGATGTGAACACAAAGATCCCAGTAGATGACTCTAGCAAACGCGACAAGGCGGCAGACCCAAGCTGCGTATACATGGACGCAATGGGCTTCGGCATGGGCTGCTGTTGTCTGCAACTCACATTCCAAGCGTGTTGCATCACTGAGGCGCGCACGCTATATGACCAGCTCGCACCTTTGTGTCCCATCATGGTGAGTTTTCTACCACCAAGAGTCGCTGACCAATTGAGCAGTTTCAATAGCTATAATCCAATGGCTAAGGCTTTGACATTGGGTATCGTCGTGTGGAAAGTGACATATACGGGTATCAAAATGTCAAATTGATAGCCATTTTACAATAGTGCAATAGTCGTAATCATAGTCGGAATAATAGTAGTAATAGTAAGCCCGGTTACAGGTGTCAATAAATCAATTTCTTGTCGACAGTTGGCATTGTCAGCAGCATCGCCGATCTACAGAGGTTTCCTCACCGACGTGGATTGCCGTTGGAATGTCATATCGGCATCAGTGGATTGCAGAACTCGCGAAGAAAGGGCCCTTGAACCACTAAAGAATAACAAGTTCCGCATACAGAAGTCTAGATACGACTCGATTGATTCTTATCTGGCGCCGGAGCATGAGAAGTACGTACTCCGCTTTATGTACTGTCTGGATTGTTGGGCTTATTTACCGATAAAAAAAAAATGTCTTTTCAAAGCTTTTTCGTATGTACGATACTTTAGGTGTTGTGGAAATATATTATCTAGAGGTGTTGCAACGCACAGTTATATGGGTGCATAAATTACGTACCTATTGCCATGAATGGGGTACTATCAACTGTATAAACTTTCAAATATTTGAAACACGTAATCAATCACAAGTTTTACAGACATTTTGTCCATCTCTGAATAACTCTACTTGTTAGATTAAAATATATTAGATATATTTTATCTGACGGATAGGATTATTCAGAGTTGGTAAAACCCACCCTGGGCGCATAAGTTTAATCGTAGTGGGAACCTAGGCAGTCCAAAAATATGTTTTAAAAACACACCCACATTTCACAATAAAAATTAGGCATTTATTTATCTTACAGATACAACGACATTCCAATAACCCATGACCCCGCTATCTACCGGCGGCTTCGCGAAGGCGGTATCGACCATCCGTTGGCAATGCATGTAGCACATCTCTTCATACGGGACACTGTGTCTCTGTTCTCGGAGAAAGTGCATCAAGACGATGGCAATGATACGGACCATTTTGAGGTATGCAGAACTCTAATCTACTTCAAAAGACAACAACATTTATTTCACCCTTGTTTTCGTTACTTGGCACGTTAGTGGTCTTATCACATACTTCCAGCGAACTCCCAGGCGGCTCTTAGCAGTTTTAAATATTCTGCCGGCACTCTTTCGTGCAAAAGCGTGTCAATCGTACGGCCGCTATTTACTACTATTTTTTTTGGCTGTAAAACTGAAGATACGCTGCACTGGATTGAAACTGTTGTGCTGTTGTATCGCTCGTAAGATTTACGAGATGTTTGGTTTGTTTTACAGAACATCCAATCCACAAATTGGCAGACAATGCGGTTCAAGCCCCCGCCGCCAAACTCGCCAATCGGCTGGCGCGTGGAATTCCGGCCGTGCGAGGCTCAGCTCACTGACTTTGAGAATGCTGCCTATGTCTGCTTTGTGGTCCTACTCACGCGCGTTATACTATCCTACAGCCTTTACTTTGTAATGCCCATTAGCAAGGTAAACTTTCATCTATGAAGGTACAGTACTAATATGAAAGTTATGCATCTTATTTCGCAAACAATGACAGATAATTAACATAACCTAGTAAGTTGTATATCAAATGCATTACGTGACAATATGGTCCATTGTTCAAGAGTGTCGTGGCATTTGATTTAGTACCAACAAGGTAATAATGTATACAACTACAAACAAATGAATATTTTTATAACTTCCTCGTGTCATCAAATCATAAGTAGTATGATAAAATATTAATAAACTACAATAACGAAGAAAACTTATTAGCATTTATCGTCTCGGCTGTAAGCGGTGATGGATCATAATGAAAGAAGGTCTATAGCCATCTAGCTGCATTACGGTGAATCCGTAATTAGAATAGTCGTCAAAACTTTGTATCTAAAACCTCACACATAGAACATTATTGGAGTATTTTAACTTCACACCTCTGATTTTACTGTCAGTCGCGTTTTTATTGTGATTTATTGAAAGCACGGTCACGCAATGTTGATTTCCACAGGTGGACGAGAACATGCAACGCGCGCAACGTAGAAACGCATGCCTGGATCAGAAGTTTTGGTGGAGGCGAGATGTAGGAGCGCCAAGTAGTGTCGCGCCATTAGCCAAAGACGCATCCGAAGAGTACGCTGAGATGACCATCGACGAAATCGTCAGTGGAAAGGTAATGTTTCCTGACAAGCTGCGCTAAACATTCATTTAAACAACACGATTATCCGGTTTGATTATTGACAAGTTTTGGAGGCGAGACGTTGATTTTAGCGCTATTTTTGTCGCATGGATGTTTTTGCTGAAGTTCTGTCTGAGTGAGGGCCCTATAGCAGTTTCATCATCATTTGAGCTCTAGGGTAGTCCACATAAATCTTTGAATAAAAGTTCGTGATACTTTCTTAGCTTCTTTTACGTGCCATACCTAGCACTTATTGTTTTTTTCATCCAGGACGGCGTCTTTCCCGGTCTAATTCCACTAATAGAATCATATCTATCTGGTATGGACGTGGACGCCGACACACATTGCTCAATACAACAGTATCTCAAGTTGATCCAAAGACGCGCCTCCGGGGAGATTTCTACTATGGCCACTTGGATGAGAAACTTTGTTACTACACATGCAGATTACAAGTAAATATACATTTGTTATCAATATTTATAATAAATAAGTGGTTAAAACAAGTGGTCTGTAGATATATCAACTGTTTCATGTGCAGCCAAGTTGAAGAGTGTTGCTGGAAGATAGAACTTTTCTAGTTTTGAATGCATGAATGTATTCTACTATTAACAATCTACTTCTACCCACAGAAAAGACTCTGTGGTCTCTGAGAAAATCAACTATGACCTTCTAAAGACGGCACATGGCATCCAAACAGGCTCAATACCAGCACCTACTCTGCTCGGTGGTACCAACATCTCCAAAACGAACGAGGACATTCCCAAAGCTTTCACCAAGATGATGAATAAGGAGTGCTAGCCATCGCACGTTATATAGTGCCTTCTGTGTGTTAAACGCACTTGTTGACGTCGGTAGTAAGTATACATTCAGATCGAACGGAATTATCGGCGCGAAGGATACGTGCATTTCATAATACATGCAATTATAGCCTGTCTTGAATAGGTATAAAGTTGATTATGCTTTGTCACAATTTTACTATTGCACCTCTGATGCCGATTCATCCGTCTGGTCTGAGTGAGGCTGGTCCTAACAGCAATTCATTTCATTGTTACTGATTTGATCATCTGGTTCTAGGGCATTGCCTTTTAGTGTGGAGCACAGCTGAGCATTCAATTGAATTGAATAGTAAAACAGCATGATTTTGAACAACTACCCTACATGTCGACATATATTTAGTAACAATATCCTTCGCTGCGCTCCACTACTTACACATTCGACGATAGATTGTTATAGTAGTCAGGGTTGCCTTACGTAGTACTTCGAGATTTAAAGAAAAGTATAGATATAATATAGTAATATGCTGACTCAAAATCGGTTAATCGGTTAGACATTAGATTCGTACTAAAAGACACGGACTATTAGCATTCCAGTGATATTAGAAAGCATTTTACCAATGTTGTGGAATTGCAGGAACTATAATGAACTTAATGCAAATGTAAACATCTAGAATTCTCCATTTTATAAAGAGATTTTTCGAGTATATTACACTGATCTGTTAACAGTGTACAAGCTGTGTGCATTTGCACTTTAGAAACAATTTGAATTTAGCATGTTACCACAATATAATATTAATTTAGCATTTATCCACCAAGTATTTGATAGAACAGTTGAGAATGTTTACTTTTTATTACCATTCTTAATTTATAACACTTTTTATTATACATTTTACAATTCTATAGTATAGTGTGTTGTGTATATTCATAGATAATGTGCTGCTTGGGGTTTATAGATAAGATACTATGATACGCTGAAACTTGACATAATCATGGATGTAGTATCATAACAAAGACTTCAATGTTCAGTGCATTTATTTATTGTTATATTATGTGATCATTCATTTAATAATAATTTATATGAAGCACTTAGATGCTAAGGTAATTTAGAAATGTACACGTGGTCAAGCTCTAATAAATGCATAAAATGGGCCCTATTACTTTTGTAACACTTAAATAAAATTTATATAAGAAGTACTCCCAATGTGATAAACGTGTTAGTCCTATTTACTACATTTACAAAGAATCTACGGTTGATCCGCTGAAACAACCTCATAGTTTTCGTCCTGAAGATTATTTTTCACACGTGTAAAATTCCACGCAGTCAAAGTAACGAGCAAGAGCCAGTTGTACGTCGCACTTATTTGCGTAAATGAAACGGCCTAATGCGCGCTAGCAATATCGAAAGCAATAAAATCTGATTTTAAAAATATTTTCTACTTGCCCTGTACAAAATTAAAATGGTAATGTTCAAAATAACTTTGATCACGAAATACTGTAAAACATAACTGTATTTCACTGATAAGGTGCTTTTGGTATAATTAGCGATTATGTAGCAAAGATGGGCGTCCTCAAAGATGGTACGTGCGGCAATGTTTGATGTATGGTTTTATAAAATAGTCACCTAAACCTACTTAGTAGGAAGATCATTAACGTTGACTACTTTCTAATTATGAATTGATTTGTCTAAGCTTTGCCGTGAAAAACAGGCATAGGGAGTAGGTTCTTTATTTTATAACATACTTTTAAGGGACTATTGGGTTTGTAAATTAGTAATAGTAGGTACTAATTTAACTTTAAAAGTTACCGATATGACTGTATTCAAACTAATTCAAAGTGAGCACAAATCCTTAGTTGATTTTAGTATAATATGTATAACACGTGTGGCGTGGCATTGCAATCTATGACTGCATTTTAAGTTGTGTATGTTACCCAGTATATTGGGCCTGATTATGTTGGTGCATTTTTCTTAATTTGACAGCACTAGATTAGCTGTCTCTGTCGTTTCAGGTCATGAGAAAGGGATAGCAACAATTTTAGTGCTGTCAAATTACAGTACTTTAGAAAAATTATACAACAGAATCGGGAGCATTGTTTGTTATGTTATTTGGACATTATTTCAATATTCATTCAATAAAGTTATTGTACTGTTTGTTCTAGTCTTTATATTTATGAATCAGCTACTATATCCTAGTTTGGCATTTAGTAGGTGCTAGGTGCGTACTAGAACTGAGATATTATTTTTTTAGCTAGCCTAACTTGTCCCACTGCTGAGCAAAAGTCTCCCCCAAAGACTTCTAATACTCGATATTCCGAGCTCACCGCTGCCTATCCTCACAGACTGCACTCTAGTTCCTTCCTATCTTAATGAGAAAAAATGTTAAGAAATAAAACCACTGTATTTATAAAATCACAGTGACTTATTATAATTGGAATAAAATATTAATTAGAACTTATCTACGAGTTGTAATATATGCTGTTGCTCCTGTTGCCGCCATTCTTCACTGCCGGCGTCCCCGAGGTTACCCGCGTATTCTGTCAAATATTACGTTCATGAAAACACAGGTTCAGTTACCTATCTCTAGGTCGTGGCGTACTTTATGAGATTCTGTAAGAACATTTAATACACAGCCATGTTTCAATAGGAATTATAAGTGCGAAACAGAATCTGTTTGGTTTTTTACGGACAAAGCGCTGTACGGATCTAGAAACTTGCTTTATTAAAGGTAGGTAGTTAGCATTCTGAAAACAGATACTCGTAAATACCGTGGTGCTATAAATGATCTGAGTGTCATGAGATACCGGAAGTCGAAAACACACATTCATCATTATAATTCAATACATCATGCATACAAGAGCAATTACCAACATAGTAGGTACCTACTGTTGTAAGTGTGATCAACATACCTCTCATCACATGCCGTATGATCTTCAACGATCCACCGCGAAGAGATAAAACCCGTTGCACACGTTGTTTTACTGCTGGAGGACCCGCGGTGCAAACCTGTATTTAAAAAAAACTCACTATCAAAGTTTGGTCATTCGATACCAATATCCCACCCGTTCAAATAACGCTATCTTCGACAATCTTATTAGGTAGGAATATCAAGAAATATGCAGTAGATTCAAAAATAAATTGCATACAGTTCAAGGTGTACATACTTCTAAAATTATCCGGTCAATTAGTTGTAATGTGAATAGTCCCCCAGACAATCGTCTTAGGTATTGCGCATCATCATCCAAATCTTCGGCTTCCAGCTAAAAATTTACAGTAATTTTAATAAATGTTACAATGTATGTAGCGAGATCAGCTTTCTAGTAATATACTTACTTCCATCTCCTTTTCCGTGCGGTCTACTTTGTCCATGTACTTAAAATGCAGTTCTAAAAGCCTGTCGACCTTTTCGAGATCGTTTTCCGTGAATTTAGCCAACAGTCTCTGTCTTTGGCCGCCTTGGCAATTCCGGAGCATTGATGCTATTATTGACACTACATGCTCTGAAAAAAAAAGAACTCTCGGCGCGTGAAAACCAAATAATCTGACTTGCAAATTGCCTTATTGTTTTTTTATGAGAAAAAGTGATGCAACAAGATAATGACTCGCACATCACACAGCGCACGTCCACTGAAGACTTACTCTATTAATTACTGTAAATTCAAAGTAACTAATACGGGAGGTATACTTATCTACAAAGTTTCAATGAATTTACCTACAGCTTAGGATATACGATGTTACCTCATAAGCTAGTTAGATTTACATTATTTATAACTAAGTGTTAACAATACCTTCATGTTGGTCCACAGTCAATACTCTCTTCCGTTTGGGCGTCTTCATAAAAAGCGGGAAGACAGTACGGAGGCCTAGAATGTCTACGAACTTATTGCAATTGTCGCGACCATCAGGCCCAGCAAGCGCGTGGTCCAGTACTTTCAGCGAACCATTGCGTGACATCTTCTTTTCTCTGAAATAGTTTAAGTCAACAGTTTCTTCGCAATTTATTTCATAGTGCTCATGTTTTAGGCTTCCAACAAGTAAAGACAGCAGAAGGATGACACACACAGGACTTTCTGTGGTATTTTGAGGGTAACTGTGGAGTTTAGTAGTTAGTCTATACCTCAACATAAGATTCATGAGCTGCAGCCCCTCCCCGCGCAGAAAGCGGTCTCGATTCGCCGGCTCCATCAGCGCGCAGCACAATGAGTCGAACATATTTTCCATCGCTTCTTGCTCCTCTGCGCCGGCCGGGTCGTGTCTTTTATAGAACTGGAATAAGTCAAATTGAAATACAATTACCTACAAGCAGTTAATTAGTAAATTCAGTGAATCACGTGAACCTAAGTGCCTATTTCACATCTAATAATGCTATTCATCAGATAAATATTACCGTCTCTACTTCCGATTGGGCACAGACAGAAATATTTTTATATGACCGATAGCATTACCCAAAGATGGTGTAACGGCCCCCATCTTGAATTGAAAAAACGTGTGAATCTTACATACTTAAGGTCTTACAATAAATTATCATTAACTCCTTACCGCAAGCTGTTGTAAAAGTACATCAATGCCATCAAGTTCCCCCAGTAGTTTTCTGTTCTCGGGTGTATGTTGTAGCATTATTGACAAAATTTCTGTTGCATATAGTTTGTTTCCATCAAAAGGAACTTTTAACTGTGAACATAACAATATGTTTTAAATCACCAATTCAAAGGAAAATTACAATTTAGAGAAATATGGTAATCTTAGCTAACCTTCAATCTTTTCAGTATCCATTGCATGAAACCCTGTTTGGCGACATCTGAACATAGTTCAGGCCTAAACTCTGTGATGTTCTCAACGATACCTGGAATGTTATTTGTGCTTGTAAAAAATATAAAACTAATAATAATGTGTACAAAAAACTTCTGGTTCAAGAATTATTTTGATGTATACCAAGAGTATTGTGAACTGCATCTCTTTCATCAGGCACTTGCTCGTCCAGTCGCGCTAAGTTATGTAGAAGCAAGGCTGGTGCTTCCGCCTCTGCTAGTGCATTGATCAGATCCTCGGCACCCTCCTCACTTTCATGGAGAATATCTACATCTGTAAACTCCTGTAATTTGGCAGAACATTAATTGAAAACATAGTCTTAAAATGTCAAATAAAGTAAAAAAAAGAACTTGTTACTAACCTGTAATAGGTTGACTACTTTTGTTGAAATATCAGTATTGTCGTGGGAAAGCAACTCCAGAAGTGAGTTCACACATTTCAAATCCACAAGCAATGGATATTGATCAGGAACTGTGGCTACTGCACTTAATTCCTAAAAATAAGCAAGAATTATAATACACTTTACCTAAAAACTGCAACCATCACACTGAGACAAAAGGATGTTAAGTCTCATGTGCCTGTAATTGCACAGGAACCCATGCCCTTCAAACCCAAACACAGGAATATAAGCATATCTGTTTAGCAGCAGAAATAGGTATGAAATAGGTGGTAGTACTTCCCCATACAAGTTTTTTTACAAGAAGCTCTACTACAGTTATAATTTAAGTAATTTTAGGTCACTATTCCCGATATGAATCTCTTTTGATTCCTTACTAAAGCAAAATATTAATTTAAAAAAATGTATGGATCAGTCTATTCTTGGGATACCTGTAGAGCTTCATGAAGATCTAGTTCACTATCCATAAACTTTTCAGGTTGATCAGGGAATTTGATTCTCATCTCTCTGTTCTTCAAGGCTTTCTTCTCAAAGTTGAGAACTAATTTTTTTACAGCAGTATCATCTAGAATTTCACCCTGTAAAAAGCACAAATAATTAATTTATGTTGTAAGCATATTATGTGACATACTGTGACATGCTTTACTTTATTAGGTAATACTGGACCTGTGTCACTTCAGTCTCTACATATCTGAGGATGTCTTCTCGTTCCTTATCAGTTATAGTGGGTTCTTTGACCAGCGACTGGCTGAGTTCTTGCATGGTATGCTCTCCTTTAGGCTGTTTGCTGAGACGACGCATCTTCATCGCCCTGGACTGCTCCTCGTCGGAGTCATCGCTATCATCATCATTTGGTCTTTTCGGTGTTGGAACCGGCTAGTTTGAGGAATAGAGTTAGAATCTGAATGCATTGTAAAGTTTTCCTAAATTATCATTTATAAATGAAATGAGCATTTTATTCCACTTTCCGTATTTACCTTAAATGAGAGAAGCTCTCCAACATCCATATTTCAGTTTTTAGTTGCTCTAATTATTCTGAAAACTCCATGAAATTTTAATGAAACCTCGAAAAAGAAACCAAAACAAAACAAACTATTTTTTAGGTTATGTTTGCCATAGACTTTGTGACATTGACATTATGACTATGACTGACAGTAGTCCCATTGTAAAGTGCACAGGCACCATTTTTTTCTTGCATTCATCAAATTATAGCTATTGCGTGTAACTGATACAACATCAGTTACACGCAATAGCTATAATTTGGACCCGCTAGGACATAGATGATGTTCGGTGGTTTGGACTCTCAATAAAGTGCTACTTTAATTTTTTTGTCTGTGGAATATTGATTGTCTGTGGCGGACATTTATGCACTATTTGGTATTGGCGGCAATTTTAGAATAGTTTACCATTATGTGGTTTTTTCATCCGGTTTTCTGACTGAACCTTTTTGAACTAAAAAATAAGAGCATAAATCTTGTTACAACTATGTCTGATCGCCAAGAAATTAATTCTTTCTTGCATAAACCCAGAAGTATCACAAGACAAAGTTTTATTCTTAAGGTTCCTTCGTTTACTTACAGTACCTATTTCATGTTATTTCTTGCTAGATTACAGTACGGCCGGCGGATCTAGACCGGTCTGAAGTTGCGCTTTCGGAAATTGTGCGCAGGTACAGGCGAGTACCTAACACCTAAGTACCCTAAAAGTGACTACTGCGCAGCGTTCCGAACGAACTTAACGCCGGTCTAGATCCGCCGGCCGTACTGTACCTTTGTTCTCTTCTCACACACGACCTCATCACGGCATCACATCACCTACGATCCGTGGTAGCTGTGAAGGTGCTTAGCCTAATTACCTATTTTATTTTATTTGCAGGGTATTACTGCATCGTCGTCAAGTTGTGACAGAAAATTGGACCTGAATAGATTATTAGAGCTTCTAAATACGACGAATGATACCACCTTGCAACTAAAAGTATTCTCAGCTCTATCTGCATATTTGATGTTCAATGTAAGTTGTAGCGTTGTAGCACGTAGTCTGTGTAGAGGTACCTACTCTGAAGTCCACTGAAGACCGAAGGAACCATCTATTCAATATAATATTGTCGGTAGCTCCACGACGACTGACTACTTAGGTACCTACAGTAACTGCCTTGCCTAAAAAGATAGGTACAGTCAGCATCTGTAAATGATCTTGAGACAAATGTTTTACCTATGACTGAAAACTTTCTATTTTCTTTTAACAAATTTCTATCCTAGGTAAAAAGTTATGATTACAGCCAAAAGTACACAATTTTCAAATTCTGATTGTGCCACTTCTGATACCTAGTGCCTAATCTTACCTAAGGCCGAAGTTTATCGAGTCAATATTGTTCTATGTCCGGAAATTATACAAACGTGTCATAACGATATAATCTAGAGCTGCTACAACATTTTATTAGATATCTAAGTACATGAACAAGGACTGCTAAGAAATGGGGCAGTGACAACTTACGTTTCATTATTTTTCCTGATATTAGGTAACTACTTATATTGGAAAAAAAAATTGCAGAGGCACAAAACTTTAATCGCGTAGCGAATCGAATAATTAAATTGCTGAGCACTTTGTACCTTCTGTTTGTCGATATCTTTTAGAAAGGGGCGAACATCGATGTCATTATAAAATGCAACGCAGTGTACGATAAAATACACAACGTGTTATCATTGGGCCTACCGCGAAAATGCACTGAAGCTTTGAACTTCCTCTCGGCATTGCTCTACATTGACGCTGAGGATGGCGCAACGAAGAGAGCACTCGCTATTTACGCACGGAATATGACTAGAGTTAGCGGCTGTTTAGCTGCAATGTGTGAAATGTTCACTGAATGTATGCTGGTAAGACTGGATGACATAGCTACCTTACCCTTAAAAATGTTAGTTACTAATTTTACAAAATGACTGACTCTCATTCCAGTATCATGATACGTGGAAGTATCTCTGTCAGTGCCTGGCTGTGGCGTGCAGTGAATGCGAATTGAACCAAAGCTATTGTTCGCATCTGGTACCAGTGGTATGTGACGTGAGATAACTAGGTATACCTATTTTAGAAAAAAAACTTCACATATTTACTTCAAACATTTTTTTTCAGTGTGTTCAAAAATGCAGTCAAGTAAACATCGATATACTTTTGGTTCTTCAAAGCTTAATGTTGAATCATAGCAAGAATAATCAGCTTTTCCTCGATTGCAATGGATTCAACATTTTTACCAGGTTTCCGACATTACAATTCAACTTAACACTCTCGATTAAATTCTTCGAAAATATACGAACTCTTACCTACATGCGTCGTATTGTTTCAGGGAACTCCTTCATTACGATAAATGTTTGCAACTTCTGACGACAGTAGTGCAAAACTCAAAAATAGCCCTAGCGATTATACAAAAGACAAACGTGTTAGCAAACTTACGTGATTTCGTTCGTTTGTATGGACCAAACTCTCAGGTAATTAGGTACCTCATACGATTTAAAATGCTTTACTATCTCTCATTTAAAGTAAATATGCATAATATCTTTCACGCAATAATACCGTGAGGAGTGATCGTAAAATGTTATCATTTTTTTACAGTTGGGTCAGAAGGCAATTGTTATTTTAAATCACGTCAGTTCCAATGCCAAAGGTTAGTCGAAGTTTGATTTGATAGTTATTCCTTAAATGTTTAATTTGCAAATTGTAGGTATAATGGTACTAGCTGTGTGTCTTTGGGTAGAATCATAAATTATTGAGGCTAATTATTTTACAAATAAGACACATAGGTACGTATACCTAAATACTTAACGACCGTACTCAGAGACATTTAATGGATACTTAAGCCGTTCCCTTAGTGTAGATTTGCATGTACCGCCGTCCATCTCCGCTTTGCTAATTCCAGTCCATCCAAGGTTGGCTGGAAGAAATCACTTTAAGCGTCGAGGCCGCCCATTGTACTTTGTTATGTTAGTTTTGTACTTACATTGTGTTCTTTCTCTACCTATCTATCTAAATAAACAAAAAGTCGCCGTACTAAGACAGACGCGGCATTTTACAATATTTACAAACTTTGAATGTCATATTTATATCGAACCAGTCTAAAAAATAAGTTTCAAGTTTCTAGCTCAAAAATGACCCCTTACAACCCTTTTTTCGCATTAAAAAGTAGCCTATGTCCTTTCTCGGCTCTAGACTATCTGTGTACCAGATTTCATTCCAATCGGTTCAGTAGTTTTGGCGTGAAAGCGAGACAGACAGACAGAGTTACTTTCGCATTTATAATATTAGTATGGATAATCAACGTTGTTTACAGGAAGCGAACCTCGTCAAAACACTATGGCTACCGAGGCTGAAATGCATTTAAATCAATCACTCAGTGAAATATACGCAAAGAAACCACCCCTTCCAAATGCAAACACAGAAAACAATTTTGAAGAAACAAAAGTTTTAATACAAAATGTTATGAAAGAGATTTACAATTGGAAACAAAGTGAATTACAAAATGTGAAGAAAGCTGAATCGAAATCTGTTCTTGACACGATTAACAGACGTAGAATGCCATCGACAGCCAGAGAACAGAAGTTTGCTTGTAAAAGTAAGCAGATAAGAAACAAAACAAGTGCATTTACAGAAAAAAATAAAAACGAAGTAAAGAAACTGATGGAAACTGGAAATAAAAAGGCATTTCAAAGTAACATCGCAAGGGAACTTTCGTTTTCATTTTTGAATAACGAGGATTTCCAAATCCCAACGCAAAAAGATAGAGACAATTTTTTTAAAATGCCAAAATATAACACTCAGCAACTAAACATAGATGATACGCAACTAAACAATACGACCTTCTACAACACAATATCAAACATGATGAAAAATGAAAAACAGACAACTTTTCAAACTTTTAGCCCAGTATTTGCTTCAACACCTAAACAAATTACAGGTGGCAACTTTACAGAAGCAACTGTACATTCAAATAAAACTTCGGAAGCACAAGCCAAACAAAATAAGTTTAAAAACATGAAAAAGAAGAGACAAAATGCTAAAAAACAACTGCAGAAGAGAAATGATATAAAAAATCGTTCACTCGGTGCAAGATTTTTTGGAGCTATCAATGAGTCTTGCACGACTTTCGTAAAAACAGTAAAAAACATTTTCAACAAGAAGGAATCATCTAAAGTTTTCGAAGGCTCTCGAAGTCCAAGTTCAAATCTTACAGAAAACACGGTCGTTAGAGACAAGCGGCCAAACACATACAGTTTTATAAATTACATGAAAAAAAGAGATGCGGTCCTGAATAACAGTACTGTAATAAACTCTTGCAAAACATGCGACAACACTGAACTCTTGAAACATAAACTGACGAAAGATGAGTTCCTGAAGCAGACTGTGAAAAAACTGAAGGTGGGAATCAACTTATACGGCTGTGACTTCAAGGTATACCTAAAATACTTTCTTAACAATGTGCCTAGGTATATAAAATGTCAGATGTCGTAAATCATAATGCAATCATCACCCGACACAATATCTTTTTTTACAGAAAATATCGAAGACGATGTGGCCTCGGGAAACCTATATGACTCCTCTGGTTCTTTATAATCTGTATAGGAAGCTGTTATTGAAATAAAATATTCAAATGTAAATGTTGAAAGGACAGTTTACGGTCAAAAGAATCACAGGAATATTGGACATAACGTGGGACTGAAGTTTAAAATCAATAGCTGATTAAAATATCTGTCTTATAATTTTTAGTGTCTTTGTGATAAGTAATAGAGTTAATTTGTACAACTAAAAATAAATATTACCGATATAAGTATTAAATCACATCACAATTTGCTGTAGGCAGATTCGTGGCGAACCATGTCCTTGGTGATATCAGAGATTACTGGGGTTCCTGGAACAAAAAAACAGTATAAATCATAAACATGTCAGTTCTAAATGGTTACACAACATACGGATGATCGCTTATATGATCGTTTATACTAATTTAGTAACCCAGCATATACATACAGGGTTTTGACAAATAACATGCGTTTTTACTTCAATGGCAGACTGTCCGTACTATGCTATTCTGAATACAATGAAACCTACTTTATTTATTCACGCACCTGCTATTTGAAAGGTGTATTCGAGTTCAGTTCGGAATATGTTCAACATTCTTTGAACACCGGCCTGACCTCCCACTGCTAAACCCCATAAAACTGGACGTCCGACAAACACCTGAAACAATTTTGAAAACAATTATTTACTAAAACTATTTGTGTAGTTTTCGGTCAGATTAGATTTATAGGCGCTTCGACCAGTAACTAATAATATGCGGTTGCAAATTGCGACTAATCATATAAGTACGCAATTTGCGTATATAGGTAAGTACTTCAATGTTGTTACAGCTCTAGGTTAAATATTATTAGTGCTGTAATTCATGATGACAACTCCGTGAATTGAAAGGCAATTTTTTAATTCACTTGCCATTTTAGCTCCAAGCGCTAACGCTTTGTAAACATCTGTGCCCGTTGTGACCCCACCATCCATATAAACTTCGACATTGTAGTTTTTAACGGCATCAATAATTTCGGGTAAAGCTTCAATCTGCAATCGTTAAAAATAAGTGAAAGTTCGAGGTTGTCATAACCTCGTCAATATAAGAGGTCTATCGCAAATGTTCAGAATCCCTCACCTACTGTGAACTCTTATCAATAAAGCATAGAGTTACACAATACACATACCGTTGCGGGGACGCTGTCGAGTTGTCTAGCACCGTGATTGGAAACCAGAATAGCGGAACAACCTGCTTCTACAGCTTTTAATGCATCATCACCGCGAAGTATTCCTTTGGCTATGATAGGTAGCTTTGTAATACTAAAAGGAAATAAAAATGAAATAATGTAATTTGGCTTTAGTATTGGGTCTTGTATCAATACTCACCTCTTCAACCATTTCACCTCGTCCCATGTTAGGTTCTTGTCAAATAAGTTCTGCACGTAATTATTCAACCCACTTCCTTCACCGGTACTTTGTATCTTTGTTGAGAGATGGCCTGAAAAGTTAGCTAATCTGCAAGGAAGTATTTAGGTATGTAGTAAGTACACAATCAGTAATAATAAAGGTAGAAAATACGATGGTAAGTGAAAAGATGAGGAAAGGAATCACACACATATAGAACCTAATGATGGTGATTGTGTGGTATTTCTAAGAGCCATTTCAGTGTAAAATTGATGTAAAATAAATAGACGTACTTCAAGTGCTGAGGCAGAGTGAATTTGTTGCGAACATCTGCTCTTCGAAGGCCAAACATAGGAGTGTCGACTGTTAGTGCTATTGCTTTGAAACCAGCCTTTTCAGCTCGTAGCACTAGGTCCCTGGTTACTTCACTGAAAACAAACGTAAATTAGATTTATGGTTGCTTTTGGGCGGACACGACTGATATTATGGTTCAAGACCATCAAGGATCCTTAACTGCGTCTAGCAATCTATTCCGATGAATAAATTACGAATAACAAATAGTATAATATTCCTTACCGATCCTTATAAATGTAGAGCTGAAACCATTTGGTTGCATTGGGTGCTGCCTCAGCTACTTCCTCTATAGAACTCGTAGAAATTGTACTCAGCGTGAAAATTGTTCCTTCAGCTTGAGCGGCTGTAGGTTTCAAAGAATGATTTATGAACTAGACTAGTCAACATAATTTCATGTTGAAAACTGCCATAAAACCTATGCGTCAGTTTTTGATTCAGACTAGGTACTCATTTTTCTGGAAGCAATATGAAGTTTTATATGAAGTTTTACCTCTGGCACTGGCCAATTCACCATCAGGATGGGCCATTCTTTGCATTGCAGTCGGTGACAACCCCAATGGCATAGATACCTCGTTTCCAAGTACATGTGTACGGAGGTCGCAGCCAGTAACACCTACTAAACATTTTGGACGAATGCGCAACCTGCAATTTATATATAATTTTATACATATAATTATCCAAGTAACCAATCTTATACTACGGGAAAATATGATCCGGAAAGGTCATCTCAATGAGAGTGCAAGATTTGAAATGAAAAGAAGGAGACTTACCTAGAAGGGTATAATTAGGTATAGTAAAAATAGAATTACCTTTGAAAAGCTATTTTGTTTTCCGATAGCGTTTGCTCGTCAGTTGCTCCGCTTGTGTAATAGTCCCGAGTAGTTCTTGGCAAAACTGCAATCGCAGTGTCTTCTAAATCTTTCACACAAATATACTTCTCCATTTCGACGTAAAGAGTACAATCTCTTCGAAGGTATTCCGACAACTGAATTTTCATATAATAAGCAAATATGTTTAAACCGTTTATCAGTGATATTATGATGCGCCAGGTCACAGGTCAGATATGTATCGTACGCACAAGTTTTATAATTTGAAAGTAAACAAAATTATCATTTCTCTAATCACCCGGCCGCGCAAATGAATGTTTTGACAAAAAAACTGTCGGACAAATTGTCCGACAGTTTCTTTTGCTTATTTTTATATATACACTAGCCGTCTCCTGCGGCGTTGCTCGCGTTCTACCCTTTAGAGTGTGACGTTTCAAAATTCCTTTCTTAGTGCACCCCTACACTATACATATAAGGATACCACTCTCCAAATTTCATACCTCTAGGACTTATGGTTTAGGCTGTGCATTGATTCTCTATCAGCTTCAAAAGAGTTTTATATATATTGATGATTATAATATTATGGTAGAGTTGCATACTTAGCACATTTAAAATAAAACGATTATGATTAGTTTTATATTTTTATTATCGATTTAGTTAACTATTATAATCTGTTTGGATGCTACATAATTAGCATTAACATATAATGTCAATTGCTATAATTGTATTTTTGTCATAGAAATGTTATACAAAATTGTTTTCTTCATTTTCATTTGTCATACATAGGTAATGCTACAAAGGTGATCAAATAAATATGTTTATAGTTTACTTGTTACTTATAACGGTATATGTAAGTAAAAATCACAAGCTGAGGACCTGTCCTTCACGTATCAAATTCATGTCAAGTCCCTGTCACTAGACAAAATACGAGTTTTTAAAGCTGCACCGTTCGGTTCGGCTTTCGTTTCTCTACTATATTTATGGAACTCGTATTTTGAGCCGGTGTTGACTACCCTCAATTCATTTACAAATTTATAATCTTATCACCTTGCTTCTATCTAATCCCTAATCCAATCTATCGTTCTTCCGTGCACGATATCATTGTTTTTGCAATTTATAAAAGATACAAAATAGTCAATCATAAATTTACATTATGAAAAGGTTCCTCTAACTACTCCATCTTTGGTAATACATTAACAACAGTCAATGGTTAATCGACCAGGGTTTTTATTCACAATAATCATTCCTGTATTCTCTACCAATGTCTTCGTGAATTGTGACATTAATCTCTATTTTTTACAAAACAATATGATCACGGTCAGTTTTGTACAAAAGTATTTTTTGAAGTTTTATGTAAATTACAGTAGTTAAATGTATTTTATTTAGCTTATCAACACTCCGAATCAAAGCAACATTTATTATTGAACTTGTTAAATTAGAAGGTGAAAATATTTGAATGATTTAGCATCTAAACAGGTAAAAAATGTACAGACTATCAGGTGTAAGCTTTGAGCAAATAAAAACTAAGGCACACGGTCTAAAAGACCCCACACAAAAACAATCTAAAACGATTACAATATTATTAACAAAATATTCACAGAAAATCACGGTGGTTTTGCTTGGTGATATATACAGAGGTGGTAAGGGTATAGACTGTATTATCTGAATCTATTGAGTTACTAGAAATCACATAGGTAAGTAACGGATAATCATTGATGGCAATGCGCATAGCCTGATAGCCTGGTCAATATAACATTTGAATCTTTACAATGGAAAACAATTTACAATAATAATGTTACATAAAAAAATAAATAACGTTTTTTTACAAATCAGAACATTGACGAAGTGGCAACATTTTCCTGTCCGACTAGTTGTTGATATCTAAAACTACTCGTCTAAAATTATATAATAGTAATACGAGTCCTATGAAAAATTAAAGAATAAACGTAAGTCATATTTAGGCCAACAAATAACGTGGCCAGGTGATGTTCTATAATGTATTATAAAAACTGGATGCCCGATAGTGAGCAAATAAACAATACCATTTAGTGAGGTGATCTACATTATAGTACAGAGAAGGTATAGAGCTTCTAATAAATTGATATATATATAGCATTAATAAACATATCCCAAGCAGTAGTTAACTAATTAGTTAAAAAATATTTATCCCAGAATTCTGATAGTATTTTAGAAAGTTTATAAGTATCCTACAATAATGTGGTTTTAACCGTATTACTATAATATTTTTATAGTTAGATTAACACGACTTTACGTTACTCAATTAATTTCAGACTAAGCTTTGGTTTATTTGAGTTTTAACAATATTTTTAGTAAACAAAGCTTCGTCGTTATTTCTTAAGTTATTGTATTATTTATAAATTGTTATGCTTGTGATTTTATTACTAATTTCTTAATTGCTAAAAGTACCAAAAATTATTTATCGAAAAGAGTGAATGATCTAATATCGCACATGTCAATTTTTTTATGAAAAGGCAAGGTACCAAAATTATGTCAGATGAATCATTTAAATAAATAAATAATGTCTACGACAAACAATACTCAAGTCATTAGCATTTATTACATTGCATTTAATAGTTTTTATGAATACCAGTTTAAAAATATCACTTAACATCAGGCGAGATTGTGGTCAAACGTTTGCCTATAATGTGTAAAAAAAATCAAATCTACAACCAGCAGTCTGCAGTTAAAATGCATTTTTATTCAACCCTGAAGTGTCAGTATTTAAATGTTTCAAGTTGCGATAAAATGCGTGCAAATAACAAAAATCTGGAATAAAGGCCCATGAGCAATAATTAGTTTAATCAAACTCAATGTTCCAAAGGCACAACAAATACGATTCTCATCAATTTAATATTCTAACCGCAATTGGTCTAGAACTTTAGTGGTTACCTTTGATATTACTTTCATTTGATGTATCCAAGTAACAGTCCAAACATTCAAATAAATGTATTTCAGGCTGTACTAAATCCAACACTTCTAAATCTGGGCAAAGAAAATTCAATAAAACTATATTATGTGATTCGATTGCAAGTAGTCTGTTATAATAGTTCCTAATGTAACCAATTCATTGAAGTCACATAGTCACTGTGATGGACATTTTAATTGTTTGCGTAAATTTATGTAAAAAAAAAATTATGCTTATTCCACAACACTTGATATTTAGTAGAGTAGATTTGGCTGCGTAATGTCACTTTTTGATAAAATATTGGGAAGCTAAACGGCTTGCTTTATTGGAGGTTTAGTTATATCAGCTGAACTGTACTTCAAAAACAGTCATTAGTTGTTTTCTTTGCAAATTAGGTAATTTTTAAAAGCTTAGTTTGTTTACCTCGATTTGTTACTGAATGTACTAAAAAGGGGTCGTTATAATTTAAAATAACTCTAAATCGACCAATTTTATTGAATTATGTAAAACTTCTGCCTGAGATCACGCTTAAATTATAAGTATAACAGTTAAAAGTACAGTCAGGTCATAGGTACGGTAGGTATAATCATAGTTACTTAATAAAATATTAAATTACATGCTACGCGCAGTTGAATAAATTATTCCATCGAAAACGTAATATGAATAAAACCTTACTTCGAAAAAATAAATACTATGGTACTTTTAAAGCGAATAGTTACATTACATAAATAACCGAAAACAAACGGGGGCCAGCTGCGAGTCGCCCGGTCGAGGCGCCCGACTTAATACTTAATGTAAGCGCCAACGAAAACAAACTACACATATCCTTAGCATCACAGAAAAAAAACTACGACTAAGCGGTGACCCGACGATGGGCCCCAGCGCGACGCGGCGCGCGCGCGCTAAGCGCCGCTGCGGCCGCGGGACTAGATGCACGCCTTTCTGCACGCCAAGCCACCCGCACTCTGCGGAACGGGACCGAGATCAGCACAACGCCCACGCACACCAGCCGGCAGCTACGCGACACAATATGCTCCCTCAAATCCGGTAAGTGCGGGGTCGAACGCGAGAGACGCGAAGCCTCCACTCCCGCTCACTAGTAGAGAGAGCGGGGTCTCGCCCGCACTCTCCAGAGTGGGAGGGTTGAGTATGGTGCAGTGCATGTAGTGTAGATACATACGCGTTAGTAGTACCGCGGGTGGTGGTTCATAGCGCGGGCGCGGGGTCTGGCGCGGCGGGCGGCGGCAGGCGGCGCGGCGGTGAGCCCCCCTCCTCCTCCTCCTCCGCCCCGCTGTCGTCGCGCGCCTGTGCCGAGCCGGCCTCACTCCGCGACCCGCCGCCGCCGCCGCCGTCGCGCTCCCGTGACGTCTCCTCATCTTCTTCTTCTTCGTCATCGTCGTCCGGGCACAGCTGATAGGCCCTGGGGATAAACAAAGCACCTTGTGTAACGCTGAATTTCATAGTCAACTATCCTCCGAGGTACAGTTCGTACCTTGCATCTATGCTCTAAAAAAGGCTTATGCACTGTCTCAATTGTTAACATTGTGCATTTAACAATTTGTGGCACTGTATTCGTATGACAACAGACTTACTTTTCTAGTGTTTTTCTAGCTGAATTACTGCGCTCTAAGAAGTATCCACTTGAAGTTTCGTTCGAAGTTCCAGGCGGTGACCACGATCCATATGATCCGTAGCCGGTAGGACCGTACTGTAAAAATAAGTCAATATCATTAATCAACCAAGAGCACTGACTCATGTTGAAATAAATGTTATTAGACGAAACACTGACTTCCACCTCTTGTTACATGAGCCAAATACTCGGTCAAGGACGTGCCACGACCCACGCCAAAGGCTCATTTGCCAATTCGTTTCGCGGCAAACGCCTTCGAAGCCTCGCGTGGCCACTCGTTTTGTGAATACGTAGCTAATGAATATGAAGCTCTATACGAAGGAGGATAAAGCTTACTCTGTCCAGTTCGTCCTGCAGCCATGCGAGCAGCTGCCTCCAGCGGCGACGCGCGTCAGGCTGAGCGTGGACAGCGCGTACTGCGGCGGGAGCGCGGCACATCACGCTGACGACGAGTTTCACGCACGCATAAGCCCGCTTTTGGTAGTGGGAGCGCGCTCGTGTTGCTGTTTCTAGTAAACCTGGTCGCTCGTCTGATACACCCTGGATGAATATTTGGTTTTGTTTTGTCACTACATAATCATAAAGCACATAATACAGACACAAGAATTTTTGAGATTTGGTTTAAACCATTAGGTTTAAACTAATAACTGAACCTGGATGAAAAAAAACCATTACCTTGATGACATTATGAATCCTGTGGTTTTGCCAACTGTCTTCCATAAGTAACAGCGCAGTGAGCGTGTCTGAGTGTCTCCTTAGCTCGTGACAGTAAGCGTACGCCATTTGCCACAGAAGCTCCGCTAACGCGATTCGCGACCAGCCAGCGTTCTCCCAACACATGAATTGCAAAAGTCGAATGGCTTCGTCGCAACCGCAGCATTCCTCTGTTAACTTTTTCATGTATCCTCTGCAAACAAATACCAAAGCTGTAAAGTAATTACGCCAGTTACATTATCGAGCTTTTAATGTATGACCGCGCCGTACCTGTGTCAGACCGGAACACCTACTCGAACCCCTAATCTGAACCATTTCAAGTCCGAATCGAAACTAATGTCGATGTACAGCTCAGATAGTTTGAATGGGTGGCAAGTCACTTACCCAGCGCGATTGTAAAGAACATCAATAGCAGTGGACGAGAGTTGTGGCCGATGCGTAGCCGAGGCAGTAGTGCTGTGAACAGGAGGCGGGTCGTTGAATGGATTCGGCAGAGGAGCTGTTCCGTCCGCAGCAGTGGCAGATACATTGCGTGAAACCGTGTCACAACACCGCACTAGCACGCAAATTACCTGACGACAAATCACGTATTACACAAAACCATTCTTCAAGACTAACTAGATGAACCTGGTGAAATTGTGAAGTGATTCTTACGTTTTTACTAAATAAATGCTCAATTAATTTAAGAAACTATTTTGTTAACCAAACTAAAAATAACTAACCTGATGAATTTTAGCAGATTCTGGGTACTGGTACTTTCCAACCGAACTTAGTCCTGATGAATCGTCCATGCAGATCGTGAGAAGGATGTCCAGGATTTTAAGCTGAAAAGAAAATAAGTACTAAAAGCCTGTCAAATTCACACTAAGCCATATTGCCTACAATACAGTCATTAAATAAATTAGTAAACTGGTTTAGATACGAAGCAGGAACAAACATTAAAATATGCAAAAAAATTCTGTAATGGATAATTTTTCCCTATATTCTACTTGTTTAGAAGTACTGACCCGTAACAGCTGATGCTTTTCAGTGAGTCCGAGCGATGCGTATGTGTAAAACAGATTGAACAGCAGCGGTAGGTGCCTGTGGACGTGTGAATCTGCATGAGGAGGCGCGGCCAAAGCTCTCACGCTACATAACACTTGGTCCGATAGCGATGTAGCTTCTTCCCTGGCGCACCATGAACCGAAGCCGCTTGACACTGCAAAAATTATCAGCTATTATCAATAATAATGCGCTCGGAAAATTGGTTAAAAAGTAATCATCATCAGAGTTCAACTTATAAGCTATCAGACAGTACAAGCAAACTTTACTTACCAGGTTGGTCATTCATTGAGTAGTGTGCCAAGAAAACAATCGTTTTCATAAAAACTACCCGTACTTCAGCGGAGGGGCAAGATAGAAGGTAATCACACAACCTGAAACACATTTACCGAGATTTTTAATAAAAACAAATCAGCTGGCAAGGTGGAAGGCAATAAAAAAAGGTTATGTAGTCACATAGTTATTACCTGTGAGGATGTAGGAAGAGATCTGTGGCAAACCAAGCTCTAACAGCTTGAGAACACCGTAAATGCTGGCATATTATTTCGTGCCTGTAACAAACATTTAGATCAATGATAATACGCAGCTTCTTTGATAATGTTAAAAGGGTTAACAATTTTGTTATTACCAATCTGATGCAGGACCACGCAATGTTTTCTTTGTGCGAAAACCGACCGAGAACAGGAATCGTGTAGCCAACTGTACTGTTAACATTGATATCTCTTCGTGTTCTGGGCCCTGGAAGCATAGTCAATTAAAATACCTAGCATGAAACTTACGAATTCATATTCTCGTAAGAAATACTTACGTAGCTGCCTTGCGGTCCGTGTAGCAATGGTAAACGCATACAACACAGTTTCTTCATAAAATTGAAATGCTCAAGACTGAATTGGTCCTGATTGTGAGAAAATGCAATATTTCCGCGTCGCACCGATTGCCAGATCGGCTTTGGTATGACGCTTTCTCTGTAAATAAAACTTTCAATCAAAAACAGCCCAAAAAAATTAAATTTCTAAAAAGAAATAAATAAATTTATCAATTTTAAAAACGTACTTCAAACTTAGGCTCTTCAACGAAGATTCGAGATCGCACGTGTCGACAGATATAGTATCCCGTCGAGTGTAAAACAGCATGTACGCGTTCCACCATCTCTTTTGGCGTTTGTATGTCACCCTCTTTAGCATCGAATCGAATACCTAAAACCAGATCAGACATTACCACGCCTCAAAAGTAGACTCGTAAGCCTTACTAACTTTCTATTGTGCAATATGTGACTAATAATAATTAATTACTAGTAGTAAGAGTCACTATGTCAAATGGACTATAAGGCAATGAAGGTTTTATAAACCACTCAAGGATGAAAATAAAATACAGCTCTAATAAATCGAACTGGAATTGCTTTGGTAGCTTTCGAGAGTCTCGTTAAATGTAGCATTACGAATGAGAACCACTTTCCAATAAAATTATACGACTATGCCTCTTACAAAATGACGACCATGACTTAATATTTTATTCACATTGGATAATACAGTGTCAAGTGAAAAGTTAAACGCAAATAGGTAAGGGGTTGAATTTACATGAGAAGGATATCCTCACCTCGCCCATGTATTCGCCGCCGAAGCATTGTACTTTCATTTCTTCATCATCATGCATGCCGCATTCTGACACATCGCCGTCATCCAGTTTGACCCAACGCCCTGTATCACTGCCATTGTCCCTACAAACATTGTTTGTTTAAATTAAAAAATCTAAAAGCTGACAACTTTGATGTCTAGAATCCTGCTTTTGTGTTTTGCATAAAAAATCTCTGATATTTACAATATTGTGGAGGTTACGGAATCGAGTGAGATCCGTGTGTTTTGTAGATGCGAAAATATTTGAGATTTCCTTGTAATCAACCCCACGAACACTCTAGTATAAAATATATGAAATAATATAGATGTGATGTGTGTATTTGAGATTTCCCTAGTGTAATCAAACACCATGTAACTCTAGTACAAAATAGATGAAATAATATGGAAGTGATAAATTTGGTAAAAAAGAAAGTGTGTTACCTAAGTAGAACATAGGAGTAGTAATGTCCTCCCGACGCCTGACCGGAATGTACAACAATCCCACTGAGTTGGTAGTGTGTTTCTCTTGTGCCTTCTTCCCCACCCTCCCACAATGACGCATCGCCTTCGGCCCGAGCTAAGCCCCAAGCTGCAACAAACAATTTAAAATGCACAACTGCCGTTTTTCTAAAGTTAGGTGCTTCAAAAGACTGGGATGAAACTTTTCAACACTTTGGGCGGCCATTTTGTTCGAGAAAGGTGTAAACTGATTGCATAACCCCAATTTTCAAATAGTATTTTTTTTCTATTTAGAGATCGATACTAAATATCTTCGCGTGAAAGAGAGGAGTAACCAAATATAAAAGCTTACCGAATATTCACGAATTGTTCTATATAATTTAAAAAGGTTTTGCTTCGAGATGAGCTTACCTGTGTAAGGTTCCACATCAAGGTCCCGCGGAAATTCAAAGTAATCATTGAACTTTATAGCGCACACTTTTTCGAAGTCATACTCGAATCGTTTCAACTGTATCACTAATACTGGAGGTAGTTTATTGAGACATAATCGCTTTACTGTTACCACCTGTAAAAAGCATTAAATAAGACAAATAGTCAAAATCAAAATTTTATAATGAAAATTGTTGAAGTCATACTTTTTTGTTACATTTATCACAATGATAAGCGTCGGGGCCTTCAAGTAATTCCCCTCGTACATAGGCTTCCAGAGATTCTTGCAATCGAGAAAGGTTCCTTATATCTAGAGACACCACGCTAAACGGCTCTTCTTTGCAATACCTGAAAAGTATATTAAAAATTACCTAAGACCTGGTAAAAAACAATATTGTGGCAAAGTAAACGTGTTCTTTACCTGTGAGGGCATCCTTTACAAATTTTCTGATCAGAGTATGTGCCTCCCATTGTTTTCGCCATAAGCTGATCCTGATTCAATGATTTCAGAGCTTCGTCTAACGATTCAACCAACGACATAAAAAACTCCACTGCATCCTGCTGTTCTCGCAGATTTACAGGTTCGCCTTGTAATCTAACAATATAACAAAATGTTAAATGAAATAGACACGCAAATTATGTTTGCAGAACATCAATAAGTTTCCTTAACTTACTTGAAATGAGCCCACAATCCTCTCGGAATATAATACTGTAATTTGCTATAGTGTAAGTGGGCAAATATGGCCTGGACTTGCTTCAGAATCATAATATTGTAGTCACTATTATTCTGCAACAGACAAGCACATAATTCTGATTAGATTACTGCAAAAACAAGGTACACAACAGATCTTTGCTTAACAACAATTACATGTAGAAATGTATACAGTAGGTACTCACATCTATGTTATTTTCTATGACATGGTGGTGGTGATGATGATGGTCACCTGAAAAATCTTCGTCAGGGTCAGTTGCTGCTCCTACAAAGATCAAAAAGTCACTATATTACTTCTGATAGAGATCGGTAAGGTCACAACGTGGTTGTTGGGTGTTTTGATGCTTACCTTGCACAGTGAGTAAAACGTCACGTATCGCCGGTACACAGTACAACTGTTGCAGTACAGAATTCATGTAGCAGGTTGCTCCAGCATTCTTCAAGCCAACTAGGCCGGCCGGCTGACGGGGACCCACGCAAGGCATGTATTCCCATTCAGAAAGTGATGCACTCTTTTCTGCAGTCAAATTATGTTATGACAAATCAAAAGATCAAGAGGATATTTTTTTTGTTATTCTACATGCTCGTGGCTAGGCTTGCTTAGACCGATTATCTAAGTTAAGCGACGTTCTGCGTGGTCACTATTTGATGGGTGACCGCTAGTGGCATTAACATCTGAGCGCTTCCGTGCTTCGGAGGGCACGTTAAACTATCGGTCCCGGCTCTAGCAGTCGTTGAGCCACGACGGAGGCCTTAAGGCGACCTAAAAACTCCGTCACCAGAGTTAGCCACGAACTCATACGAGCTTGCTTGCATTATTAAAATTGGCTCAGGGAGACAGATTAAGACGCGATTTACGCAAAAAAACTAAGGAGACGGTGTTTCTAGACCACTAAATCAACTATTCCCAACGGGGCAACGCTTGGCAGTGGAGTTTTCTTAGCCAAACAGTATCACAACTGAAAACGTGACATATACCATCAATCATCATATTCGGTAATGTACGTTTGTGAATTTTGATGTACAATATTCGATATTTCAAAAACTCACCACTATAAAACATCTTCTCAATAAGAGTGACGAGCGCTGCCATGTTAGGCACACATCCATGTACGAGTGACAATACTAAATCCGAGGCAGCCGCGGCCGAGCCAGGCGATCTACACAAAGGTGCGGGTGGTTCAGATTCTACCGCGATACTGCCGCTTGATAGGCAGTCCCCATCCGATCCCATACGGCACCATGCCCACGAATACGGCCATAGGAATTCTGTTAGTATTTCCTGAAAAATGCGGGTTTACTTGCTAACATGTCCAGTTCGAAACCATGAAAATGGCTAAAATTATAATAATCAATATTTCCTTCTTAATCCTATAGTAAAGGAGGAGTGTAAGTTTGATAACTTACTGTTATCAATCCGCTATCCTTATGATCGGGATGTGATCCATATTGGTATTTGACTTGTGCAGCGACGTGTGTAAACAGCTCTTTTGTAAGGTTCATATGCCCCTCCAATAACGTGTCGTCTAGTGTGTCTGGGTACTTTTTAACAGCTCGTAGCCACGCTACCTGTAAATTGACCAAATAAAGTAATTGTAAGACTCGTATTTGCAAATATTGACCTAAAAAAATTAAATAGTAAGTGTTCAATCATTTTAATTTTCTTGAATTAGATTGATGCCTACGCAAGATAGAGTCAAAACGGCACAGGAGTTGCAGAAACTCTTGCGCATTCCTTTGAAGCTATTTATCTGCTACTAGCTACCACCAGCGGCTTTGCTCACGTAGTAGCAGCATACGCATTATTTGGTTCAAATTTTTGACCCTTTCGGGTGCGACTTTTCAAAATTTCTTTTTTAGTGCACCCCTACACTATATAAGGATACTACCGTCCAAATTTCATACCTCTAGGACTTATAGTTTAGGCTGTGCGTTGATTGTCAGTCAACTTCAAAAGAGTTTTATATATTTAGAAGAAGATAACCTCCATACCGTATTCAAAGAAGTACTCACTTCAAGCGCTAGATCGTTGAGTGTCCGCGACGTGGGTCCAGCGAGTGAAACGAGACGGCACAGGAGTTGCAGAAACTGTTGTGCATTTCTAGCATTTCTCTGTAACCTGGCGCCCCCCGCGGCTACAGCCCCCGCGCCGGGGAGCGGCGCGTCACTCTCGGCCTCGGCCAGCGCTCGCAGCGCGGCGCGGGCTCCACCGCCGCCGCCCCACGCACACATCGTTAGTACTTGCTCTGCTGACGCTACACGTACCTATTCAAATAACTAAACATCAAAACTATTTCTACAAACACGCCCAGGTTGACTGGATAGACAGGGATACACATGACCACGGCTATCCTCCTAAACATCACGTCATGCTCAAAACAATTTCAGATAAGAATATTTTCTTGTTTCATACTTTTTAAAGCGTGATAGTTCAGTAGTTTTAAAACTTACTTTTTTTTAGCTACTTTAATAAACTACTCGTAGGTACCTAGAAAGGATGGTGTGAAACTTACAGCAGCATTGTTGCAGTCGATCATCAAGTAAAGTGCTGTTTCTTGCCACCACGGCTCATGAAGTAGAGTCTCTAATCGGCAACCGCTTAGCGCGGTGCATATTGTTACTACTTCCATACATTCCCGGACCACTGTAAACAAAGTAATCGAGATTTACAAACTAGTTTAGGGAGTGATTAAAAGTTGCAATATCTTGTTCAGAGCATGTCCACACTTACATACAACATCATCCGGGTGGATCATTCCATTGTATTCGTTAGGTTGTGCAACCGTGTACGCAAGCGTATAAAGAGCTTTAGCTGTATTCGCGGTGGGAACGCGCCAAAACCTGTTCAAAGCCGTTTCAGTCTCACGGGCATCCACTAAAACCTACAAAAAGTACAACATTAGTTCATGAAGACAACTGAATATAGCGAAAGCTCGTACAGTCAGATACTAACAATAGCGATTAGTAGACGGCGAATAAATTACCTGTTCGCCCAAAATTGTTGCTAAAGATTCAGCAACACCTTTTAGTAATAACTCGTAGCTCTGATTCGGCACTGTTTGCAGTGCCTCTCTCAATATTGAAACATCCAACCTGAAAATTACACTCTTATAATTCTTATACTTTCAACTCAGTTTGATGCATTCTTAGGATACATTATAAATGATCCTTGTCATTTTACTGTATAAGATATTCTTGTCTTCTTATTCTTGTATATGTAATATTACAACTAAATACCTAAATTCCTGGTTTTCTTCATCCATGGTTGGTGATATGTGATCGTATAAATGGCCCAATGTGAATAATATTAGTTTTGACAACCTTACTAAAGCCAAATAGCAAACCCTGAAATCATAAATTAACATTTTATTTTCGGTAAGCTATACTGTCCAAACCTTTTGGTTGTTTTTTCGGACGTTATTCATATATTTACTTACCTTCTTGTATGAGGAGCAGCGTCTTGTAAGAATTCTGTATCACACAGGCACTTGACTAAAAGTGGTGCCTTTTTCACGCAAGCTAGCTGAAAGCTACGATTCCTATCGAGTTTAGAATCTAATGCTGGCATTATGATGCTGTATAGGACCTGCACAATAAAAATGTTACTTGATTATTGAACTACTAGAGCAATAGTGTTTTATTTGATGTAGTAAATAGATAACATACCTGCATGTTGTAAGCCACGGTGGGGGGTTCGGGTCCATATAACATATCCCTCAGTTTTGCATCTTCTTTGCTCAGTAAAGCTTCTGTTAGTCTCTCCACCGTTTGTTTATGAGGGGGGCATATTTGTGAAAGCAAGTGGGCGGCCTCAGTCAATTGGTCATACCCTTTCGTTATGCCGATGTGTTCTAATAACAATACAAAGGGCAAATACCACGATCCTTGGGAAAAAAGCTGAAAAAAAAAAAACATGAATAGAAGCCTGGATTCTATTGATGAATACAATTTACTATGAGGTTATTTAATAAGACCGAGTGTATTTGTGCAATACTTACGACACCAGGCAAAGCATATTCTGTGACAGCCGACAAGGGTGGCGCTGACGTGCTTGAGTCGCTACTTGTATCATTAGATGACCCACATCCACCACTACCACAAACTTGACCATCATACACCTAAAAAAATATCTCGATTAAGATTAATTGCTAAATTCACAAGGATATGACAATAGTAAAATCAATGTGCAATTTACCTTAGCAATAATCACAGATTTATCACGAAGTGGAATTTGCGAGAGTATCTTTCTATCTATACTAGATTCCAACAGTTCCCCATTGGCATAAAGCTCTAATTTGTTGATGAACATTTCTACTTTAGTTGAGCTCTCTATGATGCTTTTTATCCTGCAATCGGTAAATATAATATTAAACAATACTTTGTAGTTGCATTTTAAAAGGAGATTTCATAATCTAATCGTAAATACCTTCTTTGAACCATATGCCTTAGAGAGTGGAGCGTCTCGTTTGAGTGCGAGATGAGCTCAATATCTTCAATTTGCTTCTGGCCAGTCTGGAAGTTCATCCGCACTATAATAACGCATTGCCTGCCGCGAGCTGATCGGTATACTGGCAGAATCTGTCTATCCGATGAGTATCTTCTATCACATTCGTTTATATATTCTTGTATGGCACGAATTACTCGACACATTCTTATGCACCCTTCCGTTCCTCCTGAAAACCAATGTCAGTTTTAAAATAGTTCTTAGCGACAGGTTTAGTGTTAGGAGAGCGAGACTAGTTTAGTCACACACACACACATCTCTATGACTCTCTGGATAAAATGTTTAGTACAAACGCGTCATAATCACTACATGAGGCTCTAGTGTACAGTTATTTATTGAGAAAATTTAAAATAAGATTTTAATGCTATTGTTACTCTGATATAAGATGTATAGTATACCTTCTTGAAGTTCCATTTCTTTTTGCAACCGTTGCATACGCGCAAAGCACTGCGTCAGAAACGTCTCGTAATGGTGCGCAGGCGATAGCTGTGGGCCGGGACTAGTACATACTTCCCGTAACAGTTCAATGCCGCGCAACGAAATTTCATCATCACATTCAGTTATCACCTGCCAAATGAACAATTAATAAAGCTAGTAAATGTTGTTTTTTTAATAATTTGGACGAAAAGTTATGTATACTGAGTTACTCACCCTCCATAAATAATCTAAACCTATGAGATCAGCATCATTGAGTTGAAAACTACGTCTTTTAGCTTTTAGTTTTCCTTCTTTGGAATTAACTGCCTTGAAAAATCTGCAAAGAAAATAACAATTTAAAGAATCGGAACGAAAACCATGTCGTAATTAGTTCAATACGAATGACTTCTTACTTTTCAAAACACTTGATACCGGAGTGTGTTAGTAAATTCGGTGGTAGCGTCATAATGTTGCGCCGAAAGAAATGCAGGTTGACATTGGGATCCAAGTCTGGTTCATCCCCCATCAGTTTGGCGAACCATCGAAAGCAGGCTTCGCGGTCGCCCATATGAGCTGGTTGTTCGGCAAGACAAACCCAAATCTGTTTTGCCTACAATTAATTCAGAACTTAAATTCTTTTAGATAAATTTACACCAAACCATCTATTCATTTACACCACAAACCTGTTCAGCGCACAGCCAGAGCTGTCCATCCTTTAACAAAAACCTCAGGAAGCTCAATCGCTCATGAACTTGTGCGGCGTGAGGGTATCTGCCATCGGGTAGCCAGTTATCCCAGTCGATTGAACCCTCCTCTGAAATTAACACGCTTATAAACCAGCTCAACGAAAATCTAGAATGAGTTTAACATGAACTATGATTACCTGCTTGTTTGTTACGGACTCCGTCCATGTAGCAGGTCAAGGAGTCTGTGACAAGTATAACAAGTGAATGTTGAGTTTGCAGTCGATCAATGAGTTCTTGCCTCGTTACGTGTGGTCGAACTCCCGTGCTTCCGCCTGCTTCATACAAGCAGCAGATATCTCTCAGCATTTTTAGGGCAGGCAACACCCACTTTTCTCTAGCTTTCAATTCCTCAACACACTTGTCTACCCAGAGGGTTTTTTGTGTATCGCGATCTTGACTGCAGCTGTAGTCTAAAATCTTTACGAGGTTCGATAAAGCCATATCCACGATTTCTGTGCAAGCTTCCTCTGAGTGAGATAGATTCCAAAATAGCACCAACACCTGTATGGAAAATTATTGCTTGTACTCATCTCTAACTATGGTCCAACATTTTTTTTTAATGATAAAAGTAATGGAACAAGCTGATAGCTCACCTGATGTTAAGAAGACATAATCTATAGATTAATTTAATTTACCTTGTTCGCCATAACACCATCTTTGTCGTCTTCTGCGAGCCTTCTTATAACTTCTAGAAGTTTGTCACTTTGTTTTTTGTTACATGTAGCCCAACTAGCCTACAAACAAGAAAAACAAAGATTTTTCGTAACACGTTCATATTATGTCAATATTTGGATGAGAAACTGTCGGATGAGTATAACTCACTTTGAAACAGTCAAATAGATGATCCAGCTGGTCTGGTGTGAAGTCCCATGCAAGTTTCGCTAGCAAATCATGAAGGTTCTTCACAATAGCCTCGTGTTTCCCATGTTGAGCTTTCCATATCGCGTCTAAGTCATCTAAGGTGAGTGAATTTTCTTTGATCATAAACCTGAGCATTTTCTCCAATCGGTCTACATATTGGGGTTGGTGGAGGGAATCACGTAAAACGATATCAACGACATTGTTCTCACGAATCCAGTTCTGGAAAAAATATGGGTTTTGAGAAACATCGCTTTTGAACTCAACTATTCAGAAATCCGATTTGAATCATACTGTGGATAAAAGTAATGATAAATTTGATATCTTACAGTTATAACAGCAGGCGTAAGCCATTCTGGCTTCGGTTGTTGTGAGAAGGTAGCGATAAGTTGATTAATTTCATGCAGAGCTGACATTTTGCCATTGAACGACGACATTTGCAGCAATCGCAAAATCATCTTTAGCCGGAACATTTCTAGAGCTGCAAATACGATCACAATGTTATCTTTTGCACGAAAATTCGGTGTAAATTTACTATTATCGTAGCCTTTCATGTGCATGTTTGTTATAATTTCACGGGTAAACCTGAACCGATCGCAATAAAATTTGACACAGTGTGAACTCTGAAGGTAAATACATGATTAATTTTATAGCTTTAAAATAATATATTAATTTCAAAGAAACACAATTTGTAAATGCTGAGTGATAATAATTAACATTTATGGCCACATTCATTAACTCCTTAGATCTAAAATCGTTGACTATCTATACGGCACTAAATGGAACGAGAAAGCACAAAAAGGTGTAGAACCACAGATGACGGTGCAGCGATGTGATGGAATACGATCACAGGCGATGTAGAAGCCGAGAGGCGGAATAAGCCACGCCCCTTGGCAGCTACAGGGTTTGCGACCGATTCCTGGTGAGGCGTCGTTGATCCATCACGACATTCACATTTCACAGGTACAAAGATTACAAGATGATTATCATCCAACGTGATTCTGCCATCTGGACTCAATCTCCCGCACATACATACAGGCATGTGGAACGTAAATGAACCTCTGACACTGAATATTATTTGGAATATTGAATAATACAAAGACCTGCTGATTAATTCTTGAAGTCAATTCTTGTCAAAGTTATTACATACAGCTGAAGGAACTTTGCTGAATCAAGAGAGATCAAGTTGGATGGAGTGCAGTACATTATACTTATATCTATTTAGATGTTACACAACAAAACATAGTACATACATTCGTGATTTCTTAGGAATATTGCAATTTTATTTGATAGCAAATTATTTGGATAGTACACAATTGCAATCATAATAAACTAGTTTCGATAAACAGCAAACACAGATAATCCACAGAAATAGAAAACGAGAATTGGAATTGGACCTGCACGTAAAATTAAATTGTTATAGTTTACTTACATTTCAGTAGGCTGTGATGGCAGGGTGTCTTTACAGACACGTATTTACAAGCGCGGATCAAACAAGAAACGGTATCAGTCTTATTTTCACTTCCTCGAGCTTCCCTTTTTAGCTCTTCATCAGTTAAACTCTCTAACAATGTTGGTATACATTCCTAAAAAGATAAATAACATGAAATGACTTTTAGAAAATGATATGATTTACTGCAAATGAATATACTTACCAGCACTGGTGACAAGTAGGTTGTGACAGTATTTGTGGTGAGAAGATCGTGAACCATGCCGAGTGGTTTCAGAAGCTGCCAAACCGCCGCTACCCGTGATTCACCAGTCATTGATTGCTCCATTGATGATGGCTCAGGGCGAGATGGAGTTAGCTGAAATCGTGAAAATTATATTACCATCAAGTATGTTCGATATCATGTTCGGGTAACCCATCCATGTGCTAACCCTGTCAAATGTCAATATCTGATAATGATAAAACAAATATATACTTACATCAACATTTTCTGCAATCACTGGAACACATTCAATGGTCTCAATAGTCTCAGACTTTTCCTCTTCAGATTCTTTTTCTGTTATATCAGTGGTGACTTTTTCAATGGAATTTATAGATGCAGTGAGATCTGGTTTCAAACCTCCCATTATAGCCTCAAATCTTTCCCGCAACCTCACAAATCCACCGTTCTGACCAAATCTGTTACCAAAAATTTTAAGAATAATAAAACATACCAATTACAAATGTAGAAGAATTGAGTTCATTTACTTACATATTTACAAGGTGGACCAGCCATCCCCTAGGCGAACGATGGTCATGTGACCTAGCAAATACTTCCTCCTGAGACCCCTGGCCAGCAGGGGAGTTGTTTGAGGATGAACACATTGATAGACCTTCTGAAGTGCGTGATGCATTAAAAGTGTGAAATCTAAAAATGTATAGAATTTTAAGACCCGTTCAAGTTTAAGTGAAATAAATAACAAAGTGAACTTTCATAAAAAAGAAACTAGTTACTTGTTGTTTGGGTTGAGGGCCATTGAAAGTAAGTTCAAGAATCTAGGATCATCCATTTTCATAGCACACAGTCTGACAAGCTTCTCACAGTTGGTGCGAACACATTGTTGTATGTTATTCTTCCAAGATGAAACAGCATCATCAGTTAGTATTTTCGTAAAAGATAACGTCAGTGCTTCATTGTAAAAACGCTGACATGCCAAATGGTTCACATCTTCACCTGCTCGAAAATTTAGTGCCTTAGTTATTTATGTAATGTACAGGGCAAGCCTACTCCATCTAAACATTGTCCCAGACACTAGTGTCCCGTTAAGTGCAGGCATAGGTTGCCTCCTGAACCTGTATAAATCATCTTCAATAGATGTAAAGGCCTATTATATTATGTAATGTACAGTTAGAGATATCAGAAGAACATCACTTTTTTAGCAAGTCATAGAACATTTTAGATACCTTATTTCTTCATCATTAATGGATGTCAACTATGGTAACCAAGGTATGACATAGGTATCAATAAAACTATTCAATCAGATTCTAACCTTTTAAGGCCAGCTCTGTGCTGGCCACCAGCAGTGCTTCCAGCTCTTGCTCCGGCAACACAGGTACCACCCACCGAGGATGTGATATTTTTTCTTCTAAGGCCTTTAGTTTGCCTTCGGGGAAGGCCATCTGTAAAAAAATACATTATAAAAAAACCATCTAAAGCTGGAATAATGGTGATAAAGAAATCATTACTCAAGCAATGATAGATATTCATACATAAATCTATGATCAGATCAGTGCATGAGCAGTAAATCGGCATATATAGACAGATAATGCTGTTTTATAAACGGAACTCTTACCTCCCCGGGCATTAGGTCTTGTTCTTTCATTGATATAGTCATTATTTTAGCAAATGATTAATCATTGCCTCTTCTGCAAATAAACAAACAAAATATATATAAAATTTTCTACTTTTATTTCAAACACAAAACCAACTTCTGGAAGTCCTGGAATGGAGTGAATACTTTGATCATCCTCCTGGTTTTTTTTTAGGTACAGCTAACCATACTGTCAGTACACCTGATGGTAAGTGTAGTTGCAGCCTAAGGAGCATGTATTACATAGATCTAATGGCAGGGAAGTAGAAACAGAGTCTGTAGCAAATTCATGTAATAGTAATATCAATAGTACCCCACTCTGATCCATATTATATGTTTTATGGGAAAAGTTGTTGAATGGGTGAGTTAAACAGTATTTATAGACCTGCATACTAGCTATATTCATAAAAATAAGTTGCCTCAGTACAGTAGACACAACAATGAATACAGCTATCAACTCCTTTCTTTGAAGGACCAAAGCCTTTCCAGATATTTCCACATTTTCTAGTGAAACATGCTGATGTGTAGATGTACAATGAATTATAGGAGGGATTAGTTACAGGTATCTATTCATTTATCTTCAAGCCGCTGATTACTAAACCAAATCTAAATATTATCTCAATATCATCTTTACAATTTATGATAGTTGTACATTCTAACAGAGATAAAGCATAGGGATCAATATATACTTAGTCACAAACAGTGCCTCAGCTGCTGCCTCAGTGCCTTACTCAGCTTGAACAATGTAAGCAAAGGTAAGTATTTTTGTTTATTTCTTTTTACAATATGCAACAATTTGGTAAGCAAAGCGTTTGCAGGCAGTTGACGGCAACCAAATCTGTGTAGCTACATAACTACCTACTGCTGAGAAGTGCACATGCATTAATCCAAGTCTTTTAGGTATAACGTAATAGAATATAGGTAATGCATGTACTTAGTACTTGCGTTCAAACAAAGTAACATAACAAGACGCAAGCAACGATATCGGCATTTTGGTTGGATTTGGGTGCGACACAAATCAATCAACATACAAACCGATGTTCACGCCAGCCAATAGTTTGCAAAACACTGAACCCCTAAGTACTCTAGGGTTCCTAATCGTCAAATTGTTGTATTGAATCCTATTCTAAAAATAAATAATTACAACATGCCCTACCCACAGAAATTGATCGTAAAAATAATAATTCATAGGATCAGCCGGCGCGACAAAATGGCGTCACTAAACCAAACAAGACAAAGCATTTCATTGAACTTTTAGGTCATTTATCATAATAGTGATTAGGCACTAATTCATTAGATAGTGCAAATCTTACCTTTGCTTTTATCATAAATTCCAATCCAAGATTAGTTTTCACAATATTCACAGAAATTATTTTCTAATCACTTTTGACGTAACTTGAAATCACTGATGAATGAATGAAGTAAAGAATGAAGTAAATGCAAATGTATGAATGACATACATTGAATGAATGAACTAAGTACCATGATTAGGCACTAGTTACACGATCAGTATAATTATTACGCAATGCACGCGCCCGCACCGATGCACCGCCGCGCCGCCATCGCCGCCACCACCACGCCACGCTATACGTCATAAATATCGTGAGATTAGAATATCTACGGCATATTAACGCTAGAATACCACATTCTTATTCATTCATTTCATTCACTCAGTTTTAGTCTGATTGATTGCCTAGTCTGCTTGCTTAGTTTTCATTCGTTTTGCTATGATTATCATGCCATAGTGTAGAAAAAGTGTAGGTAGAGGTTCATGCACACAGATGTACGTATACATACATAGAACGGACATATTGGTGGACGCCATTTTGTATGTAGGAATAAGGCTGGCCTTTTTTCGGTTTGTTACGGAACGAATAGAGAAGTTATCTTTGTTTTTATCAATAAAATCAAATAAATTGATTAATTACATGAACCAAATAAAAGTGCGTAAATAACAATGAGTTTCTCCAGTGATGAGGTCAATTTCCTTGTTTACCGATACCTGCAAGAGTCAGGTATGGCATATTTACAAAATGCGTGCAGTTCATTGAACGCTACATCTACATGGTCCTCAGAAACATTTGAGTAATTTTCTTTTTACGGAGAGTCAAAAGATTGTGGCTCTGTTTGAGATTTTGTTTATTAGAGCTTGAAATTTCCTAAGCAATAAACTATGTAGGTATGAAGCATACATTTATTGCCTGATGATCCTGTGTTCATAGCCTTTTGAAACAGCCGATGATACCGAACGATTGCTAGATATTCTGTGGTATTTACATGATGACTCAAGTTACACCTCTTATATTGGGTATCCCTGAAATTATAGGTTAGGGTAGTCAAAGCTCTCTGTGTTATTAGTGTTTCCTCGGCACTTTGATAATGCCCTTCCTTCCTAATATTTTACTAATATGCAGTGCTCAGCAAGACTGCTAAGATTAAAACCAACTCTTTCAGGTTTTCACCACTCCGCATACACATTCGGCATTGAGTCTCATATATCACAAAGCAACATCAACGGAGCATTAGTACCACCTGCCGCACTACTAAACATACTACAGAAAGGCTTACAGTATACTGAAGCTGAAATTATCATTGGAGACGATGGTACCTATTCTATTAACTCAACACAATTACTACAGAAATAAATCACTATTTCAGTTACATATTAATTTACGATTTTAAACATCCAACTTCCACTGAAATTGTACCTATTGTATGGATTGTTATATTTCAGGCACTGAAACACGTCTAACTGAGAGTCTCAGTCTGATAGATGCAGTCACCCCTGACATAGTAGCTGTAAGGCAAACTGCTCATAATGCTCAGAAACAGGCCATCAAAGCTGAACCAAGCTCTGGTAGTGAACAAAATGGAGTGGAAGTGAGTTTTATACATCACTTATTTCAGAATAATGCTACTATTAAATGTAAAATTGTTTAAACATCTTGTGACTTGATTCTGGCTTGAGGATTGTTTAAGAATTTGAGCAGTATTTTTTCATTTGAGGGTTTTATAAACAGCAATTGCATTTACAGGCCACAACATGTACTACTACTACTACTACTACTACAGCACCTGTCACAACAACTCCAACTACCAGTACAAGTACTGTCTCAACCACATCGAGTGCCCCTCCAGAGAACATGGAGGTGGACACATCCATAGAGATCCCAGCAAATAAAGCAACCATACTCCGAGGGCATGAGTCTGAAGTGTTCATTTGTGCATGGAATCCTAGCACTGACTTGCTGGCTAGTGGATCAGGTGATAGCACTGCCAGGTAATATGAAACACTTATTGAATACAACCATTCTAAACTAAATCAACTTACTATAATATTTATTGTTTGTTTTTCAGAATATGGGATATGTCTGACAATCCTGCAACTACTCCCAATCAGTTAGTACTCAGACATTGCATTCAAAAAGGAGGTGCAGAAGTACCCAGTAACAAAGATGTCACATCACTGGACTGGAATGTATGTTTACCTTTAAGAGTATGTAATGTTATTTTTAATGGATTCCAGTTCACTGTACACTCTGTCTTTTCTTTCAGTGTGATGGCAATCTACTAGCAACAGGATCCTATGATGGTTATGCAAGAATTTGGACAACTGATGGCACATTGGCATCAACACTTGGCCAACACAAAGGACCTATTTTTGCATTGAAGTGGAACAAACGGGGGAACTACATTTTGAGTGCAGGAGTATGTACAGAGAAGCTATCTTATTTTAAATGCTATGTCCTCTAAGTAGAGTCTAAGCCTACTGAAACAAAAGTTTAAAAGACAATGGGTACCAGTACTTATATGATAGTTATTTCTATTAATGTAGGTACATTATTAGAAGGAACTATCATACTTATTTTCATCTATGCAGGTGGATAAAACAACAATAATCTGGGATGCATCAACTGGTCAATGCACCCAACAGTTCTCCTTCCATCTGGCTCCAGCGCTCGATGTGGACTGGCAGACAAACACATCGTTTGCATCATGCTCCACTGATCAGTGCATTCATGTATGCAAGTTGAATGCAGACAAACCAATCAAAAGTTTTCAAGGACACACTGTAAGTGATACACTTACTTCATGTTTTAATTTCTTTTTATTACATGCTTGATTTAAAAAAAAAATCTTGTATCATTTTAGAATGAAGTTAATGCCATCAAGTGGGATCCCCAAGGAAAGCTACTTGCATCATGCTCTGATGACATGACATTAAAGATCTGGTCCATGAACCAGGATACTTGTGTCCATGACTTGCAAGCACACTCTAAAGAAATTTATACCATCAAGTGGTCACCTACTGGTCCAGGGACTCAAAATCCCAATATGAACTTGATTCTGGCAAGTGCCTCATTTGACTCCACTGTCAGATTGTGGGATGTTGAGAGAGGTGTTTGCATTCACACACTCACTAAGCACACTGAGCCAGTTTACAGTGTGGCATTTTCACCAGATGGCAAATTCTTGGCAAGTGGCTCTTTTGATAAATGTGTGCATATTTGGTCTACTCAGACTGGAGGCCTTGTGCATTCTTACAAGGGAACAGGTGGCATTTTCGAAGTTTGCTGGAATTCGAGAGGCACAAAGGTTGGCGCGAGTGCTAGCGACGGCAGTGTGTTTGTGTTAGATCTTCGCAAACTCTGAGATTTGTAGACCTTTTTAGTTCAACTTTTTGATTAATTTTTGGTGGAAGACGGATAGAAGTGACACCTTGCTTACATTTTGAAAGATGTAATCTGCATTTCATAATGCTGACGTGTGTCGTCAATAGGTCAATAATACCTGCTTGTTATTATTATTATCCTATTGGGGTTTTGGGCAACGCCTCTATCATATCAGAAGAAAGAACAAAGCAAGCCACACAGCCTCTGCCGGTTCTGTCTGTCTTCTGCCTTTTTTTATGCACAATCTGTGCAATGTTTTCCATACTTCCATCATAGAATAACAGAAGAATTTTATTTCACTCCAGTGGAAGACTTAGAATTCTTGGTTATTCTAAATGACAAGTTATTATAATAATAACTCGTCTTATGTACAACTGAGTGTACAACTCACAACTCTATTAATTAATGTATCATAAAAAATATTATTAGCTACTTGTATGCCAGAATCTAGATCTTAACATCAAAGACATGGTCTTGTTTTTTATTTGTCTCTTGAATTCCAGCAACCAAGCAGTTAATTCTAAAATGAATTTTAATTAGATACTATTAACTGTAGTGTTAATTTTATTGTATGTAACTAATGCACCTGCATTTAAAATTATCTATTTGAATTATTTTAATGCTAGGTTTCTTTTTTTTATTACTAGTAAGAATATCTGTAAGGTAGGTAAATAAATATAAATAAAAGTAAGACAGTGTTTGTATAGTAAGTTTGTATATTATTTACATATCAATCTCAGCCAATATTCTAAATAGATAGATACAATAGTCATGTCATTGGCCTCTTGTAAGCTAGTAAATCATCATGTTTATAAAGTGAATGTAATTTTTCATACATGTATTTAAAAAAGTAAAGTAAATTGTCATATTGGCCTTCATATGGCTTGCAATGTGGATGGTTATCTTTATGAACTGGGTAATCCTTGGTGAGATCTGATTTGTAATGTTCACTGCAGCCCCAAGCACATAAATGCAATTCCAGCATGAGTTGATGCAAGGCCTCTACAGTTGAAAGGTACCACCTCGGACTTCCTTTCTGGTGCCTCCAAAACTGTGATGGTCTGTTTTGTAGTACTACTTTTGGGATCCTTTGTAATCTTTTATCTGAATAAATGCCTCTGCTTTGATTCCAAGTACTATCAATTAGTACTACTCTATCAATAGGCAATTTTTCAACATGAAAAATCTGATTTTCACAATTTTTATTTATAATTTTTGTTCTAAGTGTGCCCACATTGTATCCAGCTGGTAGTTCTGATAGCATGAGCTCGGAGTAAGTTGGCTCCTGTATATTTGTAAAAAGTTCCGGAACAGTTTTTGCTTCAGCCCCTGGGTACAGTAACACAGTTCTGTCATCAAGTACATAATCTGGAACATCTGGGTAAGTATACACATTTATATCATGAGGAGCTAGGACTGCTGCATGTGCTGCTGTGCTTTTACCATCTATTTCCTTTCTGTGCTTAATTATATCAACTTTTATAGGTAACTGAAAAAAAAAACAAATAATAAGTAGGCAAAAAAATAAAAAAATAAACTAGTAGGTACGTATTATACATAGTCGTCAGAATATTGAACCGGTATGTAATCTGAGGGGATAAAATGTCATAGTTGTTTCTACAATGTAGGTATTGAATTAGAGGCATCTTACAGTGCACACTGGAATGTGTCCTTGCAGTAAACTAACAGGAATGAAGCACGTGTAGCAAAAATACATTCGCGATTTGCTACAACGTGGACATGGACTTCTACAGTTCAACTTTTCAAGAGATTCTGAACCAGCAATGGCCATGCCTTCAAAGGGTTTATTGTCGCTGTTTCTCGCCTCTTCACACTTAGGATTCATTGCCTAATTTAGAAGTAAATTATATGGAAAGAAAGCACTGGAAAACATAAAAACACCGAACACTTATATCCCATAAAAACACCCTTCAATAAATAAAACTTTTTTATTTTTTCATAGCTCATTCATTCATATCACCAAAGAGAATGCAAAAAAAACAAAGTGTTCATAAATTCAAAATTTTTGAATATATTGATCGTGTATTATGGCCCTGCTCTATGAATGATCGGGTGAACGAAAAAACTTTGTTCATTCAAACGTCAAAAGTTACGTCTCTGTCCGTCTGTCAGTCAAACCAATCCGCCCAAACTGCAATCAAATCAAAATCAAAATATTTCAAAAGTTGTTTGTAGCTTTGGTAAATAAAATAAACTTTTGTTTGGTTATTAGATTATTTTTTGTGCTTGCATTGGTTTTACACTGGAAAATACATTATATAGCGATAAAGTAAAAACTGTTAAACAAATCGTTGTGATCATTCACATTACATTGTCATAAATAACGACAAAAATGATGTGTTGATTCGAGTCCAGTGTCCAACCTCATTCATACCCGCCCAGATTTATGGGAAGAGTGAAATTATATCATCTAACTAAATGGAGTCTTCTAGTGCTATAGCTGGTCATCTTCGTAAACTGTGCTTGGGATTGTCAGCTGATCCAGGTATGAGGTTCATACAGGTATACCAATAAATAGTGTCAAGCGAAAGCTTAAGGTGGCACCCCAATAAATCCCATATTAAGTTTTGTTGTTTAAAAGTTATTTAATTTTTTTTGTTACTTTTCAAAAACTTAGTTTTTCTTGTTACACTTTTCTACTGCATTCTGTCTGATATAATAAAGGCCAAAGATACATAGCCAATCTTTATAACTTGGGAACGACCAAAAGTAGCTTAACATATAGGTAGAGGGATTATTTGGGTGCTACTTTTTCAGACTTCTGCACCATTTATCAGGGCCCCCTGTATGTTTGATTTGAAACAAACTGCAGTGTGGTCTACATTTGTGGCAATCAGTTGAGTAAATTCTGAAGAACCCTCCCTAAAAAAAAGTTCCTCGGTAAAAAGTTCCTATTTCAAATATGAGTTGTGCAGGTACCTAATGTCTTAATGAAATATTCTGTCATCTGAGTCAAAACAACCTGAATTTACTGTTATTTTCTTTGTATTTTAGTTGCTTTTATGAATAACATACAAGATTATTTTAAAGATCTTTTATATAAATATAGAAAAGGTACATACCTATTTTGATAAAATAAAATAATAGCTACTATGTTGGTAGGTGTCATTCTGAAACTCCAACCCATTTGTTTTATGGGCTCCTAGACTAGAGAAATCCTGAGAATTTATTTTTCTGATATCTTTTTCTACCTCCTTAACTTTAACTTATAGATAGGTAAAGTCAACTTTCTAAAAGATAAGGTTAAGAAGTTGTAAAAGATAAAGTTTTATTGCATTAGGTACCTGTTAGTTTCCTGTGTTTCTCACATTTGTTTCTTTTATGACTCAGATGGAGCTTATGAACTAGCTGTTTCATATCTGTCTTCATTTGGAGAGAAGTCTCGCACAGTCCAAGATGAGAAATTGTTGTGTCAGAAGATCCAGACAAGACTGTCAAGCCAATCGGCCAGAGATGCTGATAAGTTCAATGAATGCTACTCAAAACTAAAAAATTCAGTAAGCTTATACTCAAATCTATATACTATTGTAAAACTGTAAAAAAGCCAAAAACTTAATCATCATCATCATCATCAATATATATAAAACTCTTTTGAAGCTGACAGAGAATCAACGCACAGCCTAAACCATAAGTCCTAGAGGTTTGAAATTTGGAGGGTAGTATCCTTATATATAGTGTAGAGGTGCACTAAGAAAGGAATTTTGAAAAGTCGCACCCTAAAGAGTACAACGCGAGCAACGCCGCGGGCGACGGCTAGTTAAAGATATGGATAAACAGATCTATATATTTAATTTATGGATAAATATGCAGATTTACTAAATACGAAAGGTCCTTGGAATAGTAGGATTACATTGCCAAAAACTGACATAGGACACATGCCTATATTTTGTAGTAGTAAACCCTATTTTTGTTTTAGTTTATACTGAAGCAAAGAGTGTCCATCTTGGCTCTGATGCTGGCTTTATCAGAGACACCCCAGCAGTCGGAGTCAACACAACAGCTCTTTCCTATACCATTTCTGGCTACAACTGTAAGTTTACAAGACAATACAAATTAGCTGTATTCTATTTGAGTAGAAATCTGTACTCTTATCTGAGTTGTAATCTGTGCTCTGAGTTGTAATTAGTACTCTTATCTGAGTTGTAATTTGTGCTCTATCTGAGTAGTAATCTATACTCTTATCTTAATTGTAATCTGTACCCTATCTGAATTGTAATCTGTACTCTATCGGAATTGTAATCTGTACTCTTTCCGAGTACTGACCTGTACTATATCCAAGTAGATATCTTCTGTACTTCTCATTAATTAGATGCTTTGTACTACTAGCAAACTATTGTTACTTATTCATAGCTATACTTTAAAAATCCTTTTTGATTTCAAACACTGTATATTTTTGTTTTCTAACCAGAAATCAACTATGGGTGTTTCTGAAGCCACTTCAAGTACAAGTAAAAGTACCATGGGTTCTGCAAGCTGGGGAGGCAGCAATGCCGTAAAACCGCAGGGTTCTAACCAGAGCTTACCATACAATAACAGCAATATGGCCATTGTCTTGCAATCTACTGGTAAGTTTGTAGAGGCTGTAATTACTACCTGACTCTCGCCTTCGAGTTAGACTTTATTAAATTATATTCAATCTCGATGATATAAAAGTGTGGAAAATGGGAGACCATTGCACTGCAGTGACATGATAATAGGTAGGTTTAACTAAAATAAAAAACCACAGACAATTTATTAATTTTCTTTTGGGAGACCTCCTCAGACCTTAGGCACGGTATCTTTTATATGCATCTTAATTATGAAAGCTTAACTTCAGATATTCATTCTAACAGCCAAATTGTGACATAGTTGTGTGCATCAGACAGCAATAAGGAGCGCGCATGTGTGCGTGACGCAGTGCTCGCCGCGACGGGCGTGCGAGTGAGAGGTGCGGCCAACACCTCCCGTCCCGCTCAAGCGTTGCACGCCAGAATCGCGCATCTTGGCTTCCTGCATGACCGATTGAAGGAGTTCATTGATCCTGCATCAGGGCTCATGCCTCAGGGTAAGACAACCCATCCTTCATAGACAATAAACAAACAACCTGATTTAAAAGCAATAAAATTAAAACGACGAAAACAGCTATCATCTTACTGCTGTCCATTGCATACAACAGAATATGGATTGTAGCGCCATCTAGCTCGCTACATGAGAACTATCCAACATCGCGCAAACGAAGTTACCACTGGGTTTGAACATAAGTAATACTTGACCATTGGTCCTCGGACCTCGAGCCAAAGGTCGCTTGGCGTGGAAGATCTTCCCTTTTCGTAGGAAGACACACATCCTACCGTGTTCTCCTTACGGTTAATGCCTGATAAAATACACCGCGTGACGTTGTCAGTGCATATATGTATTATAACCCCTCCTTGTATATTGGTTCTGTACAATATTCTCTATTGGGTTCTGCGGAACCAATTGATTAAATAAATTAGTTTGTTATATTTTTGTGTTGGAATTGCAGGTCTAATGGGTGAAGGTCTTGTATCTTCAATACGCGACGAGCTAACTGAATACTATCGGAGCATCGCCATGCTACAGTCACAAGTAAGTTTATATTCATTGTAGTACAACTTATTATCCGCTAAAATGTCTCACTTTTAACACCAATAACCCATCTTTTTATAGGCCTACTTATTTTAGACCACATCTTGCATATTGTTACTTTATTGTCTTCTCTTGTTTGGTTTTATTACATTCTTCCTTCACTGAACAGTTCAATCAATTTGCCCCGAATTGTCAGTCAAACATGCATTAAAATCCATGTAATGTTTTATTGTAGGCTTGTGAAGGCGACGGCGGCGGCGGAACATTACGAAGGGTATGCGTTTGGGCGCAGGAGCCATTGCATCGACTCACCTGGCTCGCTAATATAGCACATGCTGCACACCACAAGAAAGGTATCTTCGATGAGCCTAAATTCTGTGTCGAATTCCTACGTTTCCAGTTTTTTTTCGTGCTTTGAGTACACCTAAATGAATAAAGCTTAGAAATTATCACATTATATCCGACTGTTACATTTCTGTCTACAAATGTCTAACCTAACTTTCATAAATACTTAAAAGTGTAATGGTTAGATATATGTGTAGTTTTTCATGAACAAGAAAATACAATAAACCTCTCCTGAGTTATGGAACTGTTATTTCAAACTGTTTTTATTTTGTTTTAGGTGGAGAATTAGCGTCGTGCGTACATCGCTTTGTCAGACACGGAGACGAAAGCGTAGCGACGTTAGCAAGACGTTTACTCACTGCACTTACATACCCACTGCTGCTTATGTTAACAAGATGGTTGTTGCACGGTAAAAACAAACAGACATACACATTTACCAAACATCAAATACTTGAAAGTTTGTAATTATAAAAAAATAATATCTAGAGTTGTTAACATCCCATTTCACAGCATACCTTAATGGTGTATAACAGCTCTATAATTATATAAACAGACAAGAATTCCCGAGGTGCTTAACTTTCATGGTCCAAAAGAAACTAGATATAAAGTATTAGAATCCTGAGCGTCACTGAATGAAAAGAGGACATCCAAGATATAATATTAATATCATTTTTATTTCAGGCGAGATTGATGATCCGTTCAACGAGTTCTTTATTGAAAGTAGAAGCGGCGTGCCAATAGACAGGATGTGGCATGACAAATACAGAGTGAGGTAACAATAGAAAAAACTTTAATAACGATCAATAAAGGCTGGTCGAACAAATTAGAATAACCCTAGGTTATTGTTACAGAGAGTGGATGGTGCCATCATTCATGTGCCGTGAACAAGCTGCTCAGATCCTCGCGACTGGTAAAAGCGTCGTGTTTATGCGCGAGGCTTGCGGTGACGAACCCGGCTCTAGTGATCACGCGCATCACTTACATGCACTACTGAAGGCACACACAGGTACAAACATCATCATCATCATCAACCTATATCAGTCCACTGCTGGACGTAGGTCTCTCCCAAGACGCGCCACTGAGCCCGGTCTTCGACTCTTCTCATCCAGTGTTTGCCAGCTACATTTCTCAGATCGTCGCCCCACCTAGCCGGAGGGCGTCCTACGCTACGCTTGCCTAAACGTGGTCTCTACTCAAGTATTCGTTTGCTCCAACGATTGTCGGTTCTGCGGCAAACATGGCCGGCCCACTGCCATTTCAGCTTGCTAATTCTCTGAGCTACGTCGCCTACCTTGGTTCTCTGTCGGATAACCTCTTCTAGCGATCGTTGAATGTCAATTTGGCAATGGGCTTGACAGGAGTTTGAAATCTACACATTTACATTATACACAGGAGGTGGTACGGAAGAAGTAGGTGGCACAGCTTGGTGGGAGGCGGAAGGACTGAGAGCGGGCGTAGAAGCGGCTCACGAAGCAGCTTCAAGACGATTGTTAGCAGCATTGTCTACCCACCACCATCTGTTAGACCACCTGGCAGCGCACCGGAGATATCTACTGCTGGCACAGGGAGATTTCCATCACCACTTAATGACACTGCTACAGTACGTATCTACAACTAGTTTCCGCCCGCGACTTCGTTCGCGTCCCGTTGGATCCCGTTGATTTTCCGGGATAAAAAGTAGCCTATGTGTTAATCCAGGTTACAGACAATATATATTCCAAGTTTCATCCGAATCGGATCAGTAGTTTTTGTAAAGAGTAACAAGCATCTATACATACATACACACTTTCGCGTTTATAATATTAGTAGGATAGTAGGATAAAGCGTAGTCTGTTCAGTAACATAATGTCAAATATAGCGTAGTCACCTCACCATCATCTGTTAGATCCAGTTAGACCACCTAGCAGCAATTTTCCTGCCAACTGATGTGAAGATCAAGCTACCTTTTTTGTCAAATGCTCAATGTCAAAGGACATTGCAGGTAAAGTTTAGTAAGTGTGAGCATATTTCAGGGAGGAGTTAAACAAGCCTGCATCATCTCTGTACGTGCACAATCTGTCGTGCACGTTGGAAGCTGCAGTGCGCGCCACAAACGCACAATACGAACCAGCGCATGTGTTGTCTAGACTTCACGTCAATTTATATCCAAATTGTAAGTTATTCTAAATTAATGTATTTTTATCTGTGGATATCTCTGGAAATCATGACAACACCTCATAACATTACCATCCTCCTCCTCCTTGCGTCGATATCCTCAGGGTTGAGGGTCGTGACCTTTATGTAAGACATTACCATAATAAACCATAAAGCTTACATTTTTTCTTATTCTAATCTTCTAGATGTCATGGGGATCCTGCTAAAGTTCAATTTATTATTTTTTGGTACCTTACGTAAAATTTTAGCTCTGAACTGGTTACCTCTGCGTAGCACCTGGATTAGCCTGCATCCTTCACTATTGTATAATAGGAGATATTGTCTGTCAATATCTCCCCTATTATTTAAAATACAGCACCACTAATTTGCGATAGCGTGGGTAGTACTAACAAAGTTAGTAACTAACTTTTTGTTGAAAGCTTCTGCATTGCCTTTTTGTTTGGGCAGGTGATGGTCGCGAAGATAGTGGTTGGGATGTATTCGCGTTACAATACCGAGTGGATGGACCTCTTGGTACATTATTCCCCGCTACAGCAGCCGCGAAGTACCGTGCACTATTCACGCAACTATGGCGAATCAAGCGGATAGAATACAGCTTGCACGAAGCGTGGCGTGAACACACTATTCTGCATAAGCGGTTGAAGTACATGCCTGGTATGTTTATCTCATATTTTACTTTATCATGCTAGTAGGAAAAGTTGTTCGGTGCTTTATTGCGGCGATAACTACACTTAGTATAGAATTCTATCTTTAGAACTGTTATAGGATTCGCAGGGCTTTTATCGGGATATAAACCTTCTTTTGGACATAAATGAACATTGTAGTCCTTCACCGGTGAAGTGGGCGCTTGACGGTCACTACATATTTATTACATGCGTCTACGTCTACTTACATAGTCTTCATTTGTTTAAAAATTCATGTTGTGTTCAGCGGAGTTCATCTGGTGGTCACAAGACGCGTCTAAACGTACTAAATAAACGATCCCGATTCCGAAAATCGAGTTGGTCCGTCTGTCTGTTTGTTTGTTCGCGGATCACGTCTGAACTACTGGACCAATTTCAATGAAACTTATACCATTCAGAAGCCCTTTTTCCGGATTGAAACATAGGCTATATTTTATTGAAATCAAAGACGTGGATTCTTAGATACAGCTAGAACTCTCAACCAAAAGCAGCCATTTGCGACGAGGTTCATCGTAAGCTGGTTGACGTCGCGTGTATCAGCTAGTATTATTATATTACACAGAAGTGAGCAGCCTAATGCGTCGGGTGTCATGCCTGCGTGCTGAAGCGATGCGACTATGCGGTGCGCTGCAAGAGGCCGGCGGCGTGGGTGCGGAGGGTGCGTGGCGGTCGTTGCTGGAGGCGTGCGCGGCGCGACTGCACCTAGACGCGCTGTTGCAGTTGCACGCGCGTGCGCTCGACAAGCACGCCGTGCACGCCATGATACACCATACCACGCAGGTACTAAACATAGTGCACCACATCACTCGTTGATAATCCTACTAATATTATAAACGCGAAAGTTTGTAAGGATGTATTGTTTGTTACTGAACTGGATGAAATTTGGAATATATATTGTCCGTGACCTGGATTAACAGATTGGCTACTTTTTATCCCGGAAAACTACGGGATCCAACGGGACGCGAACGAAGTCGCGGGCGGAAGCTAGTAAATTGCCTATAAATTGACCCACCTTTTCACCTCAGCCGATAACAATGCATACCTCACAAAGCACTTTCAAGAAATAGGTATATGATAGTAAACATCAGTATCTGCTCTCTACCTAACTCCTAAATTCTATTCACCTACTGAATGTAGAACTACATTGATCATGAATTCAGTGGTAAACAATATGTTTATTCTGTACTGAACAGGAATTGCAGTCATACCTCGGCAATGTTTTGAACGAGACATTAGCGCTGCGTAGTTTCGAAGCTTCCCTCCACGCGGGTATTCACGCTGAGCTCGAACGTCGTGACGCCATTGAACAAATGAAGGCAGAAAGAGTTGCCCGAGGTACATATTCATTTATTTGACTGGTTTCACACCTCAATTCTACCATCACTTTTCAAAATACCATTAGTAACTAGTAGGTCTTCCGTGATATCACCGTACGGCCCTGGCGGAAGACCAGCGTTGTTTGCCAGACATCCAACATATGCTGAGCCAGGGTACGTTTTTACGGCATACTAGATTTCCTTTGTACGTAGTTCACTTATACTTTACCTTACTTAGCGCATAGTTTTTAGTTTAGTTAGTATTTAATTAGTCGGTATTTGTTTCTGTTATATGTAGTATGTGTCGTAAATAAAAAGTATTCTTATTCTTATTTTTATTCTAGTAAATATTCCATCCATTCGCACGTTTTGGCTCTATATTAATAATGCGAACTGCCAAGGAATGAAACTCGTTGCCATCTTCTGTCTTTCTGTTACACCATTTCTAACTCAAAAACGGCTCAACCAATTTTTATGCTTTTTGTGTTTTTGGAATTGTCTTCGTCCGGAATAGGATAATAAGTATTAAAATAATACGATATTCATCATTAAAAAAAAATCATGCGGAACATAGTTAATGATGTTTATCTACCAAGTCGCAACGGCGGCGGCTGGACCGATGTAGATGAAATTTGGAATTTTAGATATCTTTTCGTGGATTAGAATAGGCTACTTCTTATGCCAAATAACCAACAAAATCTGCAGGGTAAAACAAATGATGACTAATACTAATGATGGTGATGAGCAAATCTGAATGAGAAACACGCAGACGGAATCGCGCATGCCCTATAGGTTTCTACTTAATTCTAACAACAGCCACTCCTCACATACATTTCTTTCAGGTGAATACGCGTTCACAGCCGCAGATGAAGTACACGATAAAGATAAAAGAAAGATCTTCCTTCAGTTCTTAGCAGCGCGAAAAGCAGACCTCAATGTTTGGGCCCGTTCTTACAGGTGAACAAACGTAGATCTCTAAATAGTGTCAAAAAATATGTTTGAGGCAGAGTTTTTTCGAGCATACGAATACTTGTTAATTTTTCAGAGGTCACGTGACCACCCTAATTTTAAAGCTGGCTCTACACGCGGAGGTGTCACTGCAGACGCTGGCATTCCGACTCGACTACAGCGACTTCTACAAACGCGGGAATGCTAAACTGCACGAGCCGCTCACATACCAACACAAACGGCTTAGCGAAATCGGACTCAACTTAGCTAAGGTAACTTTAATTTTAACAAATTAATTTCCAAATAAAATAAACAGTTTGAATCATTTAGTTGCATCTCAATCATCAATATATATAAAACTCTTTTGAAGCTTACAGAGAATCAACGCACAGCCTAAACTATAAGTCCTAGAGGTATGAAATTTGGAGGGTAGTATCCTTATATAGTGTAGGGGTGCACTAAGAAAGGAATTTTGAAAAGTAGCACCCTAAAGGGTCTAGAACGCGAGCAACGCCGCGGGCCACGGCTAGTGTATTCATACGGATTGATGAACTGGAGTTTAATTCCATACGCTTCTGATGATGACCAGCAGTGATGTAGACGGTCTAAATTTTTTATTGTCGGCGACTATCCCAGTTAATATAAATAAAGTCGCAAGACGTTTAGTTTATGGAAGATAAAACTACTGCTTATTCTTAATTCTTTTTCCGTCAAATGAAAGGAAAGAAAGATGTTTGGTCTTCAGAAGAAACCGTTTTTTTTTAGACAATATAGGTAACCGTTTGACCACAATCTCACCTCCGTACTACTTATAATAATCGTTGCATAACTTTAATCATCATTTCCACTCAGTGGACGTGCAAGGAAGTCGAGATCGATACTTTCAGTGTTATAAACAGATGTAACCGCTTAACATCAGGTCTGGTGGGCCATCTTATTCCGTGATCTCATAAAAGTTTTTCTATGACGTCAAGACTTCCCGCCACGCACGGTGCCATTTATACGAAGTTATAAGGTCGAGTCGTGTCATTTTTTGCACAAACAAACTACAAATATTTACCTAAGTTTTTGTTTTGTCTGGATGATAAGCATGACACTTGCACCACAAATCTAGCGTCCCTTCGTAGCCGTGATAAGGTTACAGTGTATTTTTTCTACAATTTGTAATTTTTGTTCCAGAGTAAACTGATAGACCGTTCTAAGAAAAAGTGACAGTCTATGTTCGACGAGTCACTATTATTAAATTTGACCTTCGCGGCTCGTCTTTACGCGCGTAATGTCTAACTCTTAAATGTACCTAACACGCGTCCCCGTTCTACGATACCAAGGCATTTTGATTACCTACCTAAGAAGTGTTCAGCAACAGAAATGCATCTGGAATTATTGAAATCTGTTATTATATTCTCGAATTGTCTGAATCTTAGTGATATTGCACTCACCTCCAAAGATATTATTTGTATCAAATTAATAACTAACACTAAAACTAGTATTGTCAATAATAATATTGCTGAAGGCAAGTTTTACCATGACATTTTTGTAATAAATCTCTCCAACATGTTTTAGTTGTTTTTCTTTAATCGAAATCAGACAAAAGGTATTCTGTTTTCCGGGCTTTAAACTAGTTATTGAGAAAAAATTACTATAGCGTTAGACGAATGTGGGTGAATTGAATCGCAATATGCCCGCACGCTTTTCCTAACGAAAGGAATTCATCACAATCATTAATTAGGGTCTTACCTCAACACAATTGCTAAATTAAACATTAAAAACTTTGAATACTTATTTATTTCAAACTTAATAACTAAAAAATAGTTATTCTATTAAGTATTTTTGGTACAATCTTTGTAGGTTAATTTAAAACGAAGCTCTTGCCTACAGTATTAATTGGAATATTGACCATAAAATACCTTTAAAATATATGCATTACGTGTTGATATTATATTGGTCATTTACCTAAATACTGAAATCTGTACAAAACAAATTAATAATAAATACTAAGAACATTTTACTCTCTAAATTGCAACTTTGAATTGAAAAATGTACAAATAGATAGGTATGTAGTAGGTAGGTACCTACTTAATGTAGGTAATTGAAAGAGTTAACCCAATTTTAGACATTTTCCGTCTAGAATAGCAATTTATTAAAGTAATGAGGGTGTAACCAGTTGGAACATTGCTTTTATTGATATCAAGAGGAGAGTAGGAAGTGGTGGGTGGCTTGCCGGGATCTAGGACAGAAAGCAGCGTGACGCGTGATAACAATATAACAACTCACGAGCAACGGTTTTATGGTTAAATCCTGTGCCAGCAGTATTTTCGTCTCTCTATATAAATCTGGTCGTGACGGAATTTGCCACGCCTAGTTTTACAGTAAAGTAAACCTTAGTTACCTTGTGATTATTTACGTTTTGAGCGATGATGGAATAAATTTCAATAAATTACTTAAAGGCTCTATTCGAGGTCACAGGTAGTTGCAGGTGCGTTGTTTGGTGTGTTTCTTCTTGAGAGCGGCTCTGACCGCCTCTTCGAACACTTGGTCCATGTTCAACCTCTCTAGCGCTGAGCACTCGACTAGTTGGACGGCACTGAAACAATAAAAATGGTGTTCTTATTTGCTAACTGGGGATGCACCTTCTAGCAAGGGAACCTAACTTTATCCTGTATTGAAGCTGTATTGAAGTTGTAATTTTTGACCTAAAAGGTCCAGGAATTTGAGTAACTAGGCATGAAATGGCGTCACGCAGTGATTCATTGACACAATGGCTTACAATTATTATTTTTGAGCGCGTCATTCTACAGGATCGCAATTATGGATGATCCAGGAAAATACGCAAACATTAATCGAAACATAACAATCGCGGCCAGATTGGAATGTCCATGTTTATTTCCAATAACAAAATAACAAACAAGTTTGCAAAATATTGCTTGGGATTGTGGCAATGTAAACAGTTATACACTCTGCTAATTAGTTGACCGGCATTGTTTAGCAAGTCCCTTTCGTCATATCGGGAGTTGGTATTATCAGCGCTTGAGTGAGATAAGAGACGATAACGCAGCTGCCGACGCTGGCGCACGATAACTTGTCACTTTTTACTATAACACTGTAAAAAAATGTTATCACTTCATTGTAAATGGCTCATTAGAGTATCCGCTTCAAATCCTACATTGAATATTCCGGAAGCTGTCCATGAAAGAGTTAAAAAAGGTATTAAACTCACCGAATTTTCTTTTTTAACTTTTTTCCTTCCTGTGTTGTAATTTCTGACTCTGAGTCTGGTGTTCTCAAATCAATTTTCGTCGCTAAAACAATACAAAAGGAGCAGTTAGATTCCACCTATGCGAGTCTAGCATGTTTCATTAATTGTATACCTACCTATCTATACTATACCACTATACCTACAATAACAATAAGGAATGATTAAGTTGAATACTATTCCTGGATATCTCACTCAAAATCCTGTGGTCTCCAATGGTATTTTTTGCAAAAACTAAATTGAGTCCATCCTCATTAACACATTCATTTGACTAATGACTGCTAATCTACCGGCAGTGTTTTTGCAAATTCTAAAACTGGATTGGACTGAATTAAGAGTGCTGTACACCATTACGTGGAGAGCACAGGTTTTGATGAAGCACAATTTTACTTATGTGTACACTGACGGAGTTCCATCTCTCCTTTATTCGTCCAAGACGTTCACTTCAAATTTTGCGTTAATCACCTTACGCGAGACAACAATCCTGAATCCTGCCATTAGCTTTTTTTTTACCTTTGAAAAGGTAGGTTACCTATTCTTTTCTTAACGGGGGAAATGCCTTTCTCGTCTCCTACTCGTTGAAACAAGGGATTTATCGTGCTCTCCGTATTATAAGAGTCAAAGCGTTACTTACCTACTAATACTATTGGTACTTGTTGGCTAAAATGCTTCAGTTCAGGATACCATTTGTGGATTACGTTTTCGAAGGATGATCGACTGCCAACCGAGTAACAAACGAGGAAACAATTAGTCTGAAATACAAAATAATTGTTAGTTTTCCTAAAATGAAAAAAAAAAGGGGTCCTGTGATATAATAATATATTATTGCTTTGTACTCGTTGATGGGGATTGCGAAAGCAGTAGGTAAGTGAACACAATTTTAAATAAAAGGTCAGTTAGAACAAAACAGTTAGTTAGTTAGGTATTTATACCTAATTTTCCCTTTCAAAAGGCACTAGGTACTAAAATGACATGATAACTCACATGAGTGTATGAGAGCGGCCTCAGTCGTTCGTAGTCCTCTTGACCGGCTGTATCCCATAACGCCATCTCAACCTCTTCCCCGTCAACTGTGATGTGGCCCACATAGTTGTCGAAACTGAAATTAAACCGGTATAGGTAATTTCTTGTGCAAGGGCCTTCTTATGCTGACCACACGACTTCAATTTAACGACACGGTAGAGATCAAAGTTTATCTACAATCGCATCAGCGAAAATTTAAGAACAAATGATGGCGAAATGATGATGAGTCTCATCGGTCAATTCAAAAGATCGCATTGCATAGGTATTGTCCTTACTGTAATTCCCTATGCGTAAGAGAAACTGCGACCGACGGTGGTTATCATGATAATAAACCCTGACCATCCGGGACGCCCGGAGAGATTCGAACCTACATCTTTGCGACTGAAGTTTATGAATATTGATGAATGTTTAAAAAGCCAAGGTGATAAACGATGGCCAATTAGTAGCCGCATCGACTATAGTATGTAGGTACTTACCTACCTACCTTATTATTAGGTATAATTTGGCAAATAATTTTATACCTAGGTACCTTACCTAATCAAAACTTGGTTAGTATTCTTACCTGACAGTGTTTTGATAGTATTTTATTTAGGAAAGTAGGTAGGTAGCATCCGAAAGAAAGAGACCAAATTTTGGTTACACAGATATAACAATCCGATTTTTCTAGTGTCATACCTCCATCGTGTAGCTTTGCTTTACATAATAAACGAGCATGGTCCATTGTTATTGCCAGACTACAGACTGCTATTACCTACCTACATACAGAGTACAGACAGCGCAAGGAAATCGGGCTTGTCGAAGGCGAACAGATTCTTATGAAGGAAGCATCGATCGTGCAGATACAATACAACAATGCTATGTAGCTATTTGAATTTATAAATAGTGCAATGCTCAATGCGTTGTGAAGTACAATTTAGCAGACAGGCCGTTGCCAAACTTGTTTTATTTTCAAGCAAGAATGATTTGATTGTGTCAACGTAGGTGTAGGTACCTACCTATCTAAATGGTACCTAAGGATAATTTAAATACGACCAAAAAACTATGTAGGTACCTATTCTAAGCGAGATAAAACAATATAACAATCAATTAATAACAATGGTCAACCCATTAATAACTGGTTTAAAATATTTAAATACCTACTCATCGCACTCTGAGATCAATGAAAGAGAGACGCAGAAACCTACTGTAATAGGGCCCACTGGTTATGGTAACATCTAGGTATCTATGGGAAATAAAGCACAGAATCATACACTATTGCGGTTCATCCAGACTATCATAAGAGAACACACCAATCTCACGATAATAATACCATAAAGGTAGTAGGTACTGTTAATTCTTAGCCACGTACGAATATGATATTATTCATTTATGTATTTGTCATGATTTTACTGATCTACCAACTGTTAGTCATCGTAACCCGTCCTTTATAAGTGACGTAATTATATATCACTTCCTTTTGAATTACCTAGCGATGAGCAAGGTAAACTTGAATCAAGCTATAAGAATAAACAAACCTAAAGAACCCGTAGTAGTAGGCTCCTACCTAAGAAGTACATCATTTCAATAATACCACATGAGTCAGTTAGGTACCTACCTACATGATAACCAGTTGCTTATTGTTTGCAAATTGTAAAGGAAAACATTGGTGGGTAAAATCCACAAAACCACCTACTGTAAATAACTTAGTAAGTACCGAAGTACCAATACTCGTACTTACCTACATCATATTCATTTACGAAAGTATAGCGAATATGACGACATAGAGTTAATCACACCGCTTATCACACAAATGATAAAGATGTTACCGCATCCAGCCGCTAATCGAGAAGCGAGTGTCTTTGCGATGGTTCTAATGACCCCAGACGTGTCGACGTCACGCCTGCTTAAAAAGCCGTAGGAAACATACCGTAGATATCTAAAAATTCCACGTAATATACAATCGATAGGTAGGTACCTCGGTACTATAAGTTGTAGAGTACTCACACTGTAGGAACATATTCCTGTGGAAACTCGTTTCTAGTGTACACGTAGAGCAGGCAGGTCTTACCGACCATACCATCGCCGACGACGGTGATCTTCAATCTCTTCGCCGTCCCCATAGTGCGTACCGCCACATAGATTCACTAATATAGCTAACACAGTCTTGTTTCAGCACTGACTAATATAAGAATCGAAATATTCGAATGTATGTTGATCCTTGACGATTCTTATCACTGTGATATAATGATCTTATCAATCTTGAAACATTCGCGATATCGGAATGGGTATTGTATGAAGACGCGCGCGCGGTTTGACGCGTGAGTGCGGAATGATTGGCCGGTGCATAGGCCCGGTGAATCAACGCGGGCGAGTGTCGCTACTGAGTGGCACCGGATCACTATGTCCTAGAACTCTTTAAAAGCAACTAATTAATTCTATGAGCGTACAGTCCGATTCGGCGGACACACGCACTCAATTGTGTTTGGCGTCATCACCATCATCCCTATTGGTAACGAAAAGCGTCACTGTAACTAAGTACCTCGAGCACCTTATTAGAAGTTTCACAGGATCCTAGGAATCACGATTATGACGAATTATAATTAGCTGTATCAATAAACAACAAAATTAGTCCAAAATTGGTATATTTACCAAACTTGTTACTTAGGGTAAATTAATAACATTTTAGGAACTTTGCAGTTTCAAGGCACAATATGGTTATTATTAGCTACCAAACTTAAACAAAAGCCTAAATCTAGACATTTTTAGTCACAACCGCAGTGAATGCTTATTTTTTATAGTTAAAGCATGCAAGAGAGTTTCAGGTAACATGTTACAAATATTATCACAAATTATTATTAGATTTTAATATCTATGTCATACAGTGGCAGTAAGTACAATTTTACTTATTCTAGGATAAAATATAATACTGATAGATGAAAAAAATATTTATGCTGTTTAAAATCGATTTTTAGCAAGTATTCAGGTACATACCAAAGTGTAAACATTGTCAAGGTTTTGATTTCCTTGGATTGCATTATCTTATCTTATGTATTAGTCTATATATTAGAGTTAGATACCTACTGAAACTAAATGATCACTAGAAATATTTTGTGCAAAAATAATAAAAACAAAATCAGGATTGATACATGTGACTAAGGGCCGGTTTTTTGATCCCTAGTTAATTAGTTTGACAATTAGTTGAGTTAACTGGGGATCAAAAAACAGGCCCTTAGTATATCTAAATACTTTCAATTAGTTAGATTAATGTGGCACAGTAGGGCATGATACAAACAGTCATTTGATATTACAAAAAATACTATTTCTTAGTAGTTTTTTTAGTATCATCAATTTTGTAATGCTGCAGACCTCCTAAGATAATTTCTTCTTTCATGCTCAAGACCTCACTGAGCAAGTCTCGGTTGTTTCTCTGCAGTTTTGCAATCACCATCCTCTGGTTCTTCTCTTTTTCCTTCAGCTGGTGGAGGGTCAAGTCACATCCTTCACTGCATGAAGGCGAATCTGAGTTTAAAAAAAATTACATTAAAAAAATTAACATTAAAATATTATCTCTTAAAAATCAATAGAAGAAAGTTTAGAAAAAAACTTGAGAACTTCAAATCAGAAATCAGAAAATTTAGTAATTGTATTTAGTAGTCATGGTATTCCACCCAAAGGTTATGCATGCCCACATAGACCACCTATACCCAGATTGGAACACATGACACAGAGGACTGGAAGATTAGGTAACTTCAAGGTATAAAATATAACTTACTTTTACTCTTAACTCTATCAAACAGTTTTTCATTCTCCATTTTAAGTCTTTTGATCTCATTTTTCAGAGCCTTTTCGCCGGTCTCTTTCTGTTTAGTGACTTGAGTCAATTTTGAGCGGGTTTCAGTCAAATTGTGCAGCATTACATCAGAATTGTCAGCTATCCTTTGGGCAGAGGCTACACAAGCCTTCGACTCATTTTTCTCTAAATTTAGTTTGCCTTTTAAATTACTAAGCATTGCCTGGTGACAAACAAAGATATGTATAAAATTTTTTTGTAATTATGTTTGTAGACCCTTGTCGTTGCTGAAGTAGTTTGGAACTCAGTTCTTACTATGTATCAGTCTCCTTAGGTACATTATTATATGGAGATCAACAAGGTGTGTATACTTACATTCAATTGTTTATTGTTCTGTTCAAAGATGTGGTTCTGCTCCAATAAATTATCAGTCTTCTCTGATATGTTTTTGTAATAATGTAGTAATGTCCAGACTGAGTTGATTAGTTTAACCAGAGCATCTGGTCGCAAGACATTGTCATCTAAATCAATGTGTGGATTGAACACATAGTTTATATTTAGAAGGCCCAACTCCTGGAATAACAAAGAATTTGAAATTAAAAATTTCATTACATGTAATTAATAAATGCAAACAATGCATGTTATGCATAGTACCTAGGTACCTACCTACATTAGTAATGGTGAGAAAACGTTTATTCAAAACAGTCAAAGTTGTAATGCAAAATGCAAAGTAGGTAGGTACAGTCAGCAACATAATTTGATTGACATTAAATGGAGTTTTTCAACTCCAAGTACCTAGGTCAATTACTTTGTAAAATGTTATGAGTTCTTATATTGTTACAAAATCCACTTAATTATGTTGCTTACTGTACCTACCTACCTATTCTCACTAAAAAATACTTACTTCACTCAAACCTATTAGACATTCTTTAAAGTTTTGTATTGTACAAGGTTCATAGGTGGTAGCTTTTTTATGTTTATAATTTTGTATGAGTTCTCTAACTTCTTCATCCAGCGATTCAAATTCATTGAGAGACATTACTCTTTTTGATACAAAGATTGTTGGTTTGATTTGATACCTGGAAATGAAAACACTTGGTTACTTATATAAGTAGGTACTCATAGAATAAAAAACAGGATTCACAGGACGAAACACCACACGCAGAACACTTACCTACTTTTAAATTATCCTATCGGAAAAACAAAACACACAATGCAAAGGAGCGAAAGGAGCAATAAAAAAAAATGAAATCCTCACAAAATCCCTCAAAATCCTGATCATATTCAAAATTCACTTGTAGTGCTGCCAACTGTTTTATACTATTTCTGTGCTGCCAACCATAAATAAAAGTTGAGACTTTTTTTATTTGCTTGCGTGCTTTGCTTCCTTTGCGTGTCGTGCATGGTGTCTTGGGCCATGTCGTGTTGACCGACGTGATGTGATGTGACGACAAATGTGACGAGTTGAGTTTTTGGAACTTGAGTTATTTGAGTTGAACAGGCTAAATGAAACTGTCCATTGACTCGAGTCACAACTCGAGTTGACTCAACTCTGTCCTTATATGACGTAAGTGATTTTAACTTTCGTTCGATTGTTGGATTCGAATCGAACTCAACTCGAACCACAAGTTCGAGGGTACGAAACGAATACCCAGATTCAAATCATATTGTGTGGACTTTTCGTAGGTTATTGGCACCGAGAGAAGTAAGCGCGTGGATTGAGTCAACTTCCGTTACAGAAAATTCATCTCGAGTTTACTCATCCGTAAACCAGAGCAGTAAGTGCGTGGATGGAGTTAACTTGAGTTACAGAAAATTCAACTCGAGTTGGCTCATATTTTAACCAACTCGAGTTATTCGAGTTAAATAAAATTCAACTCGCACATCTCTATCAACCCAACCGTGTCGCGTCGCGCGTGTCGTGAAATTCGTGAGTGATGCTGCTGTGTTTCGCTAGTGATAATAAAAATTGTCAAATTTTGTCCTATTTACGTGGGTTTTCGGTAGGATTATAAAACTAAAACAACCGTATTAGCAGCAAGCATTATTATTTTTAGCATAATACAGAATGAAGCGATCATTTGATGCTATGAATAGTTCTGCGATAGAAATAAGTTCCTACCGTGATCAACATTTCAAGGTATTTATTATTCTATTCATCGTTTAGCTCTGTTATTTCTGTCTTAAAGAAGCCTTTGAAGTCTCTCCAGACTCGATACAAAGATTCTAGGATCTTTGCTCTATAAACCTCTTTTAGACAATGACACAGCTGCTTCTCTTTACTTACCTACTTTACTCACAACTTCACTGTTTGTACCCTTTTTGCATCCTAGCAAATGGTCTACTGATTATACATTAGACCCTAATGTAATCTCTAGAAAATGAAATCAACTATTTCTTATTTCAGGGTTCAAGAAATGAACAAGAGAAACTGTTGCGAGCAACATCAACACTTTATATTGGTAACTTGTCATTTTACACTACTGAAGAACAACTTTATGAATTATTTTCAAGAACTGGAGATATACGAAGAGTTATAATGGGATTAGACAAATACAAGAAAACACCATGTGGATTTTGCTTTTTAGAATACTATACAAGAGAGGATGCGGAAAACTGTATGAGGTAGGTTTTCCAACTTTTGGAGTCTGATGAAAATGTAATCGGTATACTTACTGAAACACAGGGACACTCAACTTGCATAAGGTGTTTCTATTAGTTGTGACTATTTGGTTTATAATTAGTATTACGATTTTAGGTAGGTACTTCATTTATTTTGTAAATTGATATGTTACAGTATTGAATAATCTTGTTATCTATCTAATATAAAAACTGTTTCAGATATATAAATGGTACAAGACTAGATGATAGAATAATAAGGTGTGACTGGGATGCTGGCTTTATTGAAGGCCGGCAGTATGGACGTGGAAAAACTGGTGGACAGGTATCTTAATCAAATTCAAATCATCCCTAAACACACAAACTCCTCTATGCTTCATTTCTATCGGAGTATTGTGGTTGACTGTAAGGGTTTTTTACTAGTCTTAATTGTGTTATTCTTGTGTTTCAGGTGAGAGATGAATATAGAACTGACTATGATGGAGGTCGTGGTGGCTATGGAAAAATAATCGCTCAGAAGATTGTCCCTAATACAGCATAAGTTATTCTCTATGGATTAATTAGATAACTATTTTTTATTTATAAGAGTGTGAGATATATAATAACATACTATTGAATCTTGGAGACTGGGCAAATCTCTATGGGAAGTGGTCTATTAACTAATAGCTATACCAATGTGGTATTTATGTTATACCGCGCGCATTTAAATATGGCGGCAGTGGGCAGGGAAGAGGACATGAACCTAATCTAAGCAAAATAGTGCCTCTGCCCAGGTTCGTGCCCTTTCTCCTTAGTAATAATAAAGGCGATGTTGCTGTGGCAATAATGCCGGAATTAACTGCGGAAATAGTGCCGGCAGCAGCATGAGCTGAGTGTAAACGCGGTATTACAACAAACATCACGTATTTTAATATTGTACAGCATGCACTGTTCTGTATAATATTAGCTATTATGTTATTAGTACAGTGCAATATTCTGGTACCTAAACCATTATTGCACATTTTAAAACTATCTGGAAAGTTATTGTCAAGACCAAAATAATTGATTTATGTAAAAAAAATCTGCAAGTTGTGTCGAGCCAGCCTCCGAGGAATAAAATTGAAACTTCCTCATATTTTAAATTTAATTAACTGCCCAAATGTAAGAAGAGTAACTACGTAACTAGGTATATCATGAGTGGATAACAATATAAAAACGAAAATTATTTTTAACATTTTAATACATAGTAAAAAGCAATATAAAATTATAACAAAAACTTTGATGTTGAAACTTAAAATAACAGAAGATAAATGCTAGAACTTCATAAGCTAACTTCATAAAAATCAAATACTGATTTAGTATTCAATCTGTGAGAATTATCAAAAACCTTCTGCAGACAAATAAATCCAAATGAAAGCATAAATATATACATACATCAACAAACATTTGTAAAATTATAAATACTATTTGTGTATATAAATAGAATTGTCTACTAATTTAACAGTTTTTCATAAGAATCTCATCTGAATATGCGTCAGAAACGTTTTATGTATAAAAAAGGCCACCTAAATGCTTTCTTAAAGTTAGCGTCTAGCTAGACTAAATTTAAAATTGTAACCATGTTTGTAACCGATTTACATACAGTACATTAGTAGTATAACATCAGATCAGTTATGGCAAAAGCTATCAGATCCATAAAATATGTTAGGTCAATAAATAAAGATCACAAGTACCACAGCGCGTAATACAGGAACTTGCAAGTTAGTTAATGGGTGCTTCAGGCATGAGGTCAAACCACAGTGTCTTCGCTTCACGGAATTCATATTGGTTAAGTTGTACTACAACCTGTAACAAAAACAATTTTTATAATTCAACTAGCCGTCGCCCGTGGCGTTGCTCGCGTTCTAGATAGTTTAGAGTGTGACTTTTCAAAATTCCTTTCTTAGTGCACCCCTGCACTATATAAAGATACTACCCTCCAAATTTCATACCTCTAGAACTTATAGTTTAGGCTGTGCGTTGATTCTCTGTCAGCTTCAAAAGAGTTTTATATATATTGATTGATGATGATTATGATTATCAAAGATCGCCGAAATAATCTTATATAAAATTGAGACTGTTACATACCAATTTAGGTACCTATTTGTTTAACAACTTCATTCGATAACAATCTTCCGTTTCTAAAGTATGTATATTACAAACAGCAAACAACTATAATCAGTTACATACTGCGATGGGCATAGATAATAAGTAGATGCAGTCAGCATCAAAAGTAAATGCCGATTCAACAGGTAAAAGTATTCAATGAATTCAAATTAGTTAATAGGTGCTTTTAGATGGTATAGACGAAAATACTTTTAAACATAAGTATGATGAACTGATGATCAATTCAAAACTCATCATCGACTTCTGATGCTGACTGTACAAAACTTAGGGTTAACAATATAGCCATAAGACCATTATACATTTATTATAAAAATGCAGATGTTTCAGTTTTCACAATCCTTTGATCTCGGACATTCATCGGTATTTATATTTCAATTAAAAAAATATTCCAATTCAGTCGACATAATGCGACGTTTTTTTATGGAACGAGCTAATGTTAAGCGGTAACCTCAGCTTATCTGATTGAGAAACAAACATCAAAATATCGCAATTTATTGATACCATTCTGAGAGAAAAAGTGAGAAATTAATTACTGAATGCATCTCTCTTCACATGTCACACATATGTAGGTACATTTCAGACAACACTTTAATTAGATTATAGTTTTAAAATAGATTGCCAAGAAGCAGGATATTCTAAAAAAAACACAATAGGACTGGTTAACTACCTGTCCGATTATAGGGCTGCCGCCGAGGAAGCCTTTATGCGTGCAGACGGTCACTTCCACCTGGCGCGAGTGCAGCTCAGCGTGCGGGATCACCCATTCGAACTGCTCATCGTACTCCGGCTGGCAATTGTCTTTTATTACCTGGATTGCACAAACATCTATTACTTCTTCATCTTGGCTGGGCTTGGCTTATTTTTATTTTCTCTGGATTGATTGTCTTACCAAAAGGTATTTATTACGAGTAGGTACGGTTCAGCCGTTACGTCAAAATGTTCGTATTACATTGCGCGGCGGTGGAATGTCTACCATTAGATAATAGTGCTCTAGGAAACCAAAGTGTGTTTTACAATATTTTCACCAAATTCGAGAGCGCTCTATCTGTTCCTACTACGAATTTTAAAAACTTACCATTGTCTTCCTTTTGGAGTCCTTTGAGCGTCCAGGCAGTAAATACAACTTTACATAAGGATCAGGCACATTGGTAGGGTCCTTCAGAGGTATGTTCCTGTTGTAAAAGAATTTAATTGAATACACATTCTTTATGTATTTATTTTATTTTTGTTTATTTCGAGTTTTGGTACTTACATAATTTTGTGAACAACAACATACAAGGTTTGATTTTGCATGCTGTAACGAAGCGACAGTAAGATGCGACCCAGACCAGCTTCACCAGCGGAACTGTAAATTCACGTTCAACTAAATTATCAATAGAGTTTGTACTTTCTAGTTATTTTTTAAAATGTGGAATTTACTGCTTATATTTTTCTATTTCGGTGTAGTAATTTATTTCTTAAGTAGGCTTAAAACTTACGTGGTAAGTGACGAGGTTCTGTGGACTAGTTTCGGGGTATCATTTTCGGATGTCGGCAGAGATTGTTGAGGGGCATCTGCACAAATTACAGTTATTTAGATAGAATCAATAAACAATTAAACATGGCTTTAGTAAGTGTTACTTGGAAATGTCAAATAAACTTTATAATCTAATTTTACGGACATTTTCAGGATGACTTCAGAAGATTCTAAACGTTATATTTATACATAACCCTGACCCATCAGTATACTATACTTTTGGGTGTATTTTTAAAACTTACCAACTTCCTTCTCAATATGCTCAACGGGGATAGACCTCTGCGAAGTATTGTCTGGGACCGAATCATATATGTCCTTTAGGTCGGTGCTAGTTGATGGTGGATCTAAGGACACAACAAACAACAATTGCCATTTTACACACAGTAGATATGTATACCAATATTATTTCAATTAAATAAATAAAATTATCCTTCATTTATGCACATCCTTTAATGTTAATGTTTAACAGCTCTAGATTATACCAATAATGCGCTGTGTTTCCATAGATAGACAAAAATTGCAGAACCATATTACTTTAATCTGAATATAAAGTTGCGCAGCCAGCGGGATTACGTCGGTCAGTAGCGGCGAGTGGCGCAGCTGACGGGTTTTTGCCACTCATAATGTCTAGTTCTAAGATACAATACTAACCAGTGGCGCTCGCGGCGAGCGGCGCAAGTGGTGCAGTGAACGGCGCGAGTGGCGCAGCCGGCGGGATGCCGTCGACGGCGTCCGTCAGTGCCGGCGACACGTCAGCCGCAGGAGTTGGAGCGTTCATTTGCTCCTCAATCTCTTCTACTTCCTCCTCTCGGATGGCTTCTTTCAAGATCTACAGATAATATTGGAATGAAAAACAAATGAAACCGTAATCTGCAGACAACATAGCAAATAATGAAACAGGGTTATAAAAATAATTCCGTCTCCTACTGATCAGTTGCACACAGTTTTCGAGTCAGTACAATGAATGAACCACGAACCAAAAGGCTCTTTTCAGTTTTCTCCTGCATGGGGGATTTCTGGAACTTTTGTCCAAAAATCCCTTTAGCGACCCCTGTGACTGCCGCCGACAGAAGTGCAACTTACTTTAGTTATTTAATGCATTATGAAGATCATAAATAATCATAATATACCTAAGTCGTCGGTAATCACCTAACTAAAATGAAACGAATGGTACAAACCTTCAACTGAACCGACATAATGATCTTGGACTCCGGTCCGGATTTCTGTAGCATCAGCGGCTGCGTGAGCATTGTCAAGTCCTTTTGCTTTAACAGGGTAGATATGCTGTATGTCAGCTGGCCTAGTGGGTTTGAGGTCTTTTGGTCCAATACCTTTAGGACAAACGTTTGTGTCAAATAACTTTTATGTAATTATTTATAAAGACGAAATTCGTAGAATCATATCAAGTTAAGTCGTTCATGATTCTGTGGTCTATAGAACTCAGTATAAAAACATTTTCTTTTTATACGACGTTATTTCGATAAGTCCGAATTTGCCACCTCTTTTGGAGAACAATAATAAAATGTTTATGCTCTGTGATAAGTCAACCATCGCATTGGTCCAAAAACAATGTTAATACAACAACAGTGAGGTATTTTTGGTCAATTGGTCATACCTTTATTTCCAGGGTATCAATTTCAGGATTCTGGACTAGGAAGGAGTATCCGATCTCGTAGACCGGGGAGTCATTTCTCATTTGCACTCCAGAAGTCTCAGTCTTCTTTCCGACTGTTACCGTCATGTAGGGGTCTGGCTTGGATTGTGCGCGCGCATTCTGTGGAAACAACAAACTTGTCCAACATTGTGCTATGTCCAGTTTCTTTATTCAGCTACCCAGATATTCGTATGTAAATCATAATCCATTTGTGGATGAATGTATCTATTGACGGTAGACGGCTGTATTTGTACTAACCGGTAGTTTCTTAAAAGAGTCGATGTAAACAGACAGAACAGCAGAACTGATATCTCCAGTCTTTATTAGCATCGTCTCGGTCAGAGCCTGAAAACATAGAAGATTATATAAAAATACTAGCTTCCACACGCATCTTCGTCCGCGTCCCATTTAATTATTCAAAAAACTTAACTACATAGTGCATAGATACTTACGCGGCTTAGTTCAGTCACATCTGTGGTCAATCGGTGCCAAGAGAGGCGCATATGCACTTTCCCATGCTTAGCTTGCTGAAGGGTTTGTATCTAGAAGTAAAATAAACATGCGACTTCGATAAACTTCGTAGTTTTATTTCAAAGTATATACGGCGACCAGGGAAACGCCTGTATCACAGACAGATGGTGATGACAGGATTCAATAAAAAATATTGCCTTTAGGGAATTTTATATAATTAAAGGTTATTTTTATTTATATGATACTTATGTAACTTACTGTGTCCAAACGACCGAAGCGCACGACTTGAGATATATCTAACGAACATCTGAAAATTATCACTACGTTTCAGTACACGCCAAATGAAAACTAAAACAAATATGTATATTCAAATAAATAATATAGAAATATCGTAATGAACTCTTGAATCCCCTTAGACCTCCAAATGTGTATGTGGGGGTAATCAGAGGCACATTTAGGGATATATTTTGCACAAAAATCATTCTTTGAGACTATTTTTGGAACACGTTTCAAAACTAGCAATCCCTATACTTTACAATTAAATATGTACAATATCTGGATTTGCTCGAAATTTACAAGATGTAGGACAGTTTAAAAAAAAGCAAAAAAAAATATACAACATCCAATAAACTAAATACTGTGTTAACATAACAAAACACACATAGTACTCGTACAACACAACACGTAGGTAGATAAAATACAAAAAATGTTACTGTTAAACATGAACATCACAGTTAGTAAAAGCAAAGCTCAGTTGGCACGAAATTTTAGTGCAAAGTAGTGATGCATTATTATTCGCTACAATTTGAATCATTCATCTTTTATAAGCTGTTAAATAGTACTGTGGCATTTTCATGCTAAATGATAATATTTTTAAAGGAATGATAAAAAATTAATTGTATATTTGTTTATGTTTCGTTTAGTTTGAATTTAAACGTTTTAACTTGAGGATATCGTGTGTGTAACTGCGCCCTGTCATTTAAAGGCAGTTGGGACATTTGGAAACAGTTTTGGTGCCTGCTTAGGTGCGTGAGGTGGCTTTCCTCACGGGAATGCCAACAAAAACCTAGTGTTGGTTCGACCAATAAGTACTTATAGAATGGGGTTTTGTTAGTAAGTTTATAAAATTAAAGTTTGTGGAGAGTGGCAGTCAATATGAAGCTTCTGTGCAGTGTGAAGGATTTTTCAGTGAAAAAAAAAATGGTTGAGGCATAGATAATGTACATTCGTTTTGTGGTTCTAATACTGTACCGTGACAGGCATGGCATTGTCCAGTCGAGACTCTTCGGAATGTTTATCTTAATTTCAGGAAAAATTTACATTTTTATCTGAAATAATACTAACATGTCCATTTATTTGTATTCGTCTGGTGACTAAGATAACCATGCGATTTGATAAGAAATTGAATCTATTAGCCAGCATTTTGTTGTAAGCCAGTAGAAATAGCTATAAACGAAAAATCTGTTTCGTTTCATTAAAGAATCTTAATAAATTTAGTTCATTCCGAAGAGGATTTGAACATTCCGGCGCAGACAAACTAAATGTGTATCTATTCTAGCATCATACTGTTAGTTGTGTGGACATGTACTGTAATTATACAGGTAATTGTACACGACAGTGACCGACCTGCCTAGATTTTCGTCCCGGCCTGCGCGATCCCAGTCGAATAGTCTGATGTCTAACCTCGCAGCGCTGCGCCGAAGCATTGACTGTCACACACAACCCACCGAAATTTACACACACATACATAAATTACACCTATTTAGTATACCTATAGGAACACAAAGATTCGTTAGATTTGTATTTATGTAATATTTACATGGACGGGAGAGTTTTAGGTTTGTGTTGGATGTTAGTATTTTTGTGTTATCTTACAAGAAAATACACGCCACTCTGATAAGTAATTTATAAATGTCTTATAGGACCTATTGTGCCGCCGAATTGACAGGATTGCCAAAAACACGCCAAAAAACATGTAAACACCCAGATGTTAAAATGAGATACTTATTTTAAATAATTTAATCTTAGTATCACCGTTACAGGCTTCAGTACTAGAATAACCTATACTCAACTAATCTATAAGATGTGAAATAATGATATAACTGCTATAGTTTTCTTGTTTATTGTAATGCTATACCGCTGATACTAGGATTATGTACAAATAACCAAATAAAATATGAAATGAAAGGTCGCTATTGTGACCAAACACATATAGCGAAGACGGACCTGCCAAGGAAATCGTCATTATACATTCCCATTCCGGGGTCCCAGTCCCAGACATCGCACTGGAGCACTTGACTCTTCCTTGAGTTTACTATGGCCTTGGGACAAATCATAACACATGGAAACATTAGTTTTTACTGCAACATAGATTCTAAACATGAGATTGATTTGAAATTTTGAATGGCGGGCACTTTACATCATACTCAGTTTAACGCTACTTTCACAATGTTTATAAAACCTAGCAAAAATAAAGTTACCAAAAAAACGGATCTAAACAGATTTCATAAATATTGGAAAATAAGGCCAAACCAGTATTTACTTGCCAGGTGAAAATAATACAATACACAGTAGTAATATGAAACATTTTGTAGAAGATAATGTGTTGGATGGATAAGAAAGATGGAGTTTTAAAATAAATATTTGCAAAACTTACCTTTATTGCGCAAAGCACACAATACTACTAAATCTAAGTGCAACTATAACTAGACATGCAATGAAGCAGTAATGGTTTAAATAAAATGACTTTATTTCATACACATCAACATTTACTTTTTTTTCGCATAAGTTATGTTTAAGATAAGTAGTCTTTTTATTTACAGCGCACCAATGAGCTTAATGGCTGTTGGATATTACATTTATCTTATGTTGTACCCATAGCATTATACCACCCACCCTCCGTTACCAATGGTCCAATATTACTCCCTTTCACTAAGCTGGAACTAGCATCTACTACCGGGGTAAAGCCAAGCGAACGTAAGCAATAAAACACAAATAAGGGAAAATGTTTGTGTGCGAGCTAGAGAGATCAATCGCACGCCTTTGCTTACATCCGTTTGGTGTGCACCCAATGTATTGTACTCGTACCATGCACAAGCGTGCGACTACAGATACCCACCGTCACCATAGCCCCGCCCACTGGTCCCGCCCCCTTGCTTCGTGCGCGGTGCACACACTCACCTGCCGAGTTTGTCATCGTCATTTCCTTCGTCCTTGTCAAGCACCTCGATTTCCAACGCTTGCCCCATAGAGTGCATTATACGCGCCTGTACTCCAAACGTCCCGCGCAAACATAAGTAAAAACAAAAACTTATTCGCAACTACTTGAAACATCACGGTATTATACACTAACACAGAAAAAATCGGCGCGTTTAAGCACACAATGTTAACAGTGAAGCGAGAGGTCTTGTTATTCCAAATTACCTACTTTTACTAAGTTTCGACGGTCAACTTTCGCCACCAACTACAACCACCACTTAATGGTTAGCACACCCTGTAGCTTACCGTACAATGCACAGTAGGTATTCTAAGTTGCGGGGTGTGGATACAACTAAAGAATGCACTTGTATGGGGCGTATGCGCCTCTTTATGCACAATATCTATCTCTTATAACTTCATCATTTCTAGTTGCGATGCGACAGACCACAAGAATTGTTCGGTTCCTTTTTTATTAATTCAAATAATTTGAAATCTAACTATCTACATATCTAATCATTATCATAAATTTTGATACATGTTATATAGAATGCTTACTACTCAATCACCATTAATGTAAATAAAAAAACCAAGAGGAATACAGACCAGCCAGACAGAAAAAAAAACATTGATAAGCTGATTATAAAAAAAATTGAGTTGTAAACAAACTTTTAAAAATATTTAATATAATGAAAGATGCTTGAACGCACATGCTCATTCCTGATAAATGGAATGGACTAGCAAAACTGTAATGAAACTGAAAATGTTTTAATACAAAGAGCTAAACCAGTTTGATTCATTCCAATGATGATGGATCGTCGGTATACTGATCGAGAAACAAACGGCATTCACTTTAAAAATAAGTATAATCTAAAACATATCAGAAATGAGCTTCAAATCCAAACATTGACTTACCAAGGAGAACTCCATAACCCTTACTTTGAATAAAATAAGCAAGCATTTATAATATTCAAAAAAGTGCTGTAAAATTCAGTTGTAGATTAGTAATACTAAATACTTACTGTTAAAAGTTAAAAAAGGCAAAGGTTCTAAGTAGTTGTTAGTAGCAACTCGACTTACCTCGCACCAGAAGTCCCAACGCGGGTTCACGTCGTTATCGATGTGCTTCGTCTTCCATTGCTGCGCGCCAACCGTTATGATCGCGTACGGGTCCGACTTACCCTTACCTGGAATTAAAACATTTGATCAGACGTGTTTATCGAAAGAAACAAACATAACCACAGTGACCCATCTCATTCTGATTCTACACAAAAGATAGGCTTTTAGTCAGTAGATGTAGAGGACCACAAACTTACATAGGCCGATGGCTATATGTAATTTATAAGTAAAAAAAATTATCTAGAAAAAGCGACTTCAATTTGACTACCTTCCTGCTTCATCATCAGATGATGGTGATGGCAGTTCATTGGAAGTGTTCTATTGATACTAAACCACACTGAAAAGTTACAGGAAAGCAGAGTTTTTTTCAGTTATTTTTATTTAAAAGCCAAACTACTTCATGGGACCAATCTGGAAGTAGAAGTCTAAAGGTATCATACCTAACATAGAAACGTCTTTCTTCATAAGATTCTCTCCCCTCACGAGATGTATTCTCAGTACGCCTTCTGGCTCGGGCATGCGCAAATCGACCGTAGGTATTTCATCGCTCAGTTTGATCGGCAGTTTGTTGGGTAGCACCATCATATTGGCAACTTGTTCTACTATGCAGCGGCGCAGAATGTCACTAGAATAAAACATTAACATTACACAAGAAATCATAAAAATTGAAGTGGCTATGGCATATCTACAAACCGTTGCAAACTATGTATTATAAGTATGTATTTACAACAAAAAAAAAGTATATAAGTATTATATCAGCAATCTAGTTTCCATAGTACAAGCTCTGCTTAGTTTGGGACTAGAGGGCGTTGTGTGTCCAAGAATATTTATTTATTTATATTTATTTACAGATTGCTCAACTGGTACATACATATTTCTGTAGCATGAATCTTGCTTACCTGAATCCGGGCATATCAAGAACATCGGCCACTCCAACCAAGTTGAAGTCAATTGAAGGGTTATTGAGGAAGAAGATCTGAAGACCTCCGACCAACGGCATCTTTGTGATAAGAGGCTTCATCACGACGCGGAGCATGCCGTGAATCTGAAACAAGAAGATTGTTGTATCCGAAAGATCGTCCATTTTGTTGGGCACAGAAAAAAGACGTGTCAGAATTCCAACCCACATCCGAAACCGTCTTTGCCGTCTGAGCGGTAAGTGTAAGGCCCATCGAAAGTGTTATATCACTCAACCATGTTTATGGAACGTTGGTCGAGTAGGTTTACGCCGCGAGGACTCGTACATAGGTAATTATGCAAAGTAATGCATTTATTTCTAGTACAACGAATCGTGTAACAAGTAAACATCTCTATGTATGAATATTGCTAATTACTAGATATTGTCTCATACTCTTACTTGCAGATCTTTGATGCCTCCTCTGATACGTTGTAGGACAAATGAAATATCACAGTCACCGGCGTAGCTGGAAGAAAAAACTGAAATTAATATTAACTCATACGCGAGTAACTGCCACCACGATAGTGGTAGCACTACACTTTAGACTTATCCAGCCTTTTCAAGCGTAAGTATTCCTTTACAGACTTAAGTAAGAAAGCTGTAAGCAACGGGGGATGCCTTCACAGGTATTAGAAAATTCGTTCAACCGTCGTCGTCTTTACCTGCGTTGTTCAGTAATCATGCGTTCATAGAACGTAAATACTTACAATAGATCAATATCCATAATGATCTCATCTCTAGAAAGATTCTTGTCGTAGACCTTCACGCCACCGACACGGGGAGCCTGCAAGTAGAACACTCCAATGTCATTAAACTGTTATCGCGTCGTAAAGCAATGTCGACATTAAGATTACCAAGAAGTGTAAATAGGTATGCGCTCATGCGTAATAAAGAGCCATAAAAGTAATGGATTGAATAGACTTCATAAAAAAAAAATACTAATCGTAAATCGAGAAATATATTCATGGTTTATATAACGACCTCTAGTTCCAAAGTAAGCTTAGCCTGGCTTAGCTTTAAAGCTCAGCTTTGAAACTAGATTGTTGATGAGAGAACCATGCTTGCCATCACAATGTTCGTTCTCAGTGGTGATCGAACCCACCACTATTTGTTTACCTCTTTCCTTGTCGCCCAGTTTGTTAAATTAACCTGCTAAATAAAATTATAACAAGTGCACCTAGTACTGTGCCTACTTACAATAGTTCCCAGGATCATTCTCTCAAACTTGAATCCGGTTAGCTTGTAGTTGGCGAGGCTCTCCGCGACAGCCGGCTCAATCGTATCCTTCAGGAGATTTCGGGCGAAGTGGTTCACATTGGGCCACACTTGGAGCAAAATCTTTTGAAAGAAAGAATTTGAGTTTAGCTACTTCTATTTTTATCTGCAATGGGTGGTGGACAGATGTTTCGCAAGTACCTATTCAAAAAGGTTTCAGACGATCGGTTTCTGAGCTATATAGGAAACTACAGAGTGGTCTATATTGTTAAAACCATTAAGCCGAAAATGTTGCCCAATAGCTAAGACTTTACTGGTTTAGTAGAGTTCTTAGAAGCCAGATAGGATAGCATGTTTCATAGGTACCTATAACTGAAATCGGAAGTTTAGAGCTTTCATGAGCGTATTCACTGAAGAAAGATAAGCTGTTCCATAAAAAAATTTTTTTTTGTTTATACACCTTATCTGTGAACCAGTTAGCATGTTAGCGTTCCAATTAGAGGGAGAACTCAGGCAGTAAACAGAATGACGTCATGACACAGCACATAATTACTGACTGTTACGGCAAATATTTGAGGTGTCAATTAACTGCGAGTAATTTCGGCCTCTTTAACCCTTACCCTGTTTAACCATTCCGCGCGTTCCACATCAGGGAAGAAGACCTGTTGAGGAAAAACCACATAAAATAAACTGTTTGGTTAGATTTGAACTGAATTAAATCATAGGATCAAGATTTTCGTTCAGCTCTTACTGGTGCAAGCCTTTACTTTAGCATAGAGCAACTAGCACATCGCTTAATTCCATGCCAAGGTACCATCGTACGAAACCACATGAGGCTTAACTCCTGTTTGCCTCAAGTTGATGGACGCGGGGCAGTGCATCGTAGGGCACGTTTCTATCGTGCATGACTACGAGGCAATGTTTTGCTATAGGTGATGGTTACCACTTAACATCAGGTGGGCCATCTGCTTGTTTCATCAGCTAGTAGTATTAAAAAAAAAAGTTTTACAAACAAAAGAACATCAGGCGCCTTACCCAAGCAGGCAAGTCATCGAGCTTAGCGAGCACGACATCCTTCTCCGAGGAAAGCGCGGCGGATTTCGCCAAGTTGCGGCGATACTCGCTCTCCTTGCGCCACTGATCGCGCAGCACGGACAGAATCACGGGAGTTATCAGCCAGGCTACACTCCATTGCATGTAACCCACGAGGTACACCACACCGACCACTGACACCTGCGGCAATGGAGCACGATATTGACGATGAGATTTTGTCTTTTACTTTATTAGGCTTAGGGCTGCCGAAGCATAAATCATTTGAGTAGAGATTTTCATACAAAAATCTATGCTAAGGCCGGATCGGTGGTGAAATAGGCAGTAAGGCCCGTATACATCGGCATACGGGCCTTAATGCCTATTTCACCTCATGATTACGCTATCCGTCTGTTATAAATATCTCCGTTTTTAGACTAGTCAAAGACAAAGATAGAAATACATGTAGATGGTCAAACAGGCCCTTAAAATAAAACAACTCTGAGATTAACTATTCTATACGCGCCTTTATCTGAGCACATTTATTCCGTTCCCTTTTCAGAACGCCAGTCCACTGTATAAAATGTCGTTGGGTATTGGCTTGGACGAATGAACACTTAAGTATGAAGCTTCTGCAATATATTTGCATTTATTATTTAAAGGTTGCTGCCGACCAGTGCGGAGGAACTGTACCTAAGCGAGATGCTTTCACGCGTAACTATATGCTTGAATTGGTAAACCATTTTAGGTAAGAATACTAGTATGATTGAGCTGCTTTACGGTGGAAAGTACCTCTTAGAACCAATCATATTTACCTGATATCAAGACACATAATCTTTAGAATGTATATTAAAGTTGTATAATTATTTGTAACATACCTTTACAATACACTTAAAAAGCATGTCTGGTAATAAAATCCGTTATCTCTTGTAAAATGATAAAGATAAAGTATAGAACAGTAATGTATTCTATATCCAGGCACTAGGATAGTTTTCGCTTCTTAATATTTGGTTACACTATCACTTAACTTTATGACGACGTTATTCTACTCTACTAGTCAAAACTTGTAAAATAACGTACTTAATAGTACTGTTACCTACTTGGAGGTGTTAAATACTATGACCTGCTGATATGCCAGAATTTGATAAAAGTTATTGTGTAAGCATATAGCATTGATAAGTAAATTGATAACACCTATTATATCCAGATTCAGTTGTACTGATTTTATTCATGTTTTTAAGATTCTAAGTACCAGAAGTATAAATAAATTAGTGTTAAAATAAAATATTTTGTAACTATAATTCCAGTAGTTGGACAACTGCTAAACATAGGCCCAATAAAAAATTTAAGTACGCACTGCATAGGTAGGTACCGTAGGTAACTAAAACATTACTGTTTCTTAAAAATGGTAGTAGGAAATAAATAGAATTTGACTAATGTGCTTGAATAAAACCGGAAGTGTGCACCAATATAAAAACATGCAATAAATGACGTCATACAGATCAATGACACACTATAACAGTTTCTGCTCATCTATGTTAAACGCCGAAATCACCTCTGTTGGGTCATTTATCAGTCAAATGGCCATGAAAATAATCCGTTTTCCTTCCCAGTGATAAAAAAAAACCGCAAAATTGATATTTTCGTACGGGAATACTATTTAGCGCGCATGATGTCATTGTTATCAACTTTGCGAATAATTTAGTATGCCATGCCTACCTTTTAGTCATCAGTAGGTACACCTGCTAGCATATGAAGTAATCCCAATTCAATTGTTACAGGTATGATAAGACTTACCTCAACATAAACCACTTTTTAATAACTAACATAGCCAGTTTTAAAATTCATATTGATATAAATCGTTTTTATAACTACCTACTGCAGCTATCATTGTTTACAACTAGTTATTGTTCTTCTGTTTAGTGTTTCGAAATAAACTTTAAAAATATACTTTTTAAATATAGCTACCTTAATTTTAAGTTAAATAAACCTGGTTTATTATCAAAACATCGGAAGGTCAAATACAAGGTCCCATCATGGTTTAATAGCGGTCAGTGAAAGTGGAGGGGAGCTTTGCAGAGCCAAACAGATCTATAATTCAACTTCTGCACATTCAAGGTCAGTGCTATTAAACTGTGCCGGTAGCTTATGTATGACTCAGACGGTAGAGCATGCTGAAGGTTAAAACTTGACTCACATGCTTACTAATGTTTGATCATTGCTGATGCATGATTGTTTGACACTCAAAAGGATTCTAGTGGCATGTTTGTTAGATGCAATCATGCATGCCTAATGAGACTGGTGAAATATATTTGTCCTTAGTTTTGTGGTTTAATGTTTCTTAATCATCCAGATCATAGTAGTTATTTTATACTATTTATTTTATTTATTATTTATTTATTTATTTACATATATATATACATTCCTATACTGAGTATAGGTAGGTAGTAACAATCACATTATCTGGTAGGTATAGTTTTTGAGAAATAGGTAGGTTCTTAGAGCATGTAGGTGAGTTTTTATATAATTTGGATGCAACAAGCACATAAAAAAGTATAATAAAATTGTTTATGGATGAAGATGTTTTAAAATAAATAAAATAAAGAGCTATGTACCTTCTTAAAGAATCTATAGATCATGGTCAGTATACTCCCACTCTCATCACTGCTCGGAGGAAGAGCAGTCTTGCTCGAGGACACCATTTTGTCATCAACCTATAATAACAATACATCTGATAACGGCTTAACATACTAAATTTTTTAATAAAATATAAGTTTCATTCTGTACATTATATGTACACAGTAAAACCATAGCATTTTCAATGCTATTATTCCACTGTTCACAAGATGTGGTCACTTTTATTTATAGATTCAACTTTAGTTAAGATCAAGAATCTCTACCAGTAGATACACATAGATAGCAAAAAGCATGAGAAGTAGGTAAGGTTTAAAAGTAAATAAAAAAATAAGGCACGTACCATTTTTGTATCAGTGCCGCTAACACAATATCACAATATACAATTTCCGTATTGCAGCGCGGCTAGCGCGTGGACGAAACTAAAAGCGAACATGAACTAAAACCACTAGGTACCTACATGAAATGAAACCAATGCTAGGTATTACCGAAAGCTATTTTCCTGATGAGAATTTATTCACAGAGTAGGTATTGTCAGAGTATCACAGGTACAAACATCGCAGGCACTTTCCAACTAGATACTTAAACAAATTCTTTGCGACACAAAGCTTAAATTTTTTAATATTTTTCAGATTCTTCCGTAGGTAGTGCTCCAAACCAAAGAAAATAACTGTACCGCCCGGCCCGACCCGAAGTTAAGTTTTTTTTTCTGTGATAAACGTCAATCAACGTCAACAACAAAATACAACCTCTTCTTCTTGATCTTTGAAGTGTTGCCCGCAATTTCACCAATAATGTCACGTTCTGTAATGACAGGCGTCATGGCTCGGTCGGTTCGGTAGTAGCTCTGCCTGCCCTGCTGTGGATCGTGGGGGGTTCGATCCCCACCGAGAGCAAACATTTGTGTGGCAAACATAGTTGTTTGTTCTGTGTCTGGGTGTTACTATTTACTATGTATCATATTATGTAAGTAGGTATGTATTTATTTACAAAAAAAAAGGTAAGTAGGTACTTACCATTTTTTTTGGTATTATATCAATTTAAGTATTATATCAGCAATCTAGTTCCTATCCTATAGTTCAAGCTTGGTACAAGCTTTGGCTTTGTTTAGTTTGGGACCAGAGTAGAGAGCGTTGTGTGATAATTTTTATGTGTATTTATTTATGCCATTCATACCTATATCACAGAAATAATCAAATCATTTAATAATTATTGTAAATTTGGTTGTAAGTGTACAGGTTGCTTGGGTACCAAATTAAACACTCCGCTTGAGTAACAAATCAACGCATCCGCCTGGCTCGGCAGCCTCGCGTGAAGTGCGCAACGAACGCGTGTTTCGTACGCCCTCTGCTTAGTCAGCCTCCCCAGATGGCGCGTATTCTTTAATGCTATACATTACAGTAAGTATAATCTGAGGGTGTCCTTCATTTCGATTTTTTTCCTGCTCTCTTTATGCCTTCCGATGAACTTCCATCGCTCAGATTGATCACCAGCTTTTTGGGGAACACCATCATGTTGGCCACTTGATCTACTATGTAGCCGCGTAGGAGATCACTGAAACCAAGATATCAGTAGACATCATAGGTATCATTAATCTACCTGGTAAGTAGGTAGGTACTGACAAAAGCAACAGAAGGCACGGCCTGAAGGGAAAAGACAGACTGCCCTACCATGGGCCGTGATGGGCCAGACCTGTCCTGTAGATATTAGGTATATTATGATGAAACATAGGTATATACCTACCTATCTAGGTTCTAGGTTGGTAGATAGACTGGGTCAAGGTAGATATGGTAGGTACCTACTACCTGCCAGTTACCACCTACCTGACGCCGAAAACGCCAACGGGTCCGATCAAACCGAAGTCGATGGTAGGGTTGTTGATGAAGGAGATCTCCAGAGCTCCGACCAGCGGCATATTTCTGATGAGAGGTTTCATCACGACGCGAAGCATTCCTCGAATCTGAAATACATAGTTTAGAAATTTTGGTAGGTACCTACCAGGTACCTAGGTACCCTACCTACAGGCTCAGCTTTGATGTGACAAAACTTCTGCCTTCCGCGCTGTGGGTTATGGGGAGGCAATGTATTGTTTATGCAGAGGTTACGAATATCAAACCACTTCACAATATCACTGAAATATTTATGAAAAATTGCGAATAGCAATGCTGTGCACAAGGTTCAGCATAAATAATAATTGTCGGACCATTTGCTTCATCCATCACTTAATCTCTTAAAAAAATGTGATACCTACCTATCTCATGACAGGCGTCATGGCTCAGTCGGTAGTAGCTCTGCCTTCCGTGCTGTGGGTCGTGGGTTCGATCCCCACTGAGAACAAACATTTGTGTGTTGTAAACATAGATGTTTGTTCTGTGTCTGGGTGTTTCTATGTATTATAAGTATGTATTTACAAAAAAAAAAAAGTATGTGTGTATTCTATCAGCCATCTAGTTCCCATAGTACAAGCTTTGCTTAGTTTGGGACTAGAAGGCGTTGTGTTAAGTGTCCGTGAATATTTATTATTATTTATTTATTTATTATTATCTAGTGCCAGGGAGCTGATGAATGGTCTTACCTGCAAATCTGTGATGCCTGCTCTCATGAGTTGCAAGTAGCTCGATGGTTGCAAGGCCAATGTAATTTCACAGTCCCCAGCGTAGCTTGAAGAAAGAAATAGTGTTATCGAATAGTATAGTAGGTATTATATGATCTGTGTCGAAGGTAAGAGGTCGGTATGATCTATATTAGGTAGGTAAGTAGGTACCTACCTACATTTCGTTTTCCTTTTGCAGTTTTGCACTGTACCTACTTGTAGGCAAACAGGTACATAAGAGCTACTTCTACTTTTTGGCTTGTCAAAATCCGTTTAACGACAGATGGTGGTGGCTCAAAGTATGGATTTGTTTAGCAGATTAGCGCTGGACTTCCTTACCAAAAATCAATATCCATTATGATTTCATCACAAGGAGAAACGTCCTCGTTGTAGACCTTCACACCACCGACACGAGGAGGCTGGAAACAAAATATCACAGGTACCTAATGTACGCAAAAAAAATAAAAGGAACGGAATAATTTTCTTTCTTTAGAAAAACAGGAAGAATTTTTTCCGTCAGTGCAACTGGTTATACAAAGGGGAAGTATCGTTCCCTTTATTTAAAATACCTAAGAGGTTTAGGCCCAGCTCCGGGACACTCTGAAACTCTGTATAGGTAGGTACCTACCTGTGCCTACTAAACACAGCCTCTATCTAGGGAAAACTTTACCTAGGATAATAAATGCCCACTCACAACTGCGCCAAGGATAATTCTCTCGAACCGGAGAGTAGTAGGCTTGAGGTCAGCGAGTATCTCCTCGAGGAAATTGCGTGCAAAGTGGTTCACATTTGGCCACATTCGATGCAGGATCTGTTTGATGTCGAAAGCAAAACATATTAGTACTTATCTATATTATCAAGTAAACTTACCTGTAAGTTGATCATAACAGGACTTGCTACCTACTTCTCACCTTGTTCAACCATTCGGCGCGTTCGACATCAGGGAAACAAACCTGTGGAAAATATTGGGTAAGTTTAGGTATTTATGCTTAACATAGCTCGTTTCACCAAAGGAGTTTTCTTTCGGTCGAGATATAACGTCATCTCTATTAGAGTAAAATCTCTGCCAAACGGAGCTTAAGGCCTCAGTTGATTTGATTGTTACATTACTCATATTAGGGCGGAATACTGAAACGTCACTCAAATTTAAACACCACATTGCTCTGTCTCTGTTTGACATTACTCATTGGTAAGAGATGGCAATAATTTAAGCATGAACTTAATATAAGTAGCGTTTGCGCATTCGGCCGTTAGTTGGTTAGAATGAGCCGATCTCAATTGATCTGATCTCAATTCAATGACAGCATCGACAGGCCATTTCCTTGTTCTTCATTCCTTAGGACTTACCCAAGCAGGCAAGTCATTATATCTACTAAGCTTTGCGTAGACGACTCTCCTTTCCGTGGTAAGCGCGGCAGCTTTTGCCAAGTTGCGGCGATACTCTCTCTCTTTATGCCATAGCTTGCGCAGTACGGATAAAATGACAGGAGTTGTTAGCCACGCGACGCTCCATTGCATGTAGCCCACTTGGTATACGACGCCAACCACTAACACCTGCGGTAATAGGTAGATGAAAGCAGAGCAATAATTGTATACTAGGTAGGTACTATAATTATTTTATTTTTCAGCCGTTGTTTTCTTACTGCAGGGCAAAGGCCTCCCCTCCCTCCTTCCACTCTTCGCGATTTAACGCCGTTACAGGCCAAGATGTTAAATGTGCATCGAGTTCATCGCGCCATTATTAGGAAAACTTCAATTTCTATATATATGCCACATACAACAAATACTTACCAATCTATAGGTATCTAGATCAGCGCAAGATGTTTGATTTTTTATCACTTGAAATTGCTTGAAATGTAGTAAAACGTTTGATTGCACTAATGGGAAAATTACTTCCCGTTCGCACCAGGCGTAATACCGATTGTACAAAGGGGAAGTCACGCAATACACATGCGATCACTAAAAATAACTACATAGGTACCTACTGTAAATAATAGTAACTTTATATGTACCTACCTGTATAAAACACTCCAAAATTATGTCTGATATTGATAACAGCATTGTATTTTTCATATCAAAATATGATAATAGTGAAACAAGTAAACCGAACGAGGGCTAGGTAGGTACCTAACTCTGCTTTAGCTCGTAATTTTTATCAGTGTCTAATGAGAATTTCTGCGTACCTACTTTCTTTTCTAAATATAAAAAATATCGATTAACTACTCAAAGGTCTATTTACTACAGTAGCTGATAATGCCAGTATTTGATAAGAGATAGCAGTGAATATGATACCTACATGCCTGCCTATTGTCAAATCGGGCCACTTTGTGTAGGCAAGGCACCTACCTACTTAATTTTTCCCAGGCCACACCCATGCATAAAAACCAGAACCAGAGAGACGTGCTATCTTTAGTTAGGGTACTGGTATAGTGTTATATGATCTGTGGTTTAGGTTCCTACTTCCTACATGATTGACTACACCTTTTATCTCTGGATGAAAACAGTTAGGTCGGTACCAACTATTGAAACAGAATGATGTAAACTATAACATAATATGTATATTTATTTCAAACAAATTAAATCTAAACTATGAATAACTTATTTGTACGAGAAGCAGATCGTTTTACGATTTTGTTTTAATACACTTACCTACCAATTGTTCTTTCAGTAGGTACCTAACTAACCAACTCTCTCAAAAGTGACAATTGGGACAATTTTGTCCGTATATTTTGTCCGAATCGTCACTAAGTCCAATTCGCAAGCCTAAGCTGTCAAAACCTCTGCTAATCTTGATTAGGTAGGTACCTACCTATAGGTAAACTATTGCTAATTCAGTAGCATTAATAATTGGGTTCGAATCTGAGTTTTCAGAGTCAAGTTGTATAAAGATTTGACCATTAGTCAGTGATTTGATTCTGCTTCTAGGGCTTACTTATCATCTACATTTTCTACATACTTAGGTATAGTTATGATTTCCTTACAGAAAAATCTAGCTAACTAACATTTTACGATCTAAAGTAAAGTAAGTACTTACTATGTAGAATTAAATCAGAAAAATGATAAACGGGATGTTACTGTTCAATCTAATGTTATAGAACCAAGTTTGTTACAAAGTATTCTTTTCCAGACTTCTCTTTTTGATATGCATACCATCAAAATAAATTAGAAGACTTAAAAAATACGAATGTTTACTCATATCGGGTAGGAAAGATAAAAGACAAAAAAAACTTCACTGACCAGCAATGGAATGTGACAAACTGACATTACTTATTTTTTAGTTTCATCTACCTACCTATATCTATATATTTACATAAATCTCGTTTTAACTAATTGCTATAAACTATACAACCGCAGAAGACGAATGCAAGGCACATTAAATATTTATAAGTATAATAAAAATAACTTCATTCCATATCTGTTTTACTATTTTGATGAGAGTGGGACATCACCTTTTTTTGCATTTTATAAACCATCACTGGAAAATTGAATATTCGTTTTGACGCGAAAATATATAAATTACCTATAATGTTAAAACTCCCGCAATTTTTCCTGCAAGGAACAGAATGCAAAGACAGTTGCCGCTAGGCAAATGCCCGATGAACCTGGTTTGACGGACTGTTCAGTTTTGTTTATAAATTCGGCGCTAAATAACCCTTAGTCAGTCTCGTGGACCGCAATCATTTCACCTCCTACTTATACAATAAATCTTATTAAAACACTAACAATTCTAGGATTTGTATAAAAATAAATATTATGAAATGTCAATTTTTTTATATCTCCATAAATCTCTCGCATATAGATGACCAAAAATTAGGTATATATTTGAATTGCATTTAACCCAAGATAAAGCAACATATCTGTGAAGAGAGTGGCTAAAAATGACCTCATATCTTTGTTACGTTGATAACTTAATTTGGTCCATTACAAAAAGAAAGTAGGATCCTGCCCTGCTATAAAATTACCAACCAAGTCATCTACGAGTAGGAATGGTGAACCTCATTTGTTACCACTCAAATAATTAAATTAATGAGCTCGCAGTCTGACTTTTGTACTCAAAAATCGACGATGAAATTCGAGGAATTTTATACGAAGTTATGTGATACAAAAACTAAGAACAATTTTGCCCAATTCTTTCACTCCTCTTCTTCTATTTATGGCCTCTGTCAGTCATTTCAACAGACAATCTAAATTCTAAACAAACGTGGACTAACCAGTCAATCTATCAGCTAACTTCAAAGTCGTCCATGTTACAGCGATACGATGTGATCTAATTGGCTGATATTCTACAAATTACGAAGCAAGATGTTTGACACGTTCTAGTAGTGCATCACATGTTTTCTTAGCGTCTCCTAATAACATAGCTGTATTCGGGTTGTAGAATATAGGGTTGTCTACCGCAGCGTACCCGACACCCATTGACCTCTTCATTACAACCACCTGGAAAAAAAATTCGGTAAATGGCAAAGACTGAACAAAGTATATAGGAGCGTTATGAAATATTGTGGGCGGAAAATATTTTCAACCCTGAGAAATTAGTCATAAAAGCAAAAGTATATTTCTTGGAACTATAGCATGTTACAAAAATGATTACAAACTATGAACGTTTTAAGTAGCTATTATCGTGTTGTATGAGTTAAGCTTAATAGACTCCTTCTGAGAGGTTCTAATAGAATGCTCTGTTATTGTCACTAAGACTTGTACGATAAACAGAATGTGGTCTTAGTAAAGCGTCGTAGTAACAAATTTCTGAACATTAACGAGCACGTGAAATTCTATTTATTTGCCAGCCAAAATATAAAAACCTTCAGGCGTCAAAATCACCTATTAGTCTTTTCACAAGCACTAGGGTGCTTTTCCACCAGAGCTACGTTGCTAAGGATGTGTTTGACATCCACCAATAGGAATCGTTTGTTGTCATATTAAACGATTCTTATTGGTGGATGTCAAACACATCCTTAGCAATGTAGCTCTAGTGGAAAAGCACCCTAACTGTAATTTTTATAGCTTACTTGATTAGACTTCCAAACTTTAAGCACTGGCATTCCTGCTATCGGCGAATTAGGGTCATCCTCCGCTGCGCTGTTTACTGTATCGTTGGCGCCTGTAAAACGAATTGTTTGTTATCGGACTTATGCCAAGATCATATAAAAACGCTAGGGAATCAAACTGTCCGTTTGTTGACAGTTTCTTCTAGGAACCGATCAAATCAATCCAACTGTGTATAATGTTCACTTCGAATGTATATAGTTGCCACTTTACCGATTCCTTCATTCGTCGTCAATCTTTAGCTAGTTTGCACGATTTACGCAATTTACAAAATGATTCTATTCTAAAATTTTATTTTTATACTTAAAAAATTGTACGTAATGCTATATTATTTACCAATGACTAGAACAAGGTCTGTATCTGGGAAATCGTCATTGATTTCCTCCATCTCGAATACGTCATCGTAAGGCACGCCGGCCTCGGCGAGTAGCACATTCAGTTGACCCGGCATGCGGCCTGGTGATAATACAAAAATAAATATATTAAAAAACATAGCAGTGATTCCGACACGCAATATCAAAAAAAGTAAAAGCGGAAAAATTCGAAAACTATTATGCTAATCATAACTCTCATTTTCTTCCGCGTAGTTGGGTACAAGAAATAATGAAAATGTACAAGGCGACTTACAACATGACTTAAAGTGAGACAACCAAATCCTAGTCTTTTGTAGGTGCTTTTATAAAGATGTGGTAAAACAAACAATAACCGCAGTGTTTGCTTACCTGCAACAGGGTGAATGGCAAAGCGAACTCTTTTTCCAATTTTCTTCAGTACATTCACTAACTCAGCGATGGGGTATTGAGCTTTCGCAACGCAGAGACCATATCCTGAAATAAACCCATGATTATGAACACATTATTGATCTCTTCTGTGTTATGAACTATACTAACCACCAAAGCTCCTATAAGCTTAGGTCCGTTGGTTGAAATGAAAGTGACAATGACAAGATAATATCGATGATATTTTATAGTCCCAACAACTACTTGGAATACTAACACGATTTGTACATGGTATCTACCTTTACATAGTAACTTTCGCAGACTAAGTAGGGTTGCAACATCTCACAGAGATTTCCAGGAAGAACGAATTGAGCTCCTTTGCATCTTACTTCACAAAGTCGTCGGTCGTCCGAGTTGGATTCGTCGGCAAAGCCACTAGTTTACTATAGTTTACCTGGAGTGATGATAATATTAGACGCTCTTTGAATAAGGTCAGCTACAGAGTCAACGTTCAGTTCTGAATGCACCGCGTCGGCGGGTCGAGCTGAGCCGCTTGTGACAACACCATAACCTCCGAGGATCACGTTTGGTAGAGATCGATTCATAGCCTAAAATTACGACCAATTTTTATAATTCAACTGCAATAAAGAGGACATATAAAACACAATATCATACAAAATTAAGAAAAAGACATTAAATACAAAATACAAATACAAAACGTTTATTTGCAACTTAATAAATAAACTTAATAAAATACATTGTACATTTTAACTAAACACGTTTTAGGAATTGTGCCTAAATATACAGTGTTGCAAAATGGCCCCATCTCAGCATGTGCAGGTTTTACAACCTGCGCTGGTCTTCCGCTGGGGCCGCGAGAACATTAACTTCTCAAGCACGATTCGTACTCAGATTAACTGAGTAAAGATTCAAACAAAAATCGAAACTGAAGTCACATTCTTATTCAGAAAACACAACACAATCCGTACTCAAGTGTTTTCCGACAGGACAGATGAAATCTATGCCCAAGCACATATTTCGATGTTTGAGCACCGATTCAAACTTGGCTAAATATTCGACACTCAAACAACGTTTCGGAATCAAACCTCGATTCAAATCAATGCTAAAAGACGGCCCTAAATGTCTGTAAGCCTGTCACCTGCTGATACTAACTCAATAGCTAAGAATATTCGTACCTTGCACATAATATAGGAGAGGATAGCACCAGAGCTGCCAATAAGCGCTCCAACGATCGTCATGAGTGAGTTGTTAAGCATGAAACCTTCAGCGCACAGCGCCCACCCTGAGTAGCTGTTTAGTACTGTGATCACTACGGGCATGTCGGCACCTGTACATAAAAAAGTTCTACTAAACATTCAAAAGCTCTCAGTGCTTGAAAAATTCAGCTGTACTTTATATTTTGCTAAAAGTAATCATCATTTCAGTCGAAGGACTTCCGTTACTGATCATAGGACTCCCTATAGACTTCCAGAATGACCTATCTTATAGTGAGGAGCCAGAATATTCCAGTGTAGTCTGCCTTTTCTTTCTGCTCCATCGAACGTCGGTTCTCGGAGCATTATGCCTCTATGTCGATGACAAAAAAATTAGGTAAGAGATTTTCTTTTGGGGCTATGAGTGTCACTTTTAGTGTAAAAAGAATTTGCCATTATAACATCGAATTAACAAGATCTACTTAAAAACTGGCATACTACCTTATGTAACGTTAATTTTGTCTGCAGTCAAGTAAAGCTAAGAGCCAATTACATGAAAGTGTTGTAGGCGTTGATATGATTGGCCTTCCACAATACGAACCTCCAATCGCAGCAGTGAGTGTCAACCCCTGGATGCCACTAAGCACCGCCGCCGCGCCCAGTAGCGGCAACCCCGGCATTTCCGGGAAGGCTAGCAATGCACCGCCACAGCCGAGTGAACCGGCCAGTAGACTCGCGTTGATGGCGTGTCGCCCCGGTAACATGAGCGGCGCTGAGGATAGCGAGCCTTGCAGCTTGCCGTACGCTACTAGAGACCCACTGGAAAAATATACTACACCTTGGCAAAAGCATCTTGGAACAGGAACTGAATATATGTTCATTATCATATAAAAGAATGACTGAATTGATTTATTGCAAAGATAGTGGCGTTTTACTCTTTTTGGCCAAGCGGTTAACGAGTGGCAGAGAGAGAGAGAGAGAGAGAGAGAGAGAGAGAGAGAGAGAGAGAGAGAGAGAGAGAGAGAGAGAGCTTAGTGAGAGAAGAGTCGCGTTGATGTTTTGTCTGCCTGGTAACATGACAGGCGTGGATCACAGCGAACCTTGCAACTTGCCGTACGTTTCTAAACCCATTTGAAAACATTACTTCACGGTAACTAGTGGCAAATCTTTTTTAAACACTGATTTTTTTAACAAAATTTCCATCTTCGCAATACCGAGATGTAGAATGTATACTCACGTGAAAGTAATTCCACCGATGTAGGTTCCCAGGAAAAGGGCAGTTTTCAGCGTAGCGGCGGTAGGGTCCAGTGCCATAGCTGGGAAATCGTGCATGTATGTAGCTAAGCACGTCAGGACGGCAGCCATTCCTACCAAGCTGTAGAGATAATGATCACATTACGTTCTGTACAATGGTAAAATAAAAGAGATTGTCTTTTATAAGTAAGGTGCCTCCTGGTAAGATCGGCGTAATATTAAGTCCGGATAAATCACGTAACTAAGCAATTATCATTTTAAAATATCGCCGAATTGCTTAGCATTCGGACTTACTATTACGCCGATCTTACCAGAAGGCCCTATACTATTTTTTTATACAACAACGGATGGCAAAGCATAGGACGGCCGCCTTGTAATGCACCGACGACATTGTAAGGCCGCAAGATATCAGTCGACAAAAAGGTTTCAAGTGTATCCAGCCAGGAAATCTTTGCCCAAACCCCTAGTACTAGACTCTGAAACAGGCTATCTAAGGTTGTTATGATGATAAAATGAAAGCAATTGCTAGTATGATTGTCTTTCCTAATCTGGATATCCTACTAATATTATAAACGCGAAAGTTTGTAAGGATGTATGTATGTATGTATGTATGTTCCTCTTTCACGCAAAAACTACTGATCCGATTTGGATGAAACTTGGAATAATATATTGTCCGTGACTAGGTGGGTTACTCTCGACCACAGTTCCAATCCGGATCCATAAATTTTGACAGAAGTCCTATCATTTTTCAGTACAAAATGACACGAAATCTGTCAAAATCCGGATCCAATTTGGAACGGCGGTGGCCAAGAGTAGCTCTCCTGGATTAACACATACTTTTTATCCCGGAAAATCAACGGAACGCGAACTCTTCAGAAACGCCTAGAACATTTCGTATAGCAAATTGCACTTACACTAATCCTGCGTTGACGAAGTCACGGGCACCAGCTAGTCGTTTAGAAAATGGCTTAATTTTTAAGCCTCATACTTCTTAATCTAGTGTAAAAATACCTGTGGAATCCAGCAACAAGCTGCGGCAAATCAGTGATATCAATCTTCTTGGCAATGATGCTTCCAAGAAGACCACCAGTCCCAGCTACTCCGATCATTTGCGCAAAGACTTCAGCACTTGGCGTCAGCGAACCGAGAGTAGCCGCAATACCACCCGCTACACCAATCTAGGAAATACTAACCTTATTACAAAGTGCACAAGAGTGATATTCGCTTAAGTTCGGAAGTGATTGCAGCCTCATATTACTAAAGTATCATCAAGATTGTAGTGCCGAGCTGAATCCAAGTTGCCTCGTTGGTTAGTGCTATGCAATATCGACTGAACACTGCTGTTTCCTTTACCAACTAGTGTTATAGTCAATATTGAACTGGACAGGACAAAGTTACTGCATCGAACGCATAATAATATCGAAATTGAAATTTACACAAAAAACCAGTAAATTTTATAGAGTTTTGAATATAATGATGAAGTAACTTTGTTTCTATATCCAATGCTGTCTCAATGCCTTTACAATGGTCAGAAGATCAAAGCTTGAGCCATCAAGATTTCAGTGAGCGGGTCTTGGATCGAGTCTATAGCTACGTGCACTTTATCGTAACTTTATGCACGCCTTTCTAATCATCGGTTGCAAACATAATTTTATGCCCTGTTCCTATATTCAAGAGTCAAGTAGTTGAGTTCGTTGTCCGAAAGATAATCTCTAATATCATTGGTAAATGTCAGAGAGACAGTTTACATTAGCCAATGAGATAAGAGAATCCAACCGACGACACTCTGACTACTGACGCTCGTAGAATAAGAACCGGGCAATATATCTTACAAAATACACCGATAACTCAGTTATTTTGTAAGACCACTAGAAGTAGGGTAATTCTCACCATGCCAAGATAGTTTCCTTTCCGGGCTGTGGTCTGTGAGGCAAGTCCTGCCAACGCTCCAACGCAGCATAACGATGAAGCTAGGTAGGCGATCTGGTGGACTTCGGGGTAACCCTAAAAAATACACGCATGGAATAAACTTTCTACTATTTTTAATCTAAGCGCGCCGCCGTCTTGGGAAATATTGCAAAGCATTAGGTATTTGTACATTTAGTTTTTGGTAATTATCTTTTGGACCATATAATGCCTAAAACACACACAAGAAACTTAAGAATACTGGTGAATATACACTGTGTTTGAGTCCACTCGATAGCCTTTCTTCCCCAAATACCGTTGTTTCTTTGAGCTATGTTTAAAAAAAAACATGATTTTGTAGGTATGTACCAATAAATAATGTTTACATCTAGATCAATAAATATTAAAATACTTACAGCCGCTGCAGTAGCTAGGTATCCTCCCATGAGAGCCGCAGCAGGGATGGCATAGAGATATCCATGTTCTGGCGGGTCACCAGGCCTAAAAAGGAGTTTTTTTAGATTAGCTATTGCTACTCTAGGTTTCCCTGTGTTGTGGGGTATCAGCATAGAATTAAACTAAATAAAACGTACGAAACGCTTGCTAATGTCATAAAACTAATTAATAGTCGACTATTATAGCTCGTAGTATTTAGGTGCAATCTAGCTTGACTAATATACAACTGCATATTTTTTATGACAGTTAAAATTTTTATTCTCATAGATGCCGCGTCTCTTTTGCTCGTTCTAAATATTCCACATCAAACGAGGAGTACCATACCGCATAGGTAACGTCTACCTACCTCTTGAACATATCCAGCATCCGTTGTGTCACCAGAAATCCGCCGAACACGTTGACGAATGAAATGAGGGCTGCAGTGCTTGCCAACCACTAGAAATAAAATAGCATTGAGTACGAACATCACGCAACGGTTTCTCTAAGAGACTCCTTTGGCTATGCTTGTGGTTGTAAATGCAGCTACAGAAATCATAAGCGTCTATCTTTCTATGTAGTCTATATCGATATTTTATAGTCGCCGAAACTTGGTGAGACTCTTTTAATATTACAACTCACAATAGCGATTCTGGAGGCGCTATGGGGCACAAGCCTCCGCCCCCACAAAAGCTTCGAGTCAACCAAAGGATGGACCAAGATTTGTCAGGGAAACCCTTAAATAGCCCTTAAATAGAAGTCCTGAATCCGCCACTATTAGAACTGGTATAATCTGTGTAGTTGAAATCCAAATGAACTCGTAATCGCTTCGCTGATTAAAACAGCAGTAGTCATTTTACCTGTACAGGCGTTTCAGGCATATAGCCGCCTCCCATTAGCAGCAAACCACCGACAGCAGTGATTCCAGACACTGCGTTAGTCACCGACATCAGAGGTGAATGGAGTGCTGGCACTACACCCCATACTGTGTGGTATCCGACCACGCCTGAACATAACAACCATTTTATTATTACTAGTTGCTTCTCAGCGTAGTATGGAATTAACTATAGTATGCTAAGTAAACTTCCTTATCCGCTAAGGCAATAGGAATCCATGGTTGAATGAATGAAAGAATGAATAAATAAAAATATGTTTCTCTTTACCTGATAATGCTAAGGTTGTAGTCATTGTTGTAAATGCTGGATTAGGCGAAGCGATTCCAAGTCCGATCAATGACGCCAATCCTGAAGACAAATGAGAAAATAAATAAACAAAAGAGCACGATAAACGCATTCTTCGAAATCTTTGCAAAAATTAAAACTTTCACACAAGTTACCTGTTGAGTACAAAAAAGCATCTTTCAAAGTCTCATTGAAAGGGTTAGGCGGCTCAGGTTTTGCAACAGCCGTTGGCTTAGCGGTGGTCTGAGCGACCGCCATGCTCGGCGGTGGAGGCGCCGGCCAAAGCAACTCCCCGGCTTTTAACACAATAGCACCTCGGGTCACTTCGTCTTCTAAGTTTATGTGGAAATGGTCCTTTGTACCTGGAAAAAATATTAAAGAACGTTGGTTAAATAGAGCCCAAAAATTTGCTTTTTTTTTCTGGTCAATTTCTTTGTGTTTCGGAAGCAATAAGATGACTAACCTAAGCTCAAAAGGAATCCAGAAATATTGTTTGCGTAAAGCGTAGAAGCGTGCGCCGGCATTCTACTCGGCAGGTCTGTCAGACCGATGTGTGTGACTCCATGTACTTTAGTGATCACGCCTTTCTTTGTCGTTTGAATATTGCCGCCCATTTCAGCTGCTAAGTCGACGATAACGCTGCCAGGGGCCATGTCTCGGACCGCATCCTGAATCGAACCAAAAGATAATTGGGTAACAAATGATAAATAACATATGAGTAGGTACATAAGAGAGTGGTTTTTGGGTCAGCAGTCCTTCTAGCCAAGGTGACATCAAAATATTGGTCCCGTGACCATTTCCGCTAAGCAAAGGTTTGTTTTGCGTTCTAGTTACACTGCGTGGCAACAACTCGTCACTACATGGAGTTGTTGCACTTGCCACTCATAGTAAAAATATCAATTCATATGTAGTATCCTAATGCGTAGTAATCTACGCAATAGATTACGGAAATAAGGTCAGAGTTATGTTCTCGTACGTACTGAACCCGCGCACGAATCCAAATCGACCTTGAACCACTCTTGGCCGATTTATATGCTATTTTTAAAAGTTGTATGTATAGGTATTTAAAAAAAAACAATTAAAAACATTCTATCGGGACCAACTCGTAAGTATAATATGGTGCAATCTCATAGCTCATATTTTGAAATACACATGTACCTCCAGAGATTGAGAAACAAATAATATCACTATAGGTATCTTCAATTCGATTACGGCCACACCCAAAAAACATGTGTAGGTATGTAAAGTCCTCTAAAACTAGATGTGGACGGTTTTTGTCATGAGGTCAACGATCTCAGGTCAAGATAAGTTATTCAGTGTGAGTATGATATCATAGCTTTAGTAAATAAAACATGTGGCATCTGAACCAAAAAGCTACGCGTCAATCGATGTGCTATTTCTCGCACCCAAAATAGTTTACTGATTTAATATTATTATTCGTTGCGTGTCTCGAATGTTTCAATATGAGTTCTCTGAATTGATTTCTCGTCTATTATTTGTCAGTTAGAAATTATATTATGGTTTTATAAACCACATTCTCAAGAAGTGCGACAGACACAAAAAGTGTGTCAAGGTAGGCATAAACTTAAAAGTTATGAAAAGCACGCTGGAGATCATAGCATTATGTTTCTTATGTCAAGGACATACGACAGCATTATGATTTACCTCTAAAATAAGTACAGGTGCAGGTTTTCCAGGTATGAGCGCGGTACTGATGACCACGTCTGAAGTCCTCGCCTCTCTGCCAAGAAGAGCTCTCTCAGCGTTCAAGAACTCGTCACTCATTTCCTTGGCGTAACCGCCCGAGCCAGCTCCTTCTTCCTGTATAAGTACTTTAGGTAAGATTACATCATACTGTGAATAGTACTGTAGCACTACACTTTGCGAGAGTTGTATCAAAAGAACTTGCAGTAGGTACTATCACAGCTACCAGCTATATTTATCATCCAAATTGGTTAGAATGTTAAACTATAAAAATTTAAACATTCTTCTAAAAATCTAAAAAGGGACATTCGTCTTCTTATTTTTTTTTTACTTGATTATTACTTATTTGATATTCGGACCTATGATTTCAATGAGTTCAAGGTCTCGGATGTTAATTTTTCAAGAATTATCTAATCTGATAAACATGAGCGTTATTGTTTTGTTATTCACAAAACATGTTTACAAATCAGAAACGCTCGACTATCTACATTATGATGTATGTAAATCAGAACACAAATATTGAAGAATCAATATGAACAAGAAATGTGGCCATGAAAGTATTTAAAGTAATGAGAAAGTAAAGCAATGTTATTTACACAGTTATCTTTATGTAATCTACGATTATTATCTTGATTAAATGATGCAATTAGTGGTTACGTAAAAAGTTTTTCATGTCACCTACAAAATCAACGTGACCAAAAGAAGGTAATCACGATAAAAAATAAATACAGTATATAGATAGGTATACTTCTGTTTATTTCATTCATATCGAAATATAAAACAGTTTAGCGCTTGTGATGTAAAGTGTAAATAATACCAATAAACTGAGCGCGTCGCTATGTAATCTAACTCTAAAGTAGGTTACGCTAAATGGTGTTATCTAGAAAATTACCATTGGCGAGCTGCCAAGGCGTGGTAAACTGCGCCCCAACCACTAGGATTAGGGCACACCCACCTCTGAAAAGCAAAAGTTTTATACACAACACTTTCATGAATAATTTACGCTCTATGATATAGGATCCTTGCATAATAACTCATGCAAATGACATTGGCAACCTAATCTGACAGCTCTAAAATTATAGCCGTCTTTGTCGTTTCAGTTTATGAGAAAGGGACGGCAAATTTTTTTTGTTAGGTACTGTCAAATTAGGTTACTTTAGAAAAATGCAACATGAGAATCGATACCAATCTAAATATATAAAACTCTTTTGAAGCTGACAGAGAATTAACGCACAGCCTAAACTATAAGTCCTAGAGGTATGAAATTTGGAGGGTAGTTTCATTAAGTGTAGGGGTGCAACTAAGAAAGGAATTTTGAAACGTCACACTCTAAAGGGTAGAACGCGAGCAACGCCGCGGGCGACGGCTAGTGTATTATACAAAAAGTCCTAAAAACGATAACCTGTATGCAGAGAGCCCTAGATGACGCAGAAGAATGTTGGAGGAATCATGTTATGTAAATAAACACATAAAAGCCATGAAACACAAAACCTAGACATCGACTCAGTTACATAATAGAACATTAACATAGGACAGCAGTGTAACTTTATTATTTCTATGTTCGCATGTATAACAAATTAAACTGGAAGCCTAGACCGACCCATTCGTATGAGAGCTAGCAAAATGAAACTGCATTACACAACGCCTTGCCCTAGCCTTTATTAATTACTAATTTGTTGGTGGGCAAGATGATCCTGTTTGGTTTGGGCCGATTAAGGGTTAATTTACATTAAAAGGGCAGGCGCCAGCGCAGTCGGCGATGTATTTTTGCAAAACTGAAGTTGTGAAAATTTGTAGATATAAAGATCTAAATCTATACTGCCAATCCCTATCTTTGGGTTTCTCAAACTATCATGAACATATCTCTCTTACCATCTCGTTTCATACACAAGACAGAATACTTCAAAGTCTTTATGAAATGAATACGAATAAGGGTCTTACTCTACAGATAATGGTAGATTCCTGACCTTCATTTCCATAGTGATAAACTGCGCCCCGAGACTCTCGACCTGTTCCCGCACAGCTGGGCGGGTATCGAAGGCGCGAACTGCGGCGCCCATACAACGTGCCTGCGCGGCAGCCGCTAATCCTGCCACACCTCCGCCTATCACTAGCACCCGGCAAGGGGGTACCCGTCCTGCAGCTGTCATTTGACCTAGGATCATACAAAAATACTCTATAAACTAGACCGTAGTTTCATATTTAGGAGCCTATTCAATTTTGAAACTAAGAAGAGTAATGTTTATCTTCTAACTTAGATCCGTGAACATCAAATACAATCTTAACCTTAAGCGACCTAAGATATCAGTAAGTCTAGCCAGATGATAATATTGATATCTCGTATAGTCTAGGCTCAGGCGAATAGCCGAGTTAAGTGCATTGAGAATGTGACAGTAATATCGATGAAATACATCAACATAACTAGGTATCTTTGTAAAAAGTAGCATGACCTTTCGTAAGATAAAACCGGAATTCAGAGAACATTTTATATTGACAAGTTTGAGAATCCAAACTAGTAAATTATCATGTAGGTACTTACCAGAGAAGAATCTTGGGAAATTGGCAGCTGCTTCGATGACGGCTCTGTATCCCGCAACATTAGCCATTGAGCTAAGGGCATCGAACGCCTGAGCGCGGCTTATACGAGGAATGCAGTCCATTGCTGGAAAACAATGGAACAATTAGGCTCTATTCAGGCTGGAGGTAGAATTCTAACCCAAGGAAGTTGTAAATCGTCAAAACAAAAGAAATTCGCCGATCATGAAAGTAACTTACCGAATGCATCGACTTTTTTAGCAGCCAATTTCTTTATTAGTTCTTGATTTTGCGCTGGGTACAAGAATGATATAAGCGCACCTTCATCTCTCACGAGTTGAACCTCGCTTTCGGCTACTGGACGGACTTTTAAAATAATATCTGAAATAAGGTAGGTTTTTAATCACCATGCCAAAACTGCCAGTTTCACAATGGAACCGGAATAGTAACTTTAACGACAATGCGTTTTGTGTTGCTGTATGCCATTTATGGGCCCAATTTCCAAGCCAATTGCCTTTTATTGTTCTCCTGCGATTCAGAAATATCTCAAATTATACTTTGCATTGTAGACACTCACTGGATTGGAATGTGTCTTTCAGGCTGGTAACTTTAGCTCCTGCTTCCTCGTACGCCTTATTTGGAAAATTCGCTAGTACTCCGGCATTCTCTTCTATGTTCACGCTGAAGCCTTTCTTCACTAATTTGCTAACTACAGCTGGTACTATGGCGACTCTAAAAGAAAATAATTTTTTTACTTAATTTTACTCATAGGCGGAACTGACCAAAAGGGAACTTTGCAGAAGACAAATGTATCTTCTACTTTTGGTTGCGCCCCTGCAGTGTCCTCTACACATCCTTAAGGATCTTAAGCACTCTTAGATCGGAGGGGATATACCTTGCGATTGCAATCGTGGTGCAATTTTAAATCCAGAACTATTTTTGAAATGAATGCCCAAAAGACTACTAACCTTCGTTCATCCTGCCTAATCTCCTTCGGTACTCCTATGCTAAGATTGGTGTAAGGGACTCCGGGCGTCGGCGGACCGGCAGCAGACGAGCTGAACAAACGGCCTTGCCATTGCCGACGCAGCGGCTTCGAAGCGCGTAGGATACGCCCGCCACCGCACATGTTGATTTATCTACAAACTGAAAATACGATTAATAAAAGATAAATTTTACCTACAAAAGTTTAAATGTCATATTATCCTCTTCACCTTAGCTGGTCGTTATTAGACCTTGGAGTTACTCCAGTTTCTCTGATCTCAATACTTTAAGAGATTAACTATATGTTTCAGATTGTAATTATGCCTAAGATTCCTCAAAACTGGTTTTCAGAGCTGATGAATACTCGTATCCTCATAACTTGGAAACCGCTCCACCAACTTTCACAAACGTGGATAAAAGCCATCCCACATTAATCACATTTCTTACAAAAAAATAGCATTCAAATCAGAACCGTACTTTTAGAGTTATGAGAGTACAGACCAACAGACACACAACACCGTCAAACTTATAACCTTCTTCCGTTTTTCGATCAGGGTTATAAATAAGAATTTTGCTAAAGGAAATCTTTATTTATGGTCTTATCGGCCCCGTTAGGTATGCAACTGGATGTTCGACCTTGCCTCGACCTAGTTGATTATATTTAACTAACCATTTACAACTAACACTATTTAGTATGTACATAGTATGTACCTACTTGTAGTAGCGCTTATCAATTTAAAAAGGCGTAGGTGAATACACGCTTTATTGACTTCAATTGACTACTAAGCCGCTCGCACTTTCCAAATTATTTTGTACGAGTTAGTGTACGCCGCGCGCGTGGTATTTTCAGCTGCACGCACACTTAGGTACTTAATTTATTCTACAACTTATTTATTGATAAAGCCTGTTTTTCAATACCTACGCGACGGCATAATCATAAATTCTGCTATTATTCTGGCAATTCTAGTAGCTTATCATTGGGAACAATATTGATAAAATAAAATAAAGTAGGTCCTTGTACTTGCACATATCTATCTATCTATATGCATGTTTAGGTAAATTCACTTCAATGGGTATGTAAATTACTTACATTTCTTTTATTTCAACACTTGTTATACTAAAATATGCATTAGGTAGGTAGGTACCGTTATTCTGAATTATTTAATATTCTTCACAACTTAATTTGCAAGTAATAATACTTATACGTACTGTGCTGTGGTATTAGGTACGTAAGCAGGTAATGCTCCCGATTCTGTTGTTTCATTTTCCGAAACTAACCTAATTTGACAGCCCTAAAATTGTTGCCCTCCCTTTCTCAAGTTACTGAAACGACAAAGACAAAATTGCACCAACAAAACAACAAAACGGGCCCAATTACTATGATACTCTTATGTAGGTACCTGATTCTACCGTAATCATTTCATAGCCTCATACCGCTATTACATGGCTTACATACAATTTACACACAATATACTAAGTAACTATTTATACAATGAACAAAGATCAGTGTATTTAAATACCTAAAATCTTATTTTGCACGAATGAAAGAACTTCTTGTTCTTCTAATCATTTTACACTAACTGCAGCCAGATGGTATGTTAAAATAGCCATTATTTGGAGCAAGCATTTATTTTTACACTACCTACCTACTTACCGCGGCAGTGAGACAGCTTTTGTGATTAAAAATCCTGTTTTGAAGAAGGATGCGGTCCACGACCGAGTGTTCGACTCGAGCAACTTACACGTTGGATTGGATTACCATTGTCGATCCGATATGTATGATCGACGATGCAACGCAGCGGTGCGGTGTAAGGTTATTTATGACATCGAGGGTACGATATCATACAATTTGTGGTTCGATAAAACCGCAAAGTAGCACAAATAAATTACTTACGTATTTGCAATAGTTCCCGGCCGTTGTGGCCGGCTACACCGAACACAACACAGATCCAAAACACACACACGCAAGCGTACCGGCAGCCGGCCGGCGACGAGTGGGTTTATCTCGGGTGGGGGCGAGCGGAGCCGCGCGCAGAAGGGGACTTACAGCAGACGCAGGTCAATGCCACAGTCTAAATAAATCAGAAGCTAAACGAGTCTATGGGCCAACCCTATGGAATAGACATAGATCATAGATCCTCCGAAGTAGGTTTATTGAGACAAAGCCTCGGTATCAATCAATTGTGAGTGTTTGTTTGTAAACTAAATTGGAAATTCCAGGTTGACATTGTCCATAGCTGTTTGAAGGCTCAATGACCTTTCATTAAACTGAGCATAAGGTTATTGATCCAACAGTTATGAGAGCCGTGGCAGTATTCTTATGAGTGAAGTAGAGGTGTGATGTGCTTGTATCGTTTGCTTACTGGATCCTGTTCGAACTGTGTCGATACGATATGGTTTTGAAAAAGCGAAGTGCGAATCGGGGAATCGAGTTGGGAACTAAGCATATCGAATAGAAATATTAGAAATCATAGGTTGCTTGTTATATCTAGGTATATATTGGCTGCAGTTATATGATGGAATTGGCAGCATTAGGTGTGTAATAAATGCTAGGAAAGAAAACCTCTCATGACGAGAACTACAAACAAATGAAAGTTAATCAAAGTAAACCTACTTTGAAGTAGCTGACATACATATGAACGAATGATTATGAATGTGACGTCGTGACATGCACCCATTATATCTTGAAATAAAAGTAATCGAGTATTTGGTTAGAATCGAAAAAAATAATCGATAACGCAGTCTACGCACATCCCTAAGCTTTTAAGACTCGCGTCCTCTATTTCCGTCACTGTCGCTCAGTAACCTCTCGCTTCTTCAAGCAAGTTGGCATTGGCAGCAGCTGATTCGATCCTTCTGCACTTGAGTTGGGCGAGTAGGGTCCGGTTATTGTACAACCATGGAATGTACAGCCTGTCAAAACACAGCCGTGGAAAGCGCAGTCAGGAATGCACGACCGTGGAATTCATGTATAATGTACGTGAATTCCACGGTCGTGCATTCCTGACACGTGCTGAGTTTGTACAGCCCGATTTTGCACAGCCCGGGAAAGCACAACCATGGAATTCATGTATAAAAAAAAAAAAAAACTGATACATCAATTCCATGGTTGTGCATTCCCGACACGTGTAGGGAATGCACGCCCGTGGAATGTACAACCATGGAATTGATGTACTTGCTCCTGATTGGTCGATTCATTCTATGCTTCGTTCAGATGTAATTACAGAGTAAAAATGGTACTAGTGGGAATTTAGTGATTAGTAAAGCACAGGCTATCAAAGGTATTAAACAGATTAGAAATAGAACGATTGAAAAGCATAGAGAAAAACAAAAAAGTTGTACCTAAGTCTGAATAGAATAGGAAAATAAATAATAAATATAAATGAATTATATGAACAATGTGTTTTTTTCTTTAAGTTCTTTATGTTCGAGCATAAAGAGTAGAAAATATATGAATGAGGGCGCCACGTTACATCAATGGGCGCCACATAATGTTTACATGCATCACTATAACTGTTTTTATTTAGTGTTCTGTTTCATGAATATTAGTTGTTATATTAAGATGATGTTTATAATAGGGTTATATAGTCGCTAAGCAACAAAACCCTGCAAATAAGTTAAAAAAAATAAAAAAATACTAAACTGTAAACATTGGTTAAAGTGTTGCCGCTACCGGAATATTATTTTAGTTTGACTAAAAAATATGCCAGATTTCATAGGTTTCATTTCAAAGGTTTTATTTTCTGTTTCCTTCAATTCTGTTTTTGTAATAAATAACACGCATAAACTTTTATGCGTGTACATTAATGGGTAATAAACATTTTATCATTTTTATTTGTTTTTTTAACAAAAAAATTCAACGAAATCTTTCGAATGCTTAATTTTTTAATAGCTAAGAACATAGTCCTTATTTTTTAATTTATTTAGGTAATCAAGAATATTATGTTAAACTTTTATATTCGTCTGCTATTATCTGTGGAACTGTCAAAACTTTATAAATGTCATGTTACTTCTAATATCAATTTTGCCTCCATTACTTTTTCACTTTTCCAAAAACGCGTGTGACTCGCAATACAATAAAACTACATCTAACAAGAATAATGTTTAATTACATCGACCTCTGATCCTTATTTTAACAGCAGAGCGTGGTTGATCAAAAGAAAGTATAAAATGACGTCGTCGGGAACGTGTAACTTCCCAAAACTCAACGACAACATATCGTTCTCCAACTGGAAGTTTCGAGTAAAGATTTTGTTGGAAGAAAGAAGCCTTGCAAGCATCCTAGACAAGTATGACAAGGGAAACAAAGAAAACGTAGAAAGTGATGCAAAAGCTCGGTCGATTATCGTACAGTGTGTTACTGATCGATATTTGAATATTATAAAAAAGTGCAAAACAGCGGCGGAAATGCTCATATCTCTAGAAGAAGTTTTTGAGAGAAAAAGTGTATTTAACAAGCTGTTCCTAAGAAAGAAGCTTATCGCCATGAAGTGTTCTAGTGGTCAAAGCCTCCAAGACCATTTTCTACAATTTGACAACCTGATCACCTATGCAACCTCTTACCTAAGTCAATATTTAGACAAACCTACAAAGAGTCTGTGGATACAAGCCAAGAGGGTCTTGAGATATCTGAAAGGAACACAAGATGCTGGACTATACTATAAAAAATCTGAAGATTTGACATCTATAGAGACATACTCTGATGCTGACTGGGCCGGTTCACACACAGACAGAAAAAGTGTATCTGGATCTGTGACTTTATACAACGGATGTCCTGTTGCCTGGTTCTCTAGAAAGCAAGCCTGCGTTTCATTGTCAACTGTAGAAGCTGAGTACATAGCAGCAGCGACCAGTGTGTGTGACTTACTTTACATTAAAGGACTTTACAGTGATATGAATGCAAACAAAAGTGATGTGACATGTATATTATATATGGACAATAGGGGTGCTATTCAAATAGCTACATCATATGAAAATAGTAAACGTGCCAAGCACATCGATATAAAATGTCATTTTATCAAAGATATAATTTCTAAAAAATTAATCAATGTTGAATATGTTTCAACACACAGTAATGTAGCAGATTTATTCACCAAAGCTTTGTCTGGTGAAAAACTTGATATTATGAAAAATATATTAAATATTGTGTAAAGTACATTAGTAAGTAATTTGTCATTCATGTTTATATCTATGTAAATGTGACGATTGTAGATCTGAAGATTCTCAATCGAGGGGCAGTGTTAAACTTTTATATTCGTCTGCTATTATCTGTGGAACTGTCAAAACTTTATAAATGTCATGTTACTTCTAATATCAATTTTGCCTCCATTACTTTTTCACTTTTCCAAAAACGCGTGTGACTCGCAATACAATAAAACTACATCTAACAAGAATAATGTTTAATTACATCGACCTCTGATCCTTATTTTAACATATTATTACTAATAAAACAGTACGATCATAGTACTTATATTAGCGAAGAAAAGCTGAACCTGGCGACAAATTTACTTTAGCGGCGGGCCACTGAATTGTTATATTTTATAAAGAGTTGCCAGTTTTACAGTTTGTATTTTTACAAGTAGTGCAGCAGTCACTGCCAAGCCCGTAGTGTTTATATCCTCTTTGGCCAAGCCAAGATGACAGTGACATAACCGACGCATGACAGCTTAGCAAGTAGCGGGTTTTTATTTTTTTGAAGCGGGGATGATGTGGTATCAGGCGGAATAAATCCCATGAATGGACTACTTTAAATCCAAATAATGATAATTTATCATACATATTACGCATGTAATACCTAATTATGTACATCTTTGCGTACATATTACATTTTATTTGATAGCAGCTACCTACTTACCTACTTCAGGACTCACAAGTCTAACAAAAAATATACCTAGGTAGGTAGGTACTGCTCGTTTTGTATTGTAACAAAAGGTATAAGAAAAGGTAGTAAGCACAAACGAGGGCTACGATACCGATACTATAAACATAAGTCATCTGAATTGAAATTAAAATATAAAAAATACAGTGATCTTCTAAGAAGGTGCGTTGATACATCGAGAGCCAACATGAACCATAAACTTATGTCAAAATCTAAGAATAAATGTAAAGCGTCTTGGCAAATTATCAAGGATAAAGTTGATACTACTCAATCTTGTGATACAATCAGTCAAATCATTCTTGATGGTCAGCTTCTCGCGGACCCACATGCTCAAGCATTCAATAACTTTTTTATCAATGTAACAAACAAAGCACCACCACTTTTGACACTTTTTAAAAAGTAGATAACATAAATGCTAGTTTAAAATAATAATAACTCTTCTAGGTTTTCGTTTTGTACCTAAGATACCTTTTACCTAGGAACTTAATAGCTCTTCTATAGCCTATAGGTACCTAATATACTAGACTACAACAATGAGTCCAAAACTACAACTAAGTTGGTAGGTACCTAGTACCATGAACTAATATACATATTTAGTCCATGCTAGTACTGATTAGACGTAGGGAGGGAGGTGGGTCCTAGTAATGTAGGTAGGTACCTACCTAAAAGTACTTACCAACAATAGAGGTTTGATAAGTAATAGGTACCTACTACCTACCTAGTACCTGTACTTAGGTATTTATTATTAGAAAAACTCGGTCAAACTTTGAAAATTTATTTTAGAGAAAAATAAAATAATATGCGTAGGTTAAGTACCTAGTTAAAATGTAAGTATGCGAATAAATTCATATCAATTACAATTAATTTTCGTGACAAAAATCTACATTACCTAGAGTTTTATGTAGGTACCATTTTATGGGTAACATTAAGGTAGGTAGAACTATTTTCAAACAGAAGATATACCTACGGAAGGTACCCAAGATGGGTAGATAGGCAGGTTCGTAGCGAATCCCACCTACTTACCTACCAAATAAACTGGTCATATTGTGTAAGTAAAACTTACATTTAATTAGGTGTTTCGAATACCATACGTCATAAATCTTAATTATAGGTAAGCCTCCTAACGCATGAAATATTATAAAAAGACTAGATTAGTTTTTCGCTGAGTCATGGTGAACTTTGTTTCTCGATAGCTCTTTTTGTATGCCAAAGAGGGTAGTCAGAGGAAAAAACGAACGAGACTCAACGAAAGAAACTAAAAAAGCGAAAAGCGCGTTTTTTTTCTACACACTCTTGCGCTTACAAAAAGAACAATATAGGTACTTAGGTAAATAAACGTGTGCGTTACTCCAGCAAAAAAGTGTTGAATCTGAAAATTCTAAAAATGCAGATAATTAGAGCCTACTGCCCTGTAATTGTGCCCCAAGTTTTAAATTAGTACCTATAGCCGTTTTGGAGTTATTCAAGAAATTCACTTTTTGCTGGTGTAACGTTTTTGCTGGGTTGATTTTCGTTCCTGGTTGAGCTAGCCGAATGAATGTTAGCTTAAAAGGGGCTAGAATTTGTGCCAATTAGTGCCCCCATTCCTGAATTTGTGCCTCCTAGGGCTTCAGAGTTATTCCAGTTTTTGCTGGAGTAACGTTTTGCTATCTCCGAAACTACTGGGCGCACAATCATGAAACTTGGTCAGTATAAAAGTATTTTCATTTAGAAATTTGTGCCAGCTCTTGTATTCCTAAAAAAGGCTTCATTCGCGAATTATAAGGCTTTTATTAAAAATCTAAAACCGCTCCTAGCTCGCTAACCATTACACTGAGGAACCTATTGAAAGTGGCATTCTGTGCCTCTTATTACGCTGCAACTGCTGACGAAGTTTCTTATATCTATTTTTAGTGGTTTACGAGAAATAAAGATTTTAAAATGGTACAGAGATGTCATTACTTTGACCCCAAAATACACCCATTTCCTCTAAAGCTGTCGTACTGATTCTTTGCAAGGAATTAGAGCCTATATTCAAATATATGCACACGAAATTTCAGCTTAATCCATGCTATAATTATAAAGATATCGATAAATAACCTACAAGAATTAACTGGTACTCTAATTTTTGTTAACCATATTGGTGGTTAACCGGCTAAATTCAAATGACTGTTAAAAAGCGAACGTCATATACATGGCGCCTACATTCTTAAATTTATACCATAGCATTATTGGTTTCTGTATAGTCTTGTGCAAAAGTGTATCGGCGCTGCTATACCCACAGAGTACTTTTTGCTATAGGTACCGAACAACATTTTTTGGATTAAAAAAAACTTTAGTGTATGATGTTAGCAAACCACATTAGCAAACATTTTTTCTCCGGATGCTAAAATCTACGGGGTGGAGTGATCACCATTTAGTCTATGAAACAGTAAGTGAGAAATGAATTATTTTGAATTACAGATGCGCTACTAGTTACTATTACACTTACATTTTGCGTAACAGATTATCTAAAAATTAGTACAAGCTTCCCGAGGTGCTTCTAGTGACACAGATTCAAGTATAGTCACAATTGACTAAGTAGAATGTTTATTTTTTATTACAAGATATCATACTTACCTACCTACTTACTGCATTGCCTAGCGAACGTTTACCTACCTACCTGTTGGAGTCTGACGCTGTTTAATGAAGGATAAGTTACCTAGGTAGGTAGGAGGTAGGCTTACCTATAGGATACTAGCTACTTGATACCAAGAAGTCACAAGCTGTTCAACAGAACTCATTGAATGTCGATGGTGTGCAGTACCTACCTACTCGAGTGGCTCGAATCAGATGTACCTACCTACGTACATAGGTAAATTTTAGGTAGGTAGCCTACGTACCTACTAACAAGCTTAGGCATAAGTACCTTGCTTACCTATTTACCTAGGTAGCTGGCTTTAAAAATACTTTTTCAACTTATTTAGGTTAGGTACCCACCTATGTATCTTACCTAGGTACCCAACATAATTAGTATCAACTATTGTATATCTGAAAAAAGTTAAACAATAAATAGTAAATAGTTTTCAGGCATAAGTAATTGCAGTTATTTATTTATATATTTTATGTATTTATTTATTACTTATAAAATATTACACATATCAAAAACTAGTTTGAAGCATTTAATTCATCTCAAACTCTTAAAATTATATAAACTGGAGTCCATACTCTTAGGTCTGATGATGACCAGCAATTAAGTATAAAAATGATCTAAGGAGACTCATGATTGGGTATTATTTATCGGGAACTTTACGAAATCTCAGTTTACCTACTAACGAACTACCTAGTGAACGTTCTTCGCATCTGGCAACCCAACTCCTAGTACATAGAAGCAAAAAAATCTGAATTCATTTTGGTTGTATCTGTACCAACTATTACTAAAATACAACACCGTCACCTGCAAGAGGTAGGCGCCATGTATCGGACGTTCGCTTTTTAACAGTCATTTGAATTTAGCCGGTTAACCACCAATATGGGTTAGAAAATGATTCTTGTAGGTTATTTATCGATATCTTTATAATTATAGCATAGCATAAGCTGAAATTTCGTGTGCATATATTTGAGTATAGGCTCTAATTCCTAGCAAAGAATCAGTACGACAGCTTTAGAGGAAATGGGTGTATTTCGGGGTCAAAGTAATGACATCTCTGGTCAATTTTAAAATCGTTATTTCTCGTAAACCACTAAAAATAGATATAAGAAACTTCGTCAGCAGTTGCAGCGTAATAAGAGGTACAGAATGACACTTTCAATAGGTTCCTCAGTGTAATGGTTAGCGAGCTAGGAGCGGGTTTTAGATTTTTAATAAAAGCCTTATAAGTCGTGAATGAAGCCTTTTATTGGAAAACAAGAGCTGGCACAAATTTTTAAATATAAATACCTTTATACTGACCAAGTTTCATGATTGTGCGCCCAGTAGTTTCGGAGATAGCAAAACGTTACTCAAGCAAAAACTGGAATAACTCTGAAGCCCTAGGAGGCACAAATTCAGGAATAGGGGCACTAATTGGCACAAATTCTAGCCCCCTTTTAAGCTAACATTCATTCGGCTAGCTTAACTAGGAACGAAAATCGACCCAGCAAAAAACGTTAATCCAGCAAAAAGTGAATTTCTTGAATAACTCCAAAACGGCTATAGGCACTAATTTATAACTTGGGGCACAATTACAGGGCAGTGGGCTCTAATTATCTGCATTTTTAGAATTTTCAGATTCAACACTTTTTTGCTGGAGTAACGCACACAAAATAAAGTTGTAACTAAATATTACTTTTTAACCTTGTTTAGAAAGTGTAAAAGAGGTCATAATAATGTGCATCTCAAATACAAAACCGCCTTTTTTTAATACAAATAAAAATCAACCTCTAAATACAACACTAACTAGTTGGAAGAACATTACTTACAAATTAATTATCTAACATTAAAAACATTGGAGCTAAAAATATAAACAGCATTTTTAGCTATCACTAACATGCGACAGGGTAGGTAGGTATCTACGTATAGGCACAGGTATAGGTAGGTATAGGTTACGCGGAATCTTTTAGACTATTTCATGAACATAGTACCTACCTATTATGTTCACCGATTGGTATGGATTAGTAGTTTATGCAACGGTCATTTAACAGGGGTTACCTATTAAAACGCGAGTGTGATAATAGTATCACACGAGCGTTACGTAGGTACCTATATGCTGCGTATATGCCGTTGCATACACTACCTACTTTATATTCACTCATACAGGTTAAAATAAAATAAAAGTTTTATTCCAAACTCTCAGCCACGGAAAAAATAGTAGGTACCTAGTAGGTACATACCTAGTATGATAAACTCACACTCGTGTTTTAATAACCCCTGTTATATGACCGTTGCATAAACTACTATTATTCCATAGGTACCTACCCTTATTCCTAAATACTCAGGCCACAATATTGAGAACCACTCTGGTTTTATGAGGTAATTACGAGCTAGGTAGGTAGGTAGGTAGGTAGGTACCTACCTACATGTTTCAAAAATTAGATCAGCGAAACTAATGATTACCTATACCTAATCATTATAGAGACACAAGACATGACCAATATTTATATTGGTCATGTCATGTGTGTCAGGGGTTATTACGATCGAAAAAGAAATGTAAGCCTTCCGTCAGAGTGTAATAAAATCGACTTTTAGATGGTTTCAGAATTATACGGATAGTTCGTAGTTTCCCCTCTGCCAAAGAAATATTACCTAGGTACCTACTCAATACCTATTTCGAATGCTCAATCCACTGCAATATAAAGAGTTTATTCTATATATATATAAATGAATGTTTGTCTGTATGTCCTTTATAGAATCGTAAACTATGCATTTGATCATGTGATGATCTTCAGCAAAGTATTGTGCATGAGCCCACGAAGGTTTCTGAATTGGCACCTACGACAAGTTCATCCCGGAAAATAAACTGGATCCAACGGGACGCGAACGAAGTTGCGGGCGGAAGCTAGTAATAAATAAAAGCTATATCGAAGTGATTTACCCAGTGCACAGCACTGGGTAAAAATCGCAAGCTTCGTGTTGATTGTTTTCCGTAAATACAAGTAGTAAACCAAGAATAAAAATATGTAGGTACAGAAAATTCATTATACCTACCTAATTCGTAAGGCCGTCCTATTCTCGAAACACGATACAGAAAAATTTTCTCGATAGAAGAAAATCACAAAGTTACCTCTACTTTTTGTGAAAAACTAGGTAGGTACCTACTAGACCATAATAATTACCTACCTACCTTACTTACCAACTAGGTAGATAGGCAGGTATACATATAAGTAGGTATCGACGTGAATAAAGTAGGTAAGTATCTACCTAACTAGGTAGATACCTAGGTACCTAAGTATTCTGAATAATCTGATTATGATTAGGTACGTTGGGTTATGATTGGTAATTTTTATGTAGGTAAACCAGTTCTCAAACATTCAAAGAGAGTACCTACTTGCAACGAGTAGGCTGTTGCGTGTAGGCGTTGTTGACAACATTGGTATCGTCATTGACGATGTGCCAGACGTTGCCGAGGAAGTAGTCCTGGCGCGGATGGCGGGGCTCTAGAGGAACCAGCTATTCCGGCTATTCCAGCTGTGCCACTTCCGGTAGTGGAACCAGAAGTTGTTCTTGACCTGGCTCCGGAACAACTTCCGGTACCGGAACCAGAAGTGGTTCAGAGACCAGGGCCAGTAGTAGTTATCTGCAACATCTGCACTGAAAGACCACCAACGATGATTCTCCGACCGTGTGGACACCTTCTGTGTTCGTACTGTCGAGAACGCGTTAATGACTGCCCTTTTTGCAGATCATTTATCATAGAAGCCATGCGCTTCTACTTGTAGATGAGGATCGAACCCACAAGTAGGTAGGTACTGTAGGTAGATAGCTAGGTAGGTAGATATTTATCTTTCTACGTATTGTGTGCCCACATAATCCTAATGTTTTCCAGCGTAACTCCGCCACATTAAACTTTACCTGGTGAACACTAGTAGTAGCTCATAAAATATGCTTATAAAAACTCGTAGACCTTACAAGACCATCAGCTACTCTTTGGGTCTTGCAATGTTGATGTTTAACATTAATTACTAGGTACGTACATACCTACAGCACTTTTTAAAAGTAATTGCTTGGCTACTACTAGCATTAAATGTGTCGGTCTTCAGCCCGTCAAAGGAGGAAGGCGCTATGAAACATTATTTCAGCACACATTATGTTATCTATTATTTAGTACCTAACAATATTAATCGTCTCAATATTTCTAATAAGCTCGGCAATGCAGCCAGTGTCTTAGGCTTCTGATTGGCACTGATTTGAGTTGAGCTGTCTAGAAATAGTTTACAACGGTTCAAAGATAGCTAACTGCTTCATGTGTATTTTGTAAGTACTGTATTAGTCATTATTTTCTTTGCTAACTAGATTATTATTGATGGATAGGTACATTAATTATGTTCAAAACCATCTGACTCTATCGATACTATCTGTTCAAATCCTCATTAATGGTTGATGTTGATTATTGATTTGTTAGATATTTTATGTAGGTATATTATTTATATTTAGCTGGTTGCATTGCAGGTCACCCTGTCTGTCATGCGTGACTGCAGTAGAACTTTATTTTAGCAGATAGATTTGATAAAGTTATTTATTAACTGCAATAACCTGACATTTTTTGTTTATGTACTACCTAAATGATATGTTTACCTATGTAAAATAAATAATTTCTAATTACTATACCTATGATTAATAGTTACGTTTAGGAATATGTATTTGCTGTGAAACATACAGGCTGCTCCCAGCCATTTTCCCGAGAGATGGCGTTAAACTCAACATTTTTAGTTTAATTGAGTTTTTGTGTAATTGGAAAATTATTAAGTCGTAAAAGTAGAGTTCGCGGTTATCGGACATTACGCTCTATCGAACTGGATCATATCATTGCCACAAAATCCACTCAATTCGACATAAAGCTCCATTTTAACATCTGTCATTCAATATAGCGTCGTTTACACACACAGACGTGAGTACCTACAAAACTCGACACTAGATGGCGTGAATGAAAAAAAAACAAGTCCTCGACACTAGATGGCGTTAAAACCAGTCTTTAATTTTTTTTATGGTTCTAAGACATGCCGGTTTCCTCATGATGTTTTCCTTCGCCGTTTTGAGAGCAATGGTGATGAAATAAATTACACAAAGTAATGCGGCCTGTCTGGATTCAAACCCACGACTTACTGTTCGTAACTCGCTAAATAATGTACGATTGTTGTAAAAATAAAAGTTATATTTTTTGGCGTAAACTATTTAATTTATTTATAATTTAATAAAAACTTTAAATAAAAAAAACTGTATACATACATACTTAAAGACATTTGTTTTATTGTGCCTACCTTCTTAGGAATGCTATTATTATAATGCTATACAGTTGCTATTATTCTATGTAGGTACCTACTTAACTCTTATCTTAGTCTAGTTATGTAGGCTTGTTAAAGTCGTTCATCCTTTTACACGGTAGCTACTTGCACAAATCTTAGCATAGTCATCACTATTACTAATTCATAAATGCACCTACAAATAAAATAAGCAGGTTGGTGCCTACATAAAAAATACAAAGGGTTTTATTTTATGCTAATTCAGATTGGACAACATTGGTACCCAAACTAGGAAAACCTGTGATAAGGCGTACCAAAGCCTCCCACTGGAATATGTGATTTCTAGGTACTGGAGTAGAGGAGGTAGTTGCGGCTTATTAGAAAGTGTTCACCGCTGGACTTTGTTGTAGATCCGATGAATGTATAAGGTACCTGGAAAAATGATTTTTTTATTTACTTTGCTTATATAGTTTACATAGTACCCATGAGATATAAATATTATAAATCATTTTAGTCTGTTTAATTTGTACATGTTTGGTGATTAGGCCCAATGTTAATGTAGGCAAATTCATACCTACAAGTCTTAGTGTCTATATCTAGAGTCTAGATAGACAAGTTTATGACATAATTAAGAAGTAAAGATCATACCACAAAATGAGGACCTATTACTGAAGTTTACAAAGTCTCTATTTATCATTACTCATTGGTAAGATATTATGTCAATATATTGTTTGATTATCTTTTAACATTATGTACATCTTTGAGTGTGACTGTAAGTTTCAAAATTTAATGCATTTTTAACCATAATAATAATTATACTTGCAAGGCAGAAATAATGATGCAACTGCCAAGATGTTGAAGTGATTGTTACGGCTTCTGTCCTGTATTAATATCTGTCTAATAAAATTCTGTTTCACTGTTGATCTTCAATTTTAACCCATGCATGGATTCAGATAGGTATGGTACCTTCTTTGGTATTTTGGTTAGGAAAACATTGTTACAACTGCTGAAAGAATAAAAATAACAGTAAAATATTTATTAAAAATGCCTTACGATTGAGGATTAGCATCGTAAGGAACTCTCAAACACTTACAGGACAATGAAGTGTCTGAGAAATAGTTTAGTTAGATGGAGTAATGATTGCCAATCACTTTTTCCCACAGTTTAGTCGGCCCTTGGTGTACACAGGAAAAACATGGTCAACATGTATGGAGCTAACTAAATACCATGTTTCCTGAATGTTTTCCTTCACTATATTTTGAGAACACTGGTTTTTATAAATTGTTGTCTTATACAAATACAGGAAAACTTTACAAAGATTATGTAGATATTTGTGCATCAAGTATCCGGTAGGTACTTACTCAAAAGTAGGTTTTAGGATCTTACATGTATGTGTAAGTCCTATAGTGTTCATATAGGTAAAGTGGGTGAAATGTCTTAGAATTCCTTTCCTAATTTACGGCATTCACACCAAATATATTATACCAATAATGGTAGAGCATCTTTTCGCTTTTCAAAGACTTTTTCTAAAGAATTCCTTCAGTTGTGCAGAAGTTACAAACACTTTATAGTCATATTGACTCTGATGATGATTGATGTCCTCCTAGCCGATTTCGGCCATGGCGACTGCGTTTTTTCTGGACAGGCATATTTAAACTCTGGTTAGTAGGGCTTTGTTGTTCTGCCCGTTGATGCGCTCTAGTGTGACTTGCGTACCCGATTTTGTTGGTAAATGTACGCTCGCATTTGGGGCAGGTCAGTACTCCACTGACGTAGTTATAGGAGAGGGCCGTAGGTGGTCTGGCTTTGAGTTCATCTCGCTTTCTATCTAGATCGAGTCTGCGTTGTTCTTCAAACTCGTTAACCTGTAGGTGGATTCGCTGCCTCCACTCGGAACGCTGCGCTGCGGTGTCCTCCCATCCAGATGGCTCAATATTGCATCGCTTCATGTGTCTTTGTAGACTCAAATCAAGCACTAAAGTCTCATATTGACTAATAGGGTGGCTGATCAAGAGTTCACCCATAAAATTCTTACGAATAATTCCCTTAGATAGCAGTAAACAAAAAATAATTATGTAAAAATATAAATATTTTGTTCTGTTTACGTTCCCTTTCAATCGTTCAATCGTTCACATAGTCAGGCAAGTAAGTGTAAACAAAGCATAGGTGATGACGTATTTTGGCATCCAATTCCCAGGTTGTACATTCCGTGGATGGACATTCCCGACACGTGCTGAGCTTTCACAGCCATGGAAAACACAGTCAGGAATGTACAGTCAGGAATTGATGTATTTTTTGGCAGCCAATTCCATGGCTGTGTATTCCCACCCTGTGCACAACATTGTACGGCCTGGAAAACACGTCCCGAGATTGCACAACCATGGAATTGGCTGCCAAAATATACATCAATTCCTGACTGTACATTCCGGGGTTGTGCTTTCCATGGTTGTGAAATGACGGCACCCGGGCGAGTATTGCCGTGAATGGTTGATTGTCGTGTGCGGAATAAATTATTTTATCGCCACGTTAGCTCGAAACATGTCTGGGAACAACGCAAGGCAGTTATTGAAAAGTGTGACTGAAATTGGTCTCATAAAAAGAAATTGTAAGTACAAAAACTTCTATCGTTTTATTGGTTAGGTAACTAGTCTTATCAATTTTTTTAGCAATGATATCATAACTGACGCGTCAAGTGTTAACTAGCAATTGGCCACAATTAATTTTTATTTGTGAAGAATAAATTGCTTGTTCTATTTCACCGTCCAAAGTCCAACTTCTAAATACTCACTTAACTTATTATCAAACATTTGGTTTATTTAAGTTCAACTAGTATACATATTATTATAATTATAGTGAATAACGATGCCGATTCTGCTGTAGCATTTCCCTAAGCTAGCTTAAAACAGCGTTAAATGATACCCGTCTTTGCTATTTCAGTTTATGAGAAAGCGTTCGTTACGGCATTTAGTGCTGTCAAATTAGGCTAATTTAGGAAAATTGAACAACAGAATCAGCACCAACACTTTTATTAAGTAGGTAACGAGCAAAAAAAAAATTATTCAAAGAGAGATTTTTTTTTTTACCTACTTTTGAGGGTAGCTTAAGCATATGAAGGGAATCAGCATTGTTTTCTTTAAATTAAAATTATGTAGCTTTTTTTAGTTATAAAAATAGTGGACAGGATACATTAATTACCACAGAGATCGTAACCTGTTTGTCAAGATTGTCAGCCATATGCTGAAGCACAAAACCACTTATTGTAACCTAATTAATCCATAACGAGTATTTCGCTACCTACCATTTTTTCCATAGATGGATCAGCCAAAAGAGTGGTGGCTTCAAAGCCCATTGTGGAAATGGATGGAGACGAGATGACTCGTATCATCTGGGCCAAGATCAAAGAAAGACTCATATTCCCGTATGTAAAGGTAAATATTCGTTCAAGGTCAAAACCATTTATCTATTAAACAAACAGGTGAGAATTTAATTGATGGATTTAAATATAGCAGTCAGATAAAGGGCATTCTGAGTTATCGCGTACCTCCTACAGAATGTTGAGCTTAATGCATCTAGCAGTAGGTTATCGTGTTGTAACTAGTTCTCTGCTTATCAACAGTTTATATGGGTCAATGGTAATTCAATAGCTATAGCACGCATTGCTCTAGTTGCAGAATTTATGATGTGTACATCTATGGGCACATAATACCTATGGTATGTTTTGATTTTATGAGTACCGACTAGGCCACTAGGTACTACCCAAAACCCATACACTTTTAACTGTTCCCAGAAATAAATTACCAATTAGGTAAATTGGTTTCTTCACAATTGCAAATAGGAAGCTTTCATAAAAGAAAAAGAACATTGAACTTGCAAATTGAATCGCTTAGCCATATCATGTCACACAGCTGATACAGCAAGAGTATAATTTCTCAGGGCCTCGACCCACAGAGGAAATGTCCTGGAGACATCACCACGGCGCGGGTCGGCACGGCGCCGTACCGTGGTGATGTGTCCTGTCCAGCCAGACCGTAAGTGTGCTAAAAAAACCTGCTCCACTGTTACCTATAATGGCTGTAGGTTCACTGTTAATAAGTTTTCACCATCACGAATCACACGGACACGGTTTACGTATGTAAGTGTACGTATGTTGAAAATGCTGAAACTGACCTGTTATTCCTGCAGCTGGACTGCCTTTACTTCGACTTGGGCCTGCCTCACCGCGACGCTACCGACGACCAGGTTACGATCGACGCCGCACATGCGATGTTGAAGCACAACGTCGGCGTCAAGTGCGCCACTATCACCCCTGATGAGCAGAGAGTTGAAGGTAACACATGCAAACGATTGCCATTGCTAGAAAAAGCCAATGCATTTCTAGTGGTTTTCCTGGTATGCGCTATACTATCGATTGGCTACCATGTTTTATAACCACCAGACCTCAGGGATCATACATTTAGACACCACACAAAATATACCTTACCTGGGTAGAAGATTTCGTGGTCAAGACATGGTGAAAAGAAAAGAAAAACTTATTTTTTAATTCGTAGAGTTCAAACTAAAGAAGATGTGGCTTAGTCCGAACGGAACCATCCGTAACATTCTCGGAGGCACCGTGTTCCGGGAACCCATCCTATGCAAGAGCATTCCTCGACTAGTCCCCGGATGGACCCAGCCGATGGTAATCGGACGTCACGCACATGGTGACCAATACAAAGCACAGGATTTAGTCTTAACTAAACCGGGAAAGGTAAGACTTTGGCATAATTACCTAAATAGTGAATGAAAGTTTTGAATTGAAGACCTGTCCAAATCTTGGAAGATCAGTTTACTAATGCAACATTGAATAGATCAAAGTTGTAGGTGCGATAACAATTTTGTAAAAGTTTAATAACTAAATAAAGATAAGTCAGTAATAAAACCAATAGGTACAATAAAACTTATCAAAGGCCGTTGACGTGAATACATAAATATAAAATTAACGTCTTGAAACACTCTTTGACAAAAGGTGAACGAGCTTAATACCACTTATACTCATTTTTTCCGAACAGGTGGAACTAGTTTTTACGGCGCAAGATGGCTCGGTGGAGAAGCGTCTATTGTACGATTTCAAAACCCCTGGGGTTGCTATGGCCATGTACAATACAGACGAATCCATCCGAGCTTTTGCACACTCTAGTTTCCAGGTAAGAAACAATCAACCGCGACGTTTACTCAGTTGTAGGTATAAAGTCTGCATGCAGTCGTTACGTATAGGAAAATAATAGCAGTATTTACTCAGGTTGCACTGCAAAAGAAATGGCCGCTGTACTTATCTACAAAGAACACGATTCTCAAGAAATACGACGGCCGTTTCAAGGACATATTCGAAGAAATATACCAGAGGTCAGTAAACCAAAAAAGAACAGGTAAAGACACACAATAAAATTTAGAGGCTGGCGGCAGTCCACGGTCTTCCTTTTTTGGTAGCCCTACCTATTATACAAAAGGTACTTTCCTCGTAATATCGTATAACAATAACATCTAAAGGAGACTACAAGCAGACACCTAGATAGTACGGTAGTATACCTAAACTATTTGTATTGTAAGATATAGCACGTAACCGTATCCGATGGATGGAATTTTCATTTCATTATTGAAAAGCTTCTAATATCCGTGTATCTTGTTAACAATGCTAATGTAAAGCGTAATGTAATGTAAATCAATAAAGAAATTAACATGGATTTGGAAGAAGTTGGAATCACAAGGAAAAACATTCTTTTTGCAGTGACTACAAGACACAGTTCGAGGAGAACAAAATTTGGTATGAGCATCGACTGATCGATGACATGGTCGCGCAAGCGATGAAGAGCGCCGGAGGATTCGTGTGGGCGTGCAAGAATTACGACGGTGATGTGCAATCTGATGTTGTAGCTCAGGTACCTACTCTTTTAGATATTTTTACCTTTTAGCTTCAAAGGAACATTAATAACATTAAAAGCAACGTTTTTGCAATAATGCTAATGCCTGTTTGGAGTTCTTAAGCTACAAATATCTCCAGAATTTAGATCTATCTAGGATTGATTCTTGAGGATATTTAAACACTCTTCCTTCCGTAAATCCAAAAATAATATTGGCGCTGTTTATAACTGTTTATGGCTACGATTTCTTTCAATCTTTTCAACCTGCAGGGTTACGGTTCATTGGGTATGATGACGTCAGTGCTAATGTGCCCTGACGGACGCACGGTTGAATCTGAAGCGGCCCACGGGACAGTGACACGTCACTACCGCATGCACCAGCAAGGCAAGCCTACATCCACCAACCCTGTGGCTTCGATCTACGCGTGGACGAGAGGACTCATCCATCGCGCCAAGTTGGATAACACACCAGAGTTGGGCAGCTTCGCTAATGCATTAGAAGAGGTGGGGTAAATCATTTCTTAAATCCATTAACCAGAGATGTGCGAGGCAGATGAGCGGTGTACGAGGAAAAAATCCAGTAATAGTAGGTATTTTTACTTTACATCTCTAGTGGATACGCAGCCTTATTGTAGCGTATTTTGTTTAATAAACGTACGATAAGTATCTTAGAAAACATCTAGATAGCGTTGAAAAAAACAGTATGTAATCAAAAATTTTCCTTTTCTTTTTATCACATCTGTAGATACTATCACGTTCCTTATGTTATCATGTCATAATCCGCTGGCTGGGATTTAATCAGCATTTGATTCGATAAGGAAATTCATTATCATTGTTTGTAAAATGTTAAAAATGTTGTGGCGCACCTTGAGTTGATAAATCTGATTGCAGGCCTGCGTTGAATGCATCGATAGCGGCAAAATGACCAAGGATTTGGTGATTTGCATCCACGGAATGAAAAATACAAAGGAGGGAATGTACTTACATACCGAAGACTTCCTTGAGGCGATCGCTGATCAACTAGAGCGCAAGCTCTCAAAGTAGATCAAGTTGAATTTAACTAAGCTTCATGCAAACAACTTAGGAAATCTGCAATTGGAAATTGTCTACATTATAAAGAGTGTAGGTACTGAATAACACAAATCTAACTTCAAGGACAATTTGGTTATGTTCCGACTTGTTGCAAGTTTCACAGGATAAATAAACAATGAAACTTATTTCCCTACCTAAGTAGGATCGGGTATGTTTAAGATTACTCTCATTCATTTGAATTCTAATATCACTTTTTTCAATTCATGGACTTTTCCATAGTATGTACTAAACAACCTATGTGGTTAACTACCTACTTTAGTTTTACTGGTCTCTTAACATATTCAGTATGAACGACCATTTGTCATAGTAAAATATACTTTCTGTGATAATATGTTCCCATCGAGTCATATTATTATGTGATTCTCATTTCAAATGATTATATACATTTGTTGAGTGTTTTCTATCAATTTGTTTCAATAAACACGATTTATAATAAGTAAACAGGATGTGCTATATATTGAGACTGAAAAACTTATAAGGACTGTTGTAATTGGAAGGATGTAGCAATGTGTAGTAATACTTTCAGAATCTTAAAATATTCCCAGTATTTCAAAATAAGATTGTTTATAACGTCTTTGATTTGATTGAAGCTACTTGAGATTTTTAATAAGTATAAACATTTTATATTTAATAAAATATTTTTATATATTATGTATTTCAGTTTTAGTTATTTTTTTAAACCTGCAGGGAATTTCCTCAAAACAAAGTTATTTTTTGCTTGAATTAACTTTAATATTTTACCTACTAGAGATGTTTAAAAAATACACGGATACATAAACCTACAAGCGTATAAGTAGCATACAAATACAAACCAACAGATTTATAGTCAAACTAGATTTGATGGTTTTCTACACAGATCAGAGAATAAAAGCGAGAAAGCTCGTTTGAGTTAGTGGACAACTCTGGTGACGGATTTTTTAGGCCGTCTAAAGGCCTCCATCATGGCTTATAGAAATAGAGAATACTACAAGGTCTTTTAAAACTTAGTCTATCAAAATGAGATCATCATCCTTTACCACATCATATTTCAACATTTTTGCATATTTTTTCAGTAACCTTCGCCAGTAATACATAACATCATCTTCCGTGAGATTTTCCCAAATATGCATAAACCCTCTGTCCGCTATCTCCTTAGCCATTGAGTCGTAGCTTTTGAAGTAATTGATATACATCTCGATTTCCTCCTGTGTTGCTGTAGCACTGATAGGCACATAATGCACCCAAGGTTTTAACGAGGGGTAAAAGAATTCAAGCCACGAATCACCCACATGGAAGACTAAGGACTTGCATAAGAATAGATGTTTGAGTCTGAAACTGGCAGCCACTCCTCTGTAGTTGAATAGATATTTATATTGACAGTGGTCCTCAAAAGATACTTCGGATGCTGGTGGTTCATACAGAGTATCCTAAAAAAAATTAACTTGCTAATAATGTTTGGGATACAACTTAATGCCCTATCTATTAATGGATGGATACTTACAGCATCGGATTTCCATGCCTGATTTTTAGTGTACTTGGCATCAACAAGGTTGGGTTCTGCGCGAGACAGGTATATAAGAGGATCTCTCTCTTGACTGGTTCTCGAACCTCTGAAGAAAGCTTTATCTAGCTTCTTATGCCATGGCCATCTGCAATGGAAAATACATCAATACAATTAAAGCCACATGATTTTCCAGTCTTGTTTGGTAGAAACTCAACTTCTTGGATTTTGCAACTTGTTGTCCCAATTCTACCAGTGTCTGTTTACTCTAGTGTCATAAACGGACACAGTAAGGAAAAATAAGAATATGGCCGGTAAGAAACGGTGAGTATTTCAGATTGCAGAATACTTACTTACAATAGTTCTAAGGCAAAAATACATAATGATAACTAACACTACTAACAGTCAACCAGTGTTCATTATACTGTGATATTTTAACACAGGGTGTAATATAACCATTCCCACCGAACACTCCCCAAAGTTATAAGCAGTACTTCTATTTACTTCTCTGCTGCTGCAGATATGCTTATGCGGTGCTGATCCCACCGACCTATTCCTGTCGGGTACAAGGATATAGCAGGGCCACCTTCCCAGAAGCTCCAGGCTGGGTACATAATATCATAGTAGTCACGAGTCTGAAATGACATCATATTATTAAAATACATAACACTTTTATACTTCTTTCCATCATCCTAACTACCTAGAAACACCAGGACAATAGTATATTCTATATACAATAGTATTCTCAGTGTATTAATCTATGTAATATAACTAAAATATTCAGAAAAGTATTAAGAAATATTTGATGGGTTATTTATACAAACCATAAGGTAATGACATGACGTAGTATCACTTGTAAATGTTTCTATAACTATTATAAAAAGAAAGAAAATATGTATGTATGTAATTAAGATCAGAACCTTACTAAAAGACAGCACTGGAGCTTTAGCATGACCCCATTCTCGATTCAGCTGTGGCCAGTCTCTTGTGTTGATGGCCAGCTCCAAATTTGGCATTTTTGGAGCCAATGCAGTGAGGTAGTATTCTATCCCAGCACATCTTGCTGGGAAATGACAATCTTTCTCTCGGTATAGTTTACCATCTATTATCTAAAATAAAAATAACATTTCACAAATAGTAACATGCCGTAATGGTAGGTACCTACATACCTGGCTTGGCATTATACTAACCTGATATTTTGTCCCTTTGTGTTGCGCGATATCAAATTGTTCTTGTGTTATACCATCCTTGAATGGTGCGAAGTCCGTGGTGATGACTGATTTATGGCATTTGCTGTTACCTTTTTCACAGGGGACATATTTTTCCAGAGCCGTAGTTATTTCAGATGATATTTGGTTATATTCTGAAATTGAGGAACCATTGTAACTAACTTCATTTACCGTATCTTCTCAACCCAGAAATTGAAGAAGGCAACTGCGTGTAGCTCTGGATTATGTGTAATTTACAAACACATAATCTAGAGCTACACACCTGTACAAACCTCTGCTATATTTTGCATGTAACACAGGAGCCGCACAAGTTGCTTCCGTTTCAGAGCAATAATCTTCACTTAAATAAGCAGGTATCAATGTTACACACACAAGAACCGATAAATATCCATCAAACATGATTGTGAGAGAAAAATTCAGCTCGTAAAAACCGTAAAAGCAAATAAATTCGCTGAAAATACAAAAAACGGTCTAAAACGTTTACTTTACTGGTTTTGTTTTTATTTTCTTTCTACTTCTTCTTTACCCTGTGTCTTCTTCTTCTTCTCTTCAATAATGGCCTGTGTCCGTCATTTCGACAGAAAATAGTGGATTTTCTTTTCAAAACCTAACACGAATTTTCACATTCAGAAAAACCACTTTACACACATTTATTCCAATGGCTCACACTTTATGTTACGACCTAAGTATTATTGGTTAAAATTCCACCAAAATTAAACAACAATACTCACAATAACACAAGAACAACTATTAAAATAAAAGTACTATGTGTTTAGACAAACAAATACTTTTCGACAATATTTTGACGCCATGCCTGGCATGGCGCTCCGAATGAATCAAGCAAGTGGATATAATCTGTGCTATGGAGATAAAGTGCGCACACGTCGATTGACTCTAAATTTTGTTTTGTAATAAAATCCGAGCTACAAATAATTATACATTTTAATACATAACTAAAAAGATTTTAATTGAAGAACCCATCAGCATCAACAATTTGGCGACCGTGACATAAAAACACGAATCTGCAATCGACGAGGACGACGACCACGCAACGTGTCGGCAGACATCTTGTGACTTGTATGCCGTGTGGAACTTGGCGAACTTTGAAAGAAACGGCAACGGCGAATCTTGGATTATTTGGAAAGAAGAAAGGAATTATTTGCAGTGTGTGATTGTGAAGGTGGCTTCTGAACGAAAGGTTGGCCCGCTCCTCATCTGATTCCCTTTCCCTAATATCTTTTTCCTTTCGTCTAGCGTGCTCGAGTTTCGCATTTTTTATTTTATTTCGCAGTTCCCCAGCAAGTCCGTGCTTTGCACTGTTTCTCCAGCTAAGACAAGCTTACATATATTTTATTACAAACATTCCTGGTGCTAAACATTTTGCATTTAGGTACAAAGCATATTTTTATTTTTCATCTTTTTGGTTATTTTTCCTTTTGGTTATTTTTCCTTCTCAATCAGTGCATCACAAAGTTACCCATTTCTGCATTGCCCTAAACCACTGTATGCTATTTCTATGCTATTTCTATGCAACGTACTAAACTTAGTATATCTATCAATAATTTCTCATTTCTTTTGCACCTGCTTCCCACAGGTGGTAGTAATTTGCAACACAATTTGCATTTTGTCCTGCTGCGTTTTAGTGCACTATCTAAAGCAAAGTTCCCTAACAGTAATACACATATTATACAGTGAGATTAATCACAATTCATAACAATTCCAGGTTTATCAGTCGAGTACAAAAAGTGCAATCAGTGCCTAAAGCCAATTACTGTGCTCCGGTCAATGATCTTGGACCCATACCTACATTCATACAACGCTATCGCTCGACCTAACAGCTGTTTCAAGGTTTGCTTGGAGTAAAGGTATTTATAAACTTGATTTTTTGTCTTCATTACAATGACTGCCACAGATGATTTAAAGGATCTTAAAGCTAAGAGATCTTCTATTAAAGGAAGACTTACTACTTTTGAAAAATATTTGGATGATCTAAAGTCATTACCTAACATAAGTAAGCTAAAATGTCATGAAACTAAAACCCGGTTGAAAAAATTAGAAATTCTTTTTGAGGAGTATGATCTTATTCAAACTAGCATTGAGGTTAAGCAAGAAACATCAGAAAATCAGATAGAAAGGGATTCTAGTGAGAATAGGTTTTATAAGTCTATGGCAGAAGCTCAGGAAATCATAGAGAAAGGTCAAAGTATTATTGAATCTGATGCGCAAAGTTCTAGTTCAAGTGCAACTGTACAAACCAAACACATTAAGCTACCTCAAATTAAAATACCTAATTTTGATGGTGACATATCAAAGTGGTTAGAATTTCACGATACATTTTCTTCGATGATTCATAATAATGATTCTATTGCAAGCATAAATAAGTATCAATATTTGAAAAGTGCACTTACTGGTTCTGCTGCTGCTGTGATCTCTTCACTGGAAATATCAAGCCGTAATTATGAAGTAGCTTGGAAGTTACTGTGTGATCGTTTTAATGATAAGCGTAAGCTGGTGTGTACTCACCTTAAATCGTTGTTCGATGCACCCAATATTGGTGAGGAAAGTTCTCTGCGATTCACAGCTGACCACATTGCAAAACATCTGCGCGCTTTAAACACTTTAGGTGAAAAAACTGAAAACTGGGACACTCTGATCATTTATTTATTTTCAACAAAATTAAATGGTATAACATGTATGAAATGGGAGGAATACAAGGGCACTTCATCTGAGGTACCTACATTAGAAACGTTTTACACATTTTTGCGTATGAGAGCAGATGTTCTCGAGGCAACAGCCACAAATGCCGTTAGCAGGCTAGATTCCGAGCAGCAGCAATCGCAGCAACAGCCGCAGCTGCAGCAATACAAGCGTATGAATAAACAACAAAAATCGTTCGTTGCTACATCTTCAGAAGGTCAAAAAGCTCCCACCAAATGTGTAGTTTGTGATGGTGAGCATCTTATCTACTATTGTAAACAGTTTTTGGCGATGTCACCGGCAGACAGATTCAATTTGATTGTAAAGAATAGATTCTGTATTAACTGTCTCCGTAGCGGACATTTAGCCCCACAATGCAAAGCCATGTCTTGCAAATTATGCAACCACAAGCATAATTCTCTTTTACATTTCGACAAACCTAACGCTGACAGTAAGCAGCTGGTTTCTAGTCCGATTTCATTATCAACTTGTATTTCAAATCAAGTTTTATTATCTACAGCTATTGTAAAAGTTTCATCTATCAATTCAGATGAGTTTATTGAAGCACGCTGCCTGCTCGATTGCGGAAGCCAGTCGTCATTCATTAGTCAAGAACTACAAAACAAATTGAACATACAAACTGAAAATATTAATTCAGTTTGTGTAACAGGTATTAACAGTATCTCATTCGAAGCGTTACAGCGCTGTAATATTAAGGTACAGTCGCGCTCAAATGCATTTAGCACGTCAGTCAATGCATTTGTTATCAAAAACATAACTAGCTCGCTCCCAAGTCAGGAAGTCGATATTTCAAAGATCAAGCTACCAAAAAATGTGACGCTCGCTGATTGCAATTATCATGTACCTGCTAGAATCGATATGTTACTAGGGGCGGACGTTTTTTGGGACGTTTTATGTACCGAACAAATAAAATTAGGTAGCGATTTACCTATCTTACAGAATTCTATGTTCGGCTGGTTAATATCTGGACCGGTCATGTGTCAAAATAATAATAATCAAAATAAAATTGTGTGTAATTTCAGTCAAGAAATTAGAAGTCAACTCAACAAATTTTGGGAACTTGAAGAGGTTCCTTGTAAGCCCGTCATGTCTCAGGAGGAGGCTGAGTGCGAGCGGCACTTCATGCAGCACACTCAGCGTCTTGAGGACGGGAGGTTTTGCGTGACGCTGCCTTTAAAAGCTGACCAAGGTACATTGGGTGATTCATACTACATAGCGCGAAAGAGGTTCGAATCCTTAGAGCGACGTTTTCAAAGGCAGCCTGACGTAAAATCCCAGTATGTTGATTTTATAGATGAGTACGAAGCTCTCGGTCATTTGTCAAGGACTGAGAAATCTGATAATGCTGTATTTTTGCCACATCACCCTGTATTGAAGGAACAAAGTGAAAGCACAAAATGTCGTGTCGTTTTTGATGCGTCCTGTAAAACTGTTGAAAAGTCCAGAGGATCCAAAGCGCTGGCGTGGGAATCCACAGCACGTGTTCGGTGCAGATAGGTACTATCAGATTGGTGATGAGAAGAAAAACTTATTGTGTTCTGATTGCTCCAATTTATTAGAGGATATAATAAACGGATACAATACAATTCTATAACTAATTTAGTTCTAATGGAATAATTAATTACTGATAAATACATACGACGTTATCACTTGGGCGTTCGGAGGCAAAAGAGAAAGAGCTAAGAGTGAGTCGGTCCACGTTACAAAACATGACAGCCCAGCCGATACATATGTCAACGTCATGTCAAGATTGTGTGGAGTACCATGCATATATTGCTACATTTTAACACTACCCCTTAATCCACACAATCATCATGTCATTAATACAAAACAACACAACAATCTTAACAATATGATATCTCAGTCAATAGGTACATAACAATTTATAGAGATACCACATAAATACCTACTACAATACTATTACATAAAAATACCTACTAAATTATCAAATTCTTACATTCATATCATTTACAAACTTGTGATGTTTCATAACACACAAAGGTTTAGTAAGAACATCTGCTACCATACTCTCTGTCTGCAGGTATTTCACTTTTACATAACCATTTTGAACCAGATCTTTTACAAAATGATACCTTATATCTATGTGCTTAGTGCGTTTATGACAATATTCTTTAATCAGTAATAATTTTTGGGCAGACTGGTTATCATTAAATATTGTCACTTGATACAATTTCGGTATGATTTCAGACAGAAAACTTCTTATAAAACAAATATCTTTACATACATCTGTTATTGCTAAATACTCTGCTTCAGTACTAGAAAGTGCTACACAACGTTGTTTACGAGATTCCCAGTTAATCACATTATTTCCTAGTTTTACAACAAACCCAGTATAGGACCTTCTATCATTGGGGTCATTAGCCCAGTCAGCGTCTGCAAAAGCAGTCAAATTCAATTGACCTCCTTTATGAAAATATAAAGAAAAATTAATTGTACCTGCTAAATATCGCAAAACCCTTTTAGCTGCCTGCCAATGTGTTACATCAAAACAGTTGTTAAACTGGCTTAATTGACTACAAGCAAATGAGATGTCAGGCCTAGTACATACAGATAAATACATAAGACATCCCATCAGCTGCCTATAGTTATACTGATCATCACATAAACTAGTTTTACCCTTAACTAATTTACAGTTGGTAGGCATAGGCGTTTTTACTACTTTACAGTTTTCCATACCGAAGCGTTGCAACAATCTTTTTATATATTCAGATTGACTTACTTTCATAATTCCATTTGCTCGGTCTCTTTCAATATTCATGCCCAAACAGTTTTTTAAATTACCTAAATTTCGAATATTGAAATTACCTTCAAGCAAAGGCAACAACTCATTACATTTAGTACTGTAAAATATATAAAAGTCGTCGACATATAAAGCAATTATAGTTATGTCTTTCTCAGAACGCTTTATATACACACAAGGTTCACACTTACTTTGCTTATAGCTATTATTAGATAACAAATGATGAACTTTAGCATTCCAATTTCTACTAGCTTGCTTAAGGCCATAGATACCTTTTAACAATAAACAAACTTTACTTTTACAATCATCATTACCAAAGCCAGGAGGTTGTTCCATAAAAATGGTTTCCTGAAGTTCACCATTAAGAAATGCAGTTGTAACATCAATATGGTCAATATTTAAATTCAATTCATTAGCTAATGCGAACAATATTCTTAATGTACTATGACGCACAACAGGGGAAAAAGTGTCATTGTAATCTACGCCTCTTATTTGAGTAAAACCCCTGGCGACTAATCTAGCTTTATACTTTTCAAAATTACCATTAGCGTCATACTTTTTCTTATACACCCATTTACATTTTACCACATTTTCATTAGGCGGCCTATCAACTAATTTCCATACATTATTAGAAATAAGAGAATCATATTCACTTCGCATAGCGGCCCGCCATTCGTGACTATCAGGACAACTTACAGCTTCCTCAAAGGATTGAGGTTCAGCAAGTGGAAAATCTTGTGCAATCAAAGAGAAGTCGGTTTCGTAGTCATTGTACTTTACCGGTAACCTGGATCTAGTACTACGCACAGGACGTCGACTCGCGGATACCGGGGGTGATGTACCACCTCCGCCCTCAGCCGGCCCATCGCGCACTGGCGTCACGCACGCGTGGCGGACGTCGCGCGCTGGCGTCACGCACCCGTGATGGACGTCGCGCGCTGGCGACTCGGCAGGGACACCGTCGTCCTCACTGCCCGTGCAGTACTCACCGTCTGAAAAAACCGTTACTTCACCTGTAGTATCGTCTGACACAGACTGATCATATTCTAATTGACTAACATTTTGACTAGTAACATTATCATTAATTGAATTCATATCAGCATTATTATCACATATATTTTCACTAGAATTCAGCAAATTACTATCATTATTACTAGAATTCGGTGTATCAATATTATTAGAATTCAAACTATCCATGGTATTAGTCAATTCAAAATAAATAAAATCATTATCATTATTGTCAATGTCATTAAAATTATGATGAAACTTATTTTCAATAAAAACAACATTTCTAGACAACACAACATTCTTGGGTGCAGACGGGTCCAATAACCTATAGCCCTTTGAAGTTTCAGAATACCCAACAAATAAAAACCTTTTACTTTTAGGGTCTAACTTACGGCGTTTCTGCTCAGGCACTAAAGAGTATGCAATGCAACCAAATACGTGAAGGTGACTAAGATCTGGTTTAGATCCGGTCCAAACCTCCTCCGGTGTACGTCCTGAAAGAGCAGCAGTAGGGGACCGATTTTTAAGATAGATTGCGGTCATGACCGCCTCTCCCCAATAGCGCCCACAGAGACCAGCACCCTGCAGCATACATCTGGCCTTCTCCATAAGCGTCCTGTTAAGGCGCTCACTTACGCCATTCTGGCTCTGACAATATGGTATGGACTTCTGGTGAATGATTCCATGCTGTTGCAAAAACTTAGAAAAACTATCATTACAATATTCACCACCTCCGTCTGACCTTAGAATCTTAATTGGCAACCCTACTTGTTTCTCTACAAGTCTTTTAAAATTAACAAAATGAGACATTACCTCCGATTTGTGCTTCATCAGATATCCAAAAGTCTTCCTGGTGTAGTCATCCGTAAACGTAACAAGGTACTTCGCACCACCCAAGCTGCTATCAGGCAACGGCCCACACACATCAGAATGGATCAACTCGAGGGACTGGGTAGCTCGCCTTGCCTCTCCAACCGGAAACTGCTTGGCAGCCATCTTTCCCTCCAAACATGGCACACATTCCTTCAAAACCTGCTCATTGTCAGTCTGAAACAGAACACCAGTTGCATTTCCATTCTTTAATGTACACATACCCTGTATACCAAGGTGACCAAGCCTTTTGTGCCACAAATCAATAGGCACATTAGCAGTAACCTTTGCACTCCGGGCCTCCTGCCTATTACACAGGAGAGAAGAATGCACTAATTGCGAATACCTACTTGATTGACACACCCCAAAATTAACCCTATAAAGACCATTATCTTTGAAAGCACAAAATATTGGGTTGCCAGAATTTTTACTGCTCTTATCATAAATGAAACAGCCCCCGCCATTAAATATAACATTAAAGCCCTTCTGAGTGAGACAGCTGACCGACAACAAATTATGAGACAGTTTAGGTACATACAAAACATTTGTAATATTCCTTACCACTTTTTCAGTTTTAACAGTGATTGTGCCTTTACCTAAACATTCCAACTTCTCATCATTTGCGATACTTATAACATTGTTACAGTCTGTTAGCTCTGTAAATAAACTTTTATTATTACACATGTGCGCACTACACCCAGAGTCTATCAACCAGCCGTCCTGTGATTCAGCTACAAATGCGGTAGCCACCAACGATTTCTCTTCTGGCTTCTGCATGTCCTTCTTCAGTTTGAAGCATTTCGACTTGATGTGACCGCTTTTCTTACAATAGTGACAAATAATTTTACTCTTGTTCGCTTTATTTTTTGTCACAAAAGCAGCATCCACGCCTTCTGAGAAGTTGTTCTTCCGATACTCTTCTTGTATCAACCTGGATCGCACCAGTTCACTTGACAAACTATTGGTTAAACACGCCGTCTCCAGGTTAGAGACCAAAGCGTCAAACTCTTTGGGTAAGCCACTGAGTAACAGCTCTGCAACTTCTGCATCTTCAATCACTTTGCCGATGTCAGCTAATTGTTGGACAAGTGTCATTATGCCAACTAAATAATCAGTCATTGAGCCGAACTGATTGTAATCGGTGTGATGCAGCTTTCTCAGCAAGAGCACACGCCTATAAAGGCCTTTATCTTCAAAAGTTTTTGCCAGCGTGTCCCAAGCTTCCTTGGCTTTAGAACAGTGCCGCACGTGTTGATGACACGCAGCCTTCACACTAAGGCATATACGCGCCAGAGCTTTCTGGTCTCGCGATGCGTCGCCGCCGTCTCCACTCACATTATTCCATAGACCCTCCAATGTAAGGAGCATTTTCATTTGAAACTTCCAAGAATTGTAATTGGAAACACCTTCTAGTTTTTCAATGTGTATGCCTGCGCCATGCGAGGACATCGCAACGCCGGTGCCAGGCTCCACAACTCCACCAGATAACCTTTCTTCCATCGTGTGCACACGTGCACAATGTGCACTATCAAAATGCGAAAATTTGACACGGCCGTTTCTTCAGATATTTTATCACAGATATCACTGGGCCACAAAACCAGTTGAGATATCACTGGGCCCCATAACCTGTTGAAAAGTCCAGAGGATCCAAAGCGCTGGCGTGGGAATCCACAGCACGTGTTCGGTGCAGATAGGTACTATCAGATTGGTGATGAGAAGAAAAACTTATTGTGTTCTGATTGCTCCAATTTATTAGAGGATATAATAAACGGATACAATACAATTCTATAACTAATTTAGTTCTAATGGAATAATTAATTACTGATAAATACATACGACGTTATCACTTGGGCGTTCGGAGGCAAAAGAGAAAGAGCTAAGAGTGAGTCGGTCCACGTTACAAAACATGACAGCCCAGCCGATACATATGTCAACGTCATGTCAAGATTGTGTGGAGTACCATGCATATATTGCTACATTTTAACAAAAACATCATCAGGTTTTTCGCTCAATGACATCATGATGGTCGGACCCACTCTACAGGATGATATTTTTTCGATTCTAATCAGGTTAAGACAACATAAACTAATAGTAACAGGTGATTTAGAAAAGATGTATAGACAAATATTTATAGAAAAAAGCCAAAGGCATTTACAATGTATATTGTGGCGTAAAGACGAGCGGGAACCCATGAGCTACCTACAGTTGAATACTGTGACGTATGGTACGTCGTCTGCGCCATACCTTGCAACAAGATGCATCGTGCAACTAGCGATTGAATGTAAAGATCCGTTGATAAGCGATATATTAAAGCATGACTGTTATATTGACGATATAATTACAGGAAGTTCAGATGAAAATGAACTAAATAACATTTATAAAAGCATCACTGCTACACTTGCATCAGCAGGTTTTAATTTACGAAAAATTAAAAGCAATTCTCAAGCATTAATAAAATTGATTTCAAATGAGTCAGTTCAGGATAATAAGCAAGAAAACCTAAAGATTTCAGGGGTAACAAATACATTAGGTATTGAATGGAATCCTAATTCAGATTGTATTATTATTGCAGTAGAAAAATCATTAAAAAGATACGACCAGTGTAACAATCGCATGACAAAACGTATCATTTTGTCAGTGTCATCAACTATTTTTGATCCACTGGGTTTATTATGTGTATGCGTTATTACGTGTAAAATCATTCTACAGAAATTATGGCTGCTGAAGATTGGATGGGATGAACAGATTCCTTTAGAAATATCAGATATGTGGAATAAAATAATGAAAACCTTGAAGTTCATCGAAAATCTGTCCATCCCACGCCAAGCATTCTGCGCTAATCCTATAGCAGTAGATATTCATACATTTTCAGATGCATCAATAAGCGCGTACGCCGCGTGCGTTTATGTGCGTTCTAGTGATGCGCTGGGCCATATAACTGTACGGTTATTGTGTGCAAAATCAAAGGTAGCCCCGCTCAAAACGTCGACTATACCCCGACTTGAGCTGTGCGGTGCAGTGTTAGCTGCACGTTTATTTAATAAGGTAACAAAAGCTTTGCGTTGTTCAGTAGGAAATACTTACTTCTGGTGTGACTCAAATGTGGTTTTGGGTTGGTTAAATACACCTCCACACAAGTTGAGCGCATTTGTGTCGCACCGAGTGGTTGAGGTCAATGAACTAACAGCTGATAATAGCGTATGGATGTACGTACCTTCATTGCTGAATCCGGCTGATCTCGCTTCCCGCGGAGTGTACCCAGAAGAGGTACCGAACCTTTCGTTGTGGTGGGATGGGCCTACATACCTAAAAAGCGCAAAAGAACAGTGGCCAGACCAGCGTAATTATGAAAAAAAGTTAGACTTACCTGAGGTGAAAGTGCATTTTTCAAATATTGATGCAAATCCTAGATCGATTATTGAATTTGATCGTTTCTCTAGTTTTATAAAATTACGTCGCACGCTCGCGTACGTATTTAGATTTATAGATATAGTTAGAAGTAAGGTGAAAATAATCGGGCCGTTGACTGTCGATGAGTTGAACCGTAGTGAGCTAAGGTTAGCCCAATTTTCACAGGTAGAAAGTTTTTCTATTTATAAAAACAATTTCAAATCATATCCTGCAATGCATTGTTTAACCCCCATTGTGGATGAAGAGACAGGGTTGATTCGTGTTGGTGGGAGGTTACACAACTCAGATTATAGTTTTGATAAACGCCATCCTATTCTTTTAAATGCGAAGCATCATTATGCAACGCTTCTTATGAATTATTTTCACATAAAATTAATGCATGCAGGACCGCAATTGCTTCTTTCAGCTGTACGAGAACAGTACTGGCCCGTTGGAGGCCGATGTTTAGCTAGACGAGTTTGTAACAGCTGTTTGAGGTGCAAACGCATGAAAGGAGCAGTTGCGACGCAAATTATGGGTAACTTACCTTCTGTGAGATTATCACCCGGTTTTCCGTTTGAAATAACGGGAACAGATTATGCAGGTCCTTTTCTAATCATCAATAGGAAGGGTCGTGGCGCAAAGCTGAGCAAATGCTATCTGTGTGTATTTATTTGTTTCAAGGTTAAAGCTGTTCATTTAGAGTTAGTGAGCGATCTTACCACAGAAGCATTCATCTTAGCTTTGCGTCGCTTTATGTCTCGACGAGGTAAGCCTCGTGAGATTTTTTGTGACAATGGCACCAATTTTGTCGGTGCAAGCCGCGAAATTGCTGCTCTTGTCAAGAACTGTTCGGAAGCTGTGGCAGGTTTATCCGATGAAGGCATAAAATTTAAGTTTTCACCTGTATATTCGCCCCATTTTGGTGGCCTTTATGAAGCAGCTGTGAAGTCAGCAAAATTTCATTTGAAAAGGGTCGCAGGCAATGCTCATTTCACATTTGAAGAGCTTACAACTTTATTTTCTCAAGTAGAAGCTATTTTAAATTCAAGACCGCTCAGTCCCTTGTCCTCTGATCCCAACGATTTTTCCCCTTTAACCCCTGGGCACTTTCTAATAGGAAGACCGCTTACATCACTACCTGCCCCAGATCTACAAGATATCAATCCAAATCGACTTCACAGATACGCCCGTATTGAACAAGCCAGACAACATGTATGGAGCCGATGGAGCCGTGAATATATCTGCGAGCTCCAACACCGAACTAAATGGCAGAGCCAACAGGCAAACATCAAGCCCAACCAACTGGTGCTGATTAAGGACGATTGCAGCCCCCCTATGAAGTGGCTGCTAGGCAGAACTACAACAAGTTTTGTGGGATCCGATGGTTGCTGCAGAGTGGTGGATGTACAGACCCACAAAGGAATCTTACGAAGAGCCATTCACAGACTCTGTCCCTTAATGGACCTTCCTGATTAATTCGAAGTCATTTCACTTTTCGGTGGGGTGGAGATTGTTTAGACAAACAAATACTTTTCGACAATATTTTGACGCCATGCCTGGCATGGCGCTCCGAATGAATCAAGCAAGTGGATATAATCTGTGCTATGGAGATAAAGTGCGCACACGTCGATTGACTCTAAATTTTGTTTTGTAATAAAATCCGAGCTACAAATAATTATACATTTTAATACATAACTAAAAAGATTTTAATTGAAGAACCCATCAGCATCAACACTATGTGTCGTTTCAAAAAATGTCAAAACTCGTGTTCTTACCCTGTGTCCCTCATTTCGACAGCCAATTTTGCCAATGTCAAGTGGTGAATTTTATAGTCAAGTCAAGTTTGTCAAGTCGGCTGTCGTTTGTTTTGAAGAGAAAATGGTGGATTTTCTCTTCAAAACCTGAAACGATTTTTCACATTCAGAAAAACCACTTTACACACATTTATTCCACTGGCTCACACTTTATGTTACGACCTAAGTATTATTGGTTAAAATTCCACCAAAATTAAACAATAATACTCACAATAACACAAGAAAAACTATTAAAATAAAAATGCTATGTGTTGTTTGAAAAAATGTGAAAACTCGAATCTCGAATACAAATCCTTTAGTTTCTTTCTTTTCCGTTTTTCATTCTTTTCTTCTTCTTCTATTTATGGCCTCTCTCTATAGATTTATCATCAGAGATTCGTTGTTCAAGCAATATGTCAGTAATGTCACTGTCATGCCACGAAAATCAGTCAATGTCAAAGTCAAAATAAGAATTTTGGAAATTTATTTTTTATTTCTATTCTATTGGTGATTTGATTTGTGTAATCTCGAAATCTCGACGGTTTTCCCAATTGCAGTTCTTTAAAATAACGTGAAAACAAGTTTTCACACATCCCCACATCATGGGAGCAGTGCTGGGTCTATGTTCAGCGGCGCAGGTAATATAGAATCCTGGATTCCAGAGCTACGTATCTCGTTATCGATTTCTTTGTTGTCTGTTTATTTTCTACATATGTAGTAACATTTTGTAGGCACCTATAACATTTAGTTTCCTTATAAAATCATAACTATCTTCAAAGATTTCCTACATAGGTGTTTGTTATGTCCACAGCCAATTTTATACCAATCCTGCTTGGTGGCACACCAAGCCAGGATTGGTATAATCCTTTGTGTCATGTTCTTGTGATGTAATTAAATAAAAGTATTAGAGAATACAATTAAATTTTTTCAGCTGGCTTGCTGCTGTGGGAGTGCAGCATGCTCACTCTGTTGTTCAGCTTGCCCATCATGTGCAAACTCCACATCAACTCGTCTCATGTATGCAGTGATGTTGCTGTTGGTAATGGTGGCTGCTAGTATCACACTTGCTCCTGGACTACATGATGAATTGAAAAAGGTATATGACTAAAACTTTGTAATAATAACAGTATTATTGTTGAAATTGATAAACATTCAGATGTCAGTAAGCAGCTAAATTTTATGGAAACCAGCTGATATATATCTAGAGTAAAACATGTACTTAAAGCAGTAAATGGAAGCCCTGGAGCCCTAGTGGTACACAAATGGGTGGGAAACCCACATTATTGAGGTATTCATGATTGTAAAAGTATTTACTATTTGCACCCATTGCAAAAAAACAGAATGGAAGAATCTACATTATGTATTACATATTTATAGTAGTACCTACTTATGTAGTACATACTATAACTAGTATTTTATTTTCTTGTATGGACCTATATCTGAAATAAAGAGTTACCTACTTATTTATATATTTATTACACTTAGCAAAATAATAATGTGGAAATAAAGATATGGACTGATAAATCAGTCTCATTACTCTTATCCTGTTATTCAGTGTTTATTTATTGTTTTTGTAAAGTTTCTTGTCCTTCACCAGAAATAAGATGAATAAGAGAAAATGCACACAATCTTTTAGAAAATTTTAAACATTAGATGTGGTCATAGTTTTTGAAAGCCTCATTTCAAATACTACTACTATTGAACTTCTACTACTAATACTACTACTACTACTACTACTATTCATTATCCCATAACCTTAACTTGTAGGTCAATGTGTCAATGTGTCCATACATCCAAATTGAGTTTTAACAGAGTGAAACTCCTATAGTAGCATTCTATTCATAATAGGTGATTAGATGAATTCTTCTGTATAATATGCCGGGGGTGTGTTTCAGGTGCCATTTTGTCAGAATTCAACAGCATTTGTGCCAGGCTCCTTCAAGGTGGACTGTGACCAGGCTGTTGGCTATTTGGCAGTTTACCGGTAATAATATTTAGCAAAACATGATAATTCAAGTTTGTCATTATTTATTGATATTTTCGTACATATATTATGCTTGCCGTCGTAAAGATTTCAGTAAAATCTATTTATGTGGTGTGATATACAGACATCTCTCATCATATTGTTATTATGTGTGATATAATTTGTTTATTTCAGCATTTGCTTTGCAACATGTCTCTTCTTCGTGCTCATGGCGCTGATTACTATTGGCGTAAAGTCTTCTAAGGATCCACGAGCTGGCATACAAAATGGGTAAGTAATAGGGGATTCCATAAATAATGGATCTTATATTATCTCACAGAACTTCTTTGCAACATGAGGAGAGGAGTCCACATCTTTTATGAATTCAAGGTCATTATTAAAAGTTTTTTTTTAGTAGACCCAATATCCTGTACCTCATAGACGTAGACGGAAATAAGCATCTCTAATTCATTATACTTCTTTCAGATTCTGGGGCATCAAGTATTTGCTAGTAATTGGCGGTATTATTGGAGCCTTCTTCATCCCTGAAGGGTCATTCGCGTCAACTTGGATGGTGTTCGGCATGATCGGCGGTTTCTGTTTCATTCTCATACAGCTGATTCTGATTATCGATTTTGCTCACACATGGGCAGAGAAATGGGTTTGTAAGTATACTTCTTTGTAAGACACAACAAAGCCGTAATGAGCCACGCGAAGCCAATTTTCTTACCAGTTCTTTAAGGCTTTTGTCGCTAGAAACTGGCAAATAAGAGGACTTTCTTTGATGTTTTAAATGATCGCTGTGATCATACCAGGCCAAGATTTTTACTGGGCTTGATGTGCTGTTCGCGAACATTGTAAGTAGAAACAGGAAACATTGGGGAAACACCGAATACAAAAATACGTCATCATTCAATCAAACGTGGCGCTACATTTGTTGTATGACTAATGAATGAATCATAGCATTTTACAACACGATGGCAATACTGTTAAATAATGCTAAGTGACAACGATAGAGACTACCGCTGGTTTACACTACCTTATCTATAGTAGAGGGTAATGTTACACTGCGTGGTAACACCGCAGCGTTTCGCAGTGGCTTCACGCAGTGTACATGCTGCTTAAATAAATAAATATTCATAGATATTTCACAGAACAAATTATTGTTCCCAGAGGGGAACCAACCTACAACGTCGGAGCTAGAGCTATACCAACTAAGCTGCCTTAAATACGTCTCTATTTCTGTGTTGACAGCTCAATATGAAGAGTCTGAGTCCCGCGGCTGGTACGCGGCGCTACTTCTCGCTATGCTGTCGTGTTTCGCACTAGCACTCGCAGGAGTTGTTCTACTCTATGTCTATTACACCAAAGTGAGTAATTTCAAATATAATAAATCAATTGTTATAAAGAATATACGCATTCACGCAGCCTGAAATATTTCTTACTAGAATCGGACAATTCGTTCGACATTATGGCGGCGTAAAACGTCCCCTAACCAGATCTAATAGTGAATATGCATACCAACGACAAGACTTCTGAAGGGTGATCAGTGTGATCACGAACAAATTTGACAGTCACGCGTTACGTAAACTTAACTTATTCGAATCATATAGCGCGTCAAGCTGAACTACTGAACGTTGCAGTGTATCTCTGTAGCGTATCCGAGATACAGTCTGCGGTGGGTGACGCTGCGGTATCGGCTAAAAGTTTATATTTTATCAACTTCTATCCGATACTCGTAGTCAAACGACACGTCACATCTATAATTCTACAAGACAAGACGTCTTGTCGTTGGTGTGCGCTGAGTTAGTGAAGGCCGCATAAGACCGGTCGCTCTGAAAATCTATGGAGGAGGCATATTTATATTCCACAGCCCCATACCTGATAATGAGACTAATAAGTCCTTGCGTAACTATTGGGTGTATTGTTCTAAACAATAAGTTTTACCCACAGTCAAGCGGTTGCGACCTCTCGAAATTCTTCATCTCCATCAACCTAATTCTGGTGGTGGTAGCGAGTGGGATATCGATTCTACCGGCGGTGCAGGAACACCAGCCGCGCTCCGGATTACTGCAGTCTTCAATCGTATCGCTTTACGTTATGTATCTCACTTGGTCCGCGCTTTCGAATGCGGACTCTGAATGCAACAGCATCACTGGGGGAAGTAATAAGGTGAGCTTGTTATTACAGAAATATATCTAGTAATTGTTATTAACATATCTGAAAGTCGCTGCGTTTTTTTGAACGCCAGCTCGACTGCCAAACGTTTTTTCTCACCGCGCAGTGTTATGTAACGTTTACGATGTCACGTTTATTCGTGATCGAGGCACAGGTGAACTTTTTAGACTCTGTAATTCTTCATCTTTCGTTTGTCTATCACAGGACTGCATCTTTAAAACTGCAAATGTTGTAGTAAGACTACTTACGCCTTGTATGTAACTTCTACCAAAGTGGCACATTTTTCTCTGACGTGCGCATTATCGCGCACGTAGGTAATAGTATGTAAATACATATGTTGATATTTTAATGACTGTTCGTAAATGCTTTACCAGGAGTCGAATGAAGCCAAGTATTGGGTATGTGAAACATGCAAGTTATCAATAGTTTTGTCTTCAAATCATTTTCACGAGATGTCCCGCCATAAACACAAAACATCACAATGCCATGTCGTGTTTTCCTCACTTCCTTTTTCTTTATGTACCTACCTTACCTACTAAAGAGTAGCTATATACCTACCCAAAGTTACAATTCAGTGTATTTTTGTTGCCTTCGTATCTTCTTGGAGTTATTGTACTTAAAACAAAACAATTTTCTAGTTTCATTTTAAGTTATGTGTCGTGGGAAAATCGTTTCACCAAAAGTGTTGCCTAATTTTATGCACGCCTTTGTTTTTATGTTCGTTGAGCTGAATAGTACAATATAATCTGTGGTTCAGGCATCCTTCGACAAGCAGTCGATCATCGGGCTGGTCATTTGGGCGTGCAGCGTTCTGTACTCCAGCATTCGCACTGCCTCATCGTCTTCTAAGATAACCATGTCAGAACATATCCTCGCCAAGGAGGGCACTGGAGGTGAATATTGTTTTGATTATTTACTCTGTGGCTGATGTGATGAACTATTAGCACTTTTAAAAACCTCGAAGTTTAAGAATAATCCGCTAGTGACTAGGTAGTAAGAATTGACAAACAAACCCCCAACTCTCAATCCTCATATTAGTTGAGGGTTTAGCAAATTCAAAACAAACGGTACTAATTCCTTGCAGTTCGATGGTTCACAGCACAATAGACTCATCACATCAGGCACTAGATTTACACTTTGTACGCAGAATTATTAAAATCCACATGCAAATTACGTATGAGTTATTGAACTTTTTGGTATTTCGTTTGCTATATTTATTTCAATTAATTTGATGTACACGTTTATACAATAAACTAACCCGATTATGCATTCCTTGCGGGCGATACGCGCGGCGTCGACTCTGCGTAAGGGCCCGGAGGTCTTATTGCTAATGAAGGTATGATAAAACTGCGCATCATTACATTTACTAACCCTAAGCAATGGTGTTGGGAATCGGTGAGGCTTATAGAACCATGAACTTAGTCACATTGCTGAGTAAGCGAGAGCGCACACCAACGACAAGACGTCTTGTCTTATATATGTGACGTTTGGCTATAGATCGGCTAGTGTTCGATGAAAAGTATACTGTCTAGCAAAGAGTCTTTGTTGGTGTGCGCAATCACTAAAACCCCGACACAATGTGGATCATGCTGTGTCGGATTATGACGGAAGTTAATCTTAGAAAATACACCTCCTGTTATCCATTGGGAACATTGGTTTTTATCAGTCGCTCATTAACTTGAAATAAATACCAGTAACATTATACCAGTAACACTGGGACCTCGTTTTTAGTTTACTAATATAGCAACACCGTACATAGCTTGTGCCTTGTGTAATTCCGAATAGAATAATCCTCCATTTACCGAGAGCGCACACCAACGACTAGGTCTGACTGTGAGTTTCGGCTACAGTTTGGTGAAAGTAATTGGTCGATCTGCAGTGCAGTCTAGTCGTTGGTGTGCGTACTCGCTTACTCGCAAAGATAAAGTAACCGCGCAAAAAAAACCTTGTACTTATTTGATACTTAAAATACAGGTTTTTCTCATTTGTATTTTTCAGCGGTGAAAGAAACTCCAAGTAGTATCTCCAAGAAAAAGTCAGGTTCAATAAATTCATGAGTTTTTTTGTTGATAATTTTACCACATAATCATTCATTGATTTGATCATGCCGTTTCTTCTACACACTTAATTCGTTCATTCATTATACTTGTTGAGTGTCCCTCTTTAAAAAGGTTATTCTGAACCATGTATCTTTGGTTTCTTTTTCTTTTGTAGTAAGTAGGTAGATACCATTTGTTTATAATTTTATTGTCATTGCAGTTCTAAACTAAAAGCCAACTAACTAAGCTCGAGACACCTAATACTGTAGTTTAGACCTTTTCGTCTAATTTACTGTACATTGCCAATCGGAGATCAATATAATGAAATCCAAACTTTTCGCTGAACGTTCGATTAGAATAGGCATAGATATAAAAAATATGTTGTAAAACTCAAACATTCTAATCAAATAATGATTTCACGATGAGATTAGAACTTCAGTGATAATAATGGTACTCTAACTAACACCACTCTGTAACTCTGCCTGAATTGAAACATCGCTTCAACTAAGTAGGTATTACTTTCTTTTACCAAATGGGTAATGATAAACAGTGACATGGTTATTTTAACCTGTTGTTTATTGTGACGTTTTAGTATTCGGGGGGGTTAAAAAAAGGGATCCCAGACAGTCGGGTGATCCACTAGTAGACCATTACAGAATATGCGTCATCGGATTGTTTATTGGATGGAGATTGAGTAACGCTTTTTCCCAACTAAAATTCTGTCAAGTTATTTCTAAGTATTAAATAAAGGAGATTCTGAGGAGAAAGGTGAATGTGAATTAAATTGCTTTAGCAAAAGTGACTTTACATCAATACAAAGGACTGTTTAAAAATAACTAATTTGAAAAGAAAAACAAGAAGAAAAAACAAAATGTTTCGCGTATCTGCCGTATTCGGTGATGGTCTGGTAGACTAACGGATTGTCTGTAGGTCCTTTAGTAGTAAAATGCAACAATGTTAATTCTTGCATGTATGGCTCGTACTGAGCGCAGGTTATGGTTCCATAGAAGCCGTGGACGGAGGCGAGGCAGGCCGCACTGAGGGTACCAAGGTGTTCGACAACGAAGGCGAAGGCACGGCTTACTCCTGGTGCTTTTTCCACTGCGTGTTCGCCTTGGCTACCCTGTACATTATGATGACACTCACCAATTGGTACAAGTGAGTGTTTCAACAAGTTATTACTCTAGTAACTTCGAAGCTTGGTCAAAATAGACGTAGTTAGGTTAGGTTAGGTTAGTACTTTTTTTTTTTTTTTTTTTATTCTGGGGCGGCGGCGAAGGCGACCCCCACTGTGCCCTTATTGAAAAGGGACAGGGTTTCGTGGCCACGGAATGGGGTCGCCTAGCCGTTGTGGGCTGCTACATCTCTCCCAACTGTACCCTCGTCGAGTACGAGGTGTACCTGGATGCGGTAGGTGGTTGCATACGCAGGTGCCTGCCGCGTCCGGTGCTCGTCTTGGGTGACTTCAACGCTCACTCTCGTGAGTGGGGGAGTCCCCGAGATAACCCAAGGGGAGTGACAATCGTTGATTGGGCGGCGGGTATGGACCTCCGGTTGTTAAATCGGGGGACTGTAAGCACGTGTGTGCGGTGGCAGGGGGAGTCGATCGTGGACCTTTCATGGGCGACTCCTTCGGCCACACACCTTGTTTCGGGATGGAGAGTCGCGGAGGAGGTGGTCACTCTATCCGATCACCGTCACATCTTTCTGGGTGTGGCCCTCCGCCCCCCCGGACGTGCGTTCCGCCGCAGTGGCAGTCCGCCGCGAAGATGGTCCCTCAAGCGGCTCGACAGAGATCTGCTCGAAGCCGCCGCCATTGTCGCGGCTTGGCCGGAAGCCGGAGAGGATCTGCCCAATCCTGTCAGGGAGGCTGCCTGGTTCCGGGCAGCGATGACGTCGATTTGCGATGTATCGATGCCCCGAGCCGGGCCTTCCAAGCGCGGGTCGATGTACTGGTGGTCGGAGGAGATAGCGAGGTTACGTGTGACGTGCCTACGCTCCCGACGCCTGTACCAACGAGCCCGGAGAAGACGGCGAGCCCCTGCCGAAGAGGTGGATGGAGCCTACGAGGTATACCGAGGCGCTACAGTGGCACTCCAAGTCGCGATTGCCGACGCCAAGGCTCGGTCCTGGAGTGAACTCTTGGAGGGATTGAATAGGGATCCATGGGGGCGCCCGTACAAGATGGTACTGGGCAAGCTCAGACCGTGGGTCCCTCCGGTGACGGAAACCCTGGATCCTGCGTTCGTGGAAGTTGTCGTGGACACGCTCTTCCCGAGGGTCCAGGACGATCTCTCATCACCCCCTGTCTTTCCATCGAGCCCGACTATCTGGGACGAGGAACTGGGGGTGACCGAACAAGAGTTGGACCGAGCTGTGAAGCGCCTTAGGGCTCGGAACACGGCACCTGGCCCGGATGGGATTCCCGGAAAGGCTTGGGTGCTGGCTCTATCCGCCGGTTTGGGGGACCGCCTGAGGCGGCTGTTTGACGGCTGCCTCCGTGATGGCGTGTTTCCTAAGGAATGGAAGGAGGCTAAATTGGTTCTCCTGAAGAAGGATGGCAGGCCCGCAGATTCTCCCTCTGCGTACCGTCCCATATGCTTGCTGGACGAGGCCGGCAAATTATTCGAAAGAATAATCGCTGGTCGTCTCTGCACGCATCTGTGGCAAGTAGGTCCTGATCTGTCGGATGACCAGTTTGGTTTCCGGCAGGCGCGTTCGACGGTGGATGCGATTCTTAGAGTCCGTTCGCTGTCGGACCAGGTAGTGTCCCGGGGCGGGAGGATGTTGGCGGTGTCGCTAGATATCGTCAACGCTTTCAACTCCCTGCCTTGGAGGGCGATCAGGGAGGCCCTCGTGTTTCACGGGGTCCCCCCCTACCTGCAGCGCATTATTGGCGCCTACCTGCGCGACAGATGTGTGCAGTATGTGGGCAGAGATGGTACCCGCTATCAGAGGGAAGTGTACTGCGGGGTTCCTCAGGGGTCCGTTTTGGGTCCGCTACTGTGGAACCTCGCGTACGATGCGGTATTGCGCGTCGATCTCCCCATCGGTCTACACGTCGTCTGCTATGCGGATGACACTTTAGTGTTGGCCGGTGGGGACAACTTCGAGAGTGCCAAGGGGCTCGCCGAGCTTGGGGTGGCATGTGTCGTGGACAAAGTTCACGAGCTGGGTCTTCGGACAGCGCCTCAGAAGACTGAAGCGCTGTGGTTCCACAAATTCCCGAGGGGAAGGGAACCACCCAGCTTGTCGGTTCTCGTAGGTGACGTCGAAGTCCAGGTGGGGCCGTACCTAAGGTACCTGGGCCTCACTTTGGACAGTCGCTGGGACTTCGGAGAGCACTTCAGGCGTACCGTCCCCCGGATTCAGAAGGTAGTGGGTGCTCTGCACAGACTGCTACCAAATCTCGGGGGACCCAGGGAAGGTGTTCGCCGTCTCTACGGAGGGGTGGTGCGATCGATGGCCCTCTACGGAGCGCCCGTCTGGTCACATAGACTGGCGGGTGTTAGGCGCTATAGGCTATTATATAATGGCCTACAGCGCACTATGGCCATCCGTATCGCACGAGGGTATCGGACGATATCTTTTGAGGCGGCGACGATCTTGGCGCGGTTTCCGCCCCTTGACATCTTGGCGAGGATGGATGCTCGTGTATACGGGCGTCTCCGGACCGATGACGGGAGTGGAACCGCGCCCGCTGAAGTGCGGGTGCAGGAGCGCCGACGTGCGCTCGTGGAATGGCGCGAGCGGTTCGACGAACCGCGAAGCTCGCGCCAGCGCATTGTGGGTGCCATTGCGCCCAATTTCGAAGCCTGGCTGGGACGGGAGTATGGGCACGTCACCTATCGGCTTACTCAGGTACTTACCGGGCATGGATGCTTCGGTGAGTACCTGAGTAGGATCGGACGAGAACCCACACCACAATGTCACCATTGTGGGTGGGACCGAGATTCCGCGCAGCACACGTTGGAGCAGTGCTCAGCGTGGTGCGAGGAGCGCGGAATCTTGGTCGACAGGATCGGGCCGGACCTCTCTCTGCCAAGCGTAGTCGAGGCTATGCTGGCAGATGAGACAGCTTGGACGGCTGTGGCTTCTTTCTGTGAGACGGTTTTAGTCCGGAAAGAAGCCGCCGAGCGTGATCGGGAGAGGGCCGATCCCGCTCGGAGGAGGCGGCGGCGGGGTGCTGGCAACGGCCGCCCCGCACTGCCTGCCCCGTGAGGGGCTGAGTGGTTTCTCCCTGCCAAACAGGGAGTCTTTCGGGTCCGTGGGCGGTCGGAGTGAGGGCTCCGGCTGGTCAATAGCGGACTCCGGGAGGGCGGCTGGCACATTGTGGCGTGTGCAGCCGTAGCACCGTAGGTGCTGGGATCGCGACTGTGGGTGTCGTTCTCCCGGGACGGGCTTTTTATTGGCGATATGCGGTGAGGGCTCTGGCGTGGTCGTTTCGAGGTCCCAGAGTCCCTTGTCAAGCATCGAGGCCGGCCACCGGGGTGGTTTTAGTGGGTCGGTGAGTGTCACCATCCCCACACTACCTTGCCGCATCCCTCAAATGCGGCAAAGGTGTCTGAACGCAGATTTCCCCCCGTTAACAAAAAAAAAAAAAGGTTAGTACTTTTAGCTTACTTGTCAAAACCAAGCCAATTTAGCTAGTGGTGCCATTAGTTAATAGAAGTTAAATGAATGTCTTATTTTTCCAGCCCGAGTTCGCAGCTGACGAAGGAGAACGTTGCCTCGATGTGGATAAAGATCACGTCCTCTTGGATGTGCGTCGGTCTGTACGTGTGGACCCTGGTCGCACCAGCCCTATTACCCGATCGTGACTTCAACTAACTTGAACACCATTGTGGTCGAATATTCGTTGCATCGTGTCTAAGTCCTAAAATGGATGCATGTCGTTTTGATCGATACCGGGCGTTCTTTCTCATTCAATACATTTAATTGGAGTCTAAATTTAATTTTCATTGAGTAGTTAGTATGTAATGTAGTTGTTAGTTATAAGTGCAATTTCTGTCTTAACATTTTCCTTTGATACTACTTCATGTATATTTAGTAATTTTTAAGATCTCAATCATTGTATTTCTTCTACATTCGATTCTTTCTAGTACTTATTCTCAACGTAAATTAATTGTGTTTATTCATAACTTGTGTGCAAATAATTATTTTTAATATATTTCATTACATACACATCATACACTGGTTTCATTGATTAGTTCTAGTACCTAGTATTAAAACCAGCTGTGGTCTATTATGTATGGTGGTGTGAACATTCATCCCTGATATCTACGTACCTAACTACATAATATCAAATTTCAAGTCTCCTAAAAAAATTGATATGAGGTAGGCGAGTGCAAAAATAATACAACTGCTATTCTAATATTTGAAATATATTTTTCAAGACACAAAATTCATAAGTAAACTTATTGAGGTATAATATTTCAGGCAAATAGAACTACTTCAAGTAGCACATAATAAAATAATAACATTTTCTCTTTTATACTTCAATAATCTGTTTATAATTTATTTTTTGTCGAGTTTTATTACAAATATGCACAGTCAAAATTTAGTTCGCAATGAAATGCAATAATATTGTTAAATTATTTATCGTACATTTAGAGAGCTCAAGATACGCGATGTATAAGGCTGGTAAACGTGATGCTTGTTGCGTTCAATAATACATTTCCTCATTCTTTTAATCACGGTGACAATTTTTTTTACAATTTTATACTTTAACACTAACAAAAAACGTTTTAATAAAGTTGTAATATTCAAAATCAAATATTTGGAACACATCTGGACCTTTCCATTGATTCTTAAACGTTATAAGATAACATCATCTATTCTACGACACCTATACGATATCTTCTACTAAACCATATATAATTTTATCTTCATATATTTATAGTATCTATGTGTATAAATAATTTAGAAAATTAAAATAGAATTATGAATATCACAGTAGAATAACTGCCAGCATGTTTCTACTACTAAATGTTGTTTTTTTGATGTGATGAATGTAAACTTAGAGAACAAAGTAAAAGCTGACAGTTTCGGTAAAAAAAACTGCTGTGATATCGACAATAAACTTGAAGAATCTATAATCAAAATCAACACAAAGTTTGATCGCGTTACAATCTTAAATCTACTGGTAACTATTAAAACCAACACGACATCCATTCTTTCTGGCTTCAACAAGATGGTCAAGGCTGAAGATTCTTTATCTAACTTCTAATTCTAAAAGCACTGAGTAGGTAAGTATCTGCTATGTACGTAGAGGTACTCTGCTCTTATACTTACCTAAATGTGCTAATATTTTAACAGGCCAATAAAGTCATATTTAATTGAGTTTATGAACGTATAATTAGGAAAAATATGTATAGTACTTAGTATGTAAAATGTAAATATAATCATTTGGGCGTTGGCTATAATCTGTGCCCACTAGATGCTTCATATTTTGTGAGATGATTTGAAAGTATATTATGATGGTGTTGATCATAAACATAGGTGGTATATTATTATATTATAAGTAATTAAGACACACTATCTAAACAAAATTATATAAGTACAATAATCATTATTGCAATACATATTATTGCAGTCATATTCATGATCATCGATTAATAAAGACAACTATAGTTAAATAATGCCTATTTTGGTATCTACAAAACTGTAACCAGGAGACATATTTTTAATATGAATATAATTGCCCACATATATCATAAAATTATTCTTAAAATCATATATGAGAATTCAAATGATAGTGCACATTGTTATAGAGCAGCAAACTAGGTTTTATATTATATGTACAGTGCATATAATATATGAATTATTTTAACATATTTAAATGGTTATAGAAAACCATTAATGAACTAAATTTGAATGTAAAATATTAATGTAGACTCTCTGAAATAGAATCACTGCTCCATATAACAGCTAATGAGATACTGATAATAGTATAATTCAGGTGTCTAGAGCATACTGTGGAAATAAATTGGTGCTAAATTATGATAATTATTCAAATAACTTACTAAAATAGTTTAGGGAAATATATAACGTCACGTTTATTTTGATTAAAACAATAAAATGATTTTATTTATACAAATAATATAAGTACAATAGCGTAGAAAAATAGGCGTGTCACGTACAATTAGACGGTAGCAGGAAAGGCTATTACGTAAAGTACCTAAGGTACAAAATATTATTTACAAGGTACAACATATTGCGCTCTCCTAGCTCTTGTCGACGAAGATGGCCGGTAACAGTGACAGGCCCCTCAATCTGTTTAATATTATTCTTAACTATATTAACTCGATTTACAACTATTTTTCGGTGTTAGGTATTGGCTAAACTTAAGAGTAGGTATGTTTTGTAACGAAATCAAATAATATTGTTATTTTAATTGGTTGATCCATATACATTTTATATTTTGAAGTTAGCAGACTACTCCGCGTCCTACATACTCATGGATGAAACAAAATAATAAACAGCGACGTACCGTTGTTATTCGTTTTATCCAATTGTTATATTTTTGTAAATTAATAAAATTATAATTTATTTTGAATGCTTTTGCAACTCATAATAATTATGCATAACATTTGTTACAAATTATGCATTTTGTACTGATATGTAATCATTTTGTTTAGTATTATGACTTTGGTGTTGATTGAATACAAAAAATTGAGCAAATTTTGGCTATAAATTAATATTACGGTTCGCAATAATATGCAGTTATGTACATTTCAGTAACTAAAGAATAATGTCTTTATTAAAAATAAATATAATTTATTATTTTGCTAAATAAAATAAAAATTTACGAAATGTTATGTAAGTGTTCACACATCCATCACATAATCGTATTAACTAATAGCTTCAAAATAATCATAGTTGAGATCGGTATCGTGTTGTAGGATCTAAGTAATATGAAACTTTTGTTATATATGAAATCCTAAACATTTAAAAAATATCGATCTAAAAACATACTCCTTTTTATATTATTTTGAATAACGAACTAAGTATACTTATCAAAAATAGATACCCTAATGGCATATTAAGATGGTTGCTTGCTAATGGTGAAATAAGATGTATACTTCTATTACAGAAGCTGCCTTGATACTGAAAATAGGCTTCTTCAGTTTTCGCGGTTTTACTTATACACATTAATAAAAAAAAACTATTTAAAATATTCTTTTATATAGGTTCGCCCGTGGGTATAATTAATGTTTTCACAAATCTCAGAAAGGGGCATATTCAGGACTGGGTCTTATAAAATTCTGGGTACGTAAATAGGGTACTTAGGTATATCTATTTCATAAACTATAGAATTATATCGACCATTTAGAACTAAAATTGCAAAACGTGCATTTACCATTGCTTTATAAAATTTATAGAATGCCGCTATAGTTTTTGAAACACGACGAACCTATAGACAACTAAATAAACTTAAAATTAAACTTTGTATTGTACCTTACGTTACTAAATACTATTATTATGACTTGAAATATTTTATAACGAAGCTACAATAATGTAAGCCGCAGTTACACCTACATACTTACAATACACCTATGGCAGTTGTCACTAAAGTTAGCTCAGTTGTCTCATCTCGTACTATCCCCGTTATTATTTTGGTATAAACAGGCTTTTTGCACCTTATCTAAATGATTTATACAGCACCAGCGGCTACTCTTTACCTTTGTCCCGATGAATGGGTCGCTGCAGTGCGTGGGATATTTTTTTAGATGGATTAGGCTTGTCCAGCTCCTACACCTCTCACCCTAGTCGGTCTTATCCACAGAAAAGACAAGGTTAAGGAGCCGAATATCAAAATACGGCCTCTTAAGCCGCGGGTTTCCTCACGATGTTTTCCTTTGGTATGGAGCCGGACTTTCAGTATTTCAAATGACAACTTCATGATTATACATTCTTATAACACAACCATTATAGCAATGAAAAATTGTATTTGGTAATATTTATAGTCACATAACGTTGATTTGCGTTTATCTCGTAAATGGTTTGAGATTGAGAACAATCTTAAAAAAATTTGGCAAGATAAAAATATGAGTCGCTAAATCCTAGTTACCTAGGTTTTACAAAAAATATTATTTGTAATTTAGTTTTATGTACAATTTAGACCTTAATGAAAGCCGAAACAGGTACGGTTTTAGCGCGCAATAGGTACCTAGTTCGGTAAACAGTGCCGTTTAAAATTGGAAAACTATGCTATGCATACTTTATGAACCCGCCGACGCTGGTTCTCCTGGTAGCAATATTCAAATTATTGTTTGAACTCCTTGATATTCTACTATTGGCACTTTAAATATTTGACAATGTAGATGAAACATGACGTATAATGGTGACAATAGTCATTTTATCATTTATTACAAGTGATTGTAACTGACCACTGTTTTGTGGATTGTGTTTTAGCTACATACCACAAATGATTAAAATAATATAATTATGTTGTGTCGCATAGCATTTCGTGTATCAAAATGATTAAAAAGGTTTGTTACAGATTTATTGAAATTAAATAAATCCTAATTATTTATTCAACTTTCATAATAGCTATAATTAAAAATTCACAGTATATTTTTTTTCGATTTAACGATAATTTTAAGTAACAATATTATAGTGTATATAACATTTTCTTAAACGATATAAATATTTACACACCCAAAAAGTTCTTATTATCAATAATATAGATTTCTATGCTATGAATAAAGTGTATATAATTTACTATTTATTTCATAAAAGTATTTACATTTCAATCATTAATACTTAGTCTTAAATATAATATTGCAGCTCGCAATCGCCTTCACTTACTTTTCATTCCTCGTCCATAGTGTCACGTTCCTACGCGCCCCGGAAGAGCCAAGTTCACGGAGATCTCGCGTACTCGCCTACTGTTCATAAATTTACCAACATTCTGGAATAGGTATTACTATTCGCTTGTTTTTGAGTGGACTTTACCAACCTGCGCTGGCTTTCTTTATAAAAAGGGGTAGCATATTGCCCTGCGCTTATTGGCACTTGTCGCAATGAGCCTCGACGTCTATTGGTCCACTATGTCTGTTGCCTTGCTTCCGACAAGCTTACCATTCCTTGCAGTCATAGCCATCTGTATCGCTCGCACCCGCTAGTTAGTTTGCGCGACAACTTCTGAGTATTATCTCCTTGTTCTTCTAACACCACCTTTGTATACGACGCAGATATGTCCCATAAAAATTTAAATCTAAACATGTTTATAGTCTTTTAGTCGAATCAGAGATAGCTTACAAGTCTAGTATCATATATTACGTGGTTTTCTTCTACTAACTAGTTATTCAGTCGATACGCATTAATTTTTAGTGATGAATATCACCGAAGATTTTCAACTGGAGTTCACATTAAATTATCTTTTGTAAATCCAGTTGATTTTATATTTGTCTCTTAGAACATACTCGTTGAAGTTATATGCATCAGTGTGAAATCGGTTTTGCAGTTCTTCCATCAAAATATTTTCACATTCGAAAATGTGGACGGAATAACTTGACTGTTCAAGTGTTCAAAGTTAACTGTGTATGTAATCAAGTTTATATTATACGTATCAAACAAACATGTTATAACTTAACTATTGGTCAGCGGGGATTTTAGGAAGTTACCCTGCGTTATTCGTCTTATCGAGTTGTGTTGGTTGCTCGATTCTCATTTGCTAAATTCAACAGCCACCAATAGGTAAGTAAAATACTACGTATTCTTAGAACAAAAAGGTAATATGGTGGAATACTGCAAAAACAATGATTTCACACTGCTTATGTCAGTCTATCTTAAATCTACCTATTAAACTTACAAGTAATATTCACAGTCTCCGACTGACATAGTTGCAATCGTACAACTCGCATGTTGTGTCACAGTAAAGGCGAATCTACTGCGCTACCAAAATACGTGGGCAATGTTTACACAGTTAAAATACCAGCCACTTTTAAGAGCAAAAATATGTCTCCTTTTATAAATCATAACCTTACATAAGAATCGTCATTCCATAGTGAACGCTTATCAGTTAACACTCACGGATCGCACTGAGCGCGGGAGCAGTTCCCGCGCACGGCGAATGGTTCCTGTCAGTGAACAGTTCTGGGGTTGAGTATGCTATACTATACTGTATAGTATAGCGAGTGTTTATTTGTGATGCAGAGCACGCGCTATGGCGTTGCTGCGTCGCGCGGGCTAGTCGCCAAAGCGCGTGCAAGCTTTCTTCCACTTGCACTGAGTACACCAGAGGTCTCGTTGGTCCATACCGTACACTTTCCGGCATTTCTTGTTGTCGGAGCGCGGTCGCCGGCCGGGGCTGCTGGGCAAGTTACTACCGCCGCCGGCGCCGTTCGTCAAACGCATGTGCTTCTGAAAAAGATAACTATTATTTTTCTACTATCACATTATATTATTCCCATCGAGCCCGGCCGGCACACCAGTGGGCCAGATATAATATCACTCCAAATTAAGCAGCCAATTTCAGTGTCCGTCCACGGCTTTTTTAGCAGCTATATATTTTTATTATATTACATCAAGTAATTTGTGTAGTAGAGTCAAGTGGATGTTGGTGAAATAGTAATAAGTGTAACAGTGGATCTGTCACTTACCGGTGAGTGTGAAGTAGTCCAGGAATGCGATACAGGAATGCTGATTGGCCTCGCTGTTCCATTTTGCATGAGAAGACCTTGCCTGTGAATAAACAAATCATATTATAGCAGATACTCATTAATCTTTTAAGGATAAGAACAGAGTGAAGGCTGAGAGGTCAATGAAGGGGGATTACTGAACGACCTTATAAGACAGGAACGAACATATTGTATCAGTTCATAAACTACTTTGAAGTCAGTACGTATTTTATGAAATGTCTTTTACTAGGTGAATGTGGTTCATCAGTTCTTCTCCACTAAGGCCTAGAAGAACAAAAGAAAAACATCTTATCCTACTAATTTTATAAATGTCAAAGTTTCCAAATGTTTGGATGTTTATGTTTAAATCACGCTGCAACTACTTGTCCAATTTGAATGAAACTTAGAATATATACAGTTCGTAACCTGGATTAACTAACACAGACATAAAACACACATAAATCATAACATTTAAGAATACAATACAAAAGGTAGGAACATGGGCAGTGACTTCATTGATCGGTTACAACAATCATCTTTATAAGGTTACAATAATACATGGAGAGGCCAGGCATCCATGTCGGTACATAGTCTTGACCTACACTAGGATTCCCTGTGTCGTGACTTTGAAGGTGCGAAATATATTGTTTACCTGTAGGAGCGATTATCTAAGTTAAGCAACGTTTTGCGCGGCCACTATTTGGATGGGTGACCGCTAGTGGCATTCACATCCGAGCGCTTCCGTGCTTCGGAGGGCACGTTAAACTGTCGGTCCCGACTCTACCAATCGTTAAGCCACGACAGAGGCCTTAAGGCGGCCTAAAAACTCTGTCACCAGAGTCACCACTAACTCATACGAGCTTGCTTTGCTTTACCTGTAGGAGCCAACGAGCTGACGCTGGTACTCCGGGTCTTCGTGCGGCGGCCGGCACATGTCTCTGTGCGAGAGCGTGGGCGGCGGCGCTGGAGCCAACACCTCGCGCTCCGTGTAATAAAAGTCTTCCTCATGGTCACTGCCACCCTCCTTCTTCGGTCTGAAACAATAAATCCTATTAGATACAGTTACTAACTAATTCGGGGGCCGGAATATACTCCCAAAGTCCCAATCAGCACAAATGCTCCTGTTAATAAAATTATTGCTACTAATTCTTATGTAAATAGTTTTTAGTTTGTAGTCCTAGGCCCGTATGTTGATTTACTGTTCAAGAACTGATCCGGACTCAAGCATAGATTTTTGTATGAAAATCTCTACTCAAATCAATGCTTGAGTAACGATTTCTGTATCGACATACGGACCCTAGATTAGTTTGCCTGGAAGAAATCGTATCATGCGATAATACCGGCGTTTTCAGGACATTGCCTAGGTTTTTACGTAACTATTACTTGTGCATCTTTGTGTCCTCAATGAAGTTTTTATTTGTTATATTCATTTATCACAACCGATTTTTTATTTTTCCATGAGCGTAAATTACATTGGTCTTATTCATCGAACTTGATCCCTTCAACCCGGTCTATTGTTGAGCAATTTATCATTGAATGACCATCAACATTATATTTCCGTATCTCCCTACCGCTAATGGAGTCAACATACTCAACTCGTTTGATATTGGGTTCTTAGCTTTTGAAGGTGGAAGTAATCAATACAGTCAGGTTTTCCATTATCTACTGCGCATGAAACGGTAAAAGAAAACTAGTAGTTCGCCCCGAACTGAGATCTCGTGATGGTCGGAGGTTACTAAAACTTAAACAATTTTTATAGACCAATGGTTGTAATAAACTTTGCAAATCGCTTCGAAATCGCCGTCTAGCTATGTACCAGTCTTACTTGAACCACAAAATGATTGATACTCCTAGAAATGGTAGCTCACGTTATACTGGGTTTGCCAATTTTATAATTTTTACAACAACTCAAAAACTATTAGACCTAGAGTCAAAATAAAACCGGTTTTGGAATGTCTAAACAAAACCCTATCATATGACACCCCACATGATATTATTGTACGCCTTTTTTTTTACTACCTTTGGACCCTCATAACTTCACGACCCCTTGACCGATTTACTTCATTTAACAAACCAATAAAACTTAAGAGTACCATCCGTATACCTACCAAATTTTATGAAGATCAGATGAGCGGTTTAAAAGATCTCGTCGAACAAACATACAAACATACTTTTTGTCCAAGTTGTCACTAAGATCTCGTTCGCTTCGCTCACTCGATCAATAAAGATTGTAAACCAACTTACATATGAACTAAAATAGCAGTGCATCTGACTTCCACTAGGTCACATTGTGTAGAGATTAAAAACCCATTCCCAAGTGTGAATTTATTAGGTTAACTGCTTGCCTAGTGCTCATTGTAAGCAATCAAACCCAGCCAAAAGTATGTCGAGAAATTGTGCTGTTGTTTCATTAAGTGGAATGGTGGTTAGAGATCGCGCTAGCCTTGTATCCCGTAGGTACGTTATTTTGTAAATACTTGTATCATCATCGATATTAAAAGAACTGTAGGGCAGAGTTACGTAAGCGGGCGGAGGGGACCGTGGCCGTGGCCTTGTGTCGTCGGAGTCGACACTGCGCAGCGCGCGCGAACGCGGGCGCTCTGCAACCTTGCCAGCCGCTTCCGGGTCACAAGGGCCGGCCTTTCACAGTTCTAACCTAACTACCAACATTCCCTTAAATATCAACCTCACATTTAATTACTCACTACAACTACCTACCTGCCAGGTAAAGGTCGCTTGATTTTTACTGCACGTGGCACTATTTTATTAGACTCCGTTTATGCACAGTTTTTTTTTGCAATGTGATGCAATCTTATCACTTCAAAGGTTAGGTTAGTTAGGACGCATATACTAGACTCTAGAATTTTACATAGCATAGAGCGATATGACTGCGAAACGAAACGATCGATATTAAATATTTTAAATGTTACTTTAATTTGCAATGCCACAATTACTTATTACAATTACAATTCAGGCTGTCTCAATAGAACAGTTAGCGGTAACATTAAATTTCTTTATTGGTGCAGGAAATGAGATGTTTTGAATGCATGCGAGCTGCAACCTTGCCAGCTGGCTGCCATTGCGCAATTATTGTTGTTGGTTGGTGCACTTACACGTGTCGCCCCACTCACGCGTGGCTAGTGTACACGTGACTTCTCTATTTGTTGAGTTATCTAGTTGACATTCGTGATCTCCATAATATATGATATACAGGTTGTCCAAGGAAATAGTGTCAAGCGGTAGCCTGAAAGTGTAGCACCTTGAGACGCACCAGAATGACTCACATGTAATTTGCAAAAATGTACATACATGCTGGTTTTTTAAAACTTTCACACTGTGATTTTAAAAGTAGATAAGCAACTTAAACTTTTAAAACGCCTTCAAACATTTTTGACAAATTGAGGTTGGTATTTAATATTTTTCAACTTCAATGTTTATTTGTAGAATGTAGAAAAAGTTTACGTACAGCTATGTATTCACAAATCAAGTATCTATCTCCATATCTGACGTCCCTATGGCAAACTTAGTCCGGGAAGTCGAACTTTTCGGAAAATTACGAAAAAAATTATAAAATCGCTGAACACACGGGTGTCCCTCGAGAGCTCTTCCTTAAGGCTAATGCTTGAAACTATTACTTGGGACACCCTGTATTAATCATCATTATATGTAATTGCATAACCGTAAAAGTATGAAACTAAGCGGTACTCGTGATGTAACAGTATAAAATGGGACTCACCCTAAGTGAGTGTTCCTTATGTGTGCTTCAATGGCTGAGCATGTGATGGTGTTGTATCCGCATCCTCTCCAAGTGCATTCGAACAGAACACTGTTCATCTGAAACAAGCAAGGAAGTAATCAATAACAACGGTTTAAAATAAATATTCATGAACATTTCACACGACGCCCTCTAGTCTCTAACTAAGCAAACCTTGTACAATAAAAACTAGATTGCTAATAGAATACTTGCATCCTTGTCTCTTTGTAAATACATATTTATAATTAAACTAGCTGATACCCGCGACTTCGTAAGCGTGCGAAACTTTCCACCAAAATATCTGTCAACCAGCATACGATGAACCTCGTGCCAAAGGCGGCTTTTGGTTTAGAGAGGTCAAGCTGTATCTAAGAATCCACGTCTTTCATTTCAATAAAATATAGCCTATGTTTCAATCCGAAAAAGGGCTTCTGAATGGTATAAGTTTCATTGAAATTGGTCCAGTAGTTTAGGCGTGATCCGCGAACAAACAAACAGACAAACTCGATTTATGAAATCAGAATCGTTTATCTAGTAGAACTGCATATTATTTAGTTTTCCCATATCTTTAATTTTAGTTTTTGGCTTTTTTACAGTTTTATAATAGTATAGACATCGTATTAGGTTATATACATTCGCTTATTTGCATATATCTTGATATTTGGATTAGCATATATAAAATAGTACCTGTATAGTATTACATATTAAGTATAGATCGTAACACTTAGCCATATAACAAACAACTATGTTTGTCACACATAAAGTAATGTTGGTCCTCAATAGGGATTGAAACCACGACAGCACGGTACGCAGGGCTATACCTTGCCAAACGAGTTGTGACGCATCACATCTCTTGATTTAATTTAGTTTTTCGGAATATTTTTGTGTAAACAGTTAGATAATCGAACTACTACTAGGACTGGATGGAATAAACGTGAATTTGTTGTATTACCTACTATTGTTTTCCTGTCACAACTATTTATATGCAACATCTCTACTTTGAGACTCAAATATGGCTAATCGGCATCCTAGTTTTTAAACTGAAAGAGAAATTATATCCTTGCAGGTGTCTCATTGTCTGAAAGTGATATTTTAAAGATGGAGGTGAACGAATACGTAAATAAGTAAAACAAAACGAATCATTGCACGAGGTGTCGAGACCTTGTCTTCGCTGCCTCGGTAGGTGAGGTTGCCAAAGATTCTGCATTGACCTTCTGTGCAATGCCACATAATTCCAAAGCTGAGGCGCACACATCTGCAAGTTGTGTGTTCTCTGCCGTGCTAAAATTACCAATTCTAGCCGGTTAAACCTTGTCATAAAAGTATCTTGAAATATTGTTCGGCGCATTCAAAATGAAAAGTATGAGTGTTGTCTAAAAAAATTGCAATCTTATGTTTTTATCGATTAATGATGCCCCTAGCATCGTAGCCTGAAAACCGAATTTCGAAGTAGGTCAGGTCACGGGAAAACGAGGTAGCGGGTGTTAGCGGAGAGGGCCGCGAACTAGGTCGCAGCACCACGGCCAAGGGTGGTCCGCGAAGGTTGCGCTTCTTTGTCTTAGTCGAGAGTCAATTCCCGTAAAATTTAATTGTAAATCAACGTCAAAGTAAATGGCAAGTTCACATAACATGAACATTTAGGTACTATGGAATGACAATATGCTAGGGGATTGTTCAGCTTCAACTATTATGACAGTAAGACGCGCCGCAACACAACGACGCCGCCGGCGCCACCGCCGCCGCTGCATGATCTGGCTAGATATCTGTCCGAGCAAGAGGATGTATCTTTCTAAACATTTAATAGTAAAGCCAGAAAAAAAACAGTTTTAAGGCAAACCAAACACGCCTGTGAGTGTAATGTAGATACTAAATAATATCCAAAAAGGCTCTACTTCATGCATTTAGATGCTGCGGTAGTTTGTCCCACCAGAGTGAAGCTATTGGGTTGGGCTAATTACCTTCATTTACTTTCACCGCATTAAGTAGAGCAAGGTAAATTAAATGAGGTATCTAACCTATGTACGTATTTTGATGAATCACAATGGGTAATGGTTTTCCTATCTAAGTAGAGACGTGACGCCATTAAATTCACAGAATGTTTGCAGGTCTTACAGTTTTACAGGAAAATACAGAAACCGTTCCAGAAGCTCTTGGCCGTTACGTTACATGTGAATTCTAGAAACTGCGAGTTAATTAAGATTCCAAATTAGAAAATTGATTTCCAAGGAGCTATTGTTTGAAAAGGCTTCGCTTGAACCAATGAAATGTTTGGCTTGAACTTATGAACTTGTCCCTTTGGAATAACTTGTCCTTCAATTCTCGTTGGCAACACCGATCGATACTGCGGCAACGTCTCCGAGTGCTGTTTCGCTCGGTGGTCAAATTGAAGGAGAATTAATGAAAAATGGCACGCCATGTTTTTACATATTGTACTTCGGTTATTGAAAGTTAATTTCGAAAATCATTTGGGTGCTTGTGTGACTTGAAATTCCAGTTTACAATAATAGGTTTTCTTACTACAATTTAATGTAACCAACACATTTCTTTGACATCGTATTACGAGTCTATACTACTTCCGCGAAATTATCATATACTAGCTGTTACCCGCGACTTTGTAGTTCGTACGAGTGTACCAATTTTTTTCGGATTCGAGTATCATTCCAGTTCATAATCAAGTTCTATTAAAATATTCTTTGTCAACATTTGCTAACGCACGTCATTGGGCATAACTACCCTTGCTTTCAATTCCAACCAACTAACATGGATGGATGGATAATGTATGGTTGACATACAATATCCATCCATCCATACCTTTCATGACCAATAAGTACACAAGTTACTAATAGTTAGACCACCCTGCTTACCGCATTACTTAATCAAGTATTAAACATGTTGATTTGATGAGTTAATATCGCTATCCCTTATATTCAGGGAGGATGAAGAGGGGACGTAACTCGGCTTCAGGGGGGTTGCCCTCCCACTACTGCACCATTGACCTACATACAGCCTTCCATAAACTTTATCAATGTATCTATATATACCTCCTAGGTATGTGTGTGTAAGTTCCTAACGGAGCTGTGCGGGATACTTATCAGCAGCGGTTTTGAATGGCTTTTTGAAGACCAAAAGAAACTAAATTGTTACAAGTATTAAATAAACGTAAACTGGTCAGGTCATGTTTATTAATCACCCTAAAGCGGTTCTTCATTTAGTTCTAGGTACTTATTATGAACAAATTATGGAGTAAAACTGTAAACTGCTGGAATAAGCCCGCAAATCGTTGCGGGATAGCGATGCCAGTGAACAAGCCTCCTTGTGCTCGCCTGTGTGAGTGTTGTGTATACAGCTTACACGTGCCGGTTTCTGGCTTTGTGTGCAATGCAGTCGCTTTGTGCCAGTGTGCAGCGGTTATTTGTGCATTCGGGAATAGACATAGAATACTAATGTACTGATAGTGGGTGGGACTAGGTATATTGATATCTTCTCTCAAGCGCATTATACAACGATTACCTATCCATCTGTTTTCTCACTAGCAGAATAACAACTGTAAAATGTAAATGCCAGAAATGTAATAAGTTTAGTCAGTTATTATGGTTAATCATGTTTTTAGGCCCCCTAAGAGCGTTTTCCCTTGAAGCACTGAAAGTAAATGCTGTAAGATTTGTTTGTGATTGGCTCACTCGACTATGTAGCCAGTTTCATTTTTGTTAAAACAGGTTAGTTTGTTCTACAGGCTAGAGGGGGGCAATGGGAGTGTACACGTGTCGCAGTGGGGGACACTGACGCGCGGAAATAAGGTTCGGTAGAATAAAGGGAAGGGGACTTCGTAATTTGTATTGTTTTGTTACACTGCATGCTACGTGGTAGGTAGGTATTGTAGCTATTGTTTCAAAATGATAAAAATGTTAATGTTAAATGTTTAGGAAAATCGGAGAAATAGTGTTACCGATTTTGCCGGTTGTATAAGTTTGCATAAAACAAAGAAAAATATCATAAATGCTCTACGATTACATGTTTAATAAAAACCTATCAATGAAAAAGCAAAACTAGTGCAGGGCAAGTAATAAGTGGTAGTGGGTGGTTAGGGTACGTGATAAGCCATGGAGCTAGTGAGTATTTTACAGTGCAACAATTATTACCTACCTACCCACACAAATAAATAACAACATGACGATACTCTACCTAACCGGAGCGTTCTTCGCTCAAATAGTTTTATTATGTAAACAGATACAGGGCCTTATTCAATTTATATCCAACTCACAAGCGTTAGAGTTCATAGTCGATTGGAAGAACATGTTTTGAAACGGACCGGTACATGATGCCGGTTTGTTGTTGTGCTATCTCGCTCTACCACGAACCGTGTCGATTTATATTGATCTCATCCAAACATATAAATTGTTTAAAAAAGACAAGTTTGCCACTTTAACGACGAGACAGTGTCCTAGATAAAAAATAAATGAAATGATATCAGAACGAGTGCCAAAATCCAAAGCAATTGCTAAAATTAAATCGTAGTTATATAAATTACATCCATTTACTTCAAAATGTTATAGTCTTTGATATTGAAAGTGGTCTAGAATATTGATGAGTGCGTCAGTCAGCCAATGAGTGTTAAAAATGGCAATTATCAAACCCTTATAACTCGAGAACTTTAATACATAGTTTTTGTATTCATGATTGGGATTCTAGACGTCCATGGGGTTTCACAAGCCACCCAAAATTAGAAGTTTGTACGTGTCGGCTTCATAGGTACCTAGTTTGTTTTGAGATATGAGCGTGTTAAAAGTAGCGCGAAATAGTTCGTATACGCGGGACAGGCCGGTAGTGCGTCTTTGGCGAACTTGGCGGGCGCACTTCCATGCGCCTAGAACTGTATTCATTGCGTTTCTCTTTTGCCCATGAGCACACATGATATGTCGGTTTCGCCCGCGTGACCTTACTTATTCACACATACAATATTCCTCACTCACACAAGCAATACCCGATAAGTTGTTTTCTCGTCATGGATCTCCTAGCGCTAAGAAAGAACGAGGAAGCCGCGCGCTATTCTGTCGGCCGGTACTTTTATGCGCACATAGAGACTACCTACTTTAGCTTGTGATCTCACCTAAGTTAAGTAGGCCAATGCACGTCTCTACCAGCCGGGAGCCAATTTTAACAACGCTGGTTTAAAGCTTTTAGAAAAGAAACTTATTACTAAAAGAAAGAAAACTTCGTAGTTCTGAAACAAATAGCTATTCCGAGGTTAATACATTTATTTGAAACTATTCTTGGTTACGTTAACCTAATACCAACTTAAGAAATCGGTGCAGCCGTAAAGTCAAGTGTGAAACATCTTGGATCATCTAACTGAAAGCATCAGGTTTGATGAACTATGGTGTGCTTCTTTTAGAGCTACTCACGTTCTGATATGTTTTAGAAAACATTCTGTATTTGTGTCTGATAATGAATTTTTATAGCAGGTGTCTTTAGTGATTTTCCAAAGTATTTTGGTAAGTAAAAACAATCTTGCCTGCCGTTAATATTACAGTGCTTAAGCTTACAGTGAGAGAAGTGCACGTGACTGGCCTAGCTGTTCATGTTTCAAAACATGCTTTGTCAACTAGCAACATGTTTACAAACAAAGAACCTCTAATGGTGAGCTGAGTTTTGCATTAGCCTTCCGGAAGAGATATGGAAAGCTTAACTAAATTATCATAAATAGTACCTATGTAGAACGTAGGAACGTAGGAGTAGAACAATATAAAGCTTCCTGTAACAATGGTCTTTTAGAATGAAGAATGTATCACCTACGTTTGGCAAACAAAGAAATTGGATGAGATAGCATGATGCATCGAGCGAGAGGGCGGCAAATGCGCCATGCGGCGTGCACCCCATGAAGCCAAGGGACTTTGTAGGTCACTGAACTTTTGATAGATCCACCCCTCGCACCTTAGAGTTTGTAAAAATGTCATTATGTTAGCAAAGCTTCCTGGTGGGATCCTCAATGAATTGATTCTTTTCGAAGCTTTTTCCCCATCTTTTTTTGAAGATTTCTTTATAAACCTGCATGCCTTTACTTAAATTTTCAGTAAATCGTAGGCAATACATTAGCTGGTTTTGCTTACTCTAAGTTAATTACTTATAGCAAAATCCTAACTTGACTCATACCCCCAGCCACCAAAAAAAGCAATGCACCCAGGTCCGAAACATGGCGAAGCCTGTTTCCGCGCGCCCCTACTTCATGGGGTTCACCCTCATCACTTGACGTTTGTGTCTCAACCTTCCAGCCTCCGCCGCCAACTCACACAAACAACCCACAATGTGGACATAACACATGAAAAATACCCGATGGGTGGTGGTGGTGGCAAGAAACTATGCAGCGTTCGTTCGCCTGATCTTACTGTGAGAAGTGAGCTGCGCTGGCTATTGTTGTTACGTAGTACGTAGGCAGGTAGGGTACCTATTGGTGCAACGCGATCGAGTTATCCCAAGGAGTTAGTAAAAAAGTATTATGTTTTTTTTAACAAAGTAGATAAAAGAATGAGATCATGAGAAATAACGTGGTCCCATCAAAACACCCAACAAATGCACGTCACGAGCAAAAGGTGACTATGACTAAGCGTAACGTAAGTCCGAGCCTGGCAAAATACGTTGCGTTGTAAACAAATAGGTCGAGATTGTTTTGTCGTAGTAAAAGATTACCTTTCGGCAGTCAAATGAATGAATGTTTGATAATATGACAATCATGCACAAAGTGAGTTCCAGTACTATGAGTCACTGGCTGTTGTGTGTCGTGGCAACGATCTTGGAAGGTGGTTAGATGACGAATCAGTCGCGTGGGGCAGTCGAGTTGCCATTAGCTGTGGAGCCGGGGTGGAGCGCCGACTCTTGGTCACCGACCTCTGCAGGTTCCAACTTGTTACAATTTCACTTTTTCTTTCTACACGCCAGGATAAAATTACTGGTTTCAGGCGTCTCTCTCACTCATCGTTGGAAATTTATATTTTACAGCAGGGCTTCAATTTGTTCCACAGTTAATTTGTGTTGGACCATAAAGCGTGATTATTGGAGACAAAATAAATGCGCGTTAAACGCTTTAGAATTCAAACGTAGGTGGTAAGGTACCCGATAGAGCTAAAGTTATGATGTTACGAAAAGATTTGGCAACAGCTCAACTTGTGCAAAAGACATGTTGAATTGTAGTATTATTAGAGGCACACAAGGAATTAGCCGTTACAGTTTCTGACATTACAATAAACATGATTTCGAGAAATGGGGAGTTTATTGAACCCGCGGGACTACTCATTATCGCGACTGATGAACTCGTCACTGCCATTGTTCCAGTCTGCAATACATGGTGATACCTTTTGGATACCTACGTACCTAACTAAACATGCCGTTATGTATTCTAACAGATATTGTATTTAGGCAGAAGATAACGATTCAAAAGCCCAATGAATAAGTGAATATGATACTGTGTTGCTATTGCAAAAGAAAACGCGTGGAATCACACATTCGAATGGGTGTCTAGTGCACCTGTATCGATAATAACTGTACTTAATCCATGTCACGGTTCCATAAGCGACTTGAATACTGTCCTGATTTGGAGCGATCTGAAGTTAACAGCACAAGATCCTCTACATTGACTTATGTGTAAACAGTTGAACTGTCAAGAACGGGCAGTGAACTGGGCTCGGTGTCATTGCCCTGCCAATGCCGGTTAAAAAAACGTATTGCCTCCTTCTATCAAACCGGCGACGATGACGCGAGGCGTGCGTTTAAAACGCAAGAAAAACTTTTGCCAACACATTTTTTCTCCTGTTTATATTTAACATATAATTGTATGTTAGTAATTAGCATCAAAAAACTATTAAAAGCCGACTTGTTCGTGAACATAATCTTGTGAAATATGATGAACAAACTTGGGATTTCAAAAACTAAGAAATATTGCAAATTTCGTAAATTTAATATTGGTAGAGCACTACAACCTTTAATAAATTTTCCACCATTGCCACCCACAGTTTGTCGTGTGAGTCGTGTGACACGCAAAACGGTAACTATAGTGCTTCCTTTGTTCATATCTAATTGTGCAAGGTGGTAGAAATAATTGCCCAATGTGGTTACACACCCATAATGACCGTAACCGCATCTGGTGCCCTGTCCTACAGCTCCATGCTGGTCAATGTCTCCTCGGACGGTGCTTTTGACCGCACCAAGGCCGTCAGGATAGGGGTACGTGAACTTTATGACGTTTAACTCTTTTGCCTATTTAACCAGAATGTCCAGAAGGAAAGTATTGTTATTTTGAGAATTGAGTGATAAAAAAACTACTGGTATTTCGTGATCTTTAGTTTTTCGATTAAGCTTTGGGAAAATGGAACCTTTTGCGGTTTCTCTCTAATGTTTGTCTGTGAACGATATAAGATAAAGATTAAGTTAAAAATTGGCATATGCTTGTTAGAGTCATAGCTTTATATCATTTGCTTTGAATATGGGTTTTTATGAGAATCTTTAATTTGGGGTGTCAAATAAAAGTTAAGACTCTACAAAGCAGCACTATTATTTATTCTGCGACTTTTAAATTTAATTATTCAGTTTTCTGCATTTACGTCCAGCAGACGAATTTATCTGAAAGTATTAATCCAAATGTGTTTTTATTGAACACGGTGTAAATTTAAAATGTAACTTGGCTAATTTGCGTGGTAATTTATAAAAGTCTGTTTTAGAGTTAATTGGAACGTAGGTTTTTGTTTGCAGCCACGATAAAATAACCTACTGATATGCACAGGGTTATTAGAACGAGAGACTTGAGTGGTGTGGGGACGATGACCTGTAGAAAGAGACAGAACGACAACAACTATGAAGTTCGTGCGTTTTCTCACCAGAGACAAAAGATTTCGTTTTCTCTATGCTCAAATCAGGTAAGTGATTGAATTGTGAAAATATTATTGTATAAGGTGGGGTCTTGCATATACATTGCAAAATACCACTTCTGCCAACAATAAAAAAAGGACTTTACCTCACGCAGCTACATTAATAGATGACCCTTCATATCAAGACAAAAGGGCTTTATCGATATTCCAATCATGATGGCTTATAAATTTATCTTGCTGCAAACAAAATTTGCTAAGAGGATTGCTGGTATTCGAACACGGCTGATCAATGATCTCTTATACATAATTATTATTATTATAGTAACTTATATAATTATCTTTGGCTAAGAGTTATCAAGGGGTGCTAATTATGATGGACAAATAGATGTAAAAAGTCTATGATCCAGCCAGTGCTGGCTTAGCAGGTACTCTTACAGTCAGTCAGCCCCTGATTTGATTCTTAGATCTTATGAAACATAAGGAGCTATTTTTCAGCTCAAACTGTCGCTGTAATGCAATATGTCTAAGTTAGTGCCTGCTCCAATGCAAGTAGATCGTCCGTGGCTATAAGTAGGCATACGAGTTTGACCTATTTCGCTTGTTGCACAATGCTATCCCACCGAGTATGGTAGGTTAGGTACATTCTTAGTCAGATGCAACCAACTAAAATATAGTTACTTATATTATAGGTTAATTACATGCACATTGAAGACTTAGATCAGTTGAGCTATCTGTAAATCGTTTGCAAAGGTTTGCTCAATTGTTTCATGTGTAATTTGTAAATAGTATAAATGTGTATAAGTATTCTATCACGAATCTACTTCCCATAGTACAAGCTTTGCTTAGTTTGGGACTAGAAAGCGTTGTGTGATATGTCCAAGAATATTTATTTATTTATTATTATTTATTAGTTTTACTGTATTAGTTGTAATTTCTTCAGATGCTTACAATAACCTTCATTTATTGCCTCTATAATCTCAAATTAGATTGTCAAACCCTAAAAAGCGACAGCATACTGCAAAAGACCGTCCGCGCATTCATTTCCTATCAAGTGTGTTTGACACTGTGCGACCTAGTTTTGCGACACACATTGATACTGTAATCGCTCTCAAAGTCTCGTGTTCTATTTTTTGACGCCAACCAATGAGTAGGTCCTGCTCCTATTATACGTTATTGCGAGCGTCGTCATGTCACTTCTAATAATTATGTAGTAGTTTAGTTATCACGTGCATCATACCAAATATTTATGTTGTGAACGGAACTACTTCGAAATATTCAATTTCAATTACAACTAACGCAAAAACATTGTATTTTGAAGAACTGTGGAAAACATTCAAACTATTTTGTGACGTAATTGTTAGATAACAACCACGTTACACGTTCTGTAGAGCGATGATAGTAAGGTTGTTGTTATCGCGTTAATATTGCGTAAAGCGTAAATTGACGTTCAATTGGTGGACAAAGCCATGCACCAAGGCTTGCGTGTGTTCTATCCAAGCTCAGCTCAGGGGGTCGGTGCGGGGCGGATCGCCGACCACGACGCTCGTTACCCACACACACCATAGATAATAACATGACATGCCGGAAATCCAACAATAGTTTACGTATCAGGAAAACAGATTTCGTAGATTATGCTAATTTATTTTAGTCGCAGCAATTTTAAAACAACAACCGTTCGTAAACATTAGGCAGAATATTAATGTACAGTCGCGGCGGGACCGCGTTCAGAGCCGGTTGCTATCCGGCTCAAAGGACCATCAAACGTTTTATAATTTTATGGATTATTAAATCGAAGCAGTTGACGAGCGGATGGAGGTCATCATAATACATGAGCTGGTAGTCGAGTGGCGAAGCTGGTCAGGCGCGCGGCGGCGGCCAGTTTCGCAGTTGCTATTTACACACCTAAATAGAGTAACTGTTCAGCGTGGAGAGCGCTCTACGATCCTCTAGTACAGCGCCGTGCCTTCCGCGTTTTAAAATAGAAACACGAAGGTCGTGCCATTATTTGTTGAAACTTACCGCTATCATTTAATACAGCATAAACCTTGAAAACGTACACGCTCATTTAGGTATTTACATATTTTTTACACCTAAGAAGCTAACGGGGCATAGAAAGAAGCTTTTTGGCTGATCTTGTGAGCTGTTCATATAGTTAATTGTTTTCGTTCTATTTCAAGGTCTAAGGCCTAATAAACAATCATACACGTGATTTGTACCTGATTTTAGTGGTCACGTTGCGAAGAACGGCACATGCGCATACTGCGCGATATTTCTTAACTCACGTGGGTTTTGATTGCACCTATAATAATGTACCTAAGGGCTGCGGGTGACAATCCAAAGTAGTCTATCCCTTATCAATGCTTCACGATATCGCTCTATATTAGAGATAGATCACGACTGTAATAATAAAACAATTTAAAGACTTGTTTCATAATAAAATAATAATAACACGTAGAAGCAATCATACGTAGAAATTTTAAACGTGTCTTTAGTATGAATATTATCACGACGATATTTTAGGAATGTAACGAGTGAACCGCATGGGACTTCCAATCACCGACCCTCTATCTTACTGAATTTTTATTAGATCTTAGTCTATATTTTGTGAATATTACGTTTCTAGCTTTCTAGGACTTACGGCGTGGAATGTTCAATTCTTTGCCAGTCATTTGCTTGGATAAGGCCAACGGGGCGCAAAAATTTTTCATTGCAGGATCGGGTCGGGATCCTTGACTTTCAAAACACCTAGGTCTCAAAGTTCAATGACCTCAGTCGACCAATAACAAAGTAGGTTATAACTCTTAAAGATTTAAGCTTTGACCTCAAACTACCTATGATTAGAAATGACCTAGATCTCTTATCCCCATTTATATTTAAAAGCCGGAATCAAAGGTCAGGATCAGGAAGTCAATGACAAACATTTTCCAAGGTCATAACGTAACGTATATTTTTTTGTTATAAATAATTTATGTAAGATTTCCTTGATGTTATTAATTTAAATAAAGTCTTACATAGTTGATAAAACCGCACAGTGACGCGATACCAACAAGTAGGTAGGTAGGTACTGTAATTACAGTGACCGTGAGTACGCGGAAGTCTCCTTGCCGCCTCGCAGATAGCGTTTGCCGTACTTTATCAGCGGTGAGCGATAATACGACCTTCGTATATCACGTACTTGTTTCTGGCACAATGTCACTGATCAAGTTTGATTATGAAATGAAATTTATTTTGGGCCTCTGCCATATTGCAGTTAGAATGGACGAATGATGTCCTACCTATACTATACCTAACCTCTAACTATTGCATGCAAAAGCATAGCCTACTAACCGTCGTTTGCATAGTGATATAAATAACAGATCTGATATTTTCCTTTGTTAAAATTACGAAGCACAAGTACTGAAAAGTACCAATTGCTTGGCTGACTAACTTGACTATGTACCATTAGAGCTTAACAAAATACGATATTGTGATAAACGCACAGCAGCTCTGCTGTTGAATTGTCTTGTCTAAACAATATTCTTGTTTATAAACGCAATCGGCGCGGGGCGGCTGTTGTATTGTTCAATTCAAACGACGAACTAATTATGATAACTAATCTGATTGTTATAATATGCAGCGAGAGATGCCTAGAGAAAAACTTACTACTGTTACCAAACGCATAAAAACCAGTTAGAAATAGTTGAGTGGAGTGAAGCAGTTTGCTTTAGAATTTCCCAGCCCAGCCTATAGTTGCTGAAGCGTGATCTATTTTACCGCTCTCCAGACTTACGCATCGCTTTGTTCCGCTAAATTGCTAAAACGTATGGAAGCTTTCCGTTCATTGAGTACCGCTAGACAGCAGGCATCTAGTTATTGCTACGGGGGGGGACCTAATACGTGTTTTGTTGGAGGTTACACGTGTAGGTACACGATAATGCCACTCGTGCAGTTTTAAATGTTGCATGCGCTGCAATCTCTCGATTTACCTTATCGGTAATATGTCTCGGTACTGATTTTTACGGTAAACGCACTCGGCAACGGCCGTGTGGTGACATTTCCGTAATAATATGGTAATGCAAGGTTGCAGTGTGACAGAATGTCATTTTTATATTTTAAATCCGCGTTCAAATCTGTTTTAAATAATGTACCTACTTTATCGTCGTGCATAAAAATAAAAATAAACATTCACTTTTCATAATATGGTTTTTAAAAGGGCAGTATACTTGTATACAGCAACATTGTACTGAACTGAATATAGGTGTATAACTGTTGCCAAGTGAGTAATAAAAGAAGTATTGGCAAAGTAGATTATGCAAGGGCTTGCGCTCTAAGTACGCATGAGCCGTGGCGTAATGTAACTCATATACTTAGGTAGGTATTGTTTTGTTACGCTGGTAACCAGCAATGACGTCATTACTCGGCTGGCACCAAAGCAGCTCCACTTGGACTAATATTCTATGGTAGCTCCAAGAATGTAACACTCGAAGCTGTAGGCATGAACTCGATACTATGACGACTGCTATAATGATAAGTAACAAACGACGCGCGTTATCTGCTGATGCCTGTTGTTTTATGTCTATCACCTATCAGACGCCCATTCCTACGTAGTTCGGACATTTAAAATAAAAAACAAACTAAAACCAGCAGCGTGTTCGTTCGTGTAGTAAGATGTCATCAAATGCATTTGTAATGCGCGCAACTAATAATAGCTGCGAATTGCATTGCAAGAATCGCGCCGCTGGTCGGGGCCGTGCCGGCCGGCCGGCCTGGCATGGCAACTTGTTCTCGGAAAGAATTATTGAAGCTAGGAATGAACGGCGTGACCGCTGCGGCCTGCGAGTACGGTACGGTAGGCTAGGCTGCTCATATCACGACCCGGCGTAATTGCACTGTTATTGCTGTGCACTTTTACGCAGAACAAAGGGCTCCTGTGAACTATTACCGCGCCTGACATATTGCAAAAACTGTTGCCACCGTTAATTACATATAGGCACGTGCATTGTTTGCTTTACGACTATCACGAGGAAATAAAAAATCATAGTAGAATAATGGATAGCCTAGGAGTAGAAGCCAGGTGGCTGGAACTAAGTACAATTAGTGTTTGGATGCGGATATACAAACTGAATGCGCACATATTTGCATCGCATGTAGGCAGGCAGAGTACTGGCAAGGCCTTGCTTCGCTCTAATAGCTGTGTCCTCAGCCAAGGTTTGTGAGCTGACGTCAGGCACCTACGCTCGGTAACGAGAGATTTAAACATACATTATAAAGGCTACCGTATGGTATGGATCGTTTTCCAAACTAACGCGGAATGTAAATGACGCGGAATTGAGTAAATGATGAACGCGACGTGTAGATGGGCACCGTGATATAATATGGATCGGCCAGGTAGAGCGATGGCCCTGGGCAGGCCAGGCAGCGCGCAACGGGCCGGTTAACGTAAGTGGTGCGCAGGAACAGGTTCCGCGAGGAATACATGTGGGCAGGTCGCCGACCTCAGGGACGATAATCCGAGGTGGCACCCGTCGTCGCCGGCCGGCTGGCCACAACACACTCCACCCGACTTAATAGGGAAAATCTATTTATTAATGCAAAAATAACTGATTCGCCATTTTGCATCGTCACCTCTAAATATAAATATTTATAAACTTGAGCGCCGCACCACAGCGTAGAGCAGTGTTACGACTTCTCTGATGAGGAGACCTTTCCATTTCGGGTAAAATAAGACATTTCAATATGGCCGAAGAGTCAAGATATAACCGGCGGCTTAAACTTTGTAACACAGTTTATTTTAGGTCGTGATCTTGAAACTGAGGAACTGATTGGTTGTAAAATGAATATAAGTCTTCAGTTTTGGCCAACACTGTGCAAAAAGAGTTCGAACTGTTGGCAACGCAACATAATTATCTAGTCCGGCGACACAGCGTCTGGGGCATACCATTGTATTTTGTTGCACCAATAATACTTGGTTAGCAACGTACGTCAAACATTTTATTTGTGTGGGCGCTGAGCGGGCAGCTGTAGACATTAGACACTTAGACACCGGTGCATACAGGCTTACATTAATATTTGTATAATATAATGTTTTTGTAAATAAATCATAACTAGGTAAGTATACTAGAGTCAGTAAATATGACGACGTGTATGTACGATAAATTATCTGTATTTAGAAACCTATGTAAACATTAAACGTACTGCATGTTAGGTTAGAGCATAATGAAAAATTTTATCTTAGCCATAGGTGAAAATTATTGCCCTTTTTGGGAACATCGCGAGATCTCAGTTCGGGGGCGAAGTCGTGTTAAAAAGTCATACACATTACATTATCCATACAGTTATTTAGCTACGAAAACACACGTACTCGTCTAGACTCTACAATTCTAAATTCTAGCACAATATGCTAGTGCTACGCTCAACGTAGCACTCGTAGCATTTTCGTAGCATTCAAAAGTTCTTAGCTGAAATTCCAGTGCTGATGAAATTGCGACTTTATAAGAAGGAATAGTTGCAAGTACTCAGTAATTGTAGTCGTAAATAATTGTTACGTAATAGGTGTAACAGTGAGAAGAGTGTCCGGTCCGCCCACCAGTACAGGGCCGGCGGCGACGGCATCACAAGCGCATGGCCGCCAAGCCAACAACGTGTACAAGGTTACATCTATTCACAGATTACATAAAATCCACTCCACGCGTGGGCTTGCCAACAAGAATACAAAAGGTACTTGCAAATAGTTATTTTTAAACTCCGACCGAAAAATGGAAAAGGTGTTATAAGATTGACGCTCCCTCACCCTCATAGCTCTGAAGGTAGGGTTCCAATTTGTATGCGATTTGTTTTGTGTGAAAGGTGATTTATCTGGTTTCCGATGAGGATATCAACTATAAAAACCTGTTTGGAAATATCAGGCATAATTGCAGTTTAATTCACATTTAATTAATTTCAAAGTATTGAGATTTGATGAACTGAAGTCCATGCTCTAAGGTCTGATAATGACCAGCAATGATGAAGAGGATCTAAGGAGATTTTTACGTTGGTGGACCATGAAAATGTCCTTAGATTCTCCTCACCATTGCTGGACCTTATCAGTTGGTTTTTAAATGTTTGTAAAATTAACTTGTATAATTGCTTCTGAGTGACATTCAGAGTATATGATGCTATTAGTTTGTTTACTTACACATTATTTACATCGCGTGCAGGGAGCGATAAAATGTGACGTATTCAAAGTGATATTTCGATACTATCGAAAATATTTACGTGATAGTTCAAAGAATATTATCTTGTTATGTTGTTGAATTACGTTGCTAAATTAATATCAAGGATCCAATTGTTTTTCATGGCCGGTAGTGCCGCGCGTGTGGTGTAGTGTAGGCGGGTGACACACAACAACACCGGCCGTTTCACTACGCAATACACACAGCGCTAGTTATTTATGCTTCGTAATACCTACCGCTCTAGTGTCACTCGGCAGATGTGTCAACTTCTATCCACAACACAACGCGAGTCCGTGATACTTATTTTAAAGTTCAATTAGGTACTTATACAAAAATTCAAAAACCCCCGACCATGATCTCCTTAGATTTTATTCATCATCATTGCTGGTCATCATCAGACTTTGTACTATGGACTGCAATTCATCAAATCTCAATACTTCAAGATAAACTAAATGTTTTAAACTGCAATTATGCCCAAAAATGGTTTTCATAGCTTATAAAATACCCTAATAACTCGGCTTCTTTCGAGCTCGGAAAGTCTTTCGGTGCTAAATATCGGAATAGCGTAGGTGCTGTAATGATCCGTGCTGTAAAACCGGGTGCGGCAAATGGAATACCTCAAACGTGCGACTAGCTACTGCTTTAGTAACGAGTGGTGTCATATAATATCAGTGGAGCTGCTTACTGCGGTCGTCGATAACTCGCGCAGCAATAAACACATTTATGTAAATTTTACAATGGTGTTGCATAACCGGCCAGTATGCTGCGCCTTGACATTGTACGACACAGTGAACTGCGCACGTGGATCGTAAATCATAATATTATGTGCACATGCGTGAATGCTATTTATCTGTGTTTCAGCGAGAGCAAGCCTCGGTACTCAACTGCACTGCTCTGTGTATCAGTGAATCAAAACACTCGAAACTAGTGTGCAACCATCTTTATTCTTGAAATAATTTCTATTGTGATTTAGTACCAGGTACCAGTACTAAATTAAACATCTAATTTAGTTTTATTGTTACTCTAATGTGTACTTTATGTAAATGCAATAAAGCTACCGTTTAATTTGCATATAAATCTTACAATACCTAGGTAGGTGCAAAACGCATTGTACCTACTAACACTACAAAACCAAGTTTATTAAACTCCAACATGCATTGTTCACAACAAATGATAATTAAGCCCGTTTACAATATCTATCATAGTATAGGTAAGTTATTAGTAAACGGTTGTGTTTAAGAAGCTGCAATACATGTATGGAAAAATGTATCATGACAAACACGAGTTGCAAACATCTACCTACACGTAAGCGTAAGCAATACTTGCTATCAATAAAGTGCACAATGTGTCAGTGACTCCTTCCTTATCTGTTCATGACTTTTGAATAGACCATAGTAGATAATGTTCGATTTTAATTGCAAATACTTGCTTATTACAAAAACGTAGAGTCGGTTTCTGCAGCTCTATACGCATAGGCTCTTTTATGAAAGCACGCAATTGTAAATACGTGTGTATAACGGTAGCTATTAGATTGCCTGCATTAGCTAGTCCGAGTCGTGATGTAATGGTATTCAGCGGGACGTGCACGGGTATTACCATTACCAACGAACACCTGTTGCGAGAGAAAGTTGCACCAAGCGACCATTCTAGAAATATCTCGCCAAAGGCAACTTAATACTTTATCTCAGAAGGAAATTGAACAAAGGAAACTGATACGTAATTACCGGTTGCAAGTTTGCAACACAATAGATTATGAGCTAAATGCCAGGACTCAGCATATTGAAGTGCATCTGTGGATTGAGTCATGCATGCGTCACAAAGACTATAGGGTCACCATCTAACAAAGCAGCTGAAGTCCAGGGTTGTGTTTCAGCGATTAACTTCTTAGGTACTCATTACTCATAATTTACTGCCGCACAATGTAAGTTCAATTCAGGTTCTGTATGGTTCCTTTATTCGTGGACGTGGAAAGAGCGGTTGCGTATTAGAGTTACTAAAACGGAAAGCTACTGGATGCAAATATGGTACCTAGTGAGTTGAGCACACCAGTGTAATACGAAAGCGAGGATAAGTGTGTCACGGACCACGGTCTAATTGAAGTTCGGACCGGCAGCGGCCACGTGCCGCAAGGAATATTTTATACAATTCAAATTTAATTACTATCTCTAACTCGCATCGAAGCACGCTAGAACGATTATATAAATTGTTAGTCATTATTGTCTCCAGTAAGAATTTCCATAAAGGTCTTTGTTTAGAGTTTTTGCAAGAAACTCCTTAGTTTCCGCGTTTTTGTTGCATGTAACCTTGCAGAACGTCGAAGTATTTTTGCACGGGTGTTGTCCTTCTAAATACTCGTACATAACTTTACGTTAATGTCTTCCATGTCCACGACACAACATCAAATTTAAACCTAAAATTGGGACGGCGGCAGCTCCTTTTATGCTAAAGATGCATCAAATATAAGCACTTATCTGAAATCATGAGACTGGCAGCGCAGTGGTATTCCTATCGGTACCCTGTTATTAATAAACTTGATGTAAGCTTGAAATACTTGCACCGTGTTTTGTCTTTTGCATTGACAAGCAGATTCAAATTCGATCGAAGGAGACAAAACACGGTGCAACTTATTCCAAGCTTACATCGAGTTAATTAATAACAAAAATAAAGTTTGAACAAGGTAGGTATGTATTGTATAAATGCGCAGGTGTACGTACAAATAGACTTACCCGCTTCTTGCGCGGGTGTAGGTCCTCGTAGTCCATAGCGATGCCTTCGTCGCTCAAGGAGGAGGAGGCTGGAGGTGGCGACGGAGTACCGGAGCGCCATGACGAGCCTGAACTACTGCTGGCTCCAGGGGACACCGACGAACGACCTCCCCAACCAGCACCTGTCATCAAACATTTCCTATAAATATTATGACTCCTAGCGCTGCAAAAGTTGCCAAACGACTAACATATCCTTTCGACATAACCTTTAACAATAATTTGGTGAAGTCCGGCAAGTACAAGAAAGTTTTGATTTTACAGTACTTGTTATTACACAACAGCTTCTTTAGAAATTGCCTTACGTAACTTTATAACTTCCTTTGGTATGGTAAGTTTCTCTATAGAATAAAGAACAGTGGAAACTGGCTTTATTCGTTTGTACGAGAATTTATGTGGTCATTGTTTCCGAAAGTTATTAAAATTGAAAGTAAGTATGAAAGCGGTTATTCAAATGATAATCGTTGCATGGTTTAAAAACAGTAAGCTGGGATTCTTTCGACAAAATATGAACTGTATGAATTAAATGTTATGAATATCGAAGCGGAACTACAACCACTTTCACTGAGATAGAGCTGGCTATTTTCTAGCGCACGTGTGTACGTATTAATCAACAGTCGCAGTTCTCAAGAGGAATCGTAAAGTTTTATGGAGGCATGGACCGCCAAAGCGCTGCATTACGATTGCGTAATGGCCTGCATCTAAATTAAACCTATGATTAATCCAAGAAAGAAGTTACTGTTAATAATTATTTATTTATATCTACAGCTGCTGGTGTTTGTTTAATCAACGCCCACGTAAAAATACCATGCCTTAACAAAGCAGGCGATCACTTGACTACGGATACAAGATTTTTAGTTACGCAGTTTTACTTTTATTTCTGAGCTAGAGCAAACTACTTAATTCCTAATGTAAACCAGTATACCCAGTAAAGAGTAATCAAATACTATATAGGAGTGCTATCAAATATTATGCTACTCGAACAAGAGCACAATTTCGTTAGGTGCTCATCATGAGAACAGTGTTATGCCAAATACCTGTCTAGACTGTGTCTAGACGTCGTCTAGACGCTATCCACATTTTGTAGATTTAACACAACCACCAGTGGTCCGCTGTTTTAATAAAATGCATTCCCTTAGCGTTACTTCCATTAAATCCCAGACAGGTGTTGTAATATTAAAGCTACAATATGACAAAGCTTGGAATGAGTAAAGCTATTTGAATTATGTAAGTGCCAAGTAAGCTACCACTGGGCGAAGTAAACTGGCGCATAACATAGCATGACGTGACGAACGTAACGGCTATGTGATAACAATGTTTGAGATTATGGGAATAAGCAAGCACCGGTGATGATACTGCTGCTCTATCTTCGAAGAACAGTTGAGTGGTTCCAAGAATGTATTGTGTGTCAGAGTCAGCGACTCTCTATGACGACAATCCAAATCGAGCTCGAGCCCATGAGCATCGTCTTGTAATCTTTCCCCACCCTCAATAAGTAAATATATAGGATAGGTGTTTCCGAGTTCTTGCTTTAGATTTTCGTAAAAGGATTACAAAAAGTAGAAAAACACTTCGGGCAAGTTTCCGCGTGTACTCACTAGGGCGCGGTGAATTAGGTGAACAGCTGAGTGACATCAAGACGAGAGCTGCGTTGCACTCGTTCATCTGATCGTTTGGCTCCCCGTAGCCCAGGTCGCATGAGCTGCTCGGCCCTCTCTTGCGGGATCTGCAACACAAATATGCATCAGCAAAGCAATGACAATTGTTACTTATTGCGTAAAGTAGAGTCACTCTAATCTAGAATTCTAGAGACGAAAAATCATTATGTGAAAAAAGTGTATACAACGAAATATCTACTTTTGGTAAAATAAGACTTAGGTCATAATTTAGGTTCCGTGGAACTTGTTTAGCGAAAACCGGGAATACTTTTGTTGCCAGACAGGGCGATTGATTCTTCGAAGAACGCATAATGAACCTTTCTGAGAATAATCAATAATGAATTTGGTTTGGCTTTTTCATCCGTATTTGGACAATAAATAAACGCTGGCAACGAATAAACCAAAAAGTTTGTTTAAGATTCGATGAAATAAGTAGATAAATAAAGCAAGACAAAGTTTTTATCAATATTTGAGAAGTTTAAAAGCCAGACCTCAAAGAGAATGTGACATAATCAACAAGTCTAGACTAGGTCTAAATTCGTTTATTGACCCTGAGGTATTTTTTGGAAGCTCGGGTCGGAGAACGAAGGGTGGATCCCGGGGAGGGTTCGTTAGGCTGTTGCGTAACCGGCGGCGACCTAAAGCGAGTCATTCTATCAAGTCACATAAGGACGAAGGCTTTGCCCGGAGCGATCACCCTGCACCACCTTCGACAAGGAGGTTCGTTAAACTCGCGAGTTTGTTGAACGACCTACCCCAGTACAGGTTATGTATAGTCTAGTCTAGGCTAGTTTACGCGATCCTATTTCTGTATTTGCACATTATATTCTGTGATATTTGGTTAACAACCAAATAATTTTAGTCACATGCGGTTTGGAATTTTTATTAACATTTACTACAATTTATTTTAGTAAAGTAATTAACCATGCAGGAGATTTCAACGCACTACTGATTCCAATGACCCATCGTGTTGTGTGACTTTCATGAATCATTTAGATTGAGATAATGTCGAGAATGCAATATACCTACTCAATACTCGTGTGTTTTCAATAGTTTGTTTTTATCAAAAATCTAATGTAAATAAGGTTAAACAAAACTAATCCCTGTTAGAATATAGTAAATAAAAAAAGCTAAACTTAACAATACGACTATTGTTCAATACATATACATATATGATTCAAGTCATCCTTTTATCCAACTTGATTATCGATGCGTTTCTAGAATGTAAAGAAACTGTACGGCATGCAATGACCGAGGGTGTGACGACACGCAACGCACAGGCTTTGAACTTGATTCTGTTGAACTCATAGGCAATGTTCGGGATTGAACCCACCTCAGCCTCCCGTGCCGTTGCTTTTACTGCCGGCACCCGGCGCCTGCAGCGTTCGTTCGCCTAGTTGAGTTCACAATCTACTTCGTTATTACCACATAAAAGTAGTCATCATTCGTTATTAAACAATGTACGGGCAATACTGAAGCATCCACAGCTAATTAAATTTAAATAGTTATATCAAGCAGCAAAAACCATTTATTGCTGGATTGCAATAAATAACCTTAAACGCGTTTGACTTGGCTTTTGACCAAGCGATATAAACTTGCAATTAAACAGATCAGTGTTAATTTCGCAAGGCGGCCGAGCAGGAATCCGAATAAATTTACAAAAACGCTACACAACAGTCGACCTACGAACGCACCCTAGATACAAGGTGTATTCACCCCGCTTTGACCTTCCACCAGGTTCGTTATCCGATCTGAAATAAATAGGTAGATGATATGTACCTACGAGTGTAGTCACTATAGGTAGTACGTCTATTCACGCTTACCATCTGCATCGCAACAATAGATATTTATTTTAATTTATTTACAGGTTAATCACCGATTTACACATGAAACGCTCCGTTTCGAGCGTTTGCATGACCGGACGCAGTGTCCTGTTAACCAAATCGTTTTGCTTCGGGCACTAATACATTATGCATCGATTGAAAAGATACGTTCAGTCGCTGAACTGTCATACATAATATAAGAAGATAATAGAAATCTTTACCATTGATCACTGGTTGTAAATCCCACCTATGTATGTATGCATAATATGTTCATGCTGGGCGGAGATGGAGCCGGCAGCGGCAGCGGCGAGGTTGTTTCTGAGTGCCAATGGACGGACGTCTTGGCTCTTGGAGGTGACTTTGCTTATTGTTTGCGATAATGGGGATGCTTTGCTCGCCGGCCGGCCGCCGACCGCCACCGCCACCGCCGCGCGCCTGTACCGGCGTCGCATAAAATAGCGTGGTGACGTAACACAGCACTGCTGACGTAACGCGGAATACCTACGTTACAGTCGATTGCCCATTTAAATTGATAAGAAGTTTTAACTTGCTGTTACTTTGTCAGGCATGTACTGACGTCAGTTTGGAAGACATCGCCGACGTCGACGTCGCGTCGTCGCTTCGTCGGCGGGCTGCCACGGGATGTACCTAGTTTGAAATGAGCTTTTTGTATTTGAAACGGCATCAACGACAATCGTAACAATGTTTCGCCACGGTCACTGGCCGGTGCCGCCGCAGCGCAGTGGCAGCTGTGCACACACACTTGCCACACGCTTCTGTGGCGTACTATTCGCGTAACATTGAGAACGGCCTTGTCGCTCATTGCCGGCTTCGTAGCACCACATTGTAAGCTCGTTGCAAAATGTTTTTATTATTTGCAATATTTTTATGACTTAGGTAGTAAAGTGTACTCTTTGATTTTCTCTCATCTATAAATTTTTCAACCTAATCAATTATTGCTTACAACCATTACCTTCATAGCTCAAATATTCTAACTAATAATCGCTTTTCAGCTTTCAAATCTTTACTGTAAATGATTGTTTTATCAAGGTACCTAATATAATTTATAAACAAAGTCCATTACGTACAGCAAATTATATCTTCATTCTTGATGGTCCCAATATGGCCGAGGCGAACGGAACCTAATGGCGATTTCTCTTCACTGCGTCCGCTTTCGTAGATTTTCTTTTACACCACACTCCGTGCATACGAGTACACGGCGTCGTTTAAATGTAGTGTAGAGTCATCATAAAATCTCACACTACTGCAAACATTCCATCCACGTCTTACGTAATTTGCGGACGTAGCAAAGATAAGATGTAAACGTAGTTTCACAAACATTATACCTAAACGTGATTCGTTCTAAATGAGAACTGCCGCTAATAGCTCAAGAATTTACATCAAGTATTTCTAACCGGCATTACATAATGTAATACGAACGCTTCCTCGTTGACTCAATGTCATATTATGATAATGAATTTGAAAAATAAACTGAAGACCTTCAGCAATCTATTGTTCGTGCAAGTTGTTTGTCCATGCTGGTGATTGTCGGATTGTGGACTCGGAGCTAATGTCTTTTTTGATAGGTTGATGTAGGTCGGGAGCACTTTTTGCGCTGGAAAAACTGAGATTCGCTGTAATTGAGCTCAGCGCATGCCACAAGTTCGCCCACACCTGCGGGTGACATCATCCTGCTTCTTTGATTTCTAGCTGCTAGCTGGTATTGTATTGATTCGGCAGAAGCAAACTTATAGTTGTTTTTAAATTCCACGTAGCCATGCCAAGCCATTTCACGGATTAAACCGGATCAAACACAAAATTAAAGTATAACTTGTCATATCATGATACGTACGACATGCATGCGTAGTAGTATAGTACTAACTTTCTTCACCTTTTATTGTGATATTAAAGTAAACAATAATGACTCTACCTACAGAGAGGAAGTTAAAAAAATCCATACAGTCTAGTCAGAGGTTGAGGTGACCTAAACTAAGTCCGGGCGGTGGTGCAATAAACGATATAGGATTGGCGTTATTAGTACTTGTGATACCGTGACGTACTCGTACGAACACAATGAAACAGCAATTATAGTACAACACGACTCAGTTCTCTGAAATTTGAAGAATAATTGGCGTTCTACAGTTTTTGTTCCCGTAAACCGGTGGAATAACCTGCAGGTAGGTCGATGCAAAGTCAGATGGGCGGCATACACTCATCAGTGAGTAATCGTTCCCGGTAAATGACGTGCACACACCGAAGTCCTTTGTTCAATGCCAAATTCTTTTTGGCATGTCCAAATTATCAACTCGTGAAAACGTTCATTTGAGCGCTGATAGAGTTTTAAATATTATTAAACAGTTGCATAATGTTGACGCCATTTTTGTAACACTTTCCCAAGGTAGCGGCACCTGCCAAATGAGATAACGGGCTTCTATAGCTCCAACGAAAGCAAACGTATACTCAGCGAGAAAGTGGCACCCCACCACAGCCCGCGCGCGGCCAACTCGTCGCACCGCGCGCCTTCTCTTTGCACGTTGCGCAAACGCATGCGGAATGTAATTCAATGTCTTTTACCTTTATTTATTTTCATGCTGCAAAATAGAATACTTACGGTGGTGTCTGCACTTACGGCGCTCTCGTTTTATGAACGTGAAACAGTTTAGCAGTCGAATTCTCATTATGTACGCATGATTAGGTAGGTATGCAGTGTATACATACACACATACATCTAGTTAGTCATCGTGACCGTCCATGACACTGGAATACCTCATTATCATACAACAGTTTGCAAGTAATAATCAGTTCCTAACTGAGATCCGAATATCTAAATGTTCATCGTATAAGGTCCATCAATGGATTCGTTATTCTATGCGTGTTCAAATATAATAAGATAATGTGAAGATGCTTTACATGTACAAATCTTATTCATTTAAATTTTAAATGTATAATGCTGATCTGATATGCTGGAATCTGAATCCATCTTCTCAGTTTGTAGATTTGCGATAGGCGCTGACATTGAGTTATTGGTCAGTCTTAAAGGTGTTGCTAGCTGCTTGCGACATCAAAATGCGAGCCGTGAAGTCTATTATGTTTTACTCGCCGTCGCCCGCGGCGTTGCTTGCGTTCTACCCTTTAGAGTGTGACGTTTCAAAATTCTTTTCTTAGTGCACCCCTACCCTATATAAGGATACTACCCTCCAAATTTCATACTTCTAGGACTTATAGTTTAGGCTGTGGGTTGATTCTCACTCAGCTTCAAGAGTTTTTTATTATATTGATTGAGTAAAATCGCAGGATCATCTAGAATGATCTTGTACTAATACTAGATGCCTGTTCCTCGCGACCAAAGCGTAGCCGCTGTTGTCGCGTCGTCCTACTGGCCGACACGTGTGTGTGCTGTTCCATTTCGAAACTAGGTCACCGTGTCACAAGGCGGCCGCGCCAAGTACCAGCCGACGCCATCTTTGAATTTGGTTGATTCATGGTCCTATCGAAATATGTTAGAAACTAAACCTTGAGCTTACAGACACAGTTAAAAAAATCTCACGTTGCCTTTGCCGAAGAATACCGTTGCTTTCAGAGTTATTGATTAAAATTAACGTTACTTGGGAAGCAAACAACTAAAAGAAAACGAATAGGTACCTTGCGAACTTTCACTTTGCTATGGTCCGGCCTCGTGATAGCGAAATTTGTTCCAATCGCCCCGATGGAATCTTTATCGGAGCTACACCCAAGAAAGGTTCCCAGAAAGGACTTGTCTCAGTTTAGTAAAATGGTTTCATCTTAACTATTCCTATCTCGACATTTTTTTCTTGTGCCACTGTTACAATAATGAAAAATATTATTTACAATTTTCATAAAAGTTTATATATACCTAAATCGTCAAATTATGGGTTATATGAAAATTTGGCTCGAGGCATTTAATTGATCAGGTACTTATTTTTACACATTTATCAGTATTAAATCTTAAAGCTGTATCTTAAAACTCGCGCTACCTCCAGTAGGCCTTGATTTCATCTCTTTTTCATCGACAAGAATAAATATGTCCGCTCCGCCAAATTAGAAAGCGTGCAACGTCCGTTGTAGAAGTTAAATTAGCGATGTAGGTATACTGCGATCTGAAAGCAGATAGCTCCTTTAAGCGTCTGTTTCGTTGGTTGTTGTGAAATTTGGACCGTGAGCGGAGGCCTCGCCTCTCACCTCGGTGTGATCACGATGAAAAGTGAAACTGCAGCGTCGACAGGCGTCACGTCTCTGCCACTTGATGCCGTTTGTTCCGGTACTGCATTAGCTACATTATGTTTCTTTTTAACATCTATGATATTATGTTTGTTTCATTATTCATGTTCGCCAAACATATTGCTTGCAACTATTATTGTATTTTACAAGTTTATCGTACTACCTGAACAAGGTGGGAACTGTGAGAAGGTTCCCATTTGTGCAGGCGCTCTTGGATCTATGCTCTTTGAGCTATATCAGGTCTATGGCTCCACTATATCTGCTGGACTTTAGAATAGTTCTCACAGCAATGTTGCATTGTCTGTCCCTGTTCTAGGCACAGGGAGGGGAGAGCGGCGCGGGCGGTGGGCTCCGGCCGCAGAATGTAGGCAAGTGTGACAAGGACACGCCCGTACTCCGCGCCGCGCTAACACTTCCATCCAGTTTCTAACGTGCTCGGTGCGCGTTTCGCAATGCTCGCCCGCGCCCGACGCGGCCCCACTTCGCCCGATGCACACAGTGCACACTCATAAGCGATTACTCCCACCTACAAGGTAACAGCCGCAATACATACCGTCTCAAGTGAGAGGAGGCTTTGCGTGCTAATGTTTACAACACCTACAAAAACTCTACCCTGAAAGGTCTGGTTGCTGTGGATGGTTTAACAAGCGGTACCACTTTTAATGATGCGAGGTGTAATGAGATCGGTTTACCTTGTCAAAGCAGAACTGTTCGATGCCCTATTTCCTGTTGATGTGGCAAACGAGTTAGTAGATTCCAGATAGGTTTTGCAAGGCAGCGAGCGGGCATTAGAAATGCGATGGCCTTCCATCGAGCTCGCGGCGAGGTGAGCCACTAGCTCAAGGCGAAATAGCAATGATATTTGTTAATTAAGCTCACTATTCTTCTGGCTTTAAGTTTTTACTAATACTCGTGACTATGCTGCCCCTATTTTTGTAGGATTGTAGAAGATAGAAGAGTTCATTCAATCAATTCGACCATTGTGAAAATGTACTACTACTTGTAGGTGGAACATTATGATTGTTTTTGATGTGGACTCGGACTCACCCTTGTACTTGATTTGTTACGGGAGCTGGTGGTACTTCAATAGTGGCGGATGCACGGCGACGATCGCCGGCCATGTCCGCAAGCCTGGCGAAATCTGTGTCCACGTCCGCAAGCCTGGCAGATTTGCGTGACTCTAATAGTCTTATTTCATCCAGTCGTTTCTTCAGCTCGATAGGTGCCTGGAGACAATACAGAAACCAGCTTAAAATAGGAACTATCTTGTTGTTTATTATACATACCTACTTATTATTAATACATTTAGAGTGTAAAAATATAAAGCCAAGGTAAGTATCAAAGTCGTTTGTGCGGTTGTGCTAGTGACACACTTATCGCAATTTCGACAAAGACCTTGCGTCAACGTTATATTTCTATATCGGTATGTGCAATTTGGTGTATATTCATGCATGGCAACAATGGCCGGAGATCAATATAGAGCGACCTTCGGAGCGGTCCGTGGTTGGGTGGACATGACGTCAGACCGGGTGGAAATGGAGCGAGTTGCAAGCCGTGTCAGGGACTCGGCACTTTGTGCGCTGCTCCATATACCCTGCGCTCGCTACGTAACACAGCCGTTCACCGATTTAGTTTTCCAAATGACCGGACCGGCTACAGTGATATTAAATTATAAATAGTTGCTAATTCCTAATGTGGGTAATGTCCACCTCAGAACAGGAAACGTTCGCTGTATAGCTGGTTGGTAGAAACAAACTGGTTCAGTCTTAATGTAGTACATTAGCTAGAACGTGTTTTAATTTTGCATCAGTGTGTGGAAATAAAACTCAGCCTTTCCGCATAACATGTCATGTTTAATAAAGGTCAGGCTTCTGTGTACGGATAACTTTTTATATCCTTACAAGTAGAATATTATTATGTTGTTAGCATAGCTATAACGACACAAAGAATGCAGTTTTATCCTAACTGCAGTGTGCTCATAAATTTATTGAATGTAACTAATTAACAATTTTTGGCTACCTCTGCATAATTATAATTTGAATAGAACTAATTTGACTCTAAATGCCTTCAAAAATAACCAAAATGGCTACGAATATGTACAACCGTGCTTAAAGAATGTGACTAGAAAAGATAATTATTTTAAAATGATTATATTTATAAATAATTCACCACTGTGTGATGTAGACATATCAGTGAAAGCTACTCGCCTATAAATTAATGAAAATAATTTTATTTCCGTTTACTCCCTGTAGATCTAGTGATCCAGATCCAATTGGTTCTACTGAGAACTTTTTTTCCCAATAAATCTCAAATTAATGCAAGATAAAGTGCAAATTCGGACCTCAAAAACAACGATTCCGGATGATGGTATGAGCATAACACTCAGTGAACTTGAAAGGCTTATGAAACTCGTGCGTATGACGCATATGTAATACATATCACACCGGTTAGGTTGTTCCGATCGCGGTCGCTCTCTCGGTCAATTATGAGAGCAGTCGACATTGGCTGCCTTTTCGCCAGCTTCCTTCTGCAGACACCGCGTGATTGACACGTTACGTACAGCTTTGTTATTACGTAAGCAACCTTGTATTGTTTAGCGCTAGTTTGAAGGTGATGATTGTTTCTTGGCTGGTAACATAATAGTGAGCTACATTCATGACCGGCTTATTTGAACCTTTAGCACAATAAAAACAACAACTCCATTGAAAAGTTTGTATTTCCAACTGCAGTGCAGCGTCTTTAGCTAGGTATCTACTTACAGGACCTTAATATGTCCTAATGGATGGTATTTAACCTCCTTCGCTAACTCGCACAATCAATGACCTTATTCTGTATAATAATTATTAGCCTCAATCTTTGACTATATCTACCATATTTAGAGTTTTTATTGGTTCCTGTTTATAGAAATTTAATTTAGGTCAACTTATTTAATTATTTCAAAACAAGTTCTGCCAATATAGATAGAAAACTGTATGAAAGTTGTAAGTGTTGCAAGCCGAATATTGAGATTTTCTGAGAAAAATCGTAGTTCCCGTATGCAGTTATAATAGCAGTTGATCGTCGAGTACCTAGCTGATCACATCATACTTTCACTTTTACATGATTTCGTGCAAGTGTGGCCGGCATGAGACGATTGACGTCGGCCCCTCACTCGCACCGGAACAATGAAAGTTGCTATAATGAGCATCGCACTGATCATTCTCTGACACACATTCGCTTTTCGTTAATTATGTACATAATGATGACTGGTTCTTGTCTAAGTTCACAGATTTTGTTATGACCACGTTGATGATAAAGTCGCTTGTTAAATACCCACTCGATATTTAATAAGGAATTCTTCATTTACGAATATGTGCGAGTGTAGGTAACACTTGCATGACTTGCCCTCCAGCAGTGAAATAGTCCCAACCATTTTACAATAGACGTCTTCAATTCAAGGATCTTGATTATTGAGCGACCATAGTGCATTCAGATGGAATGTCTTATCTACCGTGCCAGGGTTTGCATGAGCCTGAATATATTTTTCTCAACTTCCGAAGTACCTACACGTTTCTTGAAAAAAGGTTCAAGTTTCAAGGCGATAACAAGATTTTTGTAAATTATTTAAGCAGGTTTTGTGGCGTTTCATAAAATTGTCCGGTTGCAGTAAATGTTTCTAACGCTCCTCGGACCCAACACGTTATGTAAAAAGCGACAGCCATTGCACAATTGCTTTATTCGATGGCGAAACAGCCGCTTTGAAATGCCAGTGAAAGTCACCAAGTGACTTTGGCACGCAGCGATAATGCAGCCACTGATATTTTTATTGTCACGTCAGTTACATAGATTTATCGATGATACAATATTTAACATCGTTGCTTTTAATGACACTGGTGCTTATCGTTAGCATATCACATTAACAAAACGTATTGTACTATTTAATTATTCTTTTAAGTGAAATTAATGAAGACTCATAAAATTTTAAAATGATAAAATAAGGAAATCTGTCATTAGAGCCATTGTTATTTGGTAATTTGTGAAGCCATTATAATAAACGAATAAAACAATGTCGTTTCATCTCTTTGTTTCTGATTGTAAACAAAGCCAGTTATAAATAATCCAGAGATTCATACACTTAGCATGGTTCACTCACAGTAGGTAACTAACTATTCACACTCACACTGATGCATTGAATGTCGGGGAACCTTCTGGAATACCGCGCCGCAACATACCTAAACACAGTAGAGTGGTAGATGTGAAGCCGGCTTATCTAGAACTTGTATGTCAGGCCATTCGTGATCGTAGTTGTTCTCTACAATATCGCCGATCTAGGTGCTTATTGCGAAATCGTTTGCTCTGCTATCAAACTACCAAGTTACCATGGCCGCGCGAAATGGATTATCTACACTGTTACACCTTCCCTGTGTCAAAACGAAATTGAATCCATATTTTTGATAAAAGATTATGAAAGTGGTTTCGCTATCTGAATGTATTCCACCTGGCAAAATATATGTGTCCTGAATGAGTTCTATGACCGATTTAAATTTGGATTGATCGATGGAAATTTGGTCCATACTTATATCATACATAACCTTTATTTAAAGCAACATACTTGTATGGCATTGACTTCGGTTCGGGGTGATGTCAATGACATGGTCGAACTTGAAAAATTTGTGGAGGCGTAAGCGGTGGGGTTGATTGGATCAGTTGAGATCAAAGACACGCGAGCATCAAATTATACAAAACGGTTCAAATACCTTTTGGTTGGATGGAATCATGATCATAATTATGCTTTGTGTATCACACTTTGCCTCAAAGGTCATCTATATATTCATCTTTTTATGATAAAGCAAATAAAAATAAGGGTCTAAACTAACCTACACATGGTCTACCAGTGTGTATATTATAATATGTGTAGTGTAGGTATAATCTGAAAGGTGCTTGACTTTACCAAGTCTCTACAACCGACGTAGTACGAACCTACTTGGGAGTGAAATCGTCACACAATTTACTTATCGCCCGAACAGGACATCGTTTTATGGCAGGGTAAATAATGCACCTGAACCGCATTAACCTTACAGCATCTTGTGATGGGAGAACAAACATTTTTTTAACTAGTACCTATGTTTACTTTACTTACTTTACGAGTAAAAGTTCGAAGAACAGTATTTTCGTAGATCCCTCGTAGACCTTCGTAGAGGTACTTCTACTAATATTAGGTTTAAACAAATGTTTTTAATAGTCTTATTTATTATGTTATTACTACTAATTCAAAAACATAGAACAGTTGCTTTATCAAGGTATCATCTATACCGATTTTACCTTCATTAGTTATGCAACGAGCCTGCACATAGGGAGTCACGTAGTGCCTACATAAAGGCATGCATATAAGCGATTCGGTTGACAGCGAGCGTTTGTGTAAATAGGTCATAGAGGTGTATAACTCACGACATGAATGGCCTAATACTCCCAAACGCCACTTAAATTAAGTTCACGCTTAAATTATTGCCATCTCTTACAAATGAGTAATGTCAAACAGAGGCAGAGCAATTTTAAGTGGTGCTTAAATTTGAGTGACGTTTCAGTATTCCGGCCTAAGGTACTAGTACTAAAAAATAAAAATTACTAAGGATGTGTCTTCACACAACGTTCCCAAAATACTGTAAGATAAGAAAGGTGCGCGTTGAAATCTTTTACACGGGCATTTGTGTGTATACGAAATACGAGTTAGGCACTGACCTTGCTCTGGCGTTGGTCATTTAGGACACAGAGCCTCTTGTCAACTGGAGTCTGAGCTGGATTTAGTAAGTCGACGAGTCAGTCCTCCTCACACCATTTTGCCGCATCCTTCAAATGCGGTAAAATGTCTTGAGTGAAGATTTCCCCCGATACAAAAAAGGCACTGACCTTTCGCGCTCTTCGATTTGACTAAACCGCTACCCACTTATTTCTAGCTCAAAACTTCTGAAAACAGATGCGTGGGTGCGTCTGAATCTACTCGCACGTTATAGCTTCTTCTATTATTAGTTATATTATACACAAGTATAATGTATACGCTCGATAAAAAGTGTGTAAATAAAATAAATGTCATACTTTTAAACATTGCTGGCCTCGAACCAAATAAAATAAGTTTCGTATTCACATTATTTAACTAAGCCTCTTGACTTAGTTATAATTAACCATGTTATTTTGAGGAGTTTCTCTTTGAAGATGTCTTAGAATAATTGATGATGAAATTACCACTAAAAATAATTTTAATGTATTCATGTAGTAAGTTGTAACTTTCAATTGGTTTTCATCGCGTAACCACATCCACAATATTTAGCCCGATCATTCAATATTATTAAGTATTTATTAGAAATTCGAATCGGATGTGTGCTGTTAGGCTGGTCAATCAGTCGGCACGGTGCGGCGGCGGTGTAGCCTTGTATGATTAGTGAATACAAACAGCGAGTTGCAAAGCGGATGCAGTGGAAGCAGGGCAAGCCACGCGAGCACGAGCAGCGCCGTTGCTACTGGCCAGCCTTACCACAATTACCCACCACTGCAACCAACCTTGCTCCAAAAAACCGTGACCTACATTCACGCGTCAAAATTCAGCAAACGTTTTTACTGCGGCCATTCTCCTTCCAAAACCGTTTAATTTGTTAGATATCTGCACAAAATGTAGAGCTCTACATTTATACGGAGAATCAGGCAGTCATAGCTAATTTACTATCGAAACATTCACTAGTTTCACTGTTGAATGAATAGGCCGCGTAGCATCGGTAGCTCTGGATTACAGACTTCATTAGTGTAACTGGGTTGTGCTCATCGGTTGCACAGGACCAACTAGCGGCCTAGTTGGCCCAGTTGGCGAGCCCAGGGCGCAGGTCGCGATCCTCCGATCTAGGCGCCCTGCATTCACAGCCCGGGGTAACCTAACCGGCTCTATTTCTGGATCTAGTACGTACTACGCACGTACTGCTGCAATTCGGTAGGTGCATACATTGTTATTGCACCTATACCACGTATCTATCGTTATTGATTTAAAGCTTTCAAGATTTTTGCATGTACGAACGAAGTACCTATTATTCTTTTCATTTCACTATAAGACATAATGCGAATTTATAAAATGAAATAAGTAGGTACACTTATACGATTTGGTAATATGATATAACTAGGTAATTACGTGCATTTAGTTAAAGTTGTAGTGATAGTACGGCTACGAGTATGATCAATCCGCATCAGGCAACGACGTCAGAAAAATATGTGATTAAAGTTCCATAAGCGGTGACGTCATAGGCGTTGGCGGAGAACGTTCAGCGTAGGCGCGACGCGACTGTGACGTCACGGGTAAAATGCTACGCTCCGTCAAGCTGAGATCGCGGGGGCGCCTGGTACGAGTAGGCGGATGCGCGTAGCATAGCGCTCACGTAAATAACATCGTGCCTCATTACGTAATTGAACGTGAAATCTGCACAAGGACGCAGCAGCGGCCGGCGGCGCTGAGATTTCAACATCGACATCGCCGTCGACGCGACACCCGCCGCGATGCTATAATACTAACGTTACGCTTAGAGAAGAGAGTACTTTAACTTGAACTACCTGCCAGGATTTACCTCCTCTTTAGTCTCTAGTATTGGATATAGAACGACGCTAAACATGCTTGAAGGCCGCAGCGTCCTGCGAATGAAATCTCCGGATATTTGGTCTGGAGTTCTACTTATGCATTTGAAATCATTTTCTGTATCGAATAGAGAAATAAAAAGAGGGCGTCTGTTTCTTAGGTAATTTTTCATATTGTGAGGTATCGTGTCGTGGTGGGTGACCTAGCCTGACCCAAATACGGAGTGCGACCCACCGCGCCCTACTCACCAGTTGATAACTGATACAGGAACCTGTTCGCTACTACATACATATTAACACATAGGAACAAAAGTCACGGACGAAATACGTAATGCCAATAGGTTGCATTTACCGTTACTTCGGTGACTTGTCTATCATCATCGGCAGCTCCTTATCCTACCTTCGATTCTGAAGATGATAGCTTCGTATAGCTTCATACATTTTTTCTAGCTTACAGCATTTCCTTTTTAGTTCATTATTTATATGCAAATCTGATGATAGAACGTAGAAGATAGAACCAGAATAAAACAAGAGGAAAACACCAGTGGAGGTCACATTTCGAATACGGGCTGTGCGTCGTCACCGGTTCAATATCAGCGATTCTGGGTCAGTGGGTCACCGTGCCAAGCGGCCGCTCCCCGCGCGCCTCGCTTGCGTACTTGCAATTAAACTCGCTCTGTAAGATGAATATGTCGCGGTGGACGCGGCGGCGCGTTGGGAGCAGCCTACATTGCACCCACAACATAATCTCAAGGTCACAACAAAACCTGAGGTTTTCGCTAAAAACAAGTAGGAAACTAACATGTCAATTGAATTTTAATTTTCAAAGTGAAATCTCACGGTCTTTGCTGACCTTTGACCAAAACATGATGCGGTTATATCCTACTCATTGTTTACCAAATCGCGTTTGACCTTTGTTCAAGAACAAAGCGATGCGTTGTTAGTAGCTTCTTTGGCATACGAATAGGGAGGATGTCAGTGTGTTATCGTAGCTAAGCGAGTATCGCCCACGCAGTAACGGCCACGGTGTGTTACTGTTACTTCAAACTGGAAAACAAGTTATTTTGCGTTACTGAGTCAGCCCGCAACACCCGGCATGCGTGACGCTAAACACCAAACGTGGCACAGTATCTATTTTACAAGTTCTTAACCGACTTTAGTGATACCTTATACTCGTTTGTGGTGAATTCATCTATTTTCAGTAAGTATGTATATTTATATGTATGTATCGGGTTACTCCCACGAATGCGATAATGTCTTCACCTATCTATAAATAAATAGGTAACTTCGACAGAAATTATGGAAAGGTATTTTGAACTTAATGACTTAAAACAGATGCGTCCTGAATCAAACACAGAGCATCGAGATTCGCGCCTCGTTTTGCCAGCTGTTAAGATAAGAGGCTTAATAAATCATGTAACTATTCCAAGGCAAATGCAATGAGGTCACTCACAAAGGGCCTTGCCTTCGCAGCCAACTTGTAGGAGGATGGAGACCAACTTCTAAATTTACAGCATAAATCAGATTACTAAAAGGATTGTAGAAATGGTGCTACATACAGCTTACGTAGCACTATTTCTAAGCAAACATAAATTTACGCAAAATGGCATACAAGGCCAATTGAATAGTTTTAAAATGTTCATCTTTTAAGCTTTTCATTCACAGGGGAACTATCTAAAATATAGTAAATGAACAGCAACTGTTTCTGACCACATAAATGGTCAATCATCTCTGTTTCGGTGCTTAATTTAGGCCGAAGGTAGAATCTATTAAGTCACACTATTTTTTAACAAATCCAAGAGATTTGGTTGTTGAATTTTTACAATCGCGAATTACCTACGAGATGAAATACAAAGGCAAAGAATGTAAACTACAACCAACTACAACTACAAAAAAATGATTGACAAATTAAAATGTGGTTAAATATGCTAAAGCTGGTCACGACATTATGCTTTTAGGGAAGGGATCTTCTTACATGAAAAAGCTATCAAGATCGGCGTTTACTTAAACACGCGCCTAAATCTTTACAAAGAAGAACCGTTATATTTTGAATACATTCAGATTTGAGGTCAAGCGTATAATGGAATCTCAAATTAACATTAACTTACTGTTAGACCTGTAAGTGATAGACGTATTGGAGTTATCGGCATCTTTGATTTATAAACAGGTTATTACAGATTTCGATATCTACAAGTTATATTTATAAATATCATATAAGTAATAAGTATATCTTCATATTATATTTTACAAATAAAGTTAAACAAGGGAAATACTAACTGGTGTAGGCGGCCATAGCTCGTAAGTCACAACCTACATCAGATTCTAAGGTACTAAACTAAGTAACCTACACAACAATCAGTCTCCTGCTGGGTTGTCTTGAACAAACAAATCAGTATCAACTCTCTTGTCAACCTTGATTTACAAACGTATCTTTTACCAATATTATAGTCAATAATTTGCACATAAATTGAATATGTAAAGCAGTTTATCAATGAAATATAGATGATGAGCAGGCAATCACGCTACGCATTATAAACCGTAGTGTTAGCGCATCGCATAACAGAGGCTCGGGTGCCGATTTCTCTTCCCATGGCTTCTTTACATGACTAAAGAACTGCATTATACACATACAGATAGAGCTAATTAAATCGTTTAGATTCAAGGAGTTTTATTAAATAATCAAAACAAAGTATATTTCCTCGTCATTAGCAAAATTTTATTATGGAATATATAAGTTTGTGACTTTAAGAAATAGGTAAGTTTTAATATTACATGATTAAGTTTCCCAGAGTCATAAGGAAAAGCCTTGTTTGCTATTTGTTTGGAGAACCATTACATTAAGCGTAAATACATAATAATATAAATCCGAACCGTGCGTATAGTAGGCAAGTACTTCTTAGGTATGACTTTATCGCCAAAGTGAAATTTGCGTCGATCACGCCACCGTTCCACGCAACGCTAAGCACCATAGACATTCAACTGTTTTCAGTGCATCGGAAAAAAGTTAACCGGACTGGAAAATCTGGATAACGCACTTTTAATTTGCTTTTGAATCGTAATACTTTCGCCGGCAACGTTGGTTATGCGTTATTAATTACATAGTTGGCAAGTTGTTATTGCTTGGCTCCGCGAGTATGTATTTTATGCTTTGTCTAAAAACGCGCGATCACTTTTTAATGGTCTAAGCATGTAAGTTATAATTCATCGCTAAGCCGGCAGTCAGTGTTTATACACTTTTCCCCTAAAATATAATTATTGTTGGCAGGTATTGTAATTGGATCTTATTTGTCTTTTATTTACTTATTTTAATTTTACTTATGGACGCTGAACTTCGATAGGTTGGCTAGTTGGTTGGTCTTTTGAAATATATTGGAGGTCATAAGTGAATTTATATTTTGCAGCGTTACATCTCTAGGTAATCCACATAAATATTTAAAACAGGTAGGTAATTGATTTAATAATTGTCATTGTTTAGATCTTCGTGCAGCTGTAAATAACTGTCGAAATAAAGTGAGTTTGAAACAGTTACCAATGCTACCGCGAATAAGTAATGTTGCCGTGGACAACACAGGTGTGAGTGGAGTAGATAACTTTCACATTCGACGACGCGACGCAGGCGCAACCCGTTACGTCGTCGTTGTGTCGCGTCACGTCGAGCGATATCACAGATATCTTCGTCAACATGACGCTCGCGATCAAAATGAGCCTCCAAGCAAGTAAGACCCTAAAATAAACACAGCTTCTTTACAGAATTCTGGCAATATGAACTTACATACCGCCACAAGGAGTACTTTGGTTTATACGCATTCGTTAGTACTGGCTCTCCTGTTGATTGTAGCTACTGTAACGGATTGTGCTTTCCTTAGGCAATAGCGATGTCCCACTTAGCAAACGAGTCTCGCGATGAGGTTAGCCGGGCTGCCCCATCGCCACCGCCTAACGGTACGCCTGCCACTCGGCGCCGCCGCTGTCGCTGCTGCGCGCTGCGCCCCGCCCGCGCCGTGCACGTGAAAATAATTCTTGACGCGATTTTGTAACGAACACCGTTACTCGGTTCCGGGCCTGCCGGTGACCTTATTTCTTAGCGAGCACTCTTTATTTTTATATCTTATAGTCTGACACCATTTTATCGGATTGCTTCGAAAAGAACTTAGCAGCACGTTGATTTTGATTACAATGTAAGATATCAGATTTCATTATTAATTTATTGAAAGATCTAACGCTGATGTTGCTGTTATTTGGTAGAGTCATTATATTAATAACTTTTAAAGTTTTTGTTGAAGTGTTCACCCAATTTTTTGCTATGTGTGTATTACGTAATTCGTCATCCTTTGCCGGTAGATATATCTAAATGTTTTCTATACGGTGATTTTATGAGTCAGCGAATGAATTGGATCTGATTCCGAGCGCAGTGAATTTGCAGAGTCCATTGAACTAGTAAATAAAGTGTGACGCGATTCTGTAGTAGGTAGGTAAGATACACAGTACATACAGATATTTACAAACGGGAAATACCTACAACGCGTCATGTCAATTTTGTTGAAGCATTTTCCTTTTATGCTTTATTCCAATTATTCCTCGTTACTAATATTGCATTTCAGGGATTTACCCATTACTTACTCAATTATGTAAAATACCCAAATAGCCATGCAATAAAGTACGAGTTTTCTTCAATTCATTGTTTCAGAATCAGAAGAGCGAAGTGGTATCTATCTACCTACCTAGGTACATATTTTTTATCTTTACTTGTTTTGATGAAGTGAGCGATGTATCGCATCGTGTGACGTAAACAATGTTTGTTGTCGGTGAAGAGATGACGATGACGACGCGGTGACGTGTGGTAGCGAATTAGCGATACAAATGCAATGATATCACTAACACTTGAGACTGCACAGTGGGTGAGGCTAATTACTACTAAGTATTTAATACACAACAGATCTATCTTACGCATTGTAAATAAATAATAGGTAGATACTGTGAGAATTCAGCATCATAATAAATATTCAAATATTAGTAAATTGGCAACAGTGCTAAAGAAATAACCACGAGCCAACCGAGGCGTCACGATAACACAGCGTGCTACGTCACAATCTACGCACAAATAATGGCACAAGGTCTGCGCACGCGCAGCCAATCCTTTTCGCTGGTGTGCTACTTACTACGTAATATTATCTAGCTATTGTATTTCTGGCTTGGCACAAATTTAAGGATTGTAACGATTTTTCCAATACAGTTGCTTGAAAAGTGTACAATTATCGCTTTATGAAAAGCGACGCCCGCGAGCGTGCGTTATATGCAACTTACCGGGTGATTACTTGTTGGGCCAGTGTTGCTAGTAGATACTAGGTATTTTATGTTATTTGTACTGGCATGCATTGTAATGATTGTACAATGTAATTACGCATACTGTCGACGCTATGCGCGCGCAATGGCGGCCGCCTGCCGCCACCGCGCCGGCCGGCATCTGCGCTCAAACGAAAACAATGACTACCTCCCTAGATACTCACCTATAGACGCAGCCGCTCTACCTTAAGTTTAGGTTAGTAGATAGATACACTTAGGGACTCACCACTACCTATCTGCGCGGCTACTTACGAAGCACAAATTAGAGCTGACGACGGACGGAGGTGATTATTGTAATCTTAGCTCCGGCTACTTGTTACATTGAACACAGTTATACGAAGCTGTGGCATAACGGTGCGGCCGGATTTATAAAATTTAGCGCATGCGTGTAACAACACACGACAAGCGACGTGCGATGCATTAACCCTTACTTGATGCGCTTTCAACAGGCAAATAGGTTAAAACCTAAACCTATGACTAGATTAATACAGAACACGCTGCACGTAGGTACATATGTGAAGTCCATTGTTTATCTCTAGTTGCCTGCGCTTGCTCCGTACAATTTAACGGGCTCATGGTCCATCCACTCACCGGTAGCTCCGTTTATCTAATCTGGAAACTGCATCAAGAAAACTACGCACGTTTTTGAGTCCTATATCTTGCCAAAGATAATTACTTGCTTTGTCTGTATCATAACTCTTTCACACACACACACAGGTGTGCATTATAACCGCTTTCGATAATGTTATCTGTGCCCTTGACGCTAAGCTATTTTGATTTCCATTTATTTAACAAACAGCCAATAACGCTTTTACAGTTAGGTACATGGACGCTGTTTATTTATAACACGCATTTTTCTACTTGAAATAAAAATCTTTCCTGTTTGGCTAATGACATTGATAAGCCTGTTGTCTGTTTAGTAGAGAAACCATTAATAAATCATGCATGACGCACGAGCCAACAAAAAGCAATAGATGCAAACAAGTTAGCTAAAGTCGGAATAAATATTGTTCCGGTATCAGAGTGTGTGGTGTTTGTAACTTTCAGCATTACACTCTACAATACAACACAAGCATGATCCTTTCCAAGATAAAACAATCAGCGTATCAGAAATTAATCAAGGTGCATTGAGAGGTCACCGTCAACACGTAGAGGGCAGTGGAACGTTGCGGTGTAGGTAGTTAAATAGTTATCTTTTTTTGGGAAACGGTGATGGTGCGTTAGGTGATCGCACAACCGAAAATTTCGTACCTAATATTTTTTGATCAAGTGTAGGTAATTTGTGCGAAATCTAGGTTTTGCTATATTTTTGCCGTGATTTCTGGTTTTTACCACATAGGCGTTGGCAACCCTGGTTATGATCCAGTAAGCGCTAGTTTGTGATGCGCCAGCCGGGCAGGCCGGGCTTGCATTGCACGCGGCGCACTGCACTGCACGTGGAAGGGTCAATAGCTCACCACATTACACAACAAACCTTTGTCTCAACGCACCGATTGTACTTTGTTACATTTTTTGCCGGTAAATGTAGACTACCGTTCTTTCAATAGGCAGTTACGTAGGTAATTTAAATACTTAGTCGCCGGTTAAACAAAAAGCCGGTCCAGAAGATGGAAATGTGTAGAGTAGAGAAGGTAGGCAACTAACCCGTTTGAGTGTAAAAAAATGTGCTCGTCGAATTCTTTTGTATGTGTGGATACGAAATGGTTTGCAAAAAAACATTGACGCCCGGCTTTTTCCGTCCGTCGAGCGACGTTTATTCGAAGGGTATACCTACTGGATTCGAGGCTTTGTTCCTTTGTTCGCGAGTGTCCCAGCGGTGAAGTGGCGGCGGAGGTGGCGGCAGCGCGGCGCGGAGGGATATAGGTAACGGAATGTGGTACTAACCTCGGCGGCGGGCGAGTGCACCTGGACCTGCAGCTCGTCCGTCTGGTGGTCGTGGGCGAGCACGTCGGCTCGCACTTCACGGCCGTTGTACGTCAGGAAGACGCGCTGCCTGGCCTGCAGCTTGACGCCCTGCATGCCGCGGAAGCCGGGCCCGATGAGCTCGGCGTCGCGGTACTCGCGCGTGCTCTTGCCGCCATCGAAGCGCACCGTGTAGCGGGTGTTTGGCGTCAAGTTTATGCAGTTGTTGTTCTCCGGGAACGGAGCCGGCGTCTTTACCGCCTGGATCATTCCCGAGTAATAGAGTCCATCGTCACCGAGCGCGGCAACCCGCGTCCCGATGATGGAGCGTTTCGCCAGACGCTTGCCGGTCGACATTATTACGCTTTCGTCCTCGATTCTAACCTTTAAAATACCGGCGTCCGTGGCTCGCTCCGTAAACTAATCTCACAAACGTTCACTGAAGTACTTCAAATCGCTCGGCGAACTCGCTTCGCGGGATAACCGTCACAGAACTTAGGGAAATTGGGAGAGTTGCGTCGCGATTCCGTGCACTGCACGAGGTCCGGCTTTTCAATAGGCCGGGGCTGATCGCAGCACTCACGCGGAAACATAATACGACGGCAGGCCCTCAAAGATCGGGACGAAGGAGAATCCTTTCGAGGTATTAACTTGGCAGAGTCCGCAGCGGACGACCTCGATACGCGCGGTCTCGAAGAGAACTAAGCAAACTGGCGCGAGTGATTCGCGGAGCGCAAAGGCGACGACGGCGGCAGCGGCCGGCGCGCGACGACACCGGCCGGCCGGCGAGCGGGAGCAGCGACCGCCCGTCTCGCTCCTTTGTTTTGATACTCAGCTGTTCGAGCGAGCGAGAGGGGCAGGGTAAGCCGGGCGCGTGCGAGCAAGAGGTCGGCTCGGTTGCCCTCGGTTCGGGAGTGTAGTTCGGGTGGACTCGCTATTTTCAGCGGGCGGGCGGCGGTGGTGATGTTAGGCGACGAAGGGCGGCCGGCCGCCCACGAGCGACATTGAGGCGCGCCGGCTCGGTTCGCACGTGGAGCGCTAAAGCCTTGTTCGGATTACATTAGTATTTTAGTCTAGTACAGAGTTACAAAAATTTTGTCAAGTAGTTTTGTGAAAGATGTAGGCAAGTCAAACGATTTTCAGACCCCGATCAAAAACGTAAGGGGTTTTTTTTAGGTTGACGGCGTTGTATGTTTGCCTGTGCCCTCGTAGCTCCGAAAGTAGGGATCCAGTTTGAATGCGGTTTATAGGGTTCCGATCCCGTAGAGTTCTGGAACCCTAAATGGAGAGGTGTTGCAAAAAAGGGGGCGACAAAAGTCAATAACCAAGTGGGGTATCATAAATAGGGCTTGTTTTGCACATTCTAGATTATTACTTCTTTACTGCATGATTAAAACAGTCGAAGAAATGACCATCATCACACCAGATTACATCAAAAATTTATGGATTGAAAAAAATTAAATTAACTGTATGTTATTAAAGAGTACTCTACGATCTGACGATGATCGGCAATGCCGAAGAGGATCTAAGAAAATGTTAACGGTCGGGAGTTTGAAATTTTTTGTAAAATTTACTTCAATTTTTTGGGTGAGTAGCGCCCTCTACCGCGCGTTCCAATTTTTTCACCCACATCTTCTAACATAGCCATTACTATCCTAAGCTTTGTTAGCTTATTTATTAGTAGGAGTTAGCTACTAAATTACTTATCACTATACTAAATAACTAATGTAGTCCGAACGAGTTTGAACGCTAACGGGATTGCACAACGCACCTCACGGCCGGCCGCCGCACCGCACCGCCTCCACCGCGCCGCCCGGCCCGGTACCCACCCGCTGCCGCTGCTTAATACGTGACACAGTTTCTATTCGGGGTCGATTCAAATGTCAAGCAGATGCACCCACTTATGCAACGGTCGTCTTGACCTAACTGCATCTAACTAAATAATTTAGTGTAAATCAAAACTGTGGTAAAGAAAGGTTTGGGAAATATCGGCGACCTTAGACATTAGCTCGGCCACCAGCTGTCCATCAATTCGACCGAATGCTTGTAATACTTGTACTAATATTCTGTGCTAGAAGATAAACAGAGCTGCAAATAGATGCAAAACATTCAGACTGCGTCTTATTTCGGTTACCAGCCTTGTCTTGTCCATCCAACGTACCTTTAACAAACAATAAGTTCAAGTTCTTTACTGCATTCATATTGTACCATGGACTGCATTTGGGAGACTTCTCTTGTTATTAGAGAGGATTAGCAAGTTGAAATAACAGTGGGCTGGCCATGTTTCCCGTAGAACCGACAATCGTTTGAGCAATAGAGTGGAGACCGCGGTTAGACAAGGTGGAGTGAAGATCTGTGAATTGTAGCTGGCAAACACCAGATGAGAAGAGCCGAAGATGGAGATCAATGCGACGTGTATGGGAGACACTTAACGTTCAGCAGTAGACCGATTAAGTTGATGATAACTAGTAGACGTATAATACACCCCAACGTGGGACGTCAGTGCAGATCTTAATCCCTCACCATGTCTCATCAAGGTGATGGTCAGTTTTGATTGTTCCCCACACCGCAATCTAGTTCCCATAGTACAAGCTCTGCTTAGTTTGGAACTAGAGGGTGTTGTGTGTAATGATAATCAGCTAATCAATTTATTGGTAAAAAGAAATGTCCAAGGATATTTATTTATTTATTACTCGTCGTCAATGTTTATTAATCGGGAGTGGGGAATGCTCTACATTACATAACCGCCGCCACCTCTCAGTCAGAACGAACAATTCCTATGAAAATTAAATTCCGGATCATATAGAAAAGCTACATGTCAAATTACATATTGCCTACACGGGTGGATGAATTGACATGACGAAATTACCCAACAATAGACTTTGAAACTACGAACACCTTCAAAAAGTAATGATTACAGATACCTAGGTACTTGAGGACTACAGTTTAGCAATACGTATTTAATTTTAAAGAGAGCACGTTCAAATAAATGTCACGTTCGCAAAAGTGAAATGTAATAAAAACACGTTTGGTAAAATGTGGAACAGCACGTGTAAAGCAATTAGGTACCTTATCACATCACCACAACATTTTTATTTGAAAAGGGTTGTTAAAATAAGTTTTGAATCTCGGTTCATAAGTTTTTGTTACTTTTACTTACTTTGGCTACGGCTCTGGTTTTTTATATAAAGTCGAAACTCAACGAATGTTGTAGGGGTGAAGTCCTACAAAGTGTCTTACAAAGTGTTTCAGTTAAATTAAGTTGGTAGCCAACGACCAAGAACCACAAAAATATCAAAATTTAGCAGTGCGTACCTATAAACAGTTGGCTATACGATGTGCTAATCAAATACCCAGGCAGCTTATGTAGTCGTTGACTAGCCACACGCTACAATAATGAAACTTAATAATTTGAAAACTAAATCCAGAATCTAGATAATTAAAGAAAAACGTCATCTGAAATGGGGAATTCGGGCTAAAGATTTATGTCTGTATTCGCAATTACTGCTCTATCACTGATCGGGACTCAAGCATCGATTTTTTGACTCGGTTTTTGTACTTAAATATTAAGTCAAGAGTACTTTAGTTATCAGAATGCGAGCCGTCAAATATCGAGGGTCAAATCCATATTCAAATGAAGAACATTTCATGCCCGCCCGTGGGCCAAACCGGTGCCGGTGGTGGAATCATATCCTAATAACGCAGAACTTGATAGCATACTACTCGTAGTATGGTCTAACAGTTGAATAACTATTAGACTATAGGCAGGACACTGTGTATTCACAGAGGGTCCTGCCTGTCCTATGTATTTACGATTTACAAAACGAAACCGAGTTTGAAAATTATATTATTGTGAATATCCACGAATTTATTGTTTTACGTAAATTTGTAGTTAAAACGTTTAAATTTCGCAGTGTTTATGATACTGACCTCGATATTTTATTGAACAATAATATTATTCATAGCCGGTATTGACAGAGCTATTATTTTATTCTGTGGTAAAGCCCGTGAGCTAAAGCAAATAATGAGCGTTTGCTTTAAAGACAAAACAATAAAATATAACGATTGAGGACGTACGTATTACAACTCCTACGCAATTTACTATTGTTGCAGAATGTTGCTATCCTGTCTTTACCTGATAAAATGAATTGATTGTTGGACATTGACATCACTGTGTGAATAGCTTAGAAATACGCAGTAATCTACTAGGTAAATAACTTTTACTTAGGTAGTTACTTGTTTTGAATACCTACGTGTAGGTATAACTACGTCATTGGCTTACGTAAATAGTACCTACCTACTAACGACAAACTGTGCTTATCTAAATCCACTGTGACCTTTTCTGCTGTTCTATGAATTCTAGATCTAAATTATACAATTTATAATTATTTTTACGCACTGATCGTCTTAATTTTATTTCCTTTCAATTTTAGGAGATATGCTGTCAAATTACTCAACAACCTAGTTCAATGAAAGATAAAAAGCTAATAGTAGGTACTTAATTACGACAAATTACCTAATTCGGATTAACTCAGCATACAATTAACCTACATTTTTGCATTTCGCTAATAATTCTTACTTACACGAGTTTATACCGGAACTTGCAACCGTAATGTTTTTTATATACTTAGTAGTATCAGGCTCTTTGCTTCGCTTGTTTTTTTGAAGAACCCAAATGTCTAATACCTACTGTTTATAGCAGAATTTCTAATTTAATGTCAACGATATTTATTTATTTCTTGTTTTAACATATTAATTTACATTTTAACTTTAGCAGTAAATGGAAAAGTACGTAGAGGCCTTTTCAACATGCCTAAAATGAAAATGAGTAATCTTAAAAGCTTGTTTTAACAGGCTTGAGAAAAAATGTATATTATTTCAATAAACTGATTCAGGGCTGAATACTGAACGTCATTCAAATTTAATCACCACTTAACATTGTTCTGCCTCTGTTTGACATTGGTAAGAGATGGCAATAATTTAAGCATAAACATAATATAAGTAGCGTTTTAGTATTCGGCCGTCATTGTATTATACATTTGGATTTGGAGGTAAGAATCGTGTAGCTATGAGCTAGCGTTTTTATTGCCTGTGGGGGATCAAACTAGTTTTCAAGGGGCGGTTTGGACCAATCACAGCCAGGGATTACAATGTGAATTTGCTGTCCGGATCAGCTGTTCGGAGAATGTAAACAAAAAATATCAACAAACCTGCGCCGGTACAGTACAGACCCTCGCCAGGTAAAGGCAGTAAAGGCAATATAAGAATAGTTCAATGGAACTCTTTGTTTCTAAGGGGTGCTAACTGTAGGAAGAAATGTTGATGAACAAAAGATTATTGAAGATGTTATTTGAGTGCGGCTAGTGGGAAACTAAGCTTGAAAAAAAATTGGTACCAAGAAAGTAGATAAGGTACGGAATTCCTTTTTGCTTCAAGCAGATTTATCTGTGGGGGTTGAAATTGTTGTTCATGAAATGAGGCTGTTACAAACAACAATTACATTACCTAGTAACAGTTTTCATATTTTGTAAAAATCGTACAAATATTATAAACGCGAAAGTTTGTAAGAATGTATGGATGTTTATTACTGTTTCACGCAAAAACTACTGATCCGAATTGGATAACTTGGAATATATATTGTCCGTGACCTGGATTAACACATAGGCTACTTTTTACCCTGGAAAATTAACGGGATCCAACGGGACGCGAACGAAGTCGCGGGCGGAAGCTATTTTATATTATGTGGATTTAAGCACTGCTAAAGTAAACCTTACAAATAAATAAATATCCATGGACATTTCACGCAACGCCTTCTAGTCCTAAACTAAGCAAAGTAAATAACCTAGTTTACTGTTATCAAATTATTTACTAAATAAGTAACTCTGAAACTGAGGTGTTTACTGGTAGAGTATGGTTTGAAAACCGCATTGATATAACATAGTATGAAGCGGACTAGCAATACAAGAAACCGCGATAAAAATCTATACATAACATCCGGTACCTTGATAAGTGACCTGACGTGACGGCCCACGGTAATAAGTTTTTCTCACCACAAGGGTAACCGCAGACCAACATCTCTTGATAATGTTATCTTCATGTTCACCTTATCGTATGTAAGATAATGGTGAGCACAAATACTACTTTGCGTATGATATAAGAGTATGAAACAAAAATGAATTGGAGGCGCCGGGTATCGATCCCGGTACCTCTCGCATGCTAAGCGAGCGCTCTACCATCTGAGCTACGCCCCCGACAATAGAAATGTCGAATTTACTAGTCTGTATATAAACTATAATAAAATATTCATTATTTATCTTTATTTTTTTAGAGGTATTTATTGCTTCGTTGATCTAATATACATAACTTATATGTTACACACCTACTTTGGTTTTATGCTCATTACGACTTCATATGGCGAATGTTTTTTTTATGTACCTACACGCATTTAGTAAGTTCGAAAAACATTTCATAAGATAAAATAACCATTATTAAATACATTTAATATCAGCAAGGTTTTCTATTGCCAAAAATTGTCCATACAAGCGTAATACCTACCAAGCAAGATAATTTTTTTGGAGCATAATATTTCTGCAATATTTTGATATTATTTAGACTCGAAAACAGTTTTTTTATGTAATATGTTTTCAATGTTAAATGTGTTTGAAAAAAAATTAATTTCGCGCATTTTCCTATACATAGTTGACCTGTTTTCATATTCCTTGTTTCATATCAACAACGATAGCTTACGTATGCTTGACATGGAAACATAGCTTTATATCAAGTTACAAACTATCACCACGATGTGAAAAACACAAATTTTCATTCATTTGGTATTATAGAACCCGAATTTTACGGAAAATGAAATACCAGCGTGGTTCGCCGGCCACTTAAGCAGCCATTTTTTATTAAAATAGTACAAATAGCCCATAACACTTAAAGTATTCTGTTTTTTCATCACTTACCCCTTAAACTTATTATAAATTGAGGCAGCATCTTAAGCATAAGTACATACGTATTTCAGCTGCCTGCGGGGTGATTATTTATCTTTTGATAACATCAAAATCCCAATCTGAAGATATCAGCCTCCGGTAAACTGACATTTTTTGACTTTAGATTGATAGATACATTTATTTCAAAACACCACAAATTTAACAAAGTAAAAGAAAAAACAGCGTTAAAAGTAAACTTAAATCTAAAATAATGAGGTACCTAAAGGAAAAGAAAAGCAAACTAATTGTAAATACAGAAATTTACAATTAGTTATGCTCTGTGTGCTGGTGAAATGGCCTCAGCTGAGCTTAATGCTACGGTATGTTTCGATACAGCAGTTTTCTGCTGAAGCCAGTGTTGTTGACATCCAAGGAATGCTCTACCCATCAATACTTAGCATTAACAATTAAGTAACCCTGCAAGCGCTACCAGTTTCTGCACTAAATTACAATAAAAACAATACTTTGTATTTGTCAGATTCAGATGGTATCTAAAGATAGAGAATACCCCGCAGGCGTTCAAATAAAATTATATTTCAGCATGCCTTCATTATTTGGTTCATTCGGTTTGGTGCCGATATAATAAATAATACACTACGATATGTATAATTATAAAATTTAAATATCAATATTATTGTTAAATTTTTGAGACTTTAAAAGTTTAAATCAATCAGCAAAATTGGGTAACTTCACTATAGTAATTATTAGATAATCATAATATCTAATTTTAAAATTATTGATAAGCATGCATGCATACGTATATATTTGTCACATGATAAATAAGTACATTTCATAACATTATTAAATTTATGCTAATCACATCACAGGCAATAAGTCAGCCAGTAAATCTATTGTATATCGCACATACATTGCATCAGTTGTCCGACATGTAAATAAATAAGTAAACTTATATTCCTATTTTAGACTTGGTCCCCAATTATGTATACTACATTTTAATATTTTCAGCTTTTGTTTACTACAGTAAACAAAAGCTTTCCATTGTTTATTCCATTCTTCTAAAACATAGATACATCTAATACTACTTACTACGACTACACATAAATATATAAATAATAAATAAATGTATGCTACGAATAGATACAAAGTTTATTTGAAACGAATACTACCTACAATAAAAATATCAACTATCACCTTCTAGCATCACAACGTGTGCTCCTTTTCCGACGGCATCTCCTAGTTTGAAGGGCGCCAGATTCTCGACAACGCCATCTCTTGGCGACCGCACGACGTACTCCATTTTCATTGCTATGACCACGAATAGTGGTTGTCCTTTCACGACCTGAAAAAAAAAATCATTGAAAACCATGGTTCCAGCAAAACCGTGGAGCCAAGAACGATTGTAATGCAATAGTTTGGTATACAGCCTTCTACAGGTTAAGATAGTGTTATAACATTTACTGAATTTACGGATGCCTCACTTGGACATACCTTATTTCCACCCACATAGAGAACACTGTTAACTTCATAGAACCTCCTATTAGTCTAGATAACTTTTAGGCATAAATGAATGAATTTCGGAAACCGTATAGAGAATATTTTCAATTTTACACCACATTGGGTTGACTGGTAGATAATGCTGTACTTAGCATTAAGTCTGCCTTTTGTATAAAATTTTGTATTTTGTGCAATAAAGGAAAAATAAATAAATATTGCAAAAACAGGTAATTTGTAACACAGAATACCTTATGCATAGCCCCATTTGATGAAGGAATGTGTAAAACCAAAAGTACAACTTACTTTGTCTCCTTTACCGACAAGAACTCGTTCCAAAATTCCGTGCGTAGGCGACGAAGCACTGTTCGCTGTCGCCGTGGGGTCTACTGAGCTAGCAGCCTGGTATTTAGCCTTAGGAATCTCCACAATCGTTTGACCTGACTGCAATATTATGATTGTAATATGTAAGTTCTAATATTGCAAAATCACAGTCATGATTATGATGATTTTATTACTTTCTGCTATGATTTTATCTTTGACGCAAGAGTTTATTATACAAAAATTTCAAAACCCTGGACCATGACCATCTCATTAGATCCTCTTCAACATTGCTTGTCATCATCAGACCTTGGCGTATAGACTCCAGTTAATTAAATCTCAATACTTTGTGATGAACTAATTGTTTCAAACTGCAAATTATGCCTGAAATTCCTCAAAATTGGTTTTCAGAGCTGATGAATATCCTCATAACTTGGAAACGGCATCACCAATATTCATCAAATATGGATAATAACCATTCCAGATATATTTTATCTTTTTAAAAAAAACCGCATCCAAATCGGAACCATACTTTCAGAGCTACGATGACGCGGCGACGACGCGGACGGCGGCACAGACAAACAAACAGACATACACAACGCCGTCAATTTTATAAAGTTTATTTTAAAAACTGCCTTACCTCATCATATACATGAACTTGGTTCTGATGCGTTAGCAGTCCGACGTTGGTTCTCTTGTCATCTATCGCTGCGTTCAATCGCAATCCAAGCGGAGAGATTTTTAATGAAGCCTCGACGTGACGCCATTCGCCTTCGTTTACTCTAACGCTGTATGTGTTGGGTGAGCTCTCGTATTTTACTGTTACTTTGAGATCTAAAACGAATTAAAGAAATGCTGTGGTTTTTAGAAGTCTGTACTGAACTTTACTCAACAATGACTTTCGATGAGTTACCTACAAATGAGTATGCGATGACTTATGCTATTGTAAATGCGAACTCATCCCGCAACGCACCAATATGCCATTTAATTCTGGTTCGTACAGTTCTGTGTGAGACTTCTGAGTGTCTCTCAACTTCAGTGTTCTTTTTAAAACGACGGTAATGTAGTTTTCCGATACTGCTAGGTTAGATAATGGTTGTTCATTGTAATCTAATGAAAATAAAATGAAATAAATAACTTGCCTTTCTCATCAAATCTGAGTGAGATCGTCTTTTGTACATTATAGTTTGGTCTCCAAGCAGTCGGTTCTACAGATATTCCCTTCCACGAGTCGCTAGCATAGCTTTCACTTTTACTGACCAGTAACTGCAATAAAAGTGTTGTGTCATTGATTCACGATTCACGATGTTAAGTCATGATACTTATTGGAAGCCGATTTACTTCACTATCTAACTGACAGACAATCAACCTGGAAATTGATAGGATTTATTTTCCAGTCTATAGCGGTAAGTTCTATAAGAAAATAATATACACAGATCATAAGGGGGTGTTATACGATACGGTGTGTGTGTTAATTTTCATCTCATCATCTGTAGCTTTTACATTAGCCAAAGAGACTACAGATTTACTGATGACAACGTTCCGTAGATCGTGACCGATTTATTGACACCCACAACGCCAGAGGGGCGTCGATGTAGATGCTGGTAACATACAGAAAGCAGTATAAGAATACTCACGTGTCCTAAAGCCGCTTGGATAGCGCGATGCTCGGTGAGAATAGAATCGGATGTAGGGAACAGTTCTGCTTCGTGTTGAGGAATGAACGCGGTGTGAACGTCACCCGATACAAACGCGCTCGCTCCGCTCAAACGGAGTAGAAAGTTTACGTTCGTTTCTAGACCAGCCACCTGAAACACAGAATAAAATGTATACTAAAAGATTTGGATCATGCGTTTTTTTGCACACTGTTTTTTATCTGACTAAGGCGAAGCAAAAAGGAGGGCATATGATTGCATTATGTAAACTGACTGAACTTATCCCATTGTAATTTTTGCATATACAAATGGATTGAACGATCTGAGGTGACTTACTTGGTATTCTTGAAGCTTCATCCTAGTTTTAGCCAGTGCTTCGGTGCGGTCACGGCCCCATACTACAAGTTTAGCAATCATAGGATCGTAATGCACTGACACTTCTTGACCTTCTCTAACACCTGTTTCGACCTACAACAATAAATATCGTTAGGTATGGCTTTCGTCATTGTGACAATAAGATATACAAAAATAGATAAATTAAAAATGCAACTGAAAAATAACGGGTAGGGAAAAAAATATTTTTCCTAATGATGTGAAATCAAACAACAGAATAAAAGTCATAAGACTTTCAAGCTTCTCAAAGCCTTCAGCTGCCACACTTATCTATTAGGTATACTTATAATTTTTTCCTTCTTGATCAATAAAGTTAAAATCTTACCCTAACAAACTCCTCAGGCAAAGGCTGTGTGAGTCTATGCAAAGTGCCGGCACGCGGTAAGAACCCCGCTCTGGGTTCCTCTGCGTATATTCGGCATTCTACCGCGTGACCGCGTCGAACGATCTCTTCTTGCGTCAGTGGCAACGGTTCACCGGCCGCTACTCGTAGCTGCCACTCTACTAAATCCGTACCTGGAGATAAATGTAGGTTGTTTGCTTGGGCAGATAGGTAATTGACCACAGTTGCTCCGGAGCGGTGATACCCGGATAAAAAGTAGTCTTTCAGGCTACTTCAGGTCATGAACTAGATTTATCTCATCTCAAGTTTTATAAAAAAGTCAAGTTGGAAGTTTTCCTTTGCATATCCATCGATCGTAAACCGGTTAAATACGAGTAAACCTAGTATTATTTCTACTTTAATCTTTAGCTTTGAATTAACGCGAAATAAATACATCTATTTCTAGGCAGTATTCAATTCTCACCTGTGATCATCTCAGTGATGGGATGTTCGACTTGCAACCTTGTGTTCATCTCCATAAAGTGGAATTCGTGCGTGGCGCGGTGTAGGATGAACTCTACAGTTCCAGCGCCAACGTATCCTACCGCGCGAGCTGCTCTCACTGCGGCATCACCTAGTGATCTGCGAGTTTCTTCAGATAAGCCTGGCTGCGGAGGAAAGAGTCGTTTTTTAGGAAGGCATGTCCAGGTTGTCTAGCGCTGTACTTCTACAGCCTTATGGTCATCTTACTCATACTGAGGCAAAAAAGTACAAATTACAGCCTACCCTTTTGTACAGTAGGTAAACCAGTTCAACATTATACAATCTTTGAATTATAGGGGAGAATGGAAGAAAATAACATATTGTGCCGACCCCACCTAGTGGGATAAGGGCAGGAAGAAGAAGATAATCTTTGAATGTATTTATCACATTGCGTTTCAGTAAAGGTAGAATAAAATGAAAGAGTAAGACAAAGTAATAACGCGGGCCCAATAGAAGCTCCCGTTCCATAGTACATACTACATTATACCTTCAATAAATTCTAGATAGGTATTCAAATATCAAGACCCTTCTATAACTACCTATATATGCATTGTGCAGTATGCTAACTACAAAAACACTTACTGCTGGAGCCTCTTCTATAATTTTCTGATGACGCCTTTGAACCGAGCAGTCTCTTTCAAAAAGATGGACAGCATTTCCATGCATATCAGCAAACACCTGAAACAGTTAAACCCAGTATTTAAATTAGTTTTTTAATTGGCACTGGTAAATAATTATTCAAGCAATCAGTGTACTGATTTATCCATTCCACAATTTACACTACGAGAAATAGATATAACCGCCAATGTTTCAAAAGGTTAGTAGTTCAATCAATTTAGTTACCACACTAAAAACACTAATAATTTTTTTTAATTACTACCTGGACTTCTACATGTCTTGGGTCTGTGATATACTGCTCCAGCAGCATATTATCATCACCAAATGACTTTAGAGATTCCCTCTTTGCTGATTCTAATTGAGGGATAAAGTCACTCTCTGTCATTGCAATCCTCATTCCCTGAAAAATCCAAAGAGGTTAGAGAATTTTTTAATTTTTTTAACTGGCAACAGTCATGTTTAAAGTATAAGTTATGAGACAGTAGGTTAGGTACCTTTTACAGAAGACAAGGGGTACCTAAGAATTAATACTTTTACAATATCAGCCTGTATAAATCAATTAAATACAAGGTGTAACATAACTACCTACCCTATAAGCCCGAAGGGGGCGTAATCAGTCAGACCGACCACCTGAGTGCTTGGACGTATGGAAAGGGTCAATAAATCGTAATTGAAATTTTCATACAAAAGTACCTACAACTTTTATTATTTTAGAAATTTGCGACAACCCTAACGGTCTTATTCCATAACGGGGACTAAAGAAAGTCACGGTTTAAACGTTAAGGTTTATACAATCCGGGCGAATTAACATGACATCGGCTCGGAACTCGATACTTCCCCCGCTACACCGCTTAATTCGCCCGGGTTGTATAAACCTTAACGTTTAAACCGTGACTTTCTTTAGTCCCCGTTCTGGAATAAGACCGTAAGGGTTTGTTTACTATTTGCGTAAACCCGTACACATGCATGCACATTCACACGTAGGTACACTCCTACCACGTCGCACGCAAACGCATGTTGTGTGTAGGTTTGAAGTAAAAGTTACGAGCTCATTTCATGAATGAAAAACTTCGAAATCTTAAAAGTCGTAAAACAAACACTGTTCTCCATGACCTGTAAAACACCCCCCTCTCGGACTTATAAGGTAATTATGTTACACCGTGTATAAGATTGTTGGATATACCTTTCCACCACCTCCTCGAACTGCTTTGATCATGAGAGGGAATCCAATTTTTTGAGATTCAGACTGCAGTCTCTCAATGCTTTGCTCTTCCCCGTGATATCCTCTAACTATTGGTACTCCTGCTGCAGACATTATAGCTTTTGATGTACTGAAAATAGGATTCAATTTAATTCAACCGAAATTCAGCATTGTCACCATTAGATATGAAGAAGTAACTGAAGAAGCAGTTGGAATTATCAGACCTATAAAGAAAAAATAAATATTTATTGATAGGTATACATTTAACCTACCTCTTAATACCCATATCCCTAATAGCAGCTGGTGGAGGTCCAATAAATATAACTCCTTCTTGGGCGCACTTTTCGCAAAACTCCACGTTCTCAGAGAGGAAACCATAACCAGGGTGAACTGCATGACTGTTTGACTTTTTTGCCACATCCAAAATTTTCTCAGCATTTAGGTAGCTCTGAGTCGCTGGTGCTGGACCTATGTGGTAAGCTTCATCAGCCTGAAAATGAGAAAATGTAAAAAACATAAGTAAAGTAACAATTATATCTTCCTAAAAAATATAAGTTGTATTCGTAACTCATATTATTTAGCAAGATTTATATTACAGAATGAAAGCAAAAAAATTATGTGATTTTTTAGGAATAATCTGGATCATATAGTTTAGTCAAGCTGTGAATGATGATGATGATGAGTGTTATCTATGAAAGCAGATTTCAATCTTAGTTAGCTGATATATTACTGTAGTTAATCTATTTCAAAGTAGTATCAGTTTTGATAGTACCCAATTTTTACCATTTCAACATGCATGGCATGTTTATCAGCATCAGAGAACACAGCAACTGTTCTTATGCCGAGTTTCTTAGCCGTTCTCATGACTCTGCATGCTATTTCACCTCGGTTCGCTATCAGAACTTTGCTGATCTGCCTTTGGTTTACTTCTTCTTTGATATTTTGTGCATGTTTAAACCTTGCAGAGATAGGAAGATTTGCAGAAATGCTGAAAATAAAGACTTTTATTCTTAGCGATTTGAAAGTTTGTTTGGTATCGAATCAAATTAGACAAATCAAATAAAAATTGTTTATTTGTAACTTAATTAGGTAAATATAAACACAGAAAGAGTAAAAATAAAGTAGAAATAGAATTAAAATAACCACAGAGTTAAATAGTTAAATGAAGTTGCAAGATGGACCCAATTATTAGTTATCTTAGTTTAAGCGATGTTATACGTGATCACTATTTGGATGGGTACATGTTAGTGGCATTCACATCTGATCATCTGATCATTGCTGGTCGTCATCTTACTTTGCAGGTGATCTAAATGTTTCAAACTGCAATTATTCCTGAGATTCTTCAAAACTAGTTTCAGAGCTGATGAATATCTTCATAATTCAGAGGCTGCATCAATTTTCACCAAGCATCGCTCAGAACTATCTCAGATCAAACAGGATTCTTACAAAAGTGGTATTCAATACGTGCTCCGAATTTCGCAATTTAGGGAATCACGAGGGCAGAGACAAAACAAACACACAAGGCTGTCGAACAATTAGAATCCTACTTTTTGTATGGGGTTGGAGTTTTTTTTTAAATTTATTTATTGATTTAAAAATACATAATAGCTTATTTTGTACTAGAGCACTAAGGAAACCACAAGGTTTATAGGACTAAAATGCTACATGAGTCTTAGCGTCGATTGCCTTACATTAGGTAGGTAGCTACTAGATTAGATAGGTAGGTATAATATGATAGGTAGGTATAAATAATATGGGTTTCTCACCAATTTCGAGGAATATGTCTTAGGTACGACATGATCCACACCACACGTAGTTATTGTGCCAATATTCAGAGACTACTCATGATAGCAAATGAATTCAAGAAATCAGTGTTGTTTTTACTTTACTTATGTTGATAACATGAGTAGGCAAATAAAGATTACGTCAGTTGCCAGGCCCCTAGCTGTTTCATTTTGTAAGACAATCATGAATTTTAAATGTCGTTATCGCTGAGTTTTATCAGAAGTAGTAGGTACCTACCTACTTATTATCATAACATTAGCAATTATAACATTTTTACCTACTTTGGAAGTAGGTAGGAGGACCTTTTTATGATATGGTTTGGTTTGTACTTTTATATTATTGTTACATGTTATTATTTGCTTTTTTTCATCACTAATTCCCTTTGTTCGCAAAAGGTACCTATACTCTTTTACGGTTACACGGGTTACACCAATAATATTATTATATTTCTGAGCGAGTGGATAATATTTGCGGTTTGTGGATGGTTGGTTGCTGAATTCGGAACAAGAATAATAATAATTCATTGCAAACCACTTTTTGTGTCCTACAAAATAAAAGATTACATAAATAGCGGCAAAATAGCGGCGCCGCTATAGGCTTTAGCCACCGAACACCAACCGAACTATAGGTGTCAATATCGTTTTTTTTTTTTTATTAGTTAATGTTATAACGATAAAAAAAATCGTTATTTTTAATGATTAATTTTATTTGCAAAATATTCGATAAACTCGCTTAGATAAATTTATTTATACGCAAGAGTGAATGATCGATATCTATCTATGATGAGGGGATGAATGAATTTTGAACAATGAACTTTCCTTCGTACTTTATCAGGCTTAAGACTGTCTAGTGTTATTTAAGTTTGATCATTTTTGCCAAACGAAAATAATAGCTAGGCGTATTTAGAAGTGAAATGACAACTCTTTCTTGCAGTATTTAAATGTAGCCAATTTTGTGACGCCGCCGCCGGTATATTGGTTGAAATGGTTCCATATTTCCGAACTTATTCTTGGCATTTTTCACATTTCGAAACAAACACTTTCTTCAATATAACGATGGCGCTAAAATGCAAATCGCAAGTCTAAATAAATTTTCGTCTCTTAGGTCTCATTCATTCAATCATTGTCATTCATTAAATTTGCCAAAAAAAACCAATTGTATTCATGATCCTTGGATACAAATAATATTGTGTTTTATTTTAACCAACTTAAAGCATACAATTGAATGCAGATAAATGTTGTTAAATATACATTAAACGACTTAAATATCGTAAGTAGTGGTTCATTCTATATAGTGCTTTATCTTATAGATAATAGAGTACACAGTCAAAAATGCAGATGAAATCGGAAATGAAATTAAACACCCCGGAAGTTCAAATAAATGAAAATATGAAAATTATTCATTATATCTAGCAAGCGTAGGTTCAAATTTCAATGCAGTAAAGTGAATATTAAAAATATTACCTACATACGTTGTATTGAATATAACATGATTGTGTTAATAAAAATATTCGATCACCACCATTTTTTTAACGAATGATTGTGTTATTTTTTTTAAATTGTTTTTTTTATTAGTTGAAAGAAATATTAAACACCTCTACTCTGGTGCGTGCTTTATTTCTTCTTCTTGTTTTCTCTTCACTATTGGCCTCTGTCCGTCATTTCTTCTTCTTCTCTTCAGTAATGGCCTGTGTCCGTCATTTCGACAGACAATTTTGCCAATGTCAAGTGTTAAAATTGTTATAAATAAGTCAAGTCAAGTCATTTGTCAAGTCGGCTGTCGTCTCGTGTCCATTCAGCTCTGTCCGTCATTTCCACAGACAATTTTGCCAATGTCAAGTGTTAAAATTGTAATAAATAAGTCAAGTCAAGTCATTTATCAAGTCGGCTGTCGTTTGTTTTGAAAAGAAAATGGTGGATTTTCTCTTCAAAACCTAACACGAATTTTCACATTCAGAAAAACTACTTTACACACATTTATTCCAATGGCTCACACTTTATGTTATTATTGGTTAAAATTCCACCAAAATTAAACAACAATACTCACAATAACACAAGAAAAACTATTAAAATAAAAGTGCTATGTGTCGTTTCAAAATGTCAAAACTCGTGTCCAAACGAAGCCTAAATGACGGACAGAGGCCATTAACGAAGAGAAGAAGAAGAAGTACGAAGCCTAACATAACCTTACCTTTGGTTTCCTTACTTTTCTTTTTTCTGAAAGAATTTTTCTTTCTCTTGCAAACAAATCAACAAAGTGATTTTACAGGGGTTCGTAGGTATTGTATTACCGTTCATATAATCTCCGGTCAAAGAATATGTAATACCGTGGACATTAGTCCATGGTAATACCTAGTTCCTACGTAAGAAGGAGCGGGACTCCCATTCTACCAAAATTACACACTGAAAATCTCGTTTTGTATGAAACGTGATTCAAATTTTGACCCCCCTTTCATACATTGTTAGTTTTTCGAAAGCACGAATCTAGTTCGAGATTTTCGCCAGTCTGCTCCGGTGGTATGTATGTACGTACATTAAACTTATTTTTGTGTTCTGTTGCTATCTTTTCTGCACCATATAAATCCGCAAACCAAACTAGGTAGTGTAATACTTAGAACGTAATTAATGGGATTTCTGTTTTTTAAAGAATATGGAGGGAGCACGCCGCTCTACCACTGTGAAGCAGCTTAGATTGCTGGTGGAATTTCTCGAGACAAATACGGAAGTGGCCCTCGGCAGACTCCGGTCTTTAGAGGCGCGAGAGGTGGCGACTCGTCTTTGGCGCGAGATTGCAGACAGCTTGAACCGTGAGGGCCCAGCAAGACTACCTAAAGAGTGGGCTAGAGTTAGTCTCATAATCCCCTTTGAGCTGTCCCCTTCAAAATTTTAAAATAAAGGGGATTATGAGACTGAACAGTCTCAAAATCCCCTTTGAGGCCAATTTACACCGTAATAGCTATACCAACCGACCTCAAAAAAGTGTTGAAATATTGTGATGTAGGTACCTTAAGTTTAAAACCTTGAGTATAATCACAAATATTATTTTAGAATCATCCTGAAGGCTGAACACAAATCAGGTTCAATCAGGCGAATACAAGATGATACCCTGTGAATGGATCATAAAAATCGCACATTCGGTATCTATTTAAACTTATAAGACAGTAATTTCAAAACAGAATATTAAAACAGATACAATATGGCACTAGTAAAGTTGGTGGGAGGCTGCATGGCTAAAATGTAAAGAGATTGATTTTCACTCAATCCACCCCTAGGGTCCGTACATGTTTTTGGATTCCGGCACAAAGTGACAATTCCTTGTGAACAAAGTCCCTTTGCATGACATCTGTTATACAACTCCCTTATGAAATAGTAGGTAAGTAAGCATGTAAGAACAAGAACATATTGAAAACAAATTTACAGGTGTGGAATGACATGAAGTGTAGAGTAAGGGCAAAATTGAATAGCCTTGCTGTATCACAGCAATCCACGTGTGGGCCCATCAGCAATGTTTCCCTCACTCCCCTGGAGTACAGGGTGGTTAACGTCATTGGATGGAATGTTGGCTCCATTGCCAATGTTGGCAAAGATCCTTTAGAGGTAGGAACCACACCCATTATAATTCACAACTATTTTTCTTACTCTGCATAAACATTTCATTTAGCTGATATTTTCTAACAGGTATCAATGGAAGACAATCAGGAAATGGTGATGGAATTAGTGGAACAGATTGAGTAAGTTAAATGTAGGCAACACTATAATAATTTATCTGTTGTTTCTCAGGGGCATTGAAAGTATCATTTTAGGAAGTCAACATTTAAAAGGTTCACTTGTGAGGTTTATTTATTTATTTACATTATTAGAATGGCCTGGACTGGATCAATTACACAAATTAAACTAATATGTAGGTAGGTACATAACTGGTACATAACATACTTTACTGAGGAGCTGCTACTACATTCCCTCGATTCATCCTGGTTCATTGCTAATTAATGTTGGTTGACATTTCAGTGATCGACATTCGCTGCCATCCCTGTCGTTTTCGCAGCCATCGCCTCGACCGTCATCGCCGCCGCCGCCTCCACCATCTCTGCCGCCGCCTCCACCATCTCTGCCGCCATCGCCGTCGTCCACGCCGCCACCGCGTCGACGACAGCATAAGCCTTATCAGAAATCTCAGCGAGGGAAAATAGATAGTAATAAAAAAAATTGCACCTAGGCTCTCAAAAATCTAATAAAATTAGGTTGGGAATCAAACCCACAATTAAGCTACCAATCAAATTGGCCGCCAGTCTAATTAAGTAATGCTAAAGGTCTGGTAAAACAGAATGCGTTCTTGCGCGCCAAAGAGTATATTAGCGCTTCCCAGTTTGCCCAATCCTTAAAATGTTTTATTTGGCCTACAGAAAGCCGAAGTGCACTGGAAGAGAGCCGCGCTATGATGATTCGCATTGAAGAGCTTCGGGCACACACCGACAACTTGCTCGCCCAATCTGCTCTCAAGCAAGCGGAGGCCGCGAGAGCGCAAGCGGAGGCTGCTGTCTTAACAGCTCAATCCAACAGACTGCAGGCCCAAACAATGTCAACAATAAGCCAATCCCTAAGTGTATTGGTGCCTGCAGTTAAACTTTATATAGAAAATAGGACACAGAGTAAGTTTTTTGTTTAGCCAAACACGCCACACCATCTTTTTGCACGCCAAGGTTGACAATGCTCTTAGCATTAGGTCCTCCTAGCACTGCTTGTGTGAAATTTTAAAATAAATAAACTTCTGAGCCCCTGGAGTGTAATGAATATGGTCACATAAATTCCTAATGTGATATTATTTTGTTTCCAGGTAAAGAAAAATAACCCTGGTTATTAGAGGTTTGTGTCAAACAATAACGGAATGAAGATAAGAGACTGATAAAACTAATTACCTAGGTATTCTAAGAATAAAGACTAGTTTCTATGACATAATATTATTCGTGTGTATTTTTGATAACCCACGATCCGTGAGAGGCCCATCAGACTGCACGCACAGGCTGATCGAATAAAACGAAACTATTTCTAAGTAAAAGTACATAATGTAGGTACCAAACGTCTATTCGATTCATTCATCTTATAATTTTGAAAAAGACCGCCAGCTCGCCACTAAAAAAAAAATATGACCGCCACTTGTCTCCGTAACTTATGACAGCCGATTTGACTTGATTAACTAATTTTGGACATTGACAAAATAGTCAGTGGTGACATAACAGTGACAAACAAGAAGAAGAAAATAATTTACTGTTTACCATTGTTTACTAAACAACGGAGACGTTTTTTCGAAAAAAACTTAGAAATAAATTCATTTTCGCAAAGATTTGGAGTGGTGTAGCTACTTGACTGAAACAAAACATGGGTATAAAGGGCCTATGGTCTGTATTAACGCCATTTAGTGAAAAGAAATCTCTACATGAAGTAAGTACCAACCTACCTAATTTTAGTCAAACTAATTACTTACGTTACATGGTAAGAGGGTGGCTTGCTAAAGCTTACGTAAGCTTTTTATGAAGTTACAAGCCCAAATGTTAAAGGTAGGTATAGTAGTTATAGGTAGGTACCAAATGCAGCAGTACCCCTACATACCTAGGTCTAGGTAGGTATCATAGAAAATATTGGTCGAATTACGCCACTCTGAAAAATTAGGTAGATACGGGTAGATAGGTCCATACCTACCTACTTAACAAATCGCATTGTTTTTCAGATTAGAGGAGAAACACTAGCTGTTGACCTTTCTGGTTGGGTTTGTGATAGTCAAAATGTTACAGAATACTATATCCAACCCAAGCTATACCTTAGGTAAGTTGAGTTGTCCATGGCCTGAAAGAATACCTACTTGCAACAGTGGTGACCCACATCTATACCTACTAGTTGAACTATGTAGGTGAGGCTGAATATCAAAATAACGTTGCTAAATATCAAATATATTATTGTGATCTAAGTAATTAGGTACTATGAACCAAGTCTGACAGAGCCAATAAATGAAATATTGTTCCAGAAACCTGTTCTTCAGGACAATATACTTGGTTCTTGCTGATATAACCCCAATCTTTGTACTGGAAGGTGAAGCACCTCAATTAAAGCAAAATGTAATGGCCGCTCGTAATGCTATACAGTTTCGAGGGGCTGCACCGAAAGATGACAATGCTAGAATGAAGAAGCCAGATGTTACAAGGAGGAGATTCGGAGGAGTTCTTAGAGAAGTGTGGTCCACCTTTTTAGTAAATTTTTACTGCAGCTAAAACTGCATGCCCCACTAATGCTGTAGTTATTTAAAGTGAAATGATAATTATTTATTTGTAATATCATAAGGGTAAACGCAAAGAAAACATGGCAGAGGGGCGTGCAGTTTTAGACCGGAGCATCTTTAGATAGATAGAAAATAGAAAATACTTTATTAGACATCTTAACCTAGGGATTACAAGAAAATAAAAACAAAACTTAAATTAATTGTACAATGGGCGGTCTTATCGCTATACAGCGATCTCTTCCAGACATCCTTGATCCATCTTTACCTACATTATAAACTATTGTTTGTGCAAACAACATTGTGTCTGTTAAATTAGTATCAAAATATTCAATGGAGCTTGGTTAGATACCTATTTGATTGTTTTTCAAATGTATACCTACCTAAATTATGTTTTTATGTTTTCAGTGTGAAACTCTTCTGAAGTGTATGGGTGTTAGTTGTATAAAAGGCAAAGGAGAGGCTGAGGCGACATGTGCGGAGCTCAATGCACAAGGTGTTTGTATCTTGTATCATCTAAGCTTTACTCGGGACAGTATGGTGTTTAATAAAAAAACTGAAAAGATTTGTCTGTTCGACATTACTTGATAGGTTTTAGAGGTACTAGATGGGGTACTATCATAGGTACAGCAGTACCTATTCTATGTTAAGATTATGATTTATGTGGTTCATTGAGAACAGTTTAAATTATGACTGCTGCAAGCGGCAAGTATATAATCTATATTGTTGCTATTTCTTCTGAACTACACTCTAAAAATCATAATTTATCAGTTGGTAGATGCAGTACCTAATATCGCAGGATTTAGACTGTTTCACGTTTTGCTTGGACGAATATTGTAAGTGAGACACTTAGCGCGCAGTCTGTTTATGAACACAGTTTATCAACAGTTGGTAGATGCAGTAATATCGCAGGATTCGGACAGCTTCGCATACGGAGCGCGTCGTGTTTACCGCAACTTTAGCGTATCGAGTGCGGCGGGCGGCGGCGCTATGCAGGGATCTGTCGATTGCTACGACGCCGAGAAAATGTATGAAAGCAATGGTAAGGTTTTCTTTATTCTTTATTGTACACGAAAGTTATGAAATATAAGTGAACTTAAAGATATGTTATGTACAAAGGTAAGCTTATCCATAATAAGAGTTCTCTACCAGCAAACCTTCCACGATTGAGAGGAGAAATAAATTATGATGGAGGGTGCGTGTACTCAAAGGTCATTAAGAAAAAAACATATACTCCAGAGTAAGCTAAAACACAGCTAAGATTAGATACATTAATATATTTGGTTTTTATTTGTTTCGCGACTGTAAATGACCTCACTGCGGCACTTTTAGCAGAAAAGTGATAGAACAAACAGATGGGCCACCTATAAAGTTATGCGGTTACCTTCGCCTACAATAAATTAATTACCAGGATACGTGTACGCTCCGTGAGGTTTATACTGTGTCCATGTCTCTAGTGATCTGTGAAATGTAGCTGGCAAATACAGGATGAGAAGAGACGAAGACAGGGCTCAGTGGCGCGTCTTGGGTGAGACCTACATCCAGCTGTGGACCGATATAGGTTGATGATGATGATGATGATAGCTCTTGACGTCTGATGCAATACGAGCATTGCGCACCTATTTCTTTGGGTGAGAAATTGGTTACTGTGACTGTACTTTCCCGGCCGAACTCTTTCACAACTAGCCCCACTACAACTGCCTTATAATATGTAGTTTTATTGAAGGTTTTGGGCGCAAAAAAATGGTGGCATTAGCGATTCTATGCGGTTGTGATTACGGTGTCGGGGCTTGCGGTACTTCAATCAACACAGTGGTGACGTTTCTGCATACCGTACCTGAGGATGACGTCATACCCAGGTAATTAATTAATACCACATTATAATACAGGTTAGGTAGATAATTTGCAAGTTTAAAAACTGGAAAACCCGACTTCAATTTGATTCGCCTTCATCATCAAATGATGATGACGCTGATGGCAGTTCATTGGGTCTGTTCTATTGATTGTAAACACCATAGAAAAGCTAAATACGCAATACCGTGTACGTGTATAACGTATTTTTTTCAGTTATTCTTATTTAACGGCCAAACTACTGAACCGATTTTGATAAAAAAAAATATGGGACCAATCTGGAAGCATAGTCCTTTGAGATAAAAAAATAATTTTTCATATCGGTTCATAAATAACGGAAGTTCTGATGGTAACAAATGTAAAAAAAAAATTTACAACCGAATTGAGAACCTCCGGTTCTGAAGTCGGTTAAAAAGGATCACTGTGTACCTTGACCTGCTTACTTATAATAGTTGTACAACTTTATTCAGCTGTTTAAATTATTGATGCCTCTTACTAATAGTTCATGTCAAACATTGACAGAGCTAGATTTTAATTCAGCGTTTATAAGTACCTATAGCCCTGAATGAATAGCTACTCTCGCTTAGATTGTAGGTATAGTTTGCTTACAGAATTAATCTCTTTCTACCGCTCGGCATAATTCTCACTTATCGATACACCGTAGCAGATAACTCTTAAATCAAAATTGTAGTACCACTCCATTGGTTTCGTTCGTTCCTTTGTTCACATAAAAATTAATACTAAAATCAACCAGGTTACTATCATGGGTGACGGATGTGGATTATTTCGAAGAGAGGACGCGATGGGTCGCTGCACCCGGTCGCTGTGATCGCTGTGGCCATGTCGGTCGGACGCATCTCAAGAAAGGTTGTCCTGTGTGCGCTACGAATAAAGGCTGCAATGATTATGGACACAAGTTAGTACTTTACTCACATACTTAGTTTAACTTAACATAGTCGTGTTTTAACGTGTTATTCCAAAGACCGTACGCGCATCTTCCTATTACTCGATTTAGAATTGCATCCAGTCAAGCTATACTGAAACTATGAAAGTACTAATGATGCGTTCACACTCAGCCGTAGTCGGCAGGGAACTGATCATGAGCATAGTGTGAACACGATCATGCCTCTGTCCCGGCTCTCTTTTTCATACCCTTGCTCTCTAATAAGAATAAAGGCGATGTTGCTGTGGCAATAAGTCCGGAATTCGCGGCATGGGCTCAGTGTGAACGCGCTATAAGTGTGTACAAACGAGATAATAACCTCGTATCTTTTTTTCAAAGGGCAAAGGTAGCAGAAGTAAAACGAGAAATATCCTTAAGATCTAGAGCTCTGTCCTGCGGCACGCTATTCCCCGAGCCTAGGGTTATGAAGGAGTTCCTAAACACTACCCCTGAGTTCATTGACCTTAATAGGTTAAAGAAACCCACGCCGAGCCTGATCCAGTTTGTGGTGAGTTCATTAAAAACATTTCATTTTTTATTGGAAGTTGGCGGAACATTTCACGCTTGGTTTTACTCTTTGACAGAGCCAGTGTAGTTACCAACTGTTGTTTGAAACTTGACGCGCTTACAACTTTTATGTGAACTTATTTAGGCCTGTAATATCTAAGTGCACGAAAATCACACGACTGGGGGACCTGCGTATGTTACTATGTTGTTCAGGTTAGATTTCATTATGACAATATCATGGATTTTAGGGGGCTTTCCACTTCAACCGTAACCTATAACGTATATTTCTATGTATGTTATATGAGGTGCTTGGCTCGTTCATTACAAAATTCATACAAATCTTTATGACGATTCATTCAAGTGGTCGGTAACATTTTTTTTTTGGTTTCTGGCATTTCTGTGCTTGGGACACGATAGACTACCTTTTCCAGCTATAGTTATCGTTAAAACTAGTTTAACTCTCAAAATAATAAACGATGTATAGTATATGCTCCTGCGTATGTAGGCGTTGCGCTATCCAAAAGCTGGTTGAAACTGGTTTGGCGAACTGTTCAGCCTCGGTTTATGAATTCGGAGCTTAAACTTCACTAGAGCTTGCCAGAAACTCATACGAACTATCTTAAAAGAGTAAAAAACTCTAAAACAAAAGCTTCGTTCTTGCTCTCGACTGAACTACGCAAGACGGCAACTTTGAAGAATGAAGAACTTCATCAAGTCAAAGAAAGTCGGACAAAGTACTTGCATGCATTTTTTTTGCAGGAAGATAAAGTAAAACTAAACTATAGTTTTACGCTATTAAAATACGAATAATAAATTTATTAGTCTTCTTTTGAAAACATTGTAAAAATATGTTTTTCTTTCAGAAACTGATGTCGAATAAATTGGATTGGCCGGAAAGGTATTGCGTGGAAAAGTTTTTGCCGTTGTTGACTAAATGGCATCTGCAGGAAAAAGTCCCATGTAGAACTATCGAACCGATTACTATCAAAAAGAAGAGAAATCCTAAAGGCCAGTACTCGTTGTAAATATTTGAAATGATATCCTTTAGGTCTACGAAAAACGATTAATGTTTCGTGTTGATATTTAGAGTTGCAAAACGCAGCAAAAGTGTGCTGCGTTGCCGCCGCACATGTCAATAGAAACTTTCGTTTATCATGCTACAGAGTAGACTCCTCTCTAACTTTTATTTTGATTAACCAGATATAAAACGCACCCTGCTTTTATAGGTGTTCCGAGTTTCGAAGTAGTATGGGCTGATATTGATGGACAATACGACGCGTTGATTCCTGATAGTCAGTATGAAGGTAGCTATTTCTCTAGTATTTATTTCTTACTACTACTCTGAAGGTCCTTCTAAGTCCGAATGTAATTTTAGATGGCGAAGAGCGATCGCTCCCGTGGACATCAATAGAGCGACAAGACTTAATGCGCCAATATTACCCAGATTTAGTTAATTCCTACGAAGAATCCATAAAAAAACCAACCAAGGAGAAGAAAGCAAGAAGCAAGAAAAACAAAGATGAAAATCCGGACAAACCAAAACGAAAATACAATAAAAAACCTAAGAATACTGAAGTTCAAAATTTAAATAAGTCTTTGAAAGCGCTCGAGTTGAACTCCAGCAAAGCCAATGTTAGTGTTAGTGTGAATAAACTTAAACGAAAAATGAAGAATACGAAAAAAAGCTCGCAGAAGACGATAGATAGTTTTATAGCTAAAAAAAAGAAATCTCACGATCCTCTAGTGTCGCTACGACGAAGTCTTGCAAATATGTCATTGGAATATCCACAAATGAACTCGGATAAGGAAAACTCGCTTGAAGACAAATGGCTGAGTATTTTAGGTAAGAGCGTTGATGAAAACGAAAGTGATTTATCCGATGTTATCGAAAGGATTATCACCAAGCCATCAACTGCAAAGACTGTAAAAGTAGACAACAAGCTAGTCAAACTTATATTCGACAGCTACTCGACTCCTAAAAAGCTGAGAAAAAGTGTTCTGACAGAGATTCACAATCATTGCTCGACGCCGAAAGAAAGCCCAAGGCGACACTCTGTGCTGAATTTAAAATCGGGAACAAACAGTTTGAATAACTCAGTGATTTCCAAAGTAAATACTAGTTTCTTCTTCGGTAAGTTGACTGAGGATCGTGACGCGTTTGAACTATCGCTAGGACATAAAAGTGCGGTTATAAATATCGATTCGACAGTTGACTACAGCTTGCCCGATGTTTTTTTGTGATATGAAAAGGTAATAAAGTATTTCTTTTAAAATAAATATGGTCTTATTTATACCTAATTCCCTATAATTTTACAGCGGTATAGTTTATTCACTGTAAAAAGAGATGGCGAGATAAAAGCGGCTATTTTAGCTAATGAAGCTTTCAGCTATCGATAAAAATAAGACAATTAGTAGGTATCTATTTTTGATATTGAGTACGACATGTTCTACTAGGCATAATAGTAGTAGTAATCTTTGAATAAAAAAAAAATGTTTATCATCGCATCTTTTACAGCGAAAATGTAGCGAAACCTAGGCCTAGTGTTAGAAATGTCAATCCTGTTTTTGCAACGTACACCCAGATCATTCATCAGTAAAAAAGTAATGTTTTGACTCGAAAGGCAGCAACCTCTATCGTGGCTGTCTTCAGGAAAAAGAAACAGTAGAGCATTTCTTGCTGCATTGCTCTGCCACAACCGAAGCCAGGTCCAAAACGGGACTGCAGGCGCTGATCGGGTCTCACTCCTCGGCATCCACAACACCATCGGGGATGCTGGAACATTGCTGTCATCAACCCAAAGTCCTACTCCGTTACTTTAAGGAGTTGGCCTGGTTGGGGTGAGGTCAGCAGGGGGACAATGCACAATACACCCCAACGCGGGACGTCATCTCATTCCCCCACGACGAATTAGAATTAGAAGGCGTGTTCGTAACTACTTTAATATTCTCTCGAACATAAGCAGCCACTTCGGCTGTTAATCTTACAAACTTTGTGAATAACTACTCACTATTGCTTTTAGTTGTGGTCTGGGCCGCCGCAAATCCATTTGAGATGCTGATTGTCGAAAGCACGAAACCACAGCGTTGCGTCTCGATTCACGCCCGGCATAATTAATTCATGTTCTAACTATTCATAAGCGTGCCAAATATTCAGACGTTACATGACACCATTTTACAAACAAAGATAACTTGTTGTTTTTTGTGAAGCTTGTTTAATATCTAGAAGGTACTATCTAGTTATTGAACAAGGTGATCCCCGTGTCTGGTAATCTATATCAGAACAAACCATACCCTATTACATTCAAGAACCAGGTTCTCGCCGAACCCCCGTAGTTTCTTGCCCGTTCTAATAGGCTGTCGCGAGGAACTTACCTAGAATCGCCTAGCTTATAAGACGATTCTAAATGATCCTTGTGTTTTTACTGAATAAAAGATATTTGACTTTGAAATAGTTTGGATTCAATGAAGTATGTCGCGGGCGGAACCTAGTTATAATTATAAATACAGTGATAAAAGGTGTATAAAAGAGACAGAATGTCACTCAACTATTCGTTTGTCATCCTACAGAAAATCTAGTGTAACGTCTGATATTTCGACAACCCTACCCTTCAGTGAGAAACAGCGAATGCAAAGTATGCGCACATCGTAACTGAAATGGACAGGCCCTTTCTACAAGGGTATGCCAAATCATGAATCTTGGAAGATATTACAAGTTGACTTTACTCAGTTGAAAATAAAGAAAACGATAGTTGATTTTAATTAAAAAAGGCGAGATATGGCGTAGCGAACGAAGACGTAGCTTGCTCTACGGCGTAGACTACGCTCTACAAAGTTAAAACAACAATCCTACAAAGGCGTAGCTCCGTCAACGTACTACGAAATCTTCAGTGCTACGAATGCGTAGCTAGGTCTACGCCGTAGACTACTCAAGCCGTAGCCGTAGGTGCTACGGTGACGTGTAGCTTGGACTACGCGCAACCAGTTTGTAACTGAGTGCTACGAAAATGTAGCTTGGTGTACGCACTATATTATACATTATAATAGATTCTAGCCATTTAATTTTCTAAGTGCTACGCGCTACGAAGTTATAGCTTGATCTACGCTCTAGGAACTTTACGTGCTACGAAATTATAATTCTTTGTTCATTCGCTTTTCTAAATCTGTCTCTAGTGCTACGAAAATGTAGCTACGCTCTATTTAGTCGTAGCTTCTAGTTTCTTTTACGAAGTCGTAATGCTCATGAGTTCAGAAGAAGTAGTAAGCTCAGAAGTAGTAACCTCGTTTACGCTTTACAAATAAGCTAATTTAGAACACGCCACTGGTGTGTAGAAAAAATTATGAAAAAATAGAGTTTACCCGTTAATCGACAAAAACCTTCAAACAACTATTATATGCTCGACAGGAATTAGAAGATACACATCGCTCTAAAATACTGAGTCCATAGATATTGTATCTACTTAAACTAAATATATTTTGCCGCAACGAAGCTTAACGCCCCTTACGATATTCTCCCCAATGTAGCAGATCCGGAGAAACCCGTAATAATATTCTAAAGAAAACATTTTCATTGTATTACAGAAACGCCAACTGTTGTAATTATATTTTCTTTTTCTTTGTTTGGTAACTCGTGGTTTCACCATTCGTAGCGTGGACATAGCCGGTTTCTATGTTTATAGAATGGATTTACGTAGGTAGCATTGTTAACCTTTTTAAAGGCGACGAATATCTATTTCTTTAATAATATCCATACAGGGTGTAGTTTTTTCTATGACATTAAATAAAACTCCGTAGAAACTGGCCATTACTCCACTTTACCGTAAATTTTTTCAATCGCATTAATGCTGCAGGAAAAAGCATTTGAAGTGCTTATAAAAACGTGGAGCAATTTGTTTGAGAGCGCCGCAAAGGTCGGTCCGCGCCCGGCACAATGCCCATGTTTTTGCTCCACGTTCCGTCACCTGCCGCTTTCCCAGGAATATCAATTTGCGCCATTTTAATCGTTTCCGAACTGTTTTATTGTAATAGAATTTGAACTAAAAATTGCTATTTATAAACTTTCTTTGGAAAACAAGATATTAGTGTATCGTGTTTTCCAAAGAAATTTCGTTACCTAATTAACTATGCTTAAAGAAGCGATTATTTTTCCATTGTTGGACGGTTTTACGATTTGCAGCACTTAAACTCGAGTTTATAATTTATATTTCGTTCAGGATCTTTGCGCGACGTCTGGTCTAATTCGATATTAAAGCAATTAAGTACTTTGCAGTAAGGATAGACACGCCGCGGCCCGGGATTACGATACCGGTTCTTCAGACTTATACTGGCTTAGACGTCTCATATATTTGAAACTTTTAGTGCTTGCGTAGGCAATTGAGATATCTAGATTTTGAAAGGGCGATCGAACCGTAAAATGCTACGAGCAAGTCCAAATCCTTTTTAACCTCATCACTGTTAGAAGGAGAAGCGTGGCGGGTTTCAGTTTGTTCACCCCGCAGTCGTGAGATATCGCGGAGGGTCGGGGAGATTCGGGAGGCTGGGACGCAGAGCGCGCGCGCGTGCCCGGCCGTTTCGTCATTGCGACGGAGGCTGTCGTGGCCCGCGCCGCTGCCTCAGCCGACTCCACCGAGCCGCGAGTCACGCTACCGCGCCGCGATCACGCCCCGCGATCACCCCTATTACCCAAATACCCACCCAGTGCTTGTGCCCTCTCTGTGACCACCGGTGATTGTGGCGCCATGTAAAGGACCCGCCACTGACAATTCATGTGTAAGTCGGTGCGTTGCTTATTAATACCCGCATGGAATACCTTGCCTGTCCGAAAGCAGCCCGGGGAACAATTGCAATCGTATTTTAACCTCTACCCCGCAGGGGATAAAGTCGCGCACGTGCGCCGTTCTGCTCGATCTTGAATACTTTACGTTCTTATTCTGAGAATCACATATTTGAAAGTAATTAATTCTTCAAGTCGCAGAGCATATTCGAATAGTAACGCACCGCTAATGTAACAGGTGTTCAACCCGAGTTCAAGTTTGACATTGAATCTCGTTATTTTCATAAAATCAATAACATTTCATTGTACAGACCGAGGCTCGACAAAGATACAACCTTGTAATGTATTGCCAAATCGGAATAAGGGAGAGGCACTGAGAATATTAAATAAGACTACCCGCCGTCTCATTGATTATCCCGATTTTTTGTTGTATCTTATCGAATTACATCTTTAGGACTCCCTTGTTTGAGTATCGAGGGGCAGTCAAGTGGAGCACAATGATGTCCTTATTATTTGTAATTTGAGTTCGTATTTGGGAGCTTTAAGCACGTTGCTATGATGTTGTTTTTGAACTACGATTTTCCTTATTGTACGGTGTTGTATATTTCTTACAATCTTCTACAAAGCTTCAATAAAAGGCACAGTCGTTTGCCTACTGTTATATTCTTTGAAAAGCTAAAATAAAAGCACATGAAGCTCTCAGTCACCAGCTGTAATGCGATACCGCCTGAGCTCGCCTACAGAAGTATGCCAAGATCGGATGACGTCTCAATAAAAAGAGGCCGACTTGATATCCCCTATCATACACGTTCAAATGGTGCTTAGTTGACCATATCAAATAGATATATGAAATCGTCTTTCAATAATTATACATGTTGAATTTTTTTATTCGTGGTCATCTTTGTAATCCATTTTAAGATGAACGAAGCCCTTGTTCTGGTGGCAATAATCTTCTTATTTTCAAATTGATGAAGGCATTCATTTTGGTACATTTTTTACCATCTTTACAGCGACATGCACAGTATGCACATGTGTGAAAAGCTTTGTAAAGCCAAATAAGACCACTTTAGACGAAGTATTTTGACTTTGGTATTCGAAAAGTACTAAAAATCCTTTGAGGGCGCACTACGCTTTTCGCCTAGCAACTACCAATATAGCCATATCTATTCTCTTGATTATTCCTTCTATTGATAAGGTTACTTATTTAATTTTATACAGCGGTAAGAACAACGCTTGAATTCTGTTATATTAAAAATCTCTGGGTGCACGTCTGGGTTCCGAGCTCAACACGACAGGGTAGGATAAGACCGAATTTCTATAACTAGTTCACTAGTGCTCTCAAATCGTATGGTAATGTACACTCGAGAACAAAACTTCCGGGATATCTATAAAAACTTAAAATCTTTATGATTTTATAGATGACCCGGAATTTTTGCTACAGACTTCATTTGTCAACAAGAACCAAAGTTGGTTTCGGGTGCAATGATTACTTATTAATTATTTACTCCTACTCGATCATGCTAATAATGACAGTAGATGGTTGAAGTAACCCCCCTTTTACAAATTAACGTTTCAATCAGAAATAACTAGAAAATAAAATATTTCTAGATATATCAGATCGTTTAAAGATGTGCTTGATATGATAAATATAATTAAAAAAAAACTTATACTAATTTAGTCGGCCAAGGATAAAACTACTTACGAATATTTTTTTTCGGTTCAGTTTATAAGAAAAGCACAGTAACAATGTTAAATAAGGTTAATTTGAAAAAATAAAGAAAATAATTCACGCCACTACACGTAGAGTGCACACCAGTTGGTAAGATAAGCAAGCAAAACTATCGGTTTACTACGCTTACCCGCGTAGATTTGGGGTAGATACCTTCCTTTATATCTTACCCCTTTCTTCATATCTGCAAGTATGAAACAAAGTCCCCAAGCGGGGCTGTCTGTATATCCGGGTTAGTTTTGTAACAGAAGGTTACCTACTTTGTTCTTATCACTAGGGAATGTTTGTATTCTGTTCAGGTTGAACACCCAGGTTCATTTCGTGACTGGTTCAGTCACTCTAGTACCTATTCCAACGTACCAAACGTTTGTCTTAAAAAATGCGTTTTAATTCCAACTTAATAATCATGTAACTGCAAAATCACTTGAATGTTTGCAATAGAAAATAATAAGCAATGAATATAAAAGGCTCAGTCTATCACTGGCGTTTTAATAGATACTGTAATAACATTTTAAAATAGACAATTTCGCCAAGAGCAAGCGATGAGGAAAAAAGCCCACGGAGAAAATATAAGCGAGAGTCGTAAGAGGCGAAATCGAATGAATTTTTCAAGGAAATGAAAAAAATCTTTGAATACGCATGTCAGCAGTATTCTTCAACGTATCTTGTGTTTATTTTGTTCGCTCGAAGAATAAATAAATGTGCTATTGGATTTTGCATGTTTCACGTGATAGTACATAAGTGTGGTTTTGAACCGACTGCGACGAATTCAATAAGCTAGGATTTGTTCGTGTCAGCAAATAGCAATATCTGTTGATATTGCTGATATTATTGCAGGTTACTGAAGAACTAGCCTACTCAGGATCATCTACCATAATTTTGCCAATAGTCTCGCAAAGTGAGTGCAAGCTTTGCCGATACAAAATATAGGATGCTCCGAGCGTTGAGCGTTCCGTTGGATGTACTTACTGTATCGTTTGGTTAGTACATTGTAGAAAAGCTTTTAGCGGAACCCTGTTGGGGTGCCTCGTCGGCTATCGCCTAAGCCTGTACCAGTAAATATATCGGTAAATGGAATATCGGCAAAGCTATTAATAGTGGTAAGTACCTACAGATCAGCTATTAATACATCGTAGCAGCGCAGCGCCTCGATGTGAGCTCGATACTCGTGTAGGTATTTCTAATGTCGTGCAATAACATTCTTTGAAGTCCGCACCGGTCATTACCTTTGAAACTTATGACGTCGACATTACCGGCATAAATATGAAGAGGTGCGGTGCGACACAAATAGATTTCCTAATTTTACAGCGACTACGGGAATGGCATTTAATATACGGAACCAAGAGCTGTGAAATGGTAATGTAAAGTGAACGCTATTTTCGAGGCCATTGCCATTAAGAAGAATGGCACAATGGGAGCAGTCAAAGAAATGACAGTGAGAATGCTCGCCAGTTCGCTAGGCTGGAAAGGTTTTGGAGCACGACTGGCGTTTGAAAAGTACATTGGGTAGTGTGAGGTCCGTATCTGCCGCGGGCGACGTTGGAATGTGACATATATCATCGCTCTCGTCGTTTCAGTTTCGACTGCACAACGAAAACATTTGGAGAATGAGTGTGTCAGTACCAGCCTCGCCTCGGTACAAATAAATGGCGTATGTTTCACATGTGACAGCCGCTGAACGAGCTACAATGGAGTTTTAGAATTTTCATCGTTTGTATGTACTCAATTTTAATTTAAATGATTCAAGTGATTCAACTTAGACCATGATGCGTCATAGACATGAATATTCAGAATACAGAGAGTATGAAACCATACCAGAACAAAGAGAAATTCTATTGGAACAATTGGAAAATAGTCTACTAATTATCAAGCGATATTTTATAGCGATGCGTACGCTTGGAAACGTTCGTAAAAAATATCTCGTCTCAGTAATAAACGGCAAGGGGACATAACAGTAAGCCCGCGGAAGACCGTAATAAAAGTTAGGAGAAGTATTTCGCGCGATATTACACTTACCTTGGTTCCTATTTTTAAGTTGAATGATGAATTTATTTTCCCTTTGTCTCCTCGAACACGGAAGAATTTCTCAATAACGTCTTCTTTACTGCCTACGTAGTTATTAGACTCTACCGGCTTTATGTCCGTTGTGAAAAATCTGAGTAGGTAATTGGATTCTATTATATGCCAAACTAAGCTTTTGCTGCATATGCATTTGTATGAAGATTACATATCATCTTGCTTTGTACTGACAACACTACAGTTCCATATCTATTTGACAGTTTGCGCAATGATCTTTCATAGAAATATAAGCAAACCATGCTTTGTAGAAACGTGTAGCACTATGTAATAATGTCGCCTTTTGCATCTCATCTAAATGCGTCAGTAATCTATAAAGCGTCAGGAACCACTTTTTACCCCTGCCCCTATGGACGCTGCAGTTTGTAGGATATTTTTTAGATGGCTAGTTCAGCGCTTATACCATCCTCTTAACCGAGTCGCCCTTACCCACAGGAAAGACAAGGCAATTTTCCGAATAGAAAATCCATTGGTGCACGGCACGGGTTTGAACCCTAGGAATATGTAATGTTAATGATGCTTGGGCTAACAGGGCACACCTACGTTATAACAACAAACATCCTGCTTGCCTCCCGAGCTACTAATTGCTTGTTATTTTTGTCTCGTCTCTCAAAGTACATGCTTACCAGATGGAAAGGGTGTGTATTTCCTGTTTGACACAATGCTTTGTGGACGGAAACTGATTTGTTTTTTTTTATTCTTTTCGTTTAAACTTTATTGTGAAAGCTGCTCTTGCTATTTTCTTTATTATTATTTGTTTAGTAAACGAACATACCGTTTTAATAAACGGTATGTTCGTTCAACGATTCAGTAATCTGAATCGTTGTTTCATAATACATTTATTTTTATTTTTAGTACCAGTGGACTCTCGACTGAATAAAATTATAGTAATTTTGGTGCTACATACTGCTGTAAGCGCTGGGAGATGATTGAACTTGACATGGAGTTTTTATTTCATAGCAACTACTGTAGTGTTATTTTAATCTATTATTTCTGCTAGATGGTGTAGATAAATATTCATTCGGATATTTGACTTCCACTTATAGTAAATGCATTGCCATCTCAAGTCACGTAGCCCTAGTTGTTATTCTCGACATATACTATTGGCTTTGGAGCCAGTGCCTTTATCATATCATCTCTATAGAGTGCAAACAATCGGTCGACTTCCATAAACAAAAGGCATGGAATATGAATGAGTTATCTGCAAACAAAGTTCCTCCTACCGCATGTTTCACCACAGTGCCCGCAGCCTATGGAAACGGTCAGCTTACTCAATCGAGTCAGGTTTTACGCTCGAATGTGCTTCCGTGTATGTCTACTCGCTACTCACTCGCGGTCGAGTCCACCCATTAATTCAACTCCTCGTCGCTGCCTTATTTTTTTTCTTTAGGAGCTTGATTTCATTTGGCGCTTTAACTTCCTGCAACACTGTTTGCTCTTGTAATCTATAGTTATATTTCTTTGATATCAGAGCTTACGTATTTATTTAAATAATACTGCTTTCCTAGCGCATCAACCCCAAAGTGGGTCTTGCTTTCCGACACGATAGAGCGCCACCGGTCTCTGTGTCGTGCCACTTCTCTCCAGTCCACTTGGAGGTAGGAGAGATCTTTCTCTATTTCGTCTTTGGACTGGTATTTGAGTCGCCCGACTAGTCGCCGTCCGACCTGGTACTTCTTGAAAAGCGTTTTTTATGTACTGCTACGATTTTACCTAGCGATTGATTTGGATAATTACTTAAACAACTACAACGTAAAAGTATTTGTAGAATTCGTTCGCATCAACGTTGAGAGCCTCGACGTCCATGTTAGTAAAGGCATCTACTCACAATTAACACGAAAATGTCTAATGAGATGGATAATGATTTATTAGGTGCTAACATCTTGAAACATTGGTCCAAATTGGACATAATATGTTGCGAGGTACTAAAAGAAGAGTACTTTGGTTTTAAAGCACTGATGCTAGAGCGTCTACGCTGTTGTCTTGTCTAAAAAGTAATTATTGTTGGTGTTCAACTAGAGAAAGATAACAATATTGTCGATGTGATACACATCTAGAATGAAGTAGCTCTTTTACCGAGTTGTGACGCGGCCGCGGCAGCGTGTCAGTGTGAACATGAGCCCGCTTGTTAAAACTATTTGCTGTTTTAATTGCATCTGTTACTGACTAATTAGAGGTTGCATCAATAAAAATCCTTTTGTCTTTTAGACATTGTTTTAAGAATTTTTGATGTTCTGAGTTTTGTGGGTTATTTATAAACTGATAAACAATGCATAACTACCTATAAACATCAATGCCCTGCCTCCAGTTGGTAGGTATTAGTAGAAATCGACCTGGCGAACATCCTCCTGTTTTAGATACCTAGCATGCATTCGGACTGGTCCGCATGTATTTTTAAACGGCCTCTAGTGCGCTATTTTGTTTCGTTTTAATTTATTTTCAACTGCAGTCTGTAGTTAATTCTATTTATTTGTTAAAAATGAAACGAACCCTATTGGTATGATCTGTGATTCATTATTTTATTGAGCAAGTAATCCTATCTCTTTTTATTTTCGAGAGAGAAATATACAATACTTACCTATTTATCTTTGGCTCTTCAGTATTTTGGCGTTCGACTGTTATACAAACTGTACACTTTATAAAGAATACAAATGTGAACTTTTGTAAAGCCCAAGGTAAAAAGCCACTGGCAGGATTTGTTATACAAACCTTTTTGAGCCACACCAGTGATCTGTTTCAGCCATACACCTTCAGGAGTTCTCTTTACCATAAACTGTTTTTTACTTATGAAGAAATGAATAGATTATTTTTTATTTGACTTCCCTTAAATTACCATTGTATGAGCACAGATCATATAATACTATACTAGTAGTAACGAATTGCTGTCTCTAGTAGAGCATATCAGTTTTCTCACGCTGCGGACAGTAATTTTACAGCACTTTTTTCGGTTATCTGGGTTATTTAGGTATATTTTAACACAATACAGGCGTAGACGTTTGACCACTATTTCACCTGATGTAACGATGCAGTCGACGGTATAAAATAAAATTGATTGTAAATCTAATGATGTTTGTATGAAATATAGAGAGGCTACACCTGCTCTTACAACAATAGCATTGACGATGACGTGCCATACGTGTTGTAGGTCTTGCATTGCATTTATCACTTTGATACATAAAAGTTGTTAAGCCTCATGTGCCCAATTGCGCCGGCACCCACACCCTTCAAATCCGAACAGACCAATGCGAGCATCAGTACTTGGTGGTAGAAATAGGCGGTACCAGTATCTCCCCATACTTAACTCTTACAAAAAGCATACTACTAGGTACTAACCTTGCAGAGTATAGACAATTCTCATGGCTCTTTCTATGCTTTAGGTCTTCTTACTTGCACAATCAGCTGTCCTGTCACGTAGAATCACATATTATATACGTCGATTCATTTTTGATTCCGTTTCACGCGATTGACACATGAAACGCGACTGAAACGTCGCAAACGACGAGCTTTTTCACGAAGAGCCCTACTATACTCCGATCGGTTGATTTGATAGGAGTGTTGTGTGGTTGTAGACGCAGTGCGGTGAGAGGCAGCGTGCGCCGGCGAGATGGCTGCGCCGGCCAGCTGATAGCATGCGGGCGGCGGCGCGCCGGCCCGCCCCGACCTAGCCGACCCCACCACGAGCGACGTATCCACGGGTAACTACACAATACTACTACTGTTCTCATAGATAAGTTGACGCTCTAAATCCAACTTCACCACAAGCGACGTATACAACTACACATATACTTATGTTTTCTTACGGCTGAACCCAATATTAAACCTCGGTAAAAGTTAGGCATCGTCAGAGCCATTTTTTTTTATAAAATAACCGCTAGGGATAGATGAATATTAGAAATGGCCTAGTTGTTTTTCAAAATTCAATCTTACCTATGAACGACGACGTATACATCTACGGTTATAGTAGCATGACTTATCGTTAGCATTTTCATACATTTTATATTGATTTGTAGGCTACGTACATACAGAATGACCGCGGCCAATTCTATTGTAGTCTAATGTACATCACCATAATAAAAAAAAAAGTAGTAACAGTGGGGGTTCTGTATGTACTCGTAGTACCTACATTTTATATGTAGATTGACCACGTTTTCCTTCCCGCCGCCACCAGAGTGACATACCTCACCCCGCCCGGGAAAATTTATTAAATGGCAAAAAAACGACGTGCTCTCGACTTGGAATTTCAAAATGAAATTGTAACTTGTTACAGACAACTTTGTTATCGACACGGGGTATGCAATTTGTAAAACAGAATTCACTGCTTTTAGAACGAAAATATACTAATTCGAAATTACGTGGCTAGTTTAAAATACAATGAGAGGATCTATATATTCTTATCAAACCATTACCACTCGGTTTCGCTCGTGTTAATCTAATTAATGAAATTAAATGTCTTTTAAAAGCGTTTTGTACATGTAGGTAGAGTATTGTAGAGGCTATAGTTTTGTTAGTGCAGGGAGTTATATTGACTTAGGCGTTGTCAAGATTCAAGGGACGCCAACCGATGTCTCTTCTATCTTATTGATTAATCCAGTTTCATTTCTTTGTTGCCAGGAATTCGAATTGCCCTTACTTGTTTCATTATAAAGTTTACTTATTGCTTTTTCCAAGTCTTTGATTTCGTTATCGCGAAGGATAGTTGCCCAAAGGGATATTTATGATCTTAAGCTCGCCTTTTCGACATATGACAGATTGTTGTAATTTGCAAACTTAGTTACAAGGGTCGTCGTAGCTATCGAGTTGTAGCCGCAATCTTAGGCCCCGCCGGTAGCTCAAGGCAGTGTAGGTATGCTTCAGGGAGCCTTTATCGGGAACATAACTTGCGTTAATACAATAAACTCACTTTCAGAATTTGGATTTGATAATCAATTCTAAAGTTTGCACATTAAACGTACTTTCTAGGGAATGGCTATCAAATATTTATGTTTTAATAGCGCTTATATCATGAAGATCACAAATGTGATTTAGGATCAATCCATTTATTAAAAGAAAAATATCATCGTGCTGTATCATTAGGTATTATGTGCTTCTACAATAAATATACAATCACAGTTTCGGTTTATTTTACAGTGTCCAATTTACATTGGCTAAAAATCGATACTCAAAACATTACAACTACTTCGGCCATCGGTTCCGTCAAGGCTCATGGGAAATTGTCGAATACTGCGTCGGTGTTTAACAATTGGACGTTGTTACGCAAAAAGGATCCAACCCACATCAAATCAATTTTGACAAACGGCGGGTATAAGTTTCAAAATGTGATCTGCCATACGTGGGATGGTATCATAGGTCCTAAATGTATTGTGTTAAAGTTATTTTTGCCTTAGACTTTTTTGCTACATCTAAAACCTAAGTGTAAAAGTAAATTTTTAGGAACCGTTTGACAATTTTTTTACCAAGGTATGTATGTGGTTTTGGCTCTTTTTGCTTAACTGCGTTCAATTGATGTATGTATATAGTGTTAACAAAACCTTGCTCGCACACTGTAAAAATAAAACATTGAGAGACGGGTCGACCGGACCCGGGGGAAATTGTAAATCATTTATGTCAACCGACTCGTCTCTTTTCCTCATCGATACACGTGTCGCTTAATACCCGTTTTTTGATTGACGCCATTTGCTTCAATAAACACTATCAAAGACCTTCAATAAAGAAACAAAAGAAATGGCACAAAAGTATTTTTTCATTTTTTCGAAATGTACCTACAACTGTCACACAGGACGCATTCATTCGCAGAAACAAGTGTCGCACAAGAAATACATAATGCAACACTCTCGCCACTTCAAAGTGGGTTGCTTAGCTGAAATAAAAAACATATATCCTTGTTTAACCTTTGAAACACGCATACGATCTCGGCAGCATATTTGATGTATAAATATTCAATCAAGTAGCTGAAGTAAGCTAACACAGCACAAATATCAACCCTTGAACAGAAACAAATACTTGTTTTAGATCGCCAAATATTTACCGACTCCAAGAGAGAGCAATGGAATCAGAACCTTTTGCATGCAAAGTATCTCAGCGTTTGCAATCCACCTTCTACTCTTGTGTAGTTAAGTGCACCTTCTCATAGTCAAAGGCAATTGCGTTGCGATCTCTTGGAAATTATAATGTTTCCGTTCAGTGACTAGCAACGCTTGAAAATCATTAATTATGTTGTCAGACAATTTGTCTAGCAGTTTGTAAAGGAGTTCCTCTTTCTCATTACACGCAGCCTCTCATTAACGTCCATCGGTGAGAGCCGGGCGATGCTTATTAATTTTTCTAATGAAACGGCTCATGCCTTAATTAGAACGGGTGTTGTACAAACTGCCTGCTGAGAAAAGTTTGGAACGTTCCCATGACGGGTCCTGCCTGTGTCAAGCGCAACTTAACACAGCGATGTGTAAAACAAAAAGTTATCCACTCCCTAGAGAGTTGTGTTCGTTTCGTACATTGTGTATTCTGTTTTAATTCCAATTTCCGTTTCATTACCTATGTCAAGGTGATAAATTACGTTTCGTCCCTTTGTTAATAAGAGGATGGCACTTGTAGCCGTGTACGTTACCCCATCATAAACTCGTACTTGTAATAATTTTAGGAATTTATTTCAAATCACGCAAAATAAACGTGAACACGAATACGAAACTGGGTCAATATGGTTCGAATTTATATTCCGAGGGCACTTTTATAAACTTTTTAGGCAAAGGGCATGCACGAGCGCACCCCGCCAAACGACCAGCCTGCACCCTTACAACAAGCGTACAACACGCATGAATAAGTAAAAGCTAAGAAAATGAGGGATTTGCCGGCAGTTCAGTTGAAAGCGGCACACAAGTACCTAGTGTAGCTTATGTTTGCACAGGACGGCGAACAGCCTCACTTCTATAATGGGGCATTGTTAACTATTTGCACACGAGCGCGACCCCTTTCGGAACATAAGCAATAAAGCATAAAAAGCTACATAAAAATAAGTGAAATGCTACGGATCTGGACTTTATTTGGAAGTTTTATTATATGTAATCCTTTCTATAAATGAGTCCTTGGCGGAACTCGGGAATGTAATTAAAACCGCGTTGCTCCCTTATTTGCAGAGGACTTAGATGATAATGCGTGAGTAAATAGATTAACAACCCTTTCACTCAATTACGCGGTGTGTCATTTTGTGCAGTATCCGCCGCTCTCTATTAGGTACTTTGACTGTTTGCATTTTAAACACAACATTTTACTTATTCGATTTCAATCAGCTTTTAGTATACCGGGCTTTATTTCAGCTTACATTTCAATTTAGACCAGCTTTAACTTTAAACGTAAAATGTGATGCAGACTCTGAAAAATATATTTTGGCTACCCAATTGATTTCTTTCTGTAGAATTTTATGATATCAATATAAACTCACTTGGATGCATCGTAAAATAAATTTTTCTGCAATATGGCGTAAGCAACAATGGAAAAATACTACCGCTTTTTGATTAGATAGTGTGTCATTTTATTACGCTTGCAATGGATACGAATTCAATTTATTGTAAAATATTTATTTTAATTTCACTAATATTATAAATGTCACAGCTTAGACGTTTGTGTTTTAATCAAGCAGGAACTGCTGGTCCAATTTGGATAAAACTTTGAATATATATCATTCGTAACCTGGATATGTGTTACATAAGCTACTTTTTATCCCACAAAATCATTATATCAAACGGGACACGAACGAAGTCGCGGGCGGAAGCTAGTTATGTATAAATAAACATTTTCTGAAGAAAAAGGTTTTGCTAATAAAATTCTACTTCTAAACTAAGAAAGAAGTAAAAGCACTTCGAAGAAAACTCATTAAATAATAAAATGTTTAGAGAGTGCAAGTAAAAGTATAAATCTGTGCTTTACATTAGGTAACGTGTTTAATAATGTACCGTTACAAGGGAAGCTGCGAACCTTACGGCTCCACAAAGGTGCGACGGTTTTAATGATGCCTAAATTATGCGAGCTCCAATTCAAGAAATTACTCCTAGATTAAATTTGCCATGTAAAATAGCGCAGGAAATGAAATATTTTATTTTCATTTGTGCTAATATAATGAAAGATCATTTCACTTAGTTGTTATCTCCGAAATCATTTAATTAACAAAATATTTGAAGAGATATTTACCTTCAATGGAGATAATAAAATTTAATTGGTTTTATAGTTTAAATTAATAGCTTAGTTTATTCAAATGTGCTAATAGGCACATTTTACAATCAAGCACGATATTCATGACTGCAGCTCGCACTAAAGGGCATAAGCCCGGATGTACATATAGCAACACAACCCACTCGTAAACTACACATGTTTACGACTGTACGAGTACATTCACTCGTAAAATGGAAATAGGCTCGCTTGATTATGCGTTACCAAATGCCTTTTTCAGCAATTGTTCCGTTTGTAATTGAAAATGCGGCGTGAAACTATACCGCGAATCACCGTGTGTATAATAACTATTTGCTGGCTGTACACCTGCCACTGTGTTATTAAATACCAACTGAATCAATTCTTACTAAAGCTTTGAGTAAATATGGAATACTGGTGGACGGTTTATACAACACTATCCAGCTTTTTAATATGCATATGGTAGTGCACTAATTCATTTTTCTATTGAAAAATATATGTTTGCTGAGGGCCTAGTACGAGTTTTCAGTGTACAGTGTGAGCTTGGTCTAGCATTTTGAAAAGCATGTCAAGCTTTTCAAATAATCCGCTCAGTGTCCATACAAATCAACGCCCAGTGGTGTGCTGGGCGTTAGACGTTTTACACCACATTTACACACTAAAACTCGTACTACCTAGGCCCTCTTTAGTATGGTTTGTCAGGAATTTGATGCTTTTTTTCATGTACCTGATGTAAAGCGTTTTGTGCTCACTAAAACTGCAATTCCGTCACGTCCAGCTGAAACGTGACGTGACCTCTATTGCGCCTAACCTCCTGAGGAATAAGTTTAAAAGTGATGTGCACGTACGTATGGTACAAAGTACATAGCATGTAGGTGTGTAAATACAACGCGGACCAGACTAATAAAAACTTTTACTAAAAACATTTTGACGTAGTCAACCGGTGATACTACATGCGTATGCTCGTATCTCAACCCATGAAAGTGTTGATGAATGTACATAAAACCCAGCATGGAATCTCCAGCAAACAGGCATGGTTCCACTTATCTGGGCACAAACAGCTGAAAATGTCGGCGTTGCGCGTTGATCACGGTCCCTTTGTCAGTTCACCCCGCCCACGCCTTACCTCCCCTGGGCCAACTTAAAATAAAGGATGCCAATGATAAAATCAGGACAAAAAGCTACGACGGTAATCTCAATAAAAACATACGTGGGGGATGTTAGATAACTTTAGCAGTCGTTATTTATCTTTATTCCGAAATAGCCATTTTGTTTCGTGTGCAAAGTTCATCGACTTCTACAACAAAAAAATTCAAAACTGCGTACTTGTAGCAATCTACGGATGGTACGGGCTACGATATTTTGTATGCATTCTCAGTTTCAGGCGTTGTGAGTGATGAGATTGCCTCGGTGTTCTCGGTTGCTGAAGCGTTAAGAATTTATGTTTGTTTATTAAAATAAGACTTTAGGAGCTTTACAATGAATCACTTGTGCCACTCACTTTTGCACAGTCTGCTCCATGCAAAGTGGCGTCTTAGTACGTCAGAGTATTATAACTATCTGCTGTGATCTAGCAGAGTTTCTTACAATCAATACATACTAAACATAGATCACGTTCAAAATAAGCTACTTGTAAAAATAGATTCTAGAGCCGGGACAGTTTAACGTGCTCTCCGAAGCACGTAAGCGCTCACATGTAAATGCCACTAATTGTCACTCATCCAAATAGTGACCGCGGAATTTCGCTTAACTTATATAAATCTGTGAAAATTTACTAAGCAAACTGCGCCACGAGCGCTTCGAAATTCCATTGCATTACTGAGTATGAAAACATGTAATCGTTTGTGTTATATTGCGGTGAGTAGGTTCCACGCGCCACACCGCCCGCCGTCGTCACATGTGCTCATGTGCGTCAGAGGGGACGTCGGACGTGACGCGGCGACCTCCTATTTATTCACAGCACTGCAGCAACCCGCAAACGAAACTCGAATACTAGAAAATATATACATTTTAGTTGGTAATATGTTATGTTTATCGTTCGAATGTACGTTTATCACGTTTATTGGTAAGGTTCAGAAAAGAGAGTTTTTCATGGCTGAATTTGACTTTCTCGTTCGTGCAATGTTAAGATCTGCTATCAACATATAAAATACTCACTGGCAAAAAGATTTTATTAACATTACTAGCAGCTCCTTCGTGGAAATAAAAGTCAGTTCATCAGAGTTTGACATTTTATGAGTGATACAAAAGTAGTGTCTTAGTGATGTGCATAATTTAAAAAAATTCTAAAAGCATTTTTTTCGTAAAGTCATCTTAGCGTTTCTTCTGATTGAGCTAATTGTTTAATAACCCGACTACGGCGAAGCAAAAAGGAGGGTATGATTTAGCTAATCATCTTATTTCCCTAATCATCTTACTGAGCTTATCGTAAAACTTTCATGTGATTCAATAAATCAGCGCATAGTTTTCTTGTTACATAATAGGTCAATGAGCCTCAGAGCCACACTTGGCGTCACGTGTGCGTCAGGGGTGGGACGTGTCTCGTCGCGACCTTGCTCTTCGCTATTTATCAGCTCACTGCAGCAGTGTTCCATCGTTTATGCTTATTAAACTGTTAAAACCGCTTGTGTGCTATGAAATGAAAAAATAATCAATTGTGTTGACGTAGTAGAGTAGCCCTCTCCTTTCTTAACTGGATTACATATGCTGGAGTGCTTAACTGTACATATTCAGATTAATTGCGCTCTGAGTTTGATAAATCATTCAAAGCTTCCAAAGATCTTGTAAAAAGTCATAGTTTTTAAATGTAAACAGTTACTATGTTTTACATACTCGTACAAAACAGAATATTACAAGTGATACAGCAATTGAATCACTAATAAAAGAAAATAAACTATGTTCCTTCATAAACCTGCCCAACAACGCTTCACCTTCGTTTACGCATGTTACCAGAGGGATAAAACCACAGCTTGACATATAATAAAACGAAAATAGACATACCTGGTCGTCCGCAGCTGATCCGTGTAGGTGTATCTTGAACTTTTTCATAGTAAAAGTTTGTTAGAATGTATATTCAAACTTCGTCTTCGATACGCGAAAAACTTTTTTCGATCCCTTAAGAATAAAGGGTCTTCACACGATACACTGTTCGTAAAATGGTTTAGGAGTATCGTAATAGGTTAGCTTTTAGTTTGACGAAATAAACTGTTTAGGCGTCCTTGCATTCTAATCAAATTATAGTTATTGTTATTGGATTTTTATAAATTTTCGGCTAAACTGATATATGGTTGTATTTAATTTTGTTTATTGCTGAAAATTAGCAAGAGATTACTTTAACTTTTGTGTTAAAAATTGTGTAAAAATACGGTCGCGTCACTTGCAAGAAGTTTTTTGAACTCGCGACCTTTGAAGCGTCACCACGACGATTCTGGTTCAGTGATTCGGGAGACACGATAAGTGACGTCATTGGAAGTACAGGTTAATGGGTTCGCTTTCAGAGACTTCGGTGAGACGACTTGAGATGTTTCGACACACCTGGTTGAATCAGTCGCTGTATTGTGTACCTACTTGCGGTGTATTCAACACAGACTTTACACTAACCCCCTCTAAATTAGATGAAACTATTGCGTTCAGCATTTTGCAGAATTCTTTTACAATACTTTTAAAATATTCCTTGAGATTTAAATGTTGCATTTTATATGCATTTATTTCAATATACAAGTCTCGCGATGCATCTGACAGCTAATATCCGTTTAATTAAATGCTAGCGTAGTAGCCAATGAAGAGGTCAATCCACTAGCGTAGCTTCATCTTATCTAGCTACCGTCTGGTGTACGTAAGATAAGGTTAGGTATGTATAGGACACATGACAGTGATGGGTTGGATCCACAAAATGCTGATACGATATCCAATAAGGTGTTTGTCTTGGCTTTTCATTTCAAATAAAAATGTTGTGGTATGTGAATGATAAAAAAAACATGTCTGTTCTTTGTTCAGTCAGACTTCTTTGTACTCTATAAAAGATTGCGTACCTATTCATTCATTTTTTTATTTATATCAGCACTCTTCGCAAAACAAAAACGACAATAAAGTAAAGAAGAAACCTCAATCACTTAATTTAGCATTAAAGGAATTCGAATTGAATAAGAGAAATCCGGATAATCAGATCGAATATAAATTAGTTCGACCGAGGCGAGCAACCGGAAGTAAGCTTTTGTCACTGCGACTGGCTATCATTGTAAAATAAGCTTTATCGCGATGTGTCTACGTTTATTTTCATTTATATGCTAGAAATCCTGCAATACTTTCGAGTTTTACTTACGGGCTTTACCGATGGAATTATGAATACGAAAGTCCTCACATAATCCTTACCGATTTCTTTACTGTACAATAGATCTCTGTATCTTTAGCACGCTTAACGTATTTCATAGAGTCTATTATAAGCGTGAGTGAGTGAAACTTTTGAGCATTAGTGCTGGTATATATTTCTTTTTTGTTAAAGCTTATTCAAAACCTTCGGTAGTAAAAATTTCCATTTAATGTTTTGGACGCTTACTTATATCACAGATCATATAATACTATACTAGTACGTATATGTATGTATTTATGGTATGATGAAAATAGACCCCATGCATTCGTAGTGTTCCCTTTGAGCTTAAATAACACAGTGGAGTTATCCTTGCAAGTCATTGTTTTCTCTTTTGTTTGGGAGTTTCCATTTCGCAGTCAGAATTAGCAAAATTAAACTTTCAAGTAGCATTTTTGGTAAGACCGCTTGTCTCTTTTTATCGAATTTTAAAGTGCTTGTCAATGCAAAAGACAAAACATGGTGTAAGTATTCCAAGTTTACATCGAGTAAGGTGGGTAGAGTAAGCTGTAAGGGTGGTTTTACGAACATTCTTGGAGGGCTCGGAGTGCATCTGACTCTGTAATTTATACTTTAATCAGCGACTACCGTACTCCGGATACGATTGACGTCCGCTTCGAAAGCGGCAATTCATTTAAATTCCTATTAAAATTTAAAATTGCTCTTGATGTGTAGCAATTTATTTATGAAATACAGGCCGTTCCAGAATATTATTCTGGATTGGAACTAACTTTGAAGTTGAAAGGTTTTTCTTTTCAACCACTCTCGAACCATTAGCAATTAGTCACAAAACGAACACGTATAAAAGGAAACATATTTTGCGAAAAGAAACAAGCACGCTACAAAATACAAGCCTCTTTACGTAATCCTCTTACGAATACCGATACAGAATACGATTGGCAGATAACAATCAGAGTAAATTTTTTACAAGATGGCGTCTTGCAAGTTACATACTCATACGATATTAAGTTCTTTTAACGACCGTTGGCTCGACTCCAACAAGAAATTTAGGGGATGAAACTTTGTAGTCACTAATCAACCGCCTTCCTTATTCCCATGTCCTACAATAGTGATGTACTATATAATCACTTAATCACACTAAAACAATAATTTAATATTCTCACTATCGAAATCTGAGCTAGATCAGGGTATTTTTACGAACGTGTGCGCTGTCAAATAATATAAAACGTTTGATTGTCAAGATGAATAAAGTGAATAAACATTAAATCTTGTGATGACGTTTTTGTGTGGAGATTAATAAAAAAAGTAATTTTAACTTTAGTTAGTGCGGTAGCAAAATATTCGACAATCCGTGCATCGACTTTTCATCGACTAAGCACATCACTAGTCGAGTAGTAGCTTCGAATTTGCCGTTATCAAAACGTTAATGGTTTGAGTGGTGAGATAAATCATAAAGGAAAAGCTTTTGTTTTCATACCAAGGAAATTGGGTGTTTTGTTTTTTTTTATCGGAAGTTCTAAAAACATATTCTTACTTAAATGTCTTATATTTAGTAAAGAATGTGTTCTCCAGCGTTCATACAGCTTTTGTACTAAGCCGCGTACTAACAAAAGGTTTGTGAATTATTTCTTCTTATTTTTTTCGTACGATCTCTGCCACTTCAGGTGCTGTAGATTACCGAAAAACTAACAATACTTATTTGCATCCGTAACTCTTGGTATTTTCTTCGACCGTTTAGCGGTCAATAGCTCTAAGTAGAGCATTGTGACGTCACAGCAGAAATGCCACTCCTATGGACCATTGGTAGAAAAACATGAAGCGTATCGGTTTCCAAGCAGTCCGAAGTGGCCCATTTCCCAACCCGTGTTCAACTTTTACTATTAACTCGTGTATTTGGCGTATTTCTGAGCGCTTAAAAATCTCTGAAAAGGTCCATCGCACCGCTAGATATTGATCGACCGATTTTAAGGTTTTAAGTATTTAAAGTTCAGTTTATTTAACAATAACTATTAAGTTAAATTTAGAGTAGGTACTAGCAGATGAAGGTGTGTTCATAAATATAAAAACAACCGAATTAAGAACATACTTTTGTAATCGGTAAAAAATTGTAATGTAACGAACAAAACCGGTTATGAAGTTCCGATTGAGTTTCAATCCTGACGCTTCAAATTCCTTTTATAAACAAAGCAAACTCTGTTAATTTACCAATTTCGTAATCATTCCTCAGCTTAGTTGAGGAATATCTGATGAAATTTAAAGTGCCCCTAAACGTTTCCAAAGATTGAGGTCTCAGACCGTTGTGAATACATTATAAGCTTGTACCTGCGGCAATCTCATCACCGATTTTGGTATACGTTTTGCAGAACTCGGAGAAGTCGACTGTTCCTAAATTATAGAGCTCAAAGATTTCCTTAACTATAATACTATAAAATAATCCTAATATGTATCGCCTTCACGATGCCCTAATAGCTCCATCGCTCTTAGATCCACGGTAATTCGATAACCTACCGAGCTGCACTTTTAAATCGAGGTAACACCATTAAGATATGATATCAGTAAGAATACGGTAGAATATAAATCGTTAAAACGGTTTGCAGACAGCTCAACTGTTTCATGTGTATTTTGTTAATATTTTGAATACTGTTAATACTGTATTAGTTGTTATTTTCATTGAGAAATAAAATTAAATTCTATGCTAAAAAGAAAGGATTCGGTAGAACCAGACTTAACAATACATTTCACCGCCAAGTAGTGATGCTCGCGTTGCTGTGTTTCAGTATGTGTGCCGATATAATTACAGGCACATGAGACTTACCTTTATGTCTAAGAGTGATGGCCGCACTGCAATGCAACACAGGGCACGTCCTCAGTAGACGTGCTCAGTAAGGTAATGCATTGCTATAGGCAGTGGTTACCATTACCATGAATTCGTCCATCGGCTTGTTCCAGAATTTAGTTGTATAAAAACATAGTTTTACGAGGAGGTATTAATTATTCGACTATTAACTTCTGTTACGATTTTTCACGAATCACAAAGCTGGAAATAAAGTCAGTGACGGATATGCAAATGTTTCAACTACATTCACTTTGCATTTTTATCGAGCTCTTTATGACGTAGTAACTGAAAAATATTACAAAAGCAGAGAGTGTTCTAGTGGTAGTGTACATAACTTAAATAAGTTGACAAAGGTGCAAGTGACCCATACGCAAGAAATTCGTCCAAGTGAAACACCCAATGTACTGTTGTACTCTCGTTTTCTGAATTATCGTTTACTGATTCAAAGTATTGCCTTCGTATGTAGTCGATATTTGAAATCGTATAAAATAATATGAGTTTTGAAATGTTAATTCATACAGTGCTTTTCTTCCTTATTATGTTTTCCAATGATGTAACAGAAGTTCAAACGTGCACCTCACTCCTTCTAATTAAATGAGCGAGCATAAATTGTTTTATGTGGTTTTTAATTAATTGAACAAAGGCAAGTACGTGCTTAAAGTTATAAGGGCGAATACAATGGCGCTATGAACGAGCACCCAGTAAATACGAATAACAGGAATGATTTTATACACGTGTTACCCGCTATAAAAATGTTCATAAAAATATTCTCAATTCTAACTGAAACAATGGTCAAAGAAATGTGGAAAAATTACAGCGATAAATTTACTTAACATGGTTCATAAAAGTAGTAAAACTACGCTGTATAGTTGACTATATTTTGTAGTCCTGGTCAGTTGTATAATTTAGTTTTCCCCGTTTAATTATTTGCATAAATTACGGTCTGCTCATATTTTCGGACGACGAAACAAATACGAGGGTATTCCTCAAATATGCACCAACATTTTATAATTAGACATATCCCAAACCATAATCATAATTAATTAAGAAATCTACTCTTATAAATAGCTTCTCAAAAATCTGATCAATAAATAATTTATTTCTCATTTATGCATAATACGAGTACGTGTGTACTTAGTATTTCCATTTGCGTGTATGCGAGAAATCGCTGCATTAGAGGGCATAAAGTAAGGAGACGGCTCCCCGAGGCCCCGTTGGCACAGTTCAAATGTCCGCCATATCCTGAGCCCTTATCAACGACACGTTACTGGAAACCAAAAAGCCTATCAATATCCTGTTTTATTTTTGTCACATGTGTGATGAGGTGACGCGCAACTGTTTATTCTGTAAGAGCACTATAACTGATTACAAGTATTTTGGACTTTGATCAGACAAAGTTGTTGACTGGGCGACTCGAGCAGCAGCAAAATTGTATTGTCTGAATATATAGGTACCTACGAGTATGTTACGTCGTGCAATACAATGAAACTTGATTGTGTATTTAAACGTTTTTGTAACGATTGACAGTAAAATTATGAAATATTCATCACCTACCGTTGTTTTTATTTGTGAGCAAAAAAGTAGGAAGTTCCTACCAAAACAAGATAAATGCAAAATTTTTTCACGAATGAATAAACAACTTCCAATTGTGACGTGGGAAATTGTTTATTTATTTGTGAGACAGAAATGATAATTTATTTGATGTGGGACAACATTTGACATAGATATCTATTGATACACTACGCTTTTAGAGTTTTTTTGCGAATAATAAAACACGGTTGTATTCCCAAAAGCTGTTGGGAATATATTTTCAGATTTGCATAAATAAAAACTATCTCTATGCAGTAAATGGGGGGTTTCGGAGATAACACACTGCAGAATGACTCGGGTTGCCACGCGTTAAAAAATATGTCCATATGAATAGTAGTTCGTAGAAGGCTTTTGCCCAACAATATATGACTCGACAAACATTTATTTTGTCTTCAGGACATTAAAGCATCCCATCAACATAAACAACTTTTCGTACAGCTCAACAGCGCAAAAAAAATCTACTCTATACATGTTTGCTGATTATTTTCCACGTTAACATTTGGTAGGTAAGGTGGTTCATATTGGTCGGTACTTTAACCCTCTCAAGTTTTCAGGACGTGTTATTAGAACCTGTATTAGAAATTCACAGAAACCACCAGCTTTTACCACTTCAGAAGTATGTAATAGCGCTCTTACTTGCGCATTGTGTGCAAGAACCTTCAAAGCCAAAATTGGCTATTCAAGTCACCTTAGAGCTCACTATAGGCATCAAGCAGCAACAATATCGCCGTAGCCGAAACCGGCCAGGAAGACATCATCATCATCATCATCATGTAATAGTGTTTTATACTTTGTGTTTTACAGTAGCAAGTAACATGTGTTGTGTTGTTGACAGGCGCGCTGGAGGGCGGCGCGCTGGGCGGCGGCGGCGGCGGCGCGCTGCGAGCGCCCGGCTCGCCGCCCGCGCAGAGCCTCGGCGCCAGTCGGTACAGTCTCATAGGTAAGGATAACACTACTAAACTTCCTCATACCAACCCTTCATACAGTCTCCAACATAAGATCTTAGTGGCAACTTGGGCAAAAAAGCTTTGTATGTTTGTTCGTCGAGATCTTTTGAACCGCTTATTCGATCTTTACAGAATTTGGTAGGTATACGGATAGTACTCTTAAGTTGCTGGTTTGAAAAATAAAGTAAATCAGTCAAGGGGTTGGAGAGTTATGAGTTTCCAAAGGGAGTAAAAAAATTAAGTCGTACCAAAGTATCAAGTAGGGTGTCATACCACGAGATCTCAGTTCGGGGCGAACTACTAGTAATACTCGGATGCATAGCTTTGGTTGGCACATACTTATGAGTCATATTTGGCATAATTTATTCATTTGAGTCGTAGGTCGGATGAGTATAATGGGAATACTTTCCGGAGGCTGGATTACCGCGATATTCCGCGTTTAATTTGGCGGCATAGTTTAATTCCGAGTCTTATGTCCTAAGGAAATTGATGAGTTGTGTAGTGTGATCGCGGCGGGCTCAAGGGCGAGTGAGCTGGCTTGGGGAAGCGCGCCGCACATGTAGGTTCCTCGTAAATCTACGCTCCGTGGCTGGCCCTACCGCTTGATTAATTTATTTCCTGAGAATCCGTGTAACTCATCTGAAAAGCGTTATTTAGGTATTCTTGCCTTTCTACCCTAATTCCTCGCCTCGTATTCAGTCATGAATTCATGCAAAAGTCATCGGTAAATGGATACGGCCGTAATTATACGAGTGACTTGTTAAAGTCTCCGATATGAATATATGATTCGTGCTAATGAATATATATGGATATGGTAATGTGATATATTCCGGCACACCTTTTCCATCACATATGATATGATGCGTAATATTCAATTTGGTTTTACTCAATTGTTTTTTTTCGGTCAGGTGGCAATTTATAATTTTTCTAACTATAAATTGTCAATGTCGCTCACCTTGCAGTGAAGTTATACTGGTATATCCTTACTATTATGAATTCAAGTGAATTTGGGTCTTCGCCTACATGTGGGTCATCTAACCTCTGATATTTTGTCCACACAATCACCTGTAACCGCAATTTATAGTGTGAAACAGACTACACAATCTTTTTTTTTATATGCATAATAATAGGTATGATGTGATAAGTACCACTCGTCTTCATATAATTACGTTTTTAAAATACTAGTGCGTCTGCCCGCTCGGTTAGTTCAAAAGGCATTTCTAATTATGCGGCCGAAGCTCTCTCAACAAAAGCCGAGTATAAAGATGAATACTCTTTTACATGCCCGTTGACCTAAAACTATGGTCGAGAGCCTTCAGCACTCACCAGTAGTCCGGTAACGCTGTCAGCAATCGTCAGACAATTACAACAGCATTATAGTCCGTTCGCAAAAAAAAAACAATGCTCGTTCACCACCCTTATTTTTTTCTGTAACTCTCTGTTGTAGGCAAAAACGAGTCAAATCGTCACTAAGAATACTTTATTGTGTGGGCGTGGAATTTTAAAATGTCGATATTGGAATTGAAAGATTATAGTATTAACACAATACCTAACATTTTTGAACGTAACAAAGTGATAAGATTGCAGCCGCTTAAGTTTTCTTAGTTTTGCCAAAAGGTTAGTTTTTCTGATGAGAATCTGGCCCCAATATTAAAGAAATAATGAAAGGTTTGTTTTAACATCTGGAACTCGAAACAGAAGTAAGCTTTGAAAATGCGATTTACACAAGTTGAATTGGAAATCACCTGTTAATATGCTGTTAATTTACATTCGGTTGCAAAAATATTTCCTAATCGCCCTTTACAAAACCCAATTTCGCCGCTATAATTTATGTTTCGTAACAAAGGTCCACTGAAAAGGTTTTAGTATTTAGGAAAAATTTCATCGTTGTCGTTAGCTAAATCGTTTCAGGGTTTCTTAGTTCAACTGAGAACGTTACTGATAAGCCCAGAGTATCTTTCGGTAGAATTCGAAACTGCTTGTCAATGTCACTAAACACGGTATTGTGAGCTTACGTGGTAGGTAGGTTTGATTCTGTTAATTTATAAACTGTTTATTATTGTTGGTTCCGTTAGTTGTTTATTATCTTATGATTACTTATGTTAGCTATAATAGTACAAAGTTAAATCTAAGAAAACTACATTCCCTCCTTATTCCTTATTGTAACCGTTGTATATGTCGCGGAAAATTGCAAAATATGGCTACCTCTTGAGCCCATACGCACTTGGCCATTTTTCACAAATAACATTTTGTTCATACACCAAGCAATCACTGGGCTTTTATGTAATATTGTAACAGAATGAAGCCAAAATGTGATTACAGTTGTAATTTCGCGACGTCATTGCGGCGTTTGACAAGTTATCATGAAAGCGCCACTCGGTTCTTATTCACGGATAAAATATTTTTGACAGGAAAGCCGCGGGCGGTACGATAATGTTGTGTTAAAACTTGTCATTACTGCGACGATTTTACAAAATCACCGGTAATTATTGGATGTCCATGTATCCCGCTGTTGATAGGGAAACAAACAATGCGCGAACTGAAGTACCTATTGATTCATTGTTCGCAGCGGTCGTTTTATAAAATCAACCGCAGTTTATCACGTAAATTACCTCTTGTTCATATTTCGGCAAATACACGCTTAATGGGAAAGTTTCCTAAAACACGCTCGGGTGTGTTTGTTTAGCGAAAGTTGTGTTGAACGAGTTCGTTACGGGAACGTAACATTTTAGTAATTTTCAATGATTTGATTTTAGTTTTCATTCAGCAGTCAAGAGCAGCGGTAAAACCACGCATTCATTCGCAGAGCTTTTAAATCATTTCGAGACTTAGGCAGTGCACACTCTAATGACAAGATTGCAGCGAGGCAGTTGTTTCTTTACCGGCTCTCTCAGTTAGTAGGAAAGAGCGGTGGTTACTCTGATCGCATAAAATCGCCGAGCACGCAAATATGATGTGCTTGGATATTGTAAGTCCATAAAATCGTAAGAAAAATCATAGATACCTACTTCCTGCAGCGACTGTCAAAATACTAATCACCTAGGAAAATACCGATACAATTGATATTCAATGCAGGTCAAAATAATAATGCTTGCTATTTGCTCGGTAAAAGTATTCGCTTATCGGTTGACACAACTTGACACAACTCTGAAATATTTTGCTAAAATGTTTCTATAAATTCTTCAAGTCACAATGTGGCACTCAGGTACATTTTGAAATGCGATAAGAATCTAAATCTTATACTGGCTGTTGTGTGGCTCGTTGAGGGCACGTGTCGTTCGCACAGCGGAGCGCCGGAATCAGCATAATGTGCCACGGATAGCCGACGTGTGGCTACGTGTCGACGTGCCATGTCTCAATATGCGCTCGTTATGTGCCACTCGTTTGCTGGCTTGCCGTATCTATTGGATACCGAGTATTCTTCGGTAAATGTAAGAGTGCGGTGTCGGAATTCGTTATCCTGTTGACACTCTGTACGAGTGTATTGGACGTTATTGGGCGGTTGATTGGGTACAGAATTTATTACCTCGAGCGAAAGTTATTTTCCTTGTTCGGGTTGAATTAAATTTGGTGCAACACTGTGTCTCTCTGACACTATCAAGCACTCTTGTATTGGTTTCTTGTTTGTGCCAGTGACACCTTACTATCCGCCACAGTTAAATAAGAGCCACTTATTTCCAGTTGTACAATAAAGTTCTTATTATGCTTTCGAACAAGGGGGGCTGAAGTTAGAAGTCATTGCTGAACTGTCTTAAATAACCCATCAAAATGTAAGAGTATAATTATGATGTAATACTCAAGCGATTAGAACTCGAGTTATTTCCCGGCATCGAAAATCAATTAACCCTTTAAATGCGACGGAATGGTTTTAAGCGGATAAATTGTGCTCCGAATTGTGTCCTCAATGATTGATCACGTTACCGTTGGCAGTGGTTCGGTTCGCAACCCAGCTGTCAGTCGCTGTCACCTCCTGTCACGGGAGATTGTCCACGATCACCACAATACACGAACGGATTCCAATATTGATACTAATTCGACAGATTCAATTGATATTTGCGGTTTCATATAGAAAAGATCGTGAAATGGAAACGTTTTGCCGGTAATAGATTTCGTCTCTAGGCAACAACATTCGATTAGAAATGAGTTTTGGATGGAGTTATGAAATAGATACTTTCCTAAGCATTATTAAAATTTATAAACTTGGTGGTGGTCGCATTGCATACAAAATTTTATACTTACAAACACAAAAAAGGGATATATTATTGTCATAACTCAAAATCGCATTATCGCCTAAATAAGCCCCTTTAAAACGTTGACGTAGGCCCTGAAAAGGATTCAGGCAGGTAAGGGCTCTTCCCGCCAAATTGAACAAACACCTCAGGATCGGATTTGTAGATTTGCCTGCACAATATTTTCATGGTTGTTGGAATAACAACGTTACAGAACTTATATTGAAACAAATGAACACCTACATATTTTAAGAGTATTAGTTATGTAGATGCTCCAAATTTGATATTATTACTTACCTGAGTGCAATAGGGACCCCTCTGTTTGTAATAGTATTATCTCAGACAAAAGTAATACGAGTATCATTGAAATTGATACCATACAAAAAGTTATATTATAAAATTGCTTATCACTAAACAAACTGGTAGAGGTAGACAAGCAGAAAAGAGTTAATACACTGGCACGAAGTTCATCATACGCATTGAAAAGGTGATGGAAATGTCCGTTACGAGTTTAATAAAAGCCAGTGGTGTCGACCCATTCAATGAAATATGACGTCCGTGTAATAGGTGCACGGGCAAGGACGTAAAAGTTTCATAGCTCTCTCCAGGGCAGGTTTAAGTGCTTACCTTGGGGCATGACATGACAGTGTGGACATAAATCAACAAAATGTTATATTCTCTGCCGGCAAGGTATTTATGTACCTATTTCGAGTAACAGTATAGTAAACTACCTTCTACCTGCAACACTGAGCGCGTGATACTCGAATAAACAGTAACGGCTATAGTCACGAGAGTTCGTTAGTTCGATCTTCGGAGATTCATACAATTCGATCCAGCTGTCATGGCGTGATTAAATCACATTCAAATATACCATTGCCTATATTTGAGAAGCATAAACCTGAGATTACAATAATCGTTCCGATAGTAATCGTTTGGTCGGTCGATAAGTACTATTGCATTTCCAGGAATCCGATTCTGGATCAAGTCAGCAGGCTTGCATTGAATAGAGCATAAAGATTTGCATTTCCTCCTATGTTTGTTCACGGCCCTGTTTGTCCCCTCGATCCCGCCACGGCTGCGCTCTCCCTCCCCCAATATCCGGCTGAATGTGACCGGCTGTATTTGTGACCGCAAATCGGGGCGCGATTTCACCGTCTTTTATGTGGTGATTTTTCAACTAAACTGTAAACTAGGACTGTAGTATTTTTTATAAGAAACTGTTTATTTAAGAACTTTTTGCAGTACCTATTTAAAAAGTGTTTTGAAAAATTGAAATAACAAGTATACATTTAAAAAGGGGTAATTCCCATCGAGCCCACCGCACTGGCGCGGCTGGCTTACTGGTGGGCCATATGGGAAAAAAATCCCAACGAGTCCACTATGCAAATGAATGGGCTCGATATAATGTTCTTTCTGTAAAATATTGAGAAAAACTATTCACTGCACCTAAGATATAAAATTTAATAATTATATTAAAGTGCACCTACCTGCTGGAGTAATTTTCGCTTCCTAAAGCGAACCGTTTTAATTTGACTGAGCCGTAAAGCCGCGTTCTCCCATATCCACATACATGTGCCAAGGTTTTTGGCCGGACGAGGGATGGGGATTCATGATCACACACTAAAGTAATTAGTTTGCTATAAGAAAGTTCTTCTTTTCTTTTCACTTTGTGATGAATAACGAATGCAAAAAGTAAAAGTTACCGATCGTATAAAAAAGCTTACGTTCTCTAAATGGAGGAAAATGATTAAAAAACTGTGACGCGTTGTGAGCAGAGGGCCTATAGTAGGTACGAGTTTTGGTGTGTAAATCTGGTGTGAAATGTCTGTCGCCCAGCACACCAGTGGGGGTTGATTTGTATGGAGACACTGAGCGGATTCTTTGAGAAGCTCGACATGCGAGTACGGGCTTGGTGTAGACCAAGCTTCTAATAAATAATCCGCTCAGTGTCTCCATACAAATTAGCGCCTACTGCCGTGCTGGGCGTCAGACGTTTTACACCAGATTTACACTCCAAAACTCGTACTAGGCCCTCTGAGCGGTATGCCCTACAGAATAATGGCTAGTCAAAGTCGGCACTAGTACACAGTAAGATGAAATCGGCTTTATAAAGTGAATTCCTCCTAAAGCATAATAAGTATGTCCCACAGGTATCGCCTCAAATAAAATGTTTGAAGTAGATACTTTGCTACGTAAATACGTTTCATGAAGTTCACCAAGTTATGCTTATCTGGTTGTTGTTTCAAAGTTTCTGTAGAAAGTCGTCAGAACTCCTCAGCTGTTGAAATATGGAAAGAAGTAGTTTATAGACACTGTTGTATTCGTAACTCATGATCGTTTGGCTTAGTTCATACTTGTTTGCTTACGAGGCACTTGGATAATAAAAAGCCTAGTTTTATATGTTTCTATGTATTGTTCAGCTGTTTTAATTTATGGGCGTTTTGCCTATTTTGACCAATCGTATTTTGAATTGTAGGTATATGCTCTTCTGTCCCCGATTGCGAATAGATGTTTACAGTCGTAAACGTATCGTAACGTGTATCCGAAATGCACTGTGCGGTGACGTTACGTTTGGTGCGCAATATGATTCAAATCTATCTATACTATTATAAAACTGTAAAAAAACCAAAAACTAAAATTAAAAACATGGACAAACTAAATATGCAGATCTACTAAATAAACGATTCTGATTCCAAAAATCGAGTTTGTCTGTTTATCTGTTTGTTTGTTGGCGGTTCACGCCTTAACTACTGGACCAATTTCAACGAAACTTATACCGTTCGGAAGCCCTTTTCCGGATTGAAACATAGGCTATATTTTATTGAAATTAAAGACGTGGATTTTTAGATACAGCTTGGACTCTATAAGCCAAAAGGAGCCATGTGCTACGAGGTTCAGCGTATACTGGTTGACAGATATTTTGGTGGAAAGTTTCGCACGCGTGCGAAGTCGCGGGTATCAGCTAGTACGTTATATTACCGTAACGCGACGATTGTCAGATTTGTTCATGCTCGCCTCTCTGTAGAAGTAAATGGTATCTTTTCATTGGATATTCCCTGATACCTATATCCGAGCGACCTCGCTAGTGAGTTATGGGGGCCGTGTAACAGGTGTAGCGTGTATGTGGACGGACTATTTCGACTTTTTGCGACTTCACCTTTGCCCTGGATGAATAAGTACGGGCGAGTTTTTATACCATTTATCATGAATATGAAATCCTGCGTTCAATATTAGATGGACAACGTTCTCCTTTAGCTACCGGCTCATGGATAGAAGGTTATAATGTATTACTGCAGCGTTATTCATACATTGCTGATGTTCCTGTGTTGAGCTTGGACGCGTACAAAGTTTGCATTTACGCGTTGAATTTATTGCATTATCTAGAAAGTCTTGAGGTAATCTCGAACTTGAGCTAAATGATTGATGTAAAGGAATCTAATTTTCTTATGACCCCATATATGCGATCCCATAAACGATTCGACCTCCACGTAAAATTATGATCGTCGGCCGTGCGCGCGCTGTCAAATCTGATTACGCCATCAGTTTTTTTGTGATTTTGTTGCCTCGGGGCTCATCCCATCATCGTCACCACTTTGGTATCTCCATAAAACCCCAGTAATTAATTAATTAGAGTTTGTTTAATTGGCACCAAGATGTACGTAACTACGTGGAGATCTGAAGGAAGAATGAGCGGAGTGACCGTGAAGCGTTCCGAGTATCTCACACATAGCATTTCATAGATTCACCTCTTTATTTTGCATTTTTACAAGTATCACAACCATCCAACTTGCATTAACTTTTACATGGTTTGTTTTCATCTACGTTTTTGAGAAAAATAAACTTACCTATTTGTATTTATATCTTTATTCAGATCAATGGCTTCATTGCCAGTCTAGAACTACTTTCTAACAGCTCTCCTTACTGTTATTGTTTCAATTTAAATTACTCAATGAAGCATAAATGACTATAGTCAACTTACACAGGCTAGTTCATTAGGTAATTAATGTCGCTGTTCATTATACCAGGTCAATGGCTGCGAGCGAATTACGAGCATGTTAAGTTGTTACAGTTTGATGTGTATGTATATACATACACACATGTAAGAGCAAGTGTACAGTACGTACACTGTCTTTCTCTCCCGGGAGAGCCAGAGCTCTTATACAGGACTAGCCGTTGCCCGAAGCGTTGCTCGCGGTCTAGACCCTTAAGAGTGTGACTTGTCAAAAATCCTTATTTAGTGACCCCTACACTATAAAAGATACTACCCTCCAATTTCATACCTCTATAGGACTTATAGTTTAGGCTGTGCGTTGATTGTCAATCAGCTCTAAAGGGTCTATTTAGAAAGCGAGCAACGCCGCGGGCGACCGCTAGTAAAATAATAAAGCCATTTTTACACTGGCAACGATACGATACTTTAGTTTGTGCTACTGACATAACACATAATCTGCATTGTGTGTCGGTCCAGTGTGCAAATGCCCTATAGGAGGGTAGTATGGGTAATGTGTGCACTTGGCTTTAGTGTTATCTACTGAGACATGCAGCTATGTTGCTTCAGGTTCTGCACGGTACATCGGCTTCGAACAATTAATCAGGTATCGAGATTAACGAGATACCTATAATGTCAATAGGAGACCACCAAGATCCATCGACATGAGATTACGTAACAGGTCATTAAACGGCTAGACCAATCACCCTATTTGTATAATAGCCTAATGGGATAGCTTTTCATGTACATTCATTCAGTTTTTAGGATATTTTCCTTGCGTCATCAGTTTAGTGTGACACTTCGCTTATACTGAAACAAATAAAGAACGTTGATAGACTAAAACCTTTGTAATAGCGTTTTCGTGGAATGAAATTGAACACCCATAAACTTTTATTACACCTTCTTCAAAGTACCTTCTGTCTGGTTGAACAAAGAACTGCAGGACTTTCCACAAACGTTTTATATACTTTACCTGAGAAGAAAGAAGTCTTTGTTTTCATAGTCGCCTTTACCACTATTAAAGTGCCCGTAATTATTAAGTGCAGTGAAGTTTTCCGTATTCTGAAGAAGTGAATACAAGATTATCTTACAGGAAGAGTTTTGCTGTGGTAATTGTGACGTCAGAGGTTGCGTCTTTAATTCATTACGGCGCGGATCAAAGGCTGAACGGCTCTCGCCGCTATCGATAAAGCGTTCCGCTTGAAGTGGAAAAGTAATTTTATTTTTATTATCGCCGGCTGATGAGCGATCGGCTGCCGGCGGAACGTCCCGCTCGGCTCTGGGGAGCGATTCGACGTTTACGTGAAAAATACACAAAGTTCCAGTGGTTGATTATGTGCACGTGTCGTGGGCGGTAATGTGCCGCGCGGCGCACATATCTTCCACCAACTTGCCTCCCGGAGGTGCCACTTTCTCAACACTCTCACTGTGGATGATTGAAAACGTTTCCTAACCTGGAACGCTTTACCTACCCAGTTTACATTTTACTAATGTTTTGAAACATCTTCGAAAGAAAAATAAGGAATTAAAATGAAACGATGGTGCTTACACTTTCTCTTACTGCAAAAGCGTTTTCAAAGAAGCGAGAGCAGTTCCGTCTGTTTCAAATTCTTTAGGCTTATTTTCTTTAGCGGTTGGAGAGTTAATTGAAACAATGAAATAATATTTCGGGTTTCGCTGTGCAAAAAGGCAAATATCGTTGGAGTAGGCGCGAGAACGGTTATTGTAGGCATAATAATGAAAATCACCGTAATAGTAGGAACTGTAGGTAGGTTAGGTACCGGGACCGCGGTACCGTGGGCGGAGGCGGCGACTGCCGGCGGGACGCGGACGCGTATCTGCTAATTGAATCTGAGAACTCGCTGAGAACTTTCCAAACTTGCGCGAAATTTGATTAGCTCGTCATCTTTCTTTGAACGTCGAGTTTAATTTTTTTTTAATCCGGATTACCTACCTACCATCTCGAGATCAATCATGACGTCGGCCCAATCGCGTATAAAATGTCACAATTTTGGAGCATTTTTATAGCGAATAGCACAAGTTGGACGAATACCCAATGCTACTTTTAGTGCTTGGTTTTGAGGATACAAAACTTTCTAAGAAATGCATAAAATATCCTATATCCTTTATTTATTAGCCATCTTAAATGTTTTCCTAGTTCGAGTACCTATACAATGTATATGAGGATTTTGAAAACAATGATTAAGTATTATGGTCCCGACGTCTGTCCACTCGTGTGGAACCGATTAGTCCCTGTAGTGTCACGCATATCACCCAAATGATAACCCAAAGCCACAAAGCGACGTTCAACAAAATTGGCTCTTACTATTTAGGTTTTCTTAAGCCAGCACTAGCAGGGATCTAACACAGGTTTCTGAATTCCTCTCAAATACCTTTACAAAGCAACTATCTAGTCTAGATCAATGTTAACAAATTTATTATCTATACATGTAGTTATTTTTATCACAAAAATAATTTATCTGCAAACGTAACAAAAATATTATGTCAGTTCTACAGATTCTGTTGTTGTCGAGATTATTAACAATCAATCACGAAGTACCGCACCGCTACAGGACTCACTTTTAAAGTACTTTATGTAAGTAATTAATTTCTTCTGCGAAACGCCTATTGTAAACAGTGTAATATTGAATTGGCTGTAGTGATCAACAAAGTTGCCAAATGTTTTACGCTTTACTTTCCAATCAATTTTGATTATTTTCTACAGATAGATAAATTTAAATACCTTCAAAATCATACGAAATCATACTCAAAATTTAAATGATATGAAATAGTTTATTTACTAGAAACATGGTCAAAAAAGATATGTGAAAACTCTTAAAAGTTTTAAAAAGTTTCACATATCTCACAAAATACATGCAAATATTATGATACAGCTAATGATGTATGAGTAACATAAGTAGATAATTAAATATACAAATTCAATTCCAATAAATATAGGTAGATAACATTTTTTTTTATTGATGAATGTCACTTTTAGCAATTAGTTTTATATTGTTTAAACAGTCTCAGTACAAGATATTGTTTGTTAGCATCCACTCAACCCGTGAATACGATTGTAGCTATTGATTACATTATCGTTCACGAAACGCTATTTGCCTTCCGAGAGGAAGTTGATAACCACGATTTACACTGCGGATCGTGTTGTCACGTTATTTGTTTGTCGCATACTCGAATACCGATTGCTTGAAACAGAGACTTAGGTATGTTAAATTGGCTGCAGATGTCCTACCTATTTGAAAGCTGTTGTCTTCCTTTTTTTAAGGAGTGCATTTCATTCCGCCTTGATTCTAAGGTCGTAAAGTTGAGTGGGTAAACACTACAAACCCACAATAGTAGGTAGTTATGCAGTATTTGTAAAGCTTCTGGAATTACCTATGATAGAAAAAGTTTCATCAATTCAGATGCGACTACATACGCAGTCAATCCGCCGTCTCAATTATCTGACTTTGTCGATAATCGGAGCGCCTCATAAATACTCGTAGTTCTTTACTGTGTGATCTGAACATGTTCCAACTTGATAAATAATTAATAGTTTGCTCGTGTTCACGCGCTCTTGTTCCACGATTGGGATGCTGGCCAAGCCGCCGCCGTTCGTTACATCGACAACAGTTCGAAAAACATCGGAATTAAAACCACTGCTATTTTTCAAACGATTTATTATTTTTAATGCTATTCTCTCATACAAATAACTCTGGTTACTTCAAATAATCAGATAATCTTGGTTTATTACTTTGAATGTAGCTGTTTGCGCGTTTCACATACTTTCTGAAAGTTCTTAATGATTAAAAAGTTAGATTTGGCTTGTCTTCTCTCCATTAGCCTGATTTACTGAGATATTGTAAGATTTAGTAAGTTTTGAAATATGATTGTGTATCATTGTGTATTTTACAAAATTGGAGAGGTATTTCGTAGATCCTTTTCCACATTACAACTTTTAAAAAAGCTCTATGTAGCACAAGCTTAAAGCGTTGCACGTCTGAACTAAAAACAGCGCTACATATTCTTTGGTCTGAAGTTCTAGCTATTATTATGCTATCCTACATTGTAGAGCTTCATTTGCCGGGTAATTATGTACAGTCATTTTTTACTCCAAGACATAAGGCCAGTTTATATTCTTCTACCTGAAATATTGATCGTAGTCTCCGCCTTTAATTGCCTACAGAACTCGTTTCACGGAAACGGTAACAATAAAATTAATGTTCTATTTGTAAGGCTCGTTGAAATATTTCTAATTAGCCGCTTTATAAAGCTTGCATTGCAATCTGCATAATAAATGAATTTACATCCGCATTTGTTTGCAAATAACACAAAAATGCTTTCTTTGGTACGAATTCTTCATGAAGTTTTCCCGGTACTCATATTTTATTCAAATATACTTGCGGTCGGGGAAATGTAGGTGAGAAGTTTTGGCGTGAATAATCGCATACACCCCTCTGAAACAACAATCAATTTTCGACTCTAACAGACTTGCCAATAATCTTTGTAGTTGAAAATGTGCAATGTTCTTTATTTTTTGCTGAGTTCGGATCATTTCACCTGAATACATAGAGTCGGCTGCCAAGAAAACTCTTTGTGAAGTTCCATTCTGCTTTTTTGTGTTTAATGTATGCAAAATCCATTCCACGGCTCTGACTCTGACGTTTTGCCTTTGAATTGTAATGTAATAAATATTACAAAAGGTATTTTAATCAAATAAACATTCGCCTAAATATAAAATATTTGAAACAGGAATTATTTCAAGGAACTACGTTTAATTTTAAATAATATTCATAAACCCAGTGTTGCTAGTATTACCGATACTCATTTATTTTGTACTACATTACTGGGCTTTTCAAACTAAAGTTTGATTACATCAAAGTTGCGGAGAGACTGCCACTCTGTGTCAGCGTTTGTTTTAAAGTAGGAAAGTGCAATGGACTGAATCGAAGGCGCTAAGTTACTGACTCACTTTATCAAACTTTGCTTTAGGCAACAGGTTTAAAAATATCAAGACCTAAAGCCTAAAGAAATTGTTGCCCTAACATGAAGACTATTATTTAAAAACATCGCTAGCTCGTTCATTGTTCGGGTAAAATGGAATTTGATTATTACAACTGGATCGTTTAAAAACAAATAATGACAACAAAGAAACAGCAGAAACAGAAACAGCAGAAAATGATCGTTGGTTTACGCGCTATCGCTCACAAGACGCTCCACTACGTTTTGCTGGCTCATTCCACTATTGCGATAAAACTATTCAGATCCTTTTAGTCCCGGAGTCTGATGATAAATTCTTGCATCGTGTTTTTTATATTGATTTTGTAAATTCTCTAATCACACAGTGAAACAAACTTTAATAAACGTTGGTGTGGTGGTAACTGCGTGCGAAATCTTTCATACACAATTCAAGCGAAGAAGAGAGAGAGAGTTCACATTTGTAAGACAATATTATACAGATATTTGTAAAAATATCTACGCAAGTAGTCTCAAGCAATCCGCTTTTTACAACAAGTACGTAGTTTGCGCGCTAGAAGCACAGAGTGCGTGATGTTCACCATAAAACTTCCTATGATTTTAAAACCATGTTACATATTTGTACACTCTCTTAAACTAGAATAATTGCTATCATATATTCTTATTATAGCTTCAACGGTATTAAGACGTAAGAAAATAGCCCTTGGCCTTTTAGCTATAAGCGAAAAAATACTGCCTTTTCGCCGATAACCAGGCGTCGAGATCAACTACTGTGCGGTTACCGGCTTTTCCTTCGCCCCAGTTCATCTGATTTTATACGGGTTTTTTATTTTGTCCGTGAAATAAAGCGTAACTTTCGCGTTCTTTTGTAGGCAAAACAACTTTTTATCGCTTAAAGTCGAAGAAACACGATAAAAAGGTAAAAGAGAAAACTTTCAGCCATATGCAGTTTAAGTCAAGTTCAAAATTATTAGGGCTTCATTGTTTTTGTTACCGGTTTCTTGATAGTTAAAGTAATATTGTTTGAAATGCTTTTGTTCGTACAATAAAACTCCTCCGGTTTTGCACAATAGAGCCCACTGGTGGGCCAGATAGGAAAAAAAGTCCCATCGAGCCCACTAATTTGCATTTGCAATTTTTTTGCCGGTGGGCTCGATGGGAAAACCCCATATTTTATCCTTCCCAACTACTCAATACGAGTAGATCTTTTTAAATAGTTTAAAGTCTGGAATACTACTGAAATAATGTTATTCCAGCCTGTTACTCTACGCCAAAACTTTAGAGCTCTACTCCTTTTCTCGGCATCCATTTCGATTGTACTTCTGAAAACTATTACAATATTGCTTTGTAAATCATACTGCTAATGTACATTTACGAGTTCAACCAAGACCCGTATTGAAAGGATAAAGTTTTATAGAGTCATGGAGTATGAAAGAGCTAGTAAGAAAATTTGAATCCCGCTATAAAGAATATCAAAACAGCAGTATCCAGTTGTAATTCCTTCGTTCACGTTTTGACATAATACATTCAGTGCAAATGATCTGGGAATCGTGTCAAATATTCTTACCTACCTTTGCTTGTAGATTGTATTCACCAACATTATATCAAAAGCATAAATTAGAGCAAAACCACACGAGACGCGGCACGTTCTAGTAATTAGCGAAAAGAGCAAACCTTTGTAATAAATCACCTCTACGCAGACATGTTTTTACCACACAACTAACGTGATTTCAGCCCTCTGGTTCAATATCATCAAAGAAATACCTTTATCATGCTAGATCGATAAAAATAAAAATATTCATTGCTAGCGGTCATATTTCGGCATCTATATGCTATACTAGCCGTCGCCCGCGGCGTTGCTCGCGTTCTACCCTTTAGAGTGTGACGTTTCAAAATTCCTTTCTTAGTGCACGCCTACACTATAATAAGGTTACTACCCTCCAAATTTCATACCTCTAGGACTTATAGTTTGGGCTGTGTGTTGATTCTCTGTCAGCTTCAAAAGAGTTTTATATATATTGATTAAAAAATATAGTATGATATTTCAGTGATCCACGTTTTACAACGGTGATCCACATTTCAGTGATCTACGTTTTACATGAAGCAATATTTACAATAAAACAGTAAATATTGATGTTGTTTATTTAATCTGCATGGGAAGTCTTACACTTCAGATAGTAGTAAATTTTAATGTGTCGGGAGTCGCGACGCAGTGCGGCGCGCCCCGGGCGAAGAGTTATGTACGGTACAACCGGCTGACGGCACTTTGAAATAGGCCTGCAGCGATCCGAGTTCTCCAAACAACAGCAAAATATCGAAAACAGTCACTACTTTTTAATCCGAACTAGTTCATGCATCAAAAGGCGAAACGAATAATGTTTTAACGACTAGCGTGAAAATGTGTTCGCTGCCAACAATGATATATTTTATGGAATTTCTATTCGCTGTTATCGAACCACTAGCCAATTTTCGCGCGGTTTTATGGATGGGTAATATTAAAATCAAACGAAGCATCTGCTAGCCTCGTCAAAACATCAAATAAAAGAAACGGTGTGTAGACGAAAGCTTTGAATCTGTAACAGATTAGCAATAAACTTTGCATGTAAAAGCTATTCAAATTCAGCCGGCATTTGAATCCTTATAAAACCGAGAAACTACTGACGTGTAAAGTTACAAAGGAATTCTACCAAACACCGCACCCATATTTTTTGCCAGATACAGAGAATTATTTCGACGTAGGGAAGTGCGCTGTTGCTTCAAAACTGACATTGTTTGAGTGGCGTTCGTGCGTGAGTTGCTTTTGAGCGGTTTTTTCAGGCACCGGTCCACTTCATGTGATAGAGCTCGTGGAGAGTCCGGCGCTCTTTTTAAAACACGTGTGTATAAATATTCTGCTTTGGTTTTTACACGGTACCTTGACTTGACCTATCTGCGAGTATATTTATTACTGTTCCCTGCTTCTCCTTTGTGATTGCTCAAATCTTTAGAAGCTAAGGAACGCTGTTTCAAACGGAGCTCTTTTTGTCCATACTGTACCAATTAATTAACAAATTAGCCAGTACAATTGCAATCTGAATAAATTAGGAGATTGATTTGTTGAAGCAATTCGTGTAATGGCACGTGATAGCTCATAATTACATAGGGATTAATCGAATGACGACAGCACGAGCGGATGCAGTTTTAATGAAGTTCATGGAATTTTTGATTGTAAATCAGATACGTGAAAATAAGCGTGAAAAGTTACTGATAGTCAGAATCAGCACCTCTTATTTCTATACCTACTTGTATAATAAAAAAATGTTTGTATGAAACAATCGTCAAATGTACTAATGGTAAATCACATGTATATTTTATAACCTTATTTAGTGTACTATCTAACTGGCGTCTGCAGGTAAGTAGAATGCTACAAGTATGTAATAGGTACCTGGATAATGGATATAGGTGACTTGAAATGGCGCATGTTTCGTTTGGTTTCATAAGATTAAAATAAACCCTGCAGCTCTGGCCTTTGTTCTCTGCTCTCTAAATGTTGTGCAGACTTTATTTACATACGCTCGTCGCCCGTTCTCCCAAGAGTTGCATTGAATGTACTATTTTTACGATTTTCTGAACTTTTACTGCTAAAAATAAGCCTTTTAAGATTTAGTTACTGTCGTTTATATAAAATGTATTCATAAAATGTAAATCCTGTAACTGGCTTTAAATTTTATTTATTAGTGTGTATGCATCATATCTAAGAGCTGTGGATTTGATTTAATAAATCCTACTAATATTATAAATGTGAATGTAAGTTTGTTTGTTACGCTTTCGAGCGAAAACTACTTAACCGATCATCATGAAACTTTTTACACATATTCTTGGAGGTATTAGAAGTAACATAGGATACTTTTGATGCCGAAAAATTAACAGGATCCAATGGGACGTGAACGAAGTCGCGGGTGGAACCTAGTAATAAATAAATAAAAATAAAAAAGTACACCAAGCAGTGAACCCAAAATGTAATTTCGTAACAGCTTGAGGCTTAGGAGCTGGGCACATGAACGCGATGTATTATACAACTGAGTAGGTATCAGTTGAGTAAATAAATAAATTCAAATCAAAACGCGTGTAAATAAATGAGAGCGTCTAAAGCCTATTACTTGAATAAACATGATAAGCAGATTCGCCAACAAGATTCAGAATACCGCACTGCGTCACATAGTAGGTATCATTAAAATTTACCGAAACCAGTGTACCCGAAACAATCCACGTGAGTTCTGTTTACATACAACAATAGCTTTACGTTTCGGTGACGTAGTTCGGTAAGCTACTCACTCGTACTGTAAGTGGCGATAAATTAATTGCATATTTGCACCCAATCCTGCCGGTAGTTACCGCAGCAACGGTAATTACCGGTTCGGCGCGGGATGGGCCTATTTCTGTATGCCGCTGTGGTGCCACCGCACCGGATTGCATCGAGTTTAATTTAATTTTTAGTTCGTTAGGCAAGTTCGGAAAGAACGTCGGAGTTTTCTTTGGAATCTTGTAATTTGGACAGGAACTTTCCGGGAGTGGGCGCTTCAATGAGCAAAATCGTGGTCGGCGGTTTATAAAAGAAGAGTCGCAACAATGGGCTCATTCGATTTACGCTTTATTCATTCCATTCGCTTCTCGAGATGCTTCCGTTTATTATCATTATTGTTTTCCCCTTTGTTCGGTGACTGGCTGGCCCTTTGATATTGAGAGAAATGAACTTGTAGTACTTGAGTGTTATCTTCATAATTGCTTTTATTGTACAGCTTTAATGCTACAGGCAACATAATTTATGATACAATTACTGCTAAGAGTCTTTGGTTTTCTCTACATGCACGTGACTAAAGACGTGGTCGTGAAGGCGTCCATGCCTCTAAGACGTTAAGATCTATGATCTGAAGTACCTTTAACTGCACTAACACCCGCACCCTTCAAAACTAAAATCAATACAATAATCAGTCTTTGGCAGCAGAAATAACTACTGTCTGGACAAACACATTCACAGAGAGGTCTGCACGTAGTATTAGTCTGTGCTACAACATCAGTAGACTCTGCATTAATTGTTGCTAATATTAAGAAGATACGTAATAAAAACTGTTTTGTTGTATAGAAATGATGACGTGCCGGCTGGGGTCGCGGCGACTCGACGGCTCGCGCGGCTCGCTGCAGGGCGCTGCGTCCGCCGCCAGCGAACTAGACCTTTCCTCGCGTTCGTCGCGCGCTCACAAGGCACGGTAAGTAATATCAAGACTAAAGCTGAATTTAGTGGTCGGCCGACGGTAAGTGCTGACGTCCGTCGAATGTAGCTATATCAATGAAAACGTATGAACGTGTACAGTGCAGCGCTGATATATGGTTACGATATAATGTATGGAATTACGCTCACTGTCAGTCGAGCACTAAATGCAGCCTAAGGGAGTATTATATGACCTGTGACTAATAAAAGGCGAATTGAAGCGCGTTCAAGTCTCTTACTAAAAGCTAAGTGCGGCGTAGCGTTGTCTACGGCGTAGTGCTGTCTACGGCGTAGCAGAAACTGCTACGCTATAATATAGCAAACGCAACCAAACATTACAATTTCCAATATTATACTTACTATAATACACTTATTTTTATTAAAAAACTATTGTGTTTTATACTGTGAATAGACACGCGTTCCATTTGATATACAAAACATTTTCTGAACGGATGCATTTGAAACTATAGTTATATCTATTGTATCTATTTCCAGGTAGAAAAATATAGGTACCTACTGAATAAAAACTACAGTAGAAAAAATCTGAAACACAAGTTTATTTATATAGCATTAAGCTTTCTTGTATGTATCGGTAATTATTGTACCTATTCAAGATTTATGGGTAACTTTTTTGGCCACATAATAATTACTTTAATTATGTATTATCCCTGTGCTATTTCAATAAATATTTATTTAGGCACCCATCACAAAAATTAGAAACAATATCACGAAGAGTGTTGGCGTCTGTTCGGTGAAGGCAAATCATTCCAATCATATCGGTTCAGTAAATATGTCATTCGTTATTTGATCACGATGAAATATTATTCTGTGATGAATCTGTGATATCGAATCAATAACACTTAAAACCTGTCATAAGAGATCAATTTTTTGTGTTAAATTACGAGTCGGTGGCGAAATTGGTATCGCATTCCCATATGGCGGTCGCGGGTTTGAATCCCGCTCGCTTCATAACTTTGGTATCTTATAAAAATCTTTGCTATTTTTTTTTGTGCAAAATATTTCAATTAACCGTCAAATCATATAAAAAACGTTATTTAATTGATTATTGAAGACATATATTTTCTAAAATAGTAAATCTTTACACGGAAAAAGATAAAACCGTCATATGGCAGACGTTCGAAGACATGTTATTTCCGCCTGTCGTTTAGGGCAATCCGACACGCTACGGGCTAGCATGTCACGTAACAAACGATATTTTACTTTTATTTTTAGGACTAAATCAGTCCGAAACATATTTTTTTCCGATTTAGTGGATTTGTTTTAAATTCTAATAATTATAAATGTTCAAAATCTTGCGTATTAACTTGAAAATAAATACTACAAAATTTACACGTGCACTTCATCATTCAGACGAGAAAATATAATTTTTAATGAAAGGTTGACAAAAGGAATCTTAAAAAGACACTTAAAATTAGGTCCTTATTTATTTAGTATGTACTTTAAGTCTATGCATTGACTCCTCGCTCTACGTAGAAAACACGCCACCTCAGCTTAACGCAGATAAAGCCCGACGCGTTACAGCTGAGACAATATCATCCACTTGATACTTCAAACTGGAATCTGTCACGCCGCACACGATAAAGGAAATATATCGGGATCATAACACTCTCAGGCTCGGTGGGTAAAGGGCTCATTTTTAACGTCTTCCGACATCAAAATCGTGGGAGACACGTGGCGTCATTTATTTTACGAGGCCATAATTAGGTACTCGGCTTTATGCTTCAAATATATTGCTACGATAATAAACGTCTTTAAACCTGGCGATATTTATTAAAGTTGCACATCTCTCTTTAAGGTTTCTGTGGAAAGTTACGCTAGATTCTTTGGGTGTTTAGTAGACACTAATCAATGTGTTTTGTCATCGGATCTTCAGATACTTTTCAAAATGAAAACAAATAAAAATAGTTAAAAAAAACTAAAAAAACACGCTTTGTATAAAAAAAACCAAACTAATAAATATAAAAATAAATTTTAACATCAATTCCTGCATCAAAATTATATAAATTGTCAAAAATCTTATTTTGCAAATTGAATAATGGAATAATCTTATCAAATTAGTGTAATGTCATCGGTCCTCGATAAATCTACAAAGTTTGAATGAAATCTGGCCGTTTAAAGTGTGTAAAAATCGCACCCTAAGAAGTCGGTTACAAACATACAAGTGAAGCTCGTATAAAGCGTGTAAAAATACTACTGGCATCTTTGCGTCATTCAACTAATTAAAGAAGTCCGATTAAATGTCGCGGTAAACGCTCAGGGTAAGCGTGGCGACGCGTCCATTAGAGCGTCGTCGGTAAAGAGGTTCGAGTACCTGTCTCTTGTTTGTCCAGGCACGACAGGCACAAGAGCCCTTCTTGAGTGTCGCTTTAATCACAAGTGTTGACCTCTCGTGCGCACCTTAAAAGACTCTCGTGTTGACATTAGAAATTATTTTCGATAGAAGGCAATACTTTCGCCGGAGTTTTCAATTATTTCTATATTTTAAGACGACTGCAAAATTATGCTTTAGACTAGGTAACTACTGCAAGTATTTAACATTTTGCAATCGATGTAAGCACACGTTTACATAGACAGAGAAATAAATTAAAAAATCATGTTATATTCATAAAACTTGCAAAGAGCAAAGTCTGAGTAAAGTCGATTTCTTGTCAGCTTTATGGTCTCCCGCTAAACGCTCCTAAACCACAAGAGATTATGTGGGTTAGGCACCTAACGTTTCGTTTTAATAGGGTTGTCTCTTATTACGCGCTAATAAGATTATATCCTATTCAATGATGTACATAGGTACCTACACAAATTCTCTACAACAGACGTTGTTAAGGAAATTCAGAATACAATAACATCCGGTTTCGGTAGTACGATAACACCCAAAATAGCTTAGACAAACAGCCAAATGATTGTCAAACTCAATAAATATGTGAGATTGTGGCGACAGCCCTGATCGCACAATGCTAGGAGTGAACGTTCGGTGCCGCACCGCAATGGAACCGATCGCATTTTTGAGCGGTTTATATCTCATTTTACGGTACGACAGCTCTGTGTGAGAACCTTCCTATAGCTCCCCCTCCCCGCCAGATCGCATTCGAAAACCAATTTCTACCGGTAGCCGTTCGTGTGCTACTAAGTCGATTGAGTTTCAAACGATTTCGCCCTTTTTATAAGAATCCCATATCTACATAACTTTCCCGATCTGCGGATCTTTGTGTTTCAATTTTGAAATGGAGTTCAACGATTTTATTATGCTGTGCGAAATATTTTTACCCGAAATATATCATCCACCATCTGCTTTTACCCTTTCTTTAAATAGAATTGTAGCAATTCTTTGAAGGTTTTGATCATTTATGGAATTAAATTGGATCTATCTCAGCTCTTTTATTACACGGAACACTTTCGTTTATCCGAAAGGAGATAAACCAACACTAAAATTATAGTGAACTCAGCGCTTTTACTGCTGGTGTCGCGGGAAAACGTTTGCGGTTTACGAATTATGTTCGACACTCTGTCCATTACTACTATCCTCTCGGCTAATTATAGAGTAGTTTCAACTGTCTGTATTTTTGAAGTAGCTCGTAACCCGAAAAAAGAAATAATATTTAGTTATATTATAATCAAATTATATTTACCACAACTGATGGCCTGAGTTTTGAGTTTTGTAGTAAACCACGCAAGCTCTATGTTTATTTAATTCATGCTGTCTCCCTGAAGATCGTGAAGGATTTTTCGTCTTGACAGACTTGTTTTGTGTAGGTTAAAACTACTGAGCGCGAGTCGAGAGGCGCCTTTACTCACTGGATGGCGCAGTACGACACACACGCCGCACGCGCCGGCCACGCCCGCACCCCACCAATCACAGAACCATCTCGCACCTTCTAACTGCAACGGAACTGATAGGTAATGTAATAATACCACTCACACTAATATCACTCACACTAATGCCACTCGTACTAATGCTACTTACACTAATGCCAGTCAAAGTAATGCCAGTTTTACTAGTACCACTCACGCTGTTTGGTCTAACAAGGATGCGGTAGGTATGGTCACACACACACCCCCTCACACCCTCATATACAAATCTATCATAGAAGCCTTGTACACTTGGTACCGTAGTGAAACTGATACTTAATGCCACCCACACTCACGCGTAATGCCGTGCTTATGGAAAATTGGCAGTCAGGAACGAAATACGTGACTTGCTATATACAACGCTACAATCCAATGTTAGCAAATTATTTATAAATACTCTACCTGTACTGATAATAATGACTGCCATTTAGCATTTATTATATCTCCCTATTGTGCCATACACATAATGGATATAAAAGCCGTTATCGTCCTATTATTATCCAGTGGAGTATTGCCACAGCTTGTTGCAATTGGCTAGATTACTGAATAAACTCTGCTGTCTAAGAATTCCGTTCGGATGGTATTTTTTTACATTATTTTTGTCTAAACAAAGATTACGGTTGATGCTGATTTTGAGATATTTAGAACTACGTCCATCTATAAAACCTAATTTCACTAAAATGTATATTTGTGGCTTTAAAATCATGTAATCGTTTCTACATAATGTATGGTAGTACATAGTTATTTAATTACATTATATGCGGAACATAAGTAGTAGTGTAGAATTAAATACGTATAGAATAAGCTCATTGCATATTAATGAGTGTATGGATTGACCTATCTATTCTTGGATTACTTTGTGATTTCACGAGAACATTGCCAGGCATTGGACTAAGGCGTAGTGAGGCTTCCTTAATTCAGCCTGCATTTCGATTCACATGTAATATTCACGTGGCTAAACAGAAATGACATGAAATGAAATAACCGCAGATTGAGGCGCATTCACTACACAAATAGTAAGCTATGTTTGGCCGTTTTGCGATGTAAACGTTTCATTATTGCTCAGTCGTATTCAGAATGAAATACTCGTATGAAAAGACCATTGCGACCTTTCAATATTGTGCCATCTTCAACAATTAATTATAGTGAATCGTTTGAATACGTTTTTAACAATGCCGAAAAAGAACCTGCGTAAAATATTTTCTTACCCGGTCATGAAGTTTTAAAATATATGATAGCTGATCTCATTCAGCATTCAGCAGAGCGGTTTACTGCACTTACTTGCAGCTACATTTTAATTCATTCTAATAGTGAAATCCTTTTTATGTAAAATTAGTTAATTAGTTCATTTTTTTAAATTGACAATTTTAAGTTTGCATGGGCACTCATAAAATTATAAAAATAAAAACTGGAATCTTTCTTCACAAAAGAGAAGAACCTATAAATGTATAGATGCTAATTAAATAACAATATTCAGATTGCTGCATTTTATTATTTTATGAATTTTGCTCTAAAGTTGACTTATCGAACATGCCATGGAAGATTTCAAGTACGCTGCATCGGGATAGTTATATTCAGGATGTGGTTGTAAAGTTAGTCGTTGAACTCCCACTGCACATTGAATGTAAACGAGCTATGTTTATTCGAAACTCAATCACTTTGCACTTAGGAAGTGTTTCGGGGAATTGTAATAATTCTGCGGAGTGCGGAAGACGTCTTCTCAACACATATCTAGAGCTTCGTTTGAATTACTAAACTAACTTAATTTTCAGACCTATATTCTGTTCCTCAGATTTTTCTACTACGAATAATAGAATTTTGATACTATTTCGTTGGGAATACATTGAATTTGAAATCTATATATATCTTGACATTTTCAGTAATAAGTACTTATAAAATTAGTAAAACTGAGAATAATAATAATCATTAAAATGCTAATTAAAACATGTAATAGTGAGCTTATTAAAAAACTAACAAGTAGAGCAGAGGTCTAATTAAAATTCCTAGCAATTTCACGAACCCGACCCTCCAACGTGTGTTGTTCATAATTGAATAAACGTATACGAATGTATATTTCAATAACCAGTTTGTCTATATTTTGTATCAAGTGGGTCAAGTGGGTTGAGAATTAGGCACAGGCTAATTCTCAAGTAACAACTTGATACAAACAGATTTTTAGTTTTAGAACAGTACATTTTCGTATTTTTGTAGGTTCCACTAAGCTAGCATACATGGTTTCCATGATATTTTAGTTTTTATAGATGACCCGAAATTCTCCTCTCGACTGTATGTAGGAGTCCAAACTGTTAAAGTTGTTGGTATACCACCAAATTTGGAGAGAAAACTTAAGTCAATTTATAATGATGACAAGCTTTGACCCCATTGCATGTACCGAACCTGCCTAAGTTTTCGATTGTATTTGTCAGCGAGTAAGCTGTCGTCTACTTTAGCTAGAAGAGAAACTCGTCTAATTGGCTTGTTCCGTTATTGGCAGTAGTTTACAACTTAACACCTCGGGCGGGTCGCGTGGCCCCGTTGCAACTGTTACGGTTTGAGCTTTTAACCCATTTGTATGCTTGCTCTCTTCATTGAAATCATTTTATTTTAAAAGAACACCATTTGTCTGGTCTGTTGGTTGTCACATCTATCTAAACGCACGCGAGTGTGGCTTCACACTTCATTGTTTTTACATTTTATTATCAGAAAGCAGGAAGACTATAATATGGTAAATATGTATAATATACATATTCAGAGCTTATGCGATTCTCTAGCTCAGTCATTAATAAAGTCAAACCAATAACTCTGTAAAATCACGAAGGTTGGTCATCTTGTAAGATCCTACTTAGTTGGCATTTTCTTGCGCTGCGTTGGTACCTAGCAGAAAACTTATGGCTTGCATATCTAATATTCACTTACCGTGTCAAAGTGGAAACACGCTAACATGTGGGGTCGAAGCTTTAGTTTCCCGCTATTTGCGACCTCAGTTTAACTATTCAAGGTTTAGTTTATTCGCGTCGAGCGACCGTCGAAGTTGCTTCCATATTTTGAAGCACGTTGTAAATGTTGTAATGGCTTCTGATCGTTCACAAGCTCTGAGGCGCAACTAGCAAATTAACGGACTAAAACCTAGTGGGATTCCTAGTTCAGACTTTGATCTGCAATTTATTCCGAGCCAGTGTCAACCGAAACTCAAATCTTTTATTGCACTTATTTATGTTATGGGTGATTATTTTAATTTGAAAAAATTAAGTTACTTTGTTATGTACTGGGTACCATTATTATAATGAATTTAAGATATTCAAATTCGTACATTTTGTTTCAATTGTCTTTGTATCTTAAATTTTGATACTAAAAGAAACGAAACTGATAGGTACCTAACTGTTTTTACGATAATCATTCTTCTAGCTTAAAGGAGCTACACTGAGCCTTCCAGTTAAAGACTATGTTTCCACTTACTTCAGTAGTTTGTGAAGCTACGCTGTAAACTATTCAAAGTTTATTTGTAACGGGGGAACAATAAAGTTACGTAAACTTTGTTGATCCCAAGGAATTTGGGAAGGTGATGCTTATTTACTGAAGGTTTCCAGCCTGTTATTTTTGTTGAGTTTCATTAAGAAAGTTTGCTGGAGGTATTTGTAAGTACAATACTCTCTTGCTCGCTCCTATTTTATCTTAGTATAACGCTATACGACTATGTTCAGTTCAGATTACACATAAACCTTGGAAAGATAGGTAGACATCTGTAAAATTATTCGTTTCTAGAAAAACTTAGTCGATGCTAGTAAGCAAGCTCGTATAAGTTAGTAGCCAACTATGTTGACGGAGTTTTTAGGCCGCCTTAAGGCCGCTAGTAAACTTTTTAATATTTTATTTGCATTCCATCATTCACTTGCTACCATTTTTAAATTATATAAACACAGTATAAGAAGTGTCTCATTTTCTCCGTAGACGTTGGTAAAAATCTTGTAAACACTTCATCTGAGACCGAGTAAATACTCAGTGAGAGATAAATCGTCAGCATATTGACGATTGCATGTAATATTCCCCTCCGTTTTATTGATACTAAGCAAATAACCACGTTATGCTTCCTAAGTTGGTATGAGTGAGTAGGTATCTAAGGAAAGTACAGTATCAGTTCTTGAAGACGCTCCATCCACGACTGTCCATGATAGCGAATCTGTCATTGTTATGACCGCAATCGTGTGGCTTACCTTAGTTAGTTCAGCGTGGTTCAGCTGTGGTAGGTATCTTGGTATTGTAAGAGAGAGATTGGCATAGGACTTGCAATGTAAAATAAATTGAAGTACAATACTTATAGAAAAGTTGTCAGAAATAAAACAAGACATTGCACTGTTTTGTGACGATATATTGTATATGAAAGAAAATTATTGAATTTTCTCCCTGATACATTACTTATAGTACCTACACTATAACACGTAGGAATCCTGTGAAGTGTGAGCAGTCGAACTGCGTCTTGAAACTTGAAAATGTTAAGTTTTATGTGCCTGTAATTGTACCGGCACCATACGCAAAGCAATGCAAGCATCACTATTTAGCAGTTGAAATAGGTTGGTTTTATTTTCCCGGCCGAATCTTTTACAAAAAAGCCTTACAACTAAATCAAAACAGTTATATCTGTTCATTTAAGGTGGAGTATTCCTAACTAACTAAGGAAGACTCGTGCCGAGTTAGACTATCTTACTATAATTGAATTTACATCCGTCGATATCTTTGCGGTTCTCAGGTTGTGTGCGAGATATCCAATTATTGCGGGGGAATCACACCTCTGGAGTTTCCTCGGTCAATCAGTTAACTAACAATCAACTAATGCAAACACCGACACCACACTCTCGAACCGCTAAAGGCTCTTGCATATTAAGTCCATGATACATTGTTTTAGGAAGATTTCGCACATAGAAAGTCGTTCATTGAGAGCTCGATTAGGTGCTCAATGACTATGAGTGAGTGTTATCAGTCAGTGACCTATGTATTCTGTTATTGTTGATTTTTTGCTGGGTGTTTTGATGAGGGCGCGGCGGCGTCGGATCGAGCTGTTTATACAACTGCTTGAGTTTATTGAACCAGATAACTCAGTAGCTTTATATTGCTGATTTAGTGTATCTGAATGTCAGTGTGTTTTTTTTTATGATAAAAGTAATGGAACAAGCTAATAGCTCACCTGATGTTAAGTAGTAACTTCTGCCTATAACAATGCATTACCTCGCAGAGCACGTCCAATGAGGACGTGCCCTGTAAGGCAATGCACTGCGTCCATCACTCTGAGACGTAAAGATCTTGAAGTCTCATGTGCCTGTAATTACACCGGCGCCCTTACTCCTACTCAAACCGGAACACAGCAATGCAAGCATCGCTGCTTGGCGGCAGAAATAGGTACGGTTGTAGTACTTCCCCGGACGAGCTCTCACAAAGAGCTCTACTACTTACTTGTGGTATTACAAGTTATTTATTTGCACAAACAATATATATTTGTATCGTTGAGCGAAACTCAGAATATTTGGATAGACCGTTTTGCAATGCACAGTTGCAATATTCAATCGCAAGGACGATATCTATACCTCTATCTCCATCGTTAATCTTATCAGCTTCCAATAGCCGACTCAATGCTGATACTTGCAAATAATATTGTATTTTTTTTCTTTATTTCTGCATTTTTTTGCTATAAGCTTGCTTATATATTAGTCAAATATACGTCCAAAACAGCATGCACTGCTCAAATTTACTTCAGCCCACCCAAACCTCAGCGTAAATTCTTATCATGGAAGGCCCTTTACAGCATCCAATTTGACCGTGCGTTTGTAAACCGTGTTTAGCATATGTACCTTATGTAAACGAATTGGCCGCCTATAGCTTGTGTATTGTATTGGGTATGGATACTCCCTGGATTGCACAACCAGTATTCAATTTAGATGGACCGTATGCGAATTTCTGAATTAATCCTGATTGTGTTACGGTCGCAATCAGATTTGTGTTTTGATTTGTCGCAACCTGATCAAAGCTTGTCACTGCATTGGTGTCTCATGTATAAATCATTCCCAGTAAATATGAACACAGAATATCTAATGTACTGACATAATACTTATAAGTAAAGGTATAACTCATGACATCATCATTAGTCATTTTATAAGGGCGCTTTAAAATGTTTGGTCTTCGTCATATAACAAAAAAACAGTCATCGACCAGTTTGAATAGTACAATTAAACTATGAAAGTTTTATTAAAAAGAAGATTTCGCCCGCGACTTCGTTCGCGTCCCGTTGGATCCCGATGATTTTCCGGGATAAAAAGTAGCCTATGTGTTAATCCAGGTCATGGACAATATATATTCCAAGTTTCATTCAAATCGGATCAGTAGTTTTTGCGTGAAAGAGTAACAAACATCCATCTATCCAAACTCACAAACTTTCGCGTTTATAATGTTATTAGGATAATAATTTTCGACCTTATAAACTTCTTTATGGAACCACTAAATTGCCAGTCATTTCAATGACTATTTGTATCGTAAACAATAGGAAACATGAATGTTCGTTGATTTGGGATAAGTACGTCGAGATACGCGTCAGATATTCCGGTAATCGATATCTTTGTTCTGTTATCCTGAATAATATGCCAGCATCCGAATGCCAATTATAATTTGGATATCCATTGGCGTACACGGATAAATATCCGGACTATTTCCAAGTGATTTGTATTGAATATTATTTACGAGAATATAGGAAATTAAAATGCATTTGCAAGTACATAATTGGAAATGTAATACTCCTTAAGACATACTTATGTATATTGGTAAGATGCTTTGATCTCGCTATTAGGCTTAATTAGAATAATCGCCTCGAAACTTCTGTCAAAAGTAAACCAACGTTTAAATAGTGCCATCGTTTTGTTTTGATTGTGACAATAATGCGGCCGGCCCACTGGTGGGCTAGATGGGAAAAAAAATCCCATCGAGCTCACTCATCTGCATAGTGGGCTCGTTGGGAATAGAAAGGTCATAGATCAAAAGTAAAATTTAAAATTGCAAACATATAAAAATCTTTATCTAGAGAACTTTTTCTATAGTTTATTATGAAACGCTTTTACCCGTTGTCTATCAAAATATTGCTTGAACACTGGCTACGATTTAAATGGTATATCGTTAAATTGGCGATCCTTTGTAACACTAGAACCAGCAATCCTTTATCTTCACCGCAACCCATACAAATACAATCGATAGCTACCCATCAAATAGAACCTCTATCGCTTTTCATAGACAACATTTTCATCTACATTTATAGTCTTCAGTATCGTTACTTGTGTAACTCGATCACAAAGTATAGAGGACAATGTTTTGCTTTGTAGTAAATATTTCAGTATAAAGAAAATACAAAATTTAAGTTCAGTAGGGTTACTCTCGACACCCGTTCCAATCCGGATTCATAGATTTTGACAGAAGTTCTGTAATTTTTCAGTACAAAATGACACAAAATCTGTCAAAATCCGGATCCAATTTGGAACGGCGGTGGTCGGGAGTAGCCCTACTGATATCCTTTTGGATCAATCTAGAAATACGTTTAAATAAACATTTTATATCTGTGGAGACTTTTATCTGATAAGACGACAAACGTACGTTTCTGTAAACATGATAAGCTCTCCAAGCTTTCAAAACACGATGGGTATAAACTAGTCTTAAAAGGAATTTGCTTTACCTTTGAATACAGAAAATCCTTGTAAAAGCTCCTTGTTGAGCTTTCAATAGCTATAATCTCTCGTTACTTTGATCTACATACTCGTTTTACTTGTATCATTTTTACAAATTATACATGGTGATGAATTTATTACTCACTATACATTTTATTTATTGATTTATTATACATTACCTACCTATTTACAAATTAAAATAAAAGCATTCGATATTTCACTTATTAATAATCGCAATATCTATTCTCCGAGTACTTTGGTGCATATAATCATTCAAATAACTATCATAAATATACACTTACCTAAACTTTGGAAAAAGTACATTGAAAATCTTATTCTCGCTCCTTAAAAATATGTTTTGAAGTAGTCTGGCAATAACCCTCCAAAACATATTTTGAAGGAAAATATTCATGTGAATAATTTCGACTAAAACATTCAATCAACGTCGTCATTCAAAACACAGTACCGAAGTTTACTAATGATGTTACTATTTTGCATGTATCATTACATAAAAGAGGAAGATCATTACATAAACACTTCATAATAATTCAATTTACTAAAATAACTACATACATCCTAAGGCAATTGTTTTTTTCTTAGCCTTTACTGTCCCACTGCTGGGCAAACGACCCCTTTTTTTCTTACCTACCCGAATTTTTTTCTACTTACAAATACCTACACCACACAACAATTCAATAACAGCTACGTTTGTTATAATATCATAGGTTTACATAATACCCTTTGAGTTAGTTTATATCTTTGATAAACATATTCTCATAATACAATTTCTTCTACAGTTGTGGAGGTCTTAGAAGACGGTCTACGTACGCGAGCGGGCGACTACGCACGGGACCTAATTGGTCTTTTGTATTCGATCCCGCGGGAAGACTGTGCTACTACTGGTCAATGGTCGTCTCACTAGCCTTCCTCTACAACCTCTGGGTCATAGTCTATAGGTTCGCTTTCCAAGAAATCAATGGTAAGTCACTATTAAATTAAACAAGGGTTATTTTAAAAATGCTAAAATAATTGGTAAAAAGCATTTGATGGGTAATAAATAACGTACCAAATATTTTTTGATAGAATTTAAAATACGTAATCAAAACTGTATTTAGCTTTCGGCTCTATATCACGATATGCTACCTTCTCACTTGCACTTACCTATGCATCGGTGAAGTGCAGTCTCTTTTGCACAGTGTGTGCGGTGTAAGCATAGAGTAGAGAAAGGTACTCTACCTTTCTCTAGAAGAATGTTCAAGGACTTATTTTGCCGACAATGTCCTGCACTGGAAACGTTATTAGCAAACGTTGCTTATTTTAAAATAACCGACCATAAATCAGTTTTAAAAAAAAATTTTTCATGTTTATTGTAAATGGGAGAGACTAGCTCAGGAACGCAATGGATGGCACAAACTTGGAGAAGCCTATGCCCAGCAGTGGGTAAAATCGGGCTGTGGATGGTGATGATGATGTTTATTGTAAACTTACTTAGTTCGAAGCTTAGTTCTGCAAAATATGTTTAACTCAAGTTTAAACTGTCTGAATACGATTGTTTGCCCGCTTCAAATATGAAAAGGTGCTTAAAAGGATAAAAATCCAATTTTGACTTCGAGGATTTTGCAAAAGACGTCTCCATTTAGATAGCGAGTGAGATTAGTGGCTGCGATCGGCACTGAGCCATCTTAGGCTGTGGTCCTACTAGACCTAGTAATTTACGACTAATTGTCGGTTAGCTGACTCTCAGTTGCAAATTAGAGTCAGTTTAGAAGAGTTACGTTGCCGTCTATTTAAAAAATGGGTCTGTGCTTACGATAAAAACTTGTCAAAAATGTAGATATTGACCTTTCATTTAGTTTTGGAACCGGAGAGTAGTTTCCGAGATATTATTTGAGTGGAGCTGAGTAAACACAATTTAGAGACACTTTCAATCGGCCGCTGACTGAATAAGTCAGCAAACGAAACGCCACAAACTGTGTACTGACCAGTACGCGTTCAATGACAGTTTCATCTAAAATTGAGAAGATATACAGTCACCCGCAATCTATAAGCTAAATGGGACCTCAGCCTTAACTTGCCATAGTTTCCGCTAACTTGCACAGACGAGAATTGAATTACCCTATATCTTAATAGCTTACTGGAAATTTCTAGACATTGTAATATCTAAGACAACTAGATACTATGCGGATTAATTAGATCATTAATGCAAATACATTATAAAGGCAAAATAATGGATATTTTTCCTACAAATACCTATGAGGTATATGCCTATGGATAGGTATAACCAATCAATTCGGAGTCAATAATTTTACTAGAGAATTTCTAGCGCTAAATACAATAAAGAAATAAATATTAGTGGATATATTTTTATTACAAGGCCATCACGCCTCATACTAACCAATGCGCAATACATAACAGATATATACCCATCATATTACAAAATGTATTATGTCCTTTGTGAGACTTGAACTCACAACCTTTCGCTAAGAAGGCAGAGTTACTTCCAGCTGAGCTGTGAGACCAGACAATGTAACACTTTGCAAAGATAAGTTCCGATGTTTTGCCGGATTGGTTTCCAGTAGTTTCGATTCCATTACCTTCCGCAGCTCCGATGAGTTCTGTTGGCTACGTAATTGTATTTCCGCTTCGTTTCAAGTTCTGCTTGCAGTCTACTTTTTACAGCAACAACTTGGTAAGATCAAATAATTTAATTAGAGTTTTAATTAAACTTTGCGGATGGTCAACTGAATAACTTCTTGGCGAATTAACTATTACCCTGATGGAATTTAAATCTTGGTAAAGATACTTTGACGCTGTGGGTATTTAAGTTGTAGTGCACTAGGTAGGTATCTTCTCGATGAAATAAAAAAGGTTCTTTTTAAATTAGAAAATGAAGTGAAAAATTAACAAGTATTATTGAGGAAAGGAGATCAATTTATTTGCGATTTTTTGTAAGTACTTATATCATATAAGACAGGCATCGCAGCTCAGTCGGTAATAACTCTGCTTTCCATGCTGTGGGTTCAATCCTCACCAATAATAAACATTAATTTGTGTGTGGCAAACATAGATGTTTAACAGTTTTTTTCTGAACTAAAACAGAAGACCTTGGTACCTTGGTTTCGAACATGTTTATATGAAATAAATAAAATTTGTAGTTGTATTTCTTCAATGTCTGGGTAATGTTATGTAATTAACAAAAAAATATAGGAGTATTCTATCAGCAATCTAGTACTCTTTGTACATGGAACTACAGGGCATTGTGTGAAATGTCCAAGGCTATTTATTTATAGTAACAGCTTTGTGTTGTTTCAGGTGAAACGCTCGTAGTATGGTTCTGTCTGGACTACTTTACGGATTTCCTGTACCTCGCCGACATACTATTTCACTTCCGAACGGGGTACTTAGAAGACGGAGTGCTACAGACGGACTCAGCGAGGCTCCGGACGCACTACATGAACTCAACCATATTCTACATCGACTGCCTATGTCTTCTACCACTGGACTTCTTGTACCTATCCATCGGGTTCAACTCCATACTGCGTTCGTTCCGTTTAGTGAAAATATACCGGTTCTGGGCGTTCATGGATCGCACGGAGCGACACACAAACTATCCAAATCTGTTTAGATCAACAAGTTTAATACATTATTTGTTAGTGATATTCCATTGGAATGGGTGCTTGTACCATATAATATATAAAAACAATGGCTTCGGTAGTAAAAACTGGGTGTATCATGACACTGAGACTGCTGATGTGGTGAAACAATATTTGCAAAGTTATTATTGGTGTACCTTGGCGCTAACCACGATAGGTGAGTGTTTTTACCATTCTTATTTTTTTTTATCTACACTCGAGAGAAAAAATACCGGGTCATCTATAAAAACTAGCTTAGTGAAACTATGCAATATAAGAATCGAAATCAAAAAATATTCTTATTTAACTAAGTATTATTAAATTGTCTATCACACACAGTTTATTTCACTAAGCTAACATTCAAGTTTTTTATAGATGACCGGGAATTTTCACTCTTGTCTGTATCACTGTTACTTTTACAATAATTACTTTTGATGTAGAACTGAAAGATTTTGCACACACTTGAATTCATGTACGTTACAATTTTTTGTGAGAATCAGTTATTCAAACTTCCATTAAAACTGTATGGTAGCGTGCACACAACTATGTTCAACTATTTATGAGCATCACGTGTGGCTGCTCAAACTATTTCATTGAGCATCCGCGTGCGAAGCTACATTGTAATAAAATGTAGTGTCGGTGCCAAAAGTGTATTAGTATTCAGTGTTGTACTTCCGCAAACTCAGATTTTCAATTTAATTGTTATGGCGAAGTTAGGTTGGGTTCTGGCGCAAAATTCCTGAAAATAGGTCATTTTTACAGTTACAAAAAGATTCAAGCTTTTAAAGCTGCTTCAAAAAAAATTACTAATCTTGAAATAGCGGTTGTAAGATCCAGTTATAATTTAAGATTTTAGATCATACATTCGAAAGCAAAAATTCTTAGTCATTTACAAAAAATTTAATATCTTGAAAACCAGCAATAATGGTTTATGGAGCTTAATTAAATTATGCAATTAAACAATTGAGAATTAAATTAACCATCATACTAAGCTATATCATTAATAGTTTCCAAAATATTCAGGCTTTTATAGATGACACGGAATTTTTCCTCTCGACTATAGATCAACATTTATGTTATTGGGATACACAAGATTTGCGTAAACCAACGTAAACCAAAAAGTCATAGATAGCACGGCCGCTCTGAGAATCGTATCTAAAAAAACGCATCGTATTTTCGAGAACTTACGCCTTCACAAAAGCTTATTGGAGTCTTCGCTAAAGCGGCAGCAATGTTACGAAACTTCCTCATTCGAGTGGCCATTGTTCTGCTCAAGAAACTCTATTAAGCACTCAGAGCTTCTTATCAACCAACAGCGCAACGTGAATATTCTTTGTTTTTGGCCACGAGAGAAGGATGTACCTATGTTGGTGGAGCTAGCAAGCAACCTCGTTTGAGTTAGTGGCCAACTCTGGTGACTGAGTTTTTAGGCCGCCTTAAGGCCTCCGTCGTGGCTTAACGACTGCTAGAGCTAGGACTGACAGCTTAAAGTGCCCGCCAAAGCACAGAAAGCGCTCAGATGTAAATGTCACTAACGGTCATCCATCCAAATAGTGACCGCGCAGAACGTCGCTTAACTTAGATAATCGGTGAAGATTGACTAAGCAAACTACGCCACGAGCGCTTTCTCGTAGCGGCATAGTTTTAATCATAATTAACTTGAAATTCTGATTGCTATGATGAGAATGCAATAATAATAAGCACTGGAATGCATCCGTTGACAAAGCATTTTCTTATTAGATGTGAAGTCGAATATTCTTTTTTCAGTATTTGTTACAGTTTATTCGTACAGCAACTAGACTAGATTACAGAGAACTCTGGGCTAGTCTGGTATACGTATGTACGAGTAATTTAGTTACTAGATTGTCTTTTCGCGACAAGGTATTCTTAAAATATAAACTTAATAATGTTGTTTTGTAACTCCAAAAACACACTTAAAGCCAAGTTTTCTTTTTCAAATTACTCTACGAACAAAATGAATACACTGCCTAAGTTACCTTATTTAAAAGTCGTAATAATTCCAAAGTGTTAAGTAAAATGCAAAAAAGTTTTAAAAATAATGAACCGCTTAATCCATGGAATCTCAGATTGAGATAAACAACCCACTTAAACTTTGATGCGATAAAGTCTTCAAGCTCCAAGTCTCAGGTAATTTACTTACCCTTCAAGCTAGTATTATAACGTTAGGATAAATCAATGAACACACCTATTTTTACAGAAAAAAAAATTAGATGAATTATATTATTTAACTTACTTTAATATCGGTATTTGATTAGTAAACGTTCTCGTGTTTATTATCTCGCTCATATTTTTGTTAACCTTTACCTTGTTGCCACTATTTGCCTGCCTCTATGGTTGCTGGTAGAGAAAACAAAACTTCAAAAATACATCGGAATATCGGCATGGTCTCGATGATCAGTTTACCTAATCTCTAATTTTTATTGGTTTTCTTCCATGATGACTGTATAATTTTAACTTGACTAGAAATGTACATCAGAATTAAACCCATTTCGCAAAATAAAGTTTCAATCACCTGAGCTTAGTTTGATAAACTTAACAAGGGTATGTTCGAACTTGACAGAACACGCACTAATTCCACCTCCTTATAAATGTTTGACTTGCAATTATGATTCTCGTTTCAAATATTAGTAAGCGCTGGTGAAACAGGTTACACAGTTTGCCAAAGTTTTGAGAATAATAATAACTAAAAGGCACTGTGCCAGTTAACAGTTAACTTTCAAAGAGTTATTTAACTTGTGTTCTTGGTAGTTCGATAAACCTTTGCGGGTCTGCTACAGTTTCCAATTTTCTTGCGTTGAAGTTTACTCTGGTGTGCATTCTATTTTTGAACAATATCAATTGTTTTAGAACCTTCTGATTTTTTTGTTGCAGTGTTTGTTCTTTGTTCATGTATTGTTTTTCTATGTTGTTCATAATTTTAGCTGTCATGCGGCCGAATACTCAAACGCTATTTATAATAAGTTCATGCTTAAATTATTGCCATCTCTTACAAATGAGTAATGTCAAACAGAGGCAGAGCAATTCTAAGTGCTGTTTAAATTTGAGTGACGTTTCAGTATGCGGCCCTTTGTCAGGTACGTGTGTATTCTGTCGTGACATCTTTAGTTGGCGGTATCTTCAAACACAGTCAATAGTTTGATTTCTCTACAGCTCTGTGGTTATTTAATTATGAATTTGCTTGAAGTCACTGCTTAGACAAGTTCAAATCATCTTAAATAGTTGAAACTATTGCTATTCGAAGAAATAAAACTTCTGCTAAACCAAGTTCACAGACAGAGGGTTCGGCTGTTTTGACCACAGAGTTTTCACGCACGCAGTCGCTGACAGACACTTTGTATAGAATAAATCTACTTTTATTAGTATACCAGTAAATGAGCGTGCGTTCTCTTAAAACACATAAAAAAATTATTCGAATTATCCCATTAAAATCGTACTCCGTCCCCGTAATGTTTGTCTGTAAAAATATTTACGCTAAGAGCATCCCTAGCGTGCCGGGAAGTATGCAAAATATACCTTTGTGGGTGTAGATTATAAAAGCACCATTTTATAAAGCGTCCGAGTAATAATAAGATACAGAGTGCCAACCTGTGTCTAGTTACGATGAAAACTAGGATTGGGTTTTTTGTACTATAGTTGTATCTGCATCAAATATGCATGGACCATTCCCACTCAACACTATAACTCTTTCAAATTGTAAGAGTTTTTACGGGATAAATAAATAAAGATACCTAACCAAATAAAAGAAACAAAATAATTAATGTGTAAATAAAATATAGTAGTGATCGAAAGTTATTACTAATCAATATTATTGGGATTGAAAGGTAGATTTATTCACAAAGAAAATTACAACTAATACAGTATTTACAATATTCACAATATTTACAAAATACACATGAAAAGTTGAGCCATCTACAAACCGTTGCAAATGATTAATAGATAGCTCAATTGATTGATTAATCAATTGATAATTGATAATTTTTTCAAGCTTTCGTGTCAAGTAACTACTGTCGTCTCTTTGCGTGTACTCATAAGCATTGTTCATACTGTAAAGGGCACGTTGACATTTTTATTTCTCAGAAAGCTCGATTTATATTCATCATAATCCCCCGTAAATTGCATGCACGGCAAAATACGCAGCTTCCGCCCAACGCAATTATGGCAGTATTTTAATAAATAATTATTTTTTAAATATTTATATCTACTGGACTTTACAATCTATAGAAATATTTGTTTCGTTGAAAACGATAGTTTATGAACTTAATTTGATAAAACTACTTACCTACCTGACCTACCGTTCCACTATTTTGTATAGTTTACAAAATACACAATTTAGATTGTAGATAGTCGCAGATTTATGGATAGCCTTATATCCTATTGAAAGTATTTACATTTCTTGTTTTTATAATCAAAACAAATGTTTTTTTATTACTACTTATTTAATTACCCTTCATCACTAAAATAGTCGTGGAAATGCGACGCACAGATAAAAATATTGAGCTTGAAAACTCTCTCGAGTCGAGCGTCATCGAGCTGAAGTATTACGTGCACTTCACGAGAGTGAGCCGCCGCGCCCCCGCCGCCGCCGTCTCAAAGCACCGATCAGTGGTTCGCCAGGAAGGAACTTAATTTTCCAGAATCAATCGAATGTTTGCAAAACTTGGTGGTCAGCTTGTAGTAGCGTTATTGTCGAGTTTAATTAAATCTGCTAATTTTCAAATGTTGTTACGACCTTGAAGTTTCTTCTGTCTACGGTATTGATTGATTTATTTCTGATGGGCTCGTAGATATTGCCAGTATCTTATGACATTTTTTTAAAAGCTATAGTTTACACCTAATCACACTCTACGTAGTCCTCGTTCATGGCACATACATAATAATAATGTTTTATTAACCTATTGTGGTGTCGCAATCTTTATAATTCATTAAATTTTTAGATCAGTATTCTAATAAAAAAAAACACTCATTTATTATCAATTCAGTCATGATCATACTATATCTTGGATATCGAAAACTGACTTCATCATAAAATTACTTACGAACCTTCCTCGAGTCGAGCGTCATCATGCTGAAGTGTCTACGTGCACTCCGCCAGAGAGAGGGTCTCGAGGCGATCGTGAGATAGTTAAGACACACTTGAATTAATTGGAAAATCGGTAAAAAGTGTCAAAGAAAATTAGTTTAATAGGTTTTCATAGTGGCTGCTCTCGGAAGCGGAATTCTTTGAGATTTTCAGCAAATTGTTTGAACGTTCGGACAAAACTTTTGTAGAAATTATGTTATGACTGAATCTTGTTTGATCTAGGTATTTGCTTAAACTGTCTTCTTTACTCGACTATTTATCAGCGGTCTTTTCCGTCTTAAAGGTTTATTTTACTTCAGGTATCAATCGAATGTAATTCGATATGGGAGCACAGGACAATGCAGTGCGGTAAAAGGTTTTGTGGCCATGTGGGGAGATACGAGTAATCTCGTCTGAAATCCACTCTCGTGGTCTACCGTGTCCAATGTACTTCAAAGTAATAAAATATACACCAATATTCAATCCCGTAAAGTTCTCGAAAAGTAAAACATTTTTCAATAGCGGAGCAGCGAAGCATAACTAATAAGTTTTAATTAACCTCTTTCTCTTCAATATATCGTGTTTCCAACTCATAATGATTAGTAGGTTTAATAATACGGTGAAATGAAAACTCTGCTAGATCTAGGGTTGGCAGTTTGTCGTCTATTCAGCCTAGCCACAGATAATATAGAACTATAACTAGCTAAACTTTTTAAAGTAAATCTCCTGGGCAATCAGGTAACGCCAGCTAAATGCTTAAAACAGTACAATTTTTTGTAAGCTTACTCTATAAAAAACAGAGTTTTTCTCTCTTTAAACAAACTAGTAGCATTATGATAATAAAAGTAAACAGAAGTATTACAGCTACGTAATATTTTCGCTTACATCAATAGCCGGAGCTATTTGTAAAAATCTTCAGATTTTACTGGCGATCGAGATTTAATCTGGCAACCCTATCAGGAACAGAGGCGCAACTTCCCGGGGTTGACACTTTCCGCTCATAAATAGGGAGATAATTGCAGGAAAGATACGCCGGTTTATATCGTTAATACGGTTTACATTATACGAGGGGTTCACGGACCGTATTTACTGAGCGAGTATTTAAGCTTAAATTAAATCAAAAAATAAATTAGACTGTATTTAATTTTAGAGAATATTTCAATTGACTCTCTATTCTTTCTCAATTTCGCCAACAAATGAGTGCACTACGTAATCATTACTCGAAAACTATCGAGAACGAGTAAACGAGACGATAGTTATACAGTAACTTTTACTTACCCCTTTATTCATAATCAACTGTCTTTTTAGCGCGGCTTTAAAAAATGCTCTACCATTGTTACTTGCATGACAACGAAAAGAGATGACAACAGATTTAGCAATCATTTTCAGACAACAGTTAACTCAGCTTTAGAAGATCAATATGAATATACCCCCTAGTCTTTACCTTTAAATAAATGATGCCGTGGAGTCAAAGTTTTCCTTATTAAAAGTTATTTATCATTGTAGATTTGGATTTTAGCATTGTATTTTTATCTTCCTTTGTATTATATACAGTAAAGTAATACAGAACGAATTAATTTAATCAAAACCACGGTCCCATCTTTAGTTCAACAAGCATGTTATTTTTGATTTAAGACGAAAGTTATGAACGCCATCTTGTCTAACTGGTTAACAATATTGACGAGTAAAAAAAGGTAGGTACAAGTGGTATTGCCCTTTAAAAAAGAGTTGAAATTAACAATTCCAATTATAATTAATGTTGCGCTGAAATAAAGAAAATTTATCTTTACGCCTGAGGACTCGTATTATCTCAAAAGCTAAAAATCCTTCTTAAAATTCATTCATTTTAATTTATTGTTATCTCTTGAGCATAATTAACGTTCTGACTGATGAATTTATACCATCTCACATTTCATATTTTAAATATACGGAAGAACTAAAGATGGTTTTAATACTTATGCTACTTATTGATGATATACGATTATGTATAAGATGTCCAACTCAAAAATACTCAGAATACGGTTTGATACAAAACTTGCATAAAATACGTAATAATACGTATGCATGGTCAAAAAGTGTCCACTGGCTCTGTAAGACATCTTCATAAGATCCAAAAGTCTGATCAGAGTGTTCAGTGATATAAAATCAGTGTTCTGTTTTTACTTAAGTGTACCGAAACACTGAAAATCGATTTTTGTAAAATACTCTAAAACTGCCAAACGTTTCATAAACCAATTGTGAAAGTCTAGCTCGTTATCTCGCCGAAGCAAATCCGTGGCCGTATTTAATCTAGCAGAAACTCTGCAGATGTTACCGACCCAAGCAAAATTCAATTTTGCAGTTGATAAAGTATTTTTTAGTGACCTGTGATAATAAAATAATACGCTCAATTTCTAGCTGGATTTATAGTATAAGCATTCTTTTATTTAGATAAATAAATACCAAATAACTAAAGTGGACATTCACTAGAGAGCGTCTCTAGTATTAAGTAAAGCTTTTACTATGGGAACAAGATTACTGATATAATAACGTATTATATCGAATCCACCACACACAGCACAGAAAACAGAGCAATACAACAGGGCTTTGGTATGTCATGATGATGATTCCTAACTTTGTTACACCTGGAGCTCAACCGCGTGGATTTTAAACCTTCCAAAAGCGTTCATCTATCTTCTCTTCTAAATATATAAAACTCTTTTGAAGCTGACTTAGAATCCACGCACAGCCTAAACTATAAGTCCTAGAGGTATGGAATTTGGAGGGTAGTATCCTTATCTAATGCAGAGATGCATTAAGAAAGGAATTTTGTAAAGTCACACTCTAAAGGGTCTAGAGCGCGAGCAACGCCGCGGGCGACGGCTAGTTACCAATAAAAGCAAAAAAACGTTGCATCATGCAGATTTTTTATCGCGGTAATCTGTTTAGCGGTAGCGAACTCAATTTTTCCAGAAATACGTTGGTGTAGCGCTCGGGCGAGCTTTTAAGCTATTTTTAGACTGCGTTTCCATGAAAATGTCTTGATAGTCTGCAGTTAATTCTATAGGAGTAAAGCCAGTGGGTTCATTTAATTTCAGAAAATAAGCAGAGTTTATTCACAAAGAAAATTACAACTAATACTGTATTTACAATATTCACAATATTTACAAAATACACATGAAACATTACAATTACAATTATAATAAAATAAGCTAAATAAAATAAACATATATTATGTACATTCCCAATGAACGTCTAAAATAACGCGCTAATACCTAATACTTTTTTTTTGTAAAATGCAGACAAACTAGGAATTCAGACAAGCGATGATCCTTTACGTTTCGAAGAGACAGTTTCCTAATACTACTTTTACTATGATAGTGTTATTCGTGCATCTTTTTATAACTGAATACAATGCACACGTAGAACTTTCCGTAAGATATAGCCGTATATTTAGTAAACTGTAAACCAATTAAAAGAAGTTTATTATGGAACTAGCTTAGGTATTCTTTTTGAGGCTGAATGGTTAATGGATTTTTCATATAAGCTTATTTCAGTAAATATAGACTGTGAAAGGTTGTGACACATTTTAAGTTGCAGCTTACCGAAGCCTTCATTTTTAATCCAAGATTATGTCTCAACACTTTTCACAATAATATTTGCAATTTTCAGATACCAAAGCTTATCGAGCATAAAAATACCATTGAGTAAATACAAACCATGTCTAAATCGTGGTTTTGGAACGCACACGTTTCTGCTAAGTAAAACGTAGAAAGGTTTATTTTCTGTGAAAGCTTATGTGTGCCCTTTTGTTGTCAAATATTGGGTCGAGATAACGAGAAAAATACTGGGTCAACCCTTGCCCGCAGGCTAGTTTAAAGGGACTAGCCGATAAGCTGAGAAAAATAGTGGTAAGTTACGCAATGAGATACCGTTCATATGTCTTAGTCTCTCGTCGCTTTTCTTTAAAAAGCTTACAATAGTGGAAACTGCCCTTTTTAAAATGATGTCAACTTGCTATATACTTATGTATATAACTATCTGATACCCGCGACTTCGTACGCGTGCGAAAATTTCCACCAAAATATCTGTCAACCAGCTTACGATGAACCTCGTAGCAAATGGCTGCGTTGGGTTGAGAGAGTTCAAGCTGTATCTAAGAATTCACGTCTTTGATTTCAATAAAATATAGCCTATGTTTCAATCCGGAAAACGGGCTTCTGAATAGTATAAGTATCATTGAAATTGGTCCAGTAGTTTAGGCGTGATCTGCGAACAAACAAACAGACAAACTCGATTTTTGGAATCAGAATCGTTTATTTAGTTAGTTAGTAAAATTTGACGATGATGACCGATTTTGATGAAACTTAACTTTGAGATAGCTAGCAATCTGAAGACCGACATAGAACAATTTTTACCGCGATGCATTATCCTAATCCTACGAAAAAACTAAAAAACGTGAAAACAGCCGCAGGCTAAAGCTAGCCCTAAATAAAGGTTTGTTGCTTTGGAAACATAATTTTTATAATCTCCATTGCTTCGTACCTACTTGATTATGAAAATTGGGGTGAGCCTGCAGTTGAAACGTAACTGTTGGTCCGCTGTATAATTTCTCGACCGTTGACGTTCGTTGCGTTTTCTTTGGTTGTGTGCACTTTTGTTTGCTATCAAAGGGCAATGTTTTGAGGTGTACAGATTCCAAATGAACAGGTGTTTTGTTCAGATATATGTAGCTGCGCACAACAATATTTTACGTACTGCGTAGTACTAATTCCCAAATAGACAATAATCGGCAACGTGAAACGTATAAAGCCTCATTAGGTAGGCGCAATGTGGTTGACCAGCAGAGCGTGACTTTGAACATGTACAGCTACACCTATTGCCTGTCAGAGGATTGGATTTTTATGAGGACGATTTTGCTTTGTGTATTATTTTAGTAAAGTAAAATATTTTTATGTACATAGTTTCCAACAAATACAACGCCTGATATAAAATAATAATAAAATTAAATTGGTTTTTAACTAATTACAAAACTGATCTTTAAACTTAGTATTATAGCACCAGCTTAATGCTAACGATGCAACAAAGAGTGTTACACTTATAGTATCATATTATTTGTTTAGTTTGCCAGGCGTTCTCGAACTTAATACTACATATTAGTTTAACAGTCATTTTGTAGCGGTGAACATTATAATAATAACCGGTTGTGAAGTCATAGTTACACTGTAATACCTGTACAATACCTAACATCATACCTACTAGTTGAAAAATATTTTTATTTGGTTAAATGACTTCATAAAACGTCACGATACCTCTATCGTGACGTTTTATGAAGTCATTTTTTAGCAGGGGAGCAAAACGCGAAACACGGGTGCAGGTCCGATGCGCATGTATAAAAATTCAAGCGCCCGACCCGCACCGGGCCCACGTTTGCATTCGGTCTGATTAGATACGATTTCCAAGCCGACGTAAATATTGTTTTGTAACTATTCGTAGAGCTTCGTAGCAGCTTCTACGAAACGTCTACGTATTCTCGTAGACAATAATTATCTTACATAGCTACGCGAGCATCACAACAACGAGACGCTGCGGGTTCTGAAAATAGATTCTTTATAGACCCGTATGTCACCGTCATTTCTTGAGGGACCATCCGTCTTCCCGGTATGCATACCTGCTCATAATAATATCTTTTTATCGCTCTCGGGTACGCCATTTCAATATCAAGAGCAAATATTTATCATGCTCTATTTCAATAAGTTGCGAGACGCACATGACAGAGGAGGCTGAAGGAGGCTTATACCCAGCAGTGGGTGAAACCGGGCTAAGATGATGGTGATTTCAATAATTACAGTGCGTGTTTGGCATAAAAGTGAGATAGACCTCTTTTATTAATTTACTACTGATACCCGCAAACTACAATTTTTAAACGGAAAGTCAAAGAGCATTATCTATCCTTATGATAATTTATTATGTAAGTATCACGTATTTATATTATATATATATATATATTTTTAATGTATAAAAAATAATATATATTTAGATATTTTTATATTTATCTGTTATAAGTTTATTGTATGTAGGTATGTTCTATGAAGTATTTATATATATATATATTAATGTATGTAATCTTAACTGTGTTTTTAGCTTACTCTGGTATATATATATTTTTTTCTTTTTTTTAAGTAATAACCTCTGTGTACACGCACCCACCATCATAATATATTTCTCATCTCTATCGTGGAAGGTTTGCTGGTAGAGAACTCTTTTTAGGGTTAAGCTCACCTTTGTACATGACCTATATTTAAGTTCCCGTTAGTCATTACTTTTTGTGTACAATAAAGAATAAAGAATAAAGAAAGAAAGAAACTACGTACGCGTGCGAAACTTTCCATCAAAATATCTGTCACCAGCATACGATAAACCTCGTAGCAAATATCCTCTTTTGGCTTAGAAAGTTCAAGCTGTATCTAAGAATCCACGTTTTTGATTTCAATAAGTTATAGCCTATGTTTCAATCCAAAAAGGGCTTTTAAATGGTATAAATTTCATTGAAATTAGTAAAGTAAAGGCGTGATCCGCTAACAAATGAACAGAAAAACTCTATTTTCGGAATCAGAATCGTTTATTTAGTAGATCTGCATATCTTTAATTTTAGTTTTTGGCTTTTTTACAGTTTTATAATAGTATACAGCATGTAACAATGGCGACAAAAAATTGACACACGGGTAGAGCTTCTTATTAGTATTCATAAAAAAATAATTAAAGTACAGTCAGCTGCAGTAGAATGTGTACAATTCGTAATATTCAATGTAGGGCCTCAGCATTGTTATGAACTTTGACGGTCCCAATACTAAATAAATAAGTAAAATTATCAACTGTGTTCATAATTTTTTAGTTTTTATCCTGTATATGTCTATTGCGATACGGTGACACTAGTTTGAAAGTTACGAATCGTACACATTTTAGTGCAGCTGACTGTACTTTAATTATTTTTTTATGAATACTAATAAGTAGCTCTTCCCGTGTGTAAATTTTTTGTCGCCATTGTAGATACATGCTGTAGATGTTCAGTGCCGCAGCAAATCGAAGTCTGGTACCCGATCTCTCCAACACTCCAAAATTGAAATAGAATTTTGATTCAATAAAAGTTTCAATAAAATATGAAACCCTCCGGTCGCGCTATCGTATGAGAGATGTGAAAAGGCACGTGATAAATAAACATCTGCGTCAAACGAGCATTAAAACGGTTATTTTGAAAATAAAAATATGCTTTTATCCGCGTCTCCTCCACACAGGTGGTAGGATAAAGTACTTACACACGGGGCTTAATCTGACATTGACTCGAGCGAAGCAGGGATAAAAGCGAAGCCGTCCCTTGCATATTTTCAAATCCATATTTACCGCAGTACGGGACCGGATCGGTGACAAACAAATAAACTTTTACCGTGTTCAACCAATGTTTAACCCATTCGTGTTGATTTAATTATTGAAAAACAATAGGGATGTATATCCAAACGGTTTGATCTCTGACTGAACCTTTATGTTACCGCATCATTATATATTAACCATTTTATGAAATATGCACATTCGCAACGTATTCAATCACTTTAACGCTGTAATTGATTTGTTCATTTGCTAATTTCCGTTTCAATTGCTTTTTTAATGTTGTGTTGTAATTAAAGAGTATGTATGAAACACTATCATTGACTTTTCTCGAAGATATTTTTATTAGTAGGTAAGGTTTACTGTTTTCAAGCGGAAATTTCTACAAAATTGAATCGGACTTTGGTATGTAGAACAAAATTTTACTTCGTGGTAGGTGTGTTATGCATTTATGTTAGCTCCAAATCTATTTTATTTTATAAAAGTTCTATGAACAAACTGAAACTAAAAAGCCATCTCTGAAATGCATAAATGGGTCTTACGTAAGGTTTCACGATGCGACGCCTAGGTTAGTTTAATTTGCATATTTTCAGCTTAATGTGTGTATTCATTCGTTTCTGGAGCTCCGTAGCAATAATGCTAACCATTTATATTATTTTACGAAAATAAGAGAGAAACTACGAAATCGTATTGTTTCAGTTTCCAGAAGTTTAAAATAGCAAACGCTCTTGTATTTTATCGTACACGGCAAATATTTTAAAACTTATAAACAAAACAAAAGAGATTTCAAAAAAGGAAGAGGTTCTCAATTCGGTTGTATTTTTTTTTGTTTCACTTTTACTAGGTATTTTAATTTGCCAGCGTTGAATAGTTATAATAAGTTCCCTTTTCTACTGGTAAATTTATTGCTGCACCATTACTCTCTTGGCTAGTTTCGTACCATAAAACAATACTGCTCCATTTGATATTAACGTTATCATCAACAAAGACAGATCGTAAGAGTAACCCACATCATAATATAAGCCTCATCTGTCAAACGCCACTCTGTTTTAGGGAGTTTTGCACCTAGGGGAGTTAGCACAAATCAATTTGATATTCGTAATGTGAAGGTAAGTTATACCATGTTTAAGACGTAGGGTAAAGGCAGACAACCTTCTCACTCGCACATTTCAACATTTTTGAAGATATAATGTAACTAAATGTAATTATGTGACATTGCAGAGCTTCAGGGTTTAGATAATAACAATGCAAAGGTTCAGTAAAAATATCACATTGACCCAAACAAGTTTTCTCACCAAAAAACTTGTACCAATGCGATAAATTAAAGTGCACATTTTTTGGCTAGAAAACAATGCATAGCACTGCCTACACCACTTAACATCAGGTGGGTCATGTCCTTGTTCTTAAAAATCACTTATTCTTATATAAAAAATCTCTAACCATAAAACCTTAAACCTAAAAACTACACGGCAAAGCAAAAAAGACAATGACGACGGACGACGCGATGACATAGATTTTTTATTGTCGTGTGGTGTAACTAATATAATATAACTGGCATTTTATTCTATACGTTATGAATAAGTATAATAATTCATGCTACAGCCTAAAGTCATCCGTAAATGTAAAATTAACAAGCATTTGTTTCGCAGGTGACTTGCCACGGCCACGGAGCAAAGGGGAGTACGTGTTCGTAATAGCGCAGTTGCTGTTCGGGCTTCTGCTGTTTGCGACAGTGCTTGGACATGTCGCTAATATTGTCACCTCTGTCAGCACCGCCAGGAAAGAGTTTCAAGGTAAGGTACTGTAGTGTAGACGGCTTCCCCACCCCCCTTAGATATCCACCAAAAGCCACCAAAAGATCTGAGAGGATGTCTACCGTGCCTGGGATACAATTTTAATCATATACAATTTTTTGTGCAAAATTGAGGGCATATAATTTTCCATCATATCATATTATGGTGTTTCTCTGAATTTCGCACTTAGATGAAGTTAGGCCAGGCCTTTTGTTTCCATTTCTATTTCTATCTCTCTACTCAAAGCCATACGATATGACGTGTTGTAGAGACGACCTTGTCTGTCGTCGTCTTCCCGTGCCTTCAATGTCATAGGTATACCATTTCTGTAATGCAAGGCCTTGGTTCTACTTAGCTAAAAATAGATACGAGAGAAACAATTTGAAAATAGCTTTAACCTCACGTTCTCTGAGTAAAATTGTTTGTAATGCCTGTATGTGCAATCTCCGCTAGGTATACGTTGGATAAGTAGTTAACATGATAAATCATTGTGAGCGTCTGAGAAGGTTCAAAGAGCTCGGTCGGTGGGGTGAGGGCAGCGTGGCTGTCACATTAGCGTACTAAGCAGGTAGACGTGCCGGCACGCTCGCTACGTGACACCCGCCTCGACCAGTTGACGTCATACGCTACGCGACTCCGGGAAACAATAAACGATAACTAGACACCTAAAACAAACCCTACAGAACAGAGAATACGGTTGCAGTTGTAATTATTAATTACAACCGCAACGGTTGTCAATAATCAATTCTAAGAATGAAGCCAGCATTTAAAAAGAGATGCGGTAAAGTGTCAACAACTTTAATTAGCGCTGCAGCTCGGTTGAAAAGACAATGGCGCCGCGACGGCATAGAGCAGGCTGAATCCGTGACCTTCCTCGGCGGTGCTGCAGTGAAATAGGTCAGCGGCTTGAATGCTATAAATAGCTCGGCGAAAGTCGGGCGCCGCGCCCCATCCCAGCGCGGGAGAGCATCCCGCGCGGGTCCTCCCAAACACCCAACATCGATCTGCCGCTGCCGCCGCCGCCACCGCGAACTCTGCGCTCGCTCTCGCCTCCGCTTCCGCTACAACTATCGACACCGCTTTCTCGACAGCCAAACAGACATAGAAACGATTTTACATGACCATAGCTCTTTACTGCATCTCTGTCAATACTATTCGGTTTCAGTCTAGATGCACAGGAACACATATTTCATCAAAAACTTATTTTTAGGCATTTATACGTTTAGACAGCACAGTTTCGCTTACATTATTCTTCAGTTTTATATAGGTAGGTAGGTACTACAGATTTTAGAGGTAAAAGATATATAAAAATAGTTTTGTCACCACTAAGTTATCGTCATCGCTAATTATCAGGCAGCAACTTAAACAGAATATCAATGTCCGACAGAAAACCTATTTGATCGTTAATTAAAATTTTGCTTTTCTGTTTTCTTATATGTATTTCAATTTTGGCTTCCCCGCCGATTGGCGACATAATTTTTTTAATTTTATCAAACTGTTTTGTTTACTCCTTCTGCAAAAACATCAACTTCGTTGGAGTTTAATTAAGCGTACCAATACTGTGCCTGCGAATGGACGAGATTTGTAGAAAGAAAGAAAGAAAAAATACGTTTGGTGAATGATATATTTTTCATAATGTTATTATAATCATATTAAACGCTACAATAAGTTTTATTTCGACAACAAATAGCATAGAAGTTTTGCATACAGATGTTAGGACGTCAAAAACGGCAAAGTTTGGATTTCCGCAAATCCATTAGGGACAATCTCATTGCACCCACTTTCCACTCGCAGATTAATATTATTCATAAGTTATACCGTTTGCGCTGGCTGTGCGAAAGCTATCTAACTCCCGGCAACTCTAATAAGTACTGAGTTGCCTGCCTGGCAGTCTCGGCTCGACTAATTGCGTACTTACGTCTTGAACTGCATACTACATCAGCTGACGTAAGAGAATCTTTGCGCACATAATAAAACGTCGCCTCAGCCCACTTGCACCTCTGCCTATTCATATTCAGCCTCCGCTCAGAGACTATCATGCAAAATATCGTAAAAATCTTGGGATACTTTTATTACGATCAAACCATGAAAAATATTTTCCTAAGGTAAAACGTGCTATGATATTCTTATCGGTAGGAGTTGTTATATATTTACGTAAACAACATAGTACATCCGGTACGTACACATAAATATTGGCTTAATATATTCGTCGGATTATTATTCAGCCGGGCCAAAGTTATAATTATGGATTTAATAACGCGAGCTGTAGGCTGAGTAGAACAAAAGTATTCCAATATAATTTCCAATAGGCCATCGGGCACCGGAGTTTTTCACGACGTTAATGAGTCTAATCGACTGCGCGTCGAGTGTACTTGCGAGTTCATTGAGAGTTCGAGATTGTCGGCGACGCGGAGCACGGCTCGGTCCCGGTAAACAATCCTCCCACTGCACTTCCAGCTAGTACCTTGTTTATATTCAAATTGTTGGACGCGCCTCTGCTCTAGAGTTGTGTTCGCAGCGACTGACTCAAGCTATCCAGGTATTCTGTTTGAACTTCAGATTTTACATTGATGGCTTGGATTACCATAACAATGTTGTCCCTGACTCGAACGTTCCAGAATATAAAATATTTTCCATCGTAAAAATAGATTGTCTCTCTTCAGGGTGTATAGCGAACACTGGGTGACTTTATATCGCATAAAATGTGCGAGCAATTTAGTCGCATTGTACTTAGTTGACGGCGCTGGCCGCAGTGGAGAGTATTTACAGTATAAAATGAGTTTAAAATTCATAAAACGAGGCCAATCTCTTTGACCGTCCTACTTGTTTTGACAGAATGTTGCAGTGGCAAATGCGTGCATGATAAATAATGAACTCTGAGTTGACTCCGAGCTAGTATTTATAAACTAATTTAGTCGAATAGATTACAGCTTGTTAAGCACGTCACGTTTTACTTGTTTCTGGTGAACGTGTATACCTAAGTAGCATCGAAACCAATGTAGCGTGGGGCACGTGGGTCGGTGGCGGTGGGCGGCCGCATTGCTGCCCATCGTAGGTACTTCCCTCATTCTATTTGAACAAACTGTCGACACGCCAAAAAGGACCAACCACATTTGCACTATTTTGAAGGATTGCCGGTGAATTTTCGGCCACTACCCCAAAAAGGTTATATCTACCAAATTGTATTGTGCGTAAATGTCATCGTATGTATAATTATAGTTCAAATTAAAACAATTGGTGATTTATTTTGATTTAAAAGAGATAGCCAAGAAAATTCAGAAGCTAGTCACTGGTTTAACTTTCCAGTTCTATTTTAATTGTGCCAAAATGCTGTAGGTACTACAACCAAAATCACCGAGTACTCAGCAAGCAGGAAGATCGTTGTTGACTCAACTCGTTTTTGTACAGAGCGTTGACTTTGTTTCGTAAACAATCGTCCGTCGTCCCTTCATTTGCTGTTTGGATGTCGGACGCTCTGTTCTGGTGGTTTCCGCTTAATTTGGTAAATTAAACAATGCTTGCTTTTAATAAACATTCATACACAATTTCCTTTTAATATACATTCATAGACAATGTACCTATGAACGATCTAAAAATAATTTACAATTAAATGTTGAAAAGTTGTTACAAAGCATGGGAAAGGTCACGTTGCGAGATCACGTTGCCAGTTTATTTATAAAAGTAAATTGCTACTAGAACATGCTACGAATAAATTACGAGTTAGGTAAAACGTTATTTGGTAAGAAAACCACAGAAGCACCAACAAGAAATTTGCCGTTGTTCGTGAATCTCGTTTGCGACAACGAAGCGTAAAATTAATAATAAAGTAGGGTGTTAAATAGGATTATAAATAACAATTTATTTAACAAAAATAGTAGATGGATCACACCAGAGTGAAGGAAGCGGCGAGCCTGAGTTTAGCTTTCGAAAATTGAATCGAGAACGAGGGTCAATAACGCAGTTTTGTATAGAATAAAATTATTACCCGCTAGGGGGTACTTATCGTAACTTCACTCAAAAACGCCTTCGATATTAGAGTCCAGAGTTTTATAAAAAAAACAGGGGTGCTTAAGTGCTTATGGTAACTTCACACAAAAACGCCTTGGAAATCTAAGTGAGAGTTTTATGCTATTTTGCCGGTATGAACTAAAATAACCAAGCCAGTAAGAATAATGATCTAGTAAAATTGTCAATTAAGGTACTTGTATAAACATTTAATTGTTATTAAATAGAGATACATGGATGCGCCTTTTACGAGTTTGTTACCAGCTATAACATTTAGATAACTCATTTGAGGTGAGGAAAATATAGTTAAACGTGGGTGTTGTTCGCAGTCGAGCTTCACAATAGACAATAAATCAAACCACATAATGATCCCAAGGTTCCTGTTTGGTAAAAGGTATTTTATAAATATAAATAACATTTAGTGGTTCCACTCGTGTAACAGTACTTTTATCCAAAGGTTGAATTTGAACTGATTGATAGTCTATGTTGAGGATCCCATAGGATTATTACGGTTGTATGGATGCATCAGAGTTTTGTTGCTGACTGATTGCTGACATTCACCAAATTCAGACTAGTTTTTTTATATCAAACATACGAAAGTTGAACATATTAGTTTGAATTTAACAAAAATGTAATATAACATTGAATAGAGGTACAGCATTAGAGAGATAATAAAATAGTGCAGAGACTCCTGCAGAATAACTAATAGGGTTGTCGTAATTTGGCTGTTTAACGATCGATCCAATATCTGCGATTAGCGTAAGCCCGCCGAACACTGGGCTACAGTTTCCGGAGCGATTAGTTTGAGCTCTTTGTTCGACGTGAACACCTCTTTGTGTGGAATTTCGCTATGATTATTTTACCTCTCGCATACTGCCATCGCATAAAGGTATGCTTATTAATAATCCTCTACAGTTTCATAGCGGCTCAATTGTTTTAGTCATTATCACTTGCGTGTCGACGAAAAGAGATCACGACAGATTTATACATTGAACCTAAGTTTTTTTGACCCACTGCAGACTAGCCGATAGTTTGGTAGGATTGGGTTGCTAGTGCAAACTGGGCCGATACTGAATTGCTTTAATATCCACACGTTTAATATACATCGCTGGTCGAAAAGTCTGCAGTCTGCTAGGGATTAATGATATGATTGTGTACTCTGGGTTATTCAGGCGTCTAACTGTTATACATAACTGCTAAGATATTTGTCGAGTAGTCGTTCTATAGTGATGTAGTAATCATAAAGTTCTTAAATTTTCGCAAAATCCAATAGAGAATTTTTTTTTTGAATGTACTCGTAGTCTGCTTATTATAATCTGACAAGCCAAGTAAAATAACCTACTCTACTCGCAGAGGACGAAAGTTTGTCTCATTGTAACTTTGTAGGTAACCTTTCGACGGCTTAACGAAGTTGTGTAATATGTTGCAAGTTTCCGTCAGCTGAACGAGCTAAACTGTTCACTATTAACTTCTTTTGATTGTAGCTTCAGACAGACACGTTGCTCGAGCTGATTACTCATTAAAACTAAGCACGTCATAATTACTTGCTGTAGTTAAATACAATCTATACTATTACAAAACTGTAAAAAAGCCAAAAACTAAAATTAAACATATGAGAAAACTAATTATGCAGTTCTACTAAATAAACGATTCTGATTCTGAAAATAGAGTTTTTCTTTTGTTTGTTCGCTGATCTGCATATTTAGTTTACCCATATCTTTAATTTTAGTTTTTGGCTATTTTATAGTTTTATAATGGTATAGACAAAGCCAAATATCTTTTATTCAGTGAAATCACAAGGTGCATTTAAAATCATCATTAAAACTACGCGATCCTATATAAATAATTATATTCTACGAACTCTATTATGCGTATTGAATTGAAATACGTAATCGTCCCACATTGCGGTCAATTTTCTGTAAATTGATTCGGCTTAATATTATAATTTATTAAATTCGTGGACAAAATGCGCCGTTCATTATGGGAAAGTAAAACCACACACGATTGATGTAAAATGTGTGTGAAATAATATTAGAGCTCCGATTTGTGTTTTGTGTTGACTTTAGCCTGCAGTCATAAAAATATACTTCCTCGTATGATATTACAATAAAATACTAAATGTTATTTGAAACAGACATCTATATTTGCCACACAGATGTTTTAGTTCTCAGTGAAGATCGAACCCACGACTCACAGCACGAAAGGCAGAACTACTACCGACTGATCTCTGATGCCTGTCAACCTAAACTATAGTGCTGATAATATTGGCACAGAATAGATAATATCTATGGTACTCCATTGTATTGGGCGAACAAACTTCACCTAGTTAGTAGTTCGATACAGTGTGATTGCCAACAATGCTATGTTAGTCAAGTTAACATCAAACTTGGCTTACCACTGCCATTATTGGAAGGAAGCACTCTAACTGTTTTGGCGAACTTGAGATTGCAATTATTCCTCGTCAGCGTTAAGTTAGTGAGACACACTAGGCGCCCCACTTAGCCTAACTTATTCGACGACAGGTAAGATTAAGTGCGATTTACGAAACAGTATAAATTCATTTTGTCGCAAGAAACTTCATGGCAAAATGATAAATTGAGTTAAAACGTACATCCGGATAAAGGTGTGGACGTTGAAAAATGCAGCTCAGTTGCGAATTTCACGTTGGCTTACGTTCAAAAGCACCTGAGCAAAATAGAGTTAATATTGAAATAAAACCCGCCCAACCTCGCGGTAAACCAAATGATGTTCACATTTTGTGTTATCAGACAGCATAAACTATGATTCATTTTATTTTCTGCATTTGAAAACTCTGCTTTTAATAAATCACCGCAAAATTATATCAATGATTTTTTTTATAATACAGGCTCCATTTATAGTAGTCATACATTTTTAAAGCGACTTTTGTAGGTAATACGCAGTCACCAAGGCTTTATTTGTTAATGCAAACTACGAGTTGAAAAAGTTTGAAAGGCAATAGAAACATAGGTGGGTCAAATAGACGGAACGCCGGAGACTGGATACATTGGGGAAAAAATAGGGAAACATGGAAGCAGCTGAACCCTTGACCCCTTGTTCAAATAGGGTGAAGGCCTCCCTTAACCCTATTTGAACTAACATTATTATAGTGAAACTAAACGCATTTTAGTCTAAATTGTAAGTTATTTCAGCACCTGTATCATCATCAATATATATAAAACTCTTTTGAAGCTGACAGAGAATCAACGCACAGCCTAAACTATAAGTCCTAGAGGTATGAAATTTGGAGGGTAGTATCCTTATATAGTGTAGGGGTTCACTAAGAAAAGAATTTTGAAACGTCACACTCTGAAGGGTAGAACGCGAGCAACGCCGCGGGCGACGGCTAGTTAAATAATAAACAAACAAAAATAATCTAAATAATATTAGGCAAACTTTTTATGTGATGAATTCTAATGTTTTTCATCATCATCATCGTAATTTTTTTATTGTTATAGCAAAACTGGACGGTGTGAAAACCTACATGCGCATGCGAAGAGTCCCGAACCACTTGCAAGTAAAGGTGATAAAGTGGTTCGACTACCTGTGGCTCACACAAAAGTGTTCAGACGAGGAGAAGGCCGTCTCTTGCCTGCCGGACAAGCTGAAGGCGGAAATAGCTATTAATGTACACCTAGACACTCTAAAGAGGTAAATATCGCTTTTTTGATGGTAAATAGAGATCACTGCTGAAAAAGCATTCTGTCAAAAGAACACTTCATCTGTTTTTCTTAACTTTGTCCATGAATTAAATTAAATGACCCAAAACTTCACATTGGCTAGTAGGTAGTGAATTAGGCCGACGTTTGTTGAACTGGTAGCTACAATTTATAGCGTTCTGTTTCTAATATTTACGGCTAACATAGAAAATGCAATGTTCTTCGCTTCCCTGTTGAAAATATTATGTTCATTCCGCTTTTATGAAACACATTTCACATTTATGAAACCTCGCCATAAAATATCGCCGAGTACACGAAAGTTTACTTACGGTCTAGACTCTTCCAAGGAAGTATAACTATAGCACTCAAAGATGTAGGTAAAAAGATAATCAACGCTTAGTCTATTTACATCTACTTACCAATGATTAATGACGAACAATAACAACGCAAGTTTTAAATAATACTTATATTTAAGTGACGTCTTTAAGTGCGGCAGTTAGCTAAACATCTTGATTACTGAAGTTCAAGTTTGTTAGTGAAGAAATTAAGACTATTCCAACTCTAGAAATGTTTGAACTAATTTGGTTGGGAATACAAATGTTTCAATTGATAAGTACAATTGAATATAAACTCTCTTCACCGTATTTTTCTTATAGATAATGAAATATATATAAAGTACACGTGAAAAGCTTATCTGCGTATTTGGTAGGGTAGGGTGCTTTTCCACCAGAGGTTAGCTAAGCTACGTTGCTAAGGATGTGTTTGAAATCCACCAATAGGGATCGTTTGTTATCATAATGTAATTGACATAAAATTAAATAAGATACAAGGTTTATTTCCATAAATAAGTGTTACAATTTGGTCTTAACTTAAAGTTAGGCACTTTACAACTTATTTTCCGTCTTCGGATATCGCAAAAATATTGCCTTTGGGCAAAGTAACATAGTTTTACCTTTGCCTTAGAATCAGTAAAGAGTTGAGGCATCACTGCTTCACTATTGACAACCATTCAATACAAAAGAATGAATGAATGAATTGACTTATATGAAATGCTACATGATTTTCCAATCGCTCCTTCTTAGTAGAACATTGTGGGGAAACAGAATACTGAACCAACTTTTAAAGACGTGTACATCTTGGGTCTGAATAGCCACACTCACTGTAATCACTCGCTAGCGACAATGATAAAGGGCAGACACTGCAGAACTTTGAGGATAATAAACTTGTCAGTGGATCAGGCAAATTACAAGGGCATCCGAACATCTGCTGGTAATGTGGCTTACATTTAGTTTAAATTGGAACAATGTACCAAGTTTCCAATGTACCAAGTAAGACATCTTCTATGTTAGATAAAATATAAATTGTTAAATAATGATCAACAAATTACGGACGATTAGTGACGAGGAAAGCGATCAAAAAAAGCGAGTGCATGTCAGCACGCGCCTGCAGTGTAGAGTGGCACGTAGCCCAAGTCCGTCACAGCGATATTGGAAAGTAAATTGAACTTTATGTAGACCATCTGCCAGCTCGTGACTCATTTCCATAAAAAACTTTTCTTTGCAAGAGTTTGACGGAGTATCTAATATTCATCAAAACGAAATGCAAATACTACAAATACTTTCCATTGTTTGTTTATACTTAGTCATTCGGCCACATTAATGCAGCGTGCCAGTTCAAGCTTAATATCCCGTGTTGTATAATTAAAAAGAGAAACATTCGCTTTTTACTTCCATGAATTATGCATAAGTGTTCGTTTATACGATCCGTAAATTTTTGTCGCCAAATGGCTCTTCCGAGTGTTTCTGTTTTTCAGCTAGAGCCCGCTTTTAGCGAACATTTTTAAATCTGTACAGGTGATACTTTACGTAACTTTTAGAATGACCGCGACCGCTGATTCATAAGTAATTTGTGCTAAAATTGTGCAGGGTGGAGATCTTTCAGAACACAGAAGCGGGGTTTTTGTGTGAGTTGGTTCTAAGGCTGCGGCCGGTACTGTTCTCGCCTGGGGACTACATCTGCAGAAAAGGTAATATTCATATTTTATCAAGTATTTTCAGAATGCTTTTAGTTCGTCGTACTCAATGCGAAATGTGTTTTCCCAGGTGAAGTTGGAAAGGAGATGTATATAGTAAACCGAGGAAAGCTGCAGGTGGTAGGAGACAACGGCAAGACAGTACTAGCAACATTAAAGGCCGGTTCTTATTTTGGCGAAATTTCAATATTGAACATGGGCACGGCAGGTAAACAACTTGGTAAATATCTCCACGGCCCGAGACGCCACGCCATTATTATTCTATTTTATTTTTCTTGTAAAAGTTTTGAAAAGCAAACATGTCGAGGCGACGCTGCAATCAGGGCCGAGAGGGCGGCCGCCACGCTACCAACAGGTTTTGGGACATCATCCTGAACGCGCACGTTACCCCTCTCTCACTCAGGTGTATCTCACTTGTCGACAGTCCTCTCTACCTCACTATGTATCTAGAGCTGTCTGGGTCAGAGATTGGTAACTGGTTTGTGTTTAATATTTTAAGGGAATGCTTGGACATTTCTCTCTGTAGGAGTTCTAATCATAACAACATCTCTATTTTACTAAATCAATTTATTTTTAAATTTACTTCAAATGATTTTTTTTTGATCGTAACTCGAACCATGTCTTTATGGTAAGCTTTACATTTTATTTCGAGTTACATTTCTGTCGCTTGATCTTAGATCCTCGTCCAGGAATCGTAGCGTCTTGAATGTTATGTCATTTTGTTTGCGTTCTGTTTTATCTCCTTTTGGATGTATTGAAGGCAGTGTCCCCGATCGCTTTGCATCCTTCTTGAGTATTTCTTGTTATTTGGCGTGACCTCTTGGTGCATGTATCCCCTTATTTTTAAGCGTTCCCAGCGTACTTACTTTTAAGATTTCGTCTCATACATTTTTCTAACAATACTAGAATCTAACCATGAATTCCTGCGCTACTTTAACTCGTAGAACTGCTTAGTTCGTTACAGATTTCTTAAGTAACATTTTGATAGATCTTGTCTATTTTTATCTTCTTTAAAGCTTTATTTTTGTAATGGATTGAATAATAAACGCCCCATAGTTATGGCTTCTTATTGTTTGACTAAAGTTACGTGTCCCCGGTTTGACCCCAGCGTGATGTCTCCCCTTGGTAGATTCGATTTAGCTTCTTTGACCTTCCTTATAACGTGCCACGCCGCCGGTGCTTCGGTCTTCCCCGTAGTTATAAAGTGGGTCTTTCCGACTCTGTGAGTGTCGTTGCGCTCGAGTGGGAACGATCCACGAGGTCAGCTGAGACCGAGCACCGGTTGGCACGGAGTGTGTGGATGACACGTCGACAGGCAACCGGCGGACAGCATCGGTGCGCTCCGTCGGCTACTCGGACCTGTTCGTGCTGAGCAAGACGGACATGTGGGACGTGCTCAAGGAGTACCCCGCCGCCAGGGTGCGCCTAGAAGCCATTGCCGTCAAGAGACTTGAGAAGTATAAGAAGGCGCCGCTTGAAAAAGGTGAGTTCAACTTGCGTAATCCATGCGTACAGGATAAATAGCAACTAGATGCATAAACTCACAATAAGTAGAATACGCTAGCTGTAAACATATCTGACATTTAGTAAAATATTTATTAGTTGGTAGTGTTTTGTGATGCTAGAAAAATTATAGCGTGCATCGTGCAATAAAACAATAGTATTTGACCCACTTGGAAGTTCTCCCGGAACCGTCAGAAATCCGGCCATAAAAGTGGCGCTCACGCGGGAGGTCGCCGGGCCGCATAGGATGTTTGGGAAGGGTCCCGCTTGGATGTTTTGTTTACGTTGCTTATGTTTTGGGTGCAGTGGCAATGGGTCGCTGCCAGTCGACGCCCGGGCTCGTGGAGACGACCGGGCGCGTATCCATCGAGGAGATGGAGCTGCTACCCGTGCCGGCGCCGCCGCCGGTGCACCTCTCACACCCGCCTTCCTTCCGGGACCAGCTATATAGGTAATAGAGTGCGCCTGCTACAGTCGTACCGTCCGCAGGGCACGAGACCGAGGAGCCGGCCCCCGCGCCCCCCGCGCCCCCCGCCCCTTGCCCCGAGCCCGCGGCCGCGCGCCGCCGCGAGGAGCTGCGACCACACTCCTCGCTGGCACCCCCACACCTGCTCCCCTACCACATACATAGGTAACATAAACCTCGCCTGCTCGAACACTTTTAGAACACCTGCACCCAACTAGATTTAACACTCGTAGGTCAAACTGAGCCTGCACTGGATTGTGGACTCCGTCAACTTGATCTGCACTTCTGCAACCAGAAGTTGGGACAACATGTTAGTCTATTGAACCGAGAACCTAAACCATAAACCATGTTATTGCAACCTACACGTTCTATACCCCATTAGTTCTTCAAAGTCATTTACACTTTCAGCTGTGCTTTCAGGGTAGGATTGTGTTGGATGGTCTATGAAATGTGGTGTATTGTTTCAGTTCGTCAATAAGTCCACACCGCGTTGCGTCTCCCGTGGCGTCGGTTGCGTCGAGTGTGAGATCTAGTGCCGCAGGCGGCAGTGGAGCTCGGCCGAGCCCGCACGTTGTCGAGCATGACGCGCTCGAGTGCGAAATCAAACGCCTGCGCGAGCGACTTTACACCGTCGAGACCGAGAACGCAGCCATGTCGGCCAAGCTCAGCCAGCAGCAGTGGGAGGTGGACCAAAGGTGAGCTTAAAACTGTTCGAGAACTCAGCGGCCTCGCAAGCGATACTTCACTGCTGAGACAAAAACTCTACAGTGGGCCAGACAAGTTAGGACTCTATTTTCTGATAAAGTAAAAGTCTTTAGTTTACGTTAATTCTCACAAAAGCTTGCCATGCGTCGATCCAGACAAAGCTTCCAGGTGTTGACAGTGTGAGTGATGCTCGTTATCCAACAGACTGCAAGAGATCGAGATGCAGATCTGCGGCGGCAGCTCGCTTAGCTCGCAGGAGGACAACGAGCGCAACCGCGAGAGTATCATCTAGCAGCGCGCCGCCTCGCCCCACGCACTGCCCACGCAACATCACCTACGACTCTCACTTGTCTACTGAAATATACAACAGCTTGTTGCGTTGTTATGTCACTGTTCATGTTGTGAGATTCGGTGTTGTGCGATAGTGCCCACGGTGACTCTCGGGATTACGAACGATGATTAGTGTTTTTACGAATATTAATATGGTATATTTAAACACGAATTAACTTTATCAAATTTATATATACGTAGTATATACGACTCGCTAATATTTGACGAGTGTCGTGGAGTGAGATTAAGAAAAGACAATATTATCTTTAAATAATAAAGAAGTTTAGATACATCGAGTGTTTAGGGAGTGTGGTGAGGAGGTAATGTAAAAGTTCACCTTTCAGTTTGCGCGTTCCGCCCTGAAAGGGCTTTTCGTTACGTAGCTTGTACCTAGGTGTAACCTTATTCGTACTACTGGTTATGTTCATCAATTCTATGAATTGAAATTTATAATTGTTTCTTACTTTTGCTGATGTTTACAGAACTTTGAATGGCGTAATGTTTTTTAGTCTTGAAATGTGTACAAAATGTATCGTTTGTCGTGTATGATGATCAGATGATCAGTGGGTAGAGTTACTGATACTATAGTGCCAAAGGAACGGCCAAATTGTACTATTTATAAGATTTTTACGTTGTGACTTTTAAAATGAGATGGATAATTCCTTATCCATTAAATTTGAGCTTTAATTATCATAATATCCCGGAAGACTTGAACCATTAATTATAATCAATTTTGTAATAATATAATTTATCCATTTTATTAGTTTTATGAACAGTCTAGGGAAATAATCACAGTAATTTCTTACAAAATGTACATTGCGTTATTTGTGAACATAGTCATTGTGTACGATACTGAATACTTCTGCTCGTTATGTTAATGTACTTTTTTATCAGTTAAAAGTTATTTGACATTGTTTTAATTAAATAAATTGATCTATAACTTTAAGAATTGTAGAGTAAATCGAGTATTGACGTCATTGGAAAATGAAGTTCACTACTGCCAAATAAGATTAAGATAATAAGATTGTTCTCATGTAAAACGACAATCGTCTAAAATAACGTTTTGTACTAACACGTCTTACACCCTTTATATAAAATTATTAATTTTGTGTTCCTTTTTCAATATTGGTATAATATCTCCTTACAATAAATGATTATCGCTTTTATAAGTTTATCAGCCGTTATTTTATTAAGCGATTAATTTCAATAATATCTACAGTAACTATAAGATTGTACCAAATCGTGAGATGTTAAGGAGGAAGTTGAATTTAAGAGAATTGTAAATATTTGAATCTATGATACGTGTTTATAAGCTGTTTTCATTGAAACTTATTTGTTTTGAAAGGCAGGAGACCGAATGTGGAACGGTAGAAGGAACCAGATGATTACTAAGGCACTTGTGTTTCATTAAGTATATACAAATACCTAGAAACTGTTGAAAGTAACTGATAATACCGACGCGGGACTGGAGCTTGCTTCAGATAATTTTTACTCTCAGATGAGTTATGAATTAGTTAGTTTTAAATCACGCAGTTTGTTTCCTAAACGCCCAAAGAAAATAAATAGATAGGCGATAAAATTATTGAACTGTAAATAAAATATTTATTTATTGTTATTATAATTCCATAAATTTTCTTCTTACGATTTCTCGATTATAAACCATAAGAGAGATGCATTATGCAATTGAATAATAATTATTGGGACGAGACAAGTGCTTTGTACGATGTAGGTTTGTGCGAAGCTCGCAGCCGCAGCCGGCGACCAAGCGTTGTAATTCCTTTTGTAACTAACATACAATATTATAAGTGCTGTTTCTTTACAAGTACCTTCACGAGTTTGGGACGAAATATAGGAATGAGGTTAGTTGGTAACTGAAACAGGCTTGTGCAGAAAATCTAAATTGGTAACAATTATGTATCGCACACGATTCATTTTATTGTTAATAAAAAGATAATGATAATACGAGAAACTGTTTTTTACTTCATCTCCATAAATTCACAAACCTAATTTAGCAAGCACAATAAGCGCATGTGTCAGACCACACATGAAGAAAGCTTATTTTCGATAACACTTCACAGGTACGTATATCTAAACATTACTCAGATCCTGAATAAAAGGTTCCAGAGTTTTCTATATGTCTCAGGAACTTCGTTTGGTTAGACGAGGAAAAAAATATTTTACACTAGCCGTCGCCCGCGGCGTTGCTCGCGTTCTACCCTTTAGAGTGTGACGTTTCAGAATTCCTTTCTTAGTGCACCCCTGCACTATATAAGGATACTACCCTCCAAATTTCATACCTCTAGGACTTATAGTTTAGGCTGTGTGTTGATTCTCTGTCAGCTTCAAAAGAGTTTTATTTGAAAAGACAGTGATAATATGTTGTATTTCCTCTGGGTCCACACTCATGAGAAACGAAATTCATTTTTTACATGTCCTGGTAAAACGGCTGAAATAATCTCAATCATTGGCAAAAAAATGCAAAAGAAGTAGCTATATGTACAACGTTTTTGATCAAAGTTCAGTATCTTCAAAACACTGCATACATGTTAGCATCACCATAGCAAAGACAAATAAATATATACCTATGCATCTTAAACCCCCAATACACACAAAAAGAAAGAATCTTTCTTTCTTTTTGATTCTTTCTTTTTGTGTGTATCTCGTTCCGTGAGATCACTGGGATTCCAACCCCTGCTTAAATATTTTATTAAGCTCGCAATCTGTTTCCCTATTTAAGGCTCCTACTTATTAATGTTTCATTGTACTCTACGATTTTGAAATGCACTTAGCTATTTATTATCGGTAAGCTCCTAAACTTGTTAAAGTTGTCGTAGGGATTACCTACGCTATAAGTACTTAGTTGTTAATTACAAGGACGCTATCTAGACTTCTTTTTTCTAGATAAATTTAGATTTCAACTATGGTTCTACTCTATTTGGGTAGCATTCAATTTTTTTTCAGTCTTTAGCAATCAATCTCACATTCACGTATCAAAAATATAAAGCTTTTACTGTGATGCTCGGTTTATTTTCATGGACGGCCTCTTTCTTTTTCTATACAACATCTTGGTTTATTTTTTATAGTTCCAATTCACATCGGAAACATTCTACAGTCTTTTGTTACCATCACACACCTACTCGTAAAAATCTGGACTACTTCCAGCATAGCACTTGAGTATACTGTTATACAGTACATTGTCAGATAGGTAAGGGTCAGATAGGTATCAACATAAGGGTAGGTACAAAGTACTTTACTCGAAATTTCGGAGAAACACAGCTAATTGTTTATTCTAGCCAGCATGAATATGTATTCGGAAACTGCCTTAATCCCGCCTCTGAGGAGATATCATTCGTCAGCATTTCTCTCGCCTCGCTGCACTTATCTGTAGGTACCGAAGAGCCTGCATTGTCGACAGCACTCTTCCCATACATTCCGGAATATTTTAGGAAGTTAATTTTATTTGGATTCTGCCTACAATCTCGCAAAGCAGTAAGGTTCACACCGAAAAGTATGATAATTCTTAAAAATAATTATGAAAAGCCAGCAACGAAACTTGCTGAAGTTAGAGAGACAAGCTTCCAATTTATCGTTAGAAAAGTGATTTGTTTTTTAGGTTGAATATAAAAGTTTTTTTTGTTCACACCTAACAAGGAAATCCAATTCAAAACTCGTTTGCGAGTCCATCAATATTATTCGATAGACGAGAGATAATAAAACCCTGTAGGTAACAGGCGACGTGGGTCAATCCTCTGAGGAAAGTAGTTACTATTACAGATGATTCAATTGCCTCTGGGATATTCTATTTACAATCTCAAATACAAAGACATATGACTGTATATTGAACCGGATGAATTGAACACAACTAAACAATTTATGATTATTTTAAATAAATGCTACTCTACGGTGGTGTGCAGTCAACATGAGAAGTAATTAAAATAATTGATTATTGGCTCTATTATTTTAGTACTACTTTTGACACTTTTTTTATTTTGCAAAAAGAAACTGGAATTGTTGCTAATTTTCAGTAATAAAAAACTTTGCTTTATAATTTGCACAATGAATAATGATATTATTTATTTTATATAATGATATTTAATGTGGTTGTGGCTTGTGGTAAAAAAGGAAAAACATCAACATGAAAAGACAGACGGACAATAAAATGATCCTGTACAGAAGTGAGTTGAATACGTCGTTTCAATACAACCGGAAATCAATACTGGCGAAGTATTTCAGGAATCTACAGCGAGGTTGGGTAGTTCGCAAACAAAGGACAGTTACTATATCTTTCAATCATTATGCTTGACCGCAATTTTCATTATTCTCCCCTGAAAAAATAACGGTCTTCAATTTGAAATACAATCTTTATTTGACGGAAAGAAAGAAAGGATATCCACTATGCAACGAGCTCAGTGATTTGATAGGTAATAAAAGTCACACAGTAGAAAAAACGTATTTTCAAAATAGCAATACTTTTAAAATGTTTATGTCATTATATAAATATGAAAATAGTGTACAATCATATAACTGTGCTCAATAAAGACACTATAAACCCATATGACTCATAATAATGCAGTAAAATATATATAAATAATAGTACATTATGGTACAAGTGTGGTACATTGGTGATTACCGCCGAGGTGCCATTGAGACCCGAGCCGTAGGCGAGGGTCTTAAGAAAGCCGAGAACGGTAATCACCAATACACACGTGTATCATACGACGTTTTTCAACACACTTGTGAATAAAATAACAATAATTTCAACAGTGAAAACGCGTTGTGAAAAATGTTTCGCTATGGCGGGAAAAAATAATCAGTTTTCCTATGCGCGCGCATTGCGATCGGCCACAGACTAAAGGGGTGAGGTTTTTTTTTAATTTATTTTCCGCGCTTAGTGTTTGCGCCTATTCTGCCACGTAAAAAATGGGGAATTTAAAGTTTTCTTTTATTACAGAGAAAACAAAAGTTATATTTGAGTGAAAGTTTTATTTATTAAACACGTACGAGTTATAATTATCTATTTAAATAAGAAGTTGCATGAAATGAGCAAGCAATAGGAACATTCATTTATTTGTTCTATTGAACACGATCTTTTTTTTGAATAAAAACTTTTTTAGTAACAAAGCTACTCAACCAATAAAATTTAAAAAAAAAATCTATAACTCACTTGTGAGTTATAGCAATGAAAAAGTCACAGTTTGATTATGGGTGTCATTATGTGCCTAATTGCGGTGACCATAAAGCCACTTTATGAGCAAGTGTGTTGAAAAATAAATATAACCTAAAGCTGTTTTACCAAGAAAGAAAATATCTTCAATTAAAAGGTCAAAGAAAAGAATTCAATTTAATTCCAAAGATCCTCACCTTCGAGTATAAAATAATGTGAGAGACTTGTAAGCCTCGTGAGCTTTTATCTCCCGACTGGACATTTTCATCCGCTTGAATTTATGAACGTACCACGGACCAGAGGGATAATTCTCTTAATCTTTAGTAAAAAAATCATTGCGATTTTTTGGAATAACTTCTGTCTTTTAGTTAAAATTTATTAGTCATAAATACTTTTACTTATAAATTCCTAATACTCAACGACAATGATGTGCCTATTATTAAGAAAACGCTATAGAATTTTTGTTTATCTTTATACTGACTAATTTGGCACTTAATAATTTCATTTAATGGGTCGCATGGATAGTAATGAGTCTGTAGTGCATGTTATGCACTAAGATTGGGTCAAATCGTCTAAAAATAATACAATACAAGATTTTGCTCATTTCATCTGCTAACCAAACATTTAATTTAGGTTGCTACGAAAAAGTTAACTAGCGGAAATATTTGGGTTGACAAAGGAAACAATCACAGTGCAGCAAAATAAAATATAAAGGGGGCTTCTTATTTTACGAGAACATTACGAGATAGAAAATACGAAACTAAAAACATCGAACGCGCTAAAGTAGCCCATCGGAAAATTTCGGGCCGCAAAGAGAAATGATTTCCGTACCTCTATGTAAAGGCTCATTAGCTTAGTGGAACGCGGAGGCCGCCGGACAAATCGGCGGCATTTACGTCGTGGTGGGCTCACTGCCCGCGGCGCTCGCTGGTAATGGACTGGATTCATATCAAATTGCTCAGTTGCCTTGAAAACACACCCGCCCTCAATCTAAAATTCTAGTTCCCAACTGTTTAGTGTTCAACTCAAATTTAGCCTTTTCCAAGCATGTAACGTTTACTAAGCTTTCACAGCTAAAAGATGTAAAAACTGCAGTAAAATAATTTAAGTTAAAATAAAACAAACTTTCACACTAAGCCAGATGCTCTCAAAGTCTGCGATGCGTTTATTTTTAATTGCGTTCTTTAAAGTTTTGTCACAACTCTGTTTCGGATCGCTACGCAAACCAAGCTTTTTATTTAGTCACTTTTCATTTCGTTCCTGAACTAAACTGAACTATTTACGCAAAATACCAATTAGGCACATATTTATAAAAAGAAAAAAACAAACTGTTAGGCTACTGAGTTGTTTCATGCGTCTTACCCAATAATGGTCCAGCTTGTATCGTGTAGTCACTGTTACAAAAACCAATTTACCTACTTAGCTTATGTTCGACGTGTTTATATTGTTAAAAGCGAGACCACTGTACAGTTTTTTGTCACAAATAAAATAAACAATGAGCATAGAGTTGTTCTTACGAAGTGTTTCTACGTAGCACGAAATTCAAATATCAAAAAGAATTATTTGCAAAAGCTTTTCAATATTTTTCCAAAACATCGACTCTATCCAAATACTTTACTGGCGATTGTAACCTTGTTAATGTGGAAAGCGGAAAGTATGGCTAATGATAGGAAATAAGAAAGAGACGAGTAGCTATCCTTACACCGTCGAAGGCCCAATACGATATATTCCAGAAATCCCCACTAATAAATCTTTACCAGTGGGGATTAAAAAATTTTTTTTCTGTAATCACTACTACTATGGCGTAGCATGTCTACAACGTAGCAGTGGGTATTACTACGTATCATTTTCAGAAACGTTGATAAATAAGTACTTTGTTGATGCATTTTCGTGTAAAATTAAAGCCTTTTTTATTTATTGTGAGCGAGCAAATATTTTTTATTAAAAGATCATCAAGGGTAAATCTAAAAAGGTGATCCTCATCTAACTTTTGAGCAATGGTGCTCTCAACCACATCAATGCCAAAAGAAACGGCAAAGACATTAAATAGATGCCGTTCGTTGTTCCATATCACAACCACAACCGTGTTTATCACTGTTTTTTTTGTTCAGTAATCGTATCAGAGTCTGACCATGCTAAGTCAACAGCACAGAATTTGAAAACCTAAAATTGGAAGCATCGTTGTTGGGATGTATAGGTACTGCTAAAATGATTCGAACCTATACAGGGTGTTACCAGACCACTTCCGAAAACGAAAGGGGGAGCTACAGCACACCAAAACCCAACCAAAAAAAAATCTGTTATCCTAAAAAATAATTATAGCCGGAGAAAACAATGTTTAAAGATTTGTATTTATTTCGCCAGCCCGCAATGTACGCATTCACGTAGGTAAGGTCGAGGCGTAGTACTATTATTTATTCTGTGTCGTAAGTGCCTACTAACGTAGGTCGCTCGCGCGTCGCGTACTTGAATGACCCGCGATGAACTCTCAGCTGTTCATGCTGTAGTAGACGTAATCTGCGTGCTGCGTGTACATTGCTGCTTTATTTAGTTTATTTGTTTTTTTGCTTTTTTAAATGAGATAATTAGGTAGATATGTCTTATTATGTTGTACTGTGTGTATGTAACTAGAAAAAAAATTAAAAAGAGATAGTCAAGTCAATTTTTTTTTTCGCGATTTTTTTCACTTAATGTTTTCAGTATCATGGTCTGATTGGAACCTCCAAGTTTTCGGAAGTGGTCTGGTAACACGCTGTATGTAACCACGAAAGTTAGCGAGGTAAGATAACACCACGTACAAAATAATTTTGGGCCCGCCCGTTTATTTTATTGCAAGCTCGTCGTGATCAGACTCTACCGTGTTTATTACACTGCCGTTTTGTTTAGCGATCGTATAATATCTGCAGTGGCAGTTGTTTTGCGTATAATAAAAACAACGCCTATTTATCTTATTCGCGAACAATTTAAATAAAAGCTTCGTGGCTGTAAACGCTTTTGCGGAGCCTAAAGCCGTGTTTATCATTTATCTTGAGGTGTTGAAGCGAGGCGCGAGTGCTGCTGTTGGATATGCCTTATTAGTGGTGCCTTTTCACATACACATTGCCACCGACTACAATTTATTTCACGAAGCCAGCTTTCAAGTTATTCAACTTTTTATAAATGATATATACTTCATCTTACCACCGAATACTTAATATTTTTCATAATTCATTTATTGCGAATATGGGTGGATAGGGGTCGGGGTATTTACATTAATTTCTACCATATTCTACTAAAATAGCATGCAATATTTATATTAGGTACTAATTGCAATATCTTATTATTATTGTGCTTAAGATGAACTAAGCATAATATGAATCCTGATTAATGCACAAGAGCAACTCCGATCGTTCCCATTCTATTTGCTCGTGAGCTAAAAACACGTGACCAGCGAAACTCGCAGCCCCCAGTTTGTTCAATACGTCACTGCGCCGTTATTTTTGTATAAGGAAAACATGTTTCTAATGGAACATGGTAACAAGGCAAGTTTTACTAAGAAAATATAAAATTTGAAGCCGTATTATTAACTACAAGAAAGTATGGTAGAGTTAATGACGGTCAGAAAGGAATGAATGAAAATAATTTACCAAACGCTTAATGTTCAATGCACAATGAGTACTTGCCTATCTATATCCTCCTCATATCATCCTATCTTATTAAGTTAAGTTTTTTAAGGTACTTATAAAATTCAGGATTTGTTCATGTTGTCCTTCGTTGAGATTGAAGTATTGAATAGAATCTGTTATATTTTAATAAGACAAAAATGAATTGTGATAATTATAATCCCCAAAAAAAAATCTAATCAACTAAAGGAAAATGGTTCTCGATATTTGTAACGATCTTAGTAGATTTTTATTACTCCCGTTGAACAAAAAATACGAGTACCTGTTCTTTAGTAATGTCACAGATCATATAATACTATACTAGTAATGTTATTTTATTATAAATATCATATTTTGGATGTTTTGTCCAAATATTTCTATGTAGTATTGTTACTACAGTGTCCAGTTAATTTTAGGCATAGTTTGCCTCCTGACGCTGTATAAATCATCTTAAATAGATGTAAAGGCCTATGTTACGTAGTAAGTGTTATTAGCTATTCTGTGGAGTAAAATACCCAAACATGTAAAATAAAACTTTTATTTTTGTTTTCTCAAAGTTCCCAAACTCAAATGTAGGTAATTAATAAGAACAAAATATTTTGTACTTCTACATTTTTGGAAAAGTCCAGATATGTCCTACTCAGAGGTTGAGCTTCTACCATAATTTTATGCTACGCCGAGCTACTACGCCGTAGCGCTACGGCGTAGTCTTCGTTTTGTTGATAAACCAATATTATATAAAAGTGAAAAATGGATTATGGTGTTTTACTCATGAATCAGACTACCTCCTACTGCTTTAGTCAAACATTTTAAGTTCTGATATAAGTGCTGGGCCAAGACGGGGTATTCAATAAAGGTATTTATTATCTGAAGTTATTTTCATTCCCGGGGGTAATCTTAGCCTAGTAAAGATTTCACTTCGCAATACGTATATTTCATTGCTATTTTAATAATAGTCCTATGACTACGAGTAACTTACCTTTGATTTAAATTGCATAACATAAAGTTGACCATCATAAAAGGTAGTATTCGAACTGCCGGAAACTACAGCAACTCTACCAAAGTAGGTTTCACCGGGTAGGTTAACAAAGTAACGTTTGCAGCGTTCATTGTGGGACTGACCGCATTGCGCTCGTCACAGGCCCCCATTGACGCTCGCAGCGTAGGGCAACACCGCAACACAAATTAATAATTTGAATGAGACAAAGTTTAGCTTGACTCGCATTTTAGTGTTGCAAAGTTACCAATTATCATGAAGCTACACTGGGTGAGAATTTTGACTGCAATGAGCTAAAACTCTATTTCTAGTTACTATGACCGAAGCAATAAATCACTACCATATTATGAATTTAGTTCTAAAGCCTCCTCGATATAGGCTAAGCCTAGTCCGGAGACTGATAGATATTTGCCAACCTTTATAATTTTATCTGAGAAAATTGTTTTTATGTCCAACCAATAAACCTAGTATTTTATACTGTTTAGTTATTTAATTTTTAATTTTTTTCCTTGTACTAAACATGATCTCGTTGAATTTAAACCTTTGTGCATTACACCGACGAGCTACATTCAATAGTGTCGAGTTATTGGTAAAATGAAAGCTGCCAAAACTGCTCGTTAGAGTCCAGCTTAGATGATTTATAGCATGTGGTGGCACCTATTGATTAATTACCAGCTGTGAGAAAACTAACGCGTTTACTGTCACTTCATTTGTCTGGAGTTGCTCCTGCGGATTTTGTGCGATTGCCTCTTTACACCCTTTACTGATTAGATACGTATTCACGGATAATGAAGAGAGTACTACAGTGATAGCTACTGATAGTTTAGAGAAGCAGTTGATATATTTGTTTTCCAGGACCCTGGTTAATAATAAGCCTTAGATATATTACACCCAATTCAGTCACATTACTTTTTTTTCAAGAATGATCTCCCAACGAATTTTTAGTTTTAGGATGGACTTATTTACAATAAATTATCATATCTTGGTGAACTTAAAGCTCGTTTGGCGAAGAAAATGCTCTACCTAAGGGTGAAAATGATTAGTTGTCTCAATACACACCAGACATCAACCTACCAGAAACAATCTCAGCAAATGGTGCCATTAGGGGATGCGTGCAGTGCGCAGCGTAACGAGAGGCTTTCTTCGCGGCTCACCAATTTGAATAATACATATGAAACACTTCTTTATTGTTTAACAAGATCCCGTGAAAAATCACTGACGTAAGTCAGTGGCTCTTGTGGTGAAATAGATATTAGGTACATGGAACAATTCAAACACGAATAATTGTGATCAAACATTACAAAGGGATAAGGGAAATCCCAAAAGCCGCGTCAATCGAACTTTTACAATTTCGGAAAGCTATTTCATAAGTCCCAAATTTAATAGGGGCCCTTGTGAGCCACGGCCCATACGTCTGGGTCGCGCGATCTATTTCACATAGATGTCGTTGAATACTCTTATCATTGCTGACCATTCTGCTGAAAGTTGGGGTTTAGTCGGAATCAGAAATGTGTGCTCATTTTAATCTCATGGGAAATCGCACGCCGCCGTGCCGCAGCAGCCTTTCCATATTAACAAAACTTTAATCTAACCGGTGAGCCCCAGAGGGGCAGGCCGTAGTGTAGCGAAGCAAAATTTTTGTGGCCAGTAAATTTTCTTTAAGTCCGTCTCGTGGCAGACGGCCAAGCTACCCATGTGCTCCTACAATCTCATTTTATACCAGTGCTGGTAACTTTGTTAAATACACATAAGTATCACCTTTATTACCTCCCTTTAGCGAACGTACGAGTCGAGGGACACCAGTGTTCGCCCGTTATATTTACAAAACAAACGGAGTTCGCTCGAGAAATAATTCATCTAAAATACGTACAATACATCTCCGACTAACAACGTAGCTCGTTTGAGCTGCAGACAAAATCACGGAGCATACTTCAGCCGCTATCAATAACGTTCTCTGTCTATCAAAGTATCGTATTGCTTGTTGGCTTTGTTGTTTTACATTTGAGCCGCTATTTTCCGTGTGAACAAAAAGCAGTGATAGAACAACATACGGTAGAACGATTTCTTGACGAATTGCGAGTTGCATCATTGTGTGCAGTCTGCGGACGACGACGCCGACACCGCAGCGCTCGTCTAGACTCTAGACGTTAGACGTACTTTGTTCAATCTTAAATGTGAATGCACTGTCTTGGCTTTGTGTGCAAAAATTACTAAGGAAGAAAATTAAACGAATAATGTCTGTGTTCTTTTGTAAGTAGGCCCCTTATCTTTTAAGTCATGTGAGACATAGTTTTTTGATGATTGTTATCGACTGTAAAACGTGAACTTTGTTAGGGTCGAGGAAGGCTCAGTACTAGAGATTCTTGAAAATGTCTATGAGGTAGTCAGAGGCCGTAGTAATGAGGTTTTTAGTCAGTAGATAATTTATAAAACACAAAAATGTTTAGTTTTGAAATGAAAATGTACCTGATAAATAATAAAAACCTGCAATTTTTTCTTACCAATACACTCCTATACATTTGAAGATATTACAGAGCCCAAAACCATAAACCTCTACGATATTTCCTACAAAATTGAACACAAAAAAAGAATATAACCAACCAACCAACCAGAAACACTCTGTCGCAAATAGGCACACGCTCGTGTTTTCGTGTTATCAGTAGTTCCCCACATATGGAAATGTGGCCTTATTTGATTTGCAGGGGTTTCAAAGGCGCTGTAATCCCACAAACGCCTGTCGCGGTAGTTCGAGGCAGCGCCGTCGTCACTTGCTTTCGTAACACCAGCAGGTACCCTATTCACTCTGCAATTTTTCACAGTAAACGTGTTTCATCCATCAGCGAGTCGACAAACACCTAGGTATACTTACTTACCGAAGTTTGTATTAAGTAGTTGTACTGCACAAGTTGGTTTGTTTCCATCTAATTTGACGAAATAAACCACTTTGTTCTGTTACTTACTGTACTATAGTAAAATACTAGCTTGGTGCCCGCGGCTTCGTCAACGCAGAATTAAAAGTGCAATTTGCCAGGCGTTTCTGAAGAGTCCGCGTATCAATGATTTTCCGAGATAAAAAGTAGCCTATGTGTTAATCCAGGGCACGGACAATATATATTCCAAGCTTCATCTAAATCGGATCATTAGTTTTTTGCGTGAAAGAGGAACAAACGTGTGTAGGACTCGTCTTGCCATGCTGCCCATTTGGTCTGTGGGGGTATCGTTGTCTCTTATAAACCTGCCAGGTGTAAGCCTGGTGCTTAGATTACTTCGTAACGTATGTAACTACGTAACGTTTTGTTTTAGTTTTGGCAGGAACGCTCGTATTATTGACTCCCTGAGAAGTTTTCAATCTTCTGAAGTTTTAAGATACTTTATTGGTAAAACTGTAAAGTATGTACCTATACTTATATACATAATTATGTATAAATTGGTATAAATAAATAAAAAAGTACTTATAAAAAACATTAAGTTTATTTCAGTGTGTGACAAGTGTGTGTAGGTAATTCAAATGAAATAAATTGAGAGTAGTTTTTCAAATAGCGAGTACCTAAAGTACTCTCCAGCTTTAGGCATTTCTAATCTAGATATAAAGGGCGAAAAAGTGGCACAAAAGTATTGTACGGTTTGCGTTTCATTTTAAGTTCCTGGAAAAGTGCCGGCTATTTCAAGATTTGGAGAAGTCTCATTAATTCAAGTGTCTGTACTGGGCCGACAACTCGCTAAATCCATTATAATGAACGGGATTGTGATTTTTGCTTCCACTTCCAGCCGCCGCCAATCCAAAACTAATTACCGGCTCAAGTGCAACAATCGCCTTCAACAAGTTTCCATTTTCGAAACAACTTGCCGTTGGCAAAAGCTTCGCTTTCGATTCGAAAAAAACTACGCGCCTAAGTAACTTGCTTTCTTTGGTAGCGGCTTTTTTGGTTGCATCATTCAAATCTCGGGTGTTTCGTTTCTCCCATCTTTTACCGAGCATTACTTATGCAGATGTGGAATGGTATAATTTTTCTTTAAATCAGCTAATTATGTCGTCGGCTAAACTTTAGAGATTATGAAAATGAGATGGTTCTATTGTATTTCAAGTTCTGGAAAAGAGGTTTTTTCTTCGGAATTTTTGTAACCAAAACTTTTCATTAAATTCGTTGCATTTAAACGAAATACAATGGATTAAATTTAGACTTCCCATTGCAACAGATTTTTTTTACAACACCTTTATTTGTTTCCCTGTAGAGATATTTTTTTTTGCGAAAAGGACGGAAAACGCCGGTAAACTTCGGTACTGGCTCGTAAGTGTGTTTCTGTGTCCTGCCTTAATGGTCGTGAGGCCTGTGCCACCATTTCATACCAAACCGTAAAAATGTTAATTCTATCTATGCAAAATTAACAAGAGTAACTCGTAAATATTGTAACACGATCTTCTAACTTACAATAATTAATAAAAAAGAGAAGATGGCAGATGACCAGGCATGATAATGACTCATAGCACATAATAATAATAATATGTTATCACCTAAAAATATGCACCGTAGGTAATTTATTTAAAGATAAAAGCTTCACCGATAATAATAATATACCTACGTCAGAAAAGAAATAATAATGAGAAATATTTTAGTAATTATCAAAAATCGAATACGCGTAAATGCATAATGTGCTGTACGAGTATGTATGGAGTCTGGCATAGTAGTCCATGAGATGGATATTTTACTCCATAGGATGAATTTTTAGTGTAAATATCTTATTTTTCGTTGCGAGTACGGGTATAAAATGCACCACACCGAGTAGGTATATAATCCGAGTACGTAATAAAAGTTGTAAGTTTTTTACCCGAACCCTCGTGTTCATAAAACTGTCCAAAAGTATAAGTTTTGATACCGTTCTGTAACTGCAGTTTAACCACGAACTCGCCTGTTTGGTGGTTAAACGAATTAAAACCGCGGGGCTACTAAAAATAAAGGAAAGCTTTTGACTGTCACACAAACCACAAACCGTTTACCACAAACTGTGATTATCGCACTATTATTTATAATAAATTAAGTAATGGGTTCAAAATTATCCTTTTGTATCTACAAGTATGATTCAGTTATAATGGTCAGAGATTCTAACCGATTTTATAGATGACGCTAAACCTGTCAGAACTAATTATGTTACTAAAATGCTACTCACTGTAAGTAAAGTTCCACAATATTTCAGTTGAAATCAGTTTCACCGTAAAATCTCAAGCAGCACCTTTCATAGTACGATACGTTCACGGAAATGCTTGGCGCTCTTATTTTTAAGCCAATCACGTAGTCCCCTAGTGGAAGACAGCTTGTCCCCAGAATGTCTAAGGAGCTAAATAAAGACAACATACGACATGACATGTTCAATAGTTCTTTCATTTGTTTTGTGCCCGGCAGGTTCCATTGGAGCGACTTTTCTTGGCTTGAACAACCGCAGGCGACGGACTAACAAATCCTGAGTTCAGTGCGTGGTTTTGTTTCGCTTGATACGTTTTTGGTTGATATACAGCAGCAGCTTCATCTCTGTTTTGTAGCTCACAACTTACAAGCATGTTTTGAAGCAAAACTTCTAGACAACTTTGGATTTTATCTATTAGATGGAGAAAACTACTTTTCATCAGTGTTCAAGTTAATTTGTTTAAAAAGGGTTGCGACGCCGACAGCTGTAGAGACTCGGTATGCTAATCTTATAAATTATGAATAACAACAACACGAAAGCAATAAATTGCAATTCACAATTCAGTTACTCGACACGGTAGGGTAACGAGCGAGCGACTATTATACATAATAATGCTGATATAGGGAGTCTGGCCACTTTTCTTGAGACAAGCGTTCATAACCACCAACGTTCTTTTTTTGCAGTTGCTTTTACTTATAGGTACTTTTAGAAAATACGTCTCTTGGGAATATTAGATTACGCTGACTTTGCTTTCACTGAGTAAATTAGATGAAATTTTTAAAGGAACCTCATTTCAGATTAATCGAAATACTAGCAGAGATTATGTACATATTTTTATTACTTAAAGTAGTTTTCACTTTTGATATCGTCAATCATGGTGTTTTTTTGCGGTTCCATACGCTCTTGTAGACATCTACATTCCAGACATCTACTTTTTGGCATATTAAAACTGTAAATTATACAAAAGTAAAGCTAAAGGCAAAACCTACACGTACTGAATAAAGTTTGACGCGTTGTTTATTTACCCACTCATACATTTTAAATCTTGAACAAGCTGCACACCAATTCCATTTCTCATAATTGAAAATGTTTCCTTCGTCGGTGTTTCACCTGCGCCCTGTTAGACATGAAAATTCAATCCAAATTTTGCTATTTCCAAGTTGTACGTACTGCAGTTTCGACGTTTGCTGAAAGGTGGATAAGGAGGTGCCATTTTGTAAAATAATATCCGAAAATATGGTAAAGAAATACAAGAAAAAATCTGAAATTACAATAACTTCTATTCCTTTTTTCCTTTAAAAATATAAATATGTTTTACATGGTGTTTACTGGTTAGATTCCATTATTTAGAGCCTTCATTTCTCATTAAGCCAAATCGAACCTATTTAAAAACGTCTCCATTCTGAGAGCTAAAACCAATTATTCAGCGATTCTCCTCGAGGATTGCAAAATTATTCAATTAAGGTGAATAAAACCTTCATAAAAATGTCACTTGACTGTTCAAAAGCGATGAATGTTCCAAAGAATTCCTAATCGACAAAATTCTCTTTAACATAAAAGGTCTCGCTTGACCAAACCCGCATCAAATTAAACCTCACGCGACCCTTGAATCCAATTTAACTGTTCCACAGATGCTCACAAGGCCCGTGTATATTCATCATTATTTATGCCGGCATCAATTATGAATTTATGGAATAAAAATATTAGCTAGCACCGAAGTTATTTTCCATGTTTAGCTATTCCTTTATCTATAGGACTAGATATAAAATACAATCGCTATAGAACAGACTAGACCATACTACTTACTAATTGAATGATTGATCTCTGAATTTACCATGTGAAATATTTGTCAGCACTATTATGGTCCTGAATATCCACGTTACATCTGAATTCCTCTAAGGAAATCTATTCGAGGACGAAGTTTCATTGATTCATATCTGTACCTAATACTGTCGGTAAGTGTATTCATGTTACTTAGAATATGCATGACATAACTATGTTAATATGATCACAGATATTATGATCATTTCCTTATTTAGCCACGCAAATGATTTCTAAATGGAAGCGGTGAGAAGGTTTCGTCAGTTTCTCATCTGTTAGGAACTATTAGTAAGTTGCAAAACATATATTTACTTATACCATACTTAAGCAAGTAATTTTATTTACTACCAAGTTTTATGACCTGGAATTACGTCCAAACAAATTACTTAAGTATACCCGTGTATTGGAATACTTTTAAAGTCGCCTGTGTTACACACCGCAACATTCCACAGAATCGCCGTAAGAAAACCATTTGGACGATCTTTATGATTTCCCACACCTTGGTACGATTCGCCACCTACTATTACGGAATTCCATTGAAAAAACGTTAATCGCGAAGAGCGCAAGACGCCATATGGCCGCGGTGGCCGTCAACCATGTCCAAAGACATAAATGGGCACACTGTCGTCACGTCACTGTGCGGCACAGTGCGGGCTGATGATGCCGGCGCGGGCGCAGAGGGCAGCCTTGGCGCGGGCGCGGGGTAGGAGGGAGGGGGCTCCCTCGCAACCTGCCGCCGCCACTCCGCACCTCCGGCACTCACGCGGCCAGTGCCTCGCCGCGCCTGCGCATTCACGCGCCACTCGCTACCAACAACCATATCCCCAACAATAACACTAACAGGTGACTGAAAAAACCAGTGAAGTGATCATAAACGTGTGAATTATAAAAAACAGTGCGCCGAAGTAATCGTTCAGTTTGGTGAGGAAGTACATCGTCAAGGGCATTTACGAGTCAACGGATATGCAGTTCGGTTATTATAATGATCGTTATCGAAATTTATGACAATCCTGGCAGCTACGGTAAGTAAACAGTACCTTATTTACATTGAGTAGTTTTAGTTGTACTTATGATAAACAGGAGCAGCTAATTTTGTGAATGATTTTGTTGTAAGGACCGGTTACCTTGCATAACTTGGTATTATGGAATAGTGTGTCATGAGACCTTATGAGTAAGTGCGACTCTCCCAGCACCGAAAGTGACAAAGATTACGAAGTGAGGTAATGACATCACCTGTTATGTGTTCGAACTCTACCCACACCCTAACACACGTGTCTATTGGTAATACTTAAGTAATTATTCCAAATGGCTCTACTTCTTACATACCATGCAGCTTTTCCGTTAAAGAATGAACAATTCATGTGTGCAATGTAACTTAATAACATTGGACATTAGATAATATGGAAAAAAATGAAGGTTACTTTTATTATTACTTAGTTAAAAACTATTTACCCACCACGAAAGTCGTGCACTCGGTATAAAAGTTACTTATCGGTTACTATTTCACATTTTAAGAAATAATTAATATGTGAGTACTTACCTATGAATCAGCAAAGTATAACGTAAAAATTTAGAAAGAACAATAGTTTACTGGCTCTTAAAAAGTAAACTGTATATACCTTTTTTCATACGCTGTTAAGTTTTCAAAAAATACTAATGAGATCTTTGCCAAACTTTGCTAAGATACGACGCCGACGAGATCTTTAAGACTCCGACATAATATTATACTATAGTCTGAATTGTTTAAAAAAAAATGTTAGGTCTAGGAGACCTAAAACGTTGATTAGTGTACTTCATATTAAATTCGTGAATTTAACTAAATTTGAAATGTTTGTTAAATTGAACGTTTTTACCTAGGTACGAGTATGCATTTCAATTCAACAGAAATTTTGGATTAATTATTTTATTCATCGAATAAAATTATACAATTTGGCGCTTTTTAATCAGATTTCAATTCAATATGCGCATCAATATTTCATAGTAAATGCGAGATCGAGGGGTACAAACAGATTTTATGATACCTATATTTTACTGTGTTTACCTAAAATATTTATTTGTACTTACGGTACTGATAATGAATATTCTGTATACTATTTTATTACAAAGTATCAGTTTCTTAAAGTTCGACAAGCAACACATACATGGTATTCATAAAATAAAGTAGGTCAAGACCCAACAAAACTGGAAGTAGTTTTTCAACATTTTTGATTACGCTATCTCTGGTCTGGTTTTAATAAAAATAAATACAAAACGTATTACTTATATTTATCTTCAACCGAATTAAAAAAAAAAAACTAAGCACGAGGCTTACACAAGCGAGTATGTTAAGTACATAATGTGAGGTGGTACAGAACTCTTATTGGAACTCATCGCAACTCACACTTGTTATTTTTTTTACATTAAGCGTAAATTTAAAGGCAACAATCGTTATAAATACCGACAATACTGCAAACTAAATAAATCATAATTTTAATGAGGCCCAATTATTTAAATACCTAGTTTTAACACGAAAATAGATTTGTCTAAGAATCCAGATTGGATCAAAGCTCAGAAGTACTGCACTATTGGATATTTTTGGAATGGTAGTAGGTGGGTAAGGTAAGTTTTATTATTAGGAAAAGATGTACCTACGAACTCAGTAGGTAATTTTGCTTGATGAACTTAGTAACAAAATGAGTAAAACCTTTTTATAAAATTGAATTAACTTTCATGCAAGATTTTAGTTAATTTTAACCTTATTTACTGAATTAACTGATTGAAATTAGCTGCGCAAAAACTCACAGATGTTCCACTGATGAACACACTATTTTCGTGATGTTATTAGTTGATACAAAACTAACATTACTAATGACTTTACCTCATAGGGCTAATCTTACTATTCATTTCATTGATGAATACATAAAGTAGCTGAGTTGATGATTAAAGTTGTTATGCATTGATGATATTTTGGCTTTCATTGATTTCCTACATCATACCAACATACATTTGTATATCGATAAAAGCAAGCAAGCAAGCTCGTATGAGCTAGTGATCAACTCTGGTGACGGAGTTTTTAGGCCGCCTTAAGGCCTCCGTCATGGCTTAACGACTGCTAGTGCCGGGACCGACAGTCAGTGTATATCGATACAAACCCCACATTCTTCATAATATTTCCCGCATAAAAACTGGCGCTTTCGTTTTTCAAAAGTCGTAAATTAATCCGCTTGAGTGGGCGCTCCTACACAGCGTTTATCTTTTATTGAGTAACATTTCGCAACGCGCACATTGGTGCTAACTACCACTAGCTAGTCACCTTTGCTTGCAGTCCATAAATGTTTGCGAGTTTCGAGTAACAAACTGGGGTCAACAACACAAAAGAACGTTAGTACCAAAACCACAGCCAAAAACCTTACGTTTAAACTCTGCTAAAACTAATTAGGTACTTATCTAGCAATATCGAACTTATATGTTTTAAGGCTTTGAAAATATTATTTGTGTGTGGTGAGTAGCCGCCGTATACTTTTGATAAGTCTGGCTTGTTCTAATTTATTTAAAGGTGTGTGTCCGCCAATTTTGTTATATTGATCGTTTCCGTTTCTTTATATTTTAGTCTAACATTTTTCGTATTAGTATAACAAAAAATAAAAGCACACTATATTACCAGACGGTCGTTTCTACGTGGATGGCTCAGATTATTGGAGGCAGCGGAGCACGAAGCACGCCACGCAGACGCTTGTTAAAAATAAAATTATACAATTTTACACACCCTTTTTATTCATTTTGCACCTTCATTCGTCGTGATTTTGTGTCGTTTATGATGCATATTATAATTTTTTTTATAGAGAAATATTGAAACCGTTGCTTTGAGTAATTTCGTTCTACTGAACTAATTAATGTTTTATTTTGTATCTTCTAAGGAAAAGCAGAAGCATTTTAAATGTTTATTGGTATCTTTATAAAAGTAGGTAGTTCATACACTCGTAGCAGATACTGGAGAAACAGGTTTCATTTCGGCGGTCTGGACCACGGAACTTGCAACCTCTGGCCATAACATTATACGACCTACCTATCCTTCCAAAACATCAAATAATAACCTTGATGCGTTATGAACAGTAGCTGACTCGTAATGTCTTAAGTCTTTAAGCTGAAAGTGTGGATAATGGTGTTGCATAAACATTAACTAAGTACATATTCATTTTTACTTTGTACTTTTTTCTCACAGACATTGTTTATTGTCCCAAATAAATAAAATAAAATCAAAGTATAACAGGGTATTCAAACCCAGAGAGACTTAAGAACCTAATTACAATGTCATCATTATTGATTCAAAAAGATAATCAAGCAAAAACGTGCTGTATCAGAACATTGCGAGACAAAAACCCTCTACCAATCACAAACAAACAATGCCCATGCAAAACCAAGTGCCTACGGCTTACATACATGTCATCAATCTATGTCAAGCGTAGGCTGTGTGAAGTTCACACACTAAACGAATATTCTGCATTTTGGTTCCTAACCTCAGATTACCAATATTCTGCGCTACAAACTTACTATAAGTAAGTTACTCTAATACATACTTGTAGCATTTGAATCTTTATGTACTCTACGCTACTGTACTGTACGCTCTACACTATTGTCTTAAGGGTTATTCATAATATTAATTCCAAACTCTCGCCATTATTGCAATGATATTTCTACAGCGGTATCATAATAATCTCTTCTGAGATTTGAGGGATAGATCTCTTAGTAAAGTCGAGTAAAAATATCATTAGGATTTTGTTGAATGTCAATGCTTTTATAGTAAAGTTATAGATAGGTATATTAAAGTTACAAAGTAGCAGCTAAATTTGACCCCAGTCCTATAAATCTTATAACAAATTTTACGTGATTAAAATAATACACCATCGAGTCACTATTAGCGGAATTTTTCAAAATAATTTCTGACTTTTTAGTTTCTTACTGGTTTCTTTCATTTTACTAGACAAGCCTGGATGCGTACATAAACAGCAATGTTTAGTCACCGTGTATAGTTTAGTAAAATGATGTCTCCCGTTATTATTACGCTAGTGGCACACGCTCCATGTCCGAGGCTTTGAGAAGGAGTACTTATACTTAGCTCACGAAATAATTTTGTAGTGGTAGAGCATTATTTCAACGGTAAAATCATGCTGCTTCCGTACATGTCTAGGTTTAGCATCTTTAGAATCTTTTTTTGTGCAAACTGCACTCGGATTGAAGTGTAATTTTTTAGTATGAAACAGCGAAAAATAACTTGTGGTGAGAACCTGTGGTGCGAAACAGCGCTACACCGTACCTTATGATAACTTAGTTTTTTTTATCTAAGTATAGTGACCATTCAATTTTTTTTTTGTTATATTAATTTTTTTTAGATTCAGAACCCAAAATATACTCATCTGTAGATACGGTTACTTGATTCACTTAGTTTAATTTTGATTAGATTTTTGCTAAATAGATAAAAGTACTCACAGTGAGAGTAAAATTACCTAAGTGCCAAGTAATCGTGACAATTTGTGAAGGCAACTGTGTAGAGACGCATCGTGTTGCATACAAATACAATTCTATTTGTTTACATCCCAACACATTCCAATGACCATTCGCATCGAACTGGCCACTCAGTAATGTTCGTCATTGTTCGTCCTATTTAACAAATACCTTATACGGTTTTGCACATTGCCTGCAGTTGGTTAACACACCCTGCATACGATTTGCAAGTAAATACTCATAGTCAAAAGGGGCTCAATTCCAAACGAGTGTACCCAAGAGTGAACCAGGATTTGTAAGAGAAAACTCAAGGGTCAAACCTCCTTCCTGAACCGAAATTCTAGATCTGGCATTGGTATTGATGCTACGTTGTTATTGTTCCAGAAGTAATCTCTAACTGGTCATTTTGTGAATGTAGAATTACAGACTTTTACTTGTACGTTTGGCTAAAAACCCAATAAACTATTAGTTGGGTTGGTGGTCTATTAGAAGCAATTCTACGTTCGTATTTTAAGGCTTTGTTTTTTAAATCAGTCCAACATCTAGATTTTCTTATTAAAAAGGATTGTGCAGTCACTCTAAGAATATTATATGAGGGGAGATTGATCAGTCGTGGACGTAAAATAATGATGATCATGATTATATGCGCTAAACCTGTTAAGTACTTGTAGAGGAAAACCAACATTAACAGAAAACTTGTCTTCGGGAGGATGTATAATATTTCCTGTGGATAAGACCATCTAGACTGAGAGGATGGCCTAAGTAGGTAATTCACGATTACAAAGTAGGTAATAGCTTCCTGTAAATATAATTCACAATTATATTTACAGGAAGCTCTAGTGGTATTAACCCACTACAGCTTCCTGTAAATATAAATTGTCTTGAAAGACGCAAAGTGATTTTATCTCACTACTCAGTTATCTACATTTAATCAGGTATCAGGATATATACGTCGCTGTAGCATACTAGAAGCCATAAAATCATTCAAATCAACTCGCTGTGGGTGGCGGTACCTAATCGACACTCAATAACATTCAGCCCACAGTACTTATAAAGTGGTACAGTTCCGTATCGCTAAGGAAAAAGAATCACAATGTATGATGTACCAAGCAACACTCTTATCCCAAAGAACGGCTAGTACTTTCGGTGGTAAGACTGCACGCAGTAGTTTTTTTTGTTTTATTTTTGGTCAACATGTTTTTTATCAAGCGAGACGTACGTACACGTAATATTTAACTAAGTATAATGTACCTAGATCAGTGAAAAAAAATCACTAAAAACTACAAGATAAAGGACAAAAATAAGTAGATGTTCAAAAATAATCCAGACTAAAAGTATTAGCTAATTGGGTTCTTGATCTTGGGTATAGGTAGATCATTTGAAAAATATTGTTTGGTATTGGTCTCCTCTTGGTAACTCATGCAATAAAAAATGTAGAGTAGGGATACAATTTCGTTATACTTACTTAGGCATCTACATAAAAACACTGTCCCAGCATAGAGAAGATTGGATAAAACGAAGGAAATTGCCCCGGAAAACGGACCCTAGCGAATGTCGACAAGGCATAAAATACCAATGACTTACACGAAATTGTGTTCTTCTTGCTGTTGGTGAATGTACTTAGATTAGAATGTACATACTTATATTACGTATTTTAGTAAAAAATATTATAGCTGCAAACGCGCTACGGTGTTCAGAGTTCTTCGTTTTCTGTTCAAAATATCGCTATCAGAGGTTTTAGCAAACCAAAATCCAAAACTACAGACATGATTCAGACAGCTCGTTCCAAGAATGGGATTAAAAGCCTCAGAAACGGACATACGTGTAAAAGATGAATCAACTTACCTTTTATGGAACACAAGTTTGCCTCAACAGTTGTACGGTTTTAGCATAAATTCCACAATTTATGCATTTTTGTTTACATTTTCTCGTAGCGTTTGTACCAAGGCAAGGTCTTATACAAGTGACGTAGCAAAAGCTAAAATAGGTATGATGATTCGTCAGCTGGCTCTCGAGTTTCATATTAACACTTAGGTGATAGAACATTCAAACAGTAGAAGACTTACTAAAAAGGTGTTTAATTTACTCTGCGCATATTATTAGATCCGCGATCTATTCTATTGATAGGATAATATAATTTGTATAATTTATTTATTTTCAACAAGGTTTACATAAATAAGAGATACTTACATAAGAAGAGGTATTTATCTGCTGTGTAATATGTATTAGGTAAGTATCGGTTTCTCGTCCCTGCTATGTACCTAGCAGTATTGTTGTATCGACGGACTATTTTAAAGAGCGACTACATCCCACACGACAACCTTCTATAAAGTGATTATTGCTCACAGAAACTTATTCATCACAATTCTTAATACTTACCTAATCCTATGATCGGGTTAGTATGAGAATAGTTGGGTTTCTAGTATAATTTCTAGTAATTACACTATAAATCAAATTATTCTAATAATAAATTTTAAAAACTCCTGACCATGAAAATCTCTTTAGATCCTATTCATCATTGCTGGTCTTAATCCTAACGATTGAAGTATGTACTTCAGATAATAAAATCTGAACTGTTTCAAACTGTGACAGACATACGCACAATGCCGTCAAACTTAACACCAAAAACGGAAGAGGCCGTTTTTCGGGTTTAAATAGCAGAAAAGACAAACGAGACGCGTACAAAGTCGCGGGTGACAGCTAGTGATTAGATAAAATAATTCCCTGAATTTCATATTTAATTTTGATAAAATATTTATTTATTTTATTTATTAGTTTATAGACGAGCAGCTTTCGCTGTTATGTCTACGTCACACAGTGTCGAAATGTCTTTTTTAGTCACTTTTTTTAAGCACTGTTTTATTTATTTATTAATATATGTCTCGTTTTCTGATAAAAATACAAAAATCAACGCTTGAGTCCGGATCCTTGGTCGAGCAGTAAATGCGAATACGGAGTATAGTCATAGGTCATTATAAAACAAATTGAAATATTAATTTAGTAAAATCCCGTTCCTACGATATTTCAGTAATTTACAATTTGGGTGCGTAATTCTTGTAATGTAAAACACGTACTTAGGGAAGATATTTTTTGTTTCAAAAAATGTTTTCCATGTTATTACTAAAAATAACCCACGGCAGGTAATAATAAAAATCTTCCTAACGCAGTGATTTAAGATGCTGCCGAAATCTTTCTTTCGAATCTCTAGAGGATTACCAAAGGGATTTGAGTCTCTTCTTTCATTTATTGCTCTGCTTTCGTTTTCAAATAAGAAGTGTGCCTACGTTTTGCATTTCTAGGGACTGCGTATTTTTTTCTACTATACATTTTTTATAGAAGAGCGAGTGTGATTTTATTCTTTGTTTTTATATCTGCACGTTTTAAAATGAATTTATTTGTAAGCATAACCAAGAAATAAACTATCAAAAAAACCAAGACAGGCTACACACACATGCATACATACATAGTACATACACAACACATAAGTAATAGAGCGAAAATAAATTACCACAAATCCTATGATGACACCCTATTTGCGTTTTGTAAAACGGGCAAAGAAAACTCTGTTTGCAGTCAACTTACTTGGTCGACTGTACGGTGCATTATAAGTACAACTGGTTGGGTGGTTGGGAAACTCATCAATCATCACAGAAGAGTCGGGTCATCAATCTGCTCTAAACTGATATGTGAGCTCACGCTCGCGAGTTTCTCACACGTCGAGTTCGTGTTAGTCCCAAAATGTTGGTTGTTTAGAAAAAAAATATCCCACTACCTACTATACAATATTAGTAGGCAGGTACTTATGTTGTTTTCAATAGAAGAGTAGATCTTACTTTGAGTTAAATTGGCCTCTTGCTTGTGTACTTTTACCAATATCCAATAAAATTATCGCCTCCTCTACCTTATTCCATCGTCCATGTTAAATATTTACCTGTATTAGTGTCCCAGTCTACAGTCAAAAAATTTTTGAAAATATCAGAAAATTACTGAGAAAAATAGCTTAGAAATGTTTCTTGATGCGAGTGAGATCCAGCGAGATTGTCACATTAAAATATTTTCTGTTTCTTTACAGATGACAACGATGCGTAGTGCCAAAGGAAAAGTGAAAAAACAATTCAGTTATTTGATACATTTGTGACGAATACATAATGGAAGGTGTGCGGGTGACGCACCAAGGCCTGATGAGGCACTCGGCCGATGGTTCGGCCGGCCGCATCACCCAGGCCGGGCTAGCTGCCAGGAGTACAGCTGGAACTGCTGCAAAGGGAATGGCAATCAAGGGCCACGAGGACCTATGGGTAGAGATCCAGGCCAACACTTTCAAGAATTGGGTGAACGAAACTTTAAAACCAGTGAATATAAAGGTATGGAGGAAATAAGTAGAGCGAAGACACAAAAATCAGTATTATTAGATGTTACAATATCTTTCTTTTCTATCTCGGCCAGTAGGTATACTGCACGGTACAGTACACAACGTAATACATTTTTGTAAATGATCAGGTATTGGGTATTTGTATTTGGTCATATCGTCGAATACAATGAATTTTTTATTTATTATTTATTAATGAAATTCTAACCTAATAAAATTCAATTTAGTTGAAATGCGTGATTGGAAGTTGAATGCCTATAACTAAAGATGCTTTTAGGTGTTGGACCTAGTAGAAGATTTACGCGACGGGACTGTGCTCTGCGCATTGGTAGAGGCTCTTCAAGGTCGCAGGCTCAAAGGATGGAGTCCGAACCCAACCAACCAACACCATAAGTTAGAAAACGTCACCACCGCTCTCCAAGCCATTGAGGACGATGGCGTCAAATTAGTAAATATTGGTGAGCTTCTATATATCCATGTTCCCTGTCTTAGCCTTTGTTTTTTTTCTATACTAAATTTTGTTGATCTTTGTAGCACAGTGGGCGATGCGGTTTTTTACCCGCACCGCATTGAATATTTATTCACCTGCCTGGCATGGGAGTTGCGTAAGCTCTCTTAAGACACATCACGGTCCCTTTTTACGCAATTTGTACTTTTTTATGTAGTAAATAAATAAGTTATTTCTATCGCAAATGAAGGGGGTAAATAATGAACATCTTGCAACTTTATACAGGTGCTTCAAACCGTGGTAATACTATTGGAAAAAGCTAAAAAACTGATTTATCTTTTGTTTCAATTCGTAACTCAAGCTTGAAACTTTTTTGCAGGTAATGTAGACATCGTAAACGGAAACTTGAAGTTGATACTGGGATTGATATGGTCACTTATCGTTCGATACCAGATTGGAAGAAGCAAGTTCCCGCCGAGGTAGCTTATTCACTTTCAAATTAACTTTCCAAGTCGGTTAGTCACTGTAGTTTATATCTACTGTGGACCGATAAATTGCCGAACGGTATTGAACTTACTTTTTTACGCTTTCAAAACATTTGAGTACTATTTTTGTACGTACCTATCTAAGTCTCTGCCAAGCCTTTTATAGAATATTGTCTTGTATTTACGTAAAATATTTTTTTAGTAGTAATTTCTTTTATAAAAAAAAATCTATAAAACCTATTAAAAATATAAGTGTCTAAAATTCCATGGTAATACAGAATGGCAGCCAAAGCGAATTTTTTGCCATCCCAAAAAAAAAAGGCAATGATATTTTAACTAAATTATATTAAGAGAATCCACCCTATGTTAACATAATTATAATGCAAAGCAATATCATTTTAAGATTTCCCCGAAAACTGCCTGTGAGTTTCTCCAACACCTCTACCAAAGAATAATATGTATAGTACATATAACTTACAAAGTTAACCTCTAAGGTTTCCTAAGAGTTCGTATATCGCGGTAACAATGATGTAATTTGTGTAGTGTCTGCCTACGTAATGTATTAGGCCTTGGATTTGTAGCTAACTGTATCTAAATAGCTGAAAACATTTATTGCTAAGGTCAATAATTAGGGACGCTGCGCCAGCGCAGTAGATTCTTTTTTGCATGCAACTAAATGATGGAACAAGCCGATGGCTCATCTGATGATGCATTGCCACATTAAGCATATCCATTGAGGACGTATCCTGTGATGCATTTTACTGCGACCATCACTCTGAGACATAAGGGTGTTGAGTCTCATGTGCCTGGTAACTGCACGGCACCCATCATACCCTTGTAACGGGAACACAGCAATGCGAACATTAGTGCTAGGTGACAGAAGTAGGTACTGTAGTTGTACTTCCTCGGGCGAACTCCTTCACCAGAAGCTATACACGTCAGGCATTCCCATTCCAGTCAGAAAGAAGTACGCAATATTTTCTCAAGTTTTCATTATCACCGTGATGTTTTATTTCAGAAAGCTGATGTTATCGTGGTTACAATCAGCTCTACCAGAATGCCGTGTTGGAAACCTAACTACTGACTGGAACACTGGAGTGCTTCTATCAGCATTGGTAGACTACTGCAAGCCTGGAACATTCCCACACTGGCGAGAACTAAGTAAGCTTTTTTTGTTGTAATTATTAGGTATTATTAACCCCCTTCCTTTCTTTTACACAGCAATTTAACGCATGGGCAGGCCATGTGCACAACATTGTATTTGTGCATAATTTCTTTTGATCTTTAATTTTGCATTGTGTTCATTATTCATGAGAGCATATTTTGTGATGCTTGAAGACTGATGACCTAGGAACTTGTTGATCTTCATTCGATCAGAATTAATTTTCCCATCCGTTTCGATAGTGTCGACCGATGAATGTCGTTGCTAGTTCTATAGTATTTTGTTACCTTTAGGCTTTTAGGGTTGGTGGTTGGTGCTTTAGTCACTGACATTTTTGAAAGCTTTGTAATAAAATTTAGCATTTCCTAATGTTTATTTATCATACGATAAATTACAAGCACAAAAGTCCACCTGAGTCTGGAATAATGAATTATTACGAACATATTTTTGTAAAAAGTTGATTTCCGCTTCACTCGTCTCGTCTAGACAAACACGGACTCAACTTTTTGAAACGTAAACATTTATTCTTGAAAAGTTCGACGTAAACGGTAAATGCACTTTCAAACTTGCACTGCACAGAGTGCACAGGTAATGCACTGACGGTGCTTATGAGAAGTTATTTGCAAGCAACACGATCAAACTTCATTTATTACTAGTTCTAAAAGAACATGCATTAGATGTGTATTCGGGCGTGGTTTATTAGAAAATATAGCTCAATGGTACTGGCTCAAAGACAAGAACGTGTGCCGAGTGATGATTAGGAGGAAAACGTGTAATTTCATCCTAGAAAAGTCAATGATTTAATTTGTATTTATAGGTATGTACAGCTACTTTGACAAAAACGCGAAATCTTATCAAATGCTTTTTTCGTTTGATGTCTAAAATTGGATTTTTATATTTATTGCGAAGGTACTCTGCTGACTCAATCGAAGTCTTAGGCTGTTTATTCTCTCTTCTTCTACTTACGAATTTTCATTATTTTCATTTTTCCCCCAGACCGCCATGAAGCCGTCGAAAACTGTCGGCGTGCCATGAAGTTAGCACACAGAGAGTTGGATGTCCCCATGGTCTTAGAACCGGAGTACTTAGCCTCCCCTTGGCTGGACGAGCTGTCTGGCATGACTTACTTGTCTTACTTCATGAAACCAAACTCTGCAGGCGTCAAATCCACGCTAGAGTGGGTCAATTCTAGGCTTGAACGAGCTATCACTAACTTTACGGTAAGAATATAGCGGTAGATATATCGAAAAGCAAAAACTGGTCACACGTAAATATAAATAGTTTACCGTAAAAAAGTCCCTGAGGTAGCATCGAAAGAGGGCAATTTAGATTATTCTATGCATTGAGAGTAAAGTAGCGTTCTTAATTTTTTTAATGGTCTATGTAAGCATTACCATCTTCTCCACACTACACACAAGTTAGTTGGTAGATAATGCTAAATAGCTTTAAGCTCGCCTCGTACGGTTTCATATAAGTGCAATAAAGAAATATTTTATCTAATTTCCTTCCTTGTTTATTTCACGAATGCAAATATTATGTAGAAACTCCAGAATATACTAACAAATCGACCAAAATAAGCGTAATGTATAACGATAGCCAACATCGTATAAAATGTTATCTAAGGAGTTTCTATGAACTCTTCCACCGGATCAAAGCAAGTTCTGCAAAATGAGTATTACCTACATAGGAAAGTTTACATTTACTCACGTTTATCAACTGAACATTTCTAGTGAAGTGGAACAGAAACTTGCGTTGATATTAAAAAGTTATAGGTATCAGCTGTTCTGTAATTTTTTCGAATATAAAATCATCTTATTGCTGTAAAACGTTATTTTTCAAAGGTAACTCATTGAATCCATGTATTGAAGAAGTATGATGTTTCAGACCGATTGGAATGACGGCAGAGTTGGGAATGAGCTAGTCCGCTCTTTAGGTGGTCCAGCGCCTCCGGTTAGTAGACTGAAACGCGACCCCGCGCGATGGGAGGAGAATAATCAACTGGCCATCGACGCAGCCAAAAAGATTGGTAAGTTATCAACTCCTAAATTTTCTATACCAAAACCTCTAATTTATCAAAGGAAATAGTTCGTTACTCTTACATAAATATGTTGATTATTTATAGGCCTACGAAAAATATGCTGACTGTTGACTGTAAAAATCCAAAATTGTCGTTTTAAACCAGGGTTACGATCGCTTGTGCTGTTGGTTCTGAGCTAAAATAGTCAATTAGGTATCTTTATAAGAAAGCTTCGTTTTACAGGGGTTAAACCAGTATTATCAGCAAAGGACATGAGCTCAAGCGACGTCGAACACCTCGGCGTGATGGCTTGGGCCTCGCAGTTCAGAAATATTACTCCGCGACCGCCGGTCCATGATATGCTGAGGCTCGCATTAGACTCTACGTCTGGTAGAGTTGGGGAACCCGTAAGTATTTAAATACTTATGTTTTAAATTTTTGATATAACTTCTGAGATAGCGAGAGCATGATCATTGTGGGATGGATGAAGTGGAGCTTGAGCATCTTGACTTTTCTAAGCACGTCGTCGTAGCTTCGAAATTCGTCAACTAAGAACAATTATAAGCTTGTAGTGTAGGTATACGTAGGTACTACTTATTGTGCTCCTCAGTTTTAAGCCTCGTAGCCAGAACCATAAATTAAAGTACTAGGTAACTTACTCTTACGATGCTTACTCCAATACAGAGCCTCAGAATATTAAACTAATCTGAGTGCAGAGCACACCAAAAGTGAATTCATTAAACTTAGGTGCTCTCGTAGAGCAAGTTTTCAACAGGAAATTAAATTTTATCTAAAGTTTGCCCAGAAACTAATAGGTTTGAAAAATATATTTCTTCGATGCCATTCCCTAGCGTAATAGACTTCTTTTAAAATGCTCGTACAAAAGTGACTTGCAAAACACTTGTAAATCAGAAAAATAAACCTCCTTCAAATCGAAACAGCTCTACTCCAAACTTTTTATAGCTAAATGTCTATACTTACGTCACTTACCCCGCGAATTCATAGATATGGATATCCACCGAACAGCCATAACAACAAAGGAAGAGGGAGATATGGATATGTAGGTCTGTGTTCTGTGTACACCTTCTCATCAAGAATGTATCGATATTGAACCACTACACGTGTCAGTATGAGCGCCGAGTATTTATGTACTAACGCCCTACAAGACAAGATTAGGACTCAGATAGCTGTTGATCTACAGAACTTCAATTTGTGAAACTGCAAATTCAAAACTTTTGCCTTCCTGACTACTTTGTTATAATTTCTTGATTAATTTCAGACTTACATAAAAGTGGAGAGCATCTCCAATGAGTTATCTGCATCGGACGTGAAGGTATCCATAGTGAACCCTCTCGAGCAGGAGTCGAGATTACAGGTGGATGCGAGAGGAGCTGGCGAGTTCATCCCAGAGCACGCTGGCATGCATGAAATCGTGCTGACTGTTGATGATGTGCGGTAGGAACTTATATAATTTTTACGCACCGATTTCATTGGAAAACACATTAACAACATTTCGGTCACGTACAGCTGTGTGATTTTCGTCGATTTTGACAGCATCTTTCATAGTGACATAATTTTGTCGGAATCCCAATAGGTCAATGAGAGAAAATAGCAGTCCATAGATACACTTTATTTTATGGAGGGAAACAATTTGGGAAACAACAAGGCAGGTGCGTAGAGGTACCTCATGTAGTTACTTTTCTCCATGCACTGGATTCCTCGGAGTTTCGGGTAGTTTTATATCTTCTAACTATTGGTAGGACGTGGTGAAGTAAACATTCATATTCTTTGGTCTAGGACTAGCTTTGCTTTTCTTTTATTTTTTGTTAACTCAAATCAGCCTTTCTTCAAATATTAAACTAAAATATTCATGATACGGATAATGATTATCTATAGACGATCCGTTCAGTGCTTACCAACATAAGCAGCTCTTTATAGATAGATGCGGTGAGACTTGTAGTGGTTATGAAGCTATGTTTAGCACCATTGAGCTACCAAAGTGTTTACTTACTTACTTGCCTGAGTGCAACAGGCATTGGGTGTTCTTAGCGATATTGAGAAAAGATACACTGTAGTGTACAGTTTTAAGTTACTTTCGAAGCCTTAAAGGAAAAATGTGTCTCCCTACAGATATTATTGTATTGATATTTGAGACAAGGGACCCTTACCAAATCAATCAATCCCCTTCCAACTCCACTTCGTTGAACAGTGTATGCATTATCATTGTGTTTTACCGCACAATTTTTGTAACGAAGCGAGATCCAGCCTCCTTGACGTGACGTAACTTCAAGTTGTTTATAGCCATTCTCCCTGACCCCATTTCGTAACAGATGTCACATAAATAGTACGCTAAATCCACCATTTATAGGGGGTATATAAATCAGGTAGCTAAGCACCTATAATGAAATTATTACCATTGTTATTGCTAGAATAGGTAGCGTAAGGTATTGCGTTTTCAAAGCAATTATAGCATTCTGCTATCTTTTGTGAGCTTTGCCGATTTGCGCCCTGTTTGAATTACCTGCCTACACCTAGGAGATACTTTGTTTACATAGAAAAGGATATAAGTAGAGGTATAAAGTAGGTAAATATAGAGTGGGAACCTGAGGTTTATTAAAAAATAAAAATTCGAAAAATTATTTGAAAAGAAAAAACTAAAAAACTAACGTACCCACTTTCATTTTCATTTTCCCATCTCTCATTCTAAGGTTTGCTGGAAGAGAACTCTTTTTAGGGTTAAGCTCGCCTGTATGTACATGTTTTAAGTTTAAGTTTTAAGTTAAGTTTATCTGTGTACAATGAAGAATAAAGGAAAATTCGTGTTAGTGCTTAATGAGATTGATTGATCCGTATGTCAAACATCGAATAGGTACCCAGCCAATAATTTTCAATGCAATCCCTGTTCATTTGAGTCCATTTTTTACATAAAAAAATAATATTGATAAAAGGAAATGGCACGCTTCGTGGAAATCATAAAGGTTCAATGAGCTAATATGGCATTTGAGTGAGAGCCGAGCTGATTTTCACAATGAAATTTCAAGGGTCTACCGTCTCGGAGTGAAATTGTGCCGGTTTGTTAAATTAAACTTTATACCGTGGCAACGTGTAAAGTTCGATAATATTTGATACTCCATGATACTGACAAGACCTGCCTATCCTTACCTTCGTTAACAGGTATCTTTGGGTAACAGTTATATTATTGCGATGGATTGAAACACTATTATTATTAAACACTGGTTTAAAGTTGAGGTTCCAATTAAATTGGTTAAAGTTAGATGGAAAATGTCCATACTTTGAATGTTTATTTAGATTTTACTAGTAGTCTTTAATTATTTCCTATTTTGTGCAATGCAGAGTGGACGGAAGATACTTCTTCAGGGTTCTACCAAGGCTTGTTTCAGTGCCGCCTCCGGGTATGGCACCTTGCGCTGCTGGTAGCATCGTCGAAGTACTAGTCAGTGCTACAGGTGAGTAACTCACAAAATTTCACTTACCTATCCTTAGACTTTTCCCAGCTTATAGAGTTGAATAAATCAAATAGCTTCCGGTGCTTTCTTCACTGAAATTCATTGCAAAGTGGAGCTATTTCTAGCTAAACTAGGATTAACTCACCCGATTCGCAACTTATTTTCATAGCTTGAAGCTCACCGCGAAAGCGGTAGCATTGTAAAACGATTTGAGCTCGCCGGCTCTCAGTTAGCTCATTCTTTTATCTTCGGTTACCGTAGAGCCCGGCTTATGAAAATCGATGGCTAGGCTTTATACTGAAAAATTTGTCACCGAAGCAGAATAAAAATATACCAGAAAATTTGCTTGTTGTACACATGTATACGTAACACACATGAATATACAAAGCATTATATTCGCCTAGAAGTATATGCAGGGTGCATGGTATTCAGCACCTGTAAAGATCACGGCAAGCACATTAGGCTGACACGCGACTAGAGAGGAAGTACCTAAAGATGCTATGCATCGTCTACACAACTCAAACTCTATATAATTTACTATAGAGTTTGTAAAGTTTCTACCAATTTAATACTTTAGCATGAGCAGAAGTCAAGCGCAGGTATTTAGGTAATTTTCTGTTCACCAGGAGCCCCTCGGCGTCAAGATATCGATGTAACAGCACACTCACCCAGCGGACGCGCGGTACCCCTAGAGCCACGGCATCCGCCGCCATCAGCACCGGGCACCACCGCCTCCAGTGCCACCTTCCAACCAGACGAGGCTGGCACGTGGACTATTGCCATCACATATAAAGGGGAGCATATCCAGGTAAGAAGAGAACAGCGCAAAAACTCAGAAAGACAAAAGTTGATGATGCATGTAAAAGAGCTGGCGCGTTTTTTTCTAAGTTCACTGGCATGGATGAGATCGTGTTCACTGTCGATAATAATTACAACGATTATCTATCCAAATACGCAAGTAGACTCCGCATCGAAACGTCACAAAATAGTCTTTCCATCTCGGGCTCTATAGATTTAAATATGTAAGCCTTTTTGTCAAAACTTCACGGCGGCCCCGCATTTAAGCCTCGTCTGTGCCACGCCGTCTCTTTGTAAGTAACTCAAGGCATTTTATATTTATTTATTTAATACTTTATTGCACAAAATTATAAATTTGTTACAAAGGGTGGACTTAATGCTGAAAGCATTGTCTGCCAGCCAACCCAAACGTGGTGGTGTAATGAGGAGGTTGGTATATTCATACTAGCAGATATCTGAAGCGTAGCGTCGGTTTAGTAGCGTTATCATTTCTCCCACGATGGCACAGGTGTTCAGTAGATAAACTTGTACAGCTGTTGTCAGTTCAATTTTATCCTGGGGCGGTCGAGGCTGTAAATCACCAGTTCAAAAAACAATAGCAACATTTGTTGGGTCCCGATTCTCGCCACTCTAGCTGAACTATAATAGCTGGCAATTTATTTAATTTAACAAAGGTACGCGAAGTAAGAAGAAAATGACATCCATTACGTACACAGACTGAAACTTTAAAGGACAGGTTTTTTTGCTGAAGTAAAAACTTGAAACTTTCTCTTTTAGTTTCACATTTTTCAGTTCGCTATTTGCAGCGTTGATTACTTCAGAAGTTTGTCTTCAAAACCTTTTATGGCTAATCAAGCGAGTGTTGAGTGTTAAAAAACGATTATTTTTCATTTTTCACACTGAATAGAAAGCAGTGGAGCGAAAATGAACAACGAGAAAATGAAACTAGAGAGCGTTAACCGCGTCCCGCCTGCGACGCTTGCTTATTGAAATATCATTCAGCACAAATTGGAAGCTTTGATGCAAAGTTTAACTTTTAATAGGTTGCTGGTGAATATTGTAGGTTAGGGTTGCGGGCTCAGAGCAATTTGCAACTCTAGATTATCGTTTAAAGCATAGTATAAACACATCATAGAAGTTTAAATCGAGACTGTCAAAAAAATTCTACTCGCGTCTTAATTCGGTCTAACCAAACCACTGTTTCTTAGTAAGAGCCTATATTGCACTACATTTCTGTAGGGAGGTCCATTTACCTGCGAAGTTTTCGACCCTGCCGGAGTTCGGCTTAGTCAAGGCGCATTGGACGGCGCTGAGCCTCTAAAACCCCACTCCTTCGAGTTAGACACCAGTGGCTGCGGCGTCAAAGGAGACCTGCAACTAGACATTGTGCACGACAAGCGCAGCGTAATGTGCGCTCTAGAAAAACTATCTGCTACGAAGTATCGAGCTACTTTTATGCCTAAGGCACCTGGGAAACACAGGGTAAGACAAAGATCCAATCATTTACTTACAATCGAAGTTTTAAGTGAAAGCATCCAACATTTTATCGTCACGTAATTTATCTTCATTACTTTGTGAGTTTTTTAATGGTAACTTCATTGTAAATATTCCAGCTGTATATTTATTTCAACGGGTACGACATCCACGGCTCGCCGCACATGTTCCGAGTGGGATCTCGGTCTAGGAAACCCCGTGACAGTTCCAGCCCAGCCCCGGCGTACGCCAGGATTTCTAGCCCAGGTATTTATTACTCAAAAATGTCTGCCATTTTATCTACCAACGATAAAACAGAAATAAATTGTATCTTGAAAATATTTTGTGCTCATTTCAGTAACACGGTTGGGATCCGAAAGCCCGATGAATCAGTACAATTTGTACGATTCAAACACAACAAAGCACAACACGAGCTCAATCGATCGACGAAACGAACGACGTGACTCGAGTGATTATTACAAATCCTCCTTCGGTTCCGATATCAAAGAGAAAAGCTACGATATCGTTGACTCCGCGTACTCGACATCGAGAGTCAATAAGAAAGAAACACTGCATACTAGATACGGTTCCGAAAGCCCTATGAATAGAACAGCGAGCCCGATAACTACAAAACATTTGGGGAACGGGTCCCGCTTAGACGTCAATAGGTCTTCAAGTCCGTTTAGAGCTACCAGTCCGTACCGGGCGACGAGCCCTTACCGAGCCACCAGTCCAGTGGGGCGGACTGCGAGTCCGCTCACTAGAAAAGATAGCCCTTTGAATAGGACGTCGAGCCCAATTAACAGGTACGATGAATAGCAGATAAATGACTTTCCTGAATTTGTTTCCACACAGAACGCTCTATATATTTGTTAGTCTTGTTAATATTAGCCCGGGTTTGAAGATAAAATGGGCTATGAACGCTTAAATCAATTTTCAATCAGGCTCTCAATAGGGAGTCTATAGCGGCCTGTGAATGAGAGCCTATTTTTGTTTTGACGAGGGATTTTATGCTCGCGCGCAAAGTCCTTAATGCGCGTTTCTAGTACGCCATTCATATTAATTAGCCTTTGTGATATTAGTTTAGGAAGGCATTTTGATTTAAGCGCATTATAAATACATAGTCTCCTTACTCAGTACATGTTCGCTTAAGTGCTTTCATAATAAGCTTAGGTTTCAATAGAAACCTTTGTGAGTTTCATCGATATTTTGGATGCAGGCGGGCTTTTGTATGAGACGAAATATTATCACAGTGGCCTTTGATTTACAGTCGTCACATCTACTATAGCGTAAGTATAGTTTCTTATGGAATAAATATAATATAATCTTGCAGAGTAAGCAGTCCAATAGAGCGGTACAGTCCAGTCACAACGACCAAACGAGTGGTGGAAAAGCGTTCCAACTATAAATACAGTTCGTTTAGCGGCTCTCAGGACAACCTCGACCAAAGCAGTCCACTTTCTTCGTTAGAAACTGACAGGGAAAGAAGACTGGGGAGTCCTAGTAAGTTCTATTTGATTTACTTAGTCACAACTCAATCGTGTCTCGATGCAGTTACAGTGTTTCCAAGTATTTTGTATGAAACGCTAATTTTCATTGCCCTCAATAATGATTGTGCAACGTCATTTATGCATTTGGTGAATTCAAAATGATATTAGTCAAAATTTACTCTAGATGATAAAAATATTCTTCTTCTTAATTTACCTATGGTGTTGATAGAAATAATGTAAATCAAATATTTACTTCAGATACTGGAGATCCGGGCGGGAAACTGTTTAGTCCTAGAAGGGATTCATGGGATGCCGTTGAGAAAACCCGGCAGATGATGAGTGCAAATACGTAAGTAAACAACGGGTCAAACTCTAGTTTACAAAGTGAGATCATGTAAGGGTTTTTTTTTATGATAAAAGTAATGGAACAAGCTGATAGTTCACCTGATGTTAAGTAGTAACTTCTGCCTATAATAATGCATTACCTCACAGAGCAAGTCCAATGAGAACGTGCCCTGTAAGGCAATGCACTGCGTTCATCACTCTGAGGCGTAAAAAAACTTTCACAAAGAGCTCTACTACTACTAAGGTGGCGTAAGGTTTCGCTTTCATTCTTTCAGCCTAAGGAGTCCTGCTAGACTAGCCTACGGCTAAGTACCTATTCACTATCATCAATAACTGAACTGTAAATTGTAGCAGCTGAAAACTGTAACAAACTCACCTACCAAACACGTTACTTTGTTGCAACCAACTTTCATCTGTTTTCAGTTCAGAACAGTAAATAAATTTAATTTTATGACGGTTTACTATCAATTAAAAGTTGTTAGCACTTGTAGTTTATTCGGTAACCATTTGACTGTAACTAAATGTATCAAAGGTAACACACTCACATAATCACTTACCACACACGTGCTTCACGAGTGATCAGTTAAAAGTCAATGGCAACCTCCATGATATTTAGTTAGAGAAACAGTTGTGGTGTCCCAGCAATTTACTTATGGATGTGTAACTAAATACTTATGTTAGAATCGTCATTAGACCTAGCAAGCAACGCAATCCAACTTGATTTTCCAGGCATCAGTATGTATAATGCATAGGGAAAAATAAAAATAATCATACAAAACCTTATGACGTATCAAAGTGATCAGTGAAATTTTATTGAATAGGCTGGAGCCTGTCCCACTGGAGCGATTTGGAAACACCTTGGAGAGGGAGACGAAAAGGAACACGCAGCTGAATAAGTTCAGTGATCTCTCGAGAGACTCCTTCAACCGGCAGCTGGATAGATTGGCCGATGATCGAGACTCCGATACTTATACCAGTCGAGTAAGTAAACTGTGCGCATCATCGTTGCGTCCTCAAAATGATAAATACTATTGATATTTTAGTTACACTGCAACTTTAGAACCAGCCTAGCGCAGACTGCACAAGGCGGTCGCGCAGTGGACCTCAAATGTCACTCGTGAAGTTGTGAACCTACGTACAAGAGTAGGCCTTGAAAAATCAATGTGCATATAAAATACACTCGTTAGTTTTCATACTTTCTAGATGACATTTTGGACGGAATGCTTACGTAACTCTGTTTGTAGACGTGCTACGAGATTCGTAGGTAATATTTTTTTCAACACACTTGCTCATAAAGTGGCTTTTTTGTCACCGCAATTAGGCACATAATGACACCCATAATCAAACTGTGATATAATCAATCTATAACTCACTAGTGAGTTATAGATTTTTTTCTTAATTTTATTGGTTGAGTTGCTTTGTCCTTAAAAAAGTTTTTATTCAAAAAAAATGATCGTGTTCAATAGAACAAATAAATTAATATTCCTATTGCTTGCTCATTTCATGCACCTTCTTATTTAAATAGACAATTTTAACTCGTTACGTGTTTAATAAATAAAACTTTTACTCAAATATAACTTTTGTTTTCTCTGTAATAAAAAAAACTTTAAATTCCCCATTTTGTACGTGGCAGAATAGGCGCCAACCGTAAGCGCGGAAAATTATAAAAAAAACCTCATCTCTTCAGTCTGTGGCCGATCGCAATGCGCGCGCATAGGAAAACTGATTAGTTATTCCCGCCATAGCGAAACATTTTTCACAACTAGTTTTCACTGTTGAAATTATAGTTATTTTATTCACAAGTGTGTTGAAAAACGTCGTATGATACACGTGTGTATTGATGATTACCGTCCTCGGCTCTCTTAAGACCCTCGCCTACGGCTCGGGTCTCAATGGCACCTCGGCGGTAATCACCAATGTAACACACTAGTACCATAATGTACTAGAAAGCGTACATTCAATATAGTCTCAGAATCCAATAATTTCATGAGGCGATTTGTCATAGTTATAATGCCTGACAAAAGGTGATGACGTATATGGCGCGCTTTCAAAACATTTTTATAGCTACGAGGGTACGGAATTTTGCTCACCGAACCCCACTAGATATTTTGTCTCTTGCCTTAGATTACTCCACTGTTTATAATCTTCTTTAGTAAATAATTTCCAATTAAAATGTATGAGAGAATAACAGGAGAAAATATTAGTTGGAGTAGGTACGTAAGGTAAAGTACTTGTTGTTTTAAGACTTTACGTAATAAGGTTGTTTTGATACTTAAGATTGGTAATCTTCAAAATAAGCTTTTCTGACTTGTTATATTAGAATAATAAGATCTCTATCAGTTTCAAGGCATTTTTCTTCTTTTTTTTCCATTCGATAAAATGTATTTGAATTGTTTAATTACCACAAAAACCAACATAATATAAAAAAAAACCATTGAAGTCCTCAATATCGGATAAATATGGAGATCCTGTGATTATGTACGAAAGACATCATGAATAAGTTGATTTTCATAAAAATGCCAGCACGGACTACGTTAGTCAACTAAGTAAGTTTATTCAATTCATTCAGTTAATCCGGTTGAGAGCAAAGTTTGCATGTCTCACTTGTTACACAGTCATTTGAATCCCACAGGCCCCTTGAACGATAACTTGCCAACTGGTAACTATGTTAGCAGAACTGTAAATGCGTGACTTCCATGGCAGATTAGAATGAGTAAGAAAATAGAAAGTGGCATGGTCAACGTATCGATGGGACAAGGCGTGTGGCTTCGAATCCCACTCATGATCGTAATAATCTTTCCAAGGAAAGATTTCGATCTGTGTTATTTTTAAATAAATTACATTATCCATGTAATTTATAAATTTTTGTAAACGGCTATCTGGATGCTATTGGTAGAATGGTCTAATTGTTTCAGCTTATATTTGAAACGTAGCACATTATTGATAAATTCAACGGCTTATGGCATTAGGAAAATATGTTGGTGCACAAAAGCTTAGTTTTTTTGTTCCACTTATACCAAAAGAGATTAATTTTCTTATGTCCGCATGCGCTGATTAGTCCGTCACTTTTACAATTCGCGGAATAGGATAGCGGAAGTTCCGGTGGGCAAACATTGTTTCGCCCTTTAGTTTAACGTCCCATGTACCTAATACTGTGACCCAAATACTTTCATTCCTGCGGTTCACTTTCATCCATTAGACAAAATAGTTAATGACCCTTCTGCCTTTTATCTTTTATGTGGTAAGGATTGAGGGTTTGCCATTATATGGAATAGAAAACCATGTAGATTTAAGGGTATTTTATAGCTTTAAATATCCACGCTTCCAAACAATATACAGACAAGTTTTAGTAGAACCGTCCTTGATAGAGTTTGTGTTCTACCATAGAAATCTGACGATAGTGTCTATTCGTGTGATTACAAGACATAATGCTGGTATTTAATTCGGTGTGTTTTTACTTGGCATAGTGCTCATCTTTTTACTATTGAACTGCACATTTATAAATTTATGCGTTTCTGTGGGGTAGAGCGCCTTATTTGCGCTTGCCAGTAGGAAGTCCGGTAATTTCAACAGTCGCTAGATCAGCTCATTATATCAGCTATAGGCGCGCATCCTCCACACACTTCATCGTCACATCTCTAATGGAAACGCAGTCTTTCGCAGAAACACTATGCCTATAAAATAATATAAATAATGACGTGGAACCATAGCACCTTGGATTATTGGTCTTGATTTTAAGACTTGTAATCGAATCGTTTTATTTTTGCCTACAGCATGAAATCAAACGCGAAGTACGTGAGAGCTCGTACATAGTTCGTGATTCCTCATATAGCAGTGTGGAGGAAAGCAAACAACAACAGCAGTCTTTTTTATCCAATAGGCCCCCCCGCGACCCTACCGGGGGGGCCCGCTCTGAGACGGACGCAGCACACGAACGTTTCAGGTGAGATTCTACTAAAGTTGAGGCCGTAGGTCTTTTTATCCGATAAACACCCCCTTCTCCACCCCCCCCCCCCCCCCCCCAGTGTGACCCGCTCTGAGACATAGCACACCAACGTTTCAAATGAGATTCTACTAAAGTGTAACAGGCTTAACAGCGTAAAAAGAATGTACCTACTTAGGAGGTTAGCTCGTATCCATAATTAGTGAAACTACATCAAATGCGCTCTATTTCTTGTGAAAAATAGTAAAGAAAAACAAAAGTAAGTACTATTCATCAATGCCTCGGCTTCAGTAATTTAACTCGACCTTCGTTTAAAATAAATGGCAAATTAGTTTTCTTATCATCAAGCATGTTTATTTCATTAATGTTATTCAAATGTTACCAGAACGCTGTCGGTAGCGGTTCAATAAAAGTTGTCGTAAATATAGTGTAAAATGTATACCCCGAGACCGCATAATTTCCAGATAATAAGTGTAAAAGTGTCGGTATAATGTTTACCTCTACGTTTCTAACCCAAGAATGGAGTTTCATCCCTCTATTTTGTTGCAGACCAATGCAAAGGGATAACAATAGAGGTGCCAGAGGAATAATCGTAAAACCAACGTACAAAGGAGTAGTTGGGAAACCTGTAGAGTTTATAGGTAAGTTACGATCAATGCTATGTACTCGTAACTCTATCTTTGAAATGGGTACTCGTGTGTTTACTAAGAAACGTTTTTGGAATATCGATATTATTTCTGCTTATTCTGGGTCTACCAATTTTTCTTAATTTTTTTTCGGATGATAATATCTCAACCAATTTAGTTCTGTACTTTTGTTATGATGAACTCTCTAGAAGACTTTTTAGTTTGAGAGTTCAGTGTCTCAGTTTGTTCTTTTTGGTATAGTTGATGGCAGTACAGCTGGGGCCGGTCATTTGGAGCTGGAAGTGTCTGGAGGTAACGGCGCCTTAGTGCCAAGCTCAGTGCGCGCGCTCGGAGGGCACCGGTACGCAGCTGCTTTCGTACCGCGGATCACGCGACCTCACACTGTGCGGGTTACTTTCAACGAAGAACATGTACCAGGTAAGTTCCCACTTCTCTACTCGAGGTCAGAGCTATTAAACCGTGCTGGGATGTACCTTATGGTTTACAGCATACAGCTCAATTCAATTTGTTCAAAACTACACGCTAAACAACAAGCTATCAGAACTTCGTACGATACGATGAAGACGCGTTTCTGCTTTGCATTTGTCGCCTCTATGATAAGTCCCCCAACCACAAATAAGTATATAGCCGAAATATTTTCCTCAGCGCTAATAAAAAAAACATTGTGTAAAAGCTCTTATCCTATACCTCTAATCTCAGACTAAGTATGATCAATTAGGAAACTAAACATTGATACAATGTTGTTTGCAAAAAACATTTAGTCCGTGCAAAACGCTATCATGTAATTAAACCGTGCAATTGCTCCTAAGCGTGCTTTTGCATGTAGTTTGAAAAAGGCTGAACCTCGCACATTATCTGCGCTCTTCCTCAGCACCTCGCAGTCACAAATTGTATGTGATTATGAGAACAAAGGCTAGCTTGCTCCACATCGCGCAACGAACATCCTGTGAACGCAGGAGCAAATATAAATTGCTATTTCGCGATGAAGAGTGTACTTTCTACACTCTCAAATATCTTCATACATTGTAGGTACCTTCTTAGCTATAATATAAAATTCTTGAGCATTTTGAAAGGTCTGTTTTGAACAAGCATTTTGTAGATGATTTTATAATACATATTACCTTGTTATGATACTAGCTCAAATTCTTATTACGAACTGAATTTGCTAGGTTTGGTTTAACAAACATTTCAGAACTGTTCCTATAAATATAAATACCTAATTACCCAAGAATTAAGTTTAGTTAAAGAATAAGTTATGCTATGTTCTGTGAAGGTACCTACAGGTAAAACGTTTCGGTTTTCAGTTGTAATGTTTAGTCATTTATCGTAAGGCAATATGACCTTACAAAAAATAAAAAAGTACCCATGAATTTTGAACTTGTTAATTTGCATCACAGTATTACTAAAGGTAACCTTTAACAACATAGTACCAACAAAGACGAATTTTTTCCAAGAAATATGACGGTTTTAAATGTTTCTTTTTCTTCAAATTTGAAATTACTGTCTGCCATACTGTGTTGCTTTGTATCTCTCTTGGAAAATGGCTACAAAAGTTTTATTGCACGACCTTTTTACAATTTCAGAGTGGCATCTTCGTTTCTTTAAAATAAAGGTAGAAACATGCATATAAAGATACTGCTTTTAAACTTTGAACAGCCAACAGTATAAACAAATCACAGGCACATTTAGCATTTTCGTATCTTACTTAGATAACACTTTCTCCGCAACCCTGCATACCATGGGCAAACCATAAAATCAGCACTAGCATAAAATCACACATGTGCTGATCGCATTCAATCGAAGGAAACAAAGAAGTAAAATACATGAGAACATTCAACTAGTGATTACCTACGGCTATTTTAGTTCACCACTCACAAGGTGCAGGCGGATTTGGTTGTCTCTACACAGACAATGTAATGGTACATAATAAAGCAAAGGTTGATGACGTACAATAGTTTTGGAGTTGAAATAAATAGTAGATGATGTCTAGTGTTATTTAAAACTAGCTGTCGTCCGCAGCTTTGCTCGCGTGGTAGGAGCATACGCATTATTTGGTTAAAATCTTTGATCCTAATTTTAGACCCTTTAGGGTGCGACTTTTCAAAATTCCTTTCTTAGTGCACCCCTACACTATATAAGGATACTACCCTCCAAATTTCATATCTCTAGGACTTATAGTTTAGGCTGTGCGTTGATTCTAAGTCAGCTTCAAAAGAGTTTTATATATTTAGAAGAAGATAGAAGAAGAAGAAGATAAGAATATTAAATACTTCACTATTAGTCATTCAAGTGAAATATTTCGATAGCATCCGATGATCTTTATCGTTCGCGGCCGCGAAGAAAACGCAGTGCAGAGGCGTGCAGTTTTAAATTAAAACCCCAGCTAGAAACCTCGTCTTATAGAAAATGCATAGGCGTGTAATCTACTGTGATTGCGAATAGAAAGAAAACCCATTGGCTCCGGGTTAGCCAAGCATGCTCATAATAGTGACAGGAGCCTGTATTTATCTGTAATCTGTCTGTAAATTAGCTTTCCACGTCTTGTCTTGATTAGTAGCAAGTGCTATACGAGCCAAATTGGAATAAGGAATTCAAACGATACACTGTTTTCCCACTAACTTAAATCTGCTAAGCACGAGTGTGGCAGAGTATTATTACTTACTTACATACCTTCGAACAAAGTAGGGGGCCAGAAGCAGAGTAGCTTTAAAGAAAGTTCTTGATTTTCTATAATATTGCAGTGCTATGACAATGGTGCTTATATCGATGACCACTTTTTGTACTGGTAAGATTACCTAAGTACAGTAACTTATAAGTAGTTTAAATATGAGAGTCGAAAATGATTAATCAAAATATTATATTATGGTTAGTTTTTGACAAAGTAGCGACAGTTTGGCTTTTTCACCAGGTGATTTCAAGTGTGTTCCTTGAGACATTATTGTAAAGGACGCACAAGAGATTTTCTAGAAAATACGCCTGAATTATTAACAGCTGGCCTACTTTAGTAATTAAGTTTAATGGGGTGGTGTGGTACGCCGCCGTGGAAAACATTTTTTCCACTCGCTTTCTAGACACAGTTAAACATAATTAAAGTTATAGTAGATACTTAAATTATTTATTTATTTTCAGTAAAATGCTAGAATATTCATAACTTTTTGATGCTTAGAACTGTTATCGGTAGGTACTACAGAAAAATATATAATTATAGTTTTTTGATTGTTTGCGAAAAAAGAATTTTGTATTCTATAAAATATCAAGATGCAAAGTTTAGGTGTACCTACCATTAGGTGTAGGTACTTAATGAAGATCAGAAATCGTGTTAGTACATAGTTAATGTAGTCAAAACCAACGCAACGTGACTGACTAACGAACCGCTTTTGCTACTACTTTAGTAGGCTCTCAAATTCCACACCGCCATTTTGAATACCACAATGACGTCAGGCAGGTGGGCGCGAGTGACTGCGCCAGCGCACCTCACTGACATTTGTGTCGCGCTCGCGTCCGATTGAGGCTCGGCCTCTGAGTTACAAAAATGCAATTTCGACGCGTATTCTTCCGCATATGTTGTAAATACTGAAGTAAAGTGCCTCTCTGATCTTTGCATCACTAAGAACAGTTGAGCCGCTTCACGGCTTCCTTTTGTGTGGAGAGTGTTATATGAAAGTGTTGTTTGTGATTTCTTTTTCCTTGTCTGTCTAGTGGAAGTGTCCTAGATAGCTGTCACTTTTGGGACACGAGATTGTCTCCGGAGGCCGCATCGCCCTCGATAAGTGAGTGTATTTGCATGCATTGTATTTCCACATCCGGAACTGGTCAACTAAGTACCTATAATATTTATGAAGTGGGCGAAACACGTCATTTTTGTCTGCCTGTGAAGCCTTTTTTAGCGTGGTGTTTTTATCAAAAGTCTTAATTTTTTTATGTATAAAAGTCTTAAAATGTTGACATTCGTAATGACCAGTACTCCTACGTACTTTTAGGCTTATTAGCACTTTATTTGATGGCAAATAAATTCTTCGTTCAAGTTGTATGAGTAGTTTTAATACCTATTCAAGGAATTACGTTTTGTAATACCTACCGCTTAATGCTTATAAAACAAATATTTCGATTAGCTAACAAATTAAGTAATGATGATGAACCAGAACCACTTACGTTAGGTAGGTACTTACGTACTCTTTAAAATTAAATCCGTAGTTTAGATAGTATAGTCTAGTATAGTATTATATGATCTGTGGTATAGTCTTCCTCCGTAGGTACATATACCTACCTTTGACGGACATTCTGAATCTAGGGTATAGTTTTGCACGACTGACTGACTGCCAGCCAGTACACATATAAAACCCGTGCGTTGAACTCTTTTGTAAGGGCCGCTTCTCACATACACACCCTCGTTTACAAACACGCTTGGCAACCTAAACTGTACTTTATAACTATGTAGGTTAATGTTTATTATCAAAATGAAAACACACAATGCCCAGATAGCGGATATTGTAAGGTTTTTTATGGCTCTCATCGCACCCAATCGCAGGCCGATGCGAAACAATATAACTAGCACAAGAACTGGATGTAAAAAGTTTGTCTTAGTAAAAAAGTTATCATTATGACAAGTTGTATAATAGGTAGAAGAATGCTAACGCGCACTCGCGTCCCCCGGTAAAAGTGCCCGACGGACCGTGAGGTTTTAGTCAGTACAGTCTGACATAACCTACTGCTCTAACAAGCAATAGGTATCCATGATGGATTTCCTCACGTAAAAAAAAAAAAAAAAAAAAAAAAAAAAAAAAAAAAAAAAAAAAAAAAAAAAGGTACCCTCTACCTGATTACTACATTATATTATCTTAATAAATACATCAGCAGGGCAATCAGCCGAGTTTATCCCATAAAATAAATAATAGTAGTTTTTCCCATCAAATTAATAATAATACCTACCTATCTACAGCAAAAGTAGGTCGATTTCATATTGATTGATGTTCTTCTCATTTAACCTTATAAAAATTAACTGTTGTTTATAACTAAGTAGGCTTCGTTACCAAAAGGCAAAAATGGAATCCATTACAAAACAAATCCGTTTAGATACTGTTAGTATTTCAATAATTGGTTACTCTTAATTGACTAATAAAAATCAAAGTCAAATTTCTTTTATTCAGTAAAAGCACAAAGATCATTTAGAATCGTTTTATAAATTAGGTGATTCTAGGTGCCAGTTCCTCGTGACCAGAGCCTAATAAAACGGACAAAAATGCGGCCTGGTTGCTAGCGTTTTTTTGTTTAATCCTTCGTAAACGCTAGTATATCCCTAATTAGGTCTATCCCAGAAAGATATCCTTACTTCTTATAAAAAACTAGCTGTCGCCCGCGGCTTTGCTCGCGTGGTAGCAGCATACGCATTATTTGGTTAAAATCTTTGATCCTAATTTTAGACCCTTTAGGGTGCGACTTTTCAAAATACCTTTCTTATTGCACCTCTACACTATAAAAGGATACTACCCTCCAAATTTCAGACCTCTAGGACCTCTACTTTCTGCTGTGCGTTGATTGTCAGTCAAAAAAAAATCAAAATCAAAATAGTTTTTATTGTTAAATACAAGTCAGATTCAAAAGACATTTATATATTTGGAAGATAAGCCCAGGGCAGCAGGTCCATCCTTTCAGCCTAGTTGGCCTTATCAACAGAAAAGGTTAATACATTTTGAGCTAACTGTACCGCGGGTTTCGATGTTTTCCGTCACCGTTTTAAAGCACCGCTAGTGTAGTATTACGTAAAGTGTCAAATAAGAAGATTATGTCGGTGAAGGCTCTTAGTGAAAGCACTCGACCGTATATGGCAAATGATATTTACTTACTTGCATAAGTAAAATAGCTAACGTGGTATACGTAAACGTGAACTATCACTTTCTTGTTACGTAACATGTGCCCAGAATACGGAACGGTGAAATGTTTAATGACCGACGAATTTGTGGTTTAGAATAGAAATGCTATAACTGAAGTCACAGATCATATAATACTGCTGAAGTTAACCATACCCAGATCATATAAACTAGACCATGGAAGTGCTTACGAACTAAGGGGTACATTCATATTGCTTTCCTAAAGCTGAGCTGACTAAAATGATTGCATATCTTTTCGCTGTCATGCAAGTGACAATTATGGAGCATTTTATAAACCCGCGCTAAAATTAACAGTTGAATATGAATAAGAGGGTAATACAATAGCAGCGACATACAAGCAAGTACCTAATTGTAGACGAAAGAGCTCCCTTATGATATTTGGTTGGGCATGACAAATTAGTAGTGATATGATTAGCCAAAGCATAATAACCCACATAGTCCACACACATACCATTACATATAATGTAAGGTAGGCTTCATAAATAAACTTTTACTTTTTGTCCTAGGTAGAAAAACTCGGGTCGGCCCTTAAATATCACCGACCATTTTTCATACCCATAATGTGAGCAAATAAATTCACGTTTTCTCTTATAATCATTTACATAGTTATTTAATATAAATATTAACATATAGAGGTAGGTAAATAAGTTATGAGTACAATATGAATTTCGAAGTGCCTCAAACTTGTTTTCCGATTATTCTTCTAGAGAAGAACATTTCCAAATATTTTGGATACTTCCTATACTTATTCATGACATGTTTTCAAATGAAGTACCTACTCACTAGAAAACTGTTTGTAGCTAGATTAATATCATGGCATAGTGCAAGTTAGTTGAGCTCTCAATAGGTTACCATGGCTTTGCTTCCAGAAATTATTTCTACCTGGTTTATGAGGTTTAAGATTGCATTTGATAGGAGCTATCATGTTGCAACCGCACCGCCTTCGTTCCTGGGAACTACACGAGGGTAATATGAATTATGTTCAGGTGTTCACTTTGTTTACTATGGAATAGCTTCTGCTCACAGCTTAGCTAGCGAATGTACCTACTAGTGAAATATTGCAAAATATCTAGGGTGTCCCGAAATCACTATCTATTCTGTGCGTATTACAGAATAGCACGTTCAACCTTCAGAGTAATCATCCATGTTCATTTTAATTGATCCAGTCAGTATATAAGGTTATATACTAGTATATTAACGCCCTTCGGTAATTTCATAAATAACAATAGCTCTGCAAAAAAAAATTATATCTTGCATTCTCACACATTGTCAACATGCACTGACTTAACATCAATAAAACACTTTCACAGGCCACACTAAGTTTTTTCAACACAAAGGCAAGTGTTTTTATCACATTAGGTAGATATATTTTCCTAGGAACGTTCCCAGATCCAAGTTTAATTCTCCATAAATATAAATTTCCTGCAGTTGCAATCAAACTTGAAAGTTAATCCAAAAGTAGGCAACACGACACCTGCAGAAAACAGGTTAAAACTGCTTTCGAAACATATGAGAAAACAAGTTTTTTTATGTGACTTATTCCCTTTTTGTAACTACAACGCGCTACAACGCAATTAATGAAGGTAATTTAATGCTTAACGGTTTCTAATTCTATCTTAAACTATGCTTAACATACAGCACAAATATATCTAGGTAAGTAGTTGTTCACAAAACCTTTGACTCCAGTGAGTACATAAGTGGTCTTCACATGCAGTCTTAGAATTGGTAGGTATAATTGTACAAAATTATCATTACCGCTCTAAATCTTTAGAGGTGAACAATAATGCAAAAGTTCATCAAAAAGACATCAGTCAATCGCATGGCACAAATTCCAATTCAAATTATACAATAAATTTTAGTAACAGCTTATGCATATTTTAGCATTTACATAATTATCAACGTAATTATGTATGTAGGTAAGGCTACATAATTTACGTAAATACATCCTCGATTTTATAATTCAAGAATCATCAAACGCTATATTTTTATTTTAACCCAATTTGAATTTTCCCACCGCAAGATTCGTAGCTAGATTATATTTTTTATTTTTATCGTAGAACATGCTTCTCAGTGCTTTACTATTATTCCTAGCGTTCATACCTTTTACGTACTTATGTTATGTGGTACCTATGAGGTCTATAACTTGGACAGTCCACACGGATGTAATTGCAGCGGTAAATTCCAATTCAATGTAGTCAGTAAGTTCTGGATTTATTCTGAGGTCGAATGGAGGCCGCTAGGAATGGCCTACCGAGGACATTGAGGCTAGTTGTTTAACTAGCCTTTCTTGTGTTACAAGCTATCACATAGGTACACCTATTAATTCATTCATTTGACTATCTGCATGAACAGGGATTTATTTTAATAACAGCTCTACAATTTTTATAAGCTCTACATTTTTATTTATGTAGGTCGTACCGTACGTATATGTATAATCTTTATTACTAAATCACGTTTGTTTCTCTAGCCTCATTGGTATCGCAAACGTAAAGAAATCGTGTCTGGATACAATAAGAACGAGTGCTGACAGATATACCTACAAATACTTTGTCTTATTGTAAAAGCTTACAGTTTCAAGTAATAATCAAACAAGTTAGTTTTAACAGTATTATTTGCAATGCATTGTTTGTGGAATCAGTGTTATAAGCAGGTCACCAGACGAGGGTAGACGAGGTGCGGGCAAAACAATGCCGAATGTTACAATGGGCGATTCAAATTTAATGCAATTGAGTAAAGGCAGCGGCAGGGCACGGTGTTTGGAGCTAGACAATAGGGGTTTGTCCAAAAAATACATAGTTTTACCCACCTACAATCGTAATACCTACCTACCTACATTATGTGCATATATATTTTATCGCTTAGATTCATGAAACAATCACTCTATGAATATTTCATAACACAATCAAAGAGTATGTTAACAAAACCGAACATTATTTTGCTGATTTTAATTTTTTGAGGTAGGTATCGCGAATGTAATAGGAGCAAAAATAAGGTGTAAAAGTGAAAGCTAAATATTAAAATCTTATTTCCTTTAACAGTTTAATGTTCCGGTAGTTAAGATTTCTCGTATATCCAAAAATAAAAACCTGAATCACCATTTAAAGCTCAACTTCGATTTCTAATTGATAAATTGCTATTTTATAATTACGGATATTTATATAAAATCAAAGTAAGGTTTTGTTCCACTTTCGACTCTATTTTATGTACCTACAACTACTTCCAGCCTAATTTATTGTGCCTTGAAAAATAAGCGTACAAGATATTGAATTTGGTAGTTTCAACGAACGCATCTTCAGACTGGAAAATACATCTGAAAAGGTATAACCGACACGGTACTTGGCTTCACGTCGAATTTATAATGAAAAGGAAATATAATGACTGCATTTAATTGAGGTAAACAATTATTATTATAAAAAAAACTATGCATACAAAAAGTTGTTGCTTCTATCAAAAACACATTCATTCGGCTATGTTTAATAGTTACCTCACTGCGAGCATGTCTATCATGCCGGGGGATTACAGTTGTAAACCTATTTCATTAATTTAGTTAGACCTTACCTTCTTGGTGTATTGAGATAACCTATAACAGCTATGAAGTCATGCAGAATAATTTGCCGCATGTACCTACCTATCAGAAACGTGTACATAATATGTAAAGTATAATGTCATGAATGGTATATTACGATTTTACAGTAATAATGCAGGAAATTCAAGTGACACCAACTTTTCTGTTCAGTTCAGACAGACTGGTGACCCCGTGCCCAATAGTCCGGTGTCGTGTCCGCTAATAATTTAGTTAACACACCAATTAAAAGTCACAGGAAAGCAATATACTTATACGTACTTCGTTTACTTGGATGACATACAGAACCAACCGATTTTAATGAAATCTGTATGGGTTACCAAACTGAAGGTATAAAAAAAGAATTTTCTAAATCCGTTTTTAAATCACGAAGTTTTAGAACAAGAAATTGCAAAAAAATACAGCCGAATAAGACCTTAGGTAGGTATTTTAGTGTGATATGTCTATGGTGGTGTTGCCACACATCATAAAGTATTTTTAAATGATTCTGATGATTACCATCTATTGTTTGAACGTTCACACACATCGAGATGATTTGATTGTTCACCTTGAGATAATAATCTTCATCCTACGTGGATACGTGGTACCACTCACTGCATTATTGGGTTTCTCTAGTGGGTTTGCATTCATATCTGCATAGTAATTTGCGATACTGATCACAAAACCAAACTATTGAATTGTTCTGTGCGGTCACTATTTGGAGTCCCAGCTCTAGATAGGGAAGCCTTAAACTTCAGAGTTAGCCACTAACTCATACGAACTTCATCCATCTCGCAACGATCAGTAATTTCCGTACTTAATCATAAAAATACCTTAATACAGTTTATAAAGGCGATTAATACCAAGCTCGTTGTAGTAGCTCCCTCGAGCGTTAAGATTCTACGATAGGTAACAACTCGCTGAATAAATTTCATTTGATAACTTTCGTAATAATGGTGTAATCGTGCAAATCGCCTTTCGACTTGGAAGGTACCAACGTCAAGTTTGCTTGCAATGTCTTCTCCTTTTGAGTATTTTGGTTAGAAAAACGAAACGCTTTATGGTATAGCTCCGGTATTTATCCATCCACCTACCTGCCCTGCTCTTCAGAGGTAGACATATATACCACAGTAAATCTAGTCCAGAGGCCAAATATCCTGTGGATTTAATTACAAAAAGACTTCCGTTCCCTTGAGTTGGGAAGTTCAAGTCTAAAAGGACGAATATTTATTTTATTTATTCTGTATTGCAGATACGGTGGGTCAAATATAATAAAATATACCTACCTATAAACATCACAATATAAAAGTAAACTTGTAAAAAATAACAAAGTAGGTAATAGTGCTTCAGGCCCATATGGTGCCTAAAGATGTTGTAGGTCACCCTTATGCTGTCATGCGATCATGCAGGTCATTCAATTAAAATACCGGGTTTTTCGAAGAACATACTCATTATATTACGAATCTTGTCTAACTCTTAATTTCATTTGAACACACGACAGATGTAAATGACTAATACTTACGAATTGCTATAATTATGCAGGCGTTCGTGTCCAACTTTACGCCTGTTATAGCAATGTTTCGGTTCGCATCTATCGGAACGTCACGATTCGTTGGTCTGCGAACATAATATTTGTGTCGCCTCGCTCACATATAAGTAGCGGAAATTACGAGAGAGCGTACCAAAGATTTTCTTGTGAATAAATATTTGAAAAATATTATAAATGTTTGCAAACATTCTAGAACGAGCGCAGGAAACTATCGTCTGCGGCATGCGGTTTCACTATAAATGAAATTGCTTATGCAATTTGCTATATTCCTTTAACTGGCTGGGGAGTAAGATAGCGCATACCCACGAAACTTTCCCATGTAGGAAAGTAAGTAGAAATGTTGGTACACTAAGTCGAAGTTTTTTTAGAATTTTTATTTTAGGTACCACACCTTTTATTTGGTGATTCTTATAACTTGTAGAATGCTACGCAGGTTCTTCAAGAAACCGCAACATTTATTGGCCACCACTAAAGGTAACTACACCGCAAATGCAGTTTAATAGTTCTATGTCAGTAGAAACCAGTGTAAATATTATTATAATATTCACTATCTCGCCTGCTATCACAAACTACTTGCAGTCCATCTAGTCATGCTTGGATAGTTCTAACGTTCTCAGCTACCCAAGTAATTACAAGTAGATGTTTATCAAAGCATACCGGACGTCTCATGTAAGGCAACCTGTGAAATAGCACGCTAAAAATACTTTGCTAGGACTTAACCTGTATTTGACAGGCGTCATGGCTCAGTCGGTAGTAGCTCTGCCTTCCGTGCTGTGGGTCGTGGGTTCGATCCCCACCGAGAAGAAACATTTGTGTGTTGTAAACATAGGTGTTTGTTCTGTGTCTGGGTGTTTCTATTTATTATAAGTATGTATTTACAAAAAAAAAATGTATTCTATGTATGTGTTCTATCAGCCATCTAGTTTCCATCGTACAAGCTTTGCTTAGTTTGGGACTAGAAGGCGTTGTGTTAAGTGCCCGTGAATATTTATTATTTATTTATTATTAACTATACGTCAGATATTCCACAAGGCAACGCAGTGGGTTTGTTATTTTTTAGTTCGTCTAGTGGCCAGTCTGCTTGCTGTAGATATACTGCGCCATAACTGAACCAATGTTCATTATTTCCGCCATTATAACGTTGGTGAGCATGGTCGAATGGTCACAAAGCAGAGGGTCAAGTGACGCGTCGCCGCGTCGTCGGCCTCATTCACGTAATTTTGATTGAACCCTTTTGGCATGAAATTCCGATAATTTGCTTGTTAATTAGTTATTTTACGTTCTAATTAGTCCAATACCATATACGCCAATCAACTCCAACTGAATAGGTAATAAAATAAACTTACCAAGACCGTTTTCATTAGTAGTACAGTAGACATTGAGACAATGAGCGATCAATGTATTAGTATGATCATAGATATTCTCGAGATTCTTGAGGACGTAGATCTGAATAAAAAAATAACGAATAAAATCATAATAACTGAAAATTAGTAAATAAAGTTAGTATTAGCCGGCCTGGGCACTGCTGGACAAGTTCTTAGTTACCTCTTCAAGGAAATAGCATCATTAACATGTAAAACTTTACCTACCACTAACAATGTAGTTGTCATTAAACTTGCGTGTTTAAACGCTCAACAAAGTTACAAGGATACAGTGTTTCGTAGCTAAAATTATACCCTTGAAAGTAGGTAACCAAACCGATATAACCAGGCGTTATCTAGGCAGCGTTTAACTGTTCGCACACTCGCACAAACTAATTGATTGTAGCGTACCTACCGTTATTCAGGTTAGTGATGTTTGAGTCTGGCAGTGACCAAACAGCCTATGAAGCAGGTATGGGACATTCCACAGACACGAGCAGCCAGTCTTGTAGAGTAATTATTTAAACCGACAATAATGACATGTGTTCTGACTGAGTATACGTTTTGAAAAGTTTAATGATCAATCGTAAAGAAACAAATCATCAGTAACAGTAATGACATTCCTATTCAAAATCTAAAAACTCACTTGCACACCTAAACACGATCAGTTCAAAAAGCTCTTGACCTGACTAGGTAGATTTACTTTTAGCTAACCAATTCAAAGTCAAAACGCAGTGTTTATTACGTAAAATAAATACCAGGCTAAGATCTAAAACAATACACTGCTTCGGAAAGGTAAGCGTTGTCAAGTTAATCGCAGTAGGATGACAAATTACTTGGCTTTATTATGTAAATAAGCGTATTGGTATTACCAAGGCAAGATTGGCAAGGCAAGTGGATAAAGTTTCCCGGCGGTGATCAATTACGTTGATACAACGTTCAGCAAAGTAGGATTGAATTGAAAGCCAGATGAACGATAGAATTATTTATTAGTGGACCAATGCAATGACGAATTTTAGCATGATACGAGTATATAAAAAAACGATGGGCCTGGTTTGCTGTGGTAGATTAATGTGGCATGGTAGATTAGCTAAGTAGGTACCCACTCTACTGGTAGTTTTTAATACCCTTACGAAGACAGACAATTTTATTATTATCAAGCGACCTCACTGATCCGTTCTGCTCTATTGACCTTTTACAGTTTCATAACTGTTTTTGATTAACGAGCTACAGATAACTTTCATTGGCCGTTGAAAATGCGATGGCGGGCCAACCACCAATTAAAATATCTATCATTTACAAGTTATTAGGTACGTTAAATCGATTTATTAATGATCGGAAGCAATATTTTAAAAACGAGCTGTCTGCCATCAATCTACGCATAGATTGCACGTTTGCGTTTCGCAATACAACATCTCGCCACTTGCTTGACTGCATTTATATGAATATCCGCAACAATTTTAATTAGAAGCATTTCGCATTCATTAGGTGTGTTATGTGATTCTCAGGTGTGGCTGTCTTTATGTGCATGCAAGCAATCATTGTTTAATATATTCCAGTTTTATGTTCAATTCAAAACTTCTTGTACGTTGCCGTTTTTCTGATTTTGTCTATCCTCTCCTTACAACGGCTGTCAGAAAGAGATTGCTTTTAACTATAGGACTGCCCACTGTAGTATAAATAGCTATAATTTTTCTCCTTGTACCTTTTTGATTACAATAAAATGTTTATCTATCTATCAATGATGTAAACGCACAAATTTCATCATTTTGGGCTAACGATACACGCAAATAACGATTGACTATTTCATGTATTTGAACTACCTTATTTGCCTGTTTGATAGGTATTTTGACTGTTTTTATTCATTACATCGTCCTTATGTAGTATCACAAACGATAGTCCTCTAGTTTAGGCTATGAAGTCATAACAATCATGAGAACAATGAGCTATAAACCACATAATACATAAACAATCTACTACATCATAGTACCTAGATATGAAATGAACGAATGACTATACCTATAGTGACTTGATCATGAATGCATTACGATTTACGATACGTTTGCGATTATCACATTTTATTCGTGATCAAGGCACTGATATACACTGCGCGGTGATGCTACACCATTTGGCAGTCGAGCTGGCGTCTACGTATATTATAATTCGAATAGGTAGGTAACGTTACGTTTACGTCACGCGGCGGGACTGTTAGATTCGTGATCACCACTTTCCGACATGCCTGCACCTAACCTTGTGTTAGTTCTTTTCAAGGCAGCCTCCTTGACCCTATATGTCCCCTGTAAACGACATACCACTGACTTTCTTTATTTGGCTCGCGTACCTGGTTTTATTTCTGATCTCCATCGATATCCTTTCCCTCTAAAACCTCAGGTGTTTTATCTGTAATTTCGTGTCTTTTTTCTTGCTATTTTCATTTTACAAGGACACTGGAGGGCTACTCTTGACCACCGCCGTTCCAAATTTGATCCGAATTTTGACAGATCTCGTGTCATTTGGTACTGAGAAATGACATGACTTCTGTCAAATTCCGTGAATCCGGATTGTAACTGTGGCCGAGAGTAACCCACCGGTCTAGTTTTGCTAAAATTCGTCATGTGCTTGTTTTTTCTGCAGGGTCCCCGTGGAAGGTCGAAGTGATGGCAGGGCCGGCGGGCGGCGGCGGCGGAGAGCCCACCAGGCTGATACCTGCACGAGTGCCGGCCGCCTTTGAGATCTCCACTTCGCCTGGTGCTGATAGCTTCACTAAAAGCGATGTATGTATCCATATTTCATCATCTTCCTGCTATCTAACTAGGTATCTCGTAGATGTTGGAGCCTTCTTTCTTGCTTGTAAAATGCTCAATCCTAAACATATTATCACTATACAAACGGGATATTTGACATACGTAGAAACTTGGATCTCTTGTTTTATTCAGACTTTTTAAGTAGGTAAATTGTCATTTTGAGTAAAAATTACCGGTCTGTGAAATTGTCTCATAGTGCTCTATTTATCTTGGCAAAAAGAGTGACATGCGTAAAGAATTTTTTACCCAACAGCCTCATAAGTCGCAACTCGTAAAAATGAGGTATGATGGTACTTTATTCATTTGCCAAATCCTTGGTAGGTATGTGGCTTGTCACAAAAAAACAAATCACATTTTTACTGCGACACTAAAATCTTTTTCAGGTGAAATTTTATTTAAAACCGATACATGCAGCGAGCTCTCAACGGCTCTCAATATTTTACACTTTGAAGCACTTCCTATCAATTTGTTTCGATTAATTAAACTGTTCGATCAAGCTTCGTTTCGTGAACCCGTGGCTTCGCTCGCATTTCCAACAAACCTCACGAACTGCGTATTTTTCTGAAGGTTCATGTTTAATTTAGATTGATTTAGCCACTAAGTATACCGCATTACTAAGTAACAAACATCTGTATTTAGTAGGATTTTTCTGATTTGTTTCTTATTTTACAGGTCGGAGTGACAGTAACAGCACCATCGCGGAGACCAGTGACCGCCCGTGTTCTGGACGTGGCGGAGCGACCTGGTGCATACCGCATTGAGTTCACGCCTGATGAAGTGGGCACACACCTGATCGATGTAAGCTAATTTGCAAAAATACAACCTCTTGCTGCTTCAAATAAGTTGAGAGTGATGATTCATCTTCAGGCATATGTTACACCAAATAGTGATTGGAACTCGAGTAAGCGAGTGCCGAGTTTTTACTTTACGAAGTCAACACTGACCGTCGATGATTAAGGAGATATCGTACTTACTCTATGTCAAAAACATAACAACGCGACCTTATTGGTGAAAACTGTTTGGGAGTGAACGTCGTAGCATTCGCGTAGCAGTGTGCTACGAGGGCGTTACGGGAGTGCTACAGGAACTTTTCCTCTTGTACATAATTATTATAGCAAAAAAAGTCATGTAGGTTATTTATGTTTGAGTTATTTCAGCAATGTTTTTTTTATACAGACTTGTTTGATCATATAAGGTTTATTACAAAAGTTCAACATAAGTATATATATAGGTACCATCTTCACGGCTACCGTAAACTAGTGTTACTTCATAACCTGCCAACCAACATTGGAAATACCGTTCATACCTGGTCTGAAAGTACTTACACACCACCCGCAGAGAAGAGGTCGTAAATGTCATCAATAGGACCTTCATCGTACCTGTCGTACGCAGGTTCCTGTCGTAAACTATCTATCCTCCCAAACTTTATCTGATGGTACGAATATCTCGAAGTACATGACGTGACAGTCGGCCTTCGTATCCAGGATTTTAGGGGAGGGTCGTTTATTTACTTACCTTATATAACTAGCCTTGTTATTAATTACCTCCTATATATTTTTGTCTATGCATACCTATATCTACCTAAGATAGGTACCTATTCTACGTGCTAGTTTCTGGCTGAATGAAGGCATAATGAATACGTGTCAATAAGTTCGAGAAAAGGCTTTCACCTGTTCACTGGACACTACTTAGTGCCCCCCTTCCCTATTCATTCCATTTCTCATTTTCTGATTGCCACCCTAGACAATTTCAAACCCGCGAACGAGCGACTGTTGCCCAAAATCATTTTTGTCTGTTTCTTTTTTCTTCGGCTAATGTCGTCGCGTTACAGGCGCGCACTTTTGTACAAAACGTAGACTTGATGTGAGAGAAATTTGTTGCGGAGATAAAAGTTGCTCGTGCGCGGGTTACCGTGGCCGCCTACCTCCTAGTAGTAACATGACATATCACTACCTACCTACCTATGCTTTAGTCACCACTTTGCATGCTAATGTATTGTATAAGCAGCTAATTTGAAAATTCCTTACCGCAAAGTTCAAGGGCCTTAGAACAACATTGTTCTTCCTCAGCATTAAAGGTATATGTACCTATTGAAATATCAGTGGGTGATCCCCTATTAGATAGGCTTCGCAGTTCGGTAGAGTTTACTCGTTCTACCCAGGTTTCGGCGTCATTTTAAAGTCATCCTCTGCCCAACTAAGGAGGCTTGTCGATTTGTGGAGCCAAAACTGTGACTAGGTGCCACGTACTCGTTGGTCAAATATAAATTTACATAATAATTCAGTTTATCTAGCTAAAGCAATGCCACATACCTACTGTAGGCTGCAATACCTACTTTTAGTTAATAATTGCAGAGGTAGGTAAGAAGGTGGTAAGTAGGAGTCTAATTAGATACCTAAGTGGTGTCTACTGTCTACCTACCTAGGTTGGTAGGTAGATACCCAATAAATAGTTTGGTATTAAAGCCATGTAAAGTTTCTAGGTTGTATCTTTGTATGACCAACGTTTGGTTAGAACAATATAAGTAGTAGTGATTCTAAAAACAGCGTTCTCATTTGAGTTGGTGACATCCTATGCCCTTGCTTCCAGATTACAATCGACGGTGACAAGCTCGGCAGCCTCTCATCAGCTCCGCTGGTGGCCAAAGTGTACGACGCAAGCCTCATTAAAGTAGCTGATGTAGGCAATGCTGTAGTCGGTCAGCAATGCCAGTTCAAAGGTGAGATCTCGGTACTGATAGAGGTCTTGGACGAATTAGACATAGACATAAGTAGGTAGATTATTGACAGGTCTAAGACCGTCATTAGAAAATACAGTGTGATTGCTTTCCGCCATCAGTGGAACTGGGAACACCTACGTGATGGACCGTTAGAAGGAACCAACGGTCCTGGGTTCGAATAGAATGCCCACTTGTTTTTCGATAGGTACTGAAAATATATTTTAATCATAATGTTTTGTATTCTATTCCAGTCGATGCGAGTGCAGCTGGCGAGGGCCAGTTAGAGATATCAATCAATGAAGGAGAAGTACCCAATCACGTTCAGGTATCATTCTTGCTAATTCCTTTTTGATACTTTGCTATTTTTCTAGCGTAATAACCACTCTACCCTACCTAGGACCTTTGAATGTCGTTCAAATTAGAGATCTTTCAAATTATGTACCCATCAAGTATGTAATTCACTGTTTCAGGTGGTTGGAGGTGGGCGTTGCTTAGTTTTCTGGCGACCAGAGACGGCGGAACCACATCGTGTTGATATCAAATTCAATGGAGAGCCAGTACCGTCATCTCCTTTCGTTTTCCACGTAGCGCCAGCTCAGAGAGTCACCATTGACACTGCTCAGATAGGTTTGTTTGCTTATATTCTTTTTGGTGATACTAAAGAGGTGGTACCTACTTTATTATCTAGCATACTGGCTGGAGCGATTCGCAGCTAAATAAAAAGTCAAAAGATTTATTTTTAAATGATGGCGCCAAGTTTTTTGGACGCAATCAGCCAGTTTTACGGAAGTGTAAATTTTGTTTTTTCGTTTTGGATGTCATTGTCATTGTCTTTTTTGACATTTCTTCTAGCGTTATCTATGGATTTATCATTTTTAAAATTTTGAGCCTTATTCCACGATAATAAAGTCGAAAGAAGGAATTTTAGCAAACCATATCTACCTACTTTGTTTGTTTACAAAATAAACATGCCGGTGATTGAAACAAAACCTGTCTTCTTTTACTAGAGCTGATTCCGGTTGGTGAAACTGCATCATGCTCCGTGAGAGTGGAGGGCTCGGCCGGTGGAGAACTCACGGTGACTGTTAGAGGGCCGCGAGGCGAAGTCCCAGTAAGACTAACTGGCGATGCAGTTACGGGGCTAGTGGCCAGTTTCACGCCGAAGAATGTTGGACCACACACACTCACCGCACAATACAACAACCAGCCAGTACCGGTAAGATCTACTTGAATCATTAAAACCTCTACGCGATGAACTCATTAGTGTTTGGAGCATACTTTTTACCCATACACCGATGAATAAGACATTTATGCCGACTTGCTGAGCACCTATACCCTCTCAGTCCTCTCACAACATTAGCTGACTCTGAATACGTAGGTGAAGTCGTACTTAGTAATAATTTATTACCTTTTTCAGGGCACACCATTTGTCTGCAAAGCGTATGACGGCAAACTAGTCAGTGTCAATGGAGGTTCATCAGCGAGGGTTGGAGTCCCTGTTCAATTGGCAGTAGATGCTGCTCAGGCTGGGGAAGGAAACCTTGAAATCACAGTGTCAGCGCGTGGACTGAATATACCCACACAAGTCCATCCGTTGGTAAGCAATGAATGACCTCTATGAAAAATTATTGTTGCAACTCTGAAGAATTTATGATAAATCTGAATTTGTTACCAACTAGTTTTGGTATAGTTTTTTACCTATTATGATAAGAATTAAATATGAAGGAAGTACACTGAGATGTCAAAGGCATATTGTACCAGCCCCTAATGTGCGGTAAGGGCAGGAAAATGATGATGATGGTAATACCCAAATGTTCTGTTTGACAGTAGATTATGTCCAATAAACAAACGAGTAGGTGTACCTATGTTGCTGTGTACAAGTGTATTTTTTTATCTTCAGGGAAATGCCAGATTCACAGTCTCATTCACACCAACCGAGGCCTGTGACCACATCGTAAATGTTTCATTCAATAAGGTTAGTCATAAAAGTCATGATTAGAGATTGAGTATATGCCTGGTATTACAGCCCCCCCGATCGTAAGCTGTGAACTACTTTCGTTGCCCAGCATAATCTCAAGTGACGTGGCTACATAAAAAATCACTCTGAAACGCGCTAATCACTATTAAGTCACTATTAAGTCACAGAATACCTATGATTTAGTATGAAAACAGTTCAGAAAACCTGCCAGGTTTAAGCCTTTAAGACAGCTTAGTATGAGACAATGATTGCACCTAATTTAGAATTGTAGCTATTATATTACAAAACTCGTCAGATGCGGGTGCCCGGCTGCCCACTTATAATAGAAGTGGCAGAAGGCAGCGGCGGCGGCGCTCGAGTCGTGGTCCCCGGACCGGCGCCATTGCATCAACCAGCTGCCCTCACACTACATCATTCCACTGCCACGCTTGACCAGATTGAAGTCAATGTTGAGGGTATGTCGAAAAGCCAACAACTTATGAGGTTTCATTGATAATTTAAAACCATTGTTTAACCTGGCATATTGCCCAATGGAATCAGCCAATGGAACTGTGCCTTGATCACGAATAAATGTGACAATCGCAAACATGTTGTAATGCTAGCGTATCCGAGATACACTGCGCGGTGACACTGCAATAGTTGGCAGCCGAGACACAGTCAGATTTGTTTGTGATAGAGGTGCTGATATCATTGCCAGTGTTGGTTTTGGTAGAAGTAAAGTTAGTGGAACCTTTCTGATCCTTTTATAAGACAAGGTTTAGTCTAATACATCCTGTAAACTCAAGTTTATTTTTTCGAACTTTGCACTTCAACTGGACCAGGGTTTATCAAGAGTCCTGTGCCTTGATCACGAATAAATGTGACAATCGTAAACTTATCGTAACGCTAGCGTATCCGAGATACACTGCGCGGTGACACTACAACGGTTGGCAGTCGAGCTGGCATTGACGCGCAATATAACTCGAATACGTTAACGCGGCGACTGTCAGATTTGTTCGTGATAGAGGTCCTGGACTAAACTTTGTTCATATATGGACCATAGTGTATGTAAATGTTATTTGAGTTAGCTTTTTCTTGTGATGCCATGGTGAGCTACATAGAAGTAAAAATCTTTTGTAACAATGCTTGGCTGCATTTAATCCATTGTCCATTTACTCCATAGTATTATCTTGTGTATTTCATGTCTGTATATTATTTCAATGGGGTTTGTAACCATTATTTATTTATGATTCCTCTCTTCCAGGGTGGTATAGATGAGGAAATTACTATTCAAAGGGGTGACTAATCAAGACTCATTATCACAGAATAGAGTTCTTAGGGGTTAAAAGACAAAGGAGTAAAAAAACGAAAAAAAAATAACCATAGATATATAGCACATGCTTTGCTGTACTAACTTTAATTCATGTTTAAGTATTTTTAGCAAGTAAATAATACACTATTAATACCACTTTTATATTATAAAAGTTTCTAGAAATAAACGAAGTTTGAAGTAAGTTTTCACAATAAAAAATGAAGATAGATATTGCTATAGAGTATTTCGATAGAATAAGTTCTGACTCAATTTCAGATTAAAAAAATACTCAAATAACATGACGACATGTAACAATCATTTATTTTATAAAGCTCATCCGCTTCGCCCTAACTTCTAACATCTACATGAGATTAGTGAGGGTAAATTTTTCGAACATAAAATTACGAGAGTATGAAATTAGGTATAAAGAAAGGTCACCGTATGAATGAATGTATGTATTTAGGAATAGGTAGGAAATTCATTAAAAAATCAGTTTAGTACATGTATGAAAGATAATTTTTATGTTAAAACGAATAGAAGCTGAATTCAATTATAATATTAACAAAAGAATGAATGCTAGTTACAAGTTTTATGAAATTTTAACTTAGTGCGCGCAAGCCTGGTTGGTTAACAACCAGGATTGTTTAGTGAATAAAAAAGAAGTTTGAATGAACGAATCGCTAGAAGTTGCAGTATGAATGAATAGATAGAAGTTTGAATGAACGAATCGCATAGAAGTTACAGTATGAATGAATATAGAAGTTTGGGGTAGAAGTTAGGGCGTGGCGGTGAGCTGAGCGGTGTACCGCCGCAGGTCCAAACGGTGCTTCAATCCCTGCGGCCGTGTCTTCGGCCAGCGCCGGCGTCTTCCGAGCTGAGTTTGTACCGAGAGCGGTCGGTGAACATCGTCTGAATGTGCTCATTGACTCGCAGCCGATACCTGCTAGCCCGTTTCATTTGAAGGTCAGTAGTTTTTGTCTTACTTGTTTACGTAAAATCATTGCTTAGTCTTAACTTTTTTTTTCATTAGTAAATAGCCATCAATAACGTAGGTCTGTAAGAACTTAAGCGAAATCTGCCATGCATACTTAACTGTATTCAGTTTGGAAGTTTGGAATAATTATGGCGTTTTGTTTTTAATTTTAAAAGACTTATATAATTTTATCTATTTGAAGCCTACAAACTTATTCATTTCGCAGGTGTATGACGTCACTGCCATCAGAGTCAAAGACGTTGCGCATGGCACGGTTGGCAAACCTGTGACTTTTTTAGGTAAGATGTTCACATTGGAAAATGAGAACTATTATTGGTACGTATGATGCCAGTATTAATGCTCTGGGAAAGACAACCTGCTACCTTATTGTCTATCTTTTAATACGATCAGAATCTGATAAATTATAATCAAAATCAGTTTACCCGTCGCTGATTCGCTGAACTATCATTTTGATTCTAATTTGTCAGATTTTGATAGATCTAAAGATTCTTATACAAGCATAAAATTAATTTGTTTGATGTCACAGTGGAGACAATGGCAGCTGGTCCCGGTAACCTAGAGGTCACAGTGAACGGTGGGAGAGTACCGACAGCTGCCGCGGCGCAGGGAGCCCATACATACGCCATCAGCTTCACTCCAAGAGATCCCAGGCCGCATACTGTCGAGCTGAGATTCAATGGGGATCATGTGCCAGGTAATAATTCACTATTTCCATCGCAAAAAGTAAGATTCATAACAGTTTTTTACGTGCTATAAAACTGTGTTTGTGTGACATGATCACATTGATCAATTATAGATACTAATAACCTCCTAAACCTTTACTATAAACTCATACTACTACTATAAACTAATAACTCATAAACCTTTACTTTTTAAAATATTCAACAAAAATACTAGATTCAAAACTTAGCTCTTACAGCAACTAGAATAGGTCTATCGTAGTATTTTAGTTAACTTTTGATGGGGCCTATAGTTCTCGTATTTGATTCAATACGAGAATTATAGGCCTCATCAAAAGTTCTTCGTAAGACTTCCGAAACCAACCTCACTTAATACAAAGTCTAAACTCTTCTTTTTTCACTACAGGCAGTCCATTTGTGTGTCACGTGTCTGCTCCGGCTCGAGTTATAGGCGCCGGTTCGGGCGAATCTCCAGATAAAGTGTCAGTCGGTGATGCCTATACATTCAGCGTGGACTCGCCCGCATCTCCGCATGTTGAGGTTTTGGGTCCGGCGAGACGACCCGTTTCTGTGCAGGTAATCCTTTTTTCCCCACAAACCCTTCAATCCCCACCTGTGCTTTGTCGAACAGAAAAATACAACGTTTTAATGCCCACTAGATGAAATATATCTGTTCTATCTGTTGCCATTTCTGACGCTAAGGGGATTTATGGACAGAAAGTCTAGAAATCCCCTTCGCAGGGGGAAATCGCAGGGGTTTCTAGAATGAGCCCTCTTTTCGAGATTAAAGTGTATTTAAGCTATAAAAAGAAAGTTAACAGGCATTTATATCTTAGGATACTTTTAAATATTAGTAGGAATTGGCATTTGTGTGTGAACTTGAGACAACTGCACACCGTAACCTTATGAACTCCCAGAGGGTGCGGTCCGATTTTTTAAAAGGATTGCTTATGATTTCTTTCAGGTTTCTGCTGAGGAGACTATTGGCGAAAACGAACCGAGTAAAAGATACACGATATCTTTTGTCCCCGTGGATGTTGGAGATCACAGTATTGAAGTAAGTGTAGACCGGCCTCTGCCGCGAGCGCAATACAATACTTACCTAACTGGCTTAGACATAAGAAAGCAAGATGGATAAATGCTTCTTTCTGTTTATAAAACTCTTAGTGTCAGGATGATGTATGAAACTCCAACTAACAGCTCTTTACTACTATTTCTTTTGTTTTTAGGTTCGAGCAGGAACAATGGGTGGACATGTAGAAGGCAGCCCGTTCCTTGTAAAAGCTTACAGTGCAGCTCGAGTCAACGTAACTGATATATCACCAGGAGTCGTCGGCAGACCTGTATCTTTTACTATCAACGCTTCTCATGCCGGTAAGATATTATAATAAGCCAATATAAGAATAATAATATCAATGGAGTATTTATGAGACTTTTTTTTCAGGTGCCGGTAACTTAGAGATAATAGTCGCGGTGAATGGAAAAAATGTGCCAAATTATGTACAGAGCGAGGGAAACGCGAGGTTCAAGGTACGTTATAGAAATCACTGTTTAAATGGAGCCCTACTTCTGTATGCATTTGTTGGCTTTTTGAGTCCGTGAATCGTGCGTGTACAGTTGTATAGTGAAAAAGGCAACTTCAAAGCCATACAATCCCTTGTAACTGTTGTAAATAAGCATGTAATGGCACAAACAAATGTGTATAATGCTATACACTCATTTACAAACTCACCGCCTATTTTATCTTCTCCCAGGTAAACTTCAAGCCAGTAGAAGCAGCACCACACAATCTATCAGTCAGATTTAACGGACACGCAGTACCGGGATCTCCTTTCACATGTCCCGTGTCAGCGCCGGCCGCCGCCGCTGACGCCAGAGCAGCAGGCCCTGGACTTACTTCCACGGCTCGAGGCGAACCTGCTGAGATACATCTCACTGGATTCCACAGTAAGTCACATTCAACAAACACAGGGTCTTGCCTCACATGTCCCGTGTCAGCGTCGGCTGCCGCTGCTGACGGCAAAACAGGCTAACCCGCCGAGATACATCTCACTGGATTCCACAGTAATTAATGCAAGTCAGATTCAACAAAACACGTAAGATCTTCTAAAGATGAATCTTCTCTCACATGTCCCGTGTCAGCGCTGACCTTCACCGCTGACGCCAGACCCGACCTGTCAGATTTTACACCGATTTTCCATAATATTGTGCTATATACTCTTTTTACCTGCTTAGCACATCGGCTGCCCAAATAAGAGGTATTTGAACCTGTCAGCTACATGTTGGCTCAAGTGAATAAGGCTCAAGCATATATTTTTTGAAAGTTTTCATTGGGGAATACGTACGATAGTGATGTCTATTTTATTATTATGCAATTCAACTTTCTTCGGCAGTCGGAAGATATAAATAATGAAAATGCAAGTAATCATCAATCTGTTATGATTTGAATAACTATTTGTAAATATTTACTCTTCAAAATCATAATCTCTATTGTTTACAAATATTGATCTAGCGTTAGATCATTGTCTAATCCGCGCCGCTTGCAATAACACGTGTTGGCTGTTTAGTGAAATGTCATTTTACGTTACGTTATACAACTTAGCTTGTAGACTTAAAACTGCCGCTAGTTCAGACTTTTTTATGACTAAAAGTAAGTTGTTACTTAACCAAACCTTAGAAGCTCGAAAATCGTATGACGGCTTCCAGAAAATACTTTGATTTACTGTAAAGTTCTCTCTGACTTGACATATGAAATAAAACAGCTAGAATGGATGTGCGAAGTCACAGATTACTGTGACTTCGCATATCCATTGGCGCTCAAATACATAACGTGGTCTATGAACCCCTTCCAAATTCAATACATCCCTCTTTATTGCAGCGGGCGAACCAACAGTTTTCGTATCAGGTCCGGGAGGTAGCAATGTCCGGGCCAGAGTCACGCCGACCGGAGAAGGAAGATATACAGCGACATACACACCCGAAGCTGTAGGACGTCATAGTGTGCAAGTGAACTGCGCAGGACGTCACGTACCTGGATCACCATTCACTTGCAACGTGTATGACGTCCATCGCGTTAGAGTCACTGGACTTGGCCCTGGAGGTAAATATTACATACGAAACACTATTTATAGACAGTGTATGACGTCAGAAGTAGTAGGGCGTGACAGTGTACAAGTAAACTGCGCAGGACGTCATGTACCTGGATCACCATTCACGTGCGATGTATGACATCCATCGCGTTAGTGTTACGAGGTAACTAATATACATAACGCTATCGATGACATTGGCTTTGATTGTCGTGATCTTATTTCATCTTACAACTTTCTAAAATCCTCTTTGGTTTCAGAACTTGAAGGCACATTAGAAGGCCTAAGTCTAGACGATGGTTTGGACGAAGAGCGGGGCGTGGAAGTCGGCAAAGCGGTGACATTTAGCGTGGACGCCGCCGGCGCGGGTGAAGGGACACTTGAATTAGTTGTGTCTACGCCTTCTACTACTGTGAAAGCTGAGGTAATGAACCAAGTCAGTGTACTGTGGCTTGGTTTGAAGTAGTTTAGATGCCAATAGACAGTCTACTTGTCATTTTCCTTTAGTGTGTTTATATATGTAAAAAATAAACGAATAACTATGTTTTGGACATATGACATAACGCCCTCTAGTCTCAAACTAAACAAAGCTTGTACTATGGAAACTAAGATAGAATACTTATATACATATTTTTTTGTAAATACATACTCATGATACATACATAGTAACACCCAAACACAGAAATAACATCTATGTTTAATGTTTAAAAATGTTGTTTTTTTTTTATACAATATAGGCAACCATTTGACCACAATCCCACCTGATGTTAAGCAATGATATTGTTGTTTTAGGTCGTTGCAGTAGCTCGTGGACTTTACGACGTGACATTCATCCCGGTGTCACGCGAACCGCATCGAGTCTCAGTCACTTTCAACGAACAACCCGTTCCGGGTAGCCCTTTCATCTGTAGAGTCAGCGAGCCGCATACATACGTGCAGATTGGTACGTTATAATAGTCCACCCTGTATAGGTTGTACGTTGTATTCATCTCTACAATATTGATATACCTATCCTTTACGGTGTGATGTCACGTGATACATAGTCCCAGTCACTATCAACGGACGATCTGTGCTGGGAAACCTTTCATCTGCCGAGTCAGCGAGCCGAATACATATGTGCAGATTGGTACGCTATAATATTCTTTTACAATCTCTGTATACTTAGGTTTTACGTTATATGTATCTCTGATTTATAGTATGTTCTTTACGATGTGGTGTACATATCCATGTGGGTCACGTGATGCAGTCCCAGTCACTTTCAACGAACGATCCGTGCTGGGAAACCATTCATCTGCCGAGTCAGCGAGCCGCATAGGATGCATTAGGATTTTTGTATTTGAATAAGTAGAGCAGAGTCGGTGTTCTTGAACAGTAGAAGGAAACATAGTAAAGAAATTTATGGCTTACCCAACAGTATTAAAGCATACTTGAGAATTTCGTTGTTTGTTAGAAGAATTTTTAGAAACAAATGATAGCATCAAAAATACTGACGAGTTTTTTTGTTTCAACAGGAGGCGTCGCCACTGTGGAAATAGACGAGAGCATAACAGACATCGAAGTTCTATCTCCAAGCGGAAGCAGAATCGAAGCACAACTCGAAGACACCGGTCTTCTAACATTCCCTGCTACACAAGTTGGAAGATATGTTGTTAGGAGTTCTAGAGGACCGGTGGCGGAAGTTGAAGCCAATGACGCTTCAGCGGTCAAAGTGCTGTCCATTGGCAATGCAGTCGCGCACAGACCTGCCATACTAACTGGTGAATTTACTGTGACTCTAACGTACTTACATTTTCTTTACAGCTGTCTTTTGTTTTTACTTTTTCAACTTCTTAGCTGGACTTCCGCTGCCGAACAAAAATTTCTTCAATTCGGTGCTGCTTGCGGTATTCAAAACCGTTACTAAGTCATCTTTCCATCTATAGGAAAGGCGTCCTAAGCTGCTCTTTCAAGTGCGTGATATCTCAAAAACCTCTTAAAAAGTCGTCCCGTTGATTTTCCGGGATAAAAAGTTGCCTATGTGTTAATCTAGGTCACGGGCAATATATATTCCAAGTTTCATCCAAATCGGATCAGTAGTTTTTGCGTGAAAGAGGAACAAACATACATACATCAAATTAATAAAGATAAAGATAGAGATAATTTATTTGCAAAAACATGTGTAATTTTATCTTTATCTTTTAATAAATAGAGTATAATAGGATTAGTAGGATACATTTTGCTATTGTATTGTATACTAACCGCTAGTGATTAATAAACCATTTTTACAACAGTTAGCACAACAAACGCCGGAGCTGGGCGATTATCCGGTCGGGTGACTTGCGGTGGCAGCACGGTCGCACACTCAGTGCGTCGCCGCGGCGGCGGCCGGCAGGAGTTAGTGTGGCATCCCGCCAGGGCGGCGCCACATAGACTCACGCTGCTGTGGAGCGCCACGCCCATTGCCAGAGAACCCTTCCTTGTGGACGTACTGCCGGTGCACCACGGACAGGAGGTCAGTTTTAGTATACCAGCAGGCCTAGAATGCGCACGCGAGATATTTGTCATGTCGTTCGGTCAAAATGTAAGCATTTTGCACCAGTTTAGGAACTATTGCATTATCTGTGGTAATGTTGTCAACGAAACGTTAACGCGCCTTCTTATTGTACACTTTTTTATGTTGATTTTCCGGGATAAAAAGTATCCTATGTGTTAATCCAGGTCACGGACAATATATATTCCAAGTTTCATCCAAATCGGATCAGTAGTTTTTACGTGAAGTAACAAAGATCCATCCATACTCACAAACTTTCGCGTTTATAATATTAGTAGGATAGGATTAGTTGTAATTTTCTTTGTGAATAAATTCATTATTTCGTTTATTTACTTGTCCCCAGGTATCAGCATCAGGGCTCGGGTTATATCAAGCGCAAGTGAATCGAGTCGCATCATTCAGTATCGATACATTAGGACGGCCGGCGAGAGAGTTTGACGTCGTTGTATCAGGGCCCGGTTCTAGAGCTTTACCTGTCCGGTGTTACCAGACGAAGTCGGGATTACTGCAGGCTGAATACACTATCACTGATGTGGGGCAGAGTACCATAGGTATGTAAATGAAAATACGTATGAAAAATTTGTGGGACTGACAATCTGCTAGGATCAAAAGAATCAGAATCATACTAGAAATCTATAGTTAAGGCAAGCTGCTCAGGCTTCCTCAGGTTAGCTAGTAATATGATGGTGATTTAGATTGATAGAGAAGAGAAAAAACAGCGTTTGAAGTACTTACAGCAATTTTTTTTAAGTGAAAACTTCTTTAGCCTCGTTGTGATTTGAAAGTCGATGAAACGAAAAAGCGACAGTAAAAAGAGACAGATACATATATTCATAAGATTTAACGTGGGAGAAAATGAGATAGGAAGCATTATACAGTGTTTCTTATGATCGTGGTTCTCTTTTTTTTTTAATATTTTGTGCCTGTAAGTTCTGAACCGTAATCGATGTAGTACATTATTGTTTTTGTTTGAACTGTTAGAACGACCTTGATCTTGAAGCCAAAATTTTTGAAGGTTTCACTTCTACCACATGAATGAATGCACACATGTTATTTTTTTTATTATCAAGATGTATTTGAGTTTTAGTTCTAACTCTAGAGAATCCTCAAGGACCGTTTGTTTTCAGAGGTACTACACCTTTCAAAGGCGATTGCTGGCAGCCCGTACACGTGCGAATCGTTCGATCCCAATAGAGTGATACTGGCTGGATTACCCACTGGCAACATTGTTGCACAGACACCTATCAATTTTACAGGTAAAATAACGCAAGAGATAAGTAGTTTGAAATTAGAATTGCTGGATTCAAAATCTTTAGCTTATAAAATGATTATCATCTTACTTTTTAACCGACTTCAAAGGAGGTTTTAAATTCAACTGTATTTTTTTTATTTTTTGTTCGTTACGTCCGAACTTCGTCATTTATGAACCGATTTGAAAAATTCTTTTTATCTAAAAAAGGTATGCTTCCATAATTTCCAGATTGGTCCCATATTATTTCTATCAAAATCGGTTCTGTAGTTTGGCAGTTAAATAAGAATAACTGAAAAAACACGTGCGTATTTTGCTTTCCTGTGACTTTTCAGTGGTGTTTACGATCAATAGAATAATCCCATATAACTGCCATAATCATCATCTCATAACGATGAAGCCGGAAAGTTGTAAAATAGGTGGGTTTTTCGAGTTTTTAAACTCATAAATTTATCTTGAATTCAACCTAGAACTTCTGAAAAAATAAACTGCTGATCACAGAGTATAAAAAAATGATTTTTGTTTTTAGTGGACACAAAAGAGGCTGGTGTCGGTGAATTGGAGGTGGTTTGCGAAGCGATGGGCGAGCAACGAGTCCACTTACCAGTTGATATCCGGGAAGACGGTCACACATTCAGAGTTCGCCTCCGGCCTTCCGTTCCCGCGCATTACAGAATCTACGTTACCTATGGAGGTAAGATACAGGGTTATATTTCAACACAGTTCTCGAGAAAACGCCATAGGAGAACCAAGTTTGCCAGGAATCTATTCAGCCTGTGCTAGCTCATTCACTGTTGTATATATGCCTCTTTTTTTATCACACCTTTTCCGATCCTGCGCCATCGAATCCAGTGTGGTCCCACCAGCACCCTTATCCCGAATTCAAAATGGTAAGTAAGTGGGTAACGTCCAGAGTCTTGAACTCCACTTATCATTTTCACTTCGCGATAAGGGTGGTGCTTTACTAAATGACCCGCCCACTTAGCTGGTGGTCTGCCTCGTGACATATAACCCTCGCGTGGCCAAAACTCCAACACCATCTAAACAGTTTTTGTTCTTTCCTACATTCATATTGAAGATGCCTGGAGCGCCATCTAGCTCGCTACATGAGAACTATCCTAGATCGCGCAAACGAAATTATCATGTAGTTTGAACATAAGTAATACTACCGAATACCATCCATTGGTCCTCTGACCCCGAGCCTAAAGGTCACTCGGCGCGGAAGATCTTCCCTTTTCGCAGGAGGACACACATCCTACCGTGTTCTCCTCATGCCTTATTTCTAAATTCCAAGTTATCTGATTGCTAATGGTAACATTTATTCCAGGTGCCCCAGTACCAGGCAGTCCCATATCTCTTGGTATTCTAAGCACACGCAGTGGAGGCGCCCGTTGCGTCGGCACTGGGCTATCTCACGCACACGTCGGGAAAGAAGCTGCTTTTACTATACAATGCTCTGAAGACAAGCCTCCTGTTGTTGAGGTAATTTAACGTACAATAAAGTATTTTCATTCATTCATTCATTCATTTGGTAGAATTAGTGTCAGTGCACTTGAAATGTATGTGATCATGTCCATTGTTCAACTCCTGGCTTTAATAAATAAATTTTTTAAAGAAAATTACAACTAAAACAGTATTTACAATATTTACAAAGTACATGAAACAATTGAGCTATCTCGTTTTAAACCGTTGCAAACTATTTTAGATAGCTCAACTGGTCCAAAATTGTATACACGCAATGAATTGAGAAGCTGATATTTTTCTTTGCCGGTTTAAACTCTGTAAAATTCCAGGTGGAAAGAATATCAGAAGACAACGACGGTACAATAGACTCTGGCCTGCTGGAATGCAGGGTAACTGCGGGCGCTCCACGCGAATGGCTCTGCGCCTACATTCCGCTGAATGTTGGTTTATACGAAGTCAGGATTTATACCGCGAGTGGACCTTTGCCGGGCAGTCCCTTCTCTGTCAAAGTGAGTTTCACTATTGCAACTATTCACAGAATGTCGCGCAGCTTTTGTTTTTGAAGTTATACTTCTAATGCGACTTCCAACTGACAGCGTACATGGTTGCGTTAGTCTCTATCTCTTTCTTTTCCCCCGAATAGAAAGTTCTATTCCCCGGTATAGAAAGAGCTGTCTCTTTCTCATGCAAAATCATCCTATTGTATGGATGTATGTATGTATATTTGTTTGTTCCTCTTTCACGCAAAAACTACTGATCCGATTTGGATGAAACTTGGAATATATATATTGTTTGTAACCATAATAGATATTTTTTAACACATAGATATTTTATCCCCGAAAATCAACGGGGTCCAACGGGACGCAAACGAAGTCGCGGGCGGATGCTAGTAGTACGTATTTGCATAAAGCCTATTCAGTTTATTCACAATGTAATGATTCCAGGTCATAGATACATCGTCTATAATGCCTGTTGGCGGATGGGGGGCCGATAACTCGGGGCGTGTGAGAGCTCCTTCCAAACTAGTCTTGGATACAAGTAATGCGGGACCCGGTACATTAGAATGCTTACTCGCTGGGCGGCATCAACGTAAGTTACTTTACAAAAAATTAGGTATGATTGAAAATTACAAAAAAAGTTTATAGAAAGAATTTTGTCAAATACCAAAAAAAATGTTTTTCATGATTTTTAAAGTTGTAAGATTTTAAAACGTGCACCATAGCGTCCCTGAAATTTTCATAAACTACTACATTTCGCCTGCACATTCAAATTTCAAATCACTTGTAAAGAAGCTGAAATTTACTTTGGTCAAAGTGTAAGCTTTAAAATTTGACATCCATGCCACAGATCATAATACTCGTACCTACTTAACTGTCGAACGAGGAGAAGGAAAAAGGTAGGTAATTAGGTACTAAACTTCCCTCATAAAGCATAAACTCATCGGCATAAGTCGTAAATAACTAGGTACCTACTATCATATGGTACCTCGTTGGTTGTTATCTAACTTCAATAATGTTCCTCAGGTGTAGAAACAGTATCAGGCCGCGCAGTCGTCACTCTAGCCGCAACCGAAGGCATCAGCGGAGATCAGGAATTAGAACTCACATACAATGGGGCCTTAGTAGCCGGCGCGCCTAGGAGAGCACTTGTTGCTTCAGGGAATACAGCTGACAGAGTTACATTAGCGGGGCGCGGGTTAGCGCACGCCGCACCCCATACACCCGCTGTGTTTACTATAGGTGAGTGTATTTATTATCGAAGCTTAGTAGCCGTTGTTTTGAAATATCAGCTGTATTTCCATAGCAATACAGCCAGTATTGCTTTGTCAGGCGTTATGGCTCAGTCGGTAGTAGTTCTGCCTTCCGTGCTGTGGGTCGTGGGTTCGATCACCACCGAGAACAAACATTTGTGTGTTGTAAAAACATAGATGTTTGTTCTCTGTCTGGGTGTTTCTATGTATTATAAGTAGGTATTTACAAAAAAAATAAATATGTATGTATTCTATCAGCCATCTAGTTTCCATCGTACAAGCTTTGCTCAGTTTGGGACTAGAAAGCGTTGTGTTAAGTGTCCGTGAATATTTATTTATTTTTATTATCAATATTGTATCACCAGATGGCAGTGCAGCCGGTCCGGGAGCGCCGGAAGCGTCCCTTACATCACCGGACGGCGAGCACGTGCCCGTAGCACTGGCCGCTGCCGGACCCGGCCTATGGCGTGCCACGTACACACCGAGACGAGCTGGAGACCATCAGCTGAGAGTGCTCTGGGCTGCCAGACTGGTCAAAGGTCAGTGTGTATCTGTGTCTAGCAGAGTTGACATCGTATAATACTATCATGTTAAATAAACTCGATGTAAGGTTGAAATAGTGGCACCGGGTGTGAGTAAACCAAAACATGGTGTAACTATTTCAAGTTTACATCAAGTAAGAGCGTAAGCACAGATCTGCGTGGGTTTGCGCACCCTACCTCGACTGCGTAAGCACCGATCTGTGTAATCACATTTTGAGCTACATATTTTGTAAATAAAACGTACGGCCTCTGTCCGTCATTTTGACAGACAATTTTGCTAGTGAAAAATGAGATATTTGAAATAGTATCAGTCAAGTCAAGTAATTCGTCAAGTCGGTTATATACATAGACTAGCCGTCGCCCGCGGCGTTGCTCGCGTTCTACCCTTTAGAGTGTGACGTTTCAAAATTCCTTTCTTAGTGCACCCCTACACTATATAAGGATACTGCTTTCCAAATTTCATACCTCTAGGACTTATAGTTTAGGCTGTGCGTTGATTCTCTGTCTGCTTCAAAAGAGTTTTATATATATTGATATTTTTCCTTCAAAACTTAAAAACAAATTCTATCATTTTAGGGAAACCACTTACACCTTTATTCCAATGGCTCACACTTGATGTTACGACTTCAAGTATTATTGGTTAAAATTTCACCAAAATTAAACAAAAATACTCACAATAACACAAGAAAAAGTATTAAAATAAAAAGTGTTGTTAAAAAAAATTAAAAACTTGAATCGAAAAACAAAGCTAATCCCACGTATCATTCCAGGTTGTCCGTTGACAGTAAACGTGAACGCGGGCGCTGAAAGCGGCGACGCGTCCAGAGTAGTGTGCTCCGGCGCTGGGTTACAGAGCGGCGTCGTCGGCAGAGAAATCAGATCTTGGATTGACACGCGCCGCGCCGGCCCGGGCGAGCTGACGGCGCATTGCACCGGACCCAACAAGGTACTGTAACATATAGAGTAGTGAATGTATACAGTGCACTACAGAGTAGGGAGAACAGAGAAATCTGTTAGGCACTTGTTTACTCGTAGTCTTCAAGATCTTTATGTCTTAGAGTGATGGACGCAGTGCATTGGCTTACAGGGCACATCCTCATTGGACTTGCTCTGTGAGGTAATGCATTGTTATAGGCAGAAGTTACTACTTAACATCAGGTGGGCAATCAGCTTGTTCCATTACTACTATCACTAAAAAAAAAAGTCAAAATCGGCATATTTGTTGGCTCCGGCTGTATTTTTTTTTTTAGTTTAAGTAGTAGACAAACATGCGTACGGCCCACATGATGGTAAGCCGCCACCGTCGCCTAGAAACACCGATAACACTTGGGAGCACTATCGATGCGTTGCCTACTGTATTGTATAGCTGTTCTAAAATGTCCGCGTCGCGTCTTGATCTGACCTAATTTGTATTATTGTTTAAGGTGGCGTACTGCGAGTTATACGAGCACGGAGACGGCACGTTTACATTAAACGTGAAGCCGGCGGAGGCGGGCCGGCACGTGCTGAGCGTGCAATTTGCAGCTGAACACGTGCCCGGCTCGCCGTTCGTGCTCAAAGTCGCCGGCGCACCCGACCCTTCTAAGGTAAGCTATAAAATAAATATTCATGAACATTTCTAGAAGGTAGAACCCTTGATTTCAACATGTTCGAAACCAAGGGTTCTACCTTGATTTCGCACTAGTCCTAAGCAAAGCTTGTACCTACTATGAGAACTAGATAAGCAAGCACAGAAGTAAATAAGTATTTTCTCTTTACAGTTTGCTCGTATGCTGCAGTCTTTAGCCTACGCTTGTTTTCTACCTGCTTGTTCTTCTGTTTTCAAATAACTTTGTAGTATCGATTTGGGCTACACTGTGTAGTGACGCTGGCACTTCGCAAGAGCCCGTGAAAATGCGCAAGGCGGCCGCACGTTTTTAAGCCTGTTTATAACGACCTTGGAAACTTACTAAGTACATTTTTAGTTTTATTTTTTCATCTACATTATAACATCTGAATTGTCCATCTCAGGTTCGAGTATACGGTCCGGGCTTAGAGCCGGGCGTGCTCGCAACGTTCCAGTCGCGTTTCCTCTGCGACACGCGCGGCGCGGGAGCGGGACAACTGACCGTCCGAGTGAGAGGACCGAAAGGTGCATTCCGCGTTGAAATGCAAAGAGAAAGCCAAAAGGATCGCACTATACTCTGCAAGGTATGTACAATATGTACATTCTAACTATCGGATATGTGTGTGGTGTGATGTACCGGTAAAAATAATAAACAGATATTTGCATCCAATCACGAGGATTTATACAGCGTCAGAGAGCCTGTGATATTATTTTGACCTTTATTTTCATAGGCACTATCGCTTGGCACTACTAGTAGAGTGAAGGGATTTTTTTCCCCCCTTTTCCCATTTCACTTACCCGTGACACTACTGGTAGTGCTACGGGTAAAAGTACATTTCCAGTGACACTACAATGTTGCCAGTAGTTTGAGAGTAGACGATCCGGTACTCGCAGTAATATCAGTAAGCACAAAGTAACGCTTTTGATTTCATTGAGCAAACTTATATTTTCCGTTTAAAAATTTTATGAGTGGTCTTAGAGATTCTTAGATGGGTAGCCTTAAAGTTTCTAACTTATTATTTCTATGAAAATGTTGTTTTTTACCAACCCCTACCAAATGTACCCTGTATAGCCAAAAAAACATAAAGACAAACATATTTAGTAGTAGTAGAGCTCTTTGTGAGAGCTCGTCCGGGGCAGTACTACCACCGTACCTATTTCTGCCGCCAAGCAGCGATGCTCGCATTGCTGTGTTCCGGTTTGAAGGGTAAGGGCGCCGGTGTAATTACAGGCACATGAGACTTCAAGATCTTTACGTCTCAGAGTGATGGACGCAGTGCATTGCCTTACAGGGCACGTACTCATTGTACTTGCTCTGTGAGGTAATGCATTGTTATAGGCAGAAGTTACTACTTAACATCAGGTGAGCTATCAGCTTAACACATTACTTTTTTGATTATAAAAAAAAAATTAGATTGGTACTACTAACTTATCTAATCTAGTAAAAATGCGCACAATTGGTGAACAACACCCAGGGTACCGTGATAAAACTAGAATCAATAAATCATTGATAATTTCTTAAATACTACTTATTGATTTGTATCTTTTTGTAGCAACATGATAGTGTTAGTTGATTACGTTGTTATTACATGCTGAAATTATTAAATCTATTGTTTCAATCTATTCTATTCACAAAGGTATATGAATTTGAACATTTTACTGTGTGTGATCAACCGATAATGACAATCAGAAAACGTGCGAGCATGCCTTGCTCGTTTTTACGGAAAATCTTCCGATGACAATAATGAAAGTTCTATGCCTTTTACAAGCTCTATTACGCCTTTTTTGAATCAATCGAACATTAAACTTTTTACTTTAGTAATACCTATCATAGAAATTAAGGGAGGTGTGACTGTCCTCGATTCTGTTGTTGAACTTTTCTTAACTAACCTTATTTGACAACACTAAAGATTTATAATGGAACAAGCTGATGCCCCACCTGATGTTAAGTGTTAATCACTGCCTGTACCGATCGTTTATTTTCCGGGATAAAAAATAGCCTATGCGTTCATCCAGGTCACGGACAATATACATTCCAAGTTTCATCCGAATCGGATCAGTAGTTTTTACGTGAAAGAGTAACAAACATCCATCCATCCATACTTACAAACTTTCGCGTTTATAATATTAGTAGGATATAGTAAGGATCAATTATTGGTATTGTATACTGCTGACCACAGAGTATACAGTTGTTTTTGTTTTTAGTGGACTCAAAAGAGGTAGGTGTCGGTTAATTGGAGTTGGTTTGCGAAGCGATGTATGTTTGTTTCAAACATACATACATACATCCTTACAAACTTTCGCGTTTATAATATTAAATAGGATTATTTATTTTTATATTTCTCCTTAAATTTTCAGTTTTCTCCCACCGAGCCTGGCGACTACCGCGTAGAAGTGCGATGGGCGGGTCGGCATGTTCCCGGCTCTCCGTTCCCCGTCATGATCTTCGACACGCAGGAGGAGCTGCGTCGCTACATGCAAGCCAATGCTGCTTGAAAACAAATACCCACAAATCCAATAACTCTTAGTGCATACGGCGTGTTTTTATACGCGCGTTACGGCCGGATACGGTCAACTTCAACTTCTTGGTTTATGGCTTTTGTAACGTGTTACAATTCTGCCAGTGTCTGTTTACTCTCGTGTCCGGATAAGGTCAATCAGTGGTTTAGCTTTTGCTGTTTTAGTTTTGTTATTGACTGTCACAGTACCAGTGTGTTTGCAGCTATTCAAGTTAGACTCTCTTAGGTATGAGATTAAGGCATCTTAGGTTTTATTAGCGGGTATACGCGCGTATAAAATACGCTGTTGGCATATTTCAAAATGCATTATTACTAATCTGATACCGTTATTCAGATAATTATATTTTTATAACAGAGTAGGTACCTAGTTTTACACGAATTGCGTTTGTTTATGATTGGTCAATCCCTAAAACTCGTGCAAATGTATTCATCTCAGTCAACCCTAAGAATATCATACATCAACCAACCTACTGTAATATACTTGAATCTCATTTTGAAATATCTTCATAGGGTTTTAGGACTCTTTCAGAGAAGTAATATCGACAAAGACTAAATTTCAGCTCTTCTGAATGAGGCCTAGACAGTAAAATAGTACACGTTTTATAAAATTAAACTAGATATAAAATAAAATTTTATTCAAATACCATACTAACTTTAAGTACTTATTTAAATGTAAGATTAGGAAACTTCGATCGGAAGAATTATGAACAATCAGATCTAAATAATAATCTCAGTTTATTGGTAGCTAGTTTTCAAGCTCAAAGTGTTGTGTATACGATTTAATACTATAATAATCTACTAGCTAGAGAGAGAAGTGATAATCTGTTTATCAGTTAAAGATTACGAAAACATTCCATCCAAACTCTAGTTTAAGAATTTAAAATGTTAAATCTCACTGTGCGCATACAAAATCTAAAAAACTAATTATGAAAAATAAAAAGCATAATAACATGTTAATATTTATTAATGCAGCGTTTAGAATTAAATAAATTAACTTTTGTGACTAACGTATTTGTTAATTGTTATTACATGGTCAAATTCGGACAGTACAATATAGTAGATAGAACTTGACCATGTAAAATACTGCTGATTGGTTCAGTGGAGTACTAATTTGTTAATAAAGTGATTTTTATTACTTGTATTGTTTTTTTGTAAGTACCTAAAACAAATATGGCGTAGGTGATAATATTTATCAATGAAAAGGGTACATACTTATTACGAGGTACCTACTTATATGTTAATATGTATGTGCCACCTGCATGGAAAAACGTTAGTTCATATGATGTAGGTAGATCAATCGTTAATCTTAATTCTTTGATAGTAGATAAATGAAAATCATTACAAAGCGATCATCATGTCTTTGTCGAGGAACCAACTAAAATGTAGTGCCTGCTGATCAATAAAATAGCTCTTATATTAAGGTCCATAATAATTACTTTTACAAAAGTCAGTATACCTAGACTACACCATTGCATAAAAAACTGTTCGCTTTGTGTTGCAGTACCTACATAGCAAACATTACCTAGGTAGGTACTAGACTAAGATAAGGTTTTCATGTACTACATCGAAGAGGATTAGGTAATGAAAATGGTACGTATCTAGTAGAACTCTATAGGTATCAACAGCAAAATCAATCAACTCCGTGTTTAAATCTAAACGCCATAGTGCGCCGATCTGGGAACCCTGCTTGAGATTCTCCCGAAAGTTGCGCGCGCATCGCATCTAAACTCTGCCACAGTTGCTGCATCTGGCCGAAGATAATGAGCTCCAACCGCTGGATTGAAGAATGAAGTTCTCCTGAAATATGTAAAAAATTTAATGAGAAGCTACAGATTCCGATGTACCTACCTACTCTCGTGGTCCGGAAGCGCCGCCATCTTGGAAAAATGGCTACCAAAAACCTACCTACCTAATGTACCATGTTTCGGCCAAAGAAATTATTTCATTTAGACCTAGGTACCTAGTTAGAATAAACAGTATATAAGTTTACGTAAACAATTTTAGGTGCCTACCTATTATATTTATATGTAGGTACTTAATGTAATTTACCTACTTACCTATGTGCCATTTTCTGACATAAACATTGCCACCGAGTGTGCGTTACGAAAGTAGGTACAAGATGCACAAAACGGGTCGCTCTTGTATGTAGTAGGCCTTATAAAAATACTATGCTGTGTGTTACCTATTATGAAGATATCATACCATATCGAAGTCGTACGACTGAAATTTTAAATATTTTCGGAAATAAATAATGCAAATCTCACTTGAGGTAACAACTCCATGCAGCCTTCTTGTGATCGTAGCATTGGCAGTAGCGTTGACTTCTGCCGTCTTCACGGAGCACATAGCGCGAGCTTCTTCTCTCGGCCCACTGCCGTGATATATGGAGTTCCGCACTTCGAGGTAGGGTTTACGATGGTCTGGGACGCTGTTCACGGTGTAAGCAGGCCCACGAGCTAAAACAGTAAAAAATTAAATGTTCAAGTTGCACAGTAACTTGAGATGCCTATGAATGGAGATGTTTGTTCTTCAATGACGTTGCAACGACTGGTCCGATTTGGATGAAACTTGGAATATACATTATAATATATTATATAGATAGGTACCGGTTCGTATCGTATCCTGGATTAACGTCGGCTACTTTTTCATTACAGGCAAATAGAATGAACGGAACGCGGACGAAGTTTCGGGTGAACGCTAGTGAGAAATTTAGAACAATCTCTAAATTGCTAGATTTCATAAAATAGAACTCCAACAAGCAGATAGACCGTAGAATCACCTACTGTTCATTTGTTGCTGATTAGTTGGGCTGCTTTCGATAGGTATTATGGCGATCAATTTAACGCTTAATCACTATCCAACAACGGAACTAATGGGAATTACCTAATCTACGGAAAATTCCCATTGGTACCACTGACTGTTTTTTTAATTATTTTTTTTCGTTTGTAATGTGGCCTAATGCCGCGTTATTTATAAACATTATTATTTTATTTAAACTAAAAAGAAAGAGCTTTTTTCACATACTATATTATTATAACCACCTTTAAATATGGTATATCGTAATGAAATAAACTTAAATTATATAGGTAGGTAACTCTAATCTAACAAAAAAAACAGTTAATATACCTAGAAGTACTTACAATGATGAAAAACCGGTGCTGTGGTAACATTCGTCACAATTACATAAATTGTGAAAAAACCTGCAACAGTTTGCCACATATCTATAACTTGAAACAAATTTCTTGCAAAAGATATCCCACTTATTTAACACAACGTGAAGTCAAACACTTTATTTTATATTTTAGTAAAGATGATTATTTAGGAAAACGTGTGTGATTTGTTCGCGTATCAAGGTAGATAGGTACTTTTAGGACAGGTCAACGAATACTGAACCTCATGGAGCCGAGCAGAGAATAAATAGTAGGTACCAAATAGATGAACCGTCGAAATTGAAGTACCTACAGTCACAGAATAGATTGGTACAGTCGCGAGAAAAAATGGAAACATCATTCAGCATTCTGAGCATTTCCTACAACACGCTTGACGAGACGGAACGAATTTTATCCCTATGAATGTCGAAGCAATGTAAGTAATGTAACCATAGGTATCTTCAGCATAAATTACTCCAAGGTCTACTTTACAGCCTTGCCTTGTTCTTTATGAATGGATTTTCTACCTACCTGAGTAATTTTATCCCTATGAATGTCGAAGCAATGTAAGTCATGTAACCATAGATATCTTCAGCATAAATTACTCCAAGGTCTACAGCCTTGCCTTATTCTTTAGGAATGGATTTTCTACCTACCTGAGGTAGACAATTTTAATGCGACTGTACCCGTATCTACAGCTAGTTCGAATAGGTAATAGGAAAGTGATCTACTTACTCAAGTATTGGGCATATTATTATAATATATTATTAATAGAACTATATTTATGAAGAAAATATCTGTAAACATGCAATAGCTATTTACCTAGCGCGTCGCTTATTCGATCTCTCTTCTACTAGTTACAAAGTAGAGGGGCCTACATCTATATCGTTTTAAAAACACTGATGTTTGATTACGTCTAGGGTTTCTTGTGTAAACAGCACTGGTTATTTAAAAGTTTTACTACTTTCTGCATTTTAAATAGCCTATAGCCGGTTGCGAACAGTTTTCAAGGCTATGGTAAAGAACTAATGATCTAAAATCACCAAAATCTTATGAATTAGACTCTACATTTTACTTATTTTTATTCAAAATAGATAAATAAAGTAATTTTAATAAATTAGGGTATTGTAGTGGATATGTTAAATAAGTGATCCAGCGTAGATCACAATAAATCGTCTGGAGTCTGAAGGACGACAGAAGAATCGAAACTTTAGAGCATGTAGGAATTGTGTGCTAATTCGTCCAAGCTTGAGGGACACGGTGAATGATCCCATACAACACATACCTAACAGTAGACGACCTAAGAAGCCTATAAAGACGTCAATCAATTACAAGAGTTGTGTTTTTTCTTCCGTCAGTCATGCTCCATTTAGGCGATCAGTCATTGACCTACTAATAAAGCCTAAAACATGAATTTCATATCCCATTTGATGGTTGCGTTCGTCGGTCAAACAAAATATAGGTTATTAATTGATTTACGACGCCAGTCGGGCTATTAGTAATAGTAAGTGCCGATGTTATTTTACTCCTGACATCTGGCCTCTGCGCTCATAAAGCTAAAGGGGGAACAAATAAATCTTTTGTGCCTACTTAATATTCCTGTTCATGAAACCACGCACCTACTCGTACCTATATCATCAATATATATAAAACTCTTTTGAAGCTGACAGAGAATCAACGCACAGCCTAAACTATAAGTCCTAGAGGTATGAAATTTGGAGGGAAGGTTCCTTATATAGTGTAGGGGCGCACTAAGAAAGGAATTTTGAAAAGTCACACTCTAACGCGGGCAACGCCGCGGGAGACGGCTAGTCTTTAATAAAAATTTAGTACCCATATTACATCATTCTAATTTCACTTCGCACCACTTTTAACTACCTGAAAGGACTCCATTTTGAGTGTGCTATCGAAGAATATAGCTTCCTACATTAGAAGATCACACCAGGGTAATTTCTGATCGAAGGCATACTTGAAAAGAGTCACTATGACGTGATGGCAGGTTATGAAATGTGTGCCATATAGTGATGCCTTTCAGCGAACACAATCACCTAAATGTCTCGCCTTACCTTTAAGGCAATACATTATGCAATGTCACACACCACAATGGTGTAATAAATAAAGTCGTAACTAAGATGGGAGCGCCCATAGAGCACGGTCAGAGCTGTATCTAGAATCCGATAGTGGGTTCTTTTAAAATTATCAAGGTATTAATATTAGATTCCCATAAGTAGGAAAAGCTAGCATAAGCTTAAGTACCAACTTAGGTAGGTAAGGTACCATAACATAATATTGTTTTTCTTTATCAAACACTGGACTAATTTCCTAAACTATACATAATATACCTACACAGAAAATACTTTATTGCACAGTATATTAAATAAACAAACAACAGCATAAAAACAAAACTATGCCCTTAGAAGCTTGTTTTTTTCGTTTGTTCGCTAGTACCATAGGCACAACGATAAGAACCTGCTGATCTTTTTACAGTTTACGTTAGTTGTTGATTATACCTACATTTTCTAATGCGTCTTTACCGAGAGAAGAAAATCCCTTGAACCGATTCTGGGCATGATCAAGCTTTTGATATGCATTTAATTCGTTTTATCTTCAAAATTGGGCCAAGGGCGGTTGATGTTCTGTTCAGTGGCCCACATGGGAATTCATTCATTCAATTACTAGTTTGGACATTGCATTGAATAAGTCCTAGGTAATAAAATGCCTATTTAACTGTGATAGATGCGCATTGCATTCAACTTTTCCGTCAGCAAAATAAAGGTACCTAAGTAACCCAATTCATTCATTCCGATGCACCCTGCTATGTCGCTTTTAGAAAAATACAATGCTTACTTCTAGATAGTGGCATGGACTAAATTTTTTCCATGGTAGAGGGAACTTCAAAGCCACATGCGATTTGGTTTTACGTGGTATAGGTGGTATTTACCTATTACTTAGCGCCTATTTGATATGCGTTCCATTTTTGCTATAAATCCTGTTTGTTTTTCAGGATAATAAAAACTAACATTGATATAATTATGGTGAGGTTAAAAAATGGATTAAGTACTTACCTAATTAATATCTGATAGTAGGTAATAGATACTGTACCAAATCAAGGGTAGAGGTAGGTACCTATGATAGCGAGTTCAAATTAATCCAGATAACGGCTTTTATCACAATACTAAAATGTGATTTATCCAAATCAGTGCTGATTGCTATGCTAGCACGATTACTATATTTTTATAATGAGTAATTTGGCTTAAGGTAACAACAGTAGCAAGTGAACTTTAAAACAATGAGGTGAGTATGGCAAGTAAATATTTATCTAACTCGTAGGTACCTAAATTTGATTGGGATCGCACTTAAGTACCTACACCTAAACATAATTATTCTGGATAATAGGTATAGGTACCTACTTAGTTATTGAAATTATTCTACCTAAATATTTTTTCAGAATGAAAATGTTAATCGCGTTGATGCTATGCGCTGTTGTCGCAGCAGCACCTCAGGTCGAAAAATTGGAGTCTCTCCAAGCAGCTGGTAAATTAAATTGTTGGAAATTGTATTTTTACACACTTAAGTACTTATAGGTATAATTTGCATGAAACAAAGAGTTTAAAAGAAAAAAAATCGCAATTATGTGGGAACCCATGGCTTTCATAAAAATCATGTTCATAAAAAAGTATACATGTAGGTATATAATATCAAAAATTATAGATAGAGAGAGAGAGAGAGAGAAGTGCCAATAAAATATATTTTATATTCCCGTTCGTCCCACTGAGCATGTTAGTGGGCCGAACGGGAAGTTATTTTGAAAACTTTTCATTCGTCCCACCAGACGACCCATTGGGACGAACGGGAATGAACTTATCTCCCTAGGTAGACACAAAAGATCATTATAGGTAGGCAATAAATAAGAATTATATTGCATCTCCAGACCTCCAGGAAGCACAGAACAACAGCATCCTGGTCAACGCGCTAGTTCGCCAACTATTCACGTACTTGCGCTTCGTTATCAACAATGGATCCACTCTATTCGGAATCCCCCCTCTTGATCCCCTGGATTTGGAGCATTACCACCTGGTTATCCCTGCTGGACTTATCAAGTAAGGCAATGTCAGAATTAAGTACCTACCTATATTTTTCTCTATCCATAGAATTTTACGCAAAGTAGGTACCTACAGGTACCTACTTATAAAATTTAATAAATTTAGAGATCATTTTATTTTTTTATAATGATTTTTTGTTTTTATAGTAGGACAACGGGTTAGTTCATTTTATTATTTTATTTATAGTTCCATTGATTGTATTAGTCCAATAAGTAGGTAGGTACCTACTAATATTCTGTGGTCCTAGGACCAAATAGTATTATAAAATGTAGGTACTTTGTGGACCAAATAGATGAATGGAACTAAGGGGAACTTACCTGGTAGACCCAGACAAGTACCCTAGGAGTAGATAATATTTTTGCAGATAAATTCAATACCTACCCTAAAACATTTCAGCTTGGACTTGGAGCTGAAGGACATTCATGTCTCAGGAGCAGGCGACTTCGTGGTCCACAGGAGTGATTTGGACCTCAGGGCCATGACTTTTGATATCGATATCTCAGTCCCTGTCCTTAACATTCGGGCCGGTGAGTTTTTACTTATAATCTGCCCTATAATCCTTATCTGCCGAACGGAACGTGCCTCAAATAATCCGGCAAATTTAACTAATTTTTTTATTTTTATTTTTTTTTTTTTAAAAGAATGGATACCCAACACAGGTTTACACATAACAAATCAAAGTACATATAAAAGGAAATAAAACAAGGTGCTCCCATAATTATAGGGTACCACATCATGCGCATAGGAACAAGCAAAATTATACAATAACTAAAGTAGGAAAAATAATAAAGTATTAGTTCACATAAACAAAATTAAGCTTAAGGCAATTAGGTAAGTAGTCAAATAAATGGTAGGTATTTAACGTTATATAAACAAGATTATAGTAGAAGATAAAGTCAAAAGATTAAGTATAGGTAGATGTAGACTTTAGTTAGATAAGTACACAAATATATATAAAAGAAAAGAAAAACAAGGTTTTAATACTAAAATAGAGCGATTAATGTTTGTTAAAAAACAAGGACGGAGGACAAAATAAGGTTGAACTGAATATACATGCGATAAACAGCAAGTTTTGCAGTACAATAATCAGGTACCTAGGCTAAGAAGTAAGTACATAACTAAGTATCATAAAATAATCATAATAATATATACTCAATATTTACATACCTAAATGCTCTCAAACGTTTTTTGAATTTAGGCAGAGAATCAGTTAAGTCCACATCGCTCGTTTTAGAGATGATATTGTACAGCTTACAGATTCTTGGCACTACAGAGTGTTTACCCAGGTTAGTTTTTGAGTACGGCAGACTAAACAAGTTGAAAGCTTTAATCCGAGGAAGACGAGATGGGGCGGAAATACTTAACATATTGGTGAGGTCTATACAATTTATGCTGCCATTAAATAATTTATGCAAAAAAGTTAAATCAATTTCTTTTCGGCGGCACGATAGCGCGGTCATTTTATAGTATTTAAGTCTCTCCTCATAACTAGATACCTTCTTTGATATGTTATCTTTGTAAGTTTGGTGGTACATGAAACGCCGTTGAATACTTTCTATACGCTTTGCATAAAATTCATATTGGGGGTTCCATATCACAGAACAATATTCGACTACAGGACGGACTAAAGTCTCAAAAAGCTTTATTCTTGTAGCAGGTTGTTTGAAATCCTTACTGTTTCGTATGACGAAACCTAAAAGTTTGTAACATTTGGTCACCATTCTTAAGATATGAGTATCGAAGTTTAGTTTCGGGTCTATGATTACTCCAAGGTCTTTTACTGCATCAACGTTTTGCAGTTTGTCTCCGTTGATAAAATAACTGTTAGGAGATTGTGTTTTGTTTCGTGTAAAGTGAATATGATGACACTTTTTAACGTTAAGTGACATTTTATTACGGTGGCACCAAGCGTATAGACTATTGAGATCATGTTGTAAGAGATCAGTATCAGATGGTGTTGTTAATTAGGTACCTATGTGGTAAAATTAAAAACCGTGAAAAGCACATCAAAATACATAATTGCTAGGTACTTACCTAATTCAACCCGTGTAAGGCCTAAACATGATTTTACTTCTTTCAGGTGAATACGACTTGGTTGGTGATGTGTACACCGCGATTCCTTTGTATGGCAAAGGGAAGGCTTAGTAAGTACCTACCTAGTTTATGTTTGTCTCTGCCTGACAGATGTATCTTGTTTACTAAAATGTACCTATTTTTATTTTCAGTTTCGTCGTAGATGGATTCCGTTTCCAATGTAGGTTTTTACTGGTGCAGTCCGAAGATGGTAACTCTATCCTCGTCGAGCGAGCTGTGAACCCATCCTTCAATATACCATCCATCAAGGTAGGTACCTTAATAATATTTATTCTTTAGCAATGGTGCTACATAATAAGTAAAACTACTAAGTACCTACCTAGGTAGGTGTCCATGGTAGGTTAGCCCATGGTAGGTACCCATATCTAACCGCCAAACGGTAGGTATACCACTCAGTGAAAGTGAAGGGAAATATCTATTACCTATCTCTCCCACATGCCCCCGTTCAAGGTCAGAGCTATTAAACCGTGTCGGAACCTGCATCAAGTCAGTGGTCTCACACTATTGGCTAATTCTAATAAACCTGATGACAGGCGAAAGATTCATCGCACTCTTGACTTGACATTTGAAATTTTTTTTAGTCCGACCTGACCGGTGTCCTGGGAGGTGGAGACCTAGACCCTATCGTCAATGCTATGGTGGAAGAGGTTATTTACGACTACATCAACCGTTTCCGTGGTGCCATCTCTCTGCTCGTCGCCGATGCCGCACCTGGCACTTTGAACCCTCTGCTGAGCGGGCTCGATACGTGGAAGTACATCGCCCCCCTCATCCCTAGAGCATAAACTACCTAGCCTACTAACACCACTTAAGGATACAAAGATGATACCTACTGTAAATATGAATAAATTATTGTGAAATTAGGGATTTTTTTAAATCAACACCATAATTTTACTACACTTAGTACCTTTAACACTTACCAAATAATTTAAGATGAATGAGAGTTGCTAAAAGCACCAAGCACAAGTACCTACCTAGGTTTATCATTCACCACCGGGCTTAAAAAGAGCCAAAGAATATTCAAAATGATTACCACCATTCATTTATTATTCCTGCAGTTAGGTGACACAAAGTTCAAATAAAACTGTAATTTTAGTCCTCGTCCCATTCATCGAACCAAACTTCCCGGCAAACACCAGAGATGTCCCTCTCCAGACCGTCAAGGCAGGTTTCATATTCCAAGACAACAGGTGAATCTTCTGCAATAGCAGTCTGGACCACTATTCCTGGAGCCATGACAGGATCTTTGTTCTGTGGCAGTACCGCTTGCTGAGTTGCAACAACAATAGCAATAAATATGATCACTGAATGCATGGTGATGTGATGTGCTAACAAGTTGGACACTACATGAAAACTGAGATTTGCGACAGACGCGCGATGATTGCGAACTTCCTATTGCGCCCACATATGGGGGCCAAATTGGCCACGAATATGATAGAGTTAGGTATTTGAAGAGATAAAAAGCGGATATGGTAAATTATTATCCTTGTTTTAATAGCACCAAGTTTTATAAATTAGTTTTGAGCAGCCTCACTTAAAATTCGATTCTGTTTACTCTCAAAACCAGCTGCTTCAAAATATAGATAGATTTAGATATAAATTAAATATAGGTAGATTTCTTTTACCTAGTACTTAAAAATGTAAGATAATGATTTAGAGTAGGTAGATACCAATTATGTAGGTAGGCACCTACAATTGGAACTGGAGCTAATAACTCACACTATTAGCTGGAACATACTAATTTACACTATTAACATTACTTATCACAATACATAATAGTTATCTAAATATTTGATCGAGTGAGCGAAGCGAACGAAGATTTTAGGGACAACTTGGCAAAAAATGCTTTCTATGTTTGTTCGTTGAGATCGTTTGAACCGCTTATCCGATCTTCACAGAATTTGGTAGGTATACGGATACTGGTTTGAAAAATAAAGTAAACCGGTCAAGGGGTTGGAAAGTTGTAAACAACTCCAAAACTATTTCACCTAGAATAAAAATTAAACCGGTTTTGGAATATCTAAAAGCAAAGCCCTATCATATGACACCCCATTACTGTGATATTTTTGTACAACATTTTATTTTTTATTATATATTTTTTATTTATTTTAAGATACGATTTTATTTTACTCCGTTTGATAAAATCGTATCTTTACAACCTCTTGACCGACCACGAGATCTCAGTTCGGGGCGAACTACTAGTATACAAGGTTTTTATATCAACATTACTATATCAATATACCTACTTATTCAAAGTGATATCATTTTCTGAGGGTTCTAGCGTTTCGGTTGTGGGGGCAGCTGACGTTCTCGAGGCGGCGGCGGAGCGGTTCTCTCGCGTGGCGGGGGCGGGGCTCGCGCGTCTGCGTGACGTGGTGGCGGCGGCGCTTGCCGCATCCTGGGCTCAGGAGGTGCATGCCTTTCGCGAGGAGCCGGAGGTACCTGGCGTTCCCGTTGGCCTTGGGACACACTGTCCATTCTGAAACAAGTCTGTAGTTGTAAAATACCGAATATGCGAGATTGCCTTCTGGTAGTGGTGTGCCTGCGTGTGTAGTTAGGTAGGTAGGTAGGTACTGAGGTAGATAGGAATTAGGACCCTTCACTGAACTGGCTGATCATGATCATCACATCAACAAGAGACGAACCTAACCTAGACCTAGAAACTATCCTTACCTACCTACTGAGTCTGAGCACAGAACATGGTAAAGGCAAATACTTGGTACAAACCTAAGTGTTTTAGCGCCCCTTGTGCAGCGGATGACGGACGTAAAAGAAAATCTGTAAATTAATAGTGATTACAATTACAACAAATAACAACAAAAATATTTTGCATTCTCTTTGTACAAAACTACTCAAATATTTTTCTCTTCTGCTGAGTATTTATCTATTAAAAAAAATCATACAGAAGATCCGAAAATTCGTGGAAAATTCCGAAACATTCGCAAGCACTTTTAGTCTGTGGTAGATAGAAAGTCTGTGATTATTGTGTGTGTTTGTGAGCCATCTTTTGAATTTTTTGAGAACTAACTAATAGGTTACAGTTAACCCAACCACCGGAAATGCGAATCCATAGACAAAAAATGTTACAAACTCAATAAAATTTCCTTGAACTTATGCAAATAGTCTAAGGTCCAGCCGCACCATTACCGTACTATAATCACAAGTTTTACATAAATATCTGTGACTTTGTTTATATAACCAACAAGCTCTAGTGTTTTGTGTTACAATTTTGTGGTTTTAGTGCTCTCCTAAAAGCTATGTATTTTTGTAACATACGTACACCAAAAATTTAACGAGACCTACCTACTGACCAAATAATATTAGACAACTTCTTGCTCACACGTCATTTCAATATTTTCTGAAGATATAAAATATGTAATTTTACATTCGTTCAAGCACATAGGTTTTGATAGTTTTTACAATCTCTAGGTACTCACTTTATGAGTTAGACTGAAGTCTGAATTCTTTATGAAAATACGCATTTTAACCATAGCGACCACAGACAACCACAAAACTTTTAAATTTGTCATAGAATTTATACCTAGGTAATCATATTCTGATAAAAAAAAACTCGTAATAAGCTTTACTGAAGCGGAGATTTGAGTAGAGATTTCGTTAAAATTGACAGAAAATCTATTCTTGACTTCGGATCGAACTTGATTCTACTATTAGGGAATAATCTGATAGCAATATTTTAATTTTAATTTTACAGGGAATTTCTTTAAAATCAAAAGTGGAAGCACTGAGCGAATGAACTACCATAGACAACTGAACTTTGACAAGTGACAACCACATGGATATGATGTTCTCTGATCGATGAATGAAAACTATCATTTGAATGAACTAAGAATGGAAAAAATAGACCGACTACGACTGACAGCAGTGTCCAACTTATGGTATTTTCCCATAAATTTATGGTATTCAGGGATATAAATAAATGCATTTTTTTGGATATGGGATTTTCAGAGTATTTCGAGGCCTATCACAAAATCACTCAGTACCTACTCAGTACTGCGCGATCAATGTGTTTAGTTTGTAAATTCATTTAAAAATTTAAAGTTTTAAAGAAAAATATGTATAGGTACCTATATCATAAACACTAACCCCCTATCTTATAAAAAGCTAGACAATTATGTCCTGATTACGTATCTTATACAAAACTTAATGGATACTCTTCTTTTTACTTTTCAAAAGATAGACCCTTACAATATTAATGTATTAGGGAGAAATTTGTTTGAGCTTTAAAAAATGCATCTAAAAAACTTGCTTCGGATCTTCACTGGCTCGATCATTAGCTACTTTACTACTGCTATATCATAATGCAAATATGTAAAGTTGTGAGACAGAGTAAAGAGTAATGACAAATAAAGCAATGTCAAATGACACAAACCGATGAAAAATATATTCGTATGATTTTTTATATAATTTTTAGTACCTACTGCTAAGAAGAGAAACAAAAACGTTTATATGTTGATACAAAAATCGTTACACTTTATTAGGGGAAAATGAATTTGGGTAATTTTCATTGAGACTAAGGGAAAATCCAATTTCAGGGTTGGCAGCACTGATTGACAGGACAGACAGAAAAGAACAAAAACTGCGAATGAAAAGTGATTTCGGAGAGTAAAATTGAAGGCTTTTCATGTGATTTTGTGAATTTGTGTGTGTACAAAATTCATTGTAGACTGTGTTTTTATTATATTTTTTGAGAAAAGTTCCCAAAAAAACGTACCGCTTGGTAGTAATATGAGTAATGTTACCAACCAAAATGGAACAGGTCTAGAGCAGCAGGTCAGTACCTCATGTAGTACATGCACTTTGTATCGATTTTTCCATCATTGCACGTATTTTTATGCATAGCAGTTTGTGCAACAATATTTTCTATCTCGCAATGATCATAATCTAATTCATAAAATGGCACAGATTTTCTGGTTTTTGCTAGAAGAGAATCTCAATGCTTTACGTGTCTTGAAATAACCAACATGGCGACTAAATCTTTCCACTTTTACGGTATCTATTTCATTGATTTTGCTAACTTTGTAATTTGCAAACATTTCGGATAAACTTGATGGTCACTGTGATATTCCGAGCCTGTGTGAGGTCATTGTCACGTTAGACTTGCGTGTCATGGCGGGAGTAAATTATTCTACCGTTTCGTATTGTAACTAGTGTGTATTGATTTCTCTTTGTATGTAATTTTTCTTACTCCACTCTTCTTCTATCTAGTCTTCATTCTATCAAAGATTTATGTGTACTGTGATCATATCACCCAGTGGTTCACAAAGATAGGTGGCTGACCCAGTAGGTATTAGTCACGGTTTATATAGTCATGCTTTGGTAGGTACATGTCCAATTAATTGTAAGGTTATTAGAAATACAGAATTGGAGTAAAGTTTATAGAAATTGGATATAGTAAGTAATTTGATGTGCTAATGTTATATCCTAAATTTTTTATGTATAAATATGCAGTTTGTCTTGTATTCATTGAAATATATATACATATATATATAAGTGTGTTATTTTCCAGCTTGCTGGTCTGGACTTGCAGCCTCAGGCTCCCAAGAGTGCTGGCGCTGGTCGCTACATTCCTCCGCACCTGCGTAGGCAGTTGCAAGGAAGTCCTTCTCAAGGTATAGCATTGGGTTATTACTATACATTTTCCTTCATTCCTATACACTACTTAGTTTCAATTGTAGGACAGACAGATTTTCGCAACTATACTAGAATTAATACACTGTATAACATATATTTCCTATCTTTACTGTATAATGTTACTTCTGGTGTCTATTGAGAGGTCAATGCAATACGGCTCTCCAGGCCAGTTTAGAGGTGTAAATAATCCTACATTCAACTGTCCTCTTAAAGTGGAAATTAAATTAAAGTTTACTAGTTTCTAGCGTTTTTAATATTACAACTAATTTAAAAACAATATTAAGTCTTAGGGCCAAATGCCAATACAGAAATCGTTACTCAAGCATAGATTTGAGTGAAGATTTTCATACAAAAATCTATGCTTGAGTCCGGATCAGTGCTTGAGCAGTAAATCAACCTAGCCCTAAGCAATTTAAAGTAACAAAATAATTATATTAATTTCATAGTATTCTGTAGATATTATCAAAGTAGGTTATAATTACTTATACTCTGTTTGGGAGCATTGACAACTTATCATTCCCTTATCATACTGGTTGAACCTACACATTCAGTAACTGCCTAAATACCCTAATTTAGGTAAAATCAAATAAACTATTGATTAAGTAATTTTATAGCTGATATATACTTATGTGTGAATAAAATAATATCATAAATATGTATTTACTACACAGTAATATAGGTATTTGGTTAAGTTGCCATGCATCTCATATTTACAGCTATTTATGTTTGACCTACAAAGAAAAGTAGGTCGAACCTGGCTGGAACATAACACCTATCTAGTGTCCAACTGCCTTGCTATATCTAGGCTGATATAATGTATTCAAGGAAGCTGGTGCCTTGAGAGCAGATCTATAGTTGTAGGTATTATCAGTGACGCATTTTATGCTTGCATTATTCATTGATTTGTGTTGTTTCCAAATCTTACCTGAATAATTTTCTTTGTACAATATTGTAAAATAAAACCTCTTACAGATTTCATGTCTTTTAGGTGTATTCTTTTACTTAGCTATAATGCCGCCTTAGGTGTAGATTTATCTCCACCCAATTTTTTCATGCTCTGCTTCTTCCTCAGCTTTCCAATGGAAAACACCATTCTCTATTAATAGACATGGTACTTATAGTATATTGGGAGACCTAGTGGTCTTGCCAATTCTTTATTTCTACACTAGGCCTGGTCAAACAGAAAACGTTCTTAGCCTTCGTTAATGATAAATCAAGTACATTGGTACACGTCAAGGCATAATAGCGTCGCATACTACAGCCGGGTGTGTATGCGACGCTGCGCTCAATAACGCTTTCTGTTAGCCCAGACCTTAACTTTGTCTTGCAGGGGAAGAGTCTAAGCCTGCAAGCTTAGACACTCGTCCTAACGAGTCACGAGACTCTCGTCCATCATTCGGCAATAGCGGGCGAGGTTCCGAGCGCGGTGGCCGCCGCGATGACCGCGACCGGGACTACGATCGCGGCTACGATTCGCGTAATTCCCGCAGAGACAATCGCGGTAAGATACTCTTTTATGGCAATCAAACTTTGCATTAACATTCTGAAAGTGAAATGGTGAAGCCTACTAAATAATTAAAGTATGGGTGTCTGGGTGTTGAAGTACTCACAATACCAAAGAAACATGTGAAAGCTTGATATGGATGTCCACATGCAGTAAGTGCAAGTGCGGAAAATCAGTTGAACTTTTATTTCTTAGTTTTCTTTAGTCTGTACTGTAGCATAAATAATTAGTTTATAATAACTATTACAGTTCCCTTATAGTTACATACATGGTTTTACAATTTTTGTAAGATTTCTCAGACCTATTCATGGAGATCTTGTTATCGTGCTTTGGTTCATTTAAGCTGTCAAAACCAAAGCACGACTCGAATTTTGAGTCGAGATGAGGATTATTCGACGTAATGTCTAAGAATATGAGCCTTAGTCAATTGAAAGGTTGTTCATAAATATTAAGAAAATATTGGTCCAATTACAGGCATAGCCCATATCCATTGTTCCAATCGTAAAATGTATACAAAGGGATTTTTTTTCAAAGCTACTTGTAGAAATACGTATTTTTATTTCATTTAGAAATTAATTTAGCAATCACGCTGTAACCGTGTCACGTTATGCCATTAATCAAACCAAAAATGTTTCAAAGTCTTTTTCTTTTGTTATTTAGCGGACGACACCCGTGGCGGAGCTGGTGAGTTACTATCAGCGATGGGAGCAGATTTTGTCTAGACTTTGGGTGGTATTCCACGCTTCAAAGGTCTTTGTCTAATATGTCTGTGGTTTCATTCATACAATGCAAACCATCTGTTGGATGAGTGAGAAAACAATCACATTGGTCAAAGATGTAACTGAATACCATCCTGTCTAGGACAATTTGTTTGCATCATCTCAAAGCTCCAAGTCTTGGGTTTTAGGACGTCGTCCTTGTAATAAACTGTCTGTAGGACAATAGTTTGGTGAAGGATAAATTTAACTATCAGTAAAATTAGATGCTTACATAGACTAAGGCTTATAAACTACAAACCATCACATAAATCAGTTTTCACCTCGTTTATAGGCTTTTCAGATAGTACGATGGACTGCTGGACTGGAGCATGACAGAATAACAGTCAAAGGATTGGTTGTTGAGATGAAGCGTCATTCACTCTCTATTCAGTAACCAATCCGATGACGGTTGTTCTGACGCCTACCGGACTGTCTGGGAGCTGCATAATGCATCATGATTGACCTCATTTACTAGATGATGCTTAAAAGTGATTGTGTGTAGATTCTGAAGCATACGATGAACAGGTGTTGGTGATAATTTCAAAAAATTCTATTTGTGATTCACTTAGTGTAAAACAGGAAATGTCTTCAAGGTTAACTAGGAAATATCTCTAATCTCTGTTCCACATGATAATATAATTTCTTGATAATAATATGGTACAACTATGTCATTTATGTTTATTCTAAGCTTGCTATTAATATTTTCTTTAGGTTTCTCTGCTTTCTCTGTCTAAAGGGCTTATTCTATAGGTAGCTAGGGGCCGTGTAGCCAATCACTATAACCATCGATAAAATATTACTAAGTGCCAGGTCTTCTCAGGTTAAGGTGCTATTCCGAACACGACAGCAGACTGCAAAATGCAGTGCGAACCAAAGGCAGTTTACTTTGCACTTTAATATGAACATCAAAATACTCATTGGATCTAAAATGACCTATGGTCTGCGATTGCGATCTGCCGGCGAGCTTGAAGTCTTAGTCTTATGGTTGTCATGGTATAATACGTCTACATAGGTCACAGTAGGTCGCGAAGCTTTCTTTATACTCACATCGCGCAGGTTCTGCTCATGGCCATAGTTAAAAGCAAGCCAGTCGGTTCATGAGCATCATAGAAGAAATGTAATGACCTGTTGTTTCCTCTACATACTCCGAAGCAGGTCGCGACGATGGAGCGGGCGGCGGCGCGCAGAACGGCGAGTCCGAGCGCTGGGTGGAGCCAGACCGGTGGACAGAGCGCGAGCGACCGCGCGCCACGCAGCCTTCGAGGGACATCCGCAGGGATGAAGACTTTGAGCCGCCTGCGCCGCGCAACGACCGCTGGAAGGTATAAACCCCACTAACGTTTATCTCCCGTGACACAACTACAGTAGGACACATATTGTGACACTACTATTCGCAGTTTTTCATAATAGATGCATTGTTGACTTGTTTTATTTGCAACAGGAGCCAGAGCCACGACAGGATGAACGCAGCAACTCGCGTTGGGCCTCCGATGACGTGCGTCGCACATCCAATCGCAGGGACGAGGTATCGAATGTTTGTGAAAATCTTATTTATTTTACCACGAGATGAAGGAGGATTATACAAAATACAGGGTTGATTTTTTGATAATACTATGTGGTTTTATATGAGTTGTCTAAGACAATGAGATTAGGTTTTGGTGTAATGCAATCTTCAAGCATTAATTTAGCAAAGCTGTAAGTAAAATATTTGGCAGTTTCGGTTACTATCGCGCTATCGTAAATCTTTTGTTCATGATGAAAGAATCCAAAATAAACATTCCAATGGGCATATAAACTAATCCGTCGACATGTACAATTTGAATCCATGCCAGAACGTAAACTAACCACATACATACAGGTTAGACTATGATTCACCATAACGCTAACGGGCTGTTAAGCCCTGCCGATTTTTAATGATAGAAGTAGGAATTCATTCGTTTTTGCAATCTTAAATAATAATAGCTATTACATTTGCTCTGGGAAATGTTGATATCTGGGAATTTACTTCCGTGCGTGATTGACCCTGAAATTGATTACGCTAATAATAGACTCTTGAATAGCGCAATTTTTCCATAGAATTTCGTATGTATTTTATAGTAATTACCTACTGCTTTATGAATCTTTACTTTTAATTTTGTAAACGGGCACCCACCCATGTTCATCACACAAATGTTTTTCCTTGGTTATTGAACCCAGAACCTAGCGCAATAGTTCACTAAGTATATCCTTTCTTACAGAATGATTGGACGATTCCGTTACCTCGCGACGAGCGGCAGGAGTTGGAGTTGTTTGGCACCGGCAACACCGGCATCAACTTCTCCAAATACGAGGATATTCCAGTCGAGGCGAGCGGCGACCGTGTGCCGGATTTCATCTCCAGCGTAAGTTACCGTTTATCTAGTTCCCATAGGAACTTAGTTAGTTCTTTGCTTAGTTTGGGACTAGAGTCTTGTGTGATATGTCCAAGAATATTTATTTATTTATTACATAATCACCGACGCGGGTTTTTCCTGGTCTAGTTTAATTTTCCTTTGTATGCCTTGGTAGTTTTTCTAGCGTCTAACTTCGGTTGCTTTTACGATCTACCCGAAAGGTGTATCGCGGGATTTTTGATATTTATATTCTCCTTAGATTAGGGCATTCGTCCCAATTTTGTGTATTCCAAGTTTCATAAAAATCGATGTCGTATTTTTAATGCGATATTTTCATATTTTCCAGTTTGAGGATGTTAACCTGACGGAAATAATGCGCACGAACATAGCCGCCGCTCGCTACGACAAGCCGACGCCTGTGCAGAAATATGCGATTCCGATAGTGCTCGGCCGCCGTGACGTCATGGCGTGCGCGCAGACCGGCTCCGGCAAGACGGCCGCCTTCCTCGTGCCCATTCTCAACCAGATATACGAGGCGGGGCCTGTCAAGCATATGGGGTAAGGAGCTTGCGATTTTCACTTGTTATAGTGACACATACTCAGATGTGTGCAAAGTAACTTCAACCAAAATAAAAGACGTGGCCTATCAAGCACATATCCCATCCCTCATCTACTCATAGCTGGGTAATGTAATGGGTATGCCTATGTCGCCATGTGACGTAACATACGCTTATTCCACTTTTTTTGTTTCCAGGCCATACAACAGACGTAAACAGTATCCTTTGGGATTGGTATTAGCTCCGACTCGTGAGCTCGCCACCCAGATCTTTGACGAGTCTAGAAAATTCGCCTATCGCTCTCGTGTGCGTCCTTGTGTCGTGTAAGTAACTGAAAATCACTATTTCTGTCAAAACAAAAGAAATTTTCACGCAATTATTGCAAATTTTTTTTCTGGAAGTATTAATACTCAAGTATAATGCATTCAAAACGATAAATTATGTTCACAGATACGGTGGATCACCGATTCACGATCAGTTCCGCGAACTAGAGCGTGGATGCCACTTGCTAGTGGCCACTCCCGGCCGTTTGGTCGACATGCTCGCCCGAGGACGCGTGGCCCTCGATCACTGTCGCCATTTGGTCCTCGACGAAGCCGATCGGATGTTGGACATGGGTTTCGAACCCCAAATCCGCAAGATCGTCGAATGCCACACGATGCCCAAAACCGGCGAGCGACAAACACTCATGTTCTCGGCTACCTTCCCCAAGCAGATTCAAGTGTTGGCGCAAGATTTCTTGTACAACTATGTGTTTTTGGCGGTCGGACGCGTCGGCTCCACGTCTGAGAATATCACTCAGAAGGTAGGTAATGACATCATCATCTATCATCTCATATGTCACTCATACTTGTTTGTAAAGATTACTTGGAACTGTTATGTGCACGTCGTCGTACAAAATCGGAAATCTATGCGGCAGGCAGAGAATGTCAACTGAGATCACAATAAAGTATAACTTTACTCATTTTCCATTCAGCAAAATTGGCAAATTTTCCTCATAAATTTACTTCCACATCAGCAGTATACTGACATTGTTTGGTTAACAGGTGGTGTGGGTAGAAGAATGCAACAAGCGTTCCTACTTGTTGGATTTGCTGAATGCATCCAACCTCCTGCAGCGTTCACGGCCTGAGGAAGATCAGCTGGTACTGGTCTTTGTTGAGACTAAAAAAGGTATGCTTATAAACTCTTGACTCTGTCCTATCATTTTTTGTCTGTTTTGCCTTCGGTCTTTGCAAGAAGGTTTGCTTAGACTACCAGCTATTGTGTATTTATATACATCAAAAATGTTTTACCGATTGACCAGTTAATTGCAGCCGGCGCAAAGCTAGTGTTACTATTATGAACCTAGACCGCGTTGTCATGCAACACGCAGTGCTTGGAGTCAGTGGGGACACCTTCGGGGACAGGTTCCGTGGTCGAAGCGTGGTAAAAGCTTTGTACTAGATGGTGGAAGCCATTCACTTGTCTATAAACTGTTTCTTTTTTGTGATGTTCGTATCCTAATAGTATTATTCTACCAAAGGTGCGGACCAACTGGAAGAGTACCTGGATCACCAGGGCTACCCGGTGACGTCTATTCACGGAGACCGTTCTCAGCGCGAGCGCGAAGAAGCCTTGCGTCGGTTCCGTACTGGACAAACTCCCATTCTGGTAGCCACTGCCGTTGCCGCTAGAGGTAAGAAAGATACTGAGATATACAGTACTTCTAAGTAAGAAGTACTACCAAGGCTGCCTTGTGACGTCATGCAGTGCGAGCGTGAAGAAGCCTTACGTTGAATCCGTAGTGCCTGGGACAATATTTAGATGGGAGGAGTAGGCTTTCAAATGTGCTACTATGTCCATTTACAATTCCCCATCAATAACGTACAACCTAACGCCTAATCGTTCTTTCTATAAACATGATGTTTGTCTTCCAGGCTTGGATATCCCACACGTGCGTCACGTGATCAACTTCGATCTACCCTCTGACGTGGAGGAATACGTGCATCGTATCGGTCGTACCGGCCGCATGGGAAACTTGGGCGTAGCCACTTCCTTCTTCAATGACTCTAACCGCGGGCTGGCGCGCGATCTCGTCGAACTGCTCGTTGAAGCCAAACAGGATGTGCCTAGGTTAGTATTATAAGTTGACGAACTTTCATTAGCTACTGAACGTGACTAAGATGTCTCTATAAGCTGACAGACAATTAACAGCAGAGTGGACTAGAACATATAGCGTCTAATGAAAAATTGCAAGCATCGCGCTAGAAAACCTAGTGGATGAGAGTTATATTCTTCAATTTAATGCTACTTTTGACACTAATACACTAATTGCATTGTGTGAACTAAATTTTAGGTACATGTATTTACCGTGTGTTTGGCGCAAAAAAAATAAACATTAGGGTTCCTAATGTTTGATTGTTTTCAGTTGGCTGACGAGCACGGCGGCGGACGGTCGCATCGGCGGCGGCGGCAGTCGTCGCACCGGCAGCCGGTCGGGCGGCGGTCGCTTTGGCGGCACTCCCGCGCCCGCCAGTGGCAGCGCCTTCGGAGCGAGGGACTTCCGTACGCAGTCGCGTCAGCCCGCGCGCTCTGCTGGCGCCGGCTCCGGTAAGTAACGTTGACAAAGTCTGTAAAAACTGTCTCACGGTTGTTACTCTTGCGACGCTAGGCTCACCGGACGTACTTGAAGCTGCGGCTCGGTTTGGGTAGGTATTTTCGTGACCAAATGAAATCGCGGTTTTTCGATCCGGTTGACCCTGTGAAAATCAGATTGATGTTACGTCGGCCTATAACTATGCATTGCGTCACAGAACTATTCCATTGAGTACGCGTCGTGACCGTGCTTCAACTTTCGAGAACTCCTTGTCTGATTGTAACTATATTTCCTTAGGATTTGGATACGGCGGCGGCAACTACGGCGGTAACTATGGCGGATCGTACGGCGGTGGCGGCGGTGGCGGTGGCAGCGGCGGACCCGACTGGTGGGACTCCTAAGCAGATGCCCTTCGCACCGCCACTACACCCGACACAATACAACGTATCTTATACTGTGCTTCCTGAAATTCCTGATGAATTCATCGCTATCGATAAAAGTGATTCGATTTTGGAAATTGAACAGCAAAGGTTGCAGGACCTTGTTAATGAACTGTTATTTTATACTCTCAAGTCCAGATTTAATCAAATCGTGCGTATGATTGTGTAATTTTTTTTATCGATTCTAGTGACGGATATGTCAAGAATTTCCGCAGGCGCATTATAATAAACTCGGACTGAAATTACCCTGTGACTATTTAATGTAATTGTACAATAGAGAGCGAGCGGTGCGAGTGACGAATGGCGAATGGCGCGGGTCGCGGCGCTGAATCTCAGGCCCCGGCCGTGACTCGCGCGCTGTTTCTTTTTAAACAAATAGAAGCGTTGACAAGCGCCTTAATATACGCGAGATAGGTAGCGCGATTCACTAAAGGATTAGTCGATTAGCAGTAAACTATAACGATATCATACGTTCCGTTGCGTCGAAGTCTTTCATTACCCGACTCGCCGCGTTCTATCATTTTCTAGTTACGATTATGTGAACGTAGACGTCTAACATAGCAATATTTTTGATGTTCGATCTGTATCGTGATTTCGTAAATGAACGATGTAATTGTGTATTTTCTATTTTCTGATGGTCTCATTGCCGGCTCACCTCCTTTCACTGAAATTTTGAAGCATTTATGCACCCCTAATCGATGTAGCTATTTGATGTAGATTTAGAAATTGAGAAGTACCGATACAGTATCATAGTGAATACATAAATAAAAATCTAAATTTTATCTGTAGAAAACCCATCTGTCATCAACATGGTCTATAATTTTAATGTGAATTTACCAATAAAAATAAAGAAACAGATGAAATCTTTCTTTTTATTACCCCTAAAAAGGTATGGTCAACTATAAAACAATAACAATTTCAAATTATGTTTGTGTTGACCATACTTTTACAACACAAAATAACACACATTTACACATACATAAAACAGGAGAGCAAGGTATGTATCGTAGCGGTTTTCGAGTATTTTTAGATATCGTACGCTGTAGATAAGAGTAGTAAAAACGGTTATGATCGATAGTTATCTTTATAGGAACTGAACGAGTGGGCGAGAGTATACGCAGTCGGCGCCCTAGCCGATTGCGTGACGAGATAGGCACCTATTAGTTATTTTGTCTGATGCTCAAATGGGTAGTTAACGCTTTGTCGGAAAGAGATCAAATGTCTTTGTGTAGTCGTTATGCCCAGAAATATTAATTTTAGTACAAACAACTACAAATAAGATGCAACTCTGAAACTATTCGTGTGTCGTTTCACAATTTACTTACCTCAGCTCGCGAAAACCCCGATCGGCGAGTACCTACTAGTATTTTTGTACTGCACCATTTTTCTATAAGAATATCGTACGTCCCAGTCAGCTTTGTAGTTGGTGCTGGCAATAATAGTATTCGCCATTTTCTTACGCGAGTCAAAATTTGAGTCAAGGTGTTAGAATAAAAAAAAGTGTTTCGGAACATTGACGTGCGTGCGATACGCATACTTCCGCCTAGCTACATACCTACCTACGCTTATTTGCTTTCGACTATACGTTGAGATAACACAGACTGATATCAGAAAATTTTCGGTCTTACGACGTCCTTCAAGTTTTTTTGTGATATTGATGACCAATTGCTAGTGTAGTTGCTAGGCTTATAACTTGACACTGTTTTACTGTTTTCTGTTTCTTATTAAAGATTTTAAGAGACTCCTGGAAAACAATGATTCCCTGAGTTACATTTTCTCTCTATAGGTAACATACCTAATATGGTTTAGCTCAATTTAAAATCTAGCTATTTCAGTTTAGGTATACATAACAAGGAATTTTGTAGTTTAGAAACACGGTTTGGGTTGCGTGCGTCTAAATATTATATTAGGAACATGTCAAATATCCCCGGCGCCTGCGCCTGTCCATTTCGTCTATACAGATTTCATTATTATTAATTTATCTCATCGATTACGTCCGGTAATGGCCAACGGCTTATTGAATGCGTCTTTTTGTGGCGCCTTTTTATTCGGAGATCGCGTCTAGAGCGGGACCCCGTCGAGAAGGTATCCACGGAATGCCTAAAAGGTGACTCGTGGATAAATTACGTACATTTCATCCATTTTAACGATTCCCTTTATTATTTAATTTATTTTTATTGTATGTTACACATTTGGCTTGTAACAATGTTTGTTTTTGGGTCTCATTAGCATAAAACTCACGCTGGGATCACAAAAAAAACATTGAAGCGCAGCCATTTTGATTTCTCGATAGATAGTATTTTATGTTACGACGGCAGATATTTGTAAAAGGGCTCCAAGTGTCTAATGAAGGGGATAGCGGGATGTCTCAATTCCATAGTCATTTGTCGGTTTTATCGCGTCTTGCTTGTGACATCATAAAATAATTAATTTATTATGGCTTTCAGAGACGATTTCGATCAGTCGGATCTGCGGCGCGGCGGGACGTTAATAGTTTTATGTAACATGTAATTTTATTAATTGGTATTTGATAGAGTAGATAAAAGCTGTTGCAGTAATTATTGTCGATCTATGCGGGATCAGTAATTAAGTACACGCTGTATAAAGTACTAAACAAAATTGTTATTACAAATTGTGCGAGTTAATATAAAATAATAGCGCCTTGCAAAACAATAATTTATTTAATAACGAGGTGGAGTCGTGCCTAGGTCCGCCTCGTTACCTTCATTTACCTTCATACTATAAAAGAAGAATAAGGTTCTTACTTCCATATTGAAAAAAACAGGAGTAAATTGAAACATGATTTAAAAACATCCTGTAGAAATAAACCACAAAAAAAGTCTATTGTTTGAAATTACATTACAAAAATATATTGGCAATTAGTAGAAATGCTGTCCGGCCATATGTTTGAATCCGGAAATAATGGAGCTCCGGACATTGTTATCTTCTCGGAGAACAATACGGTGGTCCTTTTGTATGCCATTCGAAACGGCCGTAAATCATTTACTGTAGAATTGCGTAAAAGTAAAGAAATGACTTACAATATGCTTACTTTGTCGTGTTAGAAAAAATAAAACCAAGTTTTAGTTTTTTGTGTCACATAAAGTGTATTTCGGTAAAGAAATAAAATTTAAAAAATATTGGTAGAGACCCTGCTATATCGATATCATATTATTATATTACCTCTCAGAGTTAACCTAATAAAATGAACGTTTCACTCATTTTGATCTTTGGCGATCTCTATAAAATAACTAAAACTATAAAAATAAATATTTTGTAAGTACCTACTGAAAGGAATTCTGTTCATTTTCAATCAAATCACACATTTGACTTACTCTGAAAGTAACTTTTTCAACACACTTGCTCATAAAGTGGCTCTATGGTCACTGCAATTAGGCACATAATGACACCCATAATCAAACTGTGACTTTTTCATTGCTGTGAGTTATAGATTTTTTTTTTGAATTTTTTTGGTTGAGTTGCTTTGTTCTTAAAAAAGTTTTTATTCAAAAAAAAGATCGTGTTCAATAGAACAAATAATTTTTTTTTTCTCTATTTTGATCTGCGATCAGTCTTCAGACTATGAGCAGGTTTGGTGTAAGCAGTCAGGCATTTAGGATGGGAGCTCCAGCGAGCACTTCTCCTTTTCTTGGGAATCATAACCCATCTAGTTCAGTGATGTGTTGTCTGCGTAGCCTTTTGGGGTAGCTGATGGTAGTGAGCTGTGTAGCCAAGTGATTAGGGTGTGCGTGTAAGCGTTCTTTGTATAACAAATAAATTAATGTTCCTATTGCTTGCTCATTTCATGCAACTTCTTATTTAAATAGATAATTTTAACTCGTACGTGTTTAATAAATAAAAGTTTCACTCAAATATAACTTTTGTTTTCTCTGTAATAAAAGAAAAACTTTAAATTCCCCATTTTGTACGTGGCAGAATATACGCAAACCCTATGTGCGGAAAATAAAAAAAAAACCTCATCCCTTTAGTCTGTGGCCGATCGCAATGCGCGCGCATAGGAAAACTGATTAATTTTTCCCGCCATAGCGAAACATTTTTCACAACTCGTTTTCACTGTTGAAATTATAGTTATTTTATTCACAAGTGTGTTGAAAAACGTCGTATTATACACGTGTGTATTGATGATTACCGTCCTCGGCTCTCTTAAGACCTCGGCGGTAATCACCAATGTACCACACTAGTACCATAATGTACTATTACATTGACTGATAGTCAGGGGCTGTAAACAAACTTCCAATTATGGTGGTAGAACCAATTATGGTGTAGTTTCACTTATCTTGGTAATCATTGATTCAGTTATATAAAAAAAGATTGAATCACTGATAAGTTTTTTTATATAAAGGCGTGGAATGACCTTTTTTAATTAGTAGCTAGAATTTACTATCATCTAGATGTGCCAGCATCATTTAGGCGTCGGTTACCCGTAGCTTTATGTTATTAGCGCTAAAACGTCAAAATTAACCTTGAAGCGACGAGGAAATCTTCAAAAAATTACGCTCGCTTTAAAAAAACAACTTGATTGAAACTTTACTTATTAGGTATTATTCATCCTAAGAATTACGAGTATCCTCTCCTATTTAAGTTGTAGTAAAAGCCCTTTAAGTCCATAAGTTCTGCATGTGTTCCTTGTTCGGCCACGATTCCGTCTTTGACCACGCAAATTAAGTCTGCATCGCGTACTGTGCTCAGTCTGTGTGCTATCATCACACACGTGCGGCCGGCTTTAGCCGCGTCTAACGCTTCTTGTACCACCTGCAAAAATACAGGTAATTTACAACTGGAAACTGAAGACATGTTTTAGTTTTCTCTAACCATTCTCAATAAGTCCATGATGTCATGTTCATGTCATTGTGCTCTCGCCCTTCTATAGAATTGGTTCTAGGACGAATTAACACACATTTTGCTACATCAAAATAGGTTAAAATCCATAGATATCAAAGTTTTGACTACTGAGATATATACAGTCATGAAATTGGAGAATCATCTTACTTTTTCGCTCTCAGTATCAAGAGCACTGGTGGCTTCATCAAGCAACAGCATCTGAGGTTTTCTGATCAAGGCCCTGGCGATAGCTACCCGTTGCTTCTGACCTCCAGACAGCTGGGTGCCTTTAGAGCCGATGTTTGTATCATATCCCTGAAAAATACATTAAATACAAAAAATGTTCTCTCTGACTATTTATTGAATCATTAACGGGCTTTATTTTTATCGCGATTTATTTAGTCTTTTCAGGATATGCAACAATTTATTGAAATTACTGTCGTCAAAAGTTGATATCTTATCGTAATAGCACTCAATGAGTAGAGTCAAGTAATTTCATGCTAATTGCCCTATTTCAGTGAAAACTTGACTCGTCAAAATTAACTTCTCAAAGCTTCATGGAAAATGCACCTCTTTGGTGGAATTTTTGGTTACACTACTCACCAACGGCAAACTGGTAACAAAGTTGTGAATATTCGCTTGCTTTGTCGCCTCTATAATCTCATCCATGGCCGGTTCAGTCGCATTGTTCCCATAAGCAATATTTTCCGCTATAGTCCTGTCGAAAAGAATTGGCTCTTGTTGCACAAACCCTATCGACTGTCGAGCGTCTACTAACCGTAGTCGGATTATAGGGATGCTGTCTTGAGCCTATAAAAGAAAAGTTATTTGATGGATCAAAATATCGTATTAATAGTAGTTCTAATGCCGTTAGGTTGCTCGTTCACTAACATTACAAACCACAAATGTGATTTTGCAAAAACTTATAACCATTATTGCTCCGCGTAGTCCGTCTTCGGGTAAAAAGGACCTAGTAGATAACTGCGAAATTCCTTACATCTACTACACCATGGAACATTTGCTGACATGGTGTCGATTCTCTTGTTGTATTTTTCTAAACTAACCTAACCTGACAGCACTATAAATTATACCGTTCCTTTCTCATAAACTAAAAAGTCAAAGACGGCTATGGTTTTAGCGCTACACGCAATTTTTTTATGTTAGGTTACTTTAGAAAAATGCGCCAACAGAATCGACATCGCTATCTCGTCAAACACGCTGCCTCTCTCAATCATCTAACTAAAAGATAGTTATATAGAAAGTGTGTTTATACGCGCACTATGCAAAGTTCTACCGTTCTTAACAACGCCGATACGAAGACCTGTCAATATATATAAAACTCTTTTGAAGCTGACTTAGAATCAACGCACAGCCTAAACTATAAGTCCTAGAGGTATGAAATTTGAAGGGCAGTTTCCTTATATAGTGTAGGGGTGCACTAAGAAAGGAATTTTGAAACGTCACACTCTAAAGGGTAGAACGCGAGCAACGCCGCGGGCGACGGCTAGTCAAAAATAAAACAACTCACCACTATACCCGCATCAGGATCATAATATCTCTCCAGTAGCTGTATAACAGTACTTTTGCCGCATCCGCTAGATCCGACCAGAGCGATAGTTTTGCCTTTCAGAACTTCCAAGTCCAGCTTATCAAGTACTTGAATAGTCGGCCGCGTTGGATACTTGAACTGTACCGCTTGGAGGCTCGCCTGGCCTGATCCTCTCTGGAATTACGAACGAGTTAGACTTCGACTAGGGATAATTTAGTTAAAGCGTTTGCGCCAATGGGGTAATTATTTAACTAGGTCGAAAAAGGATTGAAAACAAGTCTGAACCCAGTTTTTGTCAGTAGCTCCCGCGTCAGTTAATAATTAAGTGATAAAAATATAAAAAAGATACTTATTGGATGTTATTTTAAAATCTATTCGGTGCGTGTCTATTTTAGATCAATCAGGATCAATCTTGATATTATTTTTTCTTTTTACAAACCATAAACACGAGTACACAAAATAGAAACAGTAGTCCATAAGATACTAGAGCAGAACAGTTGCTCGACAAATACAGAATTTTCTATCTTGACCTATTTAAAATCTTTTTGATCGATTTTAGAAATTTTCATTTTTATTTACCTACCCTACCTAACTTTCATTTTCATTTATTTTTGTGATCGTAATACCAACTAGAGTTCGTAAAACGGCCTAAATGGATCAAAATCGAAATAAAACAAAAACAAAACCTTACAAAGTTCTCCACAGCAGGTATAGCGGGATCTGTGATCTTCGATTTCTTGTCGAGCAGCGTGATGACTCTGCCTGCCGCCTTGATTCCCTTCTGGAAATTAGGTGCAAACGATAGCGCCTGCGCAGCTGACGATGCTCCCATTAGCAGGACTTGTGCTGATCTGGAAACTTTTACTGGTTAGTAAGGCTTGATTGGCTAAGACTGACTAAGAATGACTGGCGAAGATTGATTGACTCAAGATTGGTCCATTATACGTGAGAGGTGATCTGGCTAAGCATGCAGATTGCTAAGATAGATCATAGAACTAAATAAAATGAGCATTAAGCATCTTGTGAAGTAATTTCATTTTAGGATTATCTCGCTGTTTGCTTACTTGGAAATTAGTTTTGCTATAGACAGAGGTAACTAGTAACTTAACACTAGATGGGCCACCAGCTTGTTCAATTACTTTACTCAATAAAAAAGACCTAGAAATCATGCTTAGGCCATGGTCCATTTTCAAACAGTCAAAAAAAACTCCGCGTCTCTAGCTATCAGAATGAAAACTACAAGGAAAGAGCACTCACTTGAAAACATTAGCATATGGAACATCATCGTACACAATAAGTGTTCCGCCATAATACATAGCCGCAGCTATAATAAAGTTGAATATACTTCTTGAAAGGCCGTAGACTAGACCACGCCAATGGGTGCCTTTTTTAGCTGTTATCAAAGCAGGCTCAAGTTGGTTCGCGTAGTCTCTTACGAATGTCTCTTCTCTGCCCAGTGACGCTACTGTACGTACATTTGCTACGGCTTCCACTGCAATCTACAAAAAGTTTGTGAATGTTACGAAAGTGCTACGAAAAAGTAGCACTTTCGTAACAAAACTTTTGTTCTATTCTGAAAATTATGTAAAAGTATGTACCTAGTCTTATGAAGCCTTGAGCATTTTCCAAAACAAATGAAAACGTATTGTAAACTGTAAGAAAATGTCCTCGTAGCACTTTTCGTAGCACTTTCATAGCAAACAAAACTTCTATAAATTACGTAGAGTTTTTATTCTTCTTACCCTTGAACTGTTTTCCATACTCTTAGCGGTTCCAAATGATTCCATTTGTGCCATTTTGTTTTGCTTGTACAGGACAAAGGTGAGAATCGGGACAAATGTCAACGAGACCAAACCCACTCGCCATTCGTATATGAGGGCCAGTATCAAAGCCAAGCTGAATGTTCCAATTGCTTGTAATACGGAGCCGATTCTTTGACCTGTGGCCTGAAATTGAATTAAAAGGTTAGTAATATCACAGAGCTACTATCGACTGAGCCATGACTCCTGTCCAGTGTTAGGTATTTGAGGGTTCCATTCACGTGATGGTTTTTAGCAAATTTTATACTAAAAGAACTTACTCCTTGTACGGCAGCGGCCTCGCCAGAAAGTTTGCCACACAATGCGCCGGTAGAATTCTCTTTGTCGTCGAAAAAGGCGACTTCTTGTTGAAGCAATGTTTGGAACATCATTTTTCTCAAACGCTCCGTCAAATGTTCTCCAGCTACGGCGTAGAAAAATACCTGATAAAAATAACTATTGATTAAATTCGACTAAATATAAAGTTTTAGAGTGGAAAGAGGGAAGGGAGGCCTTTTCCCTGCAGGGGGACTAGCAGCTGAATAATAATAATAATGATAATACGTAAAGATTTTATCTGATGGTTCTTACTCAATAGGAGATTAGAAAAAGTTTGGTTAATATTTACTTCTCGCCCGATTTATTTTTTAATACTAGCCGGTCAACAGCTTTAGTCTATTATTATTTTTAAAATGCGCTAGAACAAACCTAAGCCTATGATAACTATCGACTAGCTTATAAGAGAAAGAATAGCATGAAAACTTTTTTAAATATTTACCCTTAGTAGTTTACGTATACAAGAATGAACAACGTATTTTGCTTACCATTATAAAGTTGGTAAAACCAGAAAATACTCCAACACCAACAAATATCAAAGAGTACGTTCTGATCTGCCTCTGTACTGCTTCCTCATCTGGGTTTGAAAGAACCTGAAAATAATTTCTTCAATTAATAAAATACTTACAAAAAATTCACCCTTCTCTATCAAATTCAGAAAGATTACGAAATACTAGCTTCCGCCCGCGACTTCGTTCGCGTCCCATTGGATGCCGTTAATTTTCCGGGATAAAAAGTATATTATGTTACTTCTAATACCTCCAAGAACAAAGTTTCATGATGATCGGTTAAGTAGTTTTCGCGTAAAACCGTAACAAACAAACTTACATTCACATTTATAATATTATAAGTAGGATTTAAACAGAAATTCGTATTACTTACGTCAACAAAATCTCCCAAGATGACAGCGAATAGTGGCATAGCGAAACCGCTGGCTAGAGCACAGACGCTGGCTGCAGTGATGGACTTCCACTCTGGTGAGTTCAGTTTGATCACTTCGGAGAACGATACTTCCTTGTCTTGGCTAGCGACTGCTTCTTCCTGTCAAAAAACTACGAGTAATATAAAATATACTAATGTACTACTGAATGATGCAATTATGGTACCTATTATGTTGGGTGACTGATCAACCCTACAAGGTATGAATTTCACAGAATTTCCTTTTAAAATTAAATGACCAGTATAAAATTTATATAACGTTCAAAACCATTATAAACACAGTAAGGTTCAATTAGAATTTTATTGTTTTTCGAGTTACTTACGGTTGGTACCACAAATTCGTCATCATCTTCATCTTTTTCACTCCTTATTGAAACTTCTCTAGTCAGTTTATCCTTTGAGAAATCTGTAAACAAATAACTACATGTATTTATGTTTTCAAAAAATTCAAAAAACAATGGTCTTAACATTTTTTTTAATTCTGGTTCCAACTTCAAAATACTCCAAGAAGTTCGCGAACCTTTTTCTTCGCCGCCGTTTGTCTGCAACATAACCATGTCAAAGTAATGTCCCTTCTTCTTCATCAGCTCATGATGGTTTCCACTTTCGACTACTTTGCCGTCTTTGAACACGTAAATGACATCCACGTTCCGAATGGTAGAGAGTCTGTGTGCAACGATAAGGGTGGTTCGTCCCTCTTGAGCCTGTGAACATGTTGATAAGTGATACAATTGTTTTACAGAGCTAAAGGTTTTGAAATTTTCTAAAAGTCATCATTAACTCTTGCAAACAAATCACGTAGCTTATGAGTCTGACGGCTATATTCTCCCATTAGTCTTGTAAATCAAAGTAAAATGCCTTAGTAACTTACCTTATCAAGTGCCCTTTGCACTTTTGCCTCAGAATTGTTATCCAGCGCGCTGGTGGCTTCATCCAGCAGCAGTATTCCTGGGTTACGGACCAGCGCTCTTGCTATAGCAATTCTTTGTTTCTGTCCTCCTGAGAGTGAAGCCCCTTTTTCTCCCACCAACGTATTATAACCCTGATATCACATACAGAAATCTTTTGTAGGTATGAAAAATCCTAACCTCAGTGCGTCTAGATTCAAGACATAAGATAGTACAATTTTGTTTTATTAGATGGATACAAAAAAAAATGTCATCGGGGTGCTTCTACGAATATCGTAGTATTAGTAGTGTCATTGGTAATAAGGTAATCTACGGGAGATTTTATATATGCGTTGAATCAGCCAATAAGAACAGTAGTGTCACGGGAAAGTAAAATTTCAGTTCACTATACTAGTAGTGCCAAGCGGTAGTGCCTAAGAAAATAAAGGGTCTCTTTGATTAGAAAATACTAAATTGTGTTTGTTATTTGTATAACTATAGGAAGTAATTTGGGGTATGAAATCTTCGGTTTTGGCTCATAAGTTGGCAGAGATACCCGTTGTAACTGACCTTTCAGTCTTGCTTAGTTAAATTATCAATGACGCGTCCAAACTAGACAGCATGTCAGTCAACTTCGAAATATCTTTATACTCATAATTACATTGGGTAGTCTCATGATGAACTGATGGGCATTCGCCTGCCTGGCTGCAGACTCTATCTCCTGGTCGGTAGCGTCTTCTCGTCCGTACCGGATGTTCTCCCTGACTGTGCTATTGAAGAGTACCGGCTCCTGGCCCACCAGACCGATTTGGGCACGCAGCCATCTGACTGACAGTGAACGAACATCGTTGTGGTCCACTGACACCTGAAAGTTTTAGTACTCAAGAAATGAATTTTGTGAAGATTACCTACAAAATATACATCACTAATCAAATTTTCTAGGTCATCTTTTACACCTTGGGTTATATTTTTAGTAAAAAACCCTAATTTAAAAAAAAAATATATATTATAGCCTATGTAACCCCGGGATAGTGTAGCTTCCCAACGGCGAAATATAATATTGTGAACGATTGTCTGAACGCCATACGAATAAAAAAAAAAACGGCGAAATAATTTTTACAAAAGTATGTTGGTTTGTTTGCAACTCTGTCTGATGTGATTAAGCTAGATTATAAAGTAGGTAGGTACCCAATGAGGCCCACGTTATCTAGCTAATTATTATCAGTGGTGGTTTTGTTTCTACTTTTGGACAAGCCTAGTCTACTTCATCTAAAATAGTCCTGTTGATCGGGGCATGGGTAAAAAATAGCCCCTGAGCCTGACGCTGTATAAACCCTCTAGATTAGATGCAAAAGCCGGCTTAGTATAAACTCATTATGTCTTAATTTTGTCGTAATTCCTATACTTAGTATAATACTACTGTTAGTATACCATACTATTCAAAGAATACAAAATAAATAATGTAAGCAGACAATTTGACCGTTCTTATTTTATTTTACCTGATTGTTGTCAACAGATAGGCGGTTCAATTACCCTGATTAGATAAATTTAGATACTGCTTATCGGAATTAATGACTCTCATCAAGCTTCAGTGTTCACATGTTGATGTACTTAGGAACCTATCAAGAGTCTACGCTAAGTAGTTCTCTGTTTTACAATAAGTACCTACTTATTCTGAGAGCGGTGGCGCTCGTATCGAAAATGAAGGAAATGCTGTTTACATTTCAATATAAGATATTTTATAATAGTTTTATTCTTATTGGGCACTAAGGTCCAAAAACTGCCATTTCTATTAATTGACAATGGAATAATATAAACGAGAAAAGGATTTATGACTAAGAGCATTAATTTGTAAAGTCTGTAATAATGACAGTTTTACAATACCTAATTTTTACAACGTGATCTGAAATGATTACTTACGCTCCCTTCAATAACGTCATAGTATCTGGATATGAGCTGAATGATGGTTGACTTCCCGCAACCAGAGTGCCCAACCAGAGCAGCAGATTGTCCTCTCTTTACTGTTAAGCTGACGCCTCTTAGCACCTACAAACATTTTTAATTAAACAACTGATTGATTCGTGACCAAAACTATCATCTTCTACACCAAGTTTATTGGTAACTGCCGTCGCCCGTGGCGTTGCTCGCGTTCTACCCTTTAGAGTGTGAGGTTTCAAAATTCCTTTCTCAGTGCACCCCTACACTATATAAGGATACTACCTTCCAAATTTCATACCTCTAGGACTTATAGTTTAGGCTGTGCTTTGATTCTAAGTTAGCTTCGAAAGAGTTTTATATATTTAGAAGAGAAGATAGAGCTAGTTTTTTTTACATTGGAAGACCTGAACTCAGCCACATTTAGTGCTATTGAGTTCGCTTATTACTAACTTATCAAAAATAACTTCAAAAGTACTACATCATTGCCAAGATAAGCACGAAGGACTAGTCTTCAAAATGATAACTTTTTCACACCGAGTTTTTACCCTTCAGCTCGAGCCATGATGCAATTTATTAGAACAGGTATTTACTTATCACAGTACTAATCAAGTTTTGTATGGCATTATTACGAATGTTAATAAAACAGATTAGCTATCAAACCGCGTGTTTAATTTAAGATAATATTACGAAATTACCTTGGCAGACTTTGATACCTATTAATGATTTAGGTGAGACAGAATAAAACGGTTAGGATCTTTGATAAGAATACAAAGATAGCATTATGTACATGACACATCCAAAACATATTTGAATGCAATAATTTGTACGGCCTTTAACAATTTAAAATAAATAAATAATCACGGACACTTAACACAACGCCTTCTAGTCCCAAACTAAGCAAAGCTTGTACGATGGAAACTAGATGGCTGATAGAATACATACATACATTATTTTTTGTAAATACATACTTATAATACATAGAAACTCGCAGACACAGAACAAACATCTATGTTTACAACACACAAATGTTTGTTCTCGGTGGGGATCGAACCCACGACCCACAGCACGAAAGGCAGAGCTACTACCGACTGAGCCATGACGCCTGTCAATTTTTATTGATAGTAGAGCTTAAGGAGACGTGCTGATAGCAAATGGGATTTTAGTCGTTTCTGTTTACTGTTTAATGTTCTGTGTAACTGGTACCATAGTTTTCAAGAATAATGATTCGTGCATGACCAAATTGCTAAGTGCTTTTGTGCACATGTTTCCAACCCTGCGGTGTTAAATGCTGTTGTATTTTTGTTTTCCTGATTGTCAAAGTAATAATACTTACAGGAACATCCGGTCTAGAGGGATAGTGGAACTCAACGTCTTTTAGTTCGATGTTTCCATCAATAGAAGAAGGAGTCACTCCTCGGTTCAGCAGAGGGTTGATAGTAGGCACGTTATCTATCAGATGGAAGATCTGGGCACCGGCTCCGCGCGCTACTCCGAACACCTCCATCAAAGTCGAGGATATGCCGAAATTGGCGGATGCTGTCATCACTCCGAAAAATACCTATAGTAAGATTTTTGGTGTTTTAATTCCAGCTTTTTTATATTTAGTTGGAATCTAAAAATGACGTGATTTGTGGTTATACTATACTGTAGAAAGAGTTATAAAGTCATGAGGGAAAGTCAATTTTGTATGTATATATTTATACTTTGAGTTCTTACAGCAATCATTGTAGACACGTCGTAATTTTCTGGTTCGTCCACCATTAGCTTGTAGCCAAAGAACATAGATAGTCCGTAAGCACTGAAAATGCAGAAAAATAGTACACCCATCGCCAACGCAGTGAACACACCTGAAACCAAATACCATTCAATCAATTATCTTACAATTTACATAAAATTGTTTTTGAACGATTTACATCGAGTCTTAAGAAACTCTAGTTCATTAGACACTGTGACATTTGTGACAAACACTCGAGCAAAACATTAAGAAATGGTATATTTCCACTAGCACTGCTAGTGTTATTGAAGTTATACTTCTAATGCGACTTCCAACTGACAGCGTTAAACGTTAAACGAAGGAGGAATAGAAAGAGACAGCGTTTAACTAACGCTCCTGGGGATGGGGGATAGAAAGAGACAGAGCGAGAGTGATCACATACAGAGACCCCCACAAAACGCAAAACACTTCGATAGCGCGTTCTAGTATAACTTCTTCCACGCGGTAACTAGTATAACTCCACACACTGGTTTTTTTGAATATAGGTATTAATAATGGGAATTCCTATTTAAAAAAGGAATTTTACAGAAAAAGCTCTCAGCGCGCGTTGATGTCTTTTGTATAGAAAAACATAATGTTCTAGAACTACCTTTCAAGGTATTGATTTTCCTCGCTTCCTTCAAGAAGACTTGGTACCGATCTATTTCTTTCTGTTGACCACTGAACGCGTACACGGTGCGAATGGCGGATATTACCTCCTCTGCAATCGCACCTGCTTTTCCGGATACTATAGACTCCTTCTTAGATAATCTTGCAGCTACCTGTATGAGATGAACATCTTTAAAATCTTGCACAATATCCTACAACACTTAGAGTGGAGACTGGAGTGAAACTAATCTATCTTCTCGGTTGTCCATGACCGAGAAATTAGATTAAATTGAACTTTATTTGTAAAACGATACAGTTGAAATATTATTGGCATTTTTAAGACACTGCACTAGTGTACAGGGATCCTGTTTAAATCGAAAGCTAAAACACCTTATTTTCAAACTACAACTCGATCCCGACCCACCGCGGCCCCCGTATAGTGTAAATTGAATCAGGCTTTACGACTGTACCCTTTGTAATTGCTACATCACCATGGTCGAATAACATCATCATAGTATCTTGTCCCCTCTAAATAAACAACAATCGCAACCGATTAATTATATTATTAATATCAAGAAGCGCGTTATTATTGCTTCAATTGACGATACTCGTATTTTGTACAAAGTCGTTCCTGGCTGCAAAAAGTATCACTTACAATTCCTGCGAGTCCAACCAAGGTCATAGTGATTGGGAAGGACACTAAACACAGTAGAGCCAACTTCCACCCCTTGACCAGCGCCATGATGAGCGAACTCAAGAACGCTGATTGGTAGAATATGAAGATCACTAACTTCTCACCAATGCCGTCTTCTAATTTTATGACGTCACTAGAAAGAAATGCGTCAGTGGTTATTTAATTTGGTTAAGTTGATATCTGGTTTTGCCAATATCAGTCAGCAAATGATGCGTCAGTGATAGTTTGTTCCTGTTCAAAGATCACTACAAAGTGCACTATACGGTTGAATCAGAGGCTGTTTCACAATATTTTGCGACACGGTGTTCTCACCTGTTAATTTTAGAAGCGATATCTGCATTCTTTCTAAGATCAAAGTAGCCAAAATCTTGGTTCAAAGAAGCTTTTAAATATTGCTGTCGTATTTTGAAAGCCTGGAAAAGGAAATTGTTTGATTAGTTGCCACTTTTTAATAGTAAACACGTGTTATTTTTTTTTTACTTTACGATTTTTACCTGATTATATGCAGCCATGTTCATCAAAACAGTTGAAATATACGACAGCACAATAATAGATACTCCAAGTGCAACGTTGTATATTGCAAAGATGAACAAATCGCTCAGGAATTGATCACCATCAGGCGCTCCCATGACTATTGAAATACCATAGTCGACCATGGCCTCTAGTAAATATGCCAGTAGGAGCGTGTTCAGTGGCTGTGATACTGCACTTATCATCGAAAAAATTATTGCTATTGCTATGAAGACTTTGTCCTTTGTTGAGGCGAATCGGAACTGAAATTCAAACGCATTTTTAAATACTGTATACCATCTTCCACTTTTCATAGTAACTAAGTAATAACGAAGTAAGTAATAACAAGTTATTTTTCATTTACTCTCCTCTACCATAATTTGTCATCTCATTTCTTACCCTTTTGTCATTCAAAAATATTCATAATAACCACTTTTTTGTATAACTTTTAATATAAAACGTTGCAAATACTTACAAGTGTGATGAAGTTTATGCTTGGGATATCATCTTTTTCTAGTTCTTCTTCTGAACCACTGGAATCAAAATCAGCAACAAATTATAAATTAGATAATGCAGTCTTGGCTAACAAGCCAAGATGTCATTCGCTAAAATAATGAATAAAAATTATTTGTAGATAACCTAAGCAAAGTATCCTAATCAAAATAACAGTTCTGAATGACACGTCACGTGACCATTCCCATACATTTAATAAAATTAATTAAAAAAAATTAAAATTTGTTTTTTTTTTCAGATATCTGGCATACCTATCATTATTTGACGTGTTTTATTTTTTTAGCGCTCTTATACTGGCCTTTCAGGCATGTTTATATGGAGCATTGATTGATAGGACAAACCTTTCCGAAGTTTTCTTCTTTGCATCTCCATTCTCATTAATGCTGTATTTGTTCTTCGATCCACGGAACGGCGGGTTCCACTCTGCGTCTCCGGAACCCTTCATGTTGAACCAAACAAAACACTATACAACTATTTCACGTTACCACTGAAACACTGAAGTGGAATCGATGCCTATTGATATTGTGACTGAAACATTATATCAGATACAGGTTGCGTGTTATCTTTATCACAGAGATAAACAAATTAGCGGAATGTAGTAAAAGCAAAACTGATCGATAGAACAGCTACTTTTTCGCACATGTATGTTCTCCGCGCGGCAAATGCGGCAGTGGTCTACGTTTAGTTATTTTTAGAATCTCAACGTAAATATAATTCTTTTTTGATTGCACAACAGGAGTCGTTCTGTAATCACGCTCTCCGTTTTTGATATTGTTATCTTAGTTGTGCTGTGACGCGTATTCATAGGATTATCTTTGAGTTAGTAAATTGTAAAATGAATCCAGAATCGTAAAATCTAACGTAACGTAAGCCTGAGTATAATTCATTGAAATTACGTCCTACCTTAGACCCAATATTTCATAATAGAGTAAGAAATTATCAATTTTTTTTTCAAATCAATTTTTCGTAAGAACTCAAATATCAACATGTTTATTAGTCTTTCAATTTACAGCATCATCCCAGCTTCGAAACCATGACGAGAAATAGACATTCATTGAGTTGATTTATGACAGTTTGTCCCAGTACCCCGTCACGGTGGGCAATGATTTTCACTCTTTTATTCCACACAAAGTGATGTTTTCTAAACAAGTCGTTGGGTGCTCACATTGTCCCTTCATATAATATAGCTTACGCAGCAAGCTCGTACTTATTGTCAGTTTCCAATAGTTTGTACAAAAGATGCTACAGATTATTTATAGGCGTGACTAAATTTAAGTGACAGATCTGTTAATCAATGCTTTCAATTGATTGAATTGAATTGTTTTTGTACGTGATGTTGTAAATTACGTTAATATTTTGTTTTTAAGTTATCCTTGTAGATTTTTGTTTAGAGTTATGATTTTTAGGACCCAGGTAGCTGTTTTCTTACGTGATTTATTAAAATACGAAATAGAATGATGCTTTTGTTTAGGATATTGTCCAGTATTTGGTATATATTACGCAATGAACTAAAAAATCTTTGATTATAGTAAAAGGTAAAGTTGTAATCAGCTCACCTTTTCCTTGATTAGTATTCCATTTTCAGTGATTAGTTTTAGTAGAGCACAATTTTCGTCAAAAATATTTTCTCTTCTATGTTTCACATACATAGGCGCGTGTAGTGTTTTCAACATTTTTTCACATGTAAAATCACAATAACCCAAGACGCGTGTCTTTGTCTTCAGTTGTAGAGATCAATTGAAGCTGGCAAACCAATTTAAAACTATGCCTTGAAAATTCATCACGAACACTTAGGTACTTTGCTATGAGTCGTATTGATCAAAATGAATTGCTTAGGTCTGGTATACAAAGTCGTGAAGCCTAAATATAGCAATGTTTTCGCACCTTATGACGCTATGCTAAATTGTATTTACATACCCGACCCGAATATACATCATTCTGTACAGTTGATCGGCTGTTATTTGAACAAAGTTGACGTAATGGTATGTGACTAATTTTTTTTAATTGGATATCTACGAGCAACTATAACTACGTGTAACGTAGTTGCACTGTACGCATGTTTTTAGGAAACTTCCGTCGAATTGTGATTTTCCAAGTACTCTGAAATTTCAACTTCTCACCACGTTAGTAACCCGTAAGAAAATAAGCTCATTAATATCAAAATATGTAAATACTATAAAATATAAACATTTATTTCTCAAAAAATCAGATTTATAACTACCTACTCAGGGTTTTATCTTATACCGTGGTCCGTGATTGAGTCACAAACATCCAAAAAACTTTTGCTTCCTGTATTCGCCATCAACAACAACCGGAACCCATAACTAGACAGGGATTGTTATAATTTAGCTGTAAATTTGCTATGAGTGGAGGCACGGGTCCACGGGACGTCACTGCGTGTGGCAGACCACCCCGTTGTGATCTTGAACTACGAACTTCAATGATCATAGAACTTTTTGCAGCTGTCCGATTCACTGTAAGAATATTTGTTTTACGATGAAAAGTAATTTGAGATATAAACGAGCTTTATAAGCACGAATTTCAATAAATGTCAGCTCGTGTACTTTTTGTTAAAATAAGTCTTCCCTAAGTATTTGTAATATGTTATGAATTATATGTGTATTGTGTTAAGTGTCCGTGAATATTTATTTGTATTCAATTTTTTTTGTAAATTATCATCGTCAGCGGCGGTATTCGAAGATAGGCACTTGCATCCATTGGCTTGCAGCCTTGCAAGTAGTTGTAAGACCTACCTATACGGAAGGGACATATTCGGTCGCCAGTTGCAGCAGAAAAATGGTTAGAGTAAGTACTCTAATAGGTATTTAGTAAAGTATCTATATCTCTACCAAGCTTTAAGCTTACGTTTTACCTTTTTACAGATAAATCCCATGATATTTATGACTATAATTAAAATGTTTTTTAACATAATAAAGGTTTTTTGCTAGCTTGATTACCGATCCAATAGCATTAAAACACATCATTGAATATTTAGGAACAACGCTTAGCTTGGAGCAATTGTATTTGCAAATAAATGCATTAAGCAATTTGATACTGGTAATAATAAGTTTATTTTATGCAATTATTTGAATCACCTTAATATCGTTTTGGTGAGAATGAATGATCCGGACTGGTACCATATAAACTGACCGACAAAAAGGACTCTCCGTAGCATCTTCATAATAAACAAGAATTTAATAAAGGTTTATATGAAGCTAATAATGCAGGCACTTTGGAAGATATAATTGTAAACCAGTTTGGAGTGGGAGTGTCAGAGAAGGAGCGCAATCTGCTAGCCACGCCCTCGTAGCCGCCCACTGATGTTATGTGCATGACGTCATATTTTACATGTACCTACCTACTACATAATATAATTACACTTATGTATTGTATTTATGTAGGTGTGTGTTTGTGTACTTTATTGCAATACCTTCTGGTGACACTAATATTACAATTTGATGTTGGTCTTCCATACCCCAGCTTTCGACGTAAAATCACCTTACAAACCCTTTTATTTGTGTCTAATTGTTTTCTAAATGTACTGAAACCTCAGTATCAGATTTATCAGGAATAATTATTTCAAAACAGCTATCTAAAATCTAAGTGCAAAAATCTTCGTTGCAAAATCTTTTCTCAATGTTACCAAACAGAAATGTACTAATCGATTAAATTAAACCTGTGACTATTTGTGGATAGTATATAAAAATAAGCTCATCTATAAGAGATCGTGACTCTCCCCGGGATTTGTTCTTCGCACAGGTTGAGAAGCCTCCGAGCCTCTTCTAAACAATAACTTCTTTGCTCAAATATGGTATAGGATATCAATAACGTCATGTGGTTGTGGTATATAGAATCTAGTTAATATAGAAACCCAAGTTCCTTATAAATAAGGGCGAGACAGCCATTATTAAATATTATTCACCTTCAAAATAATTAATACTGGTAGCAAAGTCTCTCTAAAATCTCCTTCCTATTTGGAAAGAATTTTTGTGCGCGTTTATAAAATGTACCTATTGACGGTTTTTTTGTGCATCTCGGTCAGAGAAACAGCATAGCGACTGTTATGGTTGTAGAAACTTCACCGGATAAACATTTTCACAAGAGCTCTAGTACTTCTTGAGATGTCGGTACCTAGTTCAGTGGTTGAGTCAACTGAAAATTACGTTATTGGTGTCGATTCTGTTGTTGCATTTTTTGAAACTAATCAAATTTGGCAGTGATAAAATTATAGACGTCTCTGTCATTGCTTATGAGAAAAGGATGCCAAAATTTTTAGTGCTGTCAAATTAGGTTAGTCTAGAAAAATCCAAGAAGCGACACCGTTATGTGCCATGACGACGAGGATGCGAATTATAATTAAAGTTTGTAAGACAACTTTGTAAATAGATGCCATGAGACATTTCTACCCTATAATAACAAAGGTATAAAAACGATAATAAAGTAGATTAATGGTCCACTTTGTCTCAGTATGTGCCATCTAACTGCGGAAACTGCGTATTCGTTCCATAAATGAACAGGGAATAAGAAAAAACAAAGTTTTATAACTATTTTATATCTTGACTGGTGGAACACTATGATCCTCTTTGTACAAGTAAGCATATTATATGACTCAGACCTCAGCCAAAGCGAGAAATTTTGCATGAAAACCGGATAAGCGCCTCTAGCGGGAGATTTGGAAATTGTACCATTCCGAAAAAAAATTCTCGCTTTGCGGATGCGTTTGCGTGTGCTATACCTACTCGAGTCGAAAGTCAAAACAAATGCACAGACTCGGAGCCCTGTGCCTTTAGTAACTTAGATGCTTTAGCTAGAAGGCAATAGTACAAGCCTGAATGACGTACTTAAGTACACCTTCCAATGATCTTTTAAAAGATCATTGACACCTCCAACGTTTAGTTAAGTAGACTTTATTTGTACTAGCTCTCGCCCACAATTTAACTCGCTTTTAGGAATAATCTTACTTTAATAATTATTTAAAAAAGTAAACACGCGTCAGTACGTAGGCATTTGAATGTATTTATATGCAGGGAACCGTTGGTGGCGTCCCGCTGGTGCCTGCTGCGTGTGCGCATTTGTCGGGACCACTTTTATAACCACCTAAAAACTAAAATAATTTACTACAACAGCGCCGTGCTTAGAGATGCTTTTGAGAAAATATTTGTTTCTCTGATGCCGTGGTTTTTTGTCAACGTTTATTGTTTTTAGCCCATTTTCAACTAACTATTAAAATATTTTGTGGGAATGTAACTACAATTAATACATACTAAATAGATGTTCATCCACAGCCCGACTTTACCCACTGCTGGGCATAGGCCTCCCCAAGTTTGTGCCATCCACTGCGGTCCTGTGCTAGTCTCTCCCATTTACGGCCTGTGATTTTGACGATGTCGTCTGCCCATCTCGCTGCCGGACGTCCTACGTTTCTGTGGCTGTGGATGATGATGATGAAATAGATGTTCTCAATTTAGACGTTATTTCTGTTTCGGATTATAGGCCTCTCGTCCGTCGGGGCGTCTATAACCATTACTTTTTAAAATATTTTTGTTTTGGTTAGATAGCAAACTATTCAAGTACCTACACTTCCTGAAGCTTCAGAATCTTTGAGAAATATTCATGAACCATAAAATAAGTAGCAATAGTGTATTCAAGAATACGCAACAGTTGGTACTGACATGCATGACCTTGACACGACACCGGGTCAGACATAACGACGTATTCATTGATTTTTCAATCAATGATTTGCGTCACTCTTCCGGGCCGTTCCGTAGGTTCCGCATATTCAAAAGCTTTTTTTATGAAATAAAGAATGAAACTCACTCAACAAGCTTTCTGTGTATCTATAATACACACGCCTACATATTAAAATTCGCACAATACATTAGAAAACTCTTCATAGTATTCTGAAGGTTCTGTGCTTAATTTTCAGTTTAAAATGACTGAATATTTTTTAGTTATTTTTAGTTTGTGCTATAGTAAATTTACGTTTGACGACAAAGTGCATAGTGCTTGGGTGCTATCGAATCGTAAGGAATACTTACTGATTTCATTAGTATTTTCAGGCACACACACACAGTTCTAGCACAGACGAAGTTGCCTCGCCTAATGCGCAACCATTGCGGCGCGAAGACTTTGCTTACAAAGTGATGGTGACGCCGATGATGTATTTATGACACAGAATTATGATGATATTAATCAGCAGTGGGTAAGGTCGGGCTGTGGATGATGATGATGATGATGATGATGAATTATGATAGCGCTTTTTTTATAAGATAAAATTTTGTAAAGCACGGAAGACGTAGCAGTGCAAAAGCGTTTGATCGTTATATAAACTGAAACAAATGTATCAATCCAAGAGACCCACGTGGTTAGCAATGGTTTTTTCCGTTTGGTTAATACCAACATACTGTCGCCATAAGAACCGATAAATTAGGAAACCCAATGACAATTTACTTGGTCTTTAACATGAAAGGAACCAAAATAAAGTAATCGTTTCTTCGTAACAAAATCCATCCTTTTTTTGCCAGCGGAAATTACACACCCATTAAATCTACTCCCATTTAGCTTTTCTAATAATGACGTTCAAAGGGCAAGAGTCTATTCTTCGTTGACAGTTAAACGGACCATTTGGTGACTCTAGAATGAGAATTAACATGGTGGGTCTGTAGCGGAGCCCTGTGGGGAAAATGGCGGGGTACCGTGGACACCCGCGAGCCACAAACAATGGCTCGCTGTGCCGAGTGACGAGTGAGCGCGCGACACACCATTCACTCTTTACAAATCAAACAAATTATATTTTGTTGAAAAAAGGTGACTGCTAAATTTGGTTTGGTTACTTGGGTGGGTACGTGGGTAGTGGTAATTTATATGTGACTAGTGTTATACAGTACCACATCTTTATACAAAGCTTCCTGCTTTCATTATTTGTAAAAATATTTGGTTTACAAAATATTCGTTTTTAAAAATTGCGTAGCACCGTCGTAGCACTGTGAAGCATACTATAGTCTTTTGATTTATTACCGGTTTTCATAGCACAAGCATCTTATTAGTTTGCATCTTTAATTAGTCTCTTCTGTCCCATTGCTGGGCACATTTTATTTGTTGTAACAGATTTCCCTCTGCATTTCGCTTTTCATGTTTCCATTTTATTACTCAACTAAAAGTTATAGCTAGTTTAATGCCCATATTCTTAGTCGTTACCCCGAGTAGGTAATCCTCGCCTTGACTCGATCTCGAAATCGTGCTTTGGTAGTAATTCTGAAAGCATGATTTCATGGTCGAGTCGAGGCGAGGATTACTCGAGGTAAAGACTAAGAATATGGGACTAAATTATGACTGCAGTAAAGCAGCACATTATCACTGCATTATCAACTCTTTTATTTTTTTCCAAACGTCATTTCATTACTAGTAGGTGCCTATCGAAAACAGCGCACGCGACAATACCAACGACTCACCAAGAGCTCTTCAATGCTTGTACCCACTACTTGAGCACCGATTAGTGATTGCAAAGAATCGGAATGATCACACAAGGAGGCATTATAGGCAGCTCTTGTGCGCACGTGACGTGACTTGTAGGGGGTCGACAAGTACTTGGAAGGCATATGGAGCGCGCTTTTTAACTTTTTAAGTAGTACTGACGTTCATTTACCTAAAGGTGACTGGATATAGCTGGAATACTTTTTAACCTTGTAAATAGGTATTTAGACAGGCGTCACAGCTTAGTCGAATAACTCTGCCTTCCGAGGTGTATTCTCTATAGAGAATTGAAAACGTCGTATGGCATTGGTCATTCGTTTTATCTAAAAATAAACTTGGCTAGAAAGGCCTGCAGGTTGGCAATGAATATCAGATGACTGCACAGGTTTTTACGCCTATTTTCGAAGTATTTTCCTATATTCCTATTTTCGACTAAAAAGTTGTACGTGACAAAAATAAAACGTGATTGTAGGTACACCGTGTATCGTGATCAATTACATCAGGTAAAGACGTAGTAGAAATTGGTAGAGCTATATTTTGTAAACGATCGTCAACTTAAAAAATAATAATTATATATCCAACGTTGCTTATTCTATGACATATACGACTGGCTAGCTTAGGTTATTTCTAAATGCCAACTTGAAAGCTCAGTAGCTCGTGAGAAGAATTAACCGTCTTCCATTGAGCTCGCTCAATACGTTCCAAGTCAAAAATCAGGGGAAAATGAATAACATATTCTTTGATTTTGAGCAACAATGAAGAATTCGTGGATAATTATACGCTTGAACAATGAATCGCGACTTGACTTCAATGCGTCGCCGATAACAAAAATGCGCTTATGAGCCCTCTTTGCGCGCATTCACATTTAAGTTTTTACTTTTTAAATAAGTGTAGAGCAGCGCGAGCGCAAGAAAATTGTCGCATCCCGGGGGTCCGCGGACTTCCGTTTGGTTTCGTATTTCAAACAGCGTCATTGTTTTGCGCGTCAAGGGTGGTAGCATTGCTACGAATACGAACACACCTATCGCACATGACTTTACTCTTAATTTTACCACTTTTTTGCACAGTCTTCTTGTCATTACACGTCGTTTTGTATAAAGCTGAATGGATTTTTGCCAGTAATTAATTGAAATGCTTTTTCCATCTCCTGGTAATTACCTTTGACTATAGTTGTTGTATGACATTCTTCTAGAGAGATCTTTGAGTTTCACTTCACGGAATTATGAGCAAGAGCAAGATTCTTTTAGGAACATTACATACCATTAGCATCGGTACCTACATGTGTTACAATTGTAAACTATTGACATTATATAGGTAGTTAGTGATTAAAATTCGTAAAAGAGAATGGACAAAACACTATGAACTCTGGATCAAGATTTCTTTTATCAATCTGGGTCTCGCATTATGCGGTCCCCTCATCAATGGCATTGTGCTATAATAACTGTGATTTAGGAATAATCGCTATTCTCTTAGCGTCGTCGCATGTTACGAGGGTCACGATACGTCAAAGTCATTGTTTGAACCCGATACCTGTGAGAAAAGACGTTATAAAGTTACTTATCAGGTGTTTTCGTACTAGCCATTTTTTTGGATAAACACACAAGTGGATAGTTCGTTTTTAGTTTACATTTACATAAAAAAATATATACCTACTATTGGTGGTGTTGAATTTTGATAAGATAAATTAAAGTGGATTTCACTCCGTTTAACTGTTTTCATTCGCGTTGACCTCCGATAAAATACTTTAAATCACAGTTGTGATTAGTATTTGAGATCACCGCTATAACTTGTGAATGTGTTATTAATTTAGTACCCATCTATAGAATTTCATTTTGATTAGATAGCTTCCTATTTTAAATAATATTCATAATATGAATTAGGCATTAAATTGAAAAGTCGTAAAATATACTGCCGAAACTTCTAAGAAGGTAATTTGTCAAAATATTTTATGAATGAAGAATTTGTAAATTATCATATTCTATAAATACTATTAATAAATAATCGTCAAGACAAATCATCATCTTTGTCCATAGATTTTATAGGTGAATTCTGATTAAATTACCTTCAAAAATTATATAGAATTATTTCGGTCTGACGCGGAGGCGGCGCTACAGGGGGCTGCACTTTTAATTAAACCCTAAATTATTGTTCACCTTCATTAATTCTTGTGCTCCCGGTCGGGCTTACTAATGAGTTTGTACTTTTTGTACTCCCTGTATCGGGACTCGGGACAAACGATTGTTTGCGACTCTCCTTTAGAACACAGACAATTATGAATTTAGAATTCACGAGCTATCCACGGAAGGAGAGATAAAATTTCTCATATTTTATCTATTAATTTAAAATTTAAAAACATTTATTCATGAAGTCATGAATGAATATTTTTTTATTTTGAAACTCACACTTTTAAATTAGTCAAATTTTTATTATTTTATGGTTGTAAACAAATTATAAAGATACGCAGCGTCACACAAACTTGCGTTAGGGTTTGAAAAATAAATATTTCCTTATACATTATGGTCCTGATAACTAAGAAACAACAAGCATTATTTATGAAACCGGCCATAATTCCATTACCTCACATTATCAACAACAAAAGCTTGTAATATTCCCTGTATTTTCCAAAATTAAGGCAATTTTTCACTATACGATGGGAAAACTCAGCGCAGCACGCGTCGTGGTTGTATATCATTGAATTTTCTTCGGTTATTCATTTATTTATTAAAGGGTCGCGCAATAAATTGCGTTAAGTGGGGGCGGCTGGAGCCCCGCGGGGCTCTGCGGGGCCTCCCATAACGCCGGGAAAAACGCGCCTGAGCCATAAGTGCCTTTCTACAACACCAAGGCTATATTACCGGGCTTGTAAGACGACAACGCCCGAAAACGAAAACATGCTTACTTACGTGTAAAATAGCTAAACAGGTACTCGTCAGATAATGCAGTCTTTGAAAATGTTATATAGTTGATTGCCACGGCCGATCGCAAGGTTAAAGAATGCTTTGGTCTTACAACTCGCAGATCTTAACGAGTTCATACTGAAAAATAGGAAAAAGAAGCACTTAGGTACCTGCATAATTAAAATAATGTCTTATTCTGTGGTCATAGTCCTTTATTTAGATACTTGATGACAACGAAAAGAGATGACAGCATTTAGCAACCGTTTTAGTTAGCGCAGCTTTACAAGTCTCTGAAGAAAAGGCTTATAGTGAGTAATGAAGTTTGATAATTCAAGGTGAATATCAAAGTGCACTGGCAAGATAATGGCGCGTTTACATTAGGCGGGGTTTACCGAATGCATCAGCCGCATTTTTCACTGATTCATTAGTCGGTATACATCAGTCGGTGAATGGAAACAGCAAAATCGACCTAATTTCAGTGGGCTATAAAGTGTTGATGATCTCTTACAGCCCCGCGTATTATATAACATAGTATGCATGGAGATTAGTGACCACAGAGGACGTAAATGTAGTATCGAACGAACAAAGTATGGATCCTGTGTGTAGGCGGATGGGGGCGGGCGCAGGCGTGGTAGCTCCCTATTATCGCTTCCACGCTTATCAAAAACATATATTTCTTAATAAACGAAACCACACTAATTAATATTAATTAGTAGCTTATAGACACTGTGGGAAACCAAAAACAGACCAAAGATCATAAAATTAGGAGAGCAAAAAAATTTTTTTTCACACGACTTTTGTGGTTTGGATTGTATAGCTCAATGTTTAGAAGTCCTAGGTAGTATTAGGTCCTTTTTTATCGTCAATAAAAGAATCGTAGGAAATCGAGGAACGTAGGTAGATATTTCTTTAAATTACAAACATGGTCTTCTTTCTTTCTTTTTAAACACTCTCTCATAATAGAGTTGTCAAGAGTTCGAAAATATCTAGTAATTATTTAGCAACACACATACATTTCTATGATTTTCGGAGATAACAAAATAAGTTTATTACCGTATTCATAATTCCCTAAGCACCTCAATAGCACTGATTGGCCAAATCTAGATAAGCACCCTCGCCCCTTCGGACAATTTGCAAGATCGAATAGATTGGCATTACTCACCTTTGTAGCTGATTATTCCACTTGTTCTGAACAAAAATGATAATCACATGTAACAAAGAACTTTTTTCATTCTGGCTGAACTGATTAACTATTGAGAGTATTTTTGTGTACCGATCAAATGCTACGACAAAGTTAAAACCAAAATAAAATAATTACTAAGACGTAACTTATAAAGAGGCAGTTTTCTTGCAACTTGGTCAATTTTGTTTTATTTTAAGAATGTTTCAGAATAATCCCTTTATGAATACAATTGAGAAAAGATCGATCTATTAGTAGTGAATTGCTTTCTGGTGATCGGTATTTTTTTGGAACGTTTAGTCTATTTTGGTGAAGCAATTTGTCGCCATGGATCGTGGCCGGGCGGTGACTTTGACTGGTTTTTGTTCCGACACAGTCTAAGTAAGTGTATATAGATTGCGATTGGATGCAGTGAAATGAATGCTAGTAGACTAGACAGTTCATTTGCTTTTGTAATACACAATTGTGCCATGATCTGTGTAAAAAAAAAATCACCATACATCCTAGCGAAAGTTAAGTAGTAAGGTGATCTTACCTACTTTTAATGCAAATAAAGTGTTTTTAAAAACATAACATAGTTTCTTTAGACAAATTCATTGGTACCTGACTGCGTGTGCGGTTAATGAAGCTAACGAGATCGATATGAGAAAAACACTTCAATAAATTAAGGGCATACCGTATCAATATTTATGTCAATCATTGCTTATTGATGAATCAAGAAATAAAAAGCCGATTTGAGGATATCTGGGGACTTGTTTATCTGATCTCGTATTTTTTGCCGTTTTCGGCGTTTGATACCGCAAATAATCAAAAATACGATTTGAAAAGCAAAAAGGGCTTACGGACAAAACTCATCGTTTTACATCGAGTCCGTTTCAAATCGTTCCATTTCATTTCCATTTGTGTTTTTTTGTGCGGCATGTGGCAACACCGGCGCGCTCTGTCGATCTCTTATTATTAATTACCTTCTTTTATACCGATGTGTAACAATCGATCGTCTTGATTAAAATATCTACCTAAATAATAGATGAGCACAATGACTCGTATCGTGTAAAGGTCTGTCGGTATCGATATCTTGAAAGCGCGTAGATCTATCCAACCTATGTATTACTTATGCAACCTTTTTTGTATACAACTAAATGATTAAACAATCTAATAGCCCACTTGATTTTAAGCGGTAACTGCCTGTAACAAACTAAACTATCTCTTCGGTACCTACGTAATTTAATTTTAAGAAACAAATTAATCGATCTTCATAAAATCATCCTTCACAGTGAGCAGAGCATCCAATAATATTCGGCTTGTTTATTGAAATCACGAGTATCAAATGAACTCTCTTGTATTAATAAAACAATAATATTGTTGTATAATAAATGCAATCGGAGCACTACCTGGTAATGTTTGGTTTACTAGCAATTGCCACTGTCTTTCTTAGCTTTTATTTTACTGCAGTTTTTTTACCAAAAATGTATAGGTAATGCTAGCACGGATATGCCAGTGAACGTCAGTCAAACCTGCCACAGCTCTAATTTAATGCAGTGCCAGATACTCGCATAAAAATGGTCTCCAACTCAACTAGTCATCAAACTACTCGTAATAGATATTCTAAGAAAATCTCATAAGTAACGTATGCAACTAAAAAAAATATAATTAAAAATACATAAACAAACTAACAGTTTTTTTTATATTCCATCCAATATAGGTATAATAAGTAAGTTTTATATTCCATCCAATATATTATAAGTAAGTCTCCATACCATATTTATAATAAGTATTTTGATAATAATGCGCACACGCATGGGCGGCCGAGACGCGTATAAATTGCTCAATTTGGTCCGCAGCAAATGGCATATTAAATTATTATTTCTTGTTTATGTATCTCAAAGAGTTCGTCTGTTTGTCAATCGACTGTGTTAGCAACATGGGTTCTTTTGGTTTTAACCGCTTTACTGTAATTTTAAAGCTTCTTTTGTTATTATTGTTCCTACAGTAAAAACTTAATTTTACGTGGAGTCAGTATTAGGTTTCAACAGTAAATTAAAAGTTAAATTAAATATGTTACAAAAAAATCATGTTTGAGTAGAGGCTTGGTTTTAATCCTACAAGCTATAAGCTTTCAAGTAAAACCGCGTGCTGAATCAAGTGTGATGTATTTACGAGTGTGTAACCATTTAGCTTCCTCGGTACGCTTTCATGATAACTCCGCAGGGGGAATAGAATTCGCGTGCATGCGAATTAATTTGTTTAATACGACTACTTTTCAAACTTTTCATCAGGTTGTGGTGGAAGTAGGATGTTATTAAAACTGGGACCAATGGCTTACATTTTAATAGTTTATTTTACATAAATCTATATCACAATGTGACGTTTTAGTGATAACAGTTTTCATCACTTTTCATTTCGACGTAATTGGTTTGGTTCACAACCTTCATTCAGCACGCAATAAAAATCTAATAAGCAGACATCAAATTACGTTGCAAGGACTGATTGAAATGCAAAAAGGAGATTTAGAATTTGCGGCGGTCGATGGGCTAAGGCCGTGCTCACTTTGGACACGAATTTGTTCGTACGTAAACGGACGAGTACTGTTCGTACGAATTGAGTGCTCACACTGAATACGTTTTTCTCCGTCAAATAGGCAGTGCACCGGTGATATCGCGTTACTGAACGTACGACCGCGTGATAAATCCCAACAAGTTCGGATTGTATTCGGACGTCGTAAGTAAACGTACGTATACGTACGACTGATCGCATGCAGTGTGAGCGCTCCCATAGTCCTTGGAAGGTCGGGATCATTCGTGCGTAGACGTACGTTTACGCGCGAATCAAATTCGGATGAAATCGTATCCAAAGTGAGCACGGCCTTACCCTAGGTAACCCTGCATTGCCTACGGTGTTTTAAGATTTACACGCCAGTTACGCCAACAATAATTTCTCTAGTAATTTTCGATTACGAAACCGATAGCTTCGCTTCAATACCACCAAGATTACCACTATTTATTCACCTATTAAGGTAACTGTACAAGTACCAACAGACGTACCAACATGAGAAGTTTAAAATCATTAAGTCCGAATCAAATTCGATTGGAATGATCGTGACAAAAAGTCGATCGTATTCGATTGTGTCGGCGAGGTAAAGGCGAGATATCAATAGTCATCGCCCGACGGATTTCTGCTGCGATTCGAATTAATTACAGTACAGTTAGGGGCAAGAGGTGAACAGGTGTTTTTTTTTGGAATATTTTGACTAATGAAGTTTATTGTCTAGGAATACGTGATTTAACTCAACACCTTGCAACTTTAGGGTTGATATTTAGCTACTCTAACCTAGTCAGTAGTATAAAAGTATGTGCTTAGTAATCCCATACCATACTATTTACTGTAAAACAGGATGATTTTAGTTTGTTTGAAACTTGGGAGAGTGCTACGCCGTAGACCTTGTTTTACACTAGTATTAGAGATCAACGAGCTACCCCAAAAAAGTGTTGTTTTTTCTGCACACTCAGCTGTCAACGCGTACTATGCTTCAGCATAAATTGTAATCTTATCTTCTTTCAGATATTTTATACATCTTAGATGATCTTAGTAAAGTTAATCATGACTTTTAAGTCCACGTAATACGCGATTTAGTCCCTCTGCGCCTTTAGGTACCCCGAGAGCAGCTTATTGCCTAGTTTTTTTTTAATGATAAAAGTAATGGAACAAGCTGATAGCTCACCCTGATGCTGTTACCGCTTTGAAAACAATAAAATTATTTGGTTCTTTCATACAGAAATAAAAACACCGAGATGCTTTCCGGTGAAATCGGAAATTTAACAGTGAACTAAATAGAGCGTAGACAAACTCTGGGCACAATTTTCCGCATTGCTTTTTGTTAAGTTTTTTATTTGTTTTGTTATTTTTTTTCTTCTTTGATTATCAAATCTCTTTAATTAAACGGTTTGCTGTGAAATAAAATCAAAACTAAATATGTATAAATTACAAGCAATTTTTTTAATTTATTTTGTTTATGAGCAGGGGTCCTCAATCCGCCATCTGCTTGGGCTGCACTCAATAATGGCGGTGTCCCGCGGAGGCATTGTCCATGGTAATTTGTAGCTAGCATCACTCCCAAAAAACACCCGTACAAATAATAACGTTATTTTAATAAAATACCTACCAGCTACCCCGCAACATGCTGCCAGGGGTCCCTTTGTGGTGCAGTTTAACCTGGATACCTACTGTGCGTTTCTATTATTGTTGCTGATACTTAGAACATTTTTTTGTAAGCCATACAGTTAGGTTTAGAATACATAGCAATAAGTAGATTGAAAAATATATAGGTATGTATGTATATGGAAAAATAAACTGTATAAAGAAATTAAATGAAATACGGTTATGACGTGCTCAGGAATAGTGAACATCTTTTCAGAATTATTGGTCAGGCAGGATACTTTGTAGATGGATTTATTTTATTTCATTTGCACAGTCAATTGAACTAACTTTGTCAAGAGGTTTTTACATTAGGTTTCTAACAGGATTCCGTTCACTTAATGACACAGAAATGTAACTAACATTACTGCAAACAGGTAAAATTTTATAAAACCAATCCCGATACGGTAAACATTGCAAAAACGGCATTGCGTGAGAGGAGTATCGATAAAAATATATTAAATTAATCACGAACGTTCGTGCAGCGGTTGATAATAATGTTTTTAAAATAAAATAAAAGCATGCGGCCCCCCGCCCCCGTTAGTTGGAAGCACCGGTGGCCAATCGGTCGTCGCTAGAGTGCGGGGCGTGCCTACTTACACAGGAGAAGTATCAGTGCTATAGCTCTAAAAGGTTCACTTCGAAAATACTCTGAGGCAGTTGGCATGCCTTATGATGTTTTCCCAATCATCTACAATCTACATAGTATCACAAGTAAAGTAACAGAACGCACTCTGTTCCAGCTCCTGAGAAAAATACAGTCAACAGTTTTTGCCTCTTTCAATGACTAAAGAAACAAAAGTAATACGAAATTGAAACATCTTTACTATGACCTCAATTAATAACTCATAAAAATAGACCTTTTGTAACACTAGAGTAAACAGACACTGGCACACGGAGAGAAAAAAGCTACTTACATGACCCGATTTTGTAATGTGTGTGCAACTTACTACTTAATAACGGTGTTACCTACTTAACAATGGTTCCGGCTACTTCTTAATGTTGAATCCTACGTACACGTTTATAGGCAGGGCCATTACGCATAATGGTATTACAGAAAAGTACTTATAATGGTGTCGCTTACGTATGTAACGGGGTTTCATACTTAAACAAAAGGATTAGCTGATAGCTACGTATTTTAAGTAGCCGACTCATTTAGTTAAGTACGAGGTATTTATACAACATGAAACATAGTCTGCCTACTTGTTGCATAATGTTGAAAGCTACGTATTATAAGTAACCGACTGCATTATATCAGTATGCCGCACTCATTCGGCATTTGGCTACACTCAGTCTTTACCTTACGTATTGCGCTTACTTACATAAGGTTGATGGATAAATTGTCTAAGTAGCCGATGACATGGTATCTAAATAACTTTAAAACCTATATAGCTGCCTAAGTACAATAAGAATAAGGTTGAAAGCTACGTGTCGTAAATAGCAGAGTAGGTAAGGTACATTAACAGTATAATAAGTACCTACAACAGCCATTACCTGCGTACAATATGGAAACAGTAACTAACCATCCTAAGCTACTAAAAACATACTATTACATGGTATACAGATACTTAGGTACATGAATGATCTTAGTGCCTTCGTACAGTAAGGTTGACAGCTACGTATTGTAAGTAGCTTGCTACATTATAATTACCGATGTAAGTAATCCGCCTACTTACGTACGCATGCAGCACATGTACAGTAATGGCTCCGACTACTTACAGCACGGTGTTTCCTACTTACGTACGGGTTCAGCCTATGTACAGTAATGGCTCCGACTACTTACAGCACGGTGTTTCCTACTTACGAACGGGTTCAGCCTACGTACAGTAATGGCTCCGACTACTTACAGCACGGTGTTTCCTACTTACGTACGGGTTCAGCCTACGTACAGTAATGGCTCCGACTACTTACAGCACGGTGTTTCCTACTTACGTACGGGTTCAGCCTACGTACAGTAATGGCTCCGACTACTTACAGCACGGTGTTTCCTACTTACGTACGGGTTCAGCGAGTAATGTCTCCGACTACTTACAACACGGTGTTTCCTACTTACGTACGCATGCAGCATACGTACAGTAATGGCTCCGACTACTTACAGCACGGTGTTTCCTACTTACGTACGGGTTCAGCCTACGTACAGTAATGTCTCCGACTACTTACAACACGGTGTTTCCTACTTACGTACGCATGCAGCATACGTACAGTAATGGCTCCGACTACTTACAGCACGGTGTTTCCTACTTACGTACGGGTTCAGCCTACGTACAGTAATGGCTCCGACTACTTACAGCACGGTGTTTCCTACTTACGTACGGGTTCAGCCTACGTACAGTAATGGCTCCGACTACTTACAGCACGGTGTTTCCTACTTAAGTACGGGTTCAGCGAGTAATGTCTCCGACTACTTACAACACGGTGTTTCCTACTTACGTACGCATGCAGCATACGTACAGTAATGGCTCCGACTACTTACAGCACGGTGTTTCCTACTTACGTACGGGTTCAGCCTACGTACAGTAATGTCTCCGACTACTTACAACACGGTGTTTCCTACTTACGTATGCATGCAGCATACGTCCAGTAATGGCTCCGACTACTTACAGCACGGTGTTTCCTACTTACGTACGGGTTCAGCCTACGTACAGTAATGTCTCCGACTACTTACAACACGGTGTTTCCTACTTACGTACGTATGCAGCATACGTACAGTAATGGCTCCGACTACTTACAAATGATAAACAAGGTCCATTTTCAGTGTAGGTAGGTAGTTGGTATAGATATGGAATACCTAACTACCTACGTTACGTAGTTATACTACAAAGATCACGAATAAATGTGATGACCCCCCCCTCAGTTGTCGTAATAAAATTGTTTTATACTTACTACCTAGGTACCTAGGCAAAATAACAGTTCCGATGGAACCTATCTCAGAAAACGTCAAATAATGTCACAAAAAGCTAAGTAGTATATTCGTAGTAAGTATCTCACCTACCAAGTATACCTAGTGTACCTACCTACCATTGCTTACCTTTTCTCTGTCCTAGGTCCTGTCCTAGGTTCTCTTAGGTACTAGGTAGGTACCTAACCTACTAGGTATCAGGTCATACCATGATGATTGGGTATCAGTCCGATGACTTAGGTAGGTAAGGTACCTATTACCAGGTACCATTTTTATTACATCGATGATAGATACGTGACCTATCTATAGGTAGGTCGTAGGTAGGTAGGTAGTGAAGGTAGGTACCTAGATGCGTTTTTTACGCATCCAGTAATTACAACCATGTTATTAACACGGAAGATACCTTTAGCATGATGTTAACAAAAACTGGTTAACCTACCTACAAGTAAACACATAGGTGCCTATATATACTACCAACATCGTGTATCACGACAACGAAAGAGAGATATTACGCAGAAAACTTTGGAAGTATTTATGTAGGTTACCTACCTACAAATACAGCTCGACCCTGCGTCTAGACATCGAACATGCACTTGCATGGTAGGTACACACGTTTGTACTTGCTCGAGATCGACCAAAATCATCGAACATGTACGTACCACCTACGTGTGTACCCCCACCAGAATATTTTATCTATCTATATACATAAAACTGTAAAAAAAGCCAAAAACTAAAATTAAAGATATAGGTAGATAAACTAAATATTATGCAGATCTACTAAATAAACGATTCTGATTCCGAAAACGAGTTTGTCTGTTTGTCTGTTCGCGGATCACGCCTAAACTACTGGACCAATCTCAATGAAACTTATACCATTCAGAAGCCCTTTTTGCGGATTGAAACATAGACTATATTTTATTGAAATTAAAGACGTGGGTTCTTAGATACAGCTTGATTGAACTCTCTAAACCAAAAGCTGCCATTTGCTACGAGGTTCATCGTATGCTGGTTGACAGATATTTTGATGGAAAGATTCGAACGCGTACGAAGTCGCGGGTATCAGCTAGTAGCTACTTAATATAGGTGAAGTAATTTATTTTTATTGTTTACGTATGTACCTATTTAGGTACTCATAATTTTTAGGCTATACCTAAGTACCTACCTACCTAAATGTGGGTACCTGTACCTTCCTATTTTTAAGTGTGGCCAATAAAAAGTTTTTCTTTCTTCTTTTCTTTCTAAGTATTTATTTAGTACCCATACCTAGGTACCTAGGTACTAAGTAGGTGCTAACTGTGGATAATCTACCAAAGTACTTAGGTATACGCAGATGATCGATTCGCAGGCGAAAGTTGAAATCTCTTTCGACCGAATACTCAAACGCCACTTAAATTAATTTCACGCTTAAATTATTGCCATCTCTTACAAATGACTAATGTCAAACAGAGGCAGAGCAATTTTAAGTGGTGCTTAAATTTGAGTGACGTTTCAGTATTCCGGATTTTGTCTGTTATTGCGTCACTTAGCGTCATTGCTTCCCAATCACAATACCTGATCTCTGATTGGCTGAAACAAGCTAGGTACGTATTTTAATGTATACGCTTACTATTGTAGGTAGCAAGCCGCGGACGACAAAAGAGTCAGTGTTGCCAATGCTACGGCGGCAGTCCCAGATTAATTTATGATTATCAAATAAAGAAGACTCCATTCAGTCGAATAAACGAAACTCGCTTCCTTCTTCTATTTTCAGTAAAACTTACCTCTTTTAATATAATTATTATTGAATAAAAAAAATAATTTGAAAAAACATTACAATACTAAAGATCAACAGACTACAACTAATTAAAACAAACTACCAAACTAAATTTGTGTATATTTTTTGCTCATGTTATATCTACTCGTGTTTCTTCATTTTCTCCTTTTATCTCCTTAAGTTTACTTAGGTACCTACCTACCTAAGTAAGAGAGTCGAAAAAGGTAGCCAAACCAGACTACCTGGATGGCAAATTTGGCTATGTTACTTTAAAAAAAAATATTTGGCGACTTAAGGCTATGTAGATTGCAGCTGTGGCATAGATTTCATCCATGAGCTGTAGGTACCTATCGTCAGTTTTGCGACTTTAATCCGGTTAGACTGTTAGATTTGGCAACACTAAGCGTCGCTCGGTCCGGTCTCGGCGGACGCCGTGACGCCATTTTCGTACCTAGCCGGTGTTGCACATGCACATTTTGATGCACATCTTTCAATATTTTGTAACTTGAGTCCACGGAGTACCTACTTTTTCTTGAGTCAGTGTAACAAACAGACGCAAGTTTTGACTACAAAAACAACAGGTACCTATACCTACATAGGAAAATGGAAGACAAAACAGATCTTGAGTTTCTATCAGATCTAAAATGACAGTACTTGGAAGATGTTTTTCGTGGTAAGTGTAATGAATCTATTGTTCCCTCGGTTCCCTTACATACAAGTCGTACGTTCCTACGTAGGTACCTAGGTAATTATCGTCGTTGTATCGCGTCGTCGTAGTAGGGTTGTAGGTTGTAGGTAGGCGCCTCACGCATGTTTCACTGGTAAGCTACGTTATTTTATACCTACTGTGCTGTGACTGTGAAAAGAGCTTGTCTTACTGCTCTGTAGTAAAATTATATACCTTCCTATCTACTTCCATGAAAAGAACCTGGTGGCTTCTCTAGAAGAGTCAGTAGTGAGATCATCATATCAGCCTGTTGAAATTCACTGTTGGACATAGGTCACTCCATAGATTTCTAGAAAGAGCTATTTTAAGCCTTCTACATCTATCAACTTAACACACAGTTGTATGAATGTATTCGATCCTTCGGGTGATGGGCCATCCTACATTTGTGGTTTGTGGGTGCCGAAAAGTGTGAGCTTTATGATGCTGAACCTAGTCTAGGTGGAATCTGTTTGGGTAACTACCTACCAGTTCCTGGCCTCAATAATAGTAAACTGCATTTACCTAATTTAAATTAAAACTTTCAGAAAATAACATCAATTGGGAAATATTAACTCTTCTGAGTGCTGAAGAACTGAAAGAACTTATCCCCAAAATAGGGGATCGAATAAAAGTTAGAAATTTTATTGAAAAGAAATCTACTGAAAAGCTTATGTTTGCAGTAAGTACCTACCTAATAATTTTTATGCTTTATAACTTTATTTAATAAAAAAATATCACATTGATCCAAACAAGTTTTCCAACCAAAAAACTTATAACCAATGCGATAAATTAAAGTGCACATTTTTTGGTTAGAAAACTTGTTTGGATCAATGTGATATTTTTATTGAACCTTTGCATTGTTATTCTCTCGACCCTGAAGCTCTGCAATTTCATATAATTACATTTAGTTAGGTATATTATATCTTCAAAATTGTTGAAATGTGCGAGCGAGCGGGTTGTCTGCCTTTTACTTTACCCTACCTTAACAAAACATATCAGGGTTTTAGAAACAGACATGAAAGAAAAAAATAACGGATTTATACCTTCACATCAGCACTTACTTGGATTTTTGCTAAAACTACTCTTTAAATATTTCAGATTGTTGACCCAGATAAAATTTCATTCCATACAGATCTGGATATATTATTGCAACCAAGCTCGTCAACCATTGGATCTAGTGTAAGTTATTTTTATAACTACATTATTAGCTGCTTCTTACCTATTCTAACCTTAATATCTATATAAATGTGAAAGTAACTCTGTCTGTCTGTCTGTTTGTCGCGCTTTCACGCCAAAACTACAAAACTACTGAACCGATTTAAATGTTATTTGATAAACAGATAGTCTATAGCCTGAGAAAGGAAGTAAGCTACTTTTTAATGTGAAATATAGGTTGTATGGGGGTGAAAAGTTGTATGGAAGTATCGTCATTTTTATAGTTAGAAGCTTGAAACTTATTTTTACCCTCAAGGGTGTAAAATAACAATAGGGAATAAGGGATGAAAGTTTGTGTGAAAATATGTAAGGTTTATGTGAATGTTTTATGAGTTTGCGACAAGAGACAAAATATTAGAGCTATTTTGATATAACATTTACAGAGTCATTAGGTACACCTAAATAATTAAAAATGCTACCCAAAGGCAATATTCCAAGCGGATGTAGTTTTTGTATTTGAACATTTGGCTGATTGTAATATTTAAAATGTGTTTGTTTTTAGTACTTTGATCCAGTTATGGAAATAGTGAAATAAAAATATTACTATTCTTTTTGATAACAATTTATTTTTGTGCTTTCAGAGAATAACCCAGAGACACAAAAAAATGTGTGTTTGAAAATTTTGTTGGTTCCAATCAACTGGGGCATGTTACCCTGAAGAATGTGCAGAGGTATGGTTCTTTCTCCAATTGGGATTCTTCGACATAAAGACAAAGTTTGTCAAAAACTCACAGACAGTCAATTCACTGGTTGACTCACCTAGGACTTAACAATTCTGAGAATTAAAATGTTTACTTGCTACTACTGTAAAAAAAAGTTGCGTTAAAACCATCTTTGTTAGTCACTCACATAATAAACTAATAATAATTTTGTCATTTTAAATAAGTGTTATATTTCCGATCTTGGGAAAGTTGTTTTATATGGTTTAGAATAATGTAACGTAGGTTACCTGCTTATGTAACTTCTATTTCCTGTCATGGAAATAAGTTGCTTGACATTTTTTAGAATAATGCTATCATATTAATTAATTGTTATATTTCTGATCTTGGGAATAAGTTGTTTGATATTGCTTAGAATAATGTAACGTTACATATGTTATGTAAATGTTCCTGCTTATGTAGTTTTGAGCCTATTCCCAGTCATGGTCATAAGTTGTTTAACATTGTTTAAATAATGTAATTGTTTAAAACAATGTAACGTTTGAATACATGAGTATATTAGTTTTTTTTAATAAAGTAGGTAAGCCTATAGGTTGTTAGTATAATGCTATAGAGGTATAAAATAGTAGATATTCCATCGGAAAATTGTAATTTTATGTTTTGAATACAACGTTAAGGAATAAAATGTATAATTTCATTAAAATTATATTAGTTATTATTTTTATTACATATGTACTTACTGTACTGGCTCTGACCGCGTACAGTACGGTGTTTACTGTTAACGTATAGAGTGTAGTGTACGTAATGTAGGACTTCGACTGCTTATATTACTGTGTATATTGTTTACGTACAGGTTTTAGTATACGTAATTTACGGGTTCTGACTGCTTACAGCACGGTGTTTACTGTTAACGTATAGAGTGTAGTGTACGTAATATAGGGCTCCGACTGCTTACATCACGGTGTTTCCTACTTATGTACGGGTTCAGCATACGTACTTACAGTACTGTCCGTATGCTGAACCCGTACGTAAGTAGGAAACACCGTGATGTAAGTAGTCTGAGCTATTACTGTACGTATGCTGCATGCGTACGTAAGTAGGAAACACCGTGATGTAAGTAGTCGGAACCATAACTATACGTATGCTGAACCCGTACGTAAGTAGGAAACACCGTGTTGTAAGTAGTCGGAGCCATTACTGTACGTATGCTGCATGCGTACGTAAGTAGTAAACACCGTGCTGTAAGTAGTCGGAGCCCATACTGTACGTATGCTGAACCCGTACGTAAGTAGGAAACACCGTGTTGTAAGTAGTCGGAGTCATTACTGTACGTAGGCTGAACCCGTACGTAAGTAGGAAACACCGTGCTGTAAGTAGTCGGAGCTATTACTGTACGTATGCTGCATGCGTACGTAAGTAGGAAACACCGTGCTGTAAGTAGTCGGAGCCATTACTGTACGTAGGCTGAACCCGTACGTAAGTAGAAAACACCGTGATTTAAAAGTCGGAGCCATTACTGTACGTATGCTGCATGCGTACGTAAGTAGGAAACACCGTGTTGTAAGTAGTCGAAGCCATTACTGTACGTATGCTGCATGCGTACGTAAGTAGGAAACACCGTGTTGTAAGTAGTCGAAGCCATTACTGTACGTATGCTGCATGCGTACGTAAGTAGGAAACACCGTGTTGTAAGTAGTCGGAGCCATTACTGTACGTAGGCTGAACACGTACGTAAGTAGGAAACACCGTGATGTAAGTAGTCCACACCTTTACGTAAGTAGGACTCACCATGCTCTATGTAGTCTGAACAAGTACAGTACGTATACAATGAAGGGCAGGTGAAGATTGCATGCTACGTATATAAGTAGCAAAAGAACCCAGCAGGAAATTACGTAGCCCGGTCCATGTAAAATTCCTGGTGCGGCCTACTTACAGCATTCTACTTACGCGACATGGTGCTGCCTACTGACGTCATGCTGGGTCATTTTGCTACTTAGATTACGTAGCCGGGCTACGTAATTTTTTCTCAGTGCAGAATTGTAAAAACAAGTTGCAAAAGCCCTAAACCAAGAAGTTGAAAGTTGAAAATAGGCCTTTTCTGGTTTCTCAATTGAAAGCAATAATGGCTAATTAATTTCTTTTTATAAACCAAGAAATATTTTCTTTGGCTTTAATCACCGATCTTATATGTGAGACATTAACTTTAACATACCTTTTAATCTACTCCTACATCCAGTATGTAGCAGTTTGCCTTTTTACTTGTTTATATAGCTCAGTCGTAACCTTTCTGCCTTGCGCGCTATGCGTTGTGGGTTCGATCCCCACCAGGCACAAACATTTGTGTGTTAGGAACTTTGCTTATTTTGGAACTAAATGATTGTGTAAAAATGTCTATGTTTATGATTTGTTCATAAGTGACACAGGCTTTACCTTTAGTAGTAGGTACCTATAGTGCGTGACGGTACATAGGTACTCAAATGCATTTTTTTATTTAAAAAAAATCAGTTTTAAATTCAAAATAATTATTATACTTACTTACATTTCTAGAATCTTAATTAAGAACGTATATACGAAATATTTGAAGGCAATTAGGGAATAACAATCCTAGAACTTGACGTCTGAGTAATTTTTATTTGAGTTCTAACAATAAAATATGTTAGTAGTTTATATTGTCATAAAACATAATTATTTATAGGATAGAATTTCTATGCTCCTAAAAAAATACGTTCCTTAGTATTTTGTAAAAATCACAAAATGGTACCTATTCTCAATAATAATAAATTCGAAAGTGGAACGAAAATAAAACAGAGTTAATTTACAAATGACATGTATTTATTTATCTTAACACACTACGCCTGTTTCATCGTATTAAAAGTAGGGAGATAGGTAATTTATACTACATGATATCTAACTATTTACATCTACTAGGGTAATGCCTAATACGTATAATTTCTAATAAAATTTATCGAAAATATTTTTCGTAGAGCTTGTAAGCGCGACACGACTCGCAGCGTGACGCGTATTAAATTAAAAGCGACAACATGTGTTTTCCTTCCCACAGGAAAATACATTAGCAGAAACATTTCCCGGTGATCTACCATCCCTTTCACACCAAAGGAAACGGCTGTACATCAGAAAAGAAGCCTCGATGTGGCGCCCTCGAAAGTTAACAGCGAGCTTTCAACGTAAATCTGATAAAGTGAACACATTACGACACCCACACAAAGAAGTTTTCTTCGCTATTTTTCACACAAGCTCTGCTAAAATCAGCTTATTCTTTCTTTTGTTCGTCTACAGCTAAAGTTAGAGAGAGATGGCCGGATGTTGTGCTTTGCCGATCGAAGCGGCGGATTGGGTGAAAAAGTTGGGTGCGTCCCGCCCTTGCCTCGCATGCAGGGCTGCGTTCGCGCCTTTGCCGGCTCCAAGCAGAATATGTTCTAAGAAGCAGTATGTCGGCTGTAGCGAGGGGCGGCGACGCGGGAGCCCGCAGTCATGCTGAGAGCCTCAGCGGAGTCGGAAGACACACGTCGCGAAGCCTTTCAACATTTCGGCAAAAAATTCGTGACATATATCCCAAAAAACAATCGATGCATCTTCTAAACTGTGAAACTGAAATAAGAACGTTATAGCGATAACGACGTGCCTATCTGTGATAATAAATCATTGCTCTATTTTCATGAGGATACTGAAATTATATTTTCGATACGCACCATTTATAGTTCAGTGAAGTGTTTTGATATTTTTCTGTGCTTATTAGAACTGTGAGTTACTGTGTTTATACAATTTCAACAACGAACACCAGGTTGACCAGCTTCAGGTAGGTGAGTCATTATTTTATAAATAACAGGGCATGCATAACATAATAAGGTACCTACTACGCAAATACTAACTACTAATATCTATTTCAAAAGCAAATTACTGTGCAAACATCTCTAACTCTGACTTAGGTTATATCAAAATTTAATTATACCTACTGTAGGCTGTGTAGATTAGACCTATTTAATAACAAAAATAATGAATAGGAAATTCAATAAATAAGAATAAGATTAATAGACTATGATCATAAATATTTCAAACATTCATAAATATTTACACAAATAAGAACGAAAAAAGTTCTAACTTCAACTAATAGCTGCTGAAAAAGTGACAGTTATAAATGTATCTTCTTGAATTTAGTTCTTGTTTATAGTAAAACTATCAAGATAAAACCTGCTAAAGATGTAAAAACAAAGATTGGATTTAAAAGATCCAAATTGTTCAAACAACTGCGCTAAATGCGAGGAAGAATAGGCCTGGAAATTAGTTTCTACAGTTTTCCGGCGACCGTCGGCACTTGACGGTCGCCTGAAAACTGAATTTTGTAAACAATTTTTGTTTTTCCATATTTAGCAGGTTTTATCCTGTCAGTTTAATTTAAAACACAATTATGCTAACTAAATACCTACATAACCTACTTTAAAAAAAATTGGTATAGAAAACTAAGCAATGTTTCATACTTATTGTAGGCGACACACTTTCTAGTATTTAAATTTAGATTATTTCCTACATTTTGTCTTTTTTACAGCTGTACTTAGTTAGATACCTTGTAACGCCATCTGTTATCAACTATCATTAATAAATAAAATAAAAAGTTGAACTTGCGAGTGGATACGGTTTCAGTTTTGACTAGTCTTCGCTAACGAAAAAAGCAACACCGCTGCTCCGTAGATTTAAAATAGATTTCGAAATAGCACCCCTACATATTCCGTATTGCACCCCCAGCTTCTTCTAAGTGTTAACATAAATGACGCCTTTTAATTCGATCCCCTACACTTATTATCAATAAAATTATTTGTTTATGTACAGCCAACGTATATGCATACCTATTATGCATTACAAATTGTAATGAATCTGACGCAACTGATCTTATAACACCTAATGTTGAAAAGACTTGCACTTGACTACAAAAGAGGCTGTCAATGACTAGTTAGTGGTCAATAAGTTTACATTTTACGTTTGATACATGCAGTTTTTTTATGTTGTGGTGTTACGAATGCTACAATTCATATTTCCAAAATAAGCTGCTGTTGCTACTTCGGAGGAAGTTCGTGTCGGCCGCCGTGACTAGCTTTATAAAAACAATAAAAATACAAAAAAAAAACGGTATGCAAAAAAATACAGATTATATTTAACATTTTTTTAAAATATTTTTTGTAGATTCTACTTATTGTTTAAATATTATGCTATTTTTCGGTAGAGCCCGTAACAAATTCTTAAATTCTTTATTGTCTGACTATTTTTCTCCGAACTTCAAAGTTATACCTAAAGTTTTCCAGCAAACAAATAAAATTTCAAATCGAAAAAACCGTCAGTGCATTAGTTTTTTACTAAAGAGCGTTTGCTCTCTTCTTGTTCTTCTATTTATGGCCTCTGTCTGTCCTTAATTTCAACAAAGAATTTGTGGTACTAACATCAGTGACAGGACTAATTTCAATAGGTATAATTTTAACCATGAGTGTAATTCTCTAAGTAAATCTAGTGGAAGTATCAATTTGGTTGAGTAAGATGTTATAAAAGTTCACTTAGCTGCCAGTATGACTTTTATGATGTCCCTATAAAATCTCAATGATATTTATATTTATTTAATTATTTATTTAAAACTTTCTCACAACTGTATTGAAAAACGTCGTATTATGTCGTATCGTCTACTCGCGTCGTAGGGATATTACAAACCATGACGCTCACGCTATCATATATTTTTTTTAATTTTATAAATATGGCAATAATTTATGCTAGGTTTTTAATAATTTTATTTGATAGGTACCAATGTAGTTATTTTGCACTAAATCTAAATTCAAATGCAGAAGAGTAAAAAGGCATACAAAAACACACCACTTATGCTCATGTACTATTTTCATTTTATACACTCCGTAACTTTATTCAGTAACATTTGCATCGTATCTGGTTCAGATCTGCTTATTTGAGACACTGCCCCCGATTCTGTTGTTCCATTTTCCTAAACTAACTTAATTTGACAGCACTACAATTCTTGCCATCTCTTTCTCATGAACTGAAACGGCAAAGACAGCTATCACTATCAACCATCATATAATAATGCTGTTAAAGTTTAGTTTAGCCTCAAAACTAGGTTTTGATAAGCTGAAGCGGTCGAAAACAAAATTATGATAGTATGTTCAGTGACTCTGTTTTCTAAGTGAGACTACTTGTACTAAATGTTGTGGTGAGACGCAACTTTTTTTTGTTTTTGTGTAGGTAAATGTACTCAAACCCCAAAAAATTTAGTAACGTACTTTTTTGGCATTTTTTTATATCGCTGTGAAATCAATAGAATCATCTAACGAGATTACAGCTAATTCCAAACTAGAAAAAGTTCATACTGACAGCTGCGAAATTTTAACCAAAAAGGTGCAGATGTTAGAATTGTTGATGTGCATTTTTGCAAACAAACAAGGCTGCAAATGCTTTGAGTTAATTAAAAAAGTTGAGATTTTTGTAATCCTATTGACCGATGACTGTCTGTACAGATCTGTCAACCCGTTGCTTTGTGATGCAGCGGCCGCGCTGCGGGAAGCCAGTAGATAATGTACAGATTAGATGGAAATCTGAAAGGAGACATTGTTTCACCCAGGTAGAGCCTTCGCTCCACGGCACGATGAAGTGTTTTAAACAATATATAAACAACATTATTTAAGTATAATGCGATTATGTTAGACGCCCACAAAAAATGTACAGTTGTCTTGATTGACAGTTGTTGAAGATTTGCACTGGATGCGGGGTGTCGTTATAAAGGGTATACGAGTGTTCTGGATCCTTTATAATCGAGAACAAGATGATCAGAGATTTTAATTAGATATGCCTATTCTCAATTCTAACTTGCAAAGCAAACGAGTTGCTAATGTTCTGGGGAAGCAAAACAATTTTATAAAATTGTCATCATGAAGATTTAATAATATTGTGTCCCTCGTTCAAGATCTAATTTGAAAAATAACGTAGAGAAAACATTTAATGGTGATGCTCAGTTTAATTTTGCCAGGTAGAGACCAAGCTCCAATAATTATAAAGGGACGCGAAGTAGCAATAAAGCTCTCGTCCTTCTGTCGCATGATATCTACGCTCAAACAGGTTTTATCATTCATAAAACTATTTTAATAAATTATCGATGCTAAACCACGGCCATAAAAGAGATTGGAACCAGCCTAACAAATAAACTAAAATTAAATATACACGAATACAATCGAAATTTTTGTCTCAGCCGTATAAAAGTGTCCTATAAATTTACCCACACTTTAATTTAATGTCCAAATGTACCTGGCTCACAATTTTTTTACTATAAATAAATGTTCATCGTCGGTTATGGCTGCACGAATGCATGTTATTATTTTGAGAAATGTTTTAAATTTGTCTCGAATTTTCGACTAAGGTTTTGAATCTGGCACAGGCATAAATAATTGCCTACAACGGGACCCACATTTACCAATATTTATTTGTTACAGAGTGTGAAGCCACCAATTCTACAATCAAGAACTCAACGATATAAAATGTTGAAAGGAAGCTGAAACCATCCAAAACCAAGATTTGGGAATAGTGGGCAGCAGCACAATTGGTGACGACGTTTTTCGCGGGCCGCGCCCGCCGCGTGGATGGTGGCGGGCGAATGGGGCTATGCGCCGGCGTCGGCCACCCCCGCCATGAATGCGTTTCTCGAGACGAACCACGCTCACCTCGCCTCGTATGGGCTGAAGATGTCACCGCAGCCGGGGTGCGGCGTGAGGCCGCAGCACGGAGCCACCGCGCCGCACCCGCCGCCGCCGCCGCCGCCACCGCACCACCCGTCGCACTACCAGCCCTACCCGCTGCACTCCTACCAGCCGGGCTACCTGCGCGAGTATGGAGGCTGCGGCGAGCTGTTCCCGCAGCAGCCCATCGAGCAGAGTTGGGACTGGCGCGGTGACATGCACTACCAGGGCGCGGCGCCGCTGGTGCCTCACAGCCACGCGCACGCGCCCCATGCTTTCCTGCGCTACGTGCGTGCGCCGCCTCGACGCGACATGCGCTGTCAGTGGCAGGACCCCGAGCAGCCGCCTCCGAGAAAGCTCTGCAACAAACTGTTCTCCAGCATGCACGAGATAGTGACGCACCTTACGGTGGAGCACGTCGGCGGGCCGGAGTGCACGACCCACGCCTGCTTCTGGCAGGGCTGCTCGAGAAACGGACGACCATTTAAAGCGAAATACAAACTAGTGAACCACATTCGCGTACATACTGGAGAAAAACCGTTCCCGTGCCCTTTCCCCGGATGCGGCAAAGTGTTTGCAAGATCAGAAAACCTCAAGATACACAAAAGAACGCATACTGGTAAGTTCGATTTAAGGACTCTACTCTATAAAATGTGTTCTTTGTCTAGCATACATGATGAGACACCAGCTCTGATTTTGCCAAAACAGTTACAGTTTTATAAAAAAAAAGTTTACACGTCTGAAACATTTCAATTGTCATTAATTAATAATGAATGAGCTGCCCTCCCCCGATAAGCCTGCTGTGGTCACACGGATGCCCAGCCCACTGGTGCGACATATCCGTGCACGCCTCTACAATAATCCATCCGACACAATAACACGAGACAACAAACTGTTATCAAAGAAAATCCTTGTAATACGATCCACAGCATAAACAAGAGCTAACGGGCATCCTATAAATGTCCACATCGACTTGTGAAGTCCGTTTCTCAGTAGGCACAGACAAAAACGCTTCCAGTCAGAACTCCATATTTCAATTCATTACAAAAGACGAAGATTCATCTTAAACGCTAGAAAAAAATAGGTCGTAAATTAAAACGTCCAGTTCCGTCGTCTCGATTCCATTCCTTGTCTCTCTCGCACGCTCAAGCATTGTTATTGGTAAAGTATTGGTACTTACATAGCTTTAAATATCGGTTTTTGGGAACAAAACTTCGCTCTATGGTGTGAGTGTAAGTAGGTACCCCAGATGGTTTTATTATATTTTTTCTGACCGTCACTGTTTAGTGTGTTGCGTTGGGACTTTTGTCCTGTGCCCCCGTCTGTTATTATCTCATTCTGCCTTTGAATAGAGGAACCTTTTTTGCGGGCAAGTTTGAAGAATTGTTTTATTGGAAGCTATAAATTAACTTTCAAGTTTGGTGAACGGGATCCACTGTCACTCATTATGACATTAATTGGCTGAGTGATGCAAAAGTCTAAATTGACAAAAAAACTACTGCAAAATTGCTAATTAACGTTATACCGTCGCCGTCGCTATCGTCGAAGATTAGGTAAGGACTGCTTTTTTGTAGAACTGATTTGTACGAAATATTAGAACACAAACTGAAAGAAAACTTTAAGATCGAAAGCGAGCGAGCCCGTGATGATATTGATATTTTTATTATCCAAGTGTAAGCTGATACTTTCCGCATCGGTAGCGTAGCGTGCCTTATTATATTTTATTGCTAGCTTTATTGAATAAATGCCTACCTACTGTAAAATTACTATAAATTTTATAATATTTATTTCTTTCTTATCTTTGTCACATCACGTCACACGCTACATTAATACGAGTAGCATTATTGTTTTCAATCATGATTTAACCGGTAAAAATAATACTAAATTAATTTGACTTGACCTTATTCGAGGATTATTTTACCTTATTTGAGATAGACACTACGTTTCCCGCCTTTTTTACATGATTTCCGCTGTATTTGACTTCCGTCCCGGTGTTTTCTGTTCGTATTCATGACCTTATCGCGTCATGTCGTCACTTCCTACCACCGCAGAGTGGCGCACATTTTTTGTGGCACCACTTTATACCTCATTGGCGTTTTGTTTCCCGCCGAGGAAGGACGTGTTTGCACTTCACTGTGAGCACGTTGTCATTGCAAATTAATTTACGTTTCTTTTTATTTTAGTTAAAATTTTTGCTACCTACCCTCACTATGGAGGAAAATAGTGAAAGTGTAAAAAATGCAGCTCCTGTTTTACCGGGGCCGTCCACTTCACGAAAACGACGGTCGAGCAGTTCCTGCTCGAGTAGCAGTACTAGTAGTAGCGATAGTAGCAGTAGTTATTCCGATGCCTCACCAAGGCGCCGAAGAAGCCATCATAAGAAGAAGAGGGGAGGAAAACGTAAACGCCGGCATTCGGAACGAAAATATCATCGGCTATCAAAGGATATTCGCAATCTGCAAAAGTTTTTGCCGGGCCGAGATAAAGAGTGTCACGTGAGTACTAAAAGTAATGTTGAAATTGATTCCATGTCTATTCTTTCGGGCACGTCGGGCCGCAATCTTTACGGAGATCTAGAACAGCATGCTTCTGATGTAGAGGTTGAGGCTAAAGATAACGAAGTTACGTTTAATTTTGAAACGAAATTGAAAGAGCCCACTGTGCCCAAAAGTACCGAAGCCCAGTTGAAGTTTTTAAATGATCTCCAACATTTAAATAGCAGTGAGTGGAAGGATATTAGGTATTCCGAAACTCAAAAGGCCTACAACCATACGCCTGGCTTTACTGATATAGAAATTAATGAAGAGGTTGCGGCCTTTCAGTCCCCTCGTCATCTCGTTTACGCTGACAAAGCGTTCGCTGCCTTAACATCGTGTCTTTTAAAACAAAGAGATGCTCTGGAGAAAGTTTATCAGGACTTTGCGTCTTTTACTAAAGAAATAACCCCTGATAATGACGTTATTAATAACAAGTTATTCGAGCTTATTACTAGCGGAGATTTTCAGAAACTTTCTTCAGATTTGGTTCAACTGGTTTGTGGTCACCGTGCTGAAATTCTTCAAATGCGAAGAGACTGTGTGACTAAGCAAGTGAAGGATCCAGTGGTCAGGGCGGCGCTATGCAAGATACCACCGACGTGCACCAACCTGTTCAATGCGGAAAAGTTTACCGCTGCAGTGGAAAAAGCAGGAGGTGTACGAAAATGTTTTTGGCCTCTAAAGAAGCCTAATACCTCGACCTCGCAGGTTGAGTCTAACAAACCTAGCGTCTCCTCGCAGGAGCACGCAAAATATAAAAAACCCTCGCAGGGTTGTCAACATCGCTCATCATGCTGCGAAACAAAGAGTTCACACGGCTGTTGTGCAACCTCTACACCGCCCTCGCAGGGTGGTTATACCTCACACTGGCATGGCCAATATGGTCATAGCTCTCATTCGGCCGCACCGAACAACCAAGGGTCGTTTCGTGGACGTGGCGCTTCACGTGGCAACCATAAGTCCCAAAACCAATACAAATCAGGACACAAACGCGCCTATTCGCCACCCAACAACAGTGGTGATAAGCGGCGGAAATATTGACATGAACTTCAAAGCGGGCCGTCTCGTAAGTTTTATAGACGAATGGAAACGATTAGGGGCACCGGATCTCATACTAAAGATCATAAAAGGGTATCGCATACCCTTCTACAAAAAGCCGCCTCTGATTCATCCAGCAAGGGTAAAAAGGACTATGGAAGTTCCATTCTCGGTCGAAATGAATCTTGTCATCAACAAGATGAGAGACCAGGGTGTTCTCGAACGAGCACGTCCATCTCCAAGTTTCCTATCGTCCATGTTTCTTGTTCCAAAAAGCGACGGCTCAGCACGACCCATTTTCAATCTGCGAGCACTCAATCGTTACGTAATGACCGACAAGTTCAAGCTGTTGAATGTTTTTCGGGTTCCGGATTTTCTACAACCGAGAGATTGGCTCTGCAAGATAGACTTGTCGCAGGCTTATTTTCATATAAGCATCTCTCCAGGTCACAGAAGATTTCTTCGCCTATTGTATCGAAGGCAGCTATGGGAAATGACTTGTTTACCATTCGGCCTAAGTACAGCGCCCAAGACCTTTGCTACGGTGACGAACTGGATCGCCCAAACTCTCAGACAGCAGGGTATTCGAATCCTAGTGTATCTAGACGACTTCTTAATTGCTCATCAGCAAGAAGACGTTCTAATGAACCACGTTCAAGCTGTCATCGACACTCTAGAGACACTAGGTTGGATAATCAACTACGAAAAATCTGTATTGCTTCCATCGAAGACCTTAGTTTATTTGGGCGTCCAATGGAATCCGTGGGCAAATCAAAAGAGTCTTCCCAGCGAGAAAATACCTGCTCTGTTGACCAAACTGTCTCGAATGTTAAACAAGCAACGCGCATGCCTCAAAGAAACTCAGAGTCTCGTGGGTCTACTGAATTTCGCGAGTTTTGCTGTGCCCAGAGGTCGACTCCATTTTCGAGCACTGTTGTCACTGCTCAACAAAATGCTGAAATCAGTCCACAAATGGCATCACATTTCGGCAGAAGTCAGAGACGACATACAATGGTGGCTTCTGAATTGCAAGCGAGCTTCAGCCATTCACATGTCCCCTCCGTCGCATTACCTTACAACGGATGCCTCGGATATTGCATGGGGAGCCCGGCTGAACAATTACTCAATAACAGGGTATTGGTCGAGTCGCGAAAAGCACCTACACTGCAATCAGAAAGAAATGTTGGCCATTTTAAAAGTTTTACGCGGTCACTGTCAGCTACTGAGCCGGAGCACAGTTTTAATTCAATGCGACAACAAAACCGTGATCGCATACCTACGTCACGAGGGTGGTACGAAATCTGTTCCACTCATGAACTTGACGCATCAAATTTTTCAGATTCTAGAGGACCATCAGATTCACGTGAATATCCATCACATTCCTGGAATGTACAACGGACACGCCGACCATCTGTCGAGGCTCCGGGTAGATCCCGAGTGGCATCTACTAACCGATTGCACGGACAAGGTATTTACCAAATGGGGAACTCCTGTAGTAGACCTCTTTGCCTCCAGTCGAGCGCATGTGGTGATGAATTATGCGTCCCTGGATCTGAACGATTGCCAAGCGTTATTTCACGACGCGTTTTCTCGAGTGTGGAACTTCCCCCTTGCGTGGGTATTCCCCCCACCCTTCCTGATACCCAGGGTGTTATGTCATCTGAACAATGCCCAAGGAATATACCTCTTGATAGTTCCACGTTGGCATCGAGTTTACTGGCGAGCCGATCTGAAGAACCGAGCATTGGCAGCCCCCTTCACGCTTCGACATCTCGATCAAGTCCTAATAGATGTCTCGACGGGTCTTCCACCTCCGAAAGTACACGACATGACTCTCGAGGTCTGGAAATGTGGGGGTGGGCTAAGAACCTAAGAGGTTGGAATGACAACCAAGTAAAACTTTTGGAAAGATCATGGCGCGCTTCTACACGAAAAACTTATGATGTCGCTTGGAAAAAATGGCTGACCTGGTCCGAACAGCACCATATTGACTCGCATAATCCGAGTGGAGGTGATGTTGCTAGATTCTTATCTGATCTTCATTTGGTTCACAAATTGTCTTATAGTACCATTCTTTTACATAAATCTGTTATCTCAACACTTTGCGACCCGGATATTGCCGGCAAAATTAGTTCACATATTTTAGTCAAACAGGTTCTAAAATCAATAGCTTTGGAAAGGCCGATTCAAAACAAGCCTCCAATTTGGAATATAGACGGCCTCGCCTCATACTTAGGTAGTTATGAAGTTCAGCATGACAATATATTTCATGTGCAAAGGCATACTGCGACGTTGTTGCTCTTGTGCTCAGGTCGAAGGGTACATGACTTAACTTTGTTGAAATGTGATAGGGAACATTTCGCTCAGACGGATGATTCAATCACGTTATGGCCTGCTTTCGGTTCGAAGACTGATTCTTCGGATTATAGACAATCCGGATGGAAATTATTGTCTAATCCAGATAATAGGAATCTAGATCCAGTTTATTGGATAGCTAGATCGGTTGATTTACTTAGCGATCGTAGAAATTCAGCTAAAATTTATAATTTGTTTATTTCTGTTAGAGGTGAAGCAAAAGCCGCATCAAAAACTATTATTTCAGGATGGATCAAGACTCTGTTTAAAGATGCGGGTATAACTGCAACGCCGGGAAGTATAAGATCCGCAGTCGCGTCAAAAAATTGGCTGGACAATTTCCCAATGGAAGATATACTTTCCAGGGGAAACTGGCGCTCACAAAATACTTTTTGTAAGTTTTATAGGCGCTCAGTTCTTCCCGCACCTTCTAGTACCTCTGTAACTAGATTGTTTAAGCCTATTGATTAATTGCACGGATTGTTGATTTATTTTATCATTATTGTAGAGTAATAAATTTACAAATCATTTTTTCCTGATAGAGTGTGTTTTACTCAATCATCTTATTCAGATGTCAGGTTCACATTGGCGTCTGCGTCACTACCACCACCAGGCGATAACAAACAAGTCTCAAATAAGGTAAAATAATCCTCGAATAAGGTCAAGTCAAATTAATAGCAGCGTTTTACCTACCAATAAAACGCATATTAATTTACTTACCTTATTCGAGGATTATACTTTTATGTCTGCCTGGTGATTTTCGACTCAATGAGGTATAAAGTGGTGCCACAAAAAATGTGCGCCACTCTGCGGTGGTAGGAAGTGACGACATGACGCGATAAGGTCATGAATACGAACAGAAAACACCGGGACGGAAGTCAAATACAGCGGAAATCATGTAAAAAAGGCGGGAAACGTAGTGTCTATCTCAAATAAGGTAAAATAATCCTCGAATAAGGTAAGTAAATTAATATGCGTTTTATTGGTAGGTAAAACGCTGCTAGTTGGACAAATCAAAATGAGTTCCTCTTTATAAACAGAACGTAACTTATTTTAATTGAACAAGAGACATACATGTTACTAATTATAAAGTTCACATCAACGAATGCTAAAGTGTCATTCATAACGCACGTTTGATATTCACCGGCTATAGGAAACAATCACGGTCGCCTTAGGCGTTATCAATAAAACTGAATAAATTGGCCGGCCTGTCCAATACATTATAAATTATGTCGCGGTCAAATCTTTTATTAGCTATTAAAGGTGATTGCGAAATAAACAAGACTATAACCAAATACCCTGAGGGAGGGCTTAGCGCGCGACGCGTCAGGCCCGCAGGCGAATCCGCCCACAACACAACAATTACTTTATTTCCACTTATAACCTTATAAAAACATGACACGTAGATTCCAAATTATTCTTTTTATAGTTTTGTTACCAATCTGATTTTTTTTTTGTTCTGGCACTGGAGGCTTGTCCTTTTGCCAAGTCTTTTTTGGTTTACCAATCTGATTATGGTAAGTGTTGCCATATTTACATACAAGTTTTACTTAGTTTGAGCGAGGAGCTAATGCATAGACTCTACAAATCTATTAACTACTAAGTGCAGGTACAAAATTTTGCTGGTTTTTTAAAACTTTTATGACAAGTCTTCCAAAAAAACGCCTAATAATTAACTCTGATACTGTTTATGACACTGAAATAACAAAGACAGCTAGGTACTTTAGCGCTGTCAAATTAGGCAAGTTAAGAAAAATGCAACAACAGAATCGACACAACTGACTGGTTCTATGAAACCGTTCTTATTTATTTGATCAGTGCTATGTTTTATACTCAGAATAAAGGTTTTATAATAAATACCGTTATTATTAGTATTGTTGGACCAGTTTTTGATGATGCGTGATTAATTTATACAGAAATATAATTAAATGTTAAAACAATATTTCAAAGTCATATATTCTAAGAATGCTTACATTAATAGATAGCAATAAAATATTCCTAAATAAATTAGGTGTGTGTAGTCTAACCAAAAGGTGTAATTATTTTCAGTTATAAACTTCTATTTCACTTTTTGGGTGACCCATATGGATAGAAACATGAATCTTGAGTCTTCAAAACTAACGACAGCCGTCTTGATGTACCTATGACTCGACTTGACTATACCTACCACAGATCATATAATACTATACTTATTCTATTTCAACTTCAACTTGTTTATTTCAAAAGATTCACTTGGATGTTATAAAATTGTCTGTTGAAATGACCATAAAGAAAAAGAAGAAGAAAGATTTGAAACGTCAAACAGCAAGAATAAAACTATGCCTGTGCGTGCGACGCCAATTAAAAAAAAAAAACTATCGCTACATAGTGTTCGCATTCTTCCAAGTCTCAAACCCTGGATGACAGACAACAAGCAACATACCTACTCGTTACCTACATACAATACAACTATACCTACCTCAAACCGTCACAATATTCATATTGAATATTCAGTGGTCTCATTGTAAACACTTCAACGCTGGTATTGGGGCGGCGAACCAGGGGTGAACACTTCAACAGGGAATAGTGAACACAATACCCTAATAATGATACGATTGCACCGGTGAAGACGGGCCCCGACTATCAAACGCACTGCTTAGCTAATACGCCGTATAAAATGAACGTTTTCAAAATATTTTGCAAACAATGCGGAACCCTTCTTGGACCCCGCGGTATTGTGCCGTCGAGTGCAGACCAAACCACAGAAGGAATAACAGTACTTAAGTGCAGAACATTCACTGTTTAGAATTTTTTGCGGGTAAAATAATGTCATGTCACTTTAAAGATAGGGTGTAGTTTAAAAGTGACACTTACTAGGGCAAAGGTAAAGAAAGACTTGTATTTAGTATTAGGTAATTTATTTATTAGAAAAGTAACATTACAGATTACTTACATGTAAAGCGTTACTTTACACATATTTACAAAAAAGATAAAACTAATTTAACACAGAATAATTATAATAATACAAACAAATATAAAACAGACTGTAGGTACCACCTATATATGTAGTAAAAACTAATCATAAAAAATTATAATAGCAAACAGATTGCACAATAATTTCAGTTTATTTTCCATTCCATTCATTCGCTTTTATTAATTTATAATTATTATTACTCCATTTTATTATGACAAGAAAATATTCTCCGAATTGATACAACCTCATTCTTTCGTTAGTAGGTTAATTACCCTAATCGTCGCTGAAAACTGCCATATTTGTGTCATGTTCGGCCATTTTATCCGCGTATGATAATTTTTGTAACCCTATAATAGTTGGGTGCATTTCAAAAGGTGTTTATAAGCGAGCGACCATCTGCCTGGATTGATAAACCGTATAAAAAATATAGTCAACGACACAAAAGCATGGATGTGTGCGTTTTATCATCGAGGGGATTTTGTCCTGCTTTTCCAAATATGAGTACTTATTATGAATTTAGGATTAACAGTACAGAACTGAGTAAAACTGGTAACACAGTATGTGTTACCAGTTTTACTCAGTTCTGTACATTTACACTTGCTGGTAGGTAGGTAAATTTTTTCCTTCACAACAATCCCCTCATTCATAAATGACTAAAACAATTACTTATGTCGAGAAGCTTATGGGTTCAAAGCAAAATTATTAGCATGTTCAATATATGAATTAGTTAGGTATGTATTTTAAAAATTAATTACTTACCTACCTATTTTTATTCTTCCCCTTTTACTAGAGAAATGAGTTCATCACAATCATCAAAATAAATGAGTAGGCAAGTGTAAAAACAAACGATTATTAGATGGGCGTGGTCGAATCGTCACCCGTCAGTACCACCATAGCAACCCTCGCAAGGCTAACCCCCCACACATGCACAAATAATCGCACTACCACATGCACACTTACCACCCTATCCGCACACCTAGATATTGTCGCAACATAGACAATGAAGACGGTAAGCGCTTTATTTTTTTACATTCTTTGTGAACACCCTTCGGATCGACACAGTGAGGCGTTGATACTCGATCCACATGTTTATACCAACTTTGTTGATAGCTATTGAATACGCAGTGAGATGCCGTAACTTTTTAGAGGGCAAAAGGAAAAAGTATGGTTGATCATATTGATCATGGTGAATATTCCCATACATTCAACTTCAACACGTTTAAATATTTCAAAAATCTCGATGACGTCAAATCAAAAGAAAATAAATGAAAAGGCCATAACTCTGCTCCAGTATCGGAATGGGCTAATATTCCATGGAAACACGAAATTAGTTTTTGCGACACTGCTACAGAATTTTGCTAAACACTAAAGTAGTGCGAACAGAGCCAAAGAGTGCGCACAAAAACGTAACAATCCATTCAGACCGATTTCGAAAACGCATTGGATTTCCACTAAAGGCTCTACCACACAAATGCGTAGATAGATAAATATCCTTGGACATTACATAGGTACACAAAAAGCCCTCTAGTCCCAATCTAAGCAGAGCTTGTAATATGGGAACTAGATGGCGATTAGTAGTAGTAGAGGTCTTTGTGAGGGCTCGTCCGGGGAAGTACTACCACCGTACCTATTTCTGCCGCCAAGCAGTGATGCTCGCATTGCTGTGTTCCGGTTTGAAGGGTAAGGGCGCCGGTGTAATTACAGGCACATGAGACTTCAAGATCTATACTATAGGTCATTTTAGATAGCTTTAAAAACGGAATCGCCAACATTAACGTTTTAAAGCTACAGCGAAAAAACAGCAAAGATAAAACTAGCTTTATACTATAAAAGGCGTTAGTTATCTATAATTTTTTTACTGAATATTCTCTGCACCGAGATTGCCACCCGCGTGACAGCATCCTATACCAAACATGGAACGTCGTGGTTCTAACATTTTTCTTCCATCATATCTATGAGATTTTCTAATTATTTGAATGAAAGAAAATTATGAATTCAATCACAAGATGTTTTGTTCAAAGATAAAGATCGCGGGCGTTCAATCAATCATATAGATTAGTTCAGTGCCGTCCCACCTGGTTTCGTTCAATCGACCGACTAATCGAGAACATCCCAACTTTTACTAATAAACCATTCGTCATGCTGATTTGTATTGAATAATCATGAAAACATCATCTTTACTTATTGCAATTTAATTCCAACAAGGTTTTTGACGGAAGAATTCAACTTTCCGATTTGCCAATAAGGTTTTTGACGGAACAGTTCATTTCCGATTTTTTTAATAACGCTACTAGAGTAAAACTTGTAAAAGTGTGTGTTTATAAACACATACAGTCAAGAAAAAAAGAAAAGCCTGGAAAAATATCAGAAAAATTTCAATACTTACAAAGTTAAATTCTAGAAGCTTTAGTAGTCGAAACTTCAGTCGAAAGTAGTCGAAACTTCAGTGCTCCTCACATCGAGGGTAGGCTAGCACAGAGCCATGTATTCGCAACAAGCCTTGTCAATAAATTGCATTGCAATCTAACAATGGCACACAGAACTAGTGTTTATTCTGTGACTATTAGTCGAATAAAAACACTCACGATGCGCGTACGCAGTGTAGGCTCTACCTACGCCTCGCCTTCCTATCTTATGACCATCATTTCTCCTGGTACTTTATATTACTTCTATTTTATAATGACAGACACCTTTGTCTGCAAGCTAAGTGTTATTATTTGATATAGGTCTAAGTAATGGGCCTATTAACGATATAGAAAATACAGAAACTGAATATAAATGCTGCTAAAAAATGGCATCTCTGTTTTCATTTTGTGTCTTTGAAGCAAATTATGAAGGTAACATAACTATTTATATCTTATTTGTCTCTCTCTCTTTCATTTATGATTTCTGCGTCGTTCAAGTTAGTCATCAAGTCGGCTGTCATTTGTTTTGAAGGCAATATGGTGGACTTTTCCCTCCAAGACATATACTAGGCAGTATGTTTTAAGATATTTTAGCTGTGGTGCGTTTGCCTATAGGCTCTGTAACATTTTACTAAATATTTCAAAAATGTTTAGCTCTAACTCAGTTGCGATTGCGATCAACACTTGTTAGGGTGTAATACCTTACCACCACCAGCGCGGTGTGAACTATTTTCAGTTTATTAAATCATGAAATAGTTGACTCATTAAATTAAATGAGCTATCAGCCTTTTCAATGCGTCAAGAAAAACTTTGCGCTTTGAGGTTCTTAACTGTGCGAAATTCCATCGTCTTGTAGGGCGACTGCGGTGGGTCTCACTGCATCATTCATACGTTTTTTCGTCGACACCTTGTCCGTATCAATATGTATGAAAGTGTGTGATATTGCCGACATCGGGCTACAGAGCTACTCGCCTGAGGTGTCTGTTTACACCTATCTTTGGCAGTAGCATTAAAAGGTGTGCTGGTAAAAAATTGATTCAAATTAGTATAATGTTGTATAAACCAGGCATTACACTTACTAAGTTGAGTTTAATGCCCCAGAAACGGTCTCTACAATAAAAACTTAACCTACCTGCTGCTAAACTTGACTATCAGTGTTGCAAAGGTACTGCTGCTAGAGCGAGTAGCCCATTTGCTGGAGCTACTAATTAGCTGTAGGTACATGCATGTCAGTGCTGTTCCTTCAACATATTGTTCAGTAGCGCTGTAAGGGGTGGGTCATTATCAGACAACATTTATCTTGAAAAATATAAAAACCTTTGCTTATACATCTGACTATGGACTTTATGATATAAAGCGCTATATAAATAATAACAGCATAAGGAATTTCAATTTGCTGTATCTGTTCGGGAGTCAGAAAAACGACCAAAGTAATCGAGTGCAATGTAGAAGGGACATAAAGTGAGCGAAGAGCGCCGTTCTTTCTTTGGTTTTCAGTGATAATGGCTTCAGTTGCCTAACAGAGAAAGCCGTAAAAACTTGCATCCACCACCATTGTGTTAACAGCGTTTGAATCAGCATTCCATGCACTTTTAACACCCGGTTGCCCAAAAAATGACAATGTAAGCAAGCATCTTGGAATCGGAGAACAATCGAAATTTTAACACGAATTCGAACGACTCGTCTACCGATTGCGATTTTTGTTCATCATATTTTAGATTTTATTGGTTCGTGTTTATCTGAAAACTGTGGTGAGATTGTAGGTTTTATCAGTAAATTATTAGGTATGGTATGTACCTAGTGCCAACCAAATATTGAAAAGCTTGAACAGTTGCTTTTATATTTCCATAGTGAAACCGAGGTACCTAGTACGTAATTACATAGGTAGGTAGGTACGTAATATAGTAACATTGTGTAGTCGTATAGGAAGCTTTACCTGGTTTTATAAATATCTAATAAGTACATATGTATTTATTTTTAACTCAAAATATGTGTGAATTAATTTACGATCTTTAACTTTGAAATCTCAAGTAAAAGAATGTTCGGTATTCGTAGAATGTGGGCGCGTCTCAAAACAAAAATTAAAGACGTAAAATAAAAACAAAACGGGCTATTAATATTCGTTAGAAATATTGGTTTGTCCCAAAATTGTGCCCGGGGGCTGAAACACGATCCAACGCGTGGGTGTTGAGTGGACGCGACCGACGACGATCCAAATACATAATAATAACACTTTATTGTATTTCTGTACGACAGATCGCAAAATTGCTTTTTATGGCAATAAGTTAATATCCGTTTAATAATATGCAGATTAAAAATTAACATCGTTTATGTCGTGTAAATATTTTTGCGTTTATAAAAGGAGCTTTTATAATTTGTTCCATTATTTTGAAGAGAACACCTTCGTTTCAAATACAGAGTTCAAACTGCTTATTTTATGTTATTCATGAAGCGAGCAAAGATCTTAAGTAGTGTCAACTTGGGCGGATCGACGTTGTATGTTGGCTAGAGCATAACTTTCTAACCGCTAATCTGAAAAATTCTGCATAAAATTTAGAAGGTCGACAGATTAACTACCATAGCTTATTGATAAAATTATGAGCTAAACTAAACCGGCTAAGTGGTTGCAAAGTAATAAAGGTCTAAACGAGAGTACAGAGAAATCAAATGGGGTGTCATATGATAGGGCTTTGTTTAGACATTCCAAAACCATTTTACTTTTGTTAATTTTGAGCTATAGAGAATATTCTAAAGTTGGAAAAACTAGTACAACGTGAGCCTCTATTACTTAGACTTTCAATCGTTTTATAGTTCAGGTAAGGCTGGTAAGCTAGATCGATGCAATTAGCAAAGTATCTCAGCTTTAAGTGAAAAAAATTCTTTGCGTTTTATTTTTCTTTTTGGGAACATCGCGCGGGATCTCAGAAATATTGGGCTTTTAAAGATTTACTTGATTTGAGATGAAGATAAGTAGTAATGTAGTGTTTTATAGATAGGCCATTACCTTATTGAAAAGTTATGTCCATACTTTTGCTCACGCAACAATGGTTAGATGTCGTGGCACAATCTGTTCTCTTGAACCCAAATACTGAGAAATATGATACCAGACAATACCTACATAAACTATTTTAAATAGTATTAATTCAATTTGTTGAAATTGTGCAAAGATATTGTCTACGACATGTACTAAGTAGAAACTGCGCAATGCCAAGAAAATATTGCGGTGTGAGTTTAGGCTGTTGAAGAAGTTGAGAAAAAATATGAAAGCAATGAGTAGCCGAATACTAAGTAGGTATTTAACATTATATTAGGTTAGGTATGTATATTTAGAACCATTTCAAGTGCGATCCATTTACATAAAGTCTAAATAAGTAAACATTTAATAAATTATCACGTATATTTTGTAAATAGTGTTAATATCATAAAATTAAATATTGTATTAGGTAGTCGTAGTTTTCTTTGTGAATATATAAACAATAAATTAATATTATCTACCTATGCAATATACATACCTATCTAAGGTAGGTACTTATATATTTTTGAAAAAAAGAAATATTATTGTAAATTATATTTTTTGTTGATGCGGGCGATGATGCCGGTTAGGGCTGTCAAAACGCTTGACGTTAGGATTGACGAGCGTGCCCTGCCTGGGTACAAGTCGTTTTGTACCTTTTTCATACACCTGCCTGTACAATATTGTTTATCCACAACGCTGTGGGAACCAACTGCTCACAAACCTCTTAGTATTGCTAGAATTTAAAAACTAAAATATTACTAAAAATGCTTCAAAAGCGCGGGCTACTTAATATCTATGTAGGGATTATATCTCTCTATTTTAATGTGTACTGTGTGAAGCCAGGACGAGTCTCGTGCTAAAGTAATAACATAAAAGCTTCAGAATTCACTGCAATTTTTCCTTCCTCCTGATAACATTGTAGCGAATATCTCTTTTGCACGTGCCTAGAAGATAGTAATCAGAGCAAGATAGATAGTATTTTCACGGTATTGCTTAAAATATGCGACAGCAACTTTAATTTACTATCGTATGGCTAGACAGGAAAAGGTGCTATTATTTCAACGCGTGGACGAAAATGACGTCGTTTGTCAAGTTTTACTATTAATTTTGCGACGTACAGAATGACGTATAATACAGACGTATTTGGCTGGTCTCGAGAGGGTTAACATTTATTTTGTTTCAGCTATGATTTAGCAATGTTTTAATGCATGTTTTAATTGCTGCAAGCTAATACAATCAGGCGAGTGTCAGTAAGTGAATTATGGTAATATGGCATGAAGAGAAGCGGTCCCACGAGACCTCTACACTAGGTACATGAATCAGGATCCGCCGCCGCTGAGCTGGCGCGGGTACAGGGGGCCTAGTACGAGTTTTAGTGTGTAAATCTGGTGTAAAAGGTCTGACACGCAGCACACCGAGGGCGATGATTTGTATGGAGACACTGAGCGGATTCTTTGAGAAGCTTGATCTACACCAAGCTCGTATTCGCATGTCAAGCTTCTCAAAGAATCCGCTCAGTGTCTCCATACAAATTAGCGCCCACTGGTGTGCTGGGCCTCAGACGTTTCACACCCACACTAGGTATACACTAAAAACTCGTACTAGGCCCTCTGAGTAATATTGCGCGAAAAAAAAGTCCTCGAGTCCTCAAGACAAGAAAGTCCTTCACGAGGATTGCCAAACACATAGCTTTGATTATAAACGAGCCAACCTGAGCCTGGATATTTAAATGTAATGCCAGATTTAATTTGTTTGCTCTCTACCGGACTCTACCGTCTCTACACTGTTTCCATTTTTTAATTTATATTTTATCTCGCTGATATGACTGTGCACTTCGTGGTCCGTGCTACATTTACTATTATATATTTATTGTGATGCTTTTGTATGAGTTGGCAGATATTTATCGGTTATCGGAACATTATTCGGTGCTCATAATCGTCTGCATAAAGCACCTTGTCACACGGTCGTTGGGCGCCGAATGCGTTCGACCCCAAGTATTCTTTTTATACCCGGCCTGTATTCTTGGAGAAGTGGAAAAAATTGAGATATTAATATATCTTTCTAATTCGAAATACGTTACGGATAAAAGGAAGATCATAAATCATTATGGAAGGCACGGGATCTTTGAAATATGGGAGAGAAAATCGATTTTCGGGGAAGTTTCGTCACTGCCGTCAATCAGCCTTTGTGTGTTTGTATTGATAGTTCTAAGAGGTTATAAGTGGTATTTTTGTATATATAGTAAGGCTTTCATACGCCTCCATAGCTAGTATTCTCCTATACCTACCTATAGGTAATAAGTAAACTTTATAAAATCGATGTTTTCATACATTTCATTGTTTATTTATTTTCTAAGTAGTAATTCTATTCTTTATATTTTATCGGCTATTGGGTTCCGTTGTTGTAGGTACTATCTGTAGTGAATCAGACAGAACATGGTCTGTGGTCATGTCTGGCCTAATAGCGGTTGTAGCAAACCACAAGTCATTCGGCGCTTATTAAAGCTATGACGGTACAGATTGAATTAACTTATTGTGATGTGACCTTTTAATTATTCTCAGCTAGTGACCGACTGGCTTCACTTGGATTTTATATACGCTTTTGTAATATTTTGTATATTATACCTACATACGCGATTTAGACAACTGTTGGACGTATTATTTGAATTGTTTGGGTAATAACTGTAGACGATGCAAACCTCCTCGGTAGACGAGTGACGGATGGCGGTGAGAAAAAGTTTGAGTTTTGATTGAGTTATGTGACAGAGAAAAAATAGAGTTGTTTTTCAAAGTAAAATTATTTTATTTAATTTACTTCAGCCTTCCCGTTAGGATATAGGTGTTCGGTGGCCTTCCCTTCCCCATAATTAACAATAACTTATTACACAAACAATTCAAATACTAATAAAACAATTTAAGTAGTGTCGTGTTGACTAATTTTACGGACGAAGCTTTTCTGAAAAATTGAAATGCTTGCTTTGAGCAATCAAAAAAGTTTACTCACTTTGTATTTTTGAGACGACCTCCTGCCACGTTTGTTTTCTTTCTAAACTCACCTAAAGCCATTTAACACAGTTTGAGTGTAAAGGCCGATTATCTCAAGTTTCACGCGGACTGTGCTATTTCTAAAAAGCTTGTTTTTACAAGGAGCACTTAGAGAGATAGTAACTTGAAACCTCTATGCGCTAGGCGACTTGCCAACTGTTAATATGTTAAATATTTACCAAATGGTTTAATGAAAACACTTTAGCAATAATTTTACGGAAATTACCTTTATCATCATGATTTTTTCAATTCCTAACATATTTTCGTTTCAGTTACACAAAAGTTATAAAATATATTTTAATGGGACACAGACATAATAATACAAGCTAATCCTATTTCCAATGACATCGATAAAAATACCATTCGATTCGTCAATAAATGAAAAAAGCAAGAGATCATGTTTCACGTGGATAATAACATAACAAAAAAGTGTCTCCCGTGGGTGATACAGCCGTTTAAGATAACCATCTGACCCTGGCGTCCTGCACGCAAGTATTCCAAACATTTCTTACTCATATTTTCTTTTCTGTTCTGGCTGACTTGGGTTCTGCAAAATATTCTGTGTATAATATTTTTACTAAGCATTTTCAATTAATTTCAGAAAGTAGTAAAAAAACGCACCTAAGCAACTAACTCACTTACGTACCTAACCACCTGCTCTTAAACAATGTAGAAAAGGCAGTCATATCCTATACGGTAAAACTTATTGTTCTGCCCTTTGTGTAATTCAAATAAATTCAAGGCAATGTCAGCATTTGCGATAAATAAAAAACAATAACGCAAATTACGTATCATACATAACTTAACCCAGCTGCACTAAATATTAGTACATATCTATCTATCTAGCATGGCAATAGGCGCGTGCGCAGAGAACGCGTGAAGCTCTAATAATTTGTCGTTCCTTTTTTGTGACATCCAAAGAGATGAGACGCCCGATTAGTAATTAGACAGGCGACACATGTTTTGGAATCTTTTATCTCCTAAGCTCGTTAAGGACCGAGACGTTTTTATCGATATACCACACCGAATAAAATCACGATAACGATATTTCCGATTTTGGATTTGTAAGTGATTCACTGAACCAATTTCTACGTGTATCACCATTATACCAAACGGCGAGGCTAACCATGAATAGATGATAGATGAATAAATGATAGAGAATAATGCACATTTTTAAGATGACGCTGAATGAGAAAGGAAGTATCATTGAATGAAGTGTAAGCCGCGATTCATTGAGTAGGTAAGGTACTCTCGATACAAATATTGCGGTTAAGGAACGCCTCAAAAACCCTATTATTAACACGTTAGCAGACACTTGAGATTAGCATCTGTGCTACCAAATCTTCAGATTTCGAATACAATGCAGGATTACAACCGAAGTGGTTTATTTGTAAACAGTACAATGAATACATTGTTGGGGGCTGCGGTCACACCATCCGAGCCTACTCTACTCCTGATACATCTTATTGAATGTTATTCTCATCACATACGTTTCGGTGAACTCGAGAAGAATTTTATCAATACGTTCGCGGATAGTGTCGATATAAAAAATATTGTTGCAAAAAGTTGGGCTCATAGCTATTGAATATTCTGAATCGTGAAAAAATATGGAGATCATTGAAATATAACACTGCTTTTATTTGAGCTTTCACATATTCTTCGATATTTTTCCTATAATGCCCTTTATCCACGTAGAGTTCTTTTGCACTAGAGTTGGTAAGTAGTGCGTACTTAGATGGACATAATATGTGCTATCAAACTGGCTGGATCCATTTGGTCACTCCGCGGATAGACATCTAGTCAAGTATTTTATTTCGTTCATTTTTCAAAATTCTGATTTCTTTGAACGGTTTTTATTAGAAAAGAGATTAGAAAAAGAACCCGATACAGTTAAAAGGATTATCGCGACGAAATATGGACCTAACTATGCTATTGCTCCGTTATTCACTTTAATCATCAAGTTAGCAAAAGTAGCAAGTATTTTTAGCAGAACCTCAGAACTTATTGAGACATCAAACTAAAAATATATCATTTGTCAAGTCGTTAGAGTCTAAAATCGCTTGGGTATTGTAAGTTAGCTTTGTTACGACGATGTGACAAAGTCGACTTATAAATATGATTTATGGCCGTGTTAAGTATCCCGTGCAATTGTTGTGAATATTTATTTATACTCGTAAACTATAAACAACAAGCAAATCTGGTTATTTATTACGTGATTGGAGTTTCGCGTACCTGGTCTTTGAGAATTTCAAAACAACTTTGCTCGTGTAAGAATGTAGAGTTTCTTTACGTTGGCATGGAACAACATGGTATTGATATTGTCAAAGTTCTAATAAAGCTTAGCAAATGTCTGAATTAGTACCAAATCGCCTAAAAGTCTATATCAAAACTTAATTTATGTATTGTATTGTAAACATTTCTCTTTTGTCCACAGGTGAAAAACCCTTCAAATGCGAGTATGCTGGCTGCGACCGACGGTTTGCGAACTCCTCGGATAGAAAGAAACATTCACACGTGCACACATCCGATAAGCCTTACAACTGTCGAGTCCATGGATGTGACAAATCATACACCCATCCTTCTTCGCTGCGGAAACATATGAAGGTGCATGGGGCGGCGGGAGAGTCGCCGAGATACGACAGTGATGGAGACGACTCCTCATCCGCTGGCAGTGTCAGTGTCACAGCTGGAGCAGCCAGTCCTGCTGCGCCCATACCTCCCCCGCCTCATCACCCTCATCACCATCCATCGATAACGGATAAACTAGAAAGCCTCAACGACAAATACCTGAACCCACACGACCCTAAACCTTACGACAGACCGATACCACCTCATCACAACCAACCCCCACCACCGCACCTGACCAATCTAAGCGGCAACGGAGTGATGGACAATAAGACTGGATTTGGCGGGCATTGGACACAGTTCCACCAGCCAGCGCCGGCCATGCCGCACGGGGTGCCGGACTGGTGGTGTCCGACGCAGGAGTCCTACCACCACCATCACTTGATGCACCACTCAGGAGCCGCCGCCGCCTACTGACCGCATCGCGCTTAGGGAACTCTTCATTCGACTGATATAAGGTTATGTTTCCACAGAAGCGAAAGGAGAGATGATTGGACCAACATATCTTCTTCATTCAGCTTAGTTCCTAGATTTTGTGCTTGAGCAATATGAACTGAAACCAGATTGTCACATATGGTTACTTACACATCGTGGATGTTGGACTGATAAGGAGAGTAAAGAAAGTGATTTTGATAGCCGAAGATAATCAAATAGTGATTTAATGGACGTCCAATTTAGTGCGCGCTTAAACCGGTTCTCCTTCCGTGGAATGAATAGTTCGCTAATGCGCTATCGGGTAATCTTAAGGTGTGTTACGCTTATTAATATTCTAATTAGTATAGCCAGTCCGACCATTTTTCGAAACCAACGCCAGAGCAAACCGTCCGAAATGATTTCCTACTGTAAGAGGCAGTATGTGACAAAAGGGTCTAATTTTCAAATCTGTTGTAACTTTAAAACAACAGGGTTGTTAACAATGACCACCAGCTGAATGCTTTATTTACAGCATGTCGTATATTTTCTGTAAACAATTTTGAGTGTTTGTAAAGGAACGTGTTCCATTATCTTTTGGTGAAGATTCTTTACAACATTGTCCGTTAGCCAGCAGTTGGTTGTATTGCCGAGGGACACTCGCATTCAGCAAAGATTTTGTCAACTGCATTGTTGACAGTGATTTATCACAGCCTTCATAGAATAAGAATTACAAACGAATCTATTGTAAGATTGATTTCTGGCAAATGTTCGAATCTCTATGGCACTTTTAAACGCACTTAACGAATAAAATAACAGATTTTTGTCTAGTTAGTACAGTTTGCATTGTCAAATCAGCATGGCCAAAGCACCAAAGTCTTATAAAACAACATAGGTTGTAAAGTGTGTAAATTATAACAATAAGATGTGTATTGTATAAAATAGTTTTAAGAAAAATGCCCAGTGATAGTAGCGATAAGAATTTGATTTTATTGTATGGATATGTGTCGCTAATGATTTGTGCTATCAATTTCTATAACTTTACTACTGCGAGCAAATGTATATTTATATAAAAAACATAGTGTTATTTTTCGATATTGTAGATAGAAGAAGATTGAACTATTGTCTAATTACTCAATTAAATGACTGAGGGCATGAAATTATCTTCGATTTTAAGTTGTTCCTTTAAGAGATCGTTGTTTTTTCTACAGGCGTGTATATAAAAGCAAAAATAAAAATATGTCAACTACAAGTCTGTTTATATCATTTGAACGATGAATACCTACATTTTGTAGAACATGGAACTGCTAAAAAATCATTCCACTGCAACGAAATACGAAATACTATTTCAAATTTTCTATATAACCAGTAGTGGTTCAGAAATTGGTGTTGGATGTCATTCAGGACTTCGCATTTAAATTATAAAGCAAAAGCAGTATAGCACGCACGAGTGTAACAAGTGGATATCAGTGATCTCTATCTATGATTGTACGTAGTTTTATTTGAGATAGAATGTCCTTTGGCCACTATCTCACCTGATAGTAAGTGACCATGAAGCCAACGATGAGGCAGAACAGTTTAAGAGACACATTAATTCTTAAATTGCGAATGTAAGACACATTAATTAGAATCTCCTTGGCCACTATCTCACCTGATAGTAAGTGACCATGAAGCCAACTATGAGACAGGACAGTTTAAAAGACACATTAATTCTTAAATTGCGAATTCCATTTCATGGCAGGTCGCATGATGAATGTCAAGCCAAACGCTTGGTGCGAATGGGTGGAATGCTTACCAGGTAAACGGATAAATGAATTAATAGGTATCCAATAATTTTCCGGCAACAATAAAAAAACAATCAACAAACAGATGTTTTGAACAATTCATAATTAAATTTTATAAGATTGATCGCTCAAGTCAAGAAATCTTAAATGGAAATCCAATTCTCGCGATCATTTCGGTCAAAATCCGATCAAAAAAGCAAGCTCCGTGACGATACCCACAATAAAACACCACAACAACAAAACAAGGAACAATCATACTCGAACAGAGAATTGAATTTATCATTGGGAAGGAACGAGAGGAACAAATGATAAATGATCTCAGAGGCATAAGACAGTGCGAGAGCGAGCGGGACGGCAGACAACGATCGTATTCGATTCGAATTGTCCGAGGGGATGATTTATCGCTTCTCAACAGGGATTGGCCGATGCAGTACTTAAAAGATTTATAGATCCTTATGGTGAATGCGCGGTAGGAGCGTTTTCTTATTATAAATCCTCACTCCTGCGCATGCACTCGCGATTGCCTCTTTATCTGTCTGGTGGAGAAATTAAAAGTACAATGTTAACATATTGCTTTAGGAGAGGAACGACCGGGGCTGGCAGAGCACTGCGGGCACTGTAATTGGCAAAGTTAATGCGTCTGCGCACGGACCCAATAGGTAGGTTCTTGGCAGTAACCAGTATCGTAATTGATTATGGCGTTAACATGCTTTTAAACTGTCTGACATAGCATTACTTTTATACTCGTAAATTAAAAGTGGATCAAGCAAGGATCAACTTAATAATTTCGTATTCTTAAATTTACTAAAGCTCCACTCTGTACAATAAAAACATGTTTGAGTCTATGAAGTCTATCACAGTGGTGATGTTTTTTTAGAACCACGCGTATTAATTCATCTACATAAATAACACTTAGGCCACAATGTGATGCAAAACTAAATTTCATGTCAAAAAATCTAATTTGTTAGTTAGGTTGGTATGGCGTAGAACGATAGCGCCCCTACCTCGGTCCCAAAAAAAACAAATGTAATATCGTGTTCAGGCGCCAACGTGGTTCAACTATTACGTACTCTGTAACGGTGAGTAAGCGACGCGGACGTGCATCCCCGTTTACGATAAGATCCGGAGCCTGCGAGTGACACCTGGCCCCGCCTCCCGCAGCCCCCATCATCCCTCTACATACCGGCGACATAGCACATGAATATCGGATTGATAAAACTGATAAACCATATAGAGCATCCTTCCATGGTACGATTGATGAAAAAGTCATGTTGATAATGCAAATGCTGTGTATAGTGCCTGTAATTCGCACACATTTTATAGAATAACTGGCGGTCTCCCGCGGCGTTGCTCGCGTTAGAGTGTGACTTTTCAAAATTCCTTTCTTAGTGCACCCCTACACTATATAAGGATACTACCCTCCAAATTTCATACCTCTAGACCTTACAGTTTAGGCAGTGCGTTGATTCTCTGTCAGCTTCAAAAGAGTTTTATATATATCGATATTTTTATAAGTGATTATTGTAATGTACACCTACAAGTATGTGCGCTGTTGGCGTTGCCTATTGAATTGAATACCTAAATCAATAAAATAGATAAGTTTGTTAGCAACTTTGACGACGAAATTAGACTGTTCGTTTGTTAGGGTGCTCTTCCACCAGATCTAAGCTAGGCTACGTTGCTAGAGATGTTTTTGACATCCACTAATACGAGAATGAAAATACAGCCCCGCAAACGATCCCTATTGGTAGCCCCCTTATGGTCAGTATGTCCGTTAGAATGTCTACAAAAAAAGCTTCATGTAACGCGATGTATAGCTTCGACTAGCAATCACCTAAATAGTGACCCCATTAATGATTGCTCAACTATTTTTTTTACTAGTGTAAGTGTGGTGAAGCCAAAATAAGATCTAAGGTGCAGAAATAACACACAATCAGCACAACAGTAGATTCGGTATGCAGCAAAATTGCACCATACTGGCTCAAATCATAGTTACACTACACACATCCTTCTAGGCTAAACGTGATCTTTAAATACAACCTATACCTACTCATTACCTACGTACGAACCTTTTATAATCACCCGATTTAAACAGTTGCAGAAAACCGTTATTTGAGGCTTAAAATTTCAATAATTTCAGCTAAAATTTAGTTTGCTAATGTATTCTGGTGCAAAAAATAATTTATGGTAAAATTCTATAGAGTTAGAATTCAAATAAATGCATCCCGGGCGGTCTTTTTTGTTTTATTTTCTGTATGGTCTGAAATCTTTATTTATAAGTATCGGTAAATTATTATACCCCTGTGTTTTGAATCCACCGTATTAATAAATAAGCGATTGGTAAACGATAAAAACACAATCTGAACTAAGTATGAGAATTACAAAAAAACAAGCCCTTGCATACTAAGATTTTTGATAGAGTTTCTTTAGTCTCAAAATAAGCGCGTTATAGTCTTTTGTAAATAAATTCATAGGTTTTAAAATTAAATTACTTATCAAAAAAAAATATCAAGCCTCGCTCCAGGGCCGTAATTTCTCTAATTTACAACGGTACACGTCCTATTCACAGTACCAACAGTGGTTTGATCGATCTGCATCTTAGCTGAAACGCCACAGTGCAGCTGAATGAAAATATATTATAGCCTAAAAAAGAGGTAACAAGTTCATTAGTGGAATTAGTCGCCAGGTACGAAAATGATGTTAAAAACAAAAAAATATCCAATACTGGGTTGATGGGTGCTCACTGTGCTCAGCCTACTTTTTTCAAATCATTGTCGGCCAAGTTATATCTGCATACCATTCAAACATAAGTGGCCAGTATTCTCCTGGGTTGCGTTGTGATGTGACCTTTTTTCTGAAAAGAAAAACCTCTAAAAAGAACATCTCAATTCGTGTTCTGAATTTAAATTGGGCATTCCGGAAGCGCGATGCAGGCAAACAGTGGGATATCATTGTTCTGGTGGTACGGAACAAGTGTCCCGACGACCGCCTATCGTGATGGTGAATCGCTCTACGCCATTTCACTACATGGAAACTCAATCCAAAATGCTTTTAGTGACAACTGTGACAAACTATTTGCATATCTAAAAGTAACATGTTATTCCACTTTTCGATTATGATACCTATAGAGACATCTATTTGTAAATTTTGGTAATATGGGTGCTATCTTAGTTTTAAATATTCTAATAAGTACCTACTTAAGTAAACAAGAAGTTTTTTATTAAAATTACGCTAGGCTAGAGCTGCAACTATACTAGGGTTATTTTGACAGTGTAGTTAAATCCAGTGCTGGGTACCTAGATGCAGAAATATTGGTCATCCTGCAGCGAGATGGGCTAACAGTGTCAGGAGCTGGCGCGAGATTATAAGGAATTTCCACGAACGATTAGAGGCCTACACCCAGCAGTAAGTGAAGTCGCTGTGGATGATGATGATGAGCATATCATCAAGGGCAAACTTCACCTATATTACTTATCGCAAAATATTTCTTGCACCGTCGTCGTACATCATTTTCAAAACAGTGTCAATACTTTTTCTTCCCCATTTGCTTACGCACTGTGTATAATTCACACAAATCTTTGTGTTTCTTTATGCGGGGGTCGCGGGCCCCCGTCGCGCCCTGATGATGAGTTACGGGAGAGCAGGCCGGAAGGAAGTCGCCCCTCCTATCCCAAGCATCCCCCCACTTCCGATACCAATCGCGAGCTTTAGCTCATTGCTGGCCGTATTTCATAATTTATTGTGGAGTTGGCATTCTATCTACGGCCTACGATTGCGTAGCGCCTACGCGGTGCTACTGAGGGCAATTTTGAGTTATTTTCTTTTCTACTGTAATGTATCTTGGATCTTATTTACAAGTGAAACACTATGATAATAGCTCTTGCTTGGTGGGTGGTATTTGATTTTGTTATTTTTGGCCACCAATTGTTATACTACCCCAGGACGGCATTCTATCCACCTACATGACAGTGGTAGGTATTTTGTCAACAAACTATTTATAAGCCATGTTCATTGACTCACTAAGCATAGGCACCTAGTAAGTACCTATATCAGATGATTTTGCTCTAAGTACCTAAATGTACCTATACCTGCCTATTTATAAGTGTTGGGCAGTAAAAAGTTCATAATTCTTTCATTTACGTGCATTTACGATTTATTCTTTTAAACCTTTGGCCTGTGTCCGTCATTTTGACAGACAATTTTGCCAGTGTCAAGTAGTGAATTTTAAACAATATAAGTCAAGTCAAGTCTACGTCAAGTCGGCTGTCGTTTGTTTTGAAGAGAAAATGGTGGATTTTCTCTTCAAAACCTGGAACGACTTTTCACATTTAGAAAAACCACGTTACACACATTTATTCCAATGGCTCACACTTTATGCTACGACCTAAGTACTATTAGTTAAAATTCCACCAAAATTAAACAATAATACTCACAATAACACAAGAAAAACGATGAAAATAAAAATGCTGTGTTGTTTAAAAAAATTTGAAAATTCGAATCCCATTTACGATTTTAAGTAAAAGATGACTTTGACGTTTATAGTTTTTTTGCTGATAGGTACTGGGACATAGCGTTTTCTTTTTTTTATGTTTACAGTAACCGACCTGGTTATGTCAGTAACTCCTATATGAGTGGGTGTACAGTATACCAATATGCGCGAATAATTCGTTGTGGCGTCGAAGTCATACGCACGCGGCAAGTCGTCGTCGCCACGTGTCGCCGGGGCCCATATCCTATTGTAATATGAGTTATTTATGAATATTGTTTTTCGCACTGTGCACAAGCTATGGCACGCGTCACTCGATGTTACACGCACTTATGAACACCAGTAAGCTGCGGTTTAGATTAAGTGAAGCTCGTGATTCTCCAAATGTGTTTGATGAGGGAAGTGAGTGATGCTTGATCAACAGAGGGATAACCGGTTTTACAGTTTATTTGGTGATGAGATACACCTTCGACTACTCGATAAACACACTTAGGTAGTAACTACTTATTTTTTCTTTTTCTTTTTACATAGGTAATATAATATGTAATGGTATAATTTTCAGCAATACAAATGATTAACATTAATAACAGATTTAAAAAGTCCACATAAGGTTAGGTTTTTACCTATACCTACTTACTGATATTATAGGTGTGTTTACCTAGCTTAGTAAGACCCCCTCCTACAATGAGTTAATTATGTTAAATTTATTAGATTCCTTTTTGAGTCTGGAAATTGTTCTTTTTAGAAAATTGGATTGTAGTGTGAAATTGAATGAAATTCCTCGGGTTCCCTATCAAGATAGGAGCTAAGTAAATATGCTCTATTATTTGTTATATTGTGTACAGAAACGTGGTAACCTTTTTAATAAACACCTGAATATTTGAAAGACAATATAAAAATACATTCTTAACCAACATAATATTAATAAGTCTTGTTGCACTCAAAACTAGAATAAGAATAAACGAAACAGTGCATAAAATAAATACATCGTAATTAGAGTACAATAAAGTACTTAGTGATAAAATGTGATAAGAAACAATAAAAACACACAAAAAGATACGACGAGGATGGGATTCGAACCCACGCGTGCAGAGCACATTGGATTAGCAGTCCAACGCCTTAACCACTCGGCCACCTCGTCTTGTTGGTCGCCGTCGAAATTACTTATTGGTTTAAATGCGTTCTACACAAATTTAATGTTATTATGATAAGGATGGTACTCATCATGACGTCATATATAGTTGTTATCGAACACTGCCGGATAGCTCTACAATGAGTTCATGGCACTTTGAAGGCCATTTCTTTCACTTTAAATGTGGAATAGAGTTTCTTACCAAGTTGGTAGTATTTGAGATGAGCTCTATTTCGCTTGTGTTTAGATATAGACTTTTTATTAGTTATGAAAAATAAAATGTTTTTAAAATAAATTCCTTTAAAGATGAAATATTAGGTATACCTAACTCGTATCGTATGATTTAAGTGTTCTGTAAATTCCAGCTGATTACCTTACGTAGGTACCTCTGTAAGTAGGTAAGGTACCTAATCTTCCTCCAGAGAAACGTCCTGTTGTCCAGCAACATTTAGTAGGACCTTATTGTCAATAACTTGTAGCATAATGATGGTCGAAGGCGCCAGCTACAGTCGCCGTCTCCTGAATATGACAAATAACGTTAAAAATGAAACTACACGAATACCAACATAAAATAAAAATGTCAAAAATTTAAATTAAGGATTAAAATATTTAAATTTAGTGCGGGCGTTCCGATCGCGCCTGTCCGAGCGAGCGAGCGCGCGCTTGCCACTTGGAGGCTGCCCTACTGTGGAGAAGGACTTCGCCGGAGACCATTTGTTACACAGTTGTTCAGAATAATAAATAATAAATAAATAAATATTCACGGACACTTAACACAACGCCTTCTAGTCCCAAACTAAGCAAAGCTTGTACTATGGGAACTAGATGGCTGATAGAATACACACATACATTTTTTTTTTTGTAAATACATACTTATAATACATAGAAACACCCAGACACAGAACAAACATCTATGTTTACAACACACAAATGTTTGTTCTCAGTGGGGATCGAACCCACGACCCACAGCACGGAAGGCAGAGCTACTACCGACTGAGCCATGACGCCTGTCATTTGTTTTGAATGTATTTTAATTAAGAGGACACGTTTTTATATTATAGCTTCCACGCATAGATTGCCGAAGAACAGCACCTAATAATACTTAAGTTCACTTCACGCACACAGCTAAAATATTGGACCACACCACTGAAATTATTTTTGTACCCTATTATATTGTGCCGCTATCGTAGGTACCAGCAGCGCCTTAAGTTTGTAGTTACCCCACAATAAGCTATACCTAAAATACAAATGATCGTACAGTATGTCAATCGCGAGTGTCAGGGGGTCAATTACTAGGTTTGAACGATAGGACTGTGTAGTCAAAAACGTACGTCCGATTACTATTCCAAAACACATTATTTTAAATCAACAATGCTACTAGTTTAACAATCATATAAGGAAAGGCTATAACACAGGTACTTGAAAAAAAAAAACAAAAAAACTGCAGTCTGTATGGGGCTTAATTTAATGTATAAGTAATTTAATTTATTAAGCAAGTTGTACAAAAACTTTAATTATTTTGTTCCAGCCAAGTAAAATCGAGTTATTCTTGTTTCGGACTACCGTTAATTCGTCCATATCTCGTCCCACTGAAACGAAACAATAACTTTAATTTTATTAATATTTCTATTACATTTTCGACCTAAAATTTGCTTCAATATGAACATGTAGTATATAATCTGTAGTTAAATAACGGCTTGCCATGAAAACCCTTCTCCACCCTAAGTTACCTTCACCAGAATACTATAAATTAATGGAGTGCACTGTACCAGAGAATTTTAAATATTTGAAGGCACAGTTTAGAAAAAATCGAAATCTCTACCACAGGATAATATATTACTCAAAATAAATAATACAATCATGAAGTAGTTATAAATGTAGTGTTTATAAAACGTAATCGAGGTTTTATGGCTCATATATTTGTGGAGACGGGCCATCATGGGACCTCGTGGACCATTTTGTATTAATTGCTATGACAGGGCGAGACGACCTTTGAAATTATAACTTGAATGTTTGTTTGTTTGTTTACTTTGTTATTGTAAAATGGAGAAATGTTTATAATAGATGCTTATAGCTGGATTTTATAAATAATCACCTGAGCTATAGGTACATAGCTCAAACAAGCTATATTGGACTTCACATTATGGTGTTTAATGTTAATTTATATTTGCCTCGCGTAGCCCTTGGACTAATTTCGTCCTTGGCGTAGCCCCTTCAAAAGAAATAAAAAAAAATAGGTACACCTACCTATACCTACAAGATGATAAGGTTTATAAAAATACTTGTAGATAAATACACAAGTATTAAGTAGGTATCGGATTAGACAAACAAATTATTTGACGATACGAAATACTTATTTAACTACTGGTTAATTTAACATGCTTCAAAGAAATACAACAGGATTAGTTTCAGGTATAATCATAGAGCAACAGTTCTGCACTTGGCAGGGTATAATTCACCCTCCATCCCTCTTTGAATGTTTGCGACAAGCGACCTTTGTGCACTAATAAGTATAAAGAACAAACTTTCACATCGACTTTATTTTAATAGCGGTATGGCTTAAAGTCCAACAGCTGAGGAAACCTGTCCCAAGCATAGCAGGAAGAAACGCAATTTCTTTTTGACAGCCATATTAAAAGGTTTGATGAATACAGAAAATTGAAAGTAAATTGAGCATTGCGTTTTGCTGTTACTTTGTGAAAATCAAAGGTAGATAAGGAACATCGTTTGGTACCTACCATGCCAGCAGTACCAGGGGCCGCTAAGGGGATTTTTGAAAAAAAAACTCTAAAAGAAGCCATACTACCATACATAATGACTAAACATAACTAATAACTGAATAAAAAACTTTAAAATACTATACCTATGAGGCATGAGGTGTGTTTCCAAAAAATACAAAATAAAATATATCTACGTATAGGTATACCTAATACTTTGTACGTACCTAAATAGCATTTTTTATTTATTTAATAACTAGTCTCGGCTAGTAAAGTCGGCTAACCAATAGAGGTTTTTAAACATAAAGAAATCTGTAATGGCCAGTTTCCCGATTTCATAACGTTTGACCGCTGTTTGAATAATTAAAAGGTAAGTAGGTACATGTATACAATAGAATCGCAATCTCAATGGGTAAGTATTTCTTTGTATGATGTGTAGATATGTTTTGGTCGTAGCATGTCGTAGCTATGTCTTGTTTTCCGCGGTTGCTAGGCGACGCGACGCTCCGGTGGGCGGCTGGGCGGTTGGATCGATCGCCATCCAAACCCTCATGCCTACCTCTACATGTACCTCCAGGTAAAGTGATATAAATTTGTCGGCTTATACGAGTATGTGGCTATTGTAGCCTGGTAAGGCTTTCTTGATCCCGAATCAAAATTCATTCAAGTGAAAAAGAACCACTATGGTTCTAAAATATAGAGCTTTATTTTAAATAACAACAAATATAGCCGGTTTCTCGAACGCAGATCATCTTCATTATTAACTAATCAATAATAATAATGAACATTTTTCACTTTCGTACGGTCACTTTCTAAAGGCCTATTATTAAATGCTTGTTATGGATCTAAACACACGATGATTAATAAAGCAGCGGGCATAGCTACCCCAGCACATTTTATTCATTACAATCGAAGTAATAAATCTTATTAGATCTTTAAAATTAAATCAACAAGAAGGTTGCGAAAACAACGCGCAAAGTTAAAAGTTGGGGTGCGAAACTTAATTTAGAAACAGACCATAATGAATTCGAAGGAAGATTTAATAAACTTGCTCTGCAGGAGCCCATCGTAGGGGTTACTACCACAATTTCGTCAAACACTTTTTCACCCCTATCTAATAATGACAGATAAACACTATTTTTATTTATACGTAAGTAACGATCAGTGTTTTTGTTACTTATTAAAAAAATATAAATATACGATACCCGCGTCCCATCCAGCTATATTTTTTCCATCCAATTGATAACGTACTTGTACGTTGTACTTACTGTAAAATAATCAAAATAAATTACATATTCTCTAAAAAAAACTTACCTACCTTACCAATTCTAGTCATAAAACCCGAGCACCAAAAAACATGTGTTATTTATTGTTTCTCTATCTGCAAAGATGATCTTTGTCTTTTGTCGTGGTCGGCATTTTTTTACGGTCAAAAAACCGGTCGTTACATCCATTCGATCGGGACAGTTTAGTTGAATCTCTGCCGATTTCCTTGTAGATGGTTATCTTTATAGGCTCGCCTTCTTTTATTTTTGCCGCTTGCTCCCTTTATTTCTGCGTGAAAATAGCGTAAAATCAATCTAGGCATAGAGTCACACAACGCACAATCGGACAATCTAGAATGATGACGCTAATGATGCTATGAAATGAACAAGTAGAACATTTGGTTTTGTAAGCAAGACTAATGTAGTGGAGCGTATAGTTTTAGTTACAATAAGCGTCGTCTTGTTTCTTCTCAATGCAATAATACGGAGGAGAAATACTACCTAACTTCTAACGCTCTTGCTACATAGATGATTATTTCTGGTCAAAAATTCAAACTTAAAAACGTACACCTTCCTACCTAAAATAAATAAGCTAATTAAAAAAGTTAAATTATATTAAAATTAGAATAATCAAGTTGGTAAATAAACAAGAGGCTATAAATAATATCTGGTGATATATTACGTCAGAATAAAATAAACATTATATTAAGATGATAAAAATCTTTCATCCCTTTAAATATATTAGGCGTCTATCGTATTAAAATTATAACCTACCTATAATTTAATTTTCTACTCTTTTACAAAAAAAACTAATGTTGGGTGTTGTCAGGTGAAAAAGATGATTCCACATTAATTTTTTTATGATAACCCGAAGTTTAGTGGTCTGGAAAAGTAAGGTTAGTGTGTTTTCGTAGAAGAGGTCATAACTCATAATATTTTTGTCAGTTTCTTACTGTTAATGAAGTAACATTTTTTTACTTCATGCTGAACTAAACATAGCTAGTATTTGGTAACTATCGTGATAGAATCGGACACTAGGAGATCCTTATAGAAGTCAGTGTGATCATCAGCATAACTCCTTCCAGCTAAAGTGGTAATGAGCTCGTAGAACTCTGGTCGACCAAAAATGCTCTCAAATGATGACATACGAACCGGTAATCGAAGCGTAAGATGGTCTGCCACCGTGATGGACTGACAGCATTATGAAGGTCCGTGATCTTTCACCATCGTCGTCGTGCAAATCTATGGGGAGCTTCGTAATATATGTAATATGTAGGTTGACATGTAACCTTTAATATGAAAATTAACTACCTATGAATGATTGTATAGTCTTGCGTTGATAGTAATAATTATACCTATTCACATTTATGCAAAAATAAAACTAAAACCAAAATAAAATGGATACCTACCATATTCGGTTTTCCCACGAGCTGGGTACCTTAGCGTGACGGATCGTCCCGCGACAGCCGCGCTATCCATCAGGATTTATCGAAACAGGTAGATAGTAGGGTAGTAGGTACCTGATGACGTAATATGCCGAGGTATAGTAAGGTGAATCTGCACACTGATTGATTTCATATCGCTTTTTCGATCAGAGTCCACAGCTTGCACACTTTTGGCATGAAAATCTGTCTACAGTTCGTATTTTTCTCTTTTACGTGAAATGTAATTTTTGGACATTCCTACATACTGTTGCTTGGAAACAATTTGCAGTGCCTGGGGTATACAGTATAGTATATATACAGTCTATTTTCATATTGTTTTCTTATGGCAACGCGTCCATGCATATTTAGCAGCGTGCGATGTACTTTTTTATTTTTGTACTTTCCTATGCACTGATGGCGCGAACGGCTTTTTCAATATTTTTTAAAAGGTAGTGTCTAGTGCAACAATAGCCAGTACTCGAGATCTACAAGCCGACATGACAGATGCAACAATGTATCAAAAGAAATGATTAATTTAGAAAAGATTTACAAAAAAAATTTATATAAAAACTTTTTGACTTTTGTTTAAATACGACGACGCCAATATGTCTACGCCCGATTCGAATTTCGAAGGACCATCATTAATTATATTTTTGTCTTACTCACGCATTCCATTTTCGAAGTCGATTATGATCTATAGATGATCTATGAGTCTATCGATCACGCGCATTGGAATTCATTTTATTCATTTAGTGGCATATTTTTTGCAGGTGATGTTTGACGTATGGACCTTTTGATTTATTGTTTATGCTTAAATCTTAAGTTGTAATTTTAATTAGCGTATCCAATTCTATATTCTTGGAGCCTTGTAGCACAATATTTAAAGTATTGTTGAAGGCAGTCCACAAAAGGAAAAAGTTCTACCAAATCGTCTCTCCGCGTGATTAAATGAGATCCTACCATAAAGATACATTAGTAGGTATTCATTAGAGTTTATTTAGATAGTAAGTAGGTAAGTACATTGTTATATAGAAGACCTATTATCATACCTAATTAACTTTTAATACGAGTAATATTTCGTATTCGTGATTGCATGAAGCGAGACAAAAAACAAACGGTCGGAATGACCGCGCCAAAACCAAAACGCTCTGTCCAAAACAAATAAAACTCAAACAAAAAATGAAGCCGGTTAATAAGCTGGATGACATTTGGGAATTCGAAAAATTCATTCAAAGCATTATTAATAGCGCTCTTGAAGCGGGCCCTTCCAAATGGTTATTAAAATGAGAAGACAACATTACTTATCCTTAGACAAAATCGTCTCGGACCATTAATCCATCGGCTGTTTGGCCACGCCATTGTTTTATTGCCGGACACAACCGAGCAGGCTTCGTATGCGCACGCGGGTATGTACCGGTAGGTACCTACTCTTGTTCCGACGACGTCGCTTCTTCGTAACAAGTCTCGGATGGCGTGATAGCAAATAATTTTATAAGGACCCTTAACAATATGTCAAGCCAATCGTATTCATTTTTTTCTCGTTTTCAATAAATAATACGTTGCTCATAAGTTTACATTGTTCGATTTGGTCGGCCGCAACCTTACGACGATATTTCTTAAAATTATTTTAACAAAAAAGGTTACAAAGCGGTTCTTTATGCATTTCGGGCCTACATTTGTTATTATGAGAGAATGATAATGTGATTATTGTTTTGCGAGCTTTTGATGATTGATAGCCGATTGTCACGGATAATGAAGTGCTCTGAAGCATATACGATTTTACGCCTTATTGGATGTGGAAATTGAGTTCATTTTACTGGTACTTAGATATTGAAATAGGATTAATGATTAATTATTTACTTACTGAAGGAATTATTCAATATTTAACCAAAAGGTATTGCTCAGAGATTAGTCTTAATGGCCAAGGTAGAGCCAAAAAGTCAATCTAATAAAAATGCTAAACTAAGAATAATAAGAAGATAGGTCAGTACATATATCTGTCAGAGTCTGGTATCTAGTAGAGTCATCTGGTATATGAATTTGGTATATAAGCACCTCCTTAATAGAGGATAATTTTCTACAAAGCAAAAAACCTAAAGATAAAATCAGACTTTGATTCAACTACAGACTTGATCCAGGCAATAATACTTAGGCTCGTGTTACCTATGTGGTGTTACTTACTAACAGAGAAACTTGAAGTCCGATCTATGCTTGTCACTGTAACTAAACTAGTAGTTCACCCCGAACTGAGATCTCGTGACAACTTGGGCAAAAATGCTTTGTATGTTTGTTCGTCGAGATCTTTTGAACCGCTTATTCGATCTTCACAGAATTTGGTAGGTATACGGACTCTTAAGTTTCGGCCGATAAATAAAAATTTTTACAACAACTCAAAAACTATTTCACCTAGAATAAAAATTAAACCGGTTTTGGAATGTCTAAAAGCAAAGCCCTATCATATGACACCCCACTTGATATTTTGGTACGACTTTATTTATTTTCTACTCCCCTTGGAACCTCATAACTTTCCAACCCCTTCACCGATTTACTTTATTTTGCAAACCAGTAAAACTTAAGAGTACTATCCGTATACCTACCAAATTTTATGAAGATCAGATGAGCGGTATAAAAGATCTCGTCGAACAAACATACAAACATGCAAAGCATTTTTGTCCAAGTTGTCACTAGGATCTCCTTCGCTTCGCTCACTTGATCAATAAATGTCTAGTGTAAGTACGTTTAATTTATAATGTATAAGAGTAAAACTTACCAGCATTATGATAACAATTGAAACAATACATAATATACTAGGTACCCATAAAAAGTGATTTTTACTTGGCTAAGTGTGCGTACTGCATGCACGAAATGATATTAGGGTTTCTTCTCGCACTAAATTTTACGTTTAAGTTGAAAAATAAAATAATAACAACCTGCCATTATTCAATGTTTGTATTAAAAATTAATGGGTACCTATTTGTATATTTTTGTGAAATGCAAACGGGTCTTGGACCGTAGGCGTGGCGCCCCGCCCTGGATCGCCAACCCGCTTATTATCCAATTATCCACATCACTTCTGTATCAAATATCTTATCTTCACTGACGCCAGATATTTCTTAAGGAATTCCTTTGTTTTATCTACCTTTTTTTATAATATGCCGATGGCCCACCTTATGCACTGCCTCACCGAGCATGTTCACGGAAGACGTATCCTGCGAGGCACCGCACTACCTCCATCACACGGAGACGAGTACCGAAGGATGTTAAGTCTCGTGTGCTTGCTATTTTCACTGGCTCTTGTAAATAATAAAACCCAGCCTAAAAGGGTTGGAAACCGCACTAAGATTACTTACGCTTAAACAAGAGTCCCAAATGATATGATTACGAGTCCTGTGTGTCAACAAGCTATAAGTACTTAGGGAGCACCACATATATAATTGAATCAGTGTGCTCTTCATCATCCCTAGGGAGCTCTTACGATGTGGGAATCTGAATTGAATAATTTTATTTGTGTATACTATTCGACACAAGTGATAATGTCAATAGATCTTAATTCCTAAAAACTCTATTGAGCATCAACTGAATATCTAGTTTGGTTGATTACTTGGGTTCTTAGGTATTATCAAAATAATCATGATATTTTTTTAAGTAAAAGTAATAATATATTAGTATGTACTGTGTTTATTTTCCTAAATACTATATATACATGCCGGTCCGTCTGTTGTTGGAAGAAAATGTAGAGCTAGCTAGCAAACGGGATTATCTCTACTTCTACATTTTCTTTCTGTGGCAAATACTTATAACTGATAACTTATATCGTTCTATTACTTTTTTCTATACATACTTAGTGTACTTTTTTTTAACCAAATGTTTATATAGAGTTCCTCTCATATGTACACTTTTTATGTTTAATTTAATTTAACAAATACCTACCTATTTGAATTATTTAGTAAGATCATGAAACGTCTCATAATCACGTCGCTCAGCCAAACATTTGAAACTAATAAAGTTGGCTTACTCCACCCTGCAATCAACGTCTAATTCCGTATTCCAGCTTACGATAATGATTAACGACGCAGTTTAATTCGATCGGGATTAGAGTTCCGGGGGTAGTTGGAAAAAACAAATGAATAAAGGGATATCTCAGGGAGTAAAGGGATCCGCTGTGTTAGGGTTGGCTCTTTGTTACGTGCAGTATAACTAGTCTCAAAGTTTTATTCCGTCCCATAACATAAAGTATCCCGAGAACAAGCTTCATTTCATTTTCATTTTATTTAGCAAGTAAGTGATTTACACAATGTTAGGTATATTAGGCAAATACACATGTATAGGTACAATGTCAAAATATAGAATAAAATAAAATCAATGTAAATAACAATGGTCTTAAATTAATTAATTCAATAAATATTGGCCCCTAATCAAGTAACCCAGTCGACTACTAGTTTATTCTACTACAAATGTCATGAGCCGAGCTCTCAGTCTCTTTTGTCATCGAGATAATCATCTTTGTTGATTAGCTAGATACAAATACTAGAAAAAGATTTTTCGTTGATTGATACCTAACTTGATACTATACCATCATGTTTTCTTTCATTGGCACTTGGCTGGCATCTCACGTGAAAGATAAAACACAAAAACATGTCTTCTCAAATGTCACTATCTTTAAACGTGTACGCTTCGTGTACGGTCATAGTGTCTTTCTTATCTTGGGCAATAAAAACCATATTATCTTAATAGGTAAAAAATATTTAGGTAAAGGGTTTGGTTTTCCTTGACAGCCCTAACGTTAGTCTTTATGTCAACATGGGGCGAAAAAATATGCTGGGGGATGCACGTTTGTTTTGGTTAAATCTTTTTATTTAGATATAATGCAATAATTGTTTGGTTTCTTTAGCAAATGGACTATGAATATTATGAAATGTTCGCGATAAATCGAAGAGAGTTCGTTGAAAAAATATAGTTTTATTGTTTGTTTTGTTAATTCCGGCGATGACCTACTACCTACTAGATAAGACACAAAAAAAGTTATCACTTAGTAAGAAAAGTCTGGTCCTCAACCTTGAACGAATTAACACACATTCGTCCTTGTCCTCAATTCATCGTGCCAATTTTCTATGAACTCTCTATAATAGTTAGATAAGTGAAATAGGCTTCATTTAGCTATCGTTGTTTCTGTAGTAAATAAATGGAATCTTATCAGGGTAATCCACGTGTATTATTTTTTTATTATAATAAAACTCCACAATCGCATGCTGCAAATGTCACAGTAATTATTAATTCGTGAAATGAAAAGGTTTTAGTTTTAAAACTCCAAATAAATAAACAAATAATAGGCTGTATAAAATTAAATCTAGATTACATCGGTAAGTTATAGTATATCCTAAAGAAGTAATTAATCATAAGTCCTATTAAAAGACAATTTTACTTACAAACCTTTTATTAAGATATGTTTGGAATGCAAACCATTCTTTAGATTTTGGTCCTTTCATGAGAGTGAGCATGGTAGATGTTTTGTAACAAAATGATTTTTTTTTGTGTTTCAGATCCACAATCATGAACGGCCGGAGCCCTATACTCTGGGTGCTGGCATTGGCTTGCGTTGGCGGTATCAGTGGTATCATCGCTTTCGTAGTCATACGAAACACAGGCACTTCCTCCGACACTATAGACTATGATGCCCATTTTTGTCAGCCGCTGGTCATCGCCCATAGAGGCTCCAGTGGGTATGTTCCAGAGCATACGCTTGGCGCATACGCGCTAGCTGTCACAATGGGGTCTGATTACATCGAACCAGATGTAGTCATGACCAGAGACGGACATATCATAGCTAGACACGACAACGAATTGGGACTCTCGACAAATGTCGCTCAACACCCGGAATTTGCATCTCGCTACAAAACCCAAACCGTTGATGGATTTAACATATCTGGATGGTTCACCGAAGATTTTACTTTGGAAGAGATCAAAACTCTGCGCTCGATTGAACGTATCCCACAGTTGAGGTCTGGAAATGCTCGCATGGATGAAGCATTCGATGTCCCTACTATGCAAGACATCATTGACTTGGCCAAGGGCATGGAGATCAGCGAACGACGACGCATCGGAATCTACCCTGAAATTAAACATGCCACTCATTTTCAACGATTAGGTTTGGCAATGGAAAAACCACTAGTGGACATTCTTCATCGCAATGGCTACCTTGGGCCTGAAGCACCAATCTACATTCAATCCTTCGAGATTAGTAACTTGAAGGAACTGAAAAACTTGACTGATCTTCGTTTGATTCAGCTGTTTGGTGGAAGACAACAAGCTCAGCCAGTCGACCAAGCTGCTCTCGGTACTGCTGTTACCTACGGTGATATGGCTACTGCGGAAGGGTTACGGGAGATTGCAACCTATGCTTATGCTGTTGGTCCTGATAAGAGTTACATAATACCTCGTGACGAGGACAATAGACTAGGAATCCCGACAAGTTTCGTGGCAGATGCCCACGCGGCTGGTCTGAAAGTGCATCCGTACACTTTTAGGGCTGAGAATTTTTTCCTTCCAGCAGAGTTTCAAAGTGAAGGTTCAGCAGATGCACTTGGAGACAGTATAGGAGAGTTAAGAGCCTTTTTTGATGCTGGGATCGACGGTGCATTTTCGGATCAACCGGATGTGATGGTGCGTGCGCGTGGAACGTGTCGAGTTGGGCATAATAAGATAGTAAGAAAATAAGTAGGTACTTAGGGCAGGTATTTATTAAACATACCTTGTAAAAAATATGCACTTTTCTACGAATTTGTTGCTAAAAGACCTCTGACAGGAAACGTTTTTTTATTATATTTACATCTGCTTTGGAGGGGTCATACCTACCTACATACTGATAGTTGTAACTAAATATCTCTATCGAAAGAGCTGACCCCAAAGTGGCGCTATCATGGTACAGTTGCATAGACAGAGAATAAACTACAACATTACGCATTACACGTTTAGATTACTTACATAACATTATCAAATATTACACGATTGTAGGAAGCTCAGAATATTCACTCTACCTTGCTCTACTTTCCTAGCTATCCTTGCCTGTACCACAGAATACTTACCTAACGCATTAACGATACTTACTATAAGTACCTACCAACTTATAATTTAATCCTGTGACAGTACCTACTCAAATCGAGTTACCAATAACCCCGACGACGACGCCGTATGCTCGGAATAGTTATACTTGGAAGCGTTTTTGTTAGCAACAGTACCCTCTCAGAAACCTACATCTAGTATGCCAACTCTTGATCTCAAATTGTGATTGTCATTACTCAAATAAACAACAGAGCAGTAAATAGTGTTTTTGGTTCGTGTAAAATATCAACTAAAAATGTTGAGTAGATACATTAATTTAACATTAGTGCTTGCGCTACAAACCGTATTTTCTGCACCAACTAATGAAGTTATTCAGACTATACCTCAGAAACAGCCGGATCTTTGCAAGCAAGTGGTTATAGCACACCGCGGAGCCAGTGGTTACATCCCAGAGCATACTCTTGCATCATATGCTCTCGCTGTGTTCATGGGAGCAGACTACGTAGAACCGGACCTCGTGATGACTAAAGATGGTCAACTGATCACACGACACGACAACGAACTCGGTGTGACTACCGATGTCGCCAAGAGACCGGAATACGCTTCCCGCCACCGAAACCAAACTGTCGATGGAAAAGATATAATCGGTTGGTTCACAGAGGACTTTACACTGGAAGAAATAAAAAAACTACGCGCTGTCGAAAGGATCCCAAAAGTTAGACCTGGTAACGCACGGATGGATGGTACTTTCACCATACCCACTTTCCAAGAGGTCATCGACCTCGTTAAGAGTCTCCAGCTGAGTCAGAAGAGAATCATTGGGATTTATCCAGAAATAAAGCACAGCACGCATTTTCAACGCCTTAAACTACCCATGGAGCATCTTGTGGTAGAGACGTTTAAAAACAATGGGTATAACAAATCTACAGATCCTGTTTACATCCAATCGTTTGAGGTGACCAATTTGGTGGAGCTTAAGAAATACAGTGATCTGAAGTTGCTTCAGTTGTATGAAGGCGACAAATCACTGCAACCGTTCGATCAGGCGCAGATAGGTTCGTCCCTCACTTATGGAGACATGTCTACGGCAGAAGGACTTCAAGACGTTGCAAAGTACGCGTCTGCTGTGGGTCCCGATAAAAGCTATATTATTCCTCGAGATGAAAACAATAGACTAGGAACAGTTACTAGCTTTGTGATCGATGCCCATGCAGCGGGCCTGAAGGTGCACCCTTATACTTTTCGAGCAGAGAACTCGTTTTTGCCGACTGAGTTTCGTAGTAATGGCTTGTTAACAGACTTTGGGGATTTTAGCAGCGAGATGAGATCGTATTTCGCTACAGGAATCGATGGAATCTTCTCTGAACAACCTGATATATCTGTTCGTGTTCGAGGACCATGTTAAGCCTCTCATAAAAAATACGTATTTAAAAACACATGACTGACTGTCGCAAAGAAACGAATTCATACATATTTTCCAACAATGATAAAATACGATGTTGGGTGACAATGGTAAACTTACCTACCTATAACTAAATAATAGTACAACAAAGAGATAAGATTTTGTTATCATCTCAATGTCGATATCTTTAACCTCTTACTTTAAAGGTGGTACTTAGACAGGTAGGTAGGTACAGACATGAAGACAAAATGAATGAAATAATTTTATAGGTTCTTTTGTATAGTATATGGGTAGTTAAATGATAAAAGGACCATTTTTTTTATTTAATTCGCTGTTAATGACTCCAGTGCACCGTAAAAACCCATTCACGTCTGTCTGGGATATCTTTGTGTTATAAGGGAAATATAAATCTGAATGCTTTCTAGACATTTTCACGAAATTAATCTTATTATAGAATAAATAAAAGAAGAAAATTGAATATTATGCACTCTCTAAGTAGTTAGCTACCTAGATCATTGTAATTAGTAGGTACTTATGTAAGTGCTATAAAATTAAACTCGTACAAACAAAGAACTTAATACAGGTCAAATAGGATTCTAGCACCTTTATACACGCATCAGTAAGTAATCTAGGTCTTATATAATTACGCTAGTTTTATGAATGATAAATACCCGTTGAACCCATAATTTGCAAATTCCATTCTATAGTTTCCTCTAGTTGTCCATGATGCAGGCATTGCAAACCTTGTCGTTATTTCCTCATACAGTTTCCTAGATACCTGTACGTCTACTTGAGGCAGGCACTTTCAATTGAGACTGTTTCAAATGAACGTGTATATAGCGTAGCGTACCTAGTGTCTTGATAATAATACTTAATATTATAAATAATTTTATTTAGAACGTGGTGTTGATGTACCTACTTGTAACAAGTGAGTCTAACTTTTAAAGGTCAGTAAAAAATGGTTTGGTTTTTATTTTTAAATTATACTTAAACTTAGTTATATATAAATATATTTTTTATTTATTTTGAAAAGCTATCTAGGTAAGGTGCCTTATGGTAAGATCGGCGTAAGTGGAAGTCCGGATGCCAAGCAGTTCTGCGATATTTTTATATGATAATTACTTAGTTACGTGATTTATCCGGACTTCCACTTACGCCGATCTTACCAGAAGGCACTATATAATTTTTTATTCGAAGATGTTTTTGTCATTTTGTAGTTAGATATAGGTACAAAGTAGTATCTCGGCTACTGATGTCAGTACAAGTGAGTAGTAGGTAGGTAGGTATAACTATTATTTTATAAAGAACGATTTAGGCCCTTATCAGCCTCTACTAATTATCTACTAATTTAATTAGTTGTCAAAACTACTACCAAAGCACTATTACGATGTCAAGTCGAGGCGAAGATTATTCGAGGTTAGACTAAGAATATGGACATTAGTTACGGTTACCTAACAATAACAAGACAAGTAGTATTACATAGCTAACACGCTTTGTAAGTACTAAATAGGTAGTTATTACCTATCTTTTAGACAAGGCTGCGAATGCCGATTGCAGTTATGCGTATAAGATCAATACGATTTGCAAAGATTATTTGCCATAGTCGAAAAAGTCAAAAATGTTTCTTTGGCGTTTTATCTTAGGAACATCGCGAGATCTCAGTTCGGGCGAATTACTAGTCTAATAGGTACTACTGTACTTATTATAGATATTTGACCAACAATGTGAATGAGAAAATAACTTAAACTTTAATAATTTATGTCGTGTAGGGACTAATGGTCTACGGCGTAGACGAGAGCAAGGTAACCTAATTATTGCAAATTACATTACGTAGATACCGATTACCATGTAAACCTACTCGACTCCGCATTGCTAATATTTTATTGTTTAAAGTAAGTCAATGTAAATCATTATCGTAATTATTCGTACTTGACCTACTAACTAATCAAGCTATTTTCGTAGAGCCGTAGAGGCTCGTAGCCCTAGACGTAGCACGTAGCGGCTTGTAGCTCGTAGCTCATGTTACAAAAGGATTAAAATTATCAACAACCTAGTTATACCTATATTACGCGTTTTTCTTTCATTCCAGGAAAACTAAAGATGAATTATTTGCTCACACTATGTGCAATACTCGCAATGAGTTTTCTATCGAATTCAGAGGTGATATCTATAACGAAATCAGAAAACACCCTTCCTGAAATATCGAATCCGGATATATGCAGTCAGGTGGTGATCGGCCACCGTGGTGCCAGTGGTTATACACCTGAGCACACCTTGGGATCTTACGCGCTAGCCATAACAATGGGCGCTGACTACGTGGAGCCGGATTTGGTTATGACCAAGGATGGACATCTGATCGCCCGCCACGAAAACGAAATCAGTCAGACTACCGACGTCAGGCAACACCCCGAGTTTGAATGTCGACTCCGCACCCAGACAATTGACGGTCAGGAACTAACAGGATGGTTCACAGAGGACTTCACACTCGAAGAGCTGAAGACACTGCGCGCTATAGAGCGTATTCCTCAAATTAGACCGGGTAACGCACGGATGGATGGTGCATTCGAAATACCTACCTTTCAAGAAATTATAGATCTCGTGAAGAGTATGCAGCGAAGCCAAGATCGAGTGATCGGTATCTATCCAGAGATCAAACACAGCACCCACTTCCAGCGTCTAGGCTTACCCATGGAGTTGCCCGTACTCGTAACTCTTTTGGATAACGCTTACTGGAAATCCAGTGACCCTGTCTACATCCAGTCGTTCGAAGTAAGCAACTTAAAGGAACTGAGTAGGATCACCAACTTGAAACTGCTTCAGCTTTTTGATGAAAAGTCGATGCAGCCGTTTGACCAGATAGCCCTAGGCACGAATCTAACTTACGGCGACATGGCTACAGCGGAGGGTCTGAAGGAGGTAGCAAAGTATGCATCTGCGGTGGGACCTGACAAGAGCTACATCATCCCTCGGGACGAGAACAACAGACTGGGCGCGGCGACTAGTTTTGTTGAAGACGCTCACGCGGTAGACCTTAGAGTACATCCTTACACATTCCGAGGGGAGAATTCTTTCCTCCCGGTAGAGTTTCAAAGCGAGGATCCCTCTCCAGCTGCGATCGGAGACTTGCTTGGAGAACTGAATGCCTATTTTGCTGCCGGGGTGGATGGCCTTTTCTCTGATCAACCGGACAAAGCTGTTCGCGCTCGTGGAAAGTGTCAAAAATAACACCAAATAACACTTTAATTATCAGCAGCACCAAAGAATGTGGTAACTCCCATCTTTGTTTCTGGGAGCACAATCAAAGACCACAAAAAAAAATAGGCACCTACTCTCCAACTCCAACCAAACTACGTAGACCTAATACCTATTCTATTCTGTGTATTTTAGATAGCTTGGGGGGAAGTACCTACACCTACCTACCTTGTACCTACGCGTAGTACAAGGTAGGCCCTTACGTGCTCTGTAAGGCAATGCACTCACAGATGAACGAAGACTTGTCTGTGGATGTACCGTACATAGTGAGTGACGTATAATAGTGACTAGATTGGGAATCTGCACTCTGCAGAGTGGTCAATATGTTTGAAATGCGTTTCATACAAAACGAGGCGCATAAATGAAGAAGCAAGACTGCGAGACTCTCCATTCTCCACCTCCACTTTTCATTCTACCAAGAAAGAATATAGTTATGCATTTCAGAAAACATTTTGACCACTGACTTGACCACATAACATTATGGGTAATAAAATAATAGAATAAGTACCTAGATGTGGAATTGTTTTATTCTATTTCGATGTGTACGATAATGTCACTACCCCAAATATAATAGCGTCTCTATCTGCGTAGGTACTATTTGTCAATATATTCTAAAACATAGGCTACATGTACAAAGAACTCAAACATTATATTCAATGGCTTTATTTTGAAAAATATCCTCTCTATTAGTTTTTCCTTCCAAGGATTTCGCCTACAATTAGCAGTCACTGTCAATGTCAGTCAGTTTAAAAAAGTCAATGTCAAGATTCCACTCAACACAACATCCAAAGTCATTCTCATCGTGCTAAAATAAAACGTGACATTGGGACACGAGTTTTGACATTTTTTGAAGCGACACATAGCATTTTTATTTCAATAGTTTTTCTTGTGTTATTGTGAGTATTGTTGTTTAATTTTGGTGGAATTTTAACCAATAATACTTAGGTCGTAACATAAAGTGTGAGCCATTGGAATAAATGTGTGTAAAGTGGATTTTCTGAATGTGAAAATTCGTGTTAGGTTTTGAAGAGAAAATCCACCATTTTCTTTTCAAAACAAACGACAGCCGACTTGACAAATGACTTGACTTGACTTATTTATTACAATTTTAACACTTGACATTGGCAAAATTGTTTGTCGAAATGACGGACACAGGCCATTAATGAAGAGAAGAAGAAGAAGAACGTGACATTGGCGAAATTGCGGGCAACACTGCAAAGGCCATAGACAAGAATTGAATTGAATTGAAAATACGGGTGCCGTCATTTCACAACCATGGAAAACACAACCCCGGAATGTACAGTCAGGAATTGATGTATATTTTGGCAGCCAATTCCATGGTTGTGCAATCTCGGGACGTGTTTTCCAGGCCGTACAATGTTGTGCACAGGGTGGGAATACACAGCCATGGAATTGGCTGCCAAAATATACATCAATTCCTGACTGTACATTCCTGACTGTGTTTTCCATGGCTGTGAAAGCTCAGCACGTGTCGGGAATGCCCATCCACGGAATGTACAACCTGGGAATTGGATGCCAAAATACGTCATCACCTATGCTTTGTTTACACTTACTTGCCTGACTATGTGAACGATTGAACGATTGAAAGGGAACGTAAACAGAACAAAATATTTCATTTTTACATATTTTTTGTTTACTGCTATCTAAGGGAATTATCAGTTTCTTCTCGAGTTGCGTGAATGTAACCCAGTAGGTTGTTAGGTTTTTTTTTTTGTTAACCTTAAGAAAGGTGCGTGTCAGGTCAGAGGGGCACTTTTGTCGACTTAAGTCACAAAAGTAACCCAGTAGGTTTTTAATACCTGTTTAATACCTTTGATAGCCTGTGCTTTACTAATCACTAAATTCACACTAGTATCATTTTTACTCTGTAGTTACATCTGAACGAAGCATACAATGAATCGACCAATCAGGAGCAAGTACATCAATTCCATGGTTGTGCTTTCCACGGGCGTGCATTCCCTACACGTGTCGGGAATGCACAACCATGGAATTGATGTATTTGTTTGTTTTTTTTTTTATACATGAATTCCATGGTTGTGTTTTACCGGGCTGTGCAAAATCGGGCTGTACAAACTCAGCACGTGTCAGGAATGCACGACCGTGGAATTCATGTACATTATACATGAATTCCACGGTCGTGCATTCCTGACTGCGCTTTCCACGGCTGTGTTTTGACAGGCTGTACATTCCATGGTTGTACAATAACCGGACTCGAAAATACAACATCAATCAATTTCATTTCATGTGGTGTGTGCGTGATTTTTGTAATACAAACTTGATCTAACAAGAGAAATGTGAGCAAACATATTAGTATTACGCCCCGCAATGATAAGACAATCTCTCAAATTCAGAAAGACATTGTCTGTCGTTGGCTGCTTGTGTGTTGGTGAGTACGAAAATAAATTATTGTTATTTTTGTTGTTTACCACTCGATTTCGTTAGATCTTAACTGGATATACCTACTTACGCGTATTCATACGATATATTGGCAAAACTGTCCTAGAAGTTTTCTCTGCGTTGCCTATAGCGTACCTACATGATCATATTAAATACCCACCTCACTCAGATTACACATAGGTACCTACTTTGGGTACCTACCTAACATTATTAGATAAACTGTACTGTACCATACACGGGTAGGTATCCGTAAAGCCGGTTTGAAACCCGTGTCGCTGCATTTACGTTGCTAAAAACTTGTTACTTGTTACCAATTTAATCTATCCCCTATCCCTAAAGCTGGGCACTGACCAACGTTACGAGGTGTAATGTAACATTCGCATCGAGCATGTTTGCTGTGTTCTAAAATCGGCGTAACATGCTCGTCAAAACTGCTCCGCTTTCAATGCCCAGAACTCACCTTGGATGCGAAAAAAAAAACTCAAATCGAGCAACGAGCGGCTTCTTGCTCGCTGGTTTCCCCGTAATACGACGTACTGACTGCACGAATGCTCGCTGTGTAACATGTTACATTACACCTCGTAACGTTGGTCAGTGCCTTAACAAATGTTTAAATAAATTGTTTCAGTGATTTTTGTATATTTTGTTCTCATAAGAGAGAGCATTGATCAGAAGCATCCTCAAAAAATATCAGATGACTACAAAGACCTGTCCCAATTAATCAAGATGGAGGATCATGAAAGTCACAGCCATGATAGTACAAAAAAAGAACTACAAGAAACCAAGGCAAAGTTGGCAGAATTGGAGAAAAAGATGGCTATATTAGAGGGACGTATACCAGAGAAATATCCAGATGTTAAGTTTTTAGGTGTCAAGGAAAGAAAAAGGATAATAGTGAGTACAAACTTCCTCTCCATCACAATACATAATGATTTTATTGCAAAACAACAAGTTGGCAAACTAGCCAAGCTGCCATGTAGGTACTAGGTAGGTAATGTAGGTATGCAAAATATTTGCATAAGTGAAACTGGTTACCATCAAATTAAGACATAATGTTTTCATTGAACAAAATTATTCAATAAATGACTATATCAATTCTTTTTTGTAGCTCTCAATTTCATCAAGCATATAAGTAGATCGGGAGAAGTCCATGGATGGAGAAAATACAAAATTACTCTTTAACAGGCCTATGTCCAGCAGTGGACTTCTACAGTCTGATTTGATACTCATGTGGCATAATCTTTTACAAAATGATTATTCGATTTTAGGTCACGGGGGGAGCAGGATTTGTTGGCTCCCATCTAGTTGATATCCTTATGATGCAAGGTCATGAAGTAATTGTAGTTGACAATTTCTTCACCGGACGCAAACGCAACATAGAACACTGGTTGGGACACTGTAACTTTGAAATGATACATCATGACATTGTAAACCCACTTTATATAGAGGTATTAGCTTATTATTATCCTTATAACATACCTTTTCATTTTCATTTTCCCTATCTAAATACATAATTATATAAACTCTTTTGAAGCTGACTGATAATCACACAGCCTATACTATAAATCCTAGAGCACAGATGATGTAATACTATACTAGTACCTAGAGGTATGAAATTTGGAAGGTAGTATCCTTATATAGTGTAGAGGTACACTAAGACAGGAATTTTGAAAAGTCACACTCTAAAGGGTCTAGAACGCGAGCTAAGCCGCGGGCAACGGATAGTAACCTTTTAACAAGACTGTAGAGGCACGAACATTTTTATTTCATTTTGATTATGTTTGGTGGACTGTATACACTTAAGCAGAAATGTATGCAGGAAGCTAAATAAAAAAAAAATCACCAGACCATTAAAAACATTGTTTTGAATTTCAGGCAGATGAAATTTATCACTTAGCTAGTCCAGCAAGCCCACCGCATTACATGCAAAACCCAGTTAAGACTATTAAAACAAACACCTTAGGGACTATTAATATGTTAGGTAAGTAATGCAAGACATAGGAACTAACTAGATATGTAAGAAAATAACACAGAACAAGATGTGTAAGTAGAGAAGCATCAAGTCTATAACTTCACATGCTTAGCTTCTTGTCAAAATTATCCTTGTAATTATTTTTACTTGTAATATTGTGATTTGATACATTCATGAGAAGCATAACATTTCACTTTGAATGAAAAAAGTGGAACCTTGTTTGAGCCTTTCAATTAGACAATTCTCTTCCTAGATACCCAACATAATTAGCCTTTAAAGGTTCTTATAAATTTGAGATTTGATGTTCAACTTTGTGACAGGTTTAGCTCGCCGAGTTGGTGCAAAAGTTTTGATAGCAAGCACATCAGAAGTGTACGGTGATCCTATGGTCCACCCGCAGCCTGAATCTTACTGGGGCCATGTGAATCCTATCGGTGTGTTATTTACCTATAATTTTTTTTCATTCATTTTAATTCTAAAACAGACGGCGTTTTCATAAGCCAGATTTTGTTTACGTCTGTACTATTTTTTATTTTATTTTATATCTGAATAGAGTTCCCTAGCGCCATCATAGGTAACAATTTGTAGGTTAGGTACCTACATCTTTTTCAATGATAGATGTTAGGCAACTGTTCGGATAGCTCGCCATCTCTGTTCTTATACCTGTTCTAATTATTCCAGGTCCAAGAGCATGCTACGACGAAGGCAAGAGAGTGGCAGAAACATTAGCTTACTCGTACGCGAAACAAGAGAATGTCTCTGTGCGGGTAGCCAGGATATTTAACACGTATGGACCACGTATGCACGTATCTGATGGACGTGTAGTATCTAACTTTATTATGCAGGCATTGCAGAACCTAACAATAACTGTAAGTAATTTACTACAGAATAATGCGCTACATTTAGGCACCCATAGGTATAGGTATTTATACATTCTATTTTGTACCTACTTTTGAGGTTCTTTTTGTTTTTATCAACTCACCTTTTATGGAACTGTAGAATGATGTAATTTCACCAGTTTTTGTCATACCTTTGTGCTATGGAAACTAGATTGCTGATAGAATATCCAATACCCATATATACCGTTATTAGTTAAGCGACGTTCTGCGCGGTCACTATTTGGATGAGTGACCGTTAGTGGCATTTACATCTGATCGCTTCCGTGCTTGGAAGGGCACGTTAAAATGTCGGTCCCGGCTCTAGCAGTCGTTAAACCACAACGCAGGCCTTAAGGCGGTCTAGAAACTCCATCACCAGAGTTGGCCACTAACTCATACGAGCTTGGTTGCTTGCTATACCTACACAAAATATTATTTGTTCTCTGTGGGGACTGGCGATCGAACCCACAGCGCGAACGGCAGAGCTATGACGCCTTTCAATGATCTTAGATGAAGTTTACCTTAATTTGTCTAACAAATCGTTTGGTTGTTCCAGGTGTATGGCAATGGTAAGCAGACGCGTTCGTTCTGCTACGTATCGGATCTCGTTGATGGACTGCTAGCTTTAATGGCTTCTAGTTATACGTTACCTGTAAATATTGGAAATCCTGTAGAGCACACTATAGAAGGTACGTGTTTCAACAGACTCTGATATTGCACTGTATAGAATGGAGAAATGGCGGCCGCTGAAATGTAGAAATATTTTTGAGACTACACTCTCCAGAAAGCCCAGCGTTGGAACTCTGCTTGATAATAAACTACTATATATATCCTATTGTATGTCTATGTATATATGTTCCTGTTTCACGCAAAAACTACTGATCCGATTTGGATGAAACTTGGAATATATATTTTCCGTGACCTAGATCAACACATAAGCTACTTTTTATACTTCCAGCAGTTGCGAAAGAAATATAGGATAGAAATAAATATAGGTACTCCCCTCCGCTTTCGCAGAAAGCTCATGTCGGTGCATGATAATTTTGTTTCAGAATTCGCTGTGATAATAAAGAATCTAGTCCCCGAGTGCCGCAGCTTAGTGGCGACTGGCGCGGCGGTAGAAGACGATCCGCAACGCAGGCGGCCTGATATAGCGCTAGCCAAGTCACAACTCAACTGGGAACCGAAAGTAAGTTGTACTGCGTGATAATATACTATAGTGATCTGCGGTAAAGCCATAGGTAGGTACACTTTTTAACCCCCAACAGAAATACGGAAGGGGTGTGTTATAAAACTGACGGCGTTGTGTCTGTCTGTTTGTTTGCATGTGCCATCGTTGCTCTGAAAGTAAGGCTCCGATTTGAATGCTGTTTTTTTTAACAAAGATAATATATCTGGGATGGTTCTTAGCCATGTTTGGTAAAAATTGGTGGAACAGCTAAGACATAGTCATAATGTTCCTAATTCCATACGGAAGTCGACAATTTAAAACATTTTTGTCTATTTCAGATATCCCTACAGGAAGGACTTCAGAGAACCATTGACTATTTCAAAGAAGAGTTATCACGGACAACATTTCATAACAATCAGACATACATGGATGTAAAAACTAAAAATCACAATTAGTGAGTTCCTCTTTAAGACTTTAATGTGATAGTGAAAGTGCCGGCTGAAGCAATGAGTGCTATTGAAAAACTAAAGTACCTACTGTGAATACAGTCATGTTGTATTCTTGTCTTGAGCGTTTGTCACACTTGAGCGCTTTCGTATAACGCTACTTGCTACTTAACTGAGGGTGCCTGAAAGTAATATATTAAAATTATTCTTATGCCATTTATTAAGATTTTAACAACAAATTACAAAAGCCATAGGTAAAAAGTTACAGTTGAAGATTTTATTTTATTGTGGTTTATTTGTTTTTATATGATGTATTGTAATAGTACATTTCTGTCCAGGCCGAAAATAGAGCATTTCACTAAAGGCCTCTATTTTATGCAGCGAAAATAAACCAAAGGCCATTCCAAGTAATTTCACTAGGAAGAGGCGAGAGCAGAAAAAATACTAATTAAACGAGGCCGTTGCTATTTCGACCGAGACTTGTATAGTTCATACTTTATTAATAGTAAACAAATTGATTAAAGAAACAGAAGTTTAATTCAAGGAGACATAGTTAGTTATTAGAAAATAATGAATTAATTTGCGCGCAAATGGGGAAAAAAGAACTTAGTATTGTTTTCTAATATGTTTTTGAATATATTTATTATAATAAAAAAACATGCACTGTTTACAAATGTTTTATTTTATTTCAAGTAGAAATTTTTGGCAAGCTGAGTGAATATAGGTGCGCTAGATTTCTGCTACTGGATAAATTATAGTACCTACCTACTTTAATACTAATTTTATGGTTATACAGCCCCTGTGATGAGACAAGGGTAGGCTTCTCTACTTATGATTATTGACTACATAAGTAGGTATAAAACTTACTACAAAATAACAATTGACTAGAAAAACTAACACTAGATCAGTATTTAAATACACTTATTTTCTTATAAACTACTAGCAGCCAGGTCTCACAAAATGTATAATATATCTTAAAAACCAATCTGTAGGTAAAAATATGTATACCTAGATACATATTAGTAAAGATTGTGAAATATGTACATGAGTACAAAATTAAATCAAAATATTCTTAAGGTCTACAAAAAATGTACTTACGTACCTACGTACCTACCTAATTAAAATATTCTAAGTACACTTGATTCTTACAAAATACCTACATGACGCAATATTTTCATAGAAAATACTGACCACGATTATTATTAGATAGGTGTCATTATTGTACTTTAACTACTGACATACTGTTTAATTCTACCTGTTACTACATATATGTACCTAGATGAAGGTTATTATTTGACTTTGATTAATGACTGTAATGTAGTTTAGGTATATCCAGAATACAGAATATTATTAAAACTATTGCACTAATACTCTGATATTACTTGCAATACAGTGACTACACTCACTAATGTTAGTGAATTAATCATTATTTTAATTATTAAAAACATTATTCAATTTTACTTTTTACCAGGTAGGTATACCGATTTGTTGGATCATGAAAACAGCCTTGATGTGTTACAGTCACGTTGGGGCTTAGGTAGGTACTTATAATCGCCTCTCAGCTTAAACACTGCGTACAGTTCTGTGTCAATATATCCTAGCGAAAGTTTGTAAGGATGTAAGGGTGTATGTATGTTTGCTCCTCTTTCACGCAAAATATTACTGATCCGATTTGGATGAAACTTGGAATATATATTCTCCGTGACCTGGATTAATACACAGGCTACTTTTTATCCCGATAAATCTAAGCATAATGAGGTATGGAACCATTTTAAATTGTAATAAATTTTTGATAAATAAATAATAATAATAAATATTCACGGACACTTAACACAACGCCTTCTAATCCCAAACTAAGCAAAGCTTGTACGATGGAAACTAGATGGCTGATAGAATACATAGATACATTTAGAATAGATAGAAGTTGAGACGCGAATATAAGTAAGCCCCTTGAACACTAGCTGACAAGCATTTGCCTTTCTAATCAGCTGTACCTCACTTTATTTTACAGCACATACTGGGCATAGCAGTCCAATTATAAACATAAAAGTTATTGACCCCTTCGTCTTTACAAAACTGCTTTCCATCTGAGTACTCCAGAGTTTCATAAATGCTAGACATGGCAGACGATGATACTTTGTGTCTGACGAGCATATCATTCGAACACCCTCTGGATGTTGCAGATGTGTCAAATCTAAGGTCATGAACTCGATTGATTCCGTCAAGTGATGCTGTCCATACTCCCATGGACACATCTTCAGAGTTATACAGACTGAAACAAATTAAGAATTTTCTTGGATACTAGCTGATAACCGCGACTGCGTATGCGTGCTTAACTTTCCACCAAAATATCTGTCACCAGAATATGATGAACGTCGCAGCAAACGGTTGCTTTTGGTTTAAAAAGTTCAAGCTGTATCTAAGAAGACACATCTTTGATTTTTTATAAAATATAGCCTATGTTTTAATCCGTAAATAGAGCTTCTGAATAGTATAAGTTTCATTGAAATTGGTCCAGCTAAACAGACAAACTCGATTTTCGGAATCAGAATCGTTTATTTAGTAGATATGCATATTTAGTTTATCCATATCTTTAATTTTAGATTTTGGCTTTTTACCATTTAGTTTTATAATAGTACTAGCCGTCGCCCGCGGCGTTGATCGCGTTCCACCCTTTAGAGTGTGACGTTTCAAAATTCCTTTCTTAGTGCACTATACATTTATGGATACTACCCTCCAAATTTCATACCTCTAGGATTGATGGTTTAGGCTGTGCGTTGATTCTCTGTCAGCTTCAAAAGAGTTTTATATATATTGATATATATATTGATGATGATGATGATGATGATGATGATATGTAGATGATAAAGTGCTAAGTTACCTGAAATCATCAGAATTTCTAGCAATAAAGTCCACTATATTGCGTGATATAACATATGCTCCTCCTAAAGCATATGGTAGATATCGGTCACATAAGAACCAATTCCGTTCTTCCCATTTTCCACTTTTAAATACTCTTGCTTTGCCATTGAAATAGCCCCAATATAAACCTTTGTAATATCGGAGTTCCTGGAAAAATATTTAATAGTATTAAATTGGTATTCCTTCAGAACTATTTGAAGGGCATGCTTGGTATTTTATCAGTTATCTAATGTGCAAGCTTTGCTTACTTTGGGACCTCATGGTTCTGTGTCGAGTGTCCACTATACATACATTATTGAAAACTAGCCGTCACCCGGGGTGTTGTTTGCGTGGTAGCAGCATACAAATAGTTTTGAAAATTTAAAACAATCCTTAATCATGTGTTGAGACAATTTATTTGAGGAATCTATTTACCAATTTTCGAAGGGTCTTCGGGTGCGACTTTTCAAAATTCTTTTCTTAGTGCACCTCTACACTATATAAAGATACTACTCTCCAAACTTCATACCTCTAGGACTTATAGTTTTAGCTGTGCGTTGTCGGTCAGCTTCAAAAGAGTTTTATATATTTAGATAAAATTGTTACCTACCTGGTGGCTAACGTATTTACGTATTTCAGGAGCATCCATACTAGGTGCATACATTTCAAGATTATGTATGATATGATCAATTCTCAGAAATGAGTCATCATCACATTTTATAAGATACTTAAGCTTTTTCATTTGTTTATTTATCCACTTTAAAGACAGCAACATCTTTGGAGTCAAGGCTTTATAACTATCTATAAATTCTTCCAGTATTAACATGTCGAAGTGCATTCTGTTTTCAGTATCTAGTAGCCGCTTGTCATTTCTTCTTAAGCCTCCAGCACCCACAACAAACAAAAATTTGATAACAGGCTTCTGATTGCCCCATGCCTTTTCAATATCTTTTTCTATATTAGTGGCCAATTTCATCCAACTTTTTCTGATGGAGTCCCGTCTTTCATAATTGGATGGTGCACTGGCTATCAACACTGCATACTTATATTGATCATATTCTGATGAGTCGTCTTCTTTAAAACTACTTGATGACCATGTTTCAATGCACGGTTTGGTGGTCACAATATTATAGAAAATATAAAATATTAGTATGCATATGATCCATACTTTTTTGTTACGTTTTAGAGAGAAGATCGAATCCCGCATGTTCAGCGTGGTTGCTATCTACGGTTTACAATAAGAACGATGTTCAGTTAAAGCGGCGACGAGGACGATGGACTGTCTGATGCAAAGGTCTGATGTTAATGTTACGTAGGTAGGTATGTATGTACACCTAATTTCTAAATGGGCTTGCCACCTTCCACTTGGCATTCAATGTTCAGATCTGTCGCTAATCCACCGTATTATCTTTTTCATTACCTTAATTGATACTTTATCTCGCGGTGTTTACTAAAATGAAATGAACATGTTGTGCAAAGATGTCGTGTAATGTCATGGTGTAATCGGTAAAATGTAAATTTTTTTTTTTTTTTTTTTTTTTGTTCGCTCCTCAGAGCAGGCAATAGTTTTGAAACCATACCGCCTAGTCTTACGTTGTTTTTTTTCCCTTAAGTTAGTTTGTTTATGTGTTTGTCTTTCGTAAATATTCTTTTATGTAGAAATCGTATCAGTTACTGATACACATCTGAATGAGAACATACCAATAGCTGGTACACATCTGAATGATTTTATTATTTTCTTCGTCTATTTTGACCTTTATGTACATACCTAATTAATATATTATTTACATTTTCTTTAATTACACAATAGTATTAATAATATTATTTACAACTAACGTTACGTTACAGAGACATAGTTATATCTCTGTTACTGTATTAATAACAAACTTGTACAAATGAATAAAATTTGACTCATCCTTGAGCAATTCCTGAATGCAACGCGGGACTAAATCAGGTTCACGATAAGTTTGAAGCAGTTCATCTATCAATACAAGGCGCTGAATATTGAAAGATGAACATTCGAAAATGATGTGATTTATAGATTGGATTTCTTGTGATTGGCAATAATCGCAATAAGGGGAATTTATCATTTTTAAACGATGGAGATGATAATTCAAACGACAATGACCAAATCGCAAGCGGCAAATAGTTGAGTAAAACTTTCTGTTCATGAAAATTTTACTCTTACAGAACCAAGGTACAGAATCAATCTGAACATCCAAAGCAGCATGCCAGGAACCCTTATTCTCGACCTGTGTACAATGATACGAATGTCTCCCCCATGATTGACACATTCGTTGTCTTAAAAGACTTACAACGTCTGTGTGTGGTAGAGCTACATCAGCATCACCGTTTTCAAGATTAGAATCTATAGTATCTGCTAATTTAACTATAGTGTTGGCTAGATAATCCGCCTTCTCATTACCCTCTACACCTTTATGCGAAGGGACCCACGCAAAACTTACATTAATATCAGAGTCAGCCAGCTCAACCCACAGCTGTTTTATAAGATAAATGATGTAGTTAGTATTAGCATGCAATTTATTATTATTTAAATTTTTTAAAACACTCATGCTATCACTCACCACAACCCATTTTGCATGACCTAAATTACGATTTCTAATATGTTTTAAAGCACTCAGGATTGCAACAGCTTCCGCAGTAAAAATACTAGCGTTTTTATCAATTTTGTGACCGACTCCAATATTCAAAGACGGTTCAAATAAGGCAAAAGACACAGCGTTTTCATTTTTAGATCCATCGGTATAAACAAATTTGCAATCTATAAACTCGGAGAGCATCGCATATACTTCTTCTTTTGTTGACAAATCATTATTGATCACTATATTAATTGCTGGATATTTACTAATAAAAGAACCTTCGTAACAAGGTAACCTAAGACTTGATTGATAGATGTTTAAATTTTGAAGAAAATTTAGAAAGCATTGGAAACCCTCTAACATGTAAAATGGTTTTGAGCCAGGCTGAGCGCTGGACAGATTGGCCAGAAGAGTATTGCCAGAAACACTGAAAAGTTTTAAGACGAATCTTTCTTTTAGAAAGTTGAAACGAATAGGAATTGGCGGAAGTCTGCATTCGAGTTGCATTGCATTTACAGGAGTACTCCTAAATGCCCCTAGAATCAAACGCAGGCATTTGTTTTGAAAGACGTTTATACTATTTACAATTTTTACATCTGCAGCATAACAAAAGAAACCATATTCAAAATGGCTGCGAACTAAAGATTTATACAAGGTTAGTAGTATTTTTGGGTCTGCACCCCAATAGGATCCAGACAAAGATTTTAAAATATTGTAAGCTTTGTTAGCTTTGTTAATTATATGCTTAGTATAATTCATCCAGGATAAATTATGGGAGAATAATACTCCCAAAAATTTAACCTCTTGCGATACAGGCAAAGGCAAATTATTGTATTGGATAACTGGCATATCAATAATATGCCTTTTACCAAAGACAACAACTTTAGATTTCGATGGATTAACATTAAGATCTAGATAGGAAAAATATTTATTAAGCTTTGTCAATGCATCATTAACAATTTCAGCTACTTGAGCTAAATTTGTTCCCGATGCATAAACAACCAAATCATCTGCAAACTGTAAATTTTTGACTTGCGAACCCAATATTAAATTTAAACGACGTATGTACAATATAAATATTAAAGGTGACAAAATACCACCCTGGCATACACCTACCGAGGATAACCTCGGCCCATATAGATGTCTATTGTATTTTACGAAAACTTCTCTATTTCTTAAAAAAGCTTGAACCCAATTGACAATTTTTCCAGGAATTCCTATCGATAACAATTCTCGACAGAGTACATCAATATTGACACTATTAAAAGCGCCAGAAATGTCGAAGAAAACCGCCAATAAACGATTGTTTGTAGCCAAAGAATTATGAATATCAAGTTCTAATTGACAAATACTTTCACGAGCTGAATGATTTCTACGAAAACCAAATTGATTTGACGACAGAATTTTGTTGTGTTCTACATAAAATTCCAAGCGTTGTTTTAGCAGTTGTTCAAATATTTTACCGACACATGACGTAAGCGCTATAGGACGATAGGAATCAGGACATAGCTTGGGTTTATTAGGCTTTAAAATTGGTACCAAACAATCGATTTTCCAATCCGAAGGTATGTCGTTATTTGACCAGAGTGAATTCAAAATCATTAGAAAAATTTCCAAACTATTACTACTCAGTTTCTTAAAAATAATGTACGGTATTCCGTCAAGACCAAAAGCTGTATCTCTTCTAGAATGAATCGCAGATATTAATTCATTAGTTGAGAATACATCGAGTAAAAAAGAATTGCTGGTATTTACACTAATTGAGTTAAATGCATCCTGTCTGGGTGACACAAAATCAGGAGTATACTTCATTAAAAAATCCAAAATCCACGTGTCATCTTCATTGTCGTAAGAAATGTATGTTTTATTAAATTTACGAATAAATTTCCATATTAAAGAAATTGGGGTACAACGATTAAATTTTTCACAAAGGGAAAACCAACTTTTTTGTCTTTCTAATTTTATGGTTAGTTTTTTAAGAGCCCGAAGTCTCTTGAATTCACAATAACTTTCTTCTGTTGGATTAGATCTAAAATGTAGATAAGCTTCTTTGGAATTCAAAACGGCATCAGAACATTTCTGATTCCACCATGGAAGGGATGGGGATGGTATTTCACCATTTTTAGGACGACATGACTGTTGACTGACATTATTGACAGTGACAATAGAAGAGCTTGCTAAATTATTTGGATTATTGTTATGGATAGATTTCGCAACTGCTGTGCGTAAAATTTTACAAAATTCTTGATAGGAATCTTGAGGACATCGAGCGTCTATTTCAAAATCAACCAACAAGGTATCCATACAATCATTAAACACTTTCCAATCCACACGTTTAAAATTTGGGTAGATGGGCAAATGTTTATTATTACAATTATTATTAGCTGAATTATTACTATTATTGTTAAACAAGACTTTAATTATTACAGGAAGGTGATAACTAGTGCCCAAAGGACTATCATGAACGGACCATTCACATTGTAGTGACAAAGACGGCGAAACCACTGTCAAATCTAGTGCGTTTGGACGCCACGACAGCGAACCAATTGTCGTCGCTTGACCATCATTTAACAGAACCAAATTGTTTTCATCAATGACCTCCAAAACCTCTCTCCCACGAGGAGAGTCAGAACCACAGCCCCAAGATGTATGATGGGCATTAAAGTCGCCTGCAAGTATTAATGGCCTAGTAATCGACTTTATTAGTGCATCAAATTTACTTTTGCTAAAAGCTGGATTACTATTTGTTGGACAATAAAAACTAAGAATACTTATCTCCTTTTTGTTAATAGTAACTCTGATACAAATATTTTGCAGCGAATTATCAAAGTAAGTAGTAATGTTAGAATAAGTTATACTATTATGAATTAAAATGGCTACTCCATTATGATTGTTACCACAATCATTACGTTCAATATTGTAATATTTTATTTTGAATTGTTGGTGAGGTTTAAACCATGTTTCTGAAATTATTGCTATATGAATATTATTTGTATAAAGAAAATTAGTAAATATTTGCTTATTACTGTTTAGACTTTGTGCATTCCATTGTATAATGTTTAAAAAATCCATTATACAGATGGAGGGAGCTTATTACTGAGAGTTTTTTTTAGGGTCTCTCTGATAGACCCAGAATTTATTGGAACATCTTTGTTGCTCATCATCTTTGTTATTGTTTCAATTAAGATGTTTATAAAAACTTCTGACTTCATTAAATTATTTACCTGTACATCAAGGGTTCTTGCAGATAGTTGTGGAAAGGATTTAGAATCGAAAAGATCCGAATAGGTTACAGTTCTAGACTTGATTTTGTTTTCTTCTACCTTCTGCTTTTTAAGAGGACACATTGATGATATGGCTATGTGGTTTCCATTACAATTTTTACATTTGGCATTTTTTGGGTCAACTTGACACTGGCGGAAATTGTGTTCCTCGGTGCAGATAGAGCACACTTCAACATTTTTACAAAACTTGGCAATGTGGCCATACCTCATGCATTTAAGGCACTGCTTCACAGGAGGTATGTACACTTTGACCTCATGTCTCCAGGAGTCTAGGTACACATGTTCCGGGAGAATGGTGGAAGCAAAGGTCACCGCAACTGCCTGTGTGGGTAGAAAGGCAGCGCCACCATCGCTTCTCACTCTGCGCATGAAGCGTCTCACCTGAATAACGTTCCTTGAACTGCCTATCAGTGAAAATATTTGTTTGTTAGACATCTCCACTGGAACCGAGGTAAGAACCCCAGTAACTTCGGTATCACCTGCTGGTATGGTAGCTTTAAGGGACAGCTGATCAAGAAGTTTTACATTTTGTAAGAACATGTTTGCGTTGTTAGGGAGATCAAATGTGATCCCTACCTTATATTTATTGATGGACCTGAGGTGCATAACACCTGAGACGCCATGATCTCTTAACCCTTTTGAAAGGGACATACGATCGCGATCAGTGAATGCTCTATCTTCGGTTTTATGAGTCAGAAAGACAATGAACTCATTTTTTTTAGAATCCTCGGGGTACTTACGCGAGTACCCAGAGACCTTAAATATAGCATACTTATCCGCTTGTTTATGGTTCTTGTTTTGTGATGAGCAGTCTACTGATACTACCGACTTCGCCTCTTCTGTATCCGAAGAATCAGAAGTCGATGCCTCTAGCGATTCATCAGGGGGAGGCGGTTCCTCCTTTCTCCTCCTTTTCTTCCCCATCCCGGACCACAACCGTGCACTTCCTGGTATAGCCACCTATTTACAAGTATTTCGGGCTATCCCCGAGGAAAATTTACCTAATTTTAATTAAATAAAGCAAAAATTTTCCAAAAGCGCGCCTTTTCACTTTTGTAGTTCCCCACACCAATTTTTCGGTAAAATGTAAAATGTAAGTAAACATTGTAAACTCGTCTTCTTCTTCTGTCTATGGCACAGATTAGATTTGACAAATAAATTTTATATGACGTTGACAGTAAATTGGAAAATACCATTGAGTTATAAAAAAATGAAGCGATGAGAGGACACGAGTTTTGACATTTTTTGAAACGACACAATATAGCACTTTTATTTTAATAGTTTTTCTTGTGTTATTGTGAGTATTGTTGTTTAATTTTTATGGAATTTTAACCAATAATACTTAGGTCGTAACATAAAGTGTGAGCCATTGGAATAAATGTGTGTAAAGTGGTTTTTCTCAATGTGAAAATTCGTGTTAGGTTTTGATGAGAAAATCCACCATTTTCTTTTCAAATCAAACGACAGCCGACTTGACAAATGACTTGACACTTATTTATTACAATATTAACACTTGACATTGGCAAAATTGTCTGTCGAAATGACGGACACAGGCCATTATCGAAGAGAAGAAGAAGAAGCGATGAGAGCATCAAGCTCTCCTAGCACCGAACACCTATATCCTAGCGTCTCCTAGCGTGTGCCAAGTGCCAATCACTCTTCCTGACTTGCTGGACGTTCAAGTGGATAGCCACAAAGCTACCACATTCGGTGCCAACCCTAAAGTAAAAGTTACTTGTCTTTGGTTGGCCTAATGTCTCCCTCCCTTCCCTTCTGAATCTGTGAGTTGCAGCAAGCAACAGAAAAAAAATACAGTTACCAAAGAGAATGACAGTTACACAGTTACTTTATGTCTCTCGTACTCTCGTATCGTAAGCTAAGCTGCGCTTGCTTGCTGCTCTTCTTGGATTACAAAGTGAAAAAATTAATCGTCTATTAGCTTTATTTCAACAACGTGCCTGATCCTTCGCTAAGATAAATCCGTGGCCTGATCACATAATATTATATTAGGCTACAAAGATCGCAGAGCGAAACAGAAAAGATATTCAAAGGATATTCAAGTGGGTACCTACCTGCCTATTTTGAAAAGGGTATTTTTTACGGGGGAGCAGGTAGTCAGTACGTACTAACCTACGTTTTGAGTGAATAATTTTTTGCTAGTTTGGGGGCCGAGCCGGCGCAGCTGGTTGTGATGTCATTACTCCAAGACGTCTAGCATAACGAACACCGTCCGTCCAACACAAGAGCTTGAGTAAGTATTTTAGCCAGATTGGATAATAAAAACCTATTGATAATTTGTCACCTGTTCAGTGGTATTTTTCAAATGCTCACTCTGAATACCAGTAAAAAAATTTCATTGTTGATAGGGATACCAACCATGGAATCACTCAAGAAGAAAAATCAGCCTGCTCACCCAAGGGCAAAGGCGAACCCTCTGTCCGCCCTAACATTTGCGTAAGTTATTTTATAACCTTACTACATTCCTTCATAAAAGAATACATTAAATACTTTTGGTTTTTGGGTAAATAATAAGTAATAATAGGTACAGGTAGGTACATATTTATTTAGGTGATACGTTGATAAAAGTTATATTGATTCATGTAAAATACCCTTTGACACTATTCTACCATGAGCAAATTATTTCATTTATTTTCTAAACAATTTCACATGCAACTGTTGACATCATAGGTAGTAGGTACTTCCACAGCATAGCAGTTTTTTTAACATAAAAATCTCTACAGATGGACATTACCTATATTCTGGGGTGGAATAAAAAAGGAAATGGAAGAGCAGGATCTTTATGAACCCCTTGAAGAACATGCATCTGGTGAGTAAATTAACTTTATAATAATCTAAAAAAAAATTGAATCAAAATGGTGCTAAACTCACTGGAGTGAAGCCCTGCACTCCACTAAATATATTTCATAAAATCTGCTTACAGCGAGCAGGTTGATTGCAGATGTGCAAACAAAAAAAAAATTAAAGCATTTGAAACTATGCTTGTAAATTTAAAATAGCTTTCAGCAGATAAAAAAAGAGTTTCAGCATTTATTCATCTTAGATTCTCATATACAGTACAAAAATATGAAGTATAACTATGTATAACTTTATCCTAACTTATTGTAGAACCCTGTTCACTATAAACCATTGTTTGATGTTTTATTAGGAAATCAAATGAATCATCCATCTTTAATCAGTAACACAGAATATATAATAGTACTACCTACATCAGCTGTAACACGATTGTTGTTAGTAGGCACATTTTATCAGTATTACACCAACTGAACTTGGGAAAAATAGAAAACCTGGTTGACATTACAACCAATGTCAAATGTGAATCTACCAAGAATACACTATTCTTTATTATATATACTCCTAGCTTATATGAGCTTGCATAAAACTGTTTTGTCTAAGCTTCATCCAAATTGGTCCAGACTCTATGGTGTCATTGAGTTCATTCAGTATTGAGTATAGTATTTATAAAATTTGTACAAGCTTGGTAATTAATCCTAAACGCAAAACTTTGTGAGGATGTATCGATGTATGTATATTTGTTCCTCTTTCACGCAAAAACTACTTATCCAATTCAGATGAAACTTGGAATATATATTGTCCGTGACCTGGATTAACACATAGGCTACTTTTATCCCGGAAAATCAACGGGAACCAACGGGACGCGAACTAAGTCGCGGGCGGAAGAATAGTGAATAAGAAACTATTTATTATTTAGTGCTAGGTTTATGTTGGTTTTATGTGACAGGTCCTCTTGGCGACAAGTTTGCTCGATTATGGGAGGATGAGGTGGCCCGGGCAGGCAGTGGAAAGCGCAAACCGAGTCTGCTCCGTGTCATTATGAGGGCCTACGCCGCACGATGTATGCTGTACGGATTTGTACTACTTGTCATGGAGTGTGGCATTCGGTAAGTTTGTAAACTATTCACAAAGATCATCGAAAGTTCTTAGTAGGTCCAGTTCTGAACACATGTTTTTTCTTGAGTTGCTCGACAACTACCCATCTGTGAATGTCTTTGATGTGTATTATTCGAGGGGAGTGGATTTATAGCATTGATTTATAATTAATTCAGGCGACTGAAAAATTTAATGACATATTTGAAATATTAAAATTATGGAAAAGGTCCCTTTTTATAATGATAACTTCGAAACTGTCGAAATTGGTTGAAGTGTAGAGGTTTTTGGCATAAGTAAATCAAGCAAACTTTGCCAAAATGAGCAAAAAAACAATACTCTGGGTACCTAAATAGGTTTGCCAACACGGTCTTCTATTCGTGGCTCACGTTCATTTTACGTTATTAGGTAGGTACTTACCTACCTTAATACGGTACGGAAGTCAGAAGCTTGGTCCTAATTTGTTTCGTAAATCGGTTTATTGTTATTTAATTTGGCACCGATATTTCAACGCACCTACCTTCCGGTAATAGTCGAGACATCATAAAGAAGTCTTGCCAAAGATTTCCGTTTTACCTATATCCTATCTTTTAAAATCTTTAGTATAATCACGTACCCGTAATGGGGATTACCTACCCATTCACGATAGACCGGTTTCATTTTATCTTTATCTAAATATTTGGGTCGCGGACTGATAAGATAATGCAATCGATAAAGGAAATTCTGTAGGCTTCGATACCTCCGATATAGAATCCAATATAGAACCATTTTTTTTCTGTGTCCCAGTTGGTATAAAATTACGGTATTTATGATTCAAATGACTTCGATATCCATACTAATATTATAAGTGCGACAGTAACTCAGTCTGTCAGTCTGTCTGTCTCGCTTTCACGCCAAAACTACTGAACCGATTTGAGTGAAATTTGGTACACAGATAGTCTAGAGCCTGAGAAAGGCTACTTTTTATGCGAAAAAATAGTTTTAAGGGGTTGAAAGGGGGGGTGAAAGTTGTATGGAAGTATCGTCATTTTTAGAGCTAGAAGCTTGAAACTTATTTTTTAGGCTGTTTATTCGATATAAACAAATATGACATTCAATGTTTGTAAAAATTGTAAAATGTCGCGTGGGGATAATTAGCCTCAATAATTTAAGATGCTACCCAAACACACTATTTCACGCGGGCGAAGTCGCGGGCACAGCTAGTAAGTTATATCAACTTTATTATGTCCAGCAGCCTACGTCCAGCAGTGGACTGATATAGGTTGATGATGATGACCTTTGTTATGAGTTGTTATGTAGCACAAGATTTTGGTACGAAAAATCTGATAAATCATAATAAAGATCATTAGCAGTAATAGTAATTGAAATGTTTCAAAGGTTCAAGAAGTCTACTTATTGTCGCAATAGATGAGATCATAAAACGTACAAAGTTCAAAATACTTTAGGTATGGATTGAGTACTACCTTACATGACATAGCAACTTCTGCGGTAAACACACGAGTATTATTATTTAGCTAATATGAATATTATGGCATTTATCATAATGATAGAATATACGACCACTGTACGGCGCCGCTTTGTGGTTTTATCTCTCGCACTCTTGATTAAATGGAAAAACAAACTGGAAAATACCTTACAAAATCAATATTGACGAAACCTTTATAATCGAATGCTTAGCTAGCCCACGCGGTTGTTGGAATTCCATTTGGATAATCGTATAAAACGAGTACTTAGGTAGTTAGGTACCTATACCTAAGGAACCTGCCCCCATGACTGACTTATTACATTTCAACGCCAACTTAGTTGAGCAAATTAAGCGCAATCATCTTTTGATTGGGTTGGCCATTAGGAATCTTATCTGAGCATTCTCAGTCTCGGGATAAACCGGTCGGATAAACGAGTTGATGCTTCCCAGGCATCTTTTTATTTAATTTTTTCCAAATCATCTAAATTTAATCCAAATCGTATTTCTGTCATTAATACTTTTCTGTTTCAACCAGGTAAAAATAGCAAACTGTTCATTCGTTACGTTTTTCTAACTGATTAAACCCTGGCCTTGGTTTTAAAATAGAATCTTTCGGCGAACGTTAGACACGCCAAAAAAATGACGAACTCTGAACGTTATCTTGATATTTTACTCTGAACACGCCCGGAAGCTATTATGTAAACCTGTGATAAGAATTTCACGAAGGCTGCCAATAACGTAGCTATTTTATAACACTGACATTGTTTTAGCTTGTAGATCTAATCATCTAATAATAACACATTATCAATGTTTACCTGACCTAGACCGATTACCCTCATATCGTATTTCTTAAACAAGAGCTAGGTACCGGTCATTCATCTTTCGACCGTGTTGAATACACCAGGAGCTAACGAACTCAGCTATCAGCTTGTTTTTGAATTGCAAAAACTTGCGCAATTAGATGCAATAAAACAACAGATATTATTTTTATTATTTCAATGTGGGAAAATTACCGTACGCTGGCTTGAAACCGTTAAAAAATCCCGAAATTTCGATTGTGTGATGATATTTTGTAGGTGGACCGGTTTCTCTCGCGTTGTTATATCTTTTGGCATATGCTTGTCCAAGAACGATTTCAGTAAGTCTAATTTTAATGTATTTTATAATGCTTGCTGAATACGGTTGACCTAGTTAGGTTTTAAATGCGACAAAACTTGAATGAATCAGAATGAACCCAACCTTTGTACCGCAGCCTACCACAATCAGTCGACCTTCCTGTAGCATTCTATTTGCGATTCTCAGAACGTTTGTTATGGCAGAGCATTGTCACGTGAGATCCCATACATAGGCATCGTATTCTTCACTACGCACGCAGTACCCAGATATAATGTGAGAATGTAGGCTATGGAGGTACCTTCATTAACCTGCATTAGGTAAATCTTAATCGAAGGCCGGGTTTTACCAACTCAGTAGATACGGATAATTTATTTTGGTCTAACCGATAGCGTTATTCTAAATTGGTAAACCCGCCCAAAAAAAATTAGTAAAATATGAAAATGACCTAGGCCAACATTTTCACCGATCAGAAAACCGGTTTCTATCAGAAGAATTTGATGATGGTTTTATAGAGCAATAAAAGTTAATAATCTGCTTTTATAGCCTATTAAATATTATGTAATGTTGACATATTACAATATCTATTCTGTGCTTCTGTTGAGTAAACTGAATGATAAGATAATTGTGATGTTGTAATGAGATATAGGTAATCACGGCAGACTTATCTTGGCCCGAGTACAACTGCTATATTGATGAATCTATCCATCTGATAAACAGATCAATTTTGTAGGACTACATTATTGACTGATAAGTTCAAGCTGAGTCATTATTTGGTCTCATAGTTATATCTACATGAAATATAAGCGCATTTAAAAAAAATGGAACTTGTTGTGTACTATTGCATTTGTTATGTAGATAATGGTATCGATTCTGTTGTTGATTTTTTTTAAACTAACCTATGACAGCACTACAATGTTGCCGTCCATTTCTCAAAAAAAGCGGCTAGACCCCATTGGCTAATTTTGGTTTTGCCGTTTGCTTCAAGTCCACAATGTAGGTCTACGAAGTGTAGTTTAGTTGGCTTTCTTTAGTTTTGCTTATTGTTCTTCTACCCGCATAGGATTCAACAACCTCGAATGTTGGGATCTTTCATCGGCTACTTCGGTCAAAACGATCACATTTATATGCATCACCGGCTGGTCCAAATACGCAACCGAGCCGATGAGGCTCACCGCTTCCCGTCTCAATACTCCACTGAACTTAATGCTACTAAGATGTGAGCAAATGAGGCTTACCTTCGGTTAGATGACGCACGTAGTATGCCTACCTCAAATTATCCTGCTATATTCTTGTAGCCACGACGCGCCAGCGTGTTGACACAATTTTCTTTCGCTAAAATCATACATACTGTGTACCTTACATAAAACTTAACGCAGTATAGTTTGAGGAAGCTTAAAGGTTGTAATTTTATAGATGGGTAGAGCAAATAAATAAACTGTGTTACCACTTTATTCACTGTTTATACACAGAGGAAGTCATAGAAAGATAAGTTTTATGTTTTCAATAGTTTACCTACTGTTGCAGTTCATATAGATTATTTTAATTTATTGAATTTTAATCAATAAGAACTTCCTTGCCTTTATAAGTGGTAATGCAATTTTCATTTACTCGTAAAGATCACCTAGCGTACCGTACATTTTTATATAATAATTATTCAGTTACCTATAATTTTCAGAAACATAGAATGTTAAAGAGTGTAAATACTTTCTCAACTCATACTACTGAAACCATTCTACCTAGGGCGATTTACCTTACTTGGTTTTTTAATGGTAATGAAAAAATATACCAAGTACCTAACTTAAGTCTTAGGCGTGCCCTTATTGTATCTACAGAGCTGTAGATCACATTTCATTCATCCATGTTTTAATTGAATGCGTGTGGTTATTCCGATTTTGTGTTTCTTCACAGATTCAGGTAACATAGCATTCGTCTCACGGTTTATGTGATAAGACGCGTCGATTGTTTTACACACCATTGTTATCAGTATGCATTATTTAAACAAAACATTGTGAATGAGTTCTTTATCATTACTTCGTAAAACAAGAGACTACCTAGATTTTGCTATCACGATATAGTGACCCTTAGTCTTAAATTTTATCGAAAGCGTAGTGTAAGCTTTCTGGTTGAAATATGGTTTGATATGTAAAAACATGTAACTAATTTAGTAATCATTTAGATATTTCATATTTCATGTTCTATGTCTGGGTGTTACTATGTATATAAGTATGTATTTACAAAAAAATGTATATAAGTATTCTATCAGCAATCTAGTTCCCATAGTACAAGCTCTGCTTAGTTTGGGACTAGAGGGTGTTGTGTGTAATGTCCAAGGATATTTATTATTATTATTTATTATTATATTTTCTTGTTATTCATTAGTTGATTCATTAATTATGCGAAAATAACAATTTTATATGTTTCAGGATAGCACAGCCAATATTCCTAGGGAGGTTGGTAGAGTACTACAGCCCAGACCACAATAACATAAAGCAGAATGAAGCGTACATGTACGCTGGAGCGGTGGTGCTGTGTTCAGCGCTCAACGTTTTCGTAGTGCATCCATACATGATGGCTATCTTGCACATGGGGATGAAGTTCAGGGTAGCTTGCTGTTCCCTGATATACAGAAAAGTGAGTATATTTAGTCAACACGTAATATATCACGTAATGATGTCGAAAACACTAAAAACACGCTTTTTAGAATCACGTCCTGCATGCACTGATTCAGTTTAGTTTTCGGGAGTAGTACCTAGGTATATACACAGGCATAGCTCGTAAAAGAAAAATGAAAAATAATCGTAAAAGTAAATGTATAATGTAATAGATGTCATAGATGTGTTGACTCTCACATTACTACATAATTTCGTGACGAAAATAACAATGAACAAACAAATCTAGGAGATTGTTCAGTTTGTTGCGATAATAATCCACGGTCATAATTTTTCTAGTTTATAGTAAAAACAGGCGCCAGTCGGACTACCTCTTGGAAGAATGCTAAACATTATTCCAAGGACTACCTATCCACTCTAACGCTTTGGTTTATTAGTGTATTACCATAATATATTCATTGTAATATTACCTAGGTGGTTCAACTATTTATGCATCCTTGTTATTCATTATCTCGTTGACAGTCGTGAGTATATTTTGTTGTTCGTGACAATTTTCGATTTGATTGCATTACTTTGAAGACGAGACGAGAGTGACGTGTTTGTGAGTGGTTTTCTTAGATAGGTACCTTAGCCTTATGTAACGAACGATGCAAGGACTCCATCCAATTTAACCAACACTAATTGTCCTAAAATGCTAGAAATAATAGCCTAAGCAGATGGTACCTAGTAGCTGTAGATACATTTAGTCGTGCCGTCTACGACCTTCGCACGGTTACACTTCATTGATTTCTGAGACAACTGCCAAGTCTGCCAAATCGATGATTTCGCTTTCATCAAATTGATGGGAAATAATCCGTTTATGGATCTATTTATAAAAAAACTAGCTTTGGCCTGCGACTTCGTCCGTGTCCCGTTTGATCCTGCTGATATTCTGGGATAAAAAGTAGCAGCGTGATTGAAACACAAACATCTAAACTTTGACATTTATAATATTAGTGGGATAGATCAGAATAAATATTAGTAACTGTACTATCGTAACTCGTATCGTACTCGTGACTAAAGCGCAAACATACTCGTACAGAGAAAACGGATGCGTGTAGGGTGCGGGTGTATTCTGTTGACTTTACATGGACCAAAACCGAAAATACATGCGCGGATCGGGTATCGCCCCACCTTGCCGGAGGCCTTTTTGTTTAACAACGTTCAAATGACAATGGTGAAATAGCAAATACATATTCTGTAGTGAAACTTAATAACTATTTACAGTCTCTACGTCTATCGAAAACTGCTCTCGGCGAGACCACAGTAGGACAAGTGGTGAACCTTCTGTCAAACGACGTGAACCGTTTCGATGTTGCGATAATCTTTCTGCATTATCTGTGGATCGGGCCGCTGGCGACTGTCATCATCACTTACTTCATGTGGGTGGAAATCAGTTGGGCGGCTGTGGTTGGTGTCGGGTTCATGCTGGCGTTCATACCTTTGCAAGGTAAGTTGAAAGCACTGGTGAGTACAGACAGTGCAACTTCCCGTTTAAATTGTACGGGAAATCGAATATATAGAGGAAAATCAGCATATTATAGGAAAAATTAAAATATCGACCTAGGAAAAAAACACTGAAATGTTTTCTACGCTTTAGTGATACAGCCAAAATAAGAAAAGTCAGCACTATCAATACAATCGTGTATAATATAAATAAAGCAATATACATATCGCTCGATCAAATTTACGAGATCACTCTAGTCTAGCCTAATGTTCTAAGAAATATTCTGAGATCATACACGCGAAAGGTCACGTGGATAAGTATAGTTGTAGAATGCGTGAGTAGGACCACCGTAAACAATTCGTCCAGAAATTTTCAGGTTTTTTTGGACATACGCAAAAAGTGTATAGAATCAAAGATGAAGATAATTTTATGAGCTCTCATTTCGATTTATTTTTACATCGCATCGTTTTTGAGATATATAAGTGAAAAACCCCATACGTGAAACCCTTTATGTGAAAGTGAGAACTTTGGACTCCTCCCACTCCGGCTCATCTCTTAGACGCCCGGATTTTATGTTCCTTAACACCAAACAAGTTTCTGAAGAAATAGCTTACGATCCTACTCTAGGTCTTACAATCTAGTCTAGGTACACCAATTTTTGGGGCATTCGTTGTCTGTCACTTCTATTACATAATAACATTTTATTGATTGGGGTGTTCAAAATGATAGATGGGATAAGGATCTGAGGGAAACTAGTAATCTAACTATAGCGTGCTTCGTGATGTGTGCATAGGAAAATAGCTTCATCAATAACCGCTTATAATTTGGTGTCAGTGTTGGCAATTTGGAGCACGTGGATAAACAAACCAAAAATAATGTACAAAGTAATTAGGTAAATTACTGATTGCCGAAATAATTAGTTTCACGCGCTGTATGTACTTGTCATAACATGGTTTGGTGATAAATTAATTTTGAGAGATGTTTTGTATACCTACCTGTATTTTTGTACGTAAAAATGACTAGGTAAAATTGCCGTCTATAATATCTTTTCACAGCTTAGCTGGAACAACTAATTGCATCAAGAAGACAACACAATATTGTGTTTTTGTTTGCTTTAATTGCAACGATCCAATATAAATAAGTAGGTTAATTGAAGCCGTTAGACAATGAACTCTTCTTTAGTTACCGGTATAAAACGTATTTCACTGCTTGCGGTTTCGCTCGCGTAGTTACAAAATGTAGTATACAGTACCTCTATCACGAACAAATCGGACAGTTGCCGCGTTAGCGTATTCGAGTTGTATTGCGCGTCAATGCCAGCTCGACTGCCAACCGTTGTAGTGTCACCGCGCAGTGTATCTCGGATACGCTAGCGTTACGATACGATTGTCACATTTATTCGTGATCAAGGCACAGAACTACGATTGAAAATGTATGCGCCATGATTACTAACGAGCTTCAAACATATGTACCGTTCAAATGGATGAAAGTGTAAAGTTTTGTTGGTGTTTCATTTCAAAGTAGAACATAATTGGCGTAACAAATATGAAAGTTGTTGAAATTGAAAATGAAAATTGAGGCAGTACGAAGTCGCGGGGTCAGCTAGTCCATAATATTTTTAATTAAAATTTTTGGCTTTTTACAGTTTTATAATATTTGTATTTGTTTATACAATATTATTTCTATTGTTTTATCTAGCATACCTCGGCAAACGGACATCGGTTCTGCGACTGAAGACAGCTTTGAGGACGGACGAGCGTGTTCGTCTTATGAATGAAATCCTGTCGGGAATTCAAGTCATCAAAATGTACACATGGGAGAAACCGTTCGCAGATCTCGTCGCCAAGGCTAGGAAGTAAGTATACTTTATGACGTTTACCATAAGTGATTGTTATTCGGAGGAAAACATCGTGAGGAAACTCGCGTCTGATTCAACGGCCCGCTCGTCTTGAGTATGGGTAAAAAGTGGACCCTGACTACCACCTTGTATAAGTAGCTAGCTGTTTTTGCTTACGCGTTTTGTTAACTTCATATCTATACGTAAGAACATATAATTGGCTCATCGGATACACAAGTTTGATTAGCTTAATAAGGCTGTTGGTCTTCCAGAAAAAAAATAATGTAATCATCTAGGTATATAAGTTGCAAAGGCCGAATGTGGCTTATGATATATTTTGAGCCAATGAGAGACGCTATAGAACGTGAACATGTAAGGAAGATACTCCCCTATGCGGTGTGTTTCATACTCAGTATACACACTCAAGAGACAAATACATAGTCTAAATCACACTAGGATTGGGAGTACCCCGATCTGAGAACAAAATTTAAATCTCAAGCAATGTTTTGCCGCGCCGGGGTGTCGGACCCACATCACTTGCGTCCCAGTTTCCAATTATTATTAACGAATTCTACTACATTGCTTTTAGCTAATCAACTAGCCCGACATTAGTTTCAATTACTGAGCGAATAGACCACGAAGCTGCATCTTTCATTGCTTGTTGACGTGGTGACCCGCGTAATATGTTGTTAATTGTATGTATCGTGCAAATTGTTCAATGATTTCGCCAGACTGATGCCAATTTTATTGATCAAGCTGAATGTTTACATGCGTGTCCTATGCAATGCATGTATTTAAGATGTAGGCCGAGAGAATGGTATAGGTGCTGGGCAAGCCTACTCCATCTAAAACTTCGTCCCAGGCACTACAGTGGCCCGTTAAGTGTAGGCATAGGTTGCCTCCTGACGCTCTATAAAATAATCATCTTCAATAAATGTAAAGGCCTAAGTAGTATTTAAGAGCCAAACCGGTCTCATTATTAATTTTTTTACTACTAGCTCTTTCGTCTTCTGGATTTTTGTAAAACTAGATGGAACTGAGTCAGTTCTACGTGTTGTAATGCCGTGCAAATCTCATACACAACGCGTGTTACTAGGTACATAGTATTAAACACTTAGCAAGATTATAATGTAACGTTTAAGGCCGACGTGCCGTTAACGCGGAAATTGAGCCACATCGTAATGACTTTTACTTTATAAAGCACTGACTTTGAACTAGGAAAAACCTTTGATGTCAAATGGTTTTAATTAAATTCAATACTTACGTAAACGTAACTGTATTTACTATTCGGCGAAGGAAAACATCGTGTGTAAATAAATAACGGACAGCCAGATACTACAGCCTAGTTTAAATGCTAACCTAAAAGTAATACTTTTCAATAACTTCGTTATATTTTCAAGATGATATTGCATTGTCACGAATTTCCATCACACAACACATTGTTGTGAAATTATTGTATTTGTCACTGACATTACAGCAACTATTCTTTGTTGTTCGTGAAAATATAAAAACGATTTAGTTGAGTTTTGAATAGAACTTCAGGAATTCACATGTTATTAAAACTAATTAGTAAATTTTTGTGATTATTGAGCTAAAATGCGTTAGATCAACGTCACATGAATAGCGAATGATACATATTATGTGATGCTGATGATGCAAATGTCGTTTGAAATAAGTATTATGGTAAGAAAATAACCAAAGATTCGAATAAAAGAGCAGAAAATCAACGAAATCATTAAATGAATTTGTTGTCAATACTGAAATTATCTTTTTACAGATGTTTTATAAGATGAATACGACTATACAACTGTTATACTCATTGTTATTCCGTTATGTAAACCTGAGTTGTATTTCGAGGTCAGCCAAAGTAATCACTCAAAATAATTGTATGGTTTCAATGTCAAGAGATGAAAGACATAGACTTAACTCGTAGAAATGATGAGTTTGCGACTAGAAAGTAGTCATACCGAACGTGATCTATCTGTATTCTGATATCGCTGAGTCGTGTTATTTTGTGGGAGAAAATATGGCACGGTTCGGAGATAACTTTGTCCTAAATAGCTCGAATACTTACTGTAGACTCGACTACTTCTTGGTATAGCGTAGTTGTACGTAGGTGTATCATCATCATCATCATCATCAATATATATAAAACTCTTTTGAAGCTGACTGAGAATCAACGCACAGCCTAAACTATAAGTCCTAGAGGTATGAAATTTGGAGGGTAGTAGTGTAGGGGTGCACTAAGAAAGGAATTTTGAAAAGTCACACTCTAAAGGGTCTAGAACGCGAGTAACGCCGCGGGCAACGGCTAGTATATTATATGGTATGACGACAGTCAAGTTAGGTCGGTTAGTTCAGTTTCAGCTCCAAAGACAAATATTTTTTCTGTTGCGATAAAGAAATACTATAACTGTTCTATTGACTGAATTCACTATTGAAGTTATTGGTTCCTTGTTGGGTTCAATACCCTGCAGCACTGTTTGTATTTTTGCGAAGATTCAATCAACTACCTATGGAGTCTTCGCAAAATACGCCCTGCATACATAAAATAAGCATTAAAATGTTTATTGCCCCTCATAAAACAGCTGTATAATAGATATTGCTCGTATTTCGGCTTATCTCTTGTTACAGAAAAACATTCTTAAATATCTAGTAGGAATAGTACTTAGTAAATAGTTTATTGTTGTATCTGAACGCTAAAAGTTTTCAAACTTTTCAGCTTCATCGGCTTGGTTTATAATTTGCACACCATATTGTTCTAAGTAAACCATTATTTACACTTTGATCACACAGACAACTACTAGTTTCCTTGAATAATACAGGAGTTGGTTTTCATTGGATACTCAATGTGTTTTCCCGTAGCAATGCTAAGATGAATTAAATTTTATGAGTAGGTAAAATAAATACGACCATGGATATCTCATCTATATTAACTGTGGATATGATCAGAAACGGCCAAATCAAAATCTTATTTATTTTAAGTTCTGAAAACTGACGAGAATCTATCATTCCTACGTCGAAGTTTACCAAGTTTCTCCTTGTCAGGATGATCATAGGATTGTCCTTGTAAAATCGAATACATATTTGCTCATTAAGCTATCTTTTACAGACATGAAATAAAGCAGATTCGCGCGACATCGTACATCAGAGGAGTGCTGACGTCATTCATAATGTTCACAACCAGAATCTGCCTGTTCTGTTCAATACTGGCGTATGTTTTGGTCTACAACGTGATATCTGCTAAGCAGGTGTTCGTTGTAACCAGCTTTTATAATATACTGAGGCAGACTATGACGGTGTTTTTCCCGCAAGGTAAGTTTTTTTATACCATCACTTTATGAGGTGCTATAATATTGTTTTTATGGAATAAGTTGTATTCGTTATAAATTAAATGTAATATGATACCGAAAAGCGTAATCAAATGTCACTTTTTTTACCAAAGGTTACATAGGTAGTATAATTTGGTTTTTATATACATATATAAATGTTTTGCCTGCCTTATTAAAATACTAAGAAACAACAGCATATCAAAAATGTGCATTTCAAAAACGTCAAATGCTAAATACAGTTTAAAATGTTGCCAGGTATCGCACAAGTAGCTGAAGCAACAATCTCAATAAAACGCCTGCAAAGCTTCATGCTATACGAAGATACAAGCAAACCAGTGCCAGGCCTAGCCGAAATACAAACCTCTACCAAGACCAAAGTGAAAAAAGAAGAGACAAGAGAATCTCTGTTGTCTATCAAAGAAGATTTACTTCCCAAGGAAGATTTGAAAGACTCAGGTTTAGTCGCCGTACAGTTTACTAAGAATATAAATGAAGATGCTAGGGGAAATGGTAAGATTATTGTTTTATTACGGTTCGTTTTAATCTGTTGAAAAAATTTTAGTACAGTGTAAGAGCCATACGATGGGTGATTGCAATTTGTTAGCTCAGAGTTTCCATCGAAACTGTCGCGTCATCTCAGACTTTATAGGGACAAAACTTTCACCAGAACTGGTCATGCGGTCACAATAATATGGTATGTAATATTATGACTGCGCGCTGACGTAAAACAAGTTTCATGTACCCGTAACCTAACTCTCCTTAACCTTCAACTGTTTTATCTTAAATTCGAGGTATTCTAAGGTAAATGACTGATACCACAGGGCTATATAATAAGTTGACTCAGTTTAGATTTATACAAAACAAACATTGCATTACATGATTATAAAATTGTTGTGCAAAGATAAAAATGTCCTCCATCTGTTTACATATATACTTGAGGTTTTCAACATTGTTTATAGGTTAAACAGGCGTGAAGGCTCAGTCGGTAGTAGCTAGCTGTGGGTCGTGGGTTCGATCCCCACCGAGGACAAACATTTGTGTGTGGCAAACATAGATGTTTGTTTTGTGGCTAAGTGTTACTATGTATCCTAAGTATGTATTTAGAAAATTAAACCAGTCATTGCATCAGTCAATATTTTGGTCTACGGCGCGATGATTTTCATTCTTGTATAACAAACGATTTAAAACCTTATTCCAACGCAGGAAACACCAATATCGCGCCACTGGAATCCGGCGAGGAGGATGAACACGAGCTATCGGCGAGGGTGGAGGAAGACGCGAGAGGTGTTCGTTTGAAACACGCGACTGCCAAATGGATAGAATCACACTCTGAGAACACGCTCACGGATCTGTCGCTTACTATAAAGCCTGGAAAGTAAGTCGTTTTTACCTTATTTTCTATCGGAAAATACTCTTTATTTACATATAAATGTCTCACGATTGTGGTTGTGTTTTTCCGAAATGGTCGATAAAGTTTCAATGTGGTTATTACCTACCTATTTGGTTTTCTTTATGCTAGGTTTTGTGGGAATTCATGCAGTCATTTTAAAGATCGGTCAGAGTTCCAAAACTCATTATAATTATTTATTAGTATGTATAAATAAAATTTAATAAGATGCTCTATTGCTTTTCAGACTCATAGCTGTAATAGGACCAGTTGGTGCAGGCAAGTCATCGCTACTGCACGTATTGCTAAAGGAACTGCCGCTACAGTCCGGAAGCGTGTATTTAGGTGGAACTGTTTCATACGCCAGCCAAGAACCATGGTTATTCGCAGGTAAACAAAAATAATCCTTATGATTAAAATTCTTTTACCCGACTACGCTGTGAAAAAACAGGTTATTTAACTCTATGAATTTAACCTTCCAAATAAAATTCTTATTTACACAAAAACTTAGTTCAAAAATTATGATTATTGCCAAAATAACATTCAAAAACCTTCCCACGTTTTTACTTCTTCAATTCAGCGATAACAATCAGAATGTTTCCGGAACCATTTATGTCATTTTACGTACAATAAGCGAAAAAAAAACACAAATTGATGTCATCACAAACGTATTATTACAGGAAGCGTCCGTCAAAACATCTTGTTTGGACAAGCAATGGACAGGCCTCGGTACAATGCGGTCGTACGTCGCTGCGCATTGGATCGTGATTTCTCATTGTTCCCTCACGGAGATAAGACAGTAGTAGGGGAGAGAGGGGTCAGTCTTAGTGGAGGTAAGTCTTTTCTAACAGCAATGATGTGCTCGAAACCAACAATATTTCTAATATTAACTACTAGGACAGGGGTTGCGAACCTTTACGTATCAACGTGCCATTTTTCTAAGGAAATGTTGAATGATGTCGTATACCTACTATCAATTCACTACAAAAAAAATAGTAACACATTATGTTAAGGTTGTAAGATGTTACTTTTAGCAGGAGGCATGCTGAACTGGAGTCATCTCGCGTTCGCTTGTCATATAATACCTACTTCACACTTTTTTCGTAGTGCATAATGAATTTTGTGAATACATATTGTGTAGCATGCCATTGGTTCCATCCGTGTACTAGGATATGTTCGTTCGTGTGCTGTGTTGATCTTGAATAACAACATTATCTGAGAAAATGCTTGAGGATAACGAAATTAAATAAATAAATAAATATGTTTGGACTTATCACACAACGCTCTAGTTCCAAACTAAGCAAAGCTTGTACTATGGGAACTAGATTGCTGATTGAATACATACATATTTTTTTTGTAAATACATACTTATACAGTAATTGTGTCAATATATCTGTGTTCATCTAATATTAACTTTAATTTTTATGAACAGGTCAACGTGCCCGTATCTCCCTAGCAAGATCAGTGTACAAACGCGCTGATATTTACCTACTAGATGATCCATTGTCAGCAGTCGACGCTCACGTGGGAAGGCATCTCTTTGAGTCGTGTGTCGTTGGATACCTGAGGAACACCACGCGGATTCTTGTCACGCATCAACTGCAGTTCTTGCGTGATGTAGAACAGGTACCCTTCTTCTTCTTGTATTTATAATCGCTGTCCGTCATTTCGACAAACAAGCTAGTGTCAAGTGTAATTTATAAAATAGTATTGAGTCAAGTTAGCTAATGTTTTTTTATTGAAAAATTTCATGGGCGTGGCGTGGCAAAAGGGGGTGTGGCGTGTTTTTAATGAATAAATGAATGAATGCTTCAGCTCGATTTTCTCAAATTTCATACTGATATCAAAAAATCTATATCGGGAAGTTATTAATTTGCTTGTAAAATCTACAATTTGATTATTTTGCTAGATATTGGTGTCGATTCTGTTGTTGCACTTTTCTAAACTAACCTAATTTGACAGCTTTTAAAATAATCTAGTCTCCGTCTTATTAACTGAAACGATAAAGTCTGCTATAATTTTAGCGCTGTCAATTTGGTTTAGTTTAGAGCAATGCAACAATAGAATCGACACCGTATGCTGGTTGACAGATATTTTGGTGGAAAGTTTCGAACGCGTACGAAGTCGCGGGTATCAGCTAGTATATTATAAATTTTTTTCTATCTAACTTATGTTATTATTGAATGCACGTTGTTTTAGATAATAATCCTAAAGAACGGTGCAATAGCCGCTGCGGGTAACTTCGATACGCTCAGCGCGTCCGGACTCGACTTCGCCACACTTCTGTCGCGCGAGGAACAGGATGATGAAAAGAAACCAACGGTGGATACCTCGTCGCAAGACGCCGAAGAATCTTTGCATGGGAGCTTCCGAAAGCGGCAGATGAGCATACACTCTGTAAGTGACAGCTTCAAATTTCAATATACTTCTTCAAATATCTATAATAGTACATTACTGCAGCGGCCAGCAAAAGAGGCATTGATGGACGAACGTGTAAATGTGGGCCGAGACGAAGCCGAGGCACACATAAGCAAGTCCATCGATGCCTATGGTGGCCAAGGCGTGTATAGTACTTTTCTCGAATAATGCGCAGAAATTAAAACTATGTAGTACCTAGACAGAATTTTTTATTTGAAAATACAATTACTTTTCAATATCAATGACGAACAACAATAAATTTTTCTTACGTTAAAGTGGTACTGAGTTGTATTTTTTTCAATAAACAGCTTTCTATTTGCGAGCCAGTTCGAAATTTAAATAAAACCTTTGATAACTTTTGCCGGTCGCTGCTCGCATGTATTTGGCCAGAAGATTTTTCTCGAAGAAGGTTGTCAAAATAATTCTCAAATTTCCAAGAATCTTTGAGAAAAATAATATAGTTACCAGGTGGGATTCAAAGTTTGAGCCTACAGGGCGGTCTGCCATTGATCTAAGCATCCTTTATCCGATTGTCTTTGAAGGTTTTATAATTTTTCAGGTTAGTTCAGTGGACAACCTCACAGCCACTGCGCCGCCCGAAGGCGGTCGCGAAGAAGCCGAGCTCAGAACAGCTGGTGCTGTCTCGTCTAAAGTATACGGCGCTTACTTGCGAGCGAGCGGGCACGCGATACTAGTCACCCTGATGGTTTTCATTGCTGTACTGGCTCAGCTACTAGGCTCCGGATCAGATTGGTGGACCAGTTACTGGTAAGTTATATACAAACTAGCGGACCGTCCCGGCTTCGCACGCGTATTTAACAAAAATTTGAATTTTTAGGTAATTTTTTCACACCTTTACATGGTTGAAGGATCCCTAATTTTTTCGTTATTTATATTTATAATTAGCGTTTCAGGTCGATAAAAATACCATCTTCTTAACTAAATAATGTTCTAGGCAAAACAAACAAGTTTAAAATGTCCTCATATGGTCTATATCTACTTGAATACGTTTGAGATATTTACTTTATAATCAGTTCGAGCCCATTTCAGTTTATCTTATATTTCAGGGTAAATTTAGAAGAGAAGAATCCCTTTCAAAAGCTAAGTGTAACAGACCGATGGAACATTTCCGACCCAGAAAGCTACGCAATGAACTATACGGCATCGCTCATCGACAATGCCTACTTTGAAAACGGACTGTCGAGATATGACTGCATTTATATTTACAGTGGTGAGTTTGAGGAAATATTCAGAACGAATTCGTTATTATATAAAGCTTATGAATGAATGAAGGGAAAAAACATTATTGTACATTTCATAATACATATACACCAGAGGGGCTCGGATGCGAGATATTTGTCTACTCGTTTTGTCAAAATAAAGGCATTTTCCTCAAAGACTGGTTTGACGAAAAAATTAATGTTCTAAGAATAATTTTAATCTACTGTAGACAAGTTTCATTGGTTCTGGAAATAGAAAACTTTAAAAGGATCTTACTATAAATGACATATGTATATATATTCTTTCGCAGCCATGGTAATAGCACTAGTAGTGATCTCCTTACTCCGCTCGTTCATGTTTTTCTCAATGGCGATGCAAGCATCAACGAAACTCCACAACACAATGTTCGCTGCGATAACTCGGGCGCCGATGCGATTCTTTCATTTGAACCCGTCGGGACGGATATTGAATCGATTCTCTAAGGACATGGGAGCTGTCGATGAAGTACTGCCGTCGGCTTTACTCGATGTTTTACAGGTAACTTAATATTCTTGTCATTTGTTACTTAGTTTAGGCTACAGTTAGTTGTTAGGACAAGAAATATGATTAGGATTGTAATCCCCAGACACGGGAAAAACTATCATGAGCCTGTATTAATCTATTGATAAGAAATCTGTGGGAGTTGCCAAGCAAATGGCTTACCTGATCTCTGCCTAATATATAGCACTAGGTGCCGCCAGCGACTTCGTTCGCGTCCCGTTGGATCCCGTTAATTTTTCGGGATAAAAAGTAGCCTATGTGTTAATCCAGGTCACGGACATTCCAAGTTTTTACGTGAATGAGTAACAAACATCCATCCACCCATACTTACAAACTTTCGCGTTTATAATATTAGTAGAATGATTACTGAGGACGTGCTCTCCGAGGCACACACTCTGAGACAAAGGTTGTAGATTTCAAGAAAAATCTTTTGGGCCTTCGCCATCCATCTACTTTCACGACAGGAGACATACATGAGAACTATTACTGCGGAATATTCACGGAACAGACATTGACTTATGATGATGACATTGACTGTACCATTGTACCAAAAATCACTGAAATCCTTTCTCTTCTTCCAGATTGGCCTTTCCCTAATCGGTATCGTGGTAGTGGTCGCGATAGTAAACTACTGGCTTCTAGTTCCAACGCTGGCTATCGGCTTCGTATTCTACGGCCTGAGGATCTTCTACCTATCCTCTTCCCGCAGCATCAAGCGGCTCGAGGGTGTGAGTGAGTCATCCTATGCGCACAGCGCTACGTTTTTAGTTCCTCTGATATAACTTGGCCGATTGAAATGAGGTTGGATGTACAAATGTGAAAGTTGAAGAAGCGAAGAACTAGGTCGGCTTGGCCGAGTTATATCAACAGTTACTTCGGCTATTGCATTGCATGCATCTTACAAGATCTAATTTGGTATAGTTATGTTAGTGTAATTCCAAATAGGCTTGAATTAACTACCTACCGCCCGTCTCACAGCCACCGACGATTCCGACGATGTTATTTTTGTCAATAACTATGACCGCGAGTGTTTTTACAATTTGAGGATTTTCGTACCTTCTCCTAGCCTCACCTAGGACTGCACCTGCGCTTTCCTAGGTTATAGCTAGGCGCGTTTAAATTTGGTAAGCTAAAAACTTCGGCCGCCCGTCCGAAAGACCGCGGGTAGGTAGTTATGTGACTAAAAAAGGGGGTAGGTAGTTAAGGGTTAAATACAGGGTGTTACCAGACCACTTCCGAAAACTTGGAGGTTCCAATCAGACCATGATACTGAAAACATTAAGCGAAAAAAATCGCGAAAAAAAAAATTGACTTGACTATCTCTTTTTAATTTTTTTTCTAGTTACATACACACAGTACAACATAATAAGACATATCTACCTAATTATCTCATTTAAAAAAGCAAAAAAACAATAAAATAAATAAAGCAGCAATGTACACGCAGCACGCAGATTACGTCTACTACAGCATGAACAGCTGAGAGTTCATCGCGGGTCATTCAAGTACGCGACGTGCGAGCGACCTACGTTAGTAGGCACTTACGACACAGAATAAATAATAGTACTACGCCTCGACCTTACCTACGTGAATGCGTACATTGCGGGCTGGCGAAATAAATACAAATCTTTAAACATTGTTTTCTCCGGCTATAATTATTTTTCAGGATAACTGATTTTTTTTGGTTGGGTTTTGGTGTGCTGTAGCTCCCCCTTTCGTTTTCGGAAGTGGAAGTAACACCCTGTATAATACAAGACATTTTTCAAAGGACATTTTGTATGTAAGATTTTAGTTGTTATGAATAAAATCTCTATCTGTTTATTTTGTTTAGAGATTGCCCTAATATCCAAAACTAATGTACAAAAATCTGAGCGAGAAGTCTAGTCAGGTGGTCCGGTCTTGTTCAAGATAGCTTCTTCTTCTTTTTTGTTGCCATTCCATTACAATAGTACTATAAGAAACGAATAGTAACAATAGTACAGTGGCAGCATATCCACAGCTCGCAGTCCGGTGTTCTCTCATCTGAACGCAACGCTGCAAGGCATCACCACTATCCGCGCGTTTGGCGCACAAGAAGCACTTATCAGGGAGTTTGATAATCATCAGGACCTGCACAGCTCCGCTTGGTAAGCAAACCACGTCTATAATTTATTTATGTATATTTTTCAAAGTAAATCCAACGTCCGACTTGATCTTGGAAGCAGCTGCACTAAATTCCAGAAAAGTTGACTATCTGACAGTTTTCTTACAAAAAAATCCGCATTCAAGATTTTACGATTCTTATAGGTTTTACAATAATCGTTTGTAAGTTCCTAAATAATCCACAATATCCACTCCTGTTTTATTTTCTTTGGTAACCTATAGACAGAGATTCGACAGAATTCATAATTCAATTTTTTTTTATTGTAGGTTACATATATTTTACGTATTAAATTAATATTGAAAGTAGATGCTAATGTGGTAATGTTTGTTTGCAGGTACTTGTTTATCGCGAGTTCGCGTGCGTTCGGGTTCTGGCTGGACCTCGTGTGCGTGGTTTACATCGCTGTAGTCACGCTCAGCTTCCTCGTTTTCGGAAATGGTAGGTCCTCTTATATCTGTATTCATTCTTGCACACGAAGAAAATTACAGACTTGTATTTTTGTAATAGTTTTACTTAGAGTACGGTTTCATAGTGATTTCTGTAACTTAATTGAATAAACCCCACGTCAAATAGTTGAAAACATTTATTATTTGATAGTTTAAATTGGATAAATATAAATAAATATTTATGGCCAAATCACGCTCTTTAGTCGCAAACTAAACAAAGCTTGCACTATGGCACAGATCATAACTATGATTCATACACTATGGGAACTAGATAGCTGATAGAATACCTTATTTATATACTTTTTTTTTGTACGAATGATCTTTGAGCTCAGCTCAAGAAAGTGAATCGAAAAACATGCAATAGCTTAACCGATGTGAATGAAATTGACAATATGTGTGGTTATTTCAGAGGAATCTGGCGGTAACGTTGGTCTGGCCATCACGCAGGCAATGGGCCTGACCGGCATGTTCCAATGGGGCATGAGACAGTCTACTGAACTAGAGAATCAAATGACCAGTGTTGAAAGGTTACATTTTTTTTCAATATTTCATGAAACCTATTATTTTATTCTGCATTCCAAGTTCGGCAATCCAGTAACATACAATTCAGTTAATGATTAGCTTCCAAACTGGTTTATTTATTTGTATGGTGATGGTCTATTCTGGTGGTCTACAAGGTCTTCGCAAAACTGCACGGCAATGCAGCAACGATTCATACGAAATGAAAAATACGGTCGCGCATTGAAACTTATCATATAAAGACTCCGTCATTCATGAGATCTAAAGCCATAACGATCCCTAACATTGACAAAATAAGGTTCGAAATCGGGTCCATTTTCTGGTTGGCGACGACATAATAATATCACCAACGACATTTGACAAACCTTAGACTATCGTTTTGCGGAGAGCAATTTGCAATTGGTTGAGCTTATCTCTAGTTCTGATCTCTCCCAAGAATAACCTTGTATTTTTTTTTATACAGAATCCAAGAATACTCGACAATAGAATCGGAACCCCCTCTCCAATCAGAGCCTTCAAAGAAGCCCCCTCCATCGTGGCCCGAAGCCGGTCGCATTGAATTCCGTCATCTATTCCTGTACTATGCACCGGACGAACCCGCTGTACTAAAGGATTTGACGTTGGTTATCGAACCAAAGGAGAAAGTTGGCATTGTGGGACGGACTGGTGCTGGGAAGTCTTCACTCATCAATGCTTTGTTTAGGTAATTTAACAAATTAAACTATAACTAGTGTGGTTGTTTTCGGAAGTGCTTTCGATGAAAGGAAAGCCTCGAAGCCTGTTGAAATAAATCTACATCTTTTATGAATTTGAGAGTTATGACCATAGGATGCTTTTCCACCAGAGCTAAGCTATGTTGCGAAGGATGTGTTTGACATCCAACCATAGGAATCGTTTAATATAATTCCTTTGAGAATGGTATTTTACTCGGTGAAACTAAGGTGGCAACAGTATTTCAAGCGTCGTCATTTCTGGGTTACACAACCGCTTACACACTGTAGGTTATTTATATACTGTCTGGTATAAAAGATTAAAGAAACTGACTATCACACACTATATTTTTACAATAGATTGGCCACCATCGAAGGGGATATCATCATAGACGGTCGCGAGACCTCGACTCTGGGTCTTCACGAGTTGCGAAGCCAAGTGTCCATCATTCCACAGGAGCCAGTGCTGTTCTCGGGAACCATGCGGCATAACCTGGATCCATTCGATGAGTACCCCGATCAGGTGCTATGGAGAGCTTTAGAGGAGGTGGGTTACAGTTTTTGATACCAGCTCAGCTCGAAGTAAATCACTGCAAGGCTTTGATTAGGTTGCGTCAAATACTTTTTTAGTTTAGGAATCCAGCACTCACGTAAGATTCAAATTTCGCACAACAAACCTTATTTCAGCAAGCAGGTTCGTATGAGTTGGTGTCCAACTCTGGTGACGGAGTTTTTAGACCGCCCTAAGGCGTCCGTCGTGGCTTAATGACTGCTAGAGCCGGAACCAACAGTTTAACGTGCCCTCCGAAGCACGGAAGCGCCCAGATGTAAATGACCAAATGTATCCAAATAGTGACCGCGCAGAACATCGCTTATCTTAGATAAGTGAAGATTGACTAAGCTACGCCACGAACGCTTCACCTTATTTTGAAACAAACAGTCATCATTTAAACATACTTCGAGATAAACTTATTTTGACCTAATGACAACTATAATGTCTTGCTATTTTGAATCTTGTTTGATAATTGTGTCTTCATTCCTCTAGGTGGAGCTAAAAGAGGCTGTGATGGAGTTACCAGCGGGACTCAGTTCCCGCATGTCTGAAGGCGGAGGCAATTTCTCAGTGGGGCAGAGACAACTTGTATGTCTAGCGAGAGCCATAGTACGGCGGAATCGTCTACTTGTGCTCGATGAGGCAACCGCAAATGTAGACCCACAGTGAGTTACAAAATGAACTGTATCACCATCACTTTAGAGTTTAACTTCAAAACTGTAGTAACTTCTTTGTGGCGGAATCAATTATTTTGCATGGATGGTAGCCCGTAGTTTACCTAACAAGTTTAGTATTTGATATTCAAGGTACAAAGAAATCTGTATTGCTTTTCGTGCCTAAGAAGAGCCAAAGTTTGCTTTTATATATATTTTTAAGTATTCCTTCATCTTTTCCAGGACTGACGCCTTGATTCAGACAACTATTAGAAACAAATTCGCTGATTGCACCGTCCTTACTATTGCTCATCGGCTACATACTGTTATGGACTCTGATAAGGTAAGAGGTCAAATCCCTATAACAAACAAAAAAAACTCCCATCTCTGATCTTGCAAACTCTCACTTATGGCATTCGTACTAGCTATTGAAATATGTAGGCATGTGTCAGTGTATTGTATAGACGTGCTCTTGAACTTCTAAGATTCTTGTGTACCATGTTTTGTTTTTCTTTCCAGGTTCTGGTCATGGACGCCGGAACGATGGTAGAATTCGACCATCCCCATATTCTGCTGCAGAAGCCTGACGGCATCCTGCGAGGGATGGTCGACCAGACTGGACGCTCCATGATTGAAACCCTCACTAGAGTTGCACAACAGGTAGATGCAATTTTTTTTAAAATTTCATTTTAGGTATCTTTGTATTCGATACAAAAAATGCATCACCTGTAGCATATAGTGGACACAAAGCACTATCATTTGCGAGCTAGAACAATATTTAGGAAAAAAAGGAACGTGAGAGACCGATTATACTCCATTCTTTATTACTTTTCACCGGTTCTTCTTCCTAAGTAGCTCTAACAGATTAGGTCCATACATTAGGAACCAATAATCCCAGATACAGATCTTACATAAATCTAGTGCTAATACTACTAACCTAGCTAACTAGCAATTTATCTAACCACCTTAGAATTACCTCGTATATAAGACGATTCTAAATTTTACTAAATAAATATTGACTTTGATTTTAGGCTTATGAGAAAAAACATGAACCGCCGACTGACACCTCCGGCCCAGCGGAACCCTCCGCCTAAAACCAAGTCTACAATAATTTTAGGATATGAATTATTAGTGTAACGTTCCTACTGAAATAATGTACAAAGGATCTGACATTTAATTTTATTTATTTTTCGCATGCGCATGCCAAACATCACATTTTTTTGTCCGATAAGTGAAGTGTATAATTTATACCTATTTTATGATTATCACAGTGCATGTTACATCACAATGTATTAGTTTAATTATTAACTATTTTTAAGAATAGTACGAACTTAATTTAAATGTACTTAGCTGAATTTCGTAAACGACAAGTGAGATTTACAATAATTATTTTACATAGGTGAATAGAAAAAGTGTCATTTTGCTAAAATTTTACTGTATACCAAAACTTACTCGAATACTATTATTTTATTATACAATCGACTGTTCGTACTTTTGTAAACAAATTGAAAAGGGAAACAAGGTCCAAGAATGTGCTTTGAAGCTTTAAAAGTGTTTTTAGTTCTCATTCATTTTGTACTTAACGTGTAAGTAAATTACGAGTAATCTTAAACAGACTTTTAGTTTGTACTTAAAAATGCTTATATTCCAAATCTTATCGTGAAATGTTACCGTCTTCATGCACTGAAAGTGCACAATTTTGATACTTACCTACTTATTATTTTGGAATATTTTTATTCAGTTTTTTTATGTGTACTTATAATACCTAATATGATTATACATATTATTATGAATGTGATAAATAATTATGGGAATGTAGCGGCTGCCATTGTAATACGGATAGCACTAAGTAAGCCTTTGTTGTTTTGCAACAAAAATAAATGTTTGTCAATTTACTTCGTTCGTTTCAATCAACTACATATTCATATAATCACCATAATGTTTATGCTAATTAATTTGATCATTTCTATTATTGTAATAGATATGAGGGTTTTACTCAAATGCATCTTCTAATTAATTATATGTCCTACTCGTGTCTTTCAGTAAGGGTGTTTAAAAGAAAAGCTATTATTTAATTATAATTTTTTTATTTCGCATCTTTCACAAAGAACGTTAAAGTTGTTATAATTTTTATGGAATGTAACGCGACAAAATACTACAAAAGGTTTAAAATAAACTGCTTAGCTTCTTGAAGTCTTATACTAACAAATAATACAATATGTTACGAAATACTTTCAAAAATACAATATTTACAACATCGCTAGAACATACAATACTACTCTTACTAAAAGGTAAACATAAGTTTTGAAGACCTAGCAGTATACAAAGTTTCATATAAAAATGTACCTAAGAACAGATTCGCCCGAGTCTGTATCCGTCGTGATTATCATAGACTGAACATTCATATACTGCCATACCTTGTAACAATCCGTACATCAATTTATCACAGAACCCTAATCCTTCTCCACACTTTCACTCACTTCCGTTCATACAAAGTACAATGAGAACATAAATAATACTTACATAGCTAACATCAAAAATAATAATACACGGACATGCCTATATGCGTAAAAAAAGATGCTAAACTTATGCCCGACATAAGCTTAGCACCGAAAAAGATAAATATTTCAAAAAGAAACATCAGACATCATTCAAGAAAAAAATAATTTTAACACAGTTCTATAGACAAAACTAGATCTTAAAAGATGGATGTAAAGGCAGTCGAGTTAACAAAAATGCACATCCAAACTTCTTAGTAAGACCAGCGAAGTTAAATAAACATAATTGGATGATGATGAAGAGTTAAATAAAATAAATAGATGGATGCAGCCGTAACATGCTAAGAAACTGTCATTATAGTTTATCTTCGTTTGGCACTAGAGAAATGGACAGAAAGATAATTAGAACAAGAAAAGATGCTGAGATCTTAGGAAACTGCATACAGAATTGTCGTCTTACATCTAAGGTTACGCTATGTGATAATTGGGTATTAAAAGTATAAATTTATAAGTAGCTAATCTATTCACAGTCTTGGGAACATATTGGCAGCAGAGGCTTACCGAGAAAGGTCCGATCGCGCCGCGGAAAATCCCAACAGATCAATACTAGTTCAGTACCGGCGCTCAGTGTCACACACTTCACAACCACTAGTATACTATACACTTAACATAATAAACACAGTACGTAGCTGCCGGCGCGATGGCGTTGTGCGGTGGCGGAGAGCTCATTATACGAGCGCTGTGAGACTCCCAGAGCGAGAGTTTTTGTTTTCGTCTACATCAACTGGGTTGGGTTTTTCCTGGGACAAAAAGAGTTATAAATTGATTGCAACAAAAAGCAGCATGCCGTATCTACACCACATTTACCCAACTTATTAAATACTAGCTCACTAAATTTAGTCATCATCATCATCATCATCATCATCATCATAGGCAGCTTGTAACCCACTGCTGGGCATAAGCCTCCTCCCTCAAACGCCACTCATGTCCATTTTGGGCTTTTTGCATCCAGGTCTTCCCCTGTATGGCAACGATATCATCTACCCATCTGGCTGTTGGTTTACCAAGGCCTCTCTTGTATCCCCTAGGCCACCATTCTGTCAAGGCCTTACTCCTTAACACCTTCCCTGTCCAGGTGCTCCCAATGTGGGGCCATGAAGCTTTTTTTCAGGAGTCCGTGCTACCACTATGGGTTCACAACTTCAATGGCCCACACATAGTGGAACCACACTTGGACGTATGAAGTTGTCAAATCATTTTGTATGGGGACAGGGAACGTGTTAAGTTAGTCATAGCAAGAAACAACCTACCAAAAAAGTCTTTCAAATGGCAATGTGTTGGTATATGTACCTGTGTGTCATGTCTAGGCGGAGTAGGTCCGGCAGGGGGCGGCAGTGGCAAGGCGAGGCGCAGCGCCGTCCAGAAGGCTCGCTCGTGCACGTGACGCCACGCAACGAGCCGCGTGCCACGAAGTGTCGACACCAGCCGCGAACCGCACTCTTTCGCTTCACGCTTCAGCTTTGGTAGATCCTGTGGTAATCATACAAGTTAGTGGAGCCACTGGTGAGATAGTTAATAACTATCTCCTGGCTGGCTTATCCTATCAGAGGGATGTTGCAAAGTCTAGCCATGGTGATAGAAGAAATAAAAGGGCGTACGAGGGCAGAACTATTTCATTATATTAGCGGATTTATTAGACGTCTAATTTACAAGTTGTAACGAACTAGCGGATGAGAGAGGAAGCGGAAAAACGTATCACGCGTGTCGCAACGTCATGACAGTGACAGATTAAATTTTAATCAACATTCCCATCAATCAGTCATTCACAGAAGAGATAAATAACAGTCAGCCATAGATGTTGCTAGTCTAATGTTAAGAATATACATTCTAACAAGGGATTGGACGGAAAATAATGATGTGGAAAACTCTACAGTTGCTATGTTGAGAAAACGTTACGAATTGAAACTGCGGCATCATTTCGACATATAAAATTAAAAGAAACAGAAGAACTTTAGAGCGCACACACACATACTGCAAGAAACACGCTAACTGTAGGATCAGGCCGAAACAATTCGTTCAGCACGAAACAAATGACAGTCGCAATCGTATCGCAACATTATCGCAACGTATACGAACGATGACGCGACAACGCTTAGCAGTCAGTCTGCGACACAGCGTAACCTCCGATTAATATGACGTATCCGACACTCGGAAAATGGGACCGAGCTCTTACGCTGTATATTAGGGGCTCCGACACCGAGCTGAGCTAACAGCACAGTATACATTACCTGCAGTAAGACGACGACAGGAGGCAGCGGAAGCGCGCGCAGCTGATGCAGCGCCGTCAGTAGCTGCTGCGGGGAGTACTGCGCCGGCGACAACACCGCCACTAGCGACCGACATCTCCCAGCTGATCCTATAAGCTCTCCGTACCCTGTGCAATATTAAACTAACGTTAGTCTTAAGGTGCATTTACACCAAACGAATATAGAACTAAAGCTCGAACAAGAGCTTTCTTAATCTTTTACGCTGTTATTAATAAAGTCGATGTTAGCTTGGAATAGTTACACCGTGTTTTGTCTCTCTTATACTTTGTTAAGTATCAAGTGCGAGCGATTTGGGTAGTTTTATTTGTCAACATTACTATCAAAGCAGGATTTCGAGGTCAAGTCGAAGTCTGCGTAAAACTATCAGTTCACCATACCCAGCGTCCTCTAGATATTCGTTTCTATGGAAATACTAAGTATACATTTAGATAATACTCAGGTAAAAGCTAAGTGGGTCAAGAGGTAGGTAAAGAATCGAGCGAGTTCGACAATGTATAAATGGCATGAAAGCAAACAGATAAATTGGGTGTTATAGGTAAGTCCTATAGAGATGACGAGAATCGAGCGAGTTCGACAATGTATACATGGCATAAAAGCAAACAGGTCAATTGGGTGTTATAGGTAAGTCCTATAGGGATGTATCTACAATAAACACTTATTAAATGTACAAATTTGTAAATTCTTACCAGTTACTGTTTCCCTAAATTCGAGGTAGATATTATGTACTATCCAGCAACGCGATCTATTAATAGTACGTCTTTAGGCTTCGTTTCGTACATTGGAATATTATTGAGTCGATAAAATATTTTTGGTAAATATCATGTCGCTAATGGTAAAGGTCACGCGTCAAAAGCTTTTGTTACCTACAACCTTGTATCTTGGTCTTCATCAGAAAACCAATATTTGTACCTTCTCGTATTACCTATTCCTACTTAATGTCTTAGGAGACTGGTGAAGTGGGCGTTATGAAAAATAATATAGTTATTATATTGCTCCGCAATATCATTATATTTGTGACTGTTCTCTTTACGTACAAAAATTGTATATTTCTACCTTATTTTCTGGGAAATAAATAGACGCTAGATCGAGTTTTAAAACAGGCTTACGCAGCCGGTAAGGAGATTACTCGGGCAAACGGTATTTTCTCGCTTTGGAGGCAAAATTAAATGTTTTTCCTTCCTTTTTTTCTTAAAGGAAATTGAATTTCTGTCCGTACGTAAGTATCCGCTTTCACGAATATTATATTCATAAAAATGAGGCCAGGGGCAAATGAGGCAATTCATTTCATAAAGTAAATTTAAGTATATTTCGATGACAACGACCTTACAATTTACAATTTTTTTTATTTCTTTTCGAGACGTTTCTTTGAATAGATTAAAAATATTTAGTCAAATAAATTGAAATTCATGTCACTCGCTTTAAACTTCGACAATAAACAAAAATCTTTAGAAATAATGTAATTATCAAGATCGACGTCTTTTTAAAATCTTTCGCAATTGAAATTATAGTACCTACAATCGTACATAGTGATACATACCAGTGTCGTAGATAAGTTATTGCAAACGAGATGACGTTTGTGACAGAAATCTTTAGAAGAAAGACCACTAATGCTAAGCATGCAGAATTCAGATGTATTGCCAGTCAATGTAACTTACATGTGTCAGGCTGTGTGGATAACTGCACCGAGTGAACCCGATACTTGTATTTCAGAGCCAGCGTCGGTAGCAGCGCTCCGCGAACCAACTCTCCGTCCACCGCTGTCCAGCAAACTAACACGTCGAACTCCTTTTCCAATACTGCGGAATAGTAAGAACATTATAGTAGTCAAGTATAGGATTTACCATAATCTTGAGAGGATTAACTCTGAAATCATGGTAAATATCAGTTTGGTGACAAGTTAAAGTGTGTGAGTTCTAAAGTCCAATTCAAGTTACACTGTGTTAGGGTCGATTCAACGCCCAGTGGTTCGAAAATTTGAACTTTATTTGTAAAATCTTATAACTAGGCATTCGTAAAAAACATGTCGGTATAGGCGCGGCCTCGGCACAGTATCACATGGTTCATGATTCGGCCTTCCACACGAACGAACGACGTATGACAAAATGCATTTATTTCCCGTTCAAAAACTGTAAAAAAATGTGACTGTTTTTACCAATCGGAAGGACTTTTGGCAAAAGAAAGATTAGCAAACGTCTACACTATTACTGGCAGGCTATATGCGTATGTATTGAACTGGTAAACCTCAATTCGACATTCAAAGTAAAAAACTCTCAACTTCGACTTATTCAAACGATCAAACGATACATTGCGTAAAGTAACGAGGCTTTTGAAATTATGAGTCCGCTTTGATGTAAACTTTTACAACACGATCTAAAGTCATGCTTTTGAAGTAAACATTTGCTTTTATAATTCCTCTGTAGTGTTTACAAAGGTTACTTGGGTTTCGTCAGCATTATTATGAAAGGTTGTCTGGAAGAGATCGCTGTATAGCGATAAGACCGCCCATTGTACAATTAATTTAAGTTTGGTTTTTATTTAATCCCTAAAATATTTTCTATCTTCTATCTATTATTGTTCGTAACGTGATTAAACTGATGTCAACACTTTCACTAAAGCCTCCAGTGCCAGAACAAAATTTAAAAAAAGCAATTTTTAAGTGTCCTGTTATATGACGTCAGTCACCAGAAAAGTCAGGTCAATTAATAAAATGGTATTGTGATGATCTGGTGATGTGATGTGAGGTCACGAATTCTTACAATCTTGTCACGCTGATTTGACAAGTAACTCTGATATAGTCGCCGCTGATAGGTCAATATGCAAGTACGAGTATGTATGCCCATTGTACTGTCTGTTTTATGTTACTTCCTGTACTTATGTAATTTCTCTTCATGTAATAAAGTGTTTATCTATCTTTCTATCTATTCTTATGAAACATCCGCTCAGCGCTTGCGCTAGTTTTATCTATATTTCGGCGCCGAAGATCAGCGTGACAAGAACCGTCTGCCTTCACGATATGGTTGCATTTACTCGTGACCGAAAGATCAGCTTCGTAACTGCATTGCTGAAAATAATCTATAACGTACAAACTACAAGGTAGAGCCAGTATAACCTGAGATGTGAGTACGTACCTCTTGCTCTATGCGCGGGAGTGGCCGCTCTGGCCCTCGCGTGTCTCGCAGCGAGCAGGAGTCTTGGTACACATTGCCGTCGGAACACCGCCGCTGAGACCAGCAGCAGAGCTCCACCAGCCGCTCCTAGTACTAACGCTCTCCACGGCACTTGGTCGCCGCCACACCACGCTGTGTTGCCTGGCCCGCCGCCGTCTACGGGAAATGAACTAATTTAGCTCCTGTGAACTTCTAGGATTTGAGGCTTAAGGCTGAGTTCGGCGGAAATTTTAATCTAATAACGATGACGTCAAATCTCGCACCCTTATCGCGAAACTTAATGGAAATGAAGTCAAAAAAACCTTTTCAGTACCCAAATTCCGGGAATACTTACTAGCGACTGGTTTTAAGTTATTCAATTAAAAATATTGTAAAAATAGCAACTATTACTAACTTCGTTTTGCGGTAAAGGTGCTGGTCATACAGAACTGACCTACATATTCTATGTTTCTAATTATCCTCGTGGTTTTACTGAATGAGTGTATTCATGTATGAGACGTGTATGCCTATAGGCATCATTTCAGAAGGCCACATCAAAGTATTTTAAGCCGACGAACGTTTGAAGAATGTGTCAGGATCGTAGCAAATGGGAGATCAGTTATTTCTGCCTTATATCTCTGTGGATTCATGTATGTAGAGTTGTTACGTAGTTATGTAGAGTACTCGTAGTATCCCACAATAGGAGAATGGGTTTTCGCTCTCTGCAGTAGTTTCTAGACTATTTCTATCAGTATTCACCCAAGTTTCTATCGACCTGTTATTTAAATAAACATTGTTAGAAATTAATATCTTTGAAACTTTAGTTGTTGACTCACCGCCATTTTCTTTGTTAACTAAGCCGAAAAGTAAAGCCCTGACAAAATTTATTGGGTGTTATTACAAAAAATCTCATTAGTCCAGGCTTAAACGAGTCTAGGTTTGTAAGAAAGTTGATCAGGGTATCAAAGTGTCTGATGAGACTAGCTCAGGACCATGGAGAGTGGCACAAACAAAAAGAGGTCTAAACCAGGTGAAGTTGAGCTGCGGATGATGCTGATAATAACAAAGAATGATCTAACGCGGTGATAGGGCGTATTGACGACGCGCATTGCATGTTTTTAAGCACATTTCTATAAATTTTAACAGAATTGATGTAGATTCATTTAGTTTCGAAATTCGCGAATTTCGTGAATATTGATTTTACAGAAAAGTAATAAGGAAAATGACGTGAAAATACTGAGAATTCCAACAAAAAACTTTTGAAACCAACTTTTATTGCGAAAATTTTCAATAAGGATTCAATAATTACTTAGGCTCAGCAAAGTTATCGAAGTCTTGACAGTCTTTCAACTATTAAGAGCGCTTAGTTTCTAGAAATACTCTCATTAGAGGTTGTTGACGGTTTTCCTTCAAAACTTTGGCTCAAAACACTCCGACAAGAAATAAGAGCTACAAAGTTTAAAGTTCTTCTTCTTCTCTTCATTAATGGCCTCTGTCCGTCATTTATTCAAAGGTCTCTGCCACTCAAATGTGTCAGACAGAGCGATCGACATTTCATAAATTGTCGATCTGATACGTGGAACCACGAGAACTATAATATACAGTCGGAACATTTTTAATTCTCGGAAATGACGACAACGTGACAATTTGCAGAAACTTTTGTGTTTGCAAAATAAGCACAGGAAATAAGCTTCCTTCAAGTATTTTTTTTTATTCACGTAATATTTAATGTGCATGAAATATGAATGTCGAAAATTGGCTTTACAAAGTTGTCCAGTAGTTTTCAAAAAAGTCGCCAGTCCCCCTTCGATATCTGCAAGGCACTTTACACATTCCATTGCAAATATTGCAAGGGAGACGATCAGTGCAGTTTTTGTCGCGGAATTCATATTAGCTCGGTAAAAAGAAAGCTGCAGGCATTCGAGGATATTAAGTTTCTTCAAGTTTAAAAAACCCCCGATTCAATTTATTTTAAATCCTCTTCATTCTTGATTCACTTTAAATTGTGAGTCACGTTCAGTTCTGAACCACAACTATATTATATTTTCCCCAATTTAGAATACTGGAGAGCAGGAAAACGTTCACAATAATAATAATGATCATCGTTACTATTTCTCACCTTCGACAACCAAGTGGTATAAAATTAAGTTTACTAAGGATAATGCTGGTAATTAAGAGAAACTTAGCAAAGGTCCATGACTAAGGAAGTACGGTAAAACTGCTTAAAATCTGATCACGAACTTAATCCTGTAACTACCTCTCCGAGACTGAGGCAGACCAAATGCTAAAAGCGCTTTTTGTAAGGAAAAGCTGTTAATTAACTTTGCGAAAACTCGCACACTGAATAAATACGTTTTGTACTTTTATAGTTTGAAGAATGTTGATGACTAAGATATCTCAAAAAGAGATATTTTATTGTTTTAAGGTTAAAAAATGTTAAGTTTAAAAAACGGAGTACAAGGTTTGCTTCAGTATTGTAATGTCAACCACCTCCCTTTTTAGAATTAAACCAACAAGCAAGAGTCAATCTTGCTTGTTTGGTTGGTTGACCTCTGAAAAATCAATCCGAATTCTGAGAAAATCGCAGCACTGAACAAGAGTCAAAGATGAAAAGATGGAAAAGGGTAGACAATACTTAGAAATGGGATTTACGTTATTACTCGTAGTATTTGTTTTATACGTATAAGAAGCTTATACGATGTGACAAACAACATTGGTTGCTTTGTTCGGAACACTATGGGCCTTACTTATGACAGACGAATAGTTAAACAGTTGAATCAAAGTCTAGCTCTGTCACTGTTTGACATTACCTGTTAGTAGGTGACAGCAATAATTTAAACAGCTAAAGCGGGGAATTCACTAGACGGACATGCTCGCGGACAGTCTGTACGGACATGTCTGTCGCCACAATACACTACACAGATTCATTAGACGGACATGCTCGCGGCCAGTCTGTACGGACATCAGATTGAATTCACTAGACGGGCAGTCTGTACGGACAAGTCTGTCGCCACAATACACTACTCAGACTCATCATACGGACATGCTCGCGGACTTATGTCCGTACGGACATGTCCGTGTAGTGAATGTTCACCGCGGACCGTCTGTTCAGACCTGGATGTTGCGTTTACACTATGCCGCAGGCGGCAGGGACTTGGGCAGGGAAGTGGGCACGAGCATAGTGTGAACACGAACATGCCTCTGTCCCATCTCCCAGCCCAAATTTATGCCGTAGCTTCCTAGTGAGAATAAAGGCGACGTTGCTGTGGCAATAAGTCCGCGGCAATAATGGCTGTAGCGGCATGGGCATAGTGTGAACGCGGTATGACACGTACGGACATGTGTCCGCGCGGACAAAATGAGATCGCACGGACTAGCACACGGACTGTCTGCCGGACTGTCTGCGACGGTCCTACACTAGCGAACATTGCACAGACCTATAGCAGCGAGGTCCGACAGACATGCTCGCGAGCTTGTCCGCGAGCATGTCCGTCGGACTGTCTGCTGGACTGTCTGTCAGACTGTCTGCCGGACTGTCTGCGACGGTCCTACACTAGCGAACATTGCACAGACCCATAGTAGCGAGGTCCGACGGACATGCTCACGAGCAAGTCCGCGAGCATGTAAGTCTAGTGAATTCCCCGCTTAAATAAAATTATGCAGCGATCGTGAGGGGATATATTACTACGCGAGTACCAATACCAAGACACCTTGCTCAAAATTTATTTTTACATTTATTAATGAATGGAATGTTGTATCAACCCTCATGTAGGTGATAAGGGTAGGTGGATAACGCTATGATGAATGTATATTTTGTAAATAGGTTATCTTGTTACGTACTATCAAAATTAACAAACAAATTGAGACAGACAACTGTGTAAAAAAATATATTGATCCTCTTAAAAAAATCAAATCAAGTCATTTATTTGCATAAAAATATGGTAATTTATGTACAAAGATGTAAAAGTATAAATAAGTGCCGCATATTTTTACCAAAGAGATTGGCGTGCAAAAATTTCTAGGTACCCAATCCACTATTAATAGTTGTAGAAGCGACACGAACCCTTCTTCAAGAAGTCAGAAACAATATGAGTGGCCATTACGAAACAATTAGCTAAATACATTATGGAAGAGTCTAATAATCACATTAATTTGCACACGATCTAGCTAGATCATCCATTTCGGTGAAATCCAATTAATCGGTTGAGCTACTTCGAATATAGGTACTGGATCATACACGCTTCCCATGACTGAGCACTAACAACTATTACCTAGAATCGTCGTTGGTGTGTAAGACCGTTCTCACAGTCTACCTATACAACGTAACTTTGGGAAAGTAAGCACAAGATAAATACAACTATGGGAATATTTATGGAACACAAAAAATATAGTTACATCCTACTAACAACATAGTAGAAAGAGAAGCTAAAATAATGAGTGTATAATTTAGATATGGGTACAATATTCATTCACTATCCAGAGCAAACCGGCGAGAGCAAACGAAGCGTACCATAGCTTTCTCTATTGCATACACTACTCTAGCCTTGTTCAATATCCCTACTTCGCATTATTTAATGGAAAAATAATAATAAGTTACTTTGTCTGTTCACAGACTTACGGAAAGAAAAGTTTTCACGGAATAAGTGTCACGCAAATAAAGCAAAGCTTTACTCCATAAGATCGTTATTAGTTCTACGTTTATTGAATTCCTGCAATATACCGTATATTGCAGGAATTTAATAAAAGAAGCTGAGTTGCTTTCCTTTTGGAAAAAAAGCTTAAACTATAGTTTAGTCTAACGGGTCATAGTGTATAGAAAGAGTATTCTTTTTCTATGGTATAGAGTAACGTTTACTAGGTTTAGTCAGTAGTCACTATACCGATTACCGACTGGTATCAAGAATTTTGTAGAGAAGAGAATGATTACCGACTGGTATCAAGAATTTTGTAGAGAAGAGAATGATTACCTATGGCTAAGATAATTTTCAGTAACTCATCGAGCTGTTATCATTGCATATGTACAAGATCTTGTCTTTTCGTCGAATCAATACGCAAAGATAGACGAGTATAAGCATGTCTGAGAATTAAGTAGAATGTTATACAAACACGTCTTGAACAAGAATACTTATTTAGCAAAACACGCTGGAGCACACCTGTCTGATTCGCATCACGACAGCCAAAAGCGTAAGTTATCTTCTAAATATATAAAACTCTTTTGAAGCTGACTGACAATCAACGCACAGCCTAAACTATAAGTCCGAGAGGTATGAAATTTGGAGGGTAGTATCCTTATATAGTGTAGGGGTGCACTAAGAAAGGAATTTTGAACAGTCGCACCCTGAAAGGTCTAAAATTAGGATCAAAGATTTTAACCAAATAATGCTTATGCTGCTACCACGCGAGCAAAGCCGCGGGCGACAAACTAATACATTGCAAGACCGACACAAAACTTCAGTAATTGTTTTAAAGTAATTATTTATACTGGATATATAATTACACTACAAAGTTGTTTTTCTCTCTGGCATTCGTACATTCGACGACAAAAACGCTATTAATCGGTAGTAAGGTATCTGACGATATAATTATGGTGGTCTCTGAATCTTGTATTTTTTCGCTTCGTTTATTTGCCAGATTCTTAAGATTGCTGGACATCTTTTGTAATTTGTTGCGACGCTAATTTGATATGCGATATAGTGAACTAGAAATTAAACCTGATCTAAACTGATACGCAAACACCGTGTTGATTATTTTCCAATCAAACATAAGTAGGTACTCTTACTAAAGAGAATGGCACCGGTGGGTCAGATGGGAAAAAACATCCCACCGAGCCTACTGATTTGCATAGTGGGTTCGTTTACTAGGTAAAGCTTTTCTTCTATGTTTTTGGTTAGGATGTAAGTAGTTGAATTATGGGCTAAAAACATGATGCAAAATTATGTTAATTTTATTATGATTAAGTATCTACTTTGTATTCCGTTCCATAGAACAATTTCTTCAAAAGATACCTAACTTGAATCATCTACTATAATAAAAAAATGTTGGAATCGAAACGAAATACGTGATTTGAGTGGAAATTTTACGTTCCGTCTGTTGCCAGGCTCGGCGTATCTCAAGAGATCGCGAGAGGAAAATTATTCACATAATTTATTCAAGTAAATATAATATGAAACATGAATCAGGTAATTTTCTTTTAGCCGTTCTCTCTCAGGCTTAAGAAATGCGAGTTTAATACATTAAAAGATAATTGTGCTCATTCATCTTTTCAATTTTCTAAGTGTTCCATATTTTGGAAGTTGAAGAATATTTGAATGTAATAACTAGACTGCACTGATTATCCATCACAGAGTGAGGCGAGCCGGTACTCTCCTTATGTTGACGTGTATGTGCGATGTGAGTATCGATCTACTATTATTTAGATGGATGGAAGAAGCTTTTGTTTGAAAGTTACGAGTATTATATATACTTTGTGTGCTCCGCAATACCAATTAATTGGCCACGTTTCGCGGAATATTTTCGATAGAAGCGTGGTTCGCGCTTTTGGGTTGGCGTCGTCCCAATTTCATTTTCAATATTTCGATTTTCATCGAACGCGACTCCTTTCGTACCATCGGAATATTTCCATAAAGAGAAAACAA